>OX638310.1:48008486-49258486 GCA_951812415.1 Beris morrisii | reverse complement strand
CGAACCTATCTGGGAATATATTCCCGTCCTAATGGACATTAAATTCTGTAGGAGCTGGCAGGGATTAGTAAACATTTTCGTAGCGACTTGAAGAATAACTACCCAGTTTTGGTGGTTGGTGTGTGTCGGTGTCGCTTTACTCCTCGACGAGTACTTTTGACTTTAAAGCCGGCAATTCGAGTCGCTCGATGTCTTGTAAAGTGGTACTTATAGGTGCTTAAAAAAAATGTTTCTTGGAACTAAATTTCGCAATAACTTTAGCTACGGGGGCCAAAGTTAATAGAATGGGCTTGAGGCTTTGCGGTAATATCCATATCTAGCTCGCTCTAACGTTTCCGGCAAAGCCAAACTGAACGATTTGAATATGGGCCCGAATTTATTGCATACGAATGCACTAAACTATCGTATGGATGTACCATTCTATGGTCTGACCATCCGATAATACCCAACCCCTGTCTGTACATGTGCCATTAAATGGAATTTCCATAGAGAAATTCTCGCTCTATCGAAGTTTGCGCAACTTTCTGAAAACTTCTATAATTGCATTCAGTTTTAATCACATGAACTACGGTCAGTACGAGACTACTGTGTGTCTCATCATAAAAAGATTTCCATGTTCATAATATCAATAATAGTTCCGGCTTGGTACGTTCGTTCGGAAATCGTATCCAGCTCCAGCCATACTCTTACCAGCGTTGTACATGTTATGGCCGACTGGCAAAATGAATTTCGAGATAATTCAATCAAATTGTTTTTTGTATGTTATCAGAACATAAAACCAGTCCGGTTTCGTGTTTTCGGCGAAAGAGCGAACGGAACGAATACGGGATGTATTCTATTAGAACTAATGAATTCAGTGAATAAATCTCGGATATATGGTGGAAATTGGATTAGGCTTCGTCGTTACTTCTCGCATATGTGATTTCAGAACGAGTAATTATTTTATCCAAGCTTTGTGTTTTTCATTAGAGCATTTGAAACTTTTTCCGACTTTAGTATTAGATAGACCATTCTCGACAAAAACTGATTCTACGATATTAGCAGGAAGGACTGCATTGCATTTTTTAACCCTGGTGTACAGTGTGTATCGTACAAAACCAGTTCATCCTTCGATAGAAAGGATTATCTGTTAGTAAAATATCAAATAGAGCACCCCAGAATCAAATGGTAACTCTTGCACTAGAATACAAAACTTTAAACTTTGGGACGTGGGTCATATCTCACCAAACTCCTATACAAAATCATTGCAAAAACTTGGACTGAAGGAAAAATAGCTGACGACTGGTGCAAGAGCATTATATGTCCAATTTATAAGAAAGGAGATAAACTACGATGTGACAGTTACAGAGGCATTCCATTGTTGTCGTCCTAGAAAATACTGGCGAAAGTACTTGAGAAACGAGCAAAGCTATCGCCGAATACCAAGGTGACTTCAAAACCGGACAATCTACTATTGACCAGGTATTCTCAGTAGAACAAGTGCTAGAAAAATGCAGAGAGTATAACATTGACGTCCACCAGATCTTTGTGGACTTCCAGCAGGCGTACGATAGTATGTTCGGAATGCAATTAGATACTTAATGCTTGATTTCGGAATTCCAACAAAACTCGTCCGATTCACCAAAATGACCATGACTGACACTGAATCCTAAGAAAGGATACAAAATAAGCTCACCCAATGCTTCTGAACAGAATCTGGTCGCTCCCATCCTTTTTAATCTCGCCCTGGAATATGTCGTCAGAAAGACACCCGTTGATGCCAGAAGTACCCTATTTATCAAGTCCACCCAAATAGTAACGTACGCAGATGACATAAACATCATGCCAGATCTATTCCAGACGCGAAGGAAGTCTTTTATTGCTTAGACTCAGCGGCAAAGGATGTCGGGTTAAGGTTCACTGAAAATATAAGCAAGTTGATGACCCAAACAAGAAGAAATGCGCCAACTAGACAAAATATGGCAATGGATGACTACAACCTAGAGAATGTGGACCATTTCTCATACTTGGGATCATACCTTGTAATTGATGGTAACAAACGTAACAATAACGACGTATTTCACGGTCCTTCCGATCTTAAAATCGAAAAAACGTGCGCAGGCTGAGCAAATTCGTATATACAAGACCATAATAAAACCAGTGCTACTAGGTTAGGTTAGGTTAGGTTATAGTGGCAGCCATCCAAACTATGGATCGACTGACTTAGACCATTCGGTTGGTCCATTGTGATACCACACCCGTGACACCGTAATGAAGTCCCACATAGGGAGTTGTCGTAGCATCGCTACAGGGGAAAAGCTAGTCGAACCAGCCACAGATGCGAAAAAACTTGGCTAGTTCATCAATTCGTGCTCCAGACATGTCCGCGAGTATGGAGAAGAAGCAGCTGTCCATGGCTCTAAACCTACAGATGGCGTGCTGGGGACACTCACAAAGTAGATGCCTAACGCTCTCTTCTTCTCCTTCACTTCTGCAGTAGTCATTATATTGAACGCCTAAGCGTTGTGCATGTCTGCCAAAAAGACAGTGCTCCGTAATGTTACGGGTCTCTATACGACTTCTTTTCAGAAGATCGGCAGTCCTTCGAGGATGTATTACTGGCCATTGCTCCCTGGAGGTTTCACACGTAGTTAGGTTGAACCATATGCCATTGGTCAGCTCCATTGCCTTCGTGTCAAGATTACTCTTGACTTAATTGAGCGGTATTTTTACCGCTTGGGTTGCATGTATAGCAGTCATTTCAGATTCACTTTTGGCCAGCTCATCGGCTGCCTCATTTCCTGGTATCATTTTGTGTCCCGGAACCCAGAACAGAAGAACCTTATGAGCTACGCCCAATGTTTTCAAACGCTCCCTACACTTCCTCACTAGCTTTGACTTGACTAGGTTGGAGCTTAGAGCTTTCATTGCTGCTTGGCTGTCTATATAAATCTTTATACACGACTCTTCGGGAAGATTTGTCGCGGAATTTAGTATGCTTACGGCAAAAACCTCGGCTTGAAGTGCTACTATATACAGGCACAACGTGGACTGTCACTCAAACGTCTGAAAAACCAATGGACGCATTTACACGACGAATTCTTCCAAGAATTTTGGGACCAGTAAGAGAAGGCACTGAATGGCGTATCGGGTACAACAATGAGTTGTACAATATTGTTACATGTAAACCTGGCAACCGCGCAACTCGATCGTTTCGCATAATGGAAACAGCAACAACCGAATACCTAGTTGCTAAATAACCCAATCAGAGCCGAGTTGAAATATATAAGGGACAATTCGAAGGGAAACACCTGCTAATCGAATACTCTCGTATAAATTAGAGCAGTTTAGAAGATCAAAATCGAGAACCGGCTACACACATCACCGAGCGAACATTCAAGAACATTCTAGACTATGGAATAAAAGCAACTAGTATAAAAGCATGCGAAGCTTTCAGCGAGGGACATAGTAATTTTTATTACGTTGACTGTGACAGCCAGCGTGTATACGCGACCGTGTTGGTAGAAAGCGAAAGTGATCGAGTCAAGCAATATACATATAAGCGGGTGGTATTGCCATATAGTGCGAATTATTGTGCGAATAGAATTAAAGTGCTATTAATAAATTATCACTTATTTTAATTTTAAACGAATTGTGTTTTACTTGAAATCCCGGCGAAACCCTAGCTAGCAACAATATTTACAACGACCCAGCCGCATCGACCTTTATAAAATTTCGCAACCTACAATAGGCAGGCCATGTGGAGCGAATGGTTGAAGGACGAGAATTCCCAAACTCATACTGAAAGGTAGAGCTCAGGACAAACAACCGGTGGGAAAACCGAGGAAAAGCTACGAGGACTCAGTGGACGCAGATTGCAGATCGTCTTAGATGCATAAATTGGAGGACGCTGGCTGAGATCAATTCAGAAAATGTATCCTGCAGGCCCTGGCCCGATTTGGGCTGTCGCGCCATTGATGATGATGAATTGAGCGATACATGAATGCATTTGAGGCAGCCATCAAAGTCTAATTAAATGCTAAGATAAACAAGCTCTAATATTTCCATTCAACTAGAAACTAACAATTGTTTCAAGTTTTGCATATGCTTAACATCTTTTTGCATTGGTTTTGCAGAACTAAAAATTTCATGAAATAAGTCCTGAAGACAAACCGAACAACGCCAAACAGTTAGTTTAGTTAGATCGATAGAACAATTCAAAAATTTTTGAATGACTTCTGTATGGTAGCTACTCGAAAAATCATGATTAATTTTCCGTTTTTTTATTTCAAAACTAAGCTTTGGTATGATCACGTGAATGCAACGTTCCTTACCCAAATAAAAATCCGTGAAAAGAGCAAAAGTATTAAAAGTGTTCTTAACCCATTCCCGGGCATATGGCATCGGTAAGCACTTAAAAGGAACGCGCGAACCAAAAAATAACGATTTTTTCACTTCGGCGGTGAATGGGACAATGTTCAAATTAAAAAAAACATAGTTTTGAGGTTACATTAGCCTTTAATTGTTAAAGACAGAGAGTCTTACAAATGCTGAGCTTAAATTTAATCTAAATTTTTGATAAACTTTGAAGTTTTTATTAAACTGTCATGCTGTCAAACGTTTGATCAAATTAAATCTACAGTGAAATAAATTGAACAATTTGCGAAATACACATTTTTCGATTACTTGAGAAAACAGTAAACTATTGGACTTTAGCTAGTATTACGCTGTATGCCACACTGTTAAATATTTGACTATTTTCCCTGGCAAATGCTATCAGATAGTGTAATTGTCGGATTTTTATTAGCCACATTATTTTATTTGATCTGTACAAGATAACAGAATAAATTTGACTGAATTTCTCGTCAAATTTTGAAGTCAAATTTTTAACACCATAGCATATAGTGCAATACTAGCTTTAGTTGCTTACAGTTAAACTTTACACAAAAAATGAAGCTTGTTCGTCGTGGTCTGATTTTCTGTTCATTGTGTCGCACACGATGCTATAAATATTGTCCAACATCGAAAACCAGCGTGAAGCGATCTGAAATTATCGTAACTTTTGTATGAAAAACTGGCCAAAAAAGTAATGGGATTTGGTCTAGCAACATGGCAGTTTTTGGGCATTATGAACTAGACTCCAGTAAGTACGTTACAAAGGTCTTAATAAAACTACAGATCTAAGGCATATGAGTGTATAAAAATGCCTGGTTTTTGGCAAAACGCTATTTCGAATAATTGGAAAATATAGAAGGACGGTGAAATAAACGGGCTTTAGTGACGAAGACTTGGCGTGTTCTGAAAAACCCTTCTTTATTACAGACTTAAAATTAAGCTTATAATAATCTTATATGCTCCTTATGGCACTGAGCCGCTCCTAGAAGTACTTACCAACCCCCATATCATTCCGAATGCCAACATACATACTAAATGAAACCATGATAAATTGGAGCATTAAATGTGGGGTAACTTTTTTTCTTCTCATAACTTGAATTTAACCTAATCGGATATGATTCCCTGCTGTTAGTAAAAAAAACACACCTTTTCGTTATTTCTTGTTTATTGCGTAAGGGCGTAACAAAAGTGTTTTGTACTGAAACGTTGTGAAGGTGATCCCCAGGGCAAAGTCGAGTTCAAGTTCAAAATGCTTGAAATTTATTGGGGTTTAGTTTTGGAAGGATGAAGCATCAGAAGGGATATGTGCTAGCTTATGAACTTATTTCGTAAATAAGCCTAATGTTTGTACTCGCTTCAACGGGGAATACTCCCTTAAAGGTAATCAGATAGTCTGAGGCTTGCGTGCGATAGAATTCTTGGTGGACACAACAGTTCGTTCCAAATATTCAGTACTACTTTGAAACGTAGGTACTGTAACTAGGTAAGTTGTACAAATTTGTTTTTGTTTTAATATTTATTTTGATTGAGCTACATGACTTACACAATAATTTAATATATTTCTAACTCGACGTGCCATGTGTTTTTTGTTGAAAAAAAATGTAATAATTCGGCCCAAAAAGTTTTAAAGGTCTGTCGTCGTAAAAATATTGATTCGAGCTAAATGATTCATAAATCATTTCTGTATAATTCTAGATAATTCACCTCAATAAATATTCAAGTTACCCCACTGACTGTAACTTTCATGGACTGAATTTGAGGCTGCATGATTGCCCTGAGATTTTGAGCAGTTGGTGCTGCATAAAGTTCGTATTTACGCTATTGAAGAATTTCGAAAATTGTTAATTTGTTTTAGTTTCAAGTCGGAGGTGGAAAAAAAATTGTCCCTCCGATAACACTAACATTTTATGAGTATAAGTATAGATAAAAAATATGAAAACATCGAACCATAAATAAAATAAATTCCAATAGTTTCAACTTTATTCACAACATTTTTCAAACAGTGTGATTTATATTTAAAAGGACAAATTTCAATAACGAAACTTAATTAAAAAATTATTTACATTGTTTTCTTTAAGAAAATAAATAAGTTAGTTTTGATTAGCTGCCTACTTTTTGTTTGTTAAAATAAAATCTACTATTATTCAATAATATACCTTAACAGTTCAATAAAAACTTGTTAGCATCTATATTATATTTTGTACACCGCTACTTTGAAAAAAGATAAACTTATAAGCGGATTTTTAACAATATTGTTTACCGTTTTAAATTTCGCATCATTTTCTAATTATTTCTGAAAAGTACGAGTATTACTAAAATTAGAAAGAAATATATTAAATATGAAAATCGAGATTCAATAGTTTTATAAAAAGCCCAAAATCGTACAGGTTATTTCAGTATTCTGGAAAGTTTTTTTTATTTACATGAACCATCCTTTAAAACCGAGAAAGGGGATGTTTTCAAGAAACCTTTACAAAACACTTAAGGGGAGCTTGTAGGATAGGGGAGGGGAGCTTGTAGGATTAAAAAAAAACGAATCAATTATACTTTATTATTTTTTAATAACAAAGTATTGTGATCGACCTGAAATTTCAAAAAAATTTGCTACCCTGAAATTTTGTATTTACACGTTTTAGGTAAACACCAAAAAAGCAAAAAAAATGTCCGTCTGTCCGCCGTATACGCCGTCCGCCGTACACAAAATCGTTTCAAGGCGCTATAACCGAAATAACCAGGAGGCTATTTGGAACGTTATTTTTTAGGTTGTCAGTCGCATAGTAACCTACACAGCATCTCATCATTAAACACGTTTCGGACTTCTACCCATAAAATAACAAAGTTGCGCCCAGACTGTTGGCAGATTTTTAGTTTTCGACTGACTATTAAAACTTATATTTTTCCTGATAAAACAAGACCAAAAAACAACATTTGGGGGCCGGAAAGTGCCTAAAATTAAACTTGGTAATTAAAATGGAAAAATTCTAAAAAAAAAATTTCAAATTGATCAAATCTATAATACTCGTACCATCTGATGATTTTATTGCCAAATGAGAAAAATCAGTACTGCCACAGTTATTTTACAAGACATAAAAAACACTAGCAAAATTACGAAAATTTATTAACATAAGATTCTCAAAGAAATGACAAAAACAAAATGGTTTCGAAAAAATCATGTTTTTGATGCGTTTGCCCCGTTTTCTCGCCAACCGCTTATCAGAATTTATTCATTTTTTTTGTTTTGTTTGTTTTGGATAAAAGAATTAGTTGATCGAAGATTATCTAATTTAAATAACGCAGTATCGACCTGTAGGCCATAAAGGAATGTTCAAAAAGTAGCAATCTTTAAACAGCTGTTATAATAAAAGTCTTGCGATTTATTAAAAATGCTTCGATCAAGTAGTAGTACTAACAGAGTTTTACAAATGAAAAAAAATTTGATACGGTTGGCGGTTTAAGAGAAAATGGGTTTCAAAAATGGTCATTTTTGCACTCCCTACAAGCTCCACTTAAGTCACTTGCTATATTAATATTTTGTCCAATCATCTCTAAATCACCCTGATTTCCAAAGATTTAATTAAAAAAAAAAATCTGTAAATTATCTAATTTAGTATTTGTAGTATTTGGAAGAGTCGTTCATTCGTAATTGTTCGTTTGACTGTTATAAAATATATATACTTGGATATATAACCTAATAAAAAATTTTGCGCTATTTCAGGTATAAAATTAAATGTTTGCGTGACCACGTCTTGCGTGAATTGGGACTGAGAGGAACAAAAATGACAAGTTCTCCAAAACAATATCATGAAAGTATTTTGGTAATCTCAATTAACAAAATGAATAATACCAGTTGTCTATTTGTTTCCTATGATGACTACAACTTTGTTGAACAATTGCATATTCAATAAATTAAGGATTCCCTTCTTTTGTTGGAAACGCTTATCAGCACCAATCCCTTGAGCTCAAGTTAAGAAAATCTGATTTGATTTATCACGTTGTAAATATATTAAGCAATTATTATTTAAAGACTTCTGTATGAAAACTACTCCAAAGAGTATTAATGATTTCGTTCATCAACCGGCAAGCTTAGGCATAATTTTGTATAGATAATGCGCTCTCAAGTTGAATTAAACGAAGGCCGGCAACCAATATTTAAGTGGGCTTATATTACATGTTCCTACTTATCAAATGTTCTCAGATTTTAGTAGCTCTTATATGGAAATTATATTTTTTTTTCAGTTAATCTCGCAATAAGTGTAATGACGTTATTTAAGGACGTTTGTATGGCAATAGGGTCATTTCTGTCACAAACGATAGCAACCTCAGTAATTCATATAAAATTTTGCCTTCGAAAGATGAATGCAAACTTTTCTAAGAAACTTTCGTATGGCGACTACAGGTCAGACTCATTGGATTTTCTCCATATTAATTTTCAATTCAATCAATATTTATTAGTTTTTCCACTTATGTCTACCATCTTATAAGGTGTGTTTTTTTGCGCATTTATCCAGATTAGAATAGTTATTAAAATTTACATTGAAAACAACAACAATATTGCTGTTTTTGTTACTTTTTATTCCTTTTCCCTGTAGATAGTAGGCTAGAATATAGATTTTAACCGGAATAGTTAACCCAGTAAGCTCACTGGGTGAACTACTCGCGATAAATTCTCTAATCTAGCCTACTATCTATTGAAAAAAGTTATAAAGAATCGTAAAAACAGCAATGTTGTTGTAATTTTGTATATAAATTTTAATCACTACTCTAATCTGGATAAATGCGCAAAAAAACACACCTATAATTAATAATTTAGAGAACAGATAATTCAATATCTTAACAGCTAAATTAAATCTAGTTAGCACAGCAAAGCGAAGCAGTCCATATTAATTTCTTTACAATTATTAAAATAATAATTTCTCCTTCTAAAAACGTCGCCTAATATTCATAGGCACGCGTTTAGCATAGAGCCTTACTGTTAAAAAAAAAATTGAGTTCCTGGCATTGAGATTTGTTCAATTTTTAATGGATTTTTGTATGGCGGACATACAAAAAACTCACTATATTTTCTTCTATCATCTGCAACCATTGGCAAATAAATAAGTGCAAAATTTCAACGTCTTGAATTTGAAGCGAATTGAACGTATTGGTCAACACACAGAAATACGTTTTTTTAAGACATTTTTGTGGGAGCTATCCGAAGAAGTAAGATGATTTGACATAGTAACACACTTAAGAATTTTATTTAAGATGGAACATCCGAGTAGAAATTTTTTTTTTCGCTCATCTTAAAGTTTGTAGTCTTAAGAATATTGTGTGTAAATTTCATATTGAAATTCTAATAATTGTGAAAGTTATGGGCAATTAATCGGAATGGGCCCTTCGTGAATTCTCTATATAGAGCGTCATTCAAACGCGATTATCTCGAAACATACTTTTCAAAGACGGTCCCCAAAATCTTCGGAAAACAGCTTGACCGATTGCTTCCAAAATTTCACACAATATTTTTAGATAGGTTTTCCACTTACTTTTTTTTTATCAAGCCAGAAAGGTCGATAATTGAGGTTAAAAACTGAAAATAAAGTTCAATCGGCTGACATTTCGTGAAAATTTTTTTTTTCAAAAAACCCTACGTAGCGAAGTGCATCATACTTTACATTTACAGAATCTTTTTTAAATTTTTGTTTTGGATCAACCGACTGCATGTAATCATGGGAAACGCAGACCGTGCGAGCGACGGACATTCTTTACGCCGACCATGACAGCAGCGCCCACGGTTGATATATATTTATAAAAAAAATTATTAGCGTACCTAAACATATACACTTTCGAATAAAACTAACCTGGATAAAATCCCGCAAATAGTTTTTGAGATAATAATTTCCAAAATTCACCTATTTTTTCTGCTTTCTACTCGGATGTTCCCCCTTAACCACACAGTAAAAATTATTTGTAATTTTACAACATTTAATGTATTATAATAAAATTATCTCCATATCACAGGTAAAATTACCTAATTTATGTATAAACGCTATTACCATTATGCAATTCAGTTGTTTACGTGAAATTGTATGTAAAATTACAAAGAAATAAAAATTACAATAACTCGTATGGAAAACTACATTTCAAAACATGGATAAATAAAATCATTCCATGTAAAAAATAAAAAAAAGGGCCAAAATTGCAGTGAATACCACTTGTCAATGGAATTCTACAATTTCGGTATGATGTAAATTAAGGGAGATGATGCAATCGTGAGTTATTTATCATTTCTTGTCCGGATATTGAAAAGCTAACATCGCAATTGTTTTTTCGTAATTAGTAGGTAATTTTAATTTGTAAAAATTAGTAATAGATCCCTTCCTCAAACTTTAAAAATGTCAGTGCAGTGTAGTGAGAGCAAAATTAAATTTAATAATATCCTACAATATAACAATCAATTATTTTTCCATCGGTTAAATGAAAATTTTAATTTTAAATGTGAGTATCAAGGCTGTGATAGTAGCTTTCGCAAGTACACGCGACATTCAATTATCATAGTTTTCGGCACCACCTATACCGACATGCTGGCAAAAACGCTAAATTATGTTGTAAGCAAAATTTTTACGATATTAAATCATTTTACGTCTCATTTTCAAAACGGAAATTCTGTCTCATGTCCATTTCCGATGTGCTCAAAAGATTTCGTCATTAAGTCTTTTCTTCGAATCCACATTTTTGTTACTTGTTCTGAAAAAAATAGTCAGCACCATAAAGAGGTGTAATTAGAATATTCGCACGATTCATCACTGTTTTTAACTGACGACGTTTTTGATGAAAATATTTATAGTTTCGCGAAAGAAGCAGATGAAGAAAGAAGCACTGTAAAATTTATATCCAAATATATATATTTCAAAGAAGAAGGTTTTTGGTAAGAAATTAAATTTTTTTACGCAATATCTTTTAATGATAATGTTTTTTACTTCTTAGATTGGGACTTCAACAGAGGATATAAAACCATCTGGACCCTTACCATGGTTCGCAGCAGTTGGTACGTATTATAGTTTTGCATACTAAATAACGAATATAATTTTTAAAAATAACTTCGACTATTATCTTCATAATTTATATTTTCTAATTAAAGCTACTATTACACTGTATGATCACGCTGTCAAAGCACAGTAATAAGCAATGCGAAATTGTGAATTTGACTGAGTGGATACTGTAAGAATTCCCTATTCGCATTTTTCTGCGTGGTCATACAGTGTAATACTAGCTTTACCTTGCAACTATATCGTAGAAAAAAAAATTAATATTGTTTTATTTTTTACAGAAACCAGTGAAGAAGATGTTTATTACTTATATGTGGATTGCCATCTTAACAGCTCTGCATCTTCAAATTTTAAAGAACTATTTTCTCAACTATTTTCTTTATGTTATGAACATAGAATACCAGAAAGAAATCTCACAGACATATGAATTTATTCAAAGATACATTTTTGAAATGCATACTGAAGCATCTCGTGTAAGGAAAAAGAACATGTCACCCATGGCAAAAGTGATTAGATTGATAAATTTTTTAAATTACAAAATTATAATGACATCTGAATAACTAATAATAAATTTAGCTAAGTTTATAATTCGTTATCGTAAATTTGATTTCGATTGAGCTATATAGAAATAATGCTCAGCAGTTCCACCAGCTGTAAGGGTGTTTCGGATAGTAGGCATGATACACCCTCTGACGAGTCTATGCCCTCCGATGACGAAACAGCTCCTTCGGACCTAGTCCAACACAATCTTATGAAACTGGCGTATCCAGTGAAGGTTTTCCAACTGTCATGTCCTCTAGGACAACGATTAATCAGCAGTCGAGGATTTCGTGTTGGGGTTTCACACCAGAAACCCTACTGACGCCGGAAAACAACCAACATTTAATCAAATTTGCTTCTATGGTAGCTTACCATGAAAAAATTCCATTCTTAAAACTAATAATAAATCTTATTAAAAATGAAAAGGTTTATTTCCAGAATTTTATTGTTTTTTATATTTTTCATAAATAAAATAACTTTTTTGGATATATGTATGTATAACACTGCTCTTGTTTATTTACAATTAATTACTTCTTTTATTTATTACATATAAGTGTAATACCATTTTGCTCTTTTAGATGTATAATATTATTAATAATTTTATAGAAAGTATATTCTTCCTCTCGCTTATATCCTTGAAATAAACCTTTGTTCTTAGAACGAACGAAATGAAAATCACGTTCGAATCAAGCACAAATTTGCACTGAGCATTCTTTAAAAACTTTTTTAAGCGGAAGCTTTTCAAAAAAACTCAATTAAATTTGTGATTAGTTCGTGGAATTTTTCATTCCGCTAAATATTAGTATAAGATTTTACTTCTAAAACTTTCGATTTACAATAAGTATTATGTAAATTATTATAATTTACAAAGAGTAGTGTAGTTTTCCATGTACAATTTCCTCTTTAAGTGTTAAAGTTACATATATGATAAGTACTATGAATTACATCAATGAAGGTAATTTCACCCTCTAAATTGTAAAATGACATATTTCATGGGATTTATGTTTACTATTATTAAGCATGTGATTTTACAAAGCCATGTATGTATTTATTACATTTCCGAATTTTAGTTTTACAGTGGAAATGTAAGTGATTTTGAAACATGTAAATTCACAATATCCTGTTGGCAATTAGTTGCCAACATTTAACTGTGCAGGTTATAAAATTTAGCGCCTAATAAACGAGTTTGAATAATAGTAGTGTAAACGAGTTTGAATAAAACCAGGGTTCCAACAATTATTGATAAAAAAAAGGACGATAACTTGGATGGATTTATGGATCAAGAACCAGTGATATATGGAAGGTTCAGTGGCAGCCAAAGCCTCACATAGACCCACGAGGGTCCATAGTGATAAAAAAAAAGAAAATATAAATTTATAAAATCAATAAAATATTCCGCCTAATACCAATGATACGTAAAATTGTAGTATTTGGCCGAAAGTGGAATGGGGCTTCTTGCAGTAAATGCTCGTTATACTACCAAAAACCCTTTGGGTTTATACTGGATACTCAGTAAGAAATTTAGGAAAACCTTCCGGAGGTTGAGCTTGAATTAACGACTTCAAGCCACCTGCATATATATACCACCACCACTGTTCTCTGCATGGCTTCTAAAACTCATGTTACCTTTTTTTTAATTATTATAGAGTTTGCTTTTAGTTATTATTTTTAACAATTGTAAGGGGTTTAAATACTGCTGCTATTACAGCTCTGCTGAGCTTTTCTTTCATTGAATCCAGAACAAGGCAAAGATGGGGTTGTTCCTTGTAAACTCACTTTCATTGAAAAAAAAGAATGTAGGAATCAAGGAGTTCTACTACATAACGAAGCTCTTCTATCATTACTTCTTACTCCTTTCTATTTCCTACTAGGTAATCAGCATTGACGATATTATGATATGAATATCAGCAGTCAGAATGTTTTGCTTTCCATCCCCACTACCGTAACCTTCAGACCAAATATTTTGTTCTCTCCTAAGGGTGTAATGGGTTTAACTCATGTTCAAATTTCAAGGGTATCTCTGAAAAGGTTCCTGAGATATTAACATTGATTTTTTTGAAAAAGTGTTATACACCAAATATCGTGCCCCACCGAATCCCTCAAAAAGTTTACATTTCTGTGTCCACGGGGAATAAGTAGGTAAGTCTAAAAACGAAACTATTCAGGGCAGCACTTTTTTGCTATTTTTACTATTGAACTATTCCTGTAAATCCAGTTTTTGTGAAAAAATTAAATTTGTTGATATCTCAGTGATCAAATAACATATAACAATAATTTCTTTACAGTGCGTGTAAGTCTTGGAAGATGACCACAGTACACTTATCCCATTTTACTATTTTTCGACTTGCCCTGTGACCAGAGATTTATAATGCTCCACTTATAAACTTATATACACGCCATCTCTTCCTTTAAAATGTCGTTTCTAATACTGCACTCTGTATGCCAGCAATTAATCATAGAATTTCAATTTTGTGGCATGAATCGTTCAGGAGATATGGATTTAAGACTGTCGCTTCTTCGAAACGTGGTTTTGAGTAAAAAAGGGACAAAATATGGAAAACTAGAATGAAATATTGATATCACATATATTCCAAAAATATGTCAAAATATTGAAATAATTATTAAAATCCAGCCATATCCACTCCACTAAAATGGTTGGACGATGTCCTCACCTGAACCATTTGACCTAATTAATATCATCAACTAGAACAAGGCTCGATATCGATATCGTTATAAGCTGGAAATACTTTAAATTTAATATAAGCCTCATCGATGTTCCTGAGTGTTTATATTTGTTGGTCGCTATATTCTAACTGTCTTCCTTTTTTGATATCCAAGGGTAACTATTTCAATGTAACAACGTTCCTTCCGAGAAATCCTGTTGCCTGTTTATCCTGTTTCCGAGAATGGTAGTCTTCTATATAGACTCCTGATCTAAGAGAAAATCGAATAAACAACTCCTGGATTACTTGACTAGGGTGAACAACAATTCCACCTGATTCTCTGAAATATTCTTCAACAGTATTGCGAAGTCGGTGAACTTCTAAGCTTAGTGTTTTCCGGAAAATTTATAATTCACCACTTTCCCTGTAAGAAAACGTTAAACTTAAGAAACGATTCCTATTTATCGCATGTGAGAAAAATCATTAAAGGATTGAGTTGGACTTGGACTGTAGCACAATGGACAAAAATAATGAGCCTTTTTCTAGAATGTTCGGAATTTTAAAATACACGTTTCTTGGAGGGATATATATGTAGTAGTTTCGGGGATACTTAAAAAATATTTAATAAACAAACAAAAGTTTTTCAATAAAATATTTGAACAAAAAAAAAATCAATAAAATTAAAGGTACGAGTACATCACATAGTACTTACTCAAACGGATAATAATTATGCACCTAAAGCCGACATGAGTAAAAAGTCGACCTTAAATCAAAGACAAAAAAAATTACTACTTCTTTGTATTCAAAATACCATCGGGGAAAACCGAACAAAAAAACTTTCAATACAGCACTTTTCCTGATTAGAGCTATCCTGACTCAGCCACCCGCACTCTATCAACTTTCATTTCCCCATTTGATCTAAGCCATGAAAGCTTCGTAATCCACTTTAAATCAAAGAAAATTGTGGTAACAACTAAAATCGCTCCGGGAAATAAAAATAATCAGCAAAAGAAAATATTAAATACGCTGCGAAAGTTTCCCTTACGAACTGAAAAGTACCCATACATCACCCAGAAAGTGTTACAGCTCACTCTAACATCCCGATGGAGAAGCAGCTAGATTTACAGAGGGATGCTAAATCATGCTGAAACGTGGAAAAGTATCAGCAGGTGTAAAAAAGCCAGAAGAACTCCTTTGACCGGGAATCCAACACAACCGTTTCCAGAACACACCGCAAACCAGATGAAGCCAGGACGATAATGGCTCTGTTCCCGGATAGAGCAGGTGCCGTGCCAAAGCAAGCAGGAAATCGTCTTTCATGGCACTGACCACAGAAAGTGCATGCGGTGCTTCCATGCAGGTAAAACCTCATCTTTATGAAGACAACCAGCCACAATAGCACACCTTGCTGGCGGCCTGCTTCCATCGTGTACCGCTCCAATTTCAAACGTATTCTGGGTTACTGGGTACACCTGGCAAACTGTACGCTAGGTGTTGGAAAATTTTCGCCCAACCACCTTGAAACCAGGATAAAATCTCAAGGTTGCTTGGAGTATTTGGCTTTGAGTCGGGATCTGGATGAATGCCACACCATTACACCATCACGCCAAAGAGCACTTTATGTGTGGGAAATAGCCGCCTGGTGGGACATTACACTAAAGTTCTCTCGTGCGAACACTTGATCCACATTACCGCTACCGTACAATGAAAGTACGCCCCGATGAATTCCGCGAATTGTTGAAATTCTTCCACTGAATTGCCACTACCCATTCGGGACTATGACGGGATCAAATTAATCAGAAATTTGTTGAACAACACTTCCGAGTTTAGGCTATCCATCATCTACCTCGTGCGAACCTTAATTCCGAGAATTGATGATTTGCGTTCTCGCCCTTACCTTTAATTAGTGACGCTGTTAAATTTTATTAAAATACCTCAAAAGAGCCCCCAAAGAAAAGGCAAACCATCGCGATGAAACAAGAAAAAACCCAAAGGAAAAACGTGAAAGGAAAAATCCTTCCGGTCCGGGGGTTCATTATTATGAGGGTGGCGTAATTTTTTTCCTATTCATTCATAATCACACAGATACCCACCCATCAGTAGGAGGACAGGATGTTTTATCGTTCCTGCAAGTCGGAGTCCTTAAAGTTTTTCCATCTTCGGAACGCGACTGGAATCCGATAAGGGATAACGAGTTTCTGAGTATGGGATATACGACACTTTTACACTAAGGACAATCACCACTGCACCTCACCATCACCACTCTGCTTCATTCATTACAATGCACTTTTCTTCTTCCTGCCACTTTCAAGTAAAATCGCTTCTTCCATGCACCATGAATACTAACCACTAGCGCTATCCGTTTTCATTTCTTTATTTTGTTCCACGTTTTTATTCGAAGGGTTGCGATCCACCAGGAAAATATTTCTCAATCACACGCCCGGACTTTGGAGTTTTCTTCAAGGAAAATCGCTTCGAAATCGAGCTAAAGAAATTTTTTCCCTGACCGAACAACACACCGAATCGCGTTGAACTGAAGTCAGCTCGCTGGAAGCTAGCAGTTAGTAAACAGACGGAACGGCGGAAAGACACGAGCGAAGGTGCGAACCGTCGAACGCACGAGGCGAATTCGAAAAAGTGCAGCGAAATGCGCAGGACCTGGACCGGTGCGTCGCTGCAAAAAAGCTCGGCCAAGCTTTCGATTAATTTCATTCAAGGATATCGGGCGGACGTTAGTTGCTCTAAGACGTCCTGTTTGTTCCAAGCTGCGGTCTTTCAAAAACCACCCTTGCGGCTCGCAAACAACAGAACTGAATTCCACTAAAAAGGACCAGAAAACAACGTAATCGAGCCGATTCGACCTTAATCCAGCTCGAGTACCAGCTGCAAATGGATTGGATGGTGGTTCAGCTGATAGACTCCATCGGAAAGTAGAACATTTTGCGACATTATTCCAGGACGCGCAGAATGTCACCAAACTTCTCAATATCGGAATTAAATTGAATTGAAAACTGATGTTCGCACCTGTGTTCCACTGTCGACTAATGTGACAGGTTTTCCGGTCCTTATTAATGAGTCACTGAGCCGCCCGACATTGGCAGGGATTTAAAGTGACGAATTTTCTAGCAGGTTCCGGAGTAAAGGCGAACCAAATGGAATTTTGCAACAAGCGATTTTGTGATTATGGTATTAAGGACGAATTTTCTTTTTTAAACTTTTCAGAAGTTCACTTATGAAACACACAAATTGAAAACTAAGCCCTTGTGGATTTAGTGGCTTGGTAACAGCCAGGGCTTCCAGAAGGATGAAATTGCCTTGCTGCAGTGAAGGCTGAAGGTGTTCAGGGACTCAACATGTATAAACTCAAGTAATCGACAGGACGTAGACTATGCACGTGAAAGTCAGCAAAAAACTTATGGAGTTCGTAATAAATACAAAAAATTCTTTTAACAAACATGTAAATGAAGTCGATTTGAAAAAGGAGTCGTTGCTTTACAGTTCCCATCTGGAACTATATTTAAGTAGCTAAAGCAGAAAAATTGTAGCTTTTCTCAATGGATTGCCCGAATTGGCCAAGGCCTCTTAAATGAATTTGAGGAGATATTAAGGTAGACCTGAGCACTTTCTTCCGAAGCTCCTTGGTTTTTTCTAGGGATATGTTGTTTACCGTGCTCGCAATTCCCAGTAGAAGGAAAGATATATAAAATTGGATTTCTTGGAGTAAATATTCTTGAAAAGTAAAGAAGTATATTAGCATACGACCAACATCCTCAGAACAATTCAAGTCATATTCATATCAGACTACCAAGCAAACCTACCTTATGATATGAAAGACCTTACACCTGAAAATATTAGCAGATACATGGGGGATGAAGCGAGCAACTGCCCCTCTAACCTGGTTAAATTTTTTTTTTCTTAATGTATTTCAATTATTTTGTGAAAAATTTTGGCTGTACGCTTTCCGATTGTCCTCTAGTTTACTTCTGCAATTCAAAGCACAGAACATTGTCCTCTAGTTTACTTCTGCAATTCAAAGCACAGAACAAAAAATTACTGGAGATTGTCAAAATAGTCTCACATTGCAGAAAGTTTGACCTTTAAAACCGGAACTGAGAAGTATTACGTCTCATAGGAAGAAATTGTGAGAACAAAATTTAGAAAAACTCCCAACAGTCCGGGAACAACTTTATTATTTTTTGGGTAGAAGTCCGGAACGCGTTTAATGCCGAAAAGCGCTGTAGGTTACTATATGACTGAAGACCTAAGTAAGTAAGTAAGTAAGAAATATGTAGGAATTTGTGAAAACATATACAACCGCCTTGCACCCAATTTGGGGTTGAATATAAAAAAATCCTGAAATGGGTTTTCAGATATATATAAAGAAAGCCCGAGGAAGTGAAAACCAATCCGGTGTCTTATCACTCCTAAAAGATATGACGGAATTCGTGAAAACGTGTTCAACCCGTTTTACCCTCTTAGAAGTTGAAAATAGAAAAAACTTGAAAACGAGCTTTAGATGATTGTTAAACAAGCTCGTGGAAGAAAAAGAGTTATTCGATATCTAATCAGACCTGAGCGATACGGTTGAATTCGTGAAAATGTATGCAACCCCTTTACACCACCTTGGGCGTCGAATTTCAAAAAATTCTAAAAAACACTTTCTATGTGTTTATATGAAGAATCCATAGAATAAAAATGAATTTAATATTTTGGAAGACCCCCGAGATATGACGAAAATCGTGAAAATATATGCAAAATATGCATTCCATTCTCACTGATCATTTTTTTTTGCTCCCCTTCCCATCGCCAATGGATATTTGAAATTACTTTACTAAATAATCTACATATACATACCGAGTTTTAACTTTGCAGCATAAACCGCAGCATAAACCGTACCATACAACCTCTATAAAAAATTACATTTTTCCAACACGCGACTACTATAGCTCTATCTAAATACCAAGTTTCAGCTTTATATCGTTATAGGTTCTCGAGATATAAAAATCGGAACTTTTTCCTTTTCACATCTCCCATCACTCGCTTTTCTGCTAGGTGTCTATTAGGTCCACCTCTGATAAAAATTCTAAGCATCTATCTTACACTGTTCTTGAGATATGAGACGTGATTTTTTAGAAAAATTCTTATCCCGCCCACTTCCATGCTGCACCACCCCCTTAAAAAATTTTTCTTTCAGAAAACTTTATTTGTCAACCTTTATACACAAATCGAATTTTATTTTTCCATTTTTTTTTTTTTTGTTTTTTATTGCTGTTACATTTTATTTATAAACATAGATGTACATAGTATCGTTAAATAACTAACTACTCACTTAAGCAGAGCTTGTGTGTGAGCGTCGTAGAGCCCTGATTAATAGTGTACTTATTTTCATCCAATCCAAAAATTTTCGGAAAAAAAAGAACAAAATATTTCATGGAATGTCAACACAGTTTGACATTCTCAACTGTCAAACCACAGTTATCGATATCGACAGTTCTCATGCACCTAAAAAAACACCCTGTATGAGTTCAACAAAGCAAAGGTATTGTTTCGTAGACCTATATTCCATATAGCTTATCCAAAAGGATGTTATGATTCACTGTGTCAAAAATCTTTTTTAGATCTAGAAACACTGCAACCATTTATTGGCAGTTTTTGACAGCTCTAAACCCGTATTGGTTATGTGCTAAGAAAACGTTTTTATTGAGATGTGTCGTAAGTTGATCTTTAATGCATTTTTCAAACAATTTACTTATAATCGATATCAAAGAAATTGGCCTATAGTAGAAAGGATCTAGTTTGTCGTTGACGTTGTGCATTGGGGTAATGCAAGCAATTTTCAATGAGTTTGGAAAGATTCCCGTAATTAAAGACATATTTAAAATGAAACACAAATAATCAACTATAAAATGGGAGAAAATGAGATTAATTTGCCCAATCCTGGTGCCTTATTATTTGATAAACTCTGAATATGGAAATTAATCTCGTTTGCACTAATTTCACAAAAGCTCGATAGGTGCGTACGAATTACCAACTGTTGACAAAAGGAAATATTGCAATTCTGTGGAGTCCTAACCGAATACTAGTTAGTGCAATTGGTTCGTGAGATATAGTAATCTAAAGTTTTTCACCCCCACCTCCGTACGCTCACTCAAAAATTCGATCTGTTCTCCTAGTATACCTACAGATGTTCATTAAATTTCAATTTCGTGACATTAACCGTTTATGAGATATGGATTTTAGAATGTCTCGATCTCGGCTTTCGAGCGTTTCGGACGAATTATTATCCCCCCCCCCCCCTCCCACACCCTTTCATATCAGCAATTTGCAAATGGGTCCACTATCGACGCTTTATATAAGTTCCATGTTTCAGCCTCCTAACATAAGCGGTTGATATTATAGAAACTAAAATTTTCAGTGTAAAACCCTTCCCCCACCTCCTCCCTCACAACCCTACCCTTCAAAAAGCAGTAACTTCAAGGGGCATACCCAGTCTTTTCAGAAAAAAAAATTTTATTTAATAGCTCATATAATTTGAAAGTTATAAGCCCTCAAACGATTTTGCGTACGGCGGTCGGCGCACAGACGGACTGCAATTTTTTTTTGCTTTTTTGGTATCTATTAGTCATGAAACGTGGGAAAAAAATTGTTCAGGGCAGCAAATTTTTGTTTTAAAAAATCTATTGCAGTATTTCATTATTAAAATAATAAATATAAAATATATGTAAATGAAAAGCTTTGTAAATTAACAGCAATTAAAAAAAATATATTTATCTTAAAACTAAAACCCATGACCCTCTAAAATAAAGGTTTATAGTCATCACAGCTTGTGCAGCTAAATTAAGGATCTATTTTTAAAAAAAGTTCGGACTCGACTGAGTCCTTTATCAATTGCAGTTTGATAAAGGGCTCAGTCGAGTCCGAAACGTCACGCAAAAATAAAAAATAACAGTATTGTACCCGGAAAACTTGCATTTTCATATATGATACAGTTTTTGAAATATATAATTTGAATTTTTTGAAAATTGATTGTCCCCTCCCCCTTCCGCTCTTCACGTCCCCCCACAAAAATTTTACATTCAGTAGACTCCACTGATAATTCTATATACAGAAATTAAATTTTATCTTCCTGGGATAATTGAGTCGAAAGATATTGTAATTCAAAATTGTTCAATCCCCACCCGCATATTTCACCACCTCCTATTACGGTTATGCCCCGCGTGCGATTTCTCCCGCTAACTAACCGCAATCAAAACCCCCTTATCGCAAAAAGGGGCGAACGGGTCCGTTCCGGCCAACCTAGAGATAGGTCGTGGGCGCCAGTAGCTCTTAAATTTAGGAATCCGTCCTCCAGAATCTCCCCCGACCGAACCACTAGTTCGGGGAAAATTAACCGCGCTGGCTCAATACTCGATACAAAAGAAAACATAAGAAAAGAAACACTATTCTCACGGAGAAAAGGCTGAAACACGTCACAAACACGTATGAATAACACAATTGGAATGTATAATAATAAAAAAAAGATGTAAAATTTAATATTCTTTAATACTATTACCTACCTATTACTACCTATCTTCTGATTTTACTTAGCTTTTCTTCCTATGATTTCTTTTGGATATAAAAAAACTACTCTAGCTATTCTTAACTAGGGCGCCTCTGGTGCGGTGTCCCACTATGAAAATTTGAATAATTTTCCGATCGCTGCACAACTTCTCTTCTGTTCTGCTGGTGAAGACTCCGACCGATCGCCGACTTCAGATGGAGTCTTTTCTAAACTTTTCGCTCCGACCATATACGCGCTACAAGTGCAATAATCCTTCCGTCCTTTCTCGTTTTCACCACGCGATTTCTTCCTCATTCTAACGTTCACGTACCAATCCACTTGACCAAAGAGACCGCAAACATAGTTTGCACTTGACGCGAAAACTTCCAACGGCACCCAAAAAGTCAGTTATTTGTACCGACAACTCAATTCCGCGTCACATCATCAATATTTCAAAATTCATACGACGATTTATCGGAGTTTCATCGAACTGGGAAATTCTTACGACGATCTATCGGAGACTCCAACCGACGAACGGCAGGTGCTTGTATTTAACTACTGTTTAATTTCGCCGCGTTTTCTGCTCTCAGCTGTTTCCTTGGCCTCGACCGACATCCGCGATCTGTCATTCGGTCATTCGATCTGCCATGGTCGTGTTGTGCTGTATTTTCCTGTGTTTCCTGTGTTTTGCTTGTTCATTGTTAAATGTTATCGTGCTCCCAGGTGGTAGTTTGTTTGTGTATTTAGCACCAGTTTGTTTTTTTCCTATCTGAAGTCATTTCTATGTCCTTAACTAACCTAACCCTAACTTACGCTAATGTTCCACTAATAATCCTAATTGATTCATCTTTCCGCCTCTTATCCGTGTTTACTGCAAAATACACTAATATATCTTTAATGGTTTTACTTTTAGGGGCTATTGTCGACTGCGGAGCCATGCATAAAGAGCGTGCCCAGCGCATCGAGGTTCATTACAAAAAAGAAAGTAATTTTCTTCATCGTTTCTTTCTTCGCTTATATGTATATCGCTTGACTCGATCACTTTCGCTTTTTACCAACACGGTCGCGTATACCCGATGGCTGTCACAGTCTACGTAATCAAAATTACTATCTCCCTCGCTGAAAGCTTCGCATTCTTTTATACTAGTTGGCTATAGTCTAGACTGTTCTTGAATGTTCGCTCGGTGATGTGTGTGGACGGTTCTCGAAATTTTAGAGCTTTCGATTTTGATCTTCTACACTGTGCTGGTACTTGCAAGAACATTCGATTAGAAGGGAGGTACAATCGAGTTGCTCCGCCCCCTTATATACTTCAACTAGGTTTCTAATTGGGCTACTTTGCAGCAAGGTATTCGGTTGTTACTGTTTCCATTATGCGAAACCGATCGAGTTGCGCGGTTGCCAGGTTTGCATATAACAATACTTTATTATTAAAAAATAATAAAGTAAAAGTAGCTTAAAATTAAAAAAAATAATAATTAAGTGACAGAAAATCAATGAACCGAAAATTCGTCCGAACTCATGCAAAAACCGATTCATCCTCAAAACCTAAATAAAAACACTTGGAATTTATTTTCGTCGCTTTAAACTCCATCGGGGCAAACACTTGCTTCTCGTTGTAAAGTCGAAATGAATTCCATCGAAATGGGGGGGAGGGAGGCTTCACGTCACGTTGAACTCTCCGTTTCAAGGAACAAAACAAAGTATATACCAATCGAAATCGATTTCGAGCTGTCGCTGTGCCCCTGAATTTATTAAACTCATAATTCCCAGGTTATTGATTCGGTTCGATCTGTTTTTCCTTTTTTCGTTAATAAAACAATACAGTAGCACTAAAGGCTGTTTACGTCGATGACATTCGACAATTTTGTTGTTCAACTCACTCCAACGGCTAATTAATTCCCTAGCTGGCAGTCCTCCTGGGAACCTAGTGAATATATCGAAACAAAAAGCTGGAAGAACTTAGCTGAGCTGGGACTCCTTCAACGGCAGAATCCCACGAAAGTATTGGTTCTTGGAGTGTATTAGCAGCGGGAAAGGAAAGCGTATACGTCCCCATAAAATGTCTAAATCTAATAAGCGGAGAGAAGATGAACAATGGGCAATTTGCTCGTTCGTTTTTTTGTCGGATGATGGGGCCCTGTTGCGTGCTTATCATCCTTGAGCGGTCCAGGAAGAGAGTCGAGTCGATAGCTGGTAGTCTCCGTTTCATCTGACCAATTACCAATTTGTCAATGATTTAATTTTCTTTTCGTCCTTAGGGAATTTATAACTTTCGAAGAATCATTTGGACAAGATTGTCGAAGAACAGAAAATTAAGGAAAGTAACTTTCGGAAATCTCGATTGGAGGATAACGATAATATTTACTGATGACCTTAGATAAATGTTTTTTCGACAATTCACTTATTTCTGTGAGTTGAAGTTTGAATGAAATGGCGAATACCTACCTTGGAAAGAATAATTATTTGAAATTAACGTTAAGACGTAGGTTCTATACGAGGTCATGTTATGTCTGTATCTTTTACCATACACTCAACCAAAAAGGTTCATCATATCGACAATTACGGTTGTCATATTGATGAAAAAATTCTTGTTTTTCATCCAACAACTGCAGTTGTCAATATGAAAAACATCCGGTAATCAATTTTGTGAGTTGTGAAATTGAAAATCTTGATTTGCAATTTAAGAACCGCAGTTGCCAATATGAAAACTCATCGTGTTGATATGAAAATCGCTGTTGTCAATATGAAAACCTACACTGTTGATATGAAAATCGCAGTTGTTAATATGGAAATGCACGTTCTTCATGTGAATATTGCAGTTGTTAAAAAGAAAAACATCCTGTTCATATAAAAATCACAGTTGTCAATATGAAAACTCCTCAATCTGGAAGACCCACGTTGTCAATATGAAAACTGACGAAATAAAAGAGCCAAAAATGCTAACACAAATAATACACCTTGTTTTAGGAATTGATATAAACAAAATATTTATATTTCTATTTTAATTTTTTTTCAATTAAGTATGATCTTACTATAATACTTTTTCAAAGTGTCTATCATCGTAAACAGTTTTGGTGAAAGCGGACTTTTGGATATAGTTGAATCGATAAAAAAAATTCTATAAGATTCCAGAAATTCTTGCATTGAACTGGATATTTTCCGTGGCGTTGCGTCCATGGAAGCAAGAGAAGCATTGTTTCCCTTACATTTTACTGAAAAATATTCGAACTCGCGCAGAAAAATTGCGAAAAAAAGTCATGTTTCAAACATTTTCTTTGGCACAGTCTAAATAAAACTACTCGCGAATATCTCACACAGCAGAATTGGCAATACCACGATAAAGGCAAGCGAAAGAAACCAAGAAGAAGAGACATGGAAGCAATTTGAAAGTTGCATCTATAAGGGTTCATTTCATTCCGTAGTAAACCCACTGCGACGTCATAAAAAAAAAATTGCATATACGGGACGGTGGATGCAATAAGATATTTGCTTCCACGGATAGTAGAACACATTCTTGGCCGCAGCGGAGAAGCGTTCAGAAAGCAGAGATCTGATAAGAAATAAGTGCTACCAGAGTAGGATATTAATCGAATTCTAAACAAAGCTTGGAATTGAATGGTGGTAAATATTTAATTTGGTTCTTAGATCTCAGGAACCACTTACGCTAGGAGGCTGAAACTTGGAACATATGTAGAACTATGATAGTGGACATCGCAAAATTGGCGATTAGGACTAAGGACTGTGGGAGTGGAGGGAAGAGCAATGTGTTCGAAGTGATTGAAAGCTGGGGTTGAAACATTCTGAAATACATAGCTACTGAACATTTGATGTCAGAAGATTGAAACTGTGTAGTTGTCTTAAGGGATAATAGGAGATTAATAGGAAGCTCAAATTTTTAAATCGGGTGGTGGTGTGTAGGGGTGTGGGTAAAGGACTTATATCGTCCGAACCAATTATACCAACAAGGTAAAATTTGGTTTGTGTATATAAGATTACAAGTGGAGTCCATTGAATGTTAAACTTTTGAGGTGGGAGGTGGAGCACGAAAGTGGAGCGATAGCCATTTTTAAAAAAATTAAATTTTTGTATCTCAAGAACCAGTACCAGACATGATCTTAGAAATTTTGCAGGAGTTAGGCCCAGTAGACTTCTAACAGGGAGAGTGTTGTTACTAGTGAAGCGGCTGATGGTGTGAAGGGGTGGAAAGAAACGAACTTCGACATTTATTTCTCAAACACCACAAACCAAAGAAAACTAAAAAGTGACTATATAGAGTAAAAATATGGTGGTTTTTTATATCTCAGAAACGGCTTATGCAAGAAAGTTGGAACTTAGTACGTATATGTACGTATGCTACTGAAGTAATTAAAGGAAAACAATTCAGATTTGTATTGGCATTGAGGTTGAGTAAAACCACAGTAAAACAAATGTCCGTGAAAATAGATTTTTCTACATTTTCACGATTTCGTTATATATTTCGGATATGCCGAAATTTTACTTCTGCTGGCTCTCTATATAAGCGCCTAGAAATGTTTTTTTTCCAATTTTTCGATATACAACCCCTTAGGGGGTGTAAAGTGGTTGTGTACATTTTCACGAATTTCCATATATTGGGTCTAATGAGATATTCAATTCACTTTTATTTCTAAAGGCTTTAAATTTAATCGAAGAAAAATCTGGTGCAAGCATTTTTCGATATTAAGCCCCTGGAGGTGTAAGGTACGGTTCAAGTTTTCATGAATTCCGAAAATCTTTTAGGATTAATGAGATCGAATTCGGTTTTACTTCTATTGACTCTTCTATTAAAAAAAATACGTAAATAAATAAAAAAAAAATCTGCCAACATTCTGGGCGCAACTTTATTAAATTTTTTGGTAGAAGTCCGGAACGCGTTTTATGATGAGATACGGTGTAGATGACTGCGACTAACAACTTAAAAAATAACTTTCCAAATATCCTCCTGGTCACCGTTCGTGATTGCTGGGTGCTTTTATATTAGTAATGTTAAAAGTTCAATTAATATGCAGTAAATTTGTAGAAAGAATATATAATAATATAATAATAAATTTTTGATATTAACCAATTGCTTCCCCTTATTGAATTATCACGCCACGCCACCGGACATTTTATGTTAAACAACAAAACATTGTTAAGCTTTAGCTTATAGCCGTTAAGGTAAACCAAAACATCTTGTTTCTTTAAAGACAATATGAACGGATGAATCGGTTCCCCATGAGATGCCAGAAACATAATGTGGTCCTCCAACTGTTGCGTTGCTTCTGCTTCAAATAGAAAATGCTGCTGGGAGTCCTTTATTGAGAATTTCTGCATTAACTTCCCTTTGGCATTATCCTTATGCAGAATTTGTTTTGTTGGAATTAAATAGCAGTGTATACTATTGAGGACACATAATATTGCAGCATCTGAAAAGGAAAAAAAAATTAATTTTATGCCAAGACTTTTCACTTTGCATTTTATATTACCAGAGTAATAGTCCCTATCAGCAACATTTTTAAGAGCTTCGGTGACTTTCTTGTCTTTCACATCTGAAATGAGGAAGTCCTTTATATTTTTAAATTTATTTTCCCATATTTGAAGTATTGATGTGCTCAAAATAAATTCCACTAAAGAATTTGATGAAAATATTTTCACCTATTATCGCGTGTCTTTTATTCAAATACTTAAACGTAATGGTGCCACTTAACAAATGCGGTTTTCATATTAATCAGCAACCACCGAAGTTATCATATTGACAATAGTGATTTTCATATCGACAATTGTGATTTTCATATCGACAACCATAGTTTTCACATCGAGAACTGATTCTCATATTGACAACCGTAGTTTTCATATTGACAATCGTTATTCTCATATAGACATTTGTGATTTTCATATCGACAACCACAGTTTTCACATCGAAAACTAGTTTTCATATTGAAACGGTTGTTTTCATATTGACAACCGGGATTTTCATATCGACAATTGTGATTTCCACTGGTTTTCATATTGATAATCGTGGCTTTTATATTGAAAATCGTGATTTTCAAATCGAAAACCGAGTTTTCACATCGACAACTGGTTTTCATATTGACTACGGCAATTGTCAGCTTGAGAGAGTAAATTTTTTTCAGCTTGTGTTTTCATATTAACAACTGCGATTTTCATATTGACAACCAAAGTTTGTATATGGACAACCGTGGTTATCATATCGACAACCGCGGTTTTCATATTGACCACTACAAATATTATACATCCTTGGTTGTCATATTAACAACTGTTCTTTTAATATTGACTACGAAAAAATTTAAAAACAAGTCATTTTGACAACTTGGTTTTAAAACGTTACAATATTGTGATAACCGTTGTCATATTGAAAATTTTGTTTGTCAATATGATGATTTCAGGTTAACAACTACCGATTTTCAAAATGACAATCAACATTTTTTTCAGTCTTCTATCAGAAAAAGTTTTCAAGCATCCTGCAACTTTTTTGCAGATAAAATTATAACAAAAGGTGTAAGCTCTTCGTTTATCGTACACTTATTGAGTCGCGTACAGCTCAGCTCTAATGAACGTTGACAGCACATCAAAGCAATTAACTCATTTATGTGTGTACTACTGCGGGCCACGTGTGAAACTTTAAATGAGATTACAACTAACAATAATCGATGCGGGCTAATGTTCTCGATATGCGTACTTAAAGTTTAGCATGCATAGTAGAGATGGGTCGTTCACGAGTGAACTTTTCTAAAAGAACACTTCATTGAAGTGAGTGAGTGAATTAACTCACTCATTTTGGTGAACTGCAGTTCCATTCGACACGTGACAAAAAAATTAGAAACGGTATATATCAATCGCAGGAATATTCAAATAATGCGCAAGTCTTAAAACTAATTTTTGTCCGCTGGGACGAAATTTTGAGCACCAAATTTAGGGCTGAAAGCACTAAATCGGCATCACTTGCTGTTGTCTTCAATGTAATTATGTATGGCATACGTGACGCGGTGCGAAGAATACCACGACATTCTATTTTCCATCATCTGTAAGAAAAAAGAAAGAGTAAATGTAAATATTCATGTCCCTGCAAAAACGCGCTACCCGAAATTACAAACACATGCATTAAATCCAACACACTGACATTTAATTGTATGCAATACATTTAAACTTTGAATACATGGCTCTTTTCTAGTCTTATGTGCTCTCAAATTGTCGCGTAAATTAGTCGTGCGGACCTATCACGTAATGTCGTAACCCTTCTGCACTACTATCATTTTTGTTCTACTGCACTTAGGTACCTGACGTTTTTGAACATCTCTAAACTTCTTGCTTTATTTCTTGTTTATTCTTTTCATTGTTTTTTTAAGTTTTTTCCTAGCGAAAAAGGAATTTTTTTCTTCTACACGTTAATCAAGCCGAAAAGGTACCGGGGTACCTAACCCTAATAGAAAGGACGCATACGAATAGCTAAATCGTACAGGCTTCGCTTACAAATCTCCCTGTATCTATCTAATTAATTCAGTATTCAACTATCGGGTACCATTCACTGGTAGTATACCAGTGAAATCATACTGGCCACAGTTTACAGTATAGAATTGTGTTAATTTAACGGTGAGCTACCAGATATAATTAACTTGGAGTGAAAGAGATGGAGATATTGACCGATAGAGGTGGAGAATCACACGTATGTACACCGATACGAAGTATATAAGTTAATTTTGTTTAGAGGCGTATACGTTTTAATTGAAAGATTACCGGTTAAAGCTATGGTGGAGCTCCGGCAAACTTGACAGGTAACCCAGCAGCGAAATGAGCAAGGAATTACCGATATAAGTCATTCTCTAACTAGTTACCTAGCAATCATATACATAGATAACAACATGAAATATATAACATATATGTTGGATTCCGCACCAGTTAATGAATCAGAAAAACCGCAAATGAGTATGCATTACCAATCTAATTCCAAATTGGAAAAATGTAATGCAATCGGTAATGTGTTAATCGTTATTGAACGATTGGGTGTCGATGAACAGAGACAGAAGTTGTATTTTAAATACAATAGTTTCTTTTCTGATTTTCAGTCATCTGTGGATTTAAAGCGTGTTGGTTCGTTTAGCAAATGGTGAGAAAAGTGAAGTTTTCGTGAAAATATTAAAATTAAAAAATTTATGTTTAATTTTATGAAAAAGCTTTATTTTTTATTTTATAAATAGAAATATGATTTTTTTTTGTTACTTAGAAATTAAGAAAATAAAAAGAAGTCTCATTAAAAATATAATTTGTTTATTATTTAAAATTTATGCATTTTATTTTTGCTGTTGAGTGTATCCTTCTTAGTAAGTAATCATTGCAATGTCGCTTGTGACTAAAAACGTGTTGAATTTGTACCATTAATTTGTTCCGGAACAAATAGCTTACTATGAAGTGGTTCCGGAACAGATTAGTGGCAGAAATTCCTTCAGAAATAGGTGCGTAGTAAATGCTGACACAACGAATTACATCTACCCATTCCGTAATAACTTCATTGTAACTAGTTCTATATCGTATTTCAGTAATTTAATCTATAACAACTTCTAAGGAATGTGTTCTAGAATTATTTATATGTAATGCAGAAGGTAATCATTCGCCTACTGCCTATGACATCGCTGTGTAAATGTAAGGCATTCTTAACATGGGGTGTAAACTTGATTGTAAGCAATTCCCATTACCGAGAAGTAATTACATTATTGATTCTGTAATGCCTTTTTTCGCTGCTGGGAAATTTCTTGCTGGGGTATACACCGCTCTTCTTCCTATTTCCCAACCCACAACACAACTACCCTGCAAGAAAGCGCTACCCGAAAGTACGCATCCATTCAGAAGATTCAATACAGTGACACCAGAATTTTTCTGGTGTTAGAAATATCTTCTAGTGGAAGTAACTCTCCTTTATATACTCGTGCAACTGGCAAAGCACGTTTGAAATGATCAACGACTGCGACCTGCGCCATTCAAATTTGAACCTTCAAGCCTGGGATATGCTTTTTTTTTAAATTATGCGATTATAACATTAGGCCAACCTGCAACTCGAGTAGCGCTTTCTTGCAGCAATGCGCGTGCTGCTAGTGTTTATTGCATACTTACGCACATGCAATAAACATTAGCAGAACGCGCAATCCGACTTCCCAAAACTTCTAGTTGTTTTTCTGCGCCGCAAGAATTTCAGTATCGGTTTCCGTATTTTACCCGGTAACCACCGGTTATGGTTAACCAAGAGTAAAGAAGACGGCAATATTAAAAGAAAGAGGTAGAGAATCACACGCATGTACACCGATACGAAGTATATAAGTTAATTTTTGTCCCGCGGCCTATACGTTTTAACTGAAAGATTACCGGGTAATGCTACGGCGGAGCTCCGGCGGACTTATCCTGTAATTTTCTTGCAGGGTACTGCCTGCCTAAGACCGGCTGGAGAAAATCCACACACACCAGTCCTACGAACTTTTGCCTGACTACCAGCAGAAAATGTATGAAGTACTTCTCATAAGAAGGATACCAGTGCTTGCTAAGAGAGCCCTTCCATAACTACTTCCCGGGAAGCGAGAGAGTTCATTATTTTGATTAGCGCCGAAAAAAGCAAGACACCGTACGTTCAAGCGAATATATGGTGATCATCACATGCGTGTACGTTCTTGCAATTAGTCATTCAGTTTTCGTTTCTCCAACGTGAACGTGCAGTGTCAAGTGGAAAATTAAAAATGTGTAACAAAGGATTTTTTTTTGTTTTATTTCAAATATCAAATGTAAGTAAAAAATCTGCCAACAGTCTGGGCGCAACTTCATTATTTTTTGAGTACAAGTCCGGAACGCGTTTAATGCTGAGATGCGGTGTAAGTTACTACGCGACTTACATCTCAGCATTATACGCGTTTTGGACTTCCACTCAAAAACAATGAAGTTGTGCCCAGACTTTTGGCATATTTTTTTTTTATTTATTTACTTATTTTTTTTCAATAAAAGATTCAATAGAATTAAACGCGAATTTGATTTCAATAAACCACCACCCCACTGCCGTACCTAGCTCTATCAATTTTTAGCATTCTATCCTTTGCAGATTTAGAAATATAAAAATCAGAATTTTGTCCTAACACCCCGTCCCACCATCACGACACTTGAATCCTAAAAAAAAATTTCGCTGCTAGATAAATCCCGTTTAATGTTAAAAAGAAGGAAAGATAGAATGAAAACGGGAAGTGGTTCACCTTGCTTCAGATGTGCTTCTATTACTACTTGTTAGACCTATTAAAAACTATTTCTATCACTGCTTCTCAGACTTGCCCAATAAGTACTTCTAGCACTCCTTTCAAAGGAAGTGAGAAGAGAAGGGGCATTGCCTCCTATCCCGTTTTGGGTTAAAAAGAAGCAACGAAACAATGGAGACGGTAAAGCCTTCTACTGCCTTAGAAGTACTTTGAGCATTGCTTCTAGAGGCCTGCTTTTTTGTACTGGGTAGTGTGTGATTAAGTGAGCGGCTGTTCAAAGAAGAAAACTCAGGCACACACACCAGCCTACCGGTGGCTACTAAACGGCTGTTAGAAGAGATAGAGTGAGTGAACACTTCAATTGAAGTGACTAGTGACTACGGAACGAAGGAACGAAGAGTTCCAATGAGTGAGTGAACACTGCAATTGAAGTGACTAGTGACTACTGAACGATGGAACAAAGGAATGACGGAACGAAGAGTTCAATGAAAGTACTTCACTGAACTCGTTCCTTAAAGTGAGTGACTTGGGGTGAAGTACTTCACTGAAAGGAACTGCTTGGCCCATCTCTAATGCATAGCGCTTATAGCTGGAGCCTGCTGTCGGTAAGCAAATAACAGTGCAATAAACGATGCTCGAGAATGTTGTATAACTGGCTAGTGCTACTGATGCATTCGATCGCCAAACTATCGACGAACTTTAGAACGTACACTCAAACACACAAATCTAATTGTAATATTGACTATTCAAGTTGGTAAGTAGGTAAATTAAAAATCTTAAATTTCGCCGAAAGTATTTCATTTCAATTTACAGCTTTGACCTTTACATAAAATTCTTCAGCTGATTTGAAAATTTTCCAAATGCCAGTGCGATAAGAGAAAACCCACAACTTGGATAGGCAAACGAACAATCCGTCAGACTTCTACCTTTCCGATAAGCCCGATCGTACTCTTTAACGTCGCGATGTTCGCGCGAAGATAACTTTGCGCTGGGAAGACTGTAAATCGAAAAGAACATCGGGGTTAATTTTCACTTGCTCTCTATCAAAATTTACCTGTTAAAAAATTTATCTGTTTACCTGAAAATAGCCTTCAGCAATTCCATTTCCATGGTACCCAAGCGACTACTAAGCATCTTTTGAGTTTCACACAATGCTCTCAATACACAATCCCGTCCGTCATATCCCATACTAGTAGCAAAGTAATGAGCGGTAATTAATTAATTAGGCACCTTTTCCCATATCCATCTCACCTGTCCAGTATGATTTCAATTTCTTCGTATAAATCTCGTCGGGATCGTCTTTGTACAATCGGCTTACTGTCTATTATCGAATATTTGAAACCGTGCGCACTTTGCACAATCCACGTCTCATTTGGTAGATTATAAGCAACACCCCAATTTAGTGCAAAGCTCAAGAAGTTAACGTTGGGGTTACCAATTTGTCCGATTGTCGTGCAGATTGCTACCTGTAAATATCTGATTTTACAAATGTTCTAGCCTTAAGGTAGCTCCTGGTACTTACCGAGAAAGACGATCCCTCGGGAAAGGCGACATAGCGCTTTTGTCGGGAAACTATTGCCCCTTCATTATTCCCAGTTCTGGTTAATGTCGATGAAAAACGAATTACAATCAACATAAAAACAGCTTTTATAAAGTACATAATTAAATCTGTTAATTTCACTGAGTTTGTGGAAGTATTGTTAAAACTAGAGAACCCCAGAAGATATTTCACTTGTATCTTTGCCCGAAGTCCATTCAACTGAGAATAACTTCAGACTTCCAAAGTAGAGTACTATCCAAAATGGTAATTTATATTTGCTTTTGGTATACTGTTATGAAATATTGACTTTAATATTTAGTGACCAGTGTTGAAAATAACCACATTGTAAACACATTCTTATTGGAATTTAATTCAGCTGATTATCGCAGCAAATGCGTTATTAGGTGATAAAATTTAGAATTAAACTGACCGATATAACACGACAGTTTATAAATAAACTTTATTCAATTTATATTATTATTTTTCAAAGGGGCTGGAGCCCAAGAATTCTAGGCTTCCCCGATGGTTCCTTTGATTGAACGGAATGGGCATTTAACCATTAATAAGTGGAAATAATGAATCATACAAATATCTAAGAAAAAGAGTGAACCCTAAATATATTAGATGACCGCTCAAGATATAACTCTTTACAATGTACCTTAAATTCTAAATTAGATCACAAAATTAAAAAATATTAAAGCGAGTTAGGGGTTGGCAACGATTGCAAGTAAAAGAATTTCAATTTAAAAGAACACAAAACGTTACTTTTTTAGTTTCAAATCCCTCCATTCAATAATTATTACACTTGGTAATGCTTCGCGTTAGGTAGGTCGGGACGCCTGGCTGCCTGTGAGAACACCGACGCACTTAGACCTAAAAAGGTTCATTGTGTTACCACATGATCATTAAATCCGGTCCAACTCGCTAATTCATTAAGTGCTTACAATGAAGCGTTGAATTTTCGCGACCTGCGTTGCAGCAAGGTCACTGAGACTTTTGAAGAATTTAGCTCCTAGATGAGCTTTCCTCCTACTGGATAGAGCTGGACAGGTACTGAGAAGATGGAGGACTGTCTCCTCCTCCTCCTCATCCAGACAGCTTCTACAGAAGTCGTTTGTGAAGAGGCCGAGTCTTTTAGCATGCCGGACTATAAGACAGTGTCCGGTCAGGACACCGACTGTGGTGGTGATACTCGCACTTTTAAGCAAAATCACCCTTTTAGAGTGTTTGAAATCCAGCTTTGGTCGGATCTGTCTCGCAGTGTAATACAGTCTGCCCATTTTGGGTTGGTTTTCTCAACTGTGTCCAATCCCAGTAGCAGTTTACATGTAGAGAGAGGCACACCCAGATTCCGATGTCCCGGCAAAATCTGAATGGTAGTCCAGCCGAGCGAGTTCATCAGCCACACAGTTACCTAGAATATCCCTGTGTCCTGGCACCCACAACAGTACTTAAGAGATGGTCGACATTCTACGGCGACCTTTGATGTTGGGTGGCCCAAAACGAATCACCCTATTATAAGATGTTATAACTTTGGAAATGATGGCAACTGTCAGTTTTGTTTTAATATTTGTGAAGTAAACAGATGGAGAATACACGTCGACAGGTTATAGAACGCTATACTCCTCAAGATCGCGGAATACTTCTGAATATTTTTTTTAACAGAATAATTCGTCAGTGACTTTGACGAAATTTATCATGAGCGACGAGGCCCATATTTATCTGAACAGATACGTAAACAAACAAAATTTGCACTTCTGGGGTACTGAGAATTCACGTATCACTCACAAGCCAATACACACTATAAATGAGATGTCCGAGACGTAAATATACCTCCTTAATAATGACAGTTTTACGACTTTTATGGTGTAAATATACACCACACATTGAATTTTCAACCAAAAAGTCGGAACTAATAAATATTACATATGTTTCTTTAAATATCTGAAAGAATTTGTAAATATACTCTAAGCTGTGTAGCGTATACGACAGAAGATGTAAATTTACACCAAATTGCGTAAACATTCCGAATAACGATGTAAATGTGTTCTTGAAGTTGCATTTTCACACAAAAAGTTGTGAGAACGTGACCATTTGTATTGCAACATATTGGCGGAATTCAGTATGCAAAAGTTTATCGTTGCGTCGTGAGTGATCGGTGCTATAAAATTGTACGTGAAAACGCTAAAGGTAATGAATTGCTAAAAACTTATAATGTTAATGGTTTCGGTATCGACATAATAGATTTAAAAGGTTTAAGTGCAATAATTGATTGAATATGTTTAAGTGCAGTAGCTGCAGTTTTAAATCAAATTGTTTAACAAATTATAACAAACACTGTACGAGCACAGAGGGAAAAATAATATTTTATTTGCGTGTTTCACTTCAAATGGCTACAAAAAATTTTCAACATATAAAAGTTTCGAGGTACACACATTTAGGAATCATAGAAAGTTAAAAATTAAAAGAATAAACAAAGAATAAATTTCAATCATATAAGTAAAATTAAGTGCAGCATGATTAACTGTAAATTTATAACTAATAGTGTTACAGCATTTCTATCGCATTTCGGAAACCACATTAATTTTAATAACCCAAATTCGTGTCCTGTTTAAAAATATTTTCTAACGAAGTTTCATTCAGGTCCCATATTTTTAGAAAACATCGTGCCGGCAATATTTCTAAGTCAGAAGTCAATAATTAAGTGAGAGCGTTCTCACAAAATCTGGAAATTCAAGACAATTCCCCAGTCGTCCAAAGCTCTAAACTTCTAGAAAGTGATTATTTTATTGCTAGGAATCAATTTGAAAATTTATTCACGTTTGACAATATAAAAGATGCCTGCAAAAGCAATACTCCTTGGTTTGCAATTTTAAGTATAAAATTTCCAAATTACAACAATAGTTAAACATTTGATTTATAGGCACATCTCTTAATGATAGTACTTATAAAATCTGCTATGCATACATCGAGCATATACTAGTTTGCAAAATATGAAAATAAAAATCTTGTGGATCATTTAGTTGTAGCATATTTTTACAATTTCAATGTGATATGTATCCCAAACCCTCGAGTTTTTTGTCAGATTTTATTTTCAATATTGTGTTCAAAATTTACGAGGAGCAAAAAAGCATTTAAATAATTTTCCAAAAATTAATAACTTAATTTCAAAACTTGCAAGTCTATAATAGGTAATCAATAATAGATGTATCTATTGCGAAAAAATATTAACTGGAGTAAAGCTGTCTTGAATTGAATTGAAATATGGAAATATGTATATGTAAAAATATTGTTTATTACTTTATTATTTTAATAATAAAGTATTGTTATCGATTTTTAAAAAAAAAAAAGTGCTACCCTGAAAAATTTTTTTTTCACGTTTCATAACTAATAGACACCAAAAAAGCAAAAAAAAATTTCAGTCCGTCTGTGCGCCGTACGCCGTCCGCTGTACGCAAAACTTTTGAAAGCTTATAGCTCTCAAACTCTTTGAGCTATTAAGTTGAATATTTTTTTGTTGGTAGACTGAGCAGCTTTTGAGATGGGGTGGTGTGAGGGGGGAGGTGGGGAAGCCTTTTAGGCGGAAAATTTTGGTTCTAAGATCCATATCTCCTAATCAGTTAATGTCACGAAATTAAAACTTAATGAACATATGTGGGTATACTAGGACAATAGATCGGAAAGAAATTTTTAAGAGGGGGCAGTGGCGTACGGAGGTGGGGGTGAAAAACTTTAGATTAAGATATCTTACGAACCAATCGCACTAGAAAAATAAAATTCGGTTTCTATATTAAGGTTGATAAATAAAGTTTTCTGAAAGTAAAATTTTTTAAGGGGGCGGTTGAGTATGGAAGTGGAGGGGATAAGAATTTTTCTGAAAAATCGCGTCTCATATCTCAATTTTTACCAGAAGTAGGCCAAATAGAGCCCTAGCAGGAAAACATTTTTCAGGGATGAGGGTGTACAGAGTGAGGGTAGGGGAGGATGAAAATTAAAAAGTTTCAATTTTTATATCTCAAGAACCTCAAATGATATAAATCTGAAACTTATTATTTGAATACAACTATAGCAGTAGCATGTTGAAAAAATATAATTTGTTATAGGGATAGTATGTTACGGGAATGGAGGGTGTTTTTCCTAACTATAGAACGGCTTACACTAGAAAGTTGAAACTCGGTATGTATATGTAAGTCGACTAGAAAAGTAATTTTGATTAAAAAAAAATTCAAATATCCATTGGCGTACGGAAGGGAGGCAAAAAAAATTATCAGTGAAAATGGAATGCATATACTTTTACGATTTTCGTCATATCTATTAGGTCTTTCCAAATATTGAATTCATTTTTATTCTACGGATTTTTTATATAAATGCCTAGAAAGTGTTTTCAGGATTTTTTGAAATTCGACCCCACGGTGGTGTAAAGGGGTTGTATACATTTTAACGAATTCAGCCATATTCCTCCGGTCTGATTAGATATCGTATAACTTTTTACTTCCACGAGCTTGTTTAATAATCATCTAAAACTTGCACTAAAATTTGTTCTTTTTCAACAACTAAGAGGGTATAAACGGGTTGTACACGTTTCACGAATTCCGTCATATCTCTTAGGAGTGATAAGACATCGGATTGATTTTCACTTCCTCGTGTTTTCTTTGTATAAATCTAAAAACCCATTTCAGGAATTTTGGATATTCAACCCCAAAGTGGGTGCAAGGGGGTTGCATATGTTTTCACAAATTCCTATATATTTCTTAGTTCTGATGTGATATCGAATTCAGTTCAACTTCCTAAGGTTTCCTATATAATCGTCGAAAATCGATTTCAGTATGTGTAGTTATTCAACTCCAAGAGGACGTAAGGCTTTCGACATATTTCTTAGGATTGATGAGATATCAGATTGGTTTTCACTTCTACAGACTTTTTATATAATCGCCTACAAATGCATTTCCGATTTCATGTAATGGCCCAAAACCAAATCACGACAAACCTCCTAATCACGTAATAACTGATATTATACTACGACTTAGACCTCGTCCCTCAGTATGACCCAATTACGTAATTCATATGTTAATTGTATGTGGCAGCGGCGTAAGTATTCTAGCGCGACCCTATTCTAACCGCTTTCCGAACTTTTTTTTTAAGTTTGCGGTCACATAGTAACCTACACCGCGTCTCAGAATTGAACGCATTCCGAACTTCTACCGAAAAAATAATAAAGTTGCACCCAGACTGTTGGCAGATTTTTTTTTCTATTATGAATTTTTGAATATAAATATTATACATATCGAAAAATTCTTAAAATAATAAATTAATACTGTGCCTTTTTGGTTTTCTACAAATTACATTTTACTATTGTAAAAACTTTTAAATATTTTGAAATGCCAGGGATAGTTATCATTATTCAAATCATTTGTTTTTCAGCTTATACTTTATTCAAGCGATATCGAACTGGCTTTATCTACTAAAATTCCAGTCAAAGGTTTCGGTCGACCCGAATTTTAGTAGACAGCTCAAATACGTATCAGCATAAATTAAATTTAAGCTGCAATGAATCATTACATCTAAATAATGCATCTAATCACACCAATTCCATCATTATAAATGTAACTATCGTTTGTAAATTTAGAACGTTATACTTAAAATTACATCATTTTTGGAGTAAAATTGAGTGTAAAGTTACATCTTTAAAAAATTTGCAACTTCTGTTTAAAATTGAGCGTAACCGATGTAAAATTACGACCATCGTCTCGATATTAAAAAGATTTTTGCTTAAAAATAAACAGATGTGTGAACCTATATTTTACGACCAGGTGCTTATTTAGTATGCTGTTACGTCCCGGTGTAAATTTAATCTTATAATACTTGGTATTCAGTTGCCTTTAATAATAAGAGCAAATTTACACCAATTTTTGTTAGAGTGCAACCACTCAAAGTCACTGCATGTTGCGCCACCCCGGGGGTGTCATTGGGTCTCATTTTTTCGAGGACGCCATAGGTAATTCGGTTACTGTGACTGGTAAGCGATACGGAACCATGATCAATAAATTTTTATTGCCGCAAATTGATGAATTGGCACTGGAGGGCATGTTATTCCAACAAGACGGTGCACCCTCACACACAGCTCGCACGACAATAGACATTTTGAAGGATGCGTTTCCGGATCGCCTAATGTCTTGAAGGATGCGTTTCCGGATCGCCTAATGTCTTGAAGGATGTGTTTCCGGATCGCCTAATGTCTTGTTTTGGCGATTTGCACTGGCCGGCAAGATTGCCCGATTTGGCCACTTTAGACTTCTTTCTTTGGGGTTTTTTGAAGTCACGTGTCTACCAGAACAAACCACAGACTCCAGAGTCTCAAAGAGAACATCAGACAAAAGTCTGAGAACTTATTGCCCGAAGTTGTCGCCAAAACGATTGAAAATGCGGTACAAAGAGCCCAAATGGTCATCAACAATGGCGACGTCTACTTGACTGATATCATTTTCAAAAAGTAGTGTAAAAAATCTTTAAGGTCTAAATAAACATTAAAAAAAATTAGGAAATTATGTCGTTTCATTTTAAAGATATAGCAAAACAACATTGGGTGAGTGTTTTTGGACCCCCCTGTAGGATCACTGGCATCTACGAACCTTCTCTGGGTTGAGCTGAACAAGGCTCCGGTCGCCCCTTTGTCGGGGGGCACTCATTCAGATTTTTTCATCGGTGAACAACAATAAGAGCGGTATTGGGACCGCGTAATAACAGTTATCGTTAAACCAATAGTTATTATAAGCAGATTGGTAACTATCCTCTGTGGTATAACTGTAATCACGTTTACATCCACGTCGGAGACAGAGGTTCGATTCCTGTACGGCAAGGATTTTTATTTAGTAGTCAGATAAGAAACTTATTCTAAATTTTGGTGACGATATTTTGTGATAACTCTCGAACGTAACAGTAGCACTTTCTAACGTCCGTTGTATTTTTTCCTGAGCTGGTTTAATCCGTCTGAAAATCTATAGTTTATCCTTCGAAAATGACCATGTAATATCGTCAATATTTATTTGATTTGAAAGTCCATTATCGCCAATTGAATTAAGTTGAAACTATTTCGAAGGGGTCCCTTTTATTCGTATTAGCTTCTAGGCCAAGTACCTACGAGTAGTAAAACCACAACATTAGGCTTAAAACGTTCCATCTTACCCCCTATTAGAGTAATTTACTTTTTCCATTCAAAAAGGTATACGCCATTTGCTTTGTATGTTTCGGTTAGGTATTCATCGAAATGGAGACTACTTAAACCTTATCGCTGATATTACATCAAATAGCCGGCACCCTTTTAGTTACTTTCTGGTTTGTATGTGAGGTTGCCTAAATGAAAATGTCGAGCGCAGAGAAAAAAAAGGAAACTATAAAATAACAAAACTGCCCGGCTACTGGAAAATCCCCAAAAATCTATAATTTGCGTTATTGAACCCCTCAGCTTGTCTGACCATTTCTATACTTTCTTTTTTTCCATTTCAAGGGATCCTTTTTTCTTCTTCTTCATCTTGCATAGGCACACCCATGGTTATAAATTTTTATTGGACATAAATACTTTCGATCCACTTGAAATCCACCGGAATTGTGTAGGGACAGCGAGCGATGCGAACCAAGGAAAAACAACTATTATAGCTGAATAGCTGAATGACTAACCAAACGCTAAACAGGATACCGAACCAAAACCAAATCGAACCAATAGTGTAAAGAAAACAAAGTTTCCAAGTGCGACATTATTCCTGGTGTACAATAAACAATGTAATCTAACATCTCTGAACGGTAAGTTGGGTCCCATAAAATTCAGCTTTTCCCCGGGAAAAAAAAGGACCCTAACAAAGCAAACAAAGCCCGGAACTTGATGGAAAACGAGCCAGTCCTGAAGAAAACTTCCTCGAATAACCGATGCCATTCCAGTGAAATATGTCGCCATTAACTGCAATAATTTGTTTAGTTGACATTCCGAATCATTGCACGGTAGCAATATTAAAGGGTCCTTAGAAGTTTCGTCGTATTTCGTTTCGATTGGAGCCGTCCCATAAATTTCAGGCTCCCGAAAAATCATCGTAGCCGCTAGAGGGGGTGGCCTCTTTCCCAAACTATTCCCGAATTCTGGCTACGCCCGGGGTGGATATTTGCATGGCAAACATGTAAAAGTGTCGGACCAAATTGACCCTTGGTTGGACTACGGAAGGGGCGGCGAAATGTACTCGTAGCTCCAGGATCAAGCCGCAAAGCCCAAAAAGCTGATGGAGTAGATTCTTTGTGTTCGCTCCTCGCTCGCCATAAACAAACCCCTGTTTTGTACAATGACCGAAACAGGGCAAACCGAGACAGCGTAAAGTTCAAATATGCACTAGCTACTGTAATAAATTTGATTTGTGTGAATGTTAAAAGTGTTCGGGAGTCGTAAAGGGGTCGCATAAAATTTTAATGAATAGCTCCAACAGCCCAACATTCTGCTGCTAGCTGCTACGCTCCTAGGCCAGACGCTCTGTGGCTATTTGACCCGACAATCATTGAACTCATTTTTCGAGTCCTTTCTGCAAGTTGCATGGGATTTTCCGAACAGTAGTTTTCAATTACAGAGACCCGGTGTTTGATCGTTTGTTCTGTATCAGTTCAATATGGGAACGGATGCAAGATAAATTGAATTTGCAGTTTCGATTTTTAGATCTCGGGTTATACAGTCAGTGTGCCAATTAGAACAAGATTTCAAGGAAATCGGACAAATTTAAGTCTCATTTGCTTTATTATTTGAAAATTGTAGTAGATTTAACATAAAAAAAATTGCTATCTTCAAACTTTGTATTTTCACGTTTCAGGGATAGTAGATCGAAAGAAAGGATAATGAAAATCTCAGTCATCAGACGTTTAAGATGGCATTGGCAAAGCTCAGGAAGTAAGCGTAAGAAAGGAGTTAGATCTCCTGAAATCCCCGTATGGAAGAGACAGGAACGATGTAGTCTGCGTCCTCCAAAAGTAACCAAACTGACACTGGGTCAAATTAAGAAAAATTTTTGTGAGAAGGCGAACATTGCGTCCAGAACTCTGAAGGAATTTTACACCCTGACTCTTTCCAACAGAGAACCTTCAATCAACGCGAAACCTTCTGTAAGCGACAAAGTTCAGGATGGTCTGCAGGTGGGAATTACCGATATTGCCAATAAAAATTGGAAGATCTAAATTGGTCGACAGTAGAATCGCATTACGACATTATGGGCTGACAAACAGGAGTCACGATAGACTTCGATAATCGACGTTCTTAAGGGGGGCTATACATGTAAACGCCTGAATTTAGACCGTTTTTCAGAGGCTTATTTAAAATAGAAGGAATAAATGAATCGTTTTGAAAGTGATCATGTTTATTCATTACATATTAAAATACAATAATCTGATTTTATTTAATTTTTTTTTTCAAAATGGCCGCCGTAGTAACCAATCTCCTGAGACCCTCGTGGCGAAAGGCATCAATCGGCGGGATTTTTAGCATCAGTTGCAGCAATCTGAAATCAAAAAAATGGGTTGGAGTGTGTTTATTAAACATGTATCTTCTAGTTGAACCAAGAAAAAAAAACAAAAAACAAAAAATCGTGAATTAGCACGCCCCATAAAAAAAAGTACGATTTTTGACCCTTTTTTCGACTGTTTTTGGGTCAAAAACCCTAAATTTTGAAATTAAATGAGTTTTTAATCGATAAATAATGCGAATTTCATTCTAAAACTTTACAAACATATTTTTTAGATGTTAATTTAACTATTTATGCAAAAAAAAGAAACTCGAATTTTTGAAAATTTTACATGTATCAAACATGTACATGTATTAAACAAGTGTAGCAAAGATTGAAGAAATTTGAGAAGATGTCAAGCTAGGTATTTTCCCACGTTTAAACGATCCGGAATATGCAGGGACTAGAATCTGAGTGGCAGCTATCAGGTGAGAAATGAGGGAATGATAGCCGAAACGTAGAAAAAAAAATCTGCCAACAGTCTGGGCGCAACTTTATTATTTTCGGGCAGAAGTCCGGAACGCGTTTAATTCTGAAACGCGGTGTAGGTTACTATGGGACTGAAAACCTAAAAATGGTTCGAGAAGCGGTTAGAATGGGGTCGCGGTAGAATACTTAAACGCCGCTGTCACATATAACATATGAATTACGTAATTGGGTCATACTCCGGGAAGATGTCTAAGTCATAGTATAATATCAGTTAATACGCGATTAAGTAAGTGTCGCACTTGCTACTTACCTATGGTTCACCCTGTTCATGTCATGCGGAAATCCCAAAACCCAGCGGAAGTAACTTCATTGTCCAGATTACAGGTGAGTCGCTCACACCTTTGAAAAAAATCTACTGCAGCCTCCACTGCTGCTTCAAGGAGGTAACGGTAAACGGTACCGTAGGGGGTACTTAGCAAAGAAGGCGCTTTAGAGGCAAGATGTGCACGCTGCCTCTTCGTCGTCAGTGGAAAAAAAATTTTGAATAAAAGAATCTGGTCTCAAATCTTAAAAACTATTTCATACAGGATCTTGGACTTTATACAACAAGTAGGCCCAATAGACACCTACTATTGGGAAAAGGATATTAAAACGGTATGTTTGGGTAGATTTTTCGGAAAAGTGTTTCTCTTTAATCAGAGCTGTGGAAAAAAATGGTTGGCGAGAAGGTGGTTCATATACTCTTACGAATTTCGTCATATTTATTAGGGTTTGTATACGTTAACACGAATTTCGACAAATCTCTTTTCCCACTCTTTTTCTTTTTCATTTACTTGAACCTGCTTTTCATATAATTAGCCTAAAAACTGATTTCAGTTTATATTTCATATGTAACTCCTAAAGGGTGTAAAGATATTCTCTTACACGAATTTTGCCATATCTTTAAGGTCTGATGAGATTTTGAACTGGTTTTCAGTTTAAATAGTTGTAAAGTTGGTGCCCAAAATTTTGGCAGATTAGTATCATTATCTTGATACTATGTTTTAGTTTTAGTCTACTTACTACCATGTACTATGTCCTACGACCTTAAAAGTTTTATTTCTCGAATATTTCCCTACAATATATACATAAGTATAAAATACTTACGTATTGTTCCAACTTTGTATTGTACTTTAATGCGTATATAAAAAAAAAGTAGATTTTAACATTCCAAGCCAGAATGCCACTGTCGTCACAAACAAAAAAATCTGCCAACAGCCTGGGCGCAACTTTATTATTTTTTGGGTAGAAGTTCGGAACGAGTTTAATTCTGAGATGCGGTGTAGGTTACTATGTGACTGAAAACCTTAAAAAAAAGTTCGGGAAGCGATAAGAATGGGGTCGCGCTAGAATACTTACGCCGCTGCCACATATATCATATGAATTATTTAATTGGGTCATACTCCGGGACGAGGTCTAGTCCTAGTATAATATCAGTTGTTACGCCATTAGAAGGTTTTTCGTGATTTCGTTTTGGGCCATTACATGAAATCGGAAATGCGTTTGTAGGCGATTATATAAAAAGTCTGTGGAAGTGCAAACCAATCTAATATCTTATCAATCCTGAGAAATATGTCGAAAGCCTTACGTCCTATAGGAGTTGAATATCAAACATCCTGAAATCAACTTTTTAACGATTATGTAGGAAGCCTTAGGAAGTAAAAATGAATTCGATATCTCATTAGAACTAAGAAATATGAAAGAATTTGTGAAAACATATGCAACCCCCTTGCACCCACTTTGGGGTTGAATATCCAAAAATCCTGAAATGAGTTTTTAGATATATATAAAGAAAGCCAGAGGAAGTAAAAACCAATCCGATGTCTTATCACTCCTAAGAGATATGACGGAATTCGTGAAAACGTATTCAACCCGTTTTTACACTCTTAGGGGTTGAAAAGGGAAAAGACTTGAAAATGTGGTTTAGGTGATTATTAAATAAGTCCGTGGAAGTGAAAAGTTATTCGATATCTAGTCAGACCTGAGGGATACGGCTGAATTCGTGAAAATGTATACATCCCCTTTACACCACCTTGGTGGTCGAATTTCAAAAAATCCTGAAAACACTTTCTAGGTATTTATATGAAGAATCCGTAGAATAAAAATGAATTCAATATTTGGAAAGACCTAATAGATATGACGAAAATCGTGAAAATATATGCATTCCATTTTCACTGATCATTTTTTTTGTCCCCCTTCCAAACCCCAATGGATGTTTCAAATTTTTTTTAAACAAAATTACTTTTCTAGTTGAGTTACATACACATACCGAATTTCAACTTTCTAGCATAAGCCGTTCTATAGTTAGGAAAAACACCCCCCACCACCATGCCATTCTACCCCTATAAAAAATTATATTTTTTAAGCATGCTACTACTATAGCTCTATCTAAATACTAAGTTTCAGCTTGATATCATTATAGGTTTTTGAGATATAAAAATTATAACTTTTTACCTTTCACCCTCCCCCAACCTCACCCTCTACACCATCATCCCTGAAATTTTTATTTCTGCTGGGGGTCTATTAGGCCTACTTCTGGTAAAAATTCTAAGCATCTATCTTACACTGTTCTTGGGATAGGAGACTTGATTTTTTTAAAAAATTCTTACCCCCTCCACTTCCATGCTCCACCGCCCCCTTAAAAAATGTTACTTTCAACAAACTTTATTTGTCAACCTTTATACAGAAACCAAATTTTATTTCTCTAGTAAAATTGGTACGTGAGATAACGTAATCTAAAGTTTTTCAACCCCCACCCCCGTACTTCACTGCCCCCTCTTAAAAATTTGTTTGCAATCTATTCTCCTAGTATACCTACATATGATTATTTAGTTTTAATTTTGTGACATTAACCGGTTAGGAGATATGGATTTTAGAATGTGTCGATCTCGGCTTTCGAACCTTTCGGACTCATTATTTTTCCCCCCACTCCCACACCCCTTCACCCATATCAACAATATTTTTGCAAATGGGTCCACTATCGATGCTCTATACAAATTCCTAGTTTTAGCCTCCTAACGTAAGCGGTTGCTGAGATCTAGAAACCAAAATTTTTCGTCTAAAACGCTTCCTCTACCTCCCCCCTCATACTCCCGCCCCGCAAAAAGTGGTCACTTCAAGGGACCTACCCAGTCTATTAATAAAAAAAATTTCAATTTAATAGCTCATAGGGTTTAGGAGTTATAAGCCCTCAAACGTTTTGCGTACGGCGGACGGCGGACGGCGCACAGACGGACTGAACATTTTTTTTGCTTTTTTGGTGCTTATTAGTCATAAAACGTATAAAAAAAAATTTTCAGGGTAGCAAATTTTTTTTTTTTAAAAATCGATAACAATACTTTATTATTAAAATAATAAAGTAATTTATAACTATCGGCTACAGGGTGTTTCATGAACGATTGTCGACCAGAATATAAATGAAATATAGGCGGAGAGTCATAGGATAAACTGTTCTACACATAGCATCGCCTTTGACACATTTATCTTAAATATTGTGTTCAACCTGAAATTTAAAAAAAAATATTAGCTAATTTAAAATTTTGTTTAGTACAAAAACACAAAAAAAATGTCCGTCGGTCCGCCGTAGACACCGTACGCGTAACTAACAAGCCCGTTGAGATATTAAGTTTTTTTGATGGGTAGACTGGGTGAACCCCTACGAGTAGTACCTTTTGGGTACAAGGGGTCAAGGGCGCCCATAGGGGGGGGGGGGGAGCAAGAGGGGGAACTTGCCCCACCTGCATTCTACCTTCCAGTATTTTAAAAATACCATTTCATCACTTGAATAATTCTTTTTTTTAATATAGTGTAATTAAGACCTTTTAATTGTTCTACGTATTACACATAATTTATTGAACTGCTAACAAATAGTGACTAAATTAACAAGATTTACAGTTTTCAAAACATCTTTTTATCTGTATTTAAAGAAATTTCACTTGTTAAAAATTTAGGACTTACTGCAGAAAAATTGAATTGTAATTCAAATTTAAGTAGACAAATAAAATTAAGATTAATAAGGTATGGACATTGTTTTATTGGAAGACATAATTAAATTTCACACCCAGGATTTCTTCTTCATAAAGTACTCATCTGCTCATATAGTGTTTTTTTTATACATCCTTTCGACTTTGTGCTGGTAAATAGGGTGTTTTCAAACAAGCAAAATTTTAAGGTATGTTGATTAAAGTAGCACGATCAGAAGGATGTTAGTAACATTAGTACGTAACTTTTTGTTAAACCACGGCTATCACTTTTTAGTTGCACATGATTAAAAAAAAAAAAAAATTGCTCAATTACGAAATGGTTAAAATTAAATGTGAATAACTTCGAAAGTTTTTCAGCTAGAGCGATAAATTTACCCTACTAACCACTCTTCTTCTTAGCATTTACAACAGCTTGAAAACGATTACAACTAATTCCAAGTCTTCAAGTTGACTCACCAGATAGCACTAATTTGTTTAAAAACTTTTGTATGGTAGCCTAAACTAGTATCTTCATTTCACTCTTTGTTTTTCAGTTTTCATGTTTTAAAAATAAGTGTAACTACATAACCCCCCTCCTTGAGAATTTTGTCTTAACTTAATAACAAAAAAAGTTATTATGCCAAATCGTTAAGTTCCGTTCCGGTGTTATCGCTCCTTCGAGAAAAAATAGGAACCGTTTTTATTAAGAACTTTTGTATGGTAGCCAATTGAAAGAGTACCGCAATATTGTAAATTCCTGCAATATTTAATTTAAAAAAAAATTTAAGTTCCAGAACATAACTGTCATCACTTCTTTCGAGGAACTTTGAATGCGATGTACCCGAAAAAGTTGGGCGATTTTATTGATTAATGGATTCTAAGTAAAATTTCAACTTCTCTGTATTTTTTTCCCTATCTCCCGGTGCGCAGATATTGTGTTGGTGTGGCAGAAGAGGTTCAATGATTCTTAACTGAGTGAAATCCACATTCGTTCTATTCGTCACCAAGCCATAGTTTTGCCCCTCCCTATGAAATATTGTATGGGCGCTATGCAAGGTGTTGAGGGTTTGTGATGGGGTAAGCGTTTTAGATGAAAAATATTGGTTTCAAATTTTTTGATGGAAGAGGTGGTACACGGATGTGGGCGAGCAATTAGCAATTTTTCAAAAAAATCAATATTTATACATATCTAAAGAACAGTACCAAATAAGATCTTAAAAACTTTACAGGAGTTATGCTTAGTAGACCTCTAGCAAAATTGTTGTGGGGGTTGTTGTAGGAGGCAATAGTGGGAGGGGGTGGAAAAGAAAAAATTCTTTTCAAAAACCGTAAAGTATAGAACGCTAAAAAGACGACAATATAGCGACATTATAGATGAATCCTAGAAAAAGGAAATTGTTGATAGGGTTAGGAAGGGGGTGGTTTTTTGTATCCCAGAAACGGGTTATCCTAGAAAGTTGAAACTTAGTATGATACGTATATATAGGTACACAGGAGTAATTAAAAAAAAGGTTCAGATTTTTTTTTTCATTGGAAAGGTGAAATAAAAAAATCTCCGCGGAAAGGGTTTTTTCCTCATTTTCATGGCTTTCGTTATTATACTCTAGATGAAATCATATAGAGTATTATAAGTTTAATCCAGCCCAAAAGTTTGTAACGCATAGAACCAAGCCTCGGACGAAAAAAAGTTATATATTATTTTTTGTTTATTTGTGGCCAAAAACCTCAAATCCGCCTGACGTCCGTCCGTCCGTCCGTCCGTCCGTCCGTCCGTCCGTCCGTCCGTCCGTCTGTCCGTCCGTCCGTCCGTCCGTCCGTCTGTCCGTGAACACGATAACTCAAGAACGCCTTCACCTAGGATCTTGAAATTTTGAATCTGGATGTTTGGTTGAATTTGTAAGGCTAAGTTCGTTAACGGGCAAAATCGTCCTACTCCTTCGGGTAGCTGCCATACAAAATGTCCTTAAAACACGTGTTCAAGAATATTGGTCGATAACTTAAGAAGGGTTTAAGCTACGACTTTGAAATTTTGTATGTGTTATTTTCCCAATAGTGGCAACTAAATATATGATTATGAAGAAAATCCTGTTAGTCCTTCGTGTAGCTGCCATACAAATATCCTGTCAAAATGTATTCACTTAATTTACGAAACTCACTATAACTCAAATAATCTTTTAGCTACGAATTCGGAATTTTGTACAAGTTAGTTTTTAGTGAAAAGAAAGTTTGAGTTTACTAATCAGCGAAATCCTTTTACTCCTTCTGGTAGCTGCCATACAAAATGTCCTTAAAACACTTGTTCATGAATATTGGTCGATAACTTCAGAAGGGTTTAAGCTACGGCATTGAAATTTTGTATGTGTTATTTTTCCAATAGTTGGAGCTAAATATATGATTATGAAGAAAATCCTGTTAGTCCTTCGTGTAGCTGCCATACAAATATCCTGTCAAAATGTATTCACTTAATTTACGGAACTCACTATAACTCAAGTAATCTTTTAGCTACGAATACGGAATTTTGTACAAGTTAGTTTTAAATCAAAGGGAAGTTCGAGTTAACTAATCAGCGAAATTCTTTTACTCCTTCTGGTAGCTGCCATACAAAATGTCCTTAAAACACGTCTTCAAGAGTCAAGAGCTACGTCTTTGAAATTTTGTATGTGTTATTTTTCCAATAGTTGGAGCTAAATGTATGATTATCAAGAAAATCCTATTAGTCCTTCGTGTATCTGCCATACAAATATCCTGTCAAAAAGTCTTCACTTAATTTACGGAACTCACTATAACTCAAGTAATCTTTTAGCTATGAACTCGGAATTTTGTACAAATTAGTTTTGAGTGAAAACGAAGTTCGAGTTTACTAGTCAGCAAAATCCTTTTACTCCTTCTGGTAGCTGCCATACAAAATATCCTTAAGACACGTGTTCAACAATATTTTCTGATAACTTTTGAACGCTTCAAGCTACGAATTTGAAATTTTGTACACATTAATTTTTGAATGGTTCCAAGGAAAATGATAAATATGTAAGAAATCGAGTGAGTCCTTCCTACACCTCTCATGTGAAAGTCCTTCAAAAAGGACATTTTTTTCGATGACTTACCCAGTTCAAGGTATGAAGTTAAACACTGAATATTGTCTTTTAGTTTTGAGTATCAATCTAATAGCAGTCCTTAATAAAGGACATACAACATGCACACACGTAATTCTACTTTATCCTCAACTACAATATAAATCGGAGTTCAGTATTCATCTAGAGTATTATACGATTGGCTTACAGCCGATCGTGACTGCAGTATGTTTTTTTTTGGCATTTCGAGTTATCAAATGTATTTTACTTCCGCGGGCTATTTATAAAAGTGCCTTGAAATATTTGTTCAAATCTTTCGAGATCCAACTTCCAATGCGGTGGTTGTGAACATTTTCACGATATATTTCTTAAGTCTAACGAGATATCGAATTCGCTTTCACTTCAAAAGGCTTTAAATGTAATCGGATTTAAGAATTTCTTGTTATTCAACCTCCACCGCCCCTAAGGGGTGTAAATTATTGTTCCAGTTTTCACGAATTTCAACAAATCTTTAAGGTTTAATGAGATCGAATTCGCTCTTAGTTTGATAGAATGTAATAATAAAGGGTTATTCAATAGATACATAACAATTTTGTATTTTAATACAAACGCACCCTTAGACTTTTTTGCTAGTCTGTCAATGTCAAAACGTCAGCCAAGGTTTACATTTTAATCATGGTGAAGTTCACGAACGATGAACGTTTGGAAATTATCTCAATTATTCTGAGTTTTATTTAAATACAAAATTGTTATGTCCCTATTAAAGGGTTATTATAATCTAAAAATTGATTTCGGGATTTTGCGATATTGAACCCCTATTATGGCGTAAAACAATTGTGTACGTTTTGCGTATATAAATGATATATTGGATTTGTTTTGGCTTTAACGGACTTTCGATATAACCGCAAAAAAAAAACGATTTCAGAATTTTTTGATATTAAGCCCCTAATTGATAGTTTATCACCTATATTTTTATTGAAATTTAAAAAAATAAGTAAAAAAAAATAAGTAAAAAAAATAACTAAGTGAAAAAAATCTGCCAACAGTCTGGTCGCAACTTTATTACTTTCTGGGTTGAAGTCCGGAACGAATTTAATGCTAAGATGCGGTGTGGGTTACTATGCGAGTGACAACCTAAAGAATAACCAGGAGGCTATTTGGAACGTTATTTTTTTAGGTTGTCAATCCCACAATAACTGACATCGTATCTCAGCATTAAACGCGTTCCAGACTTTTTTTTATTTAAAAAGTCTTCGTAAAGTTTAATTTTGAGTTAAATTAAAGTTTGTATGACCATAATGATGTCAATGTAAATAGATAATACTATGAGATATGCATTGAAATTTTAGAGAACTCTGTACACTCTGTTTGGATAAAAATGAAATACAGTAAGATTTGTTCCTTTAACCATTGGATCATGAAAGAATACCTCATCATGCTACCAAACAAGTTGAAGAAACATTTTCATTTTCATTTTTACAAACCATTGAATGAGTTCGATTCAACTCATAGAAAACAATGTTTTTTTCACGGTATCTACTATCCGAAATCATTGGATAGAAACTATTAATTGCCACAGCTATCCTCCAACTAATTGCGGTTTGCTATTTGCACTTCCGATTTAACCACTGCTGGTTGTAATCAATTTGTCGATACATTGAAGCCATTCGATTATATAGTTCTAAAGTGCGATGAGCTATTGTGGCGCAACTCGCATCCCAAATTCATTTAAATCCAAAACTTGTTCACAACCCATCAGAGTAAAATCGACAAATTTTACACCAGATACAATCCGAAACATCACCGCCAACAAGTTATCAAGTAAAACAAATTTATTTACAAACTAGAACCAGGACACCACTTACCTGCGTACAAAATGAATTCCATCCAATTAACTCCCCCGACCATTAAAGAATTCTTTCACGCAGTTTGTCTTTAAGGACCTCTTCGGGTAATAAAAAGTGGCGTTCACAATTGAATGGCGTGCCTATGCCCCATTAAAATGTTGGATGTGTCCTCGGGTGTTATCATAATGTGAAGTCATTTTTATCTTGTCGTAAAAATGCCACATGTTGGACTCCTGTACTCTGCATAACTTAGCATAAGCACCTTTCAACCGACAGATAAAACACTAGTCATAGCGGGTGCGGGTGGTTGGCTTAAGGATCGTCGGGGGTGTAATTACGACTAAGCAAAGTGACCACAATTACAATGTTATCTTGTTATTATCAATCACCTTATAAAACGAACTACTAATATGCGAAACGCTATAGCCCACAAGATACAGACCATGAAAATGCAAGCTTGTCTCGGGGAGAGCAATTTATGCCAAGTTTTATAGGATAATAAATATATTGCGATTATCCTAGACTTAACAAATAAAAGAGGATGTCGGACAAACCGTGGAAAAAACAGCCGCAGAGAAGAGAACATCTAAAAAAAGTCTTTAAAACCGACATTGGAGCAATCCGACCCAGGATATAAAGACATAACAACTTTTATGGCACTGGGTATCGTTTAATCTAGGCTACACTTACTGCATACATTACTATGTACGTACCACTGAAACAAAGTAGATCTTTCTTTCTGGATTTTACTAGAGGGAGTCGTCATCGTTGTTTCAGCTGTATGTTGGATATTTTTCCTTAATTGCGAGTTTAAATCGGTAATAAAATTATAAAATCTCTGTAAGTCTGTTCCATTTGTCAAAATAAAATCCGTTCAAACAGAGCTAAATATTGGAAGACGAAGCTGCTACGTCTGCTTATAAAGTAACTTTATAAAATATCAAATATTGAAATATTAATTTTTGTAGTATTAATTAGTTACATTATTTTTTTTCAATAATAAAGTATTTATATTTAAAGTTGATTTCGAATTGCACTAAGGGGACAAGCCATAATAGGTTTTCCTACTTGTAAGCGTCAGTCCAATATTCTAACTGACTGCTTCAAGAAACCAAATAAGTTTTGGGGCGTAAACACCACATTTATTATACTCTAGATGAAATCATATAGAGTATTATAAGTTTAATCCAGCCGAAAAGTTTGTAACGCATAGAACCAAGCCTCGGACGAAAAAAAGTTATATATTATTTTATGTTTATTTGTGCCCAAAAAGCTCAAATCCGTCTGACGTCCGTCCGTCCGTCCGTCCGTCCGTCCGTCCGTCCGTCCGTCCGTCCGTCCGTCCGTCCGTCCGTCTGTCCGTGAACACGATAACTCAAGAACGGCTTCACCTAGGATCTTGAAATTTTGAATCTGGATGTTTGGTTGAATTTGTAAGGCTAAGTTCGTTAACGGGCAAAATCGTTCTACTCCTTCGGGTAGCTGCCATACAAAATGTCCTTAAAACACGTGTTCAAGAATATTGACCAATAACTTCGTAACGCCTAAAGCTACGACTTTGAAATTTTGTATGTATTACTTTTTTAATAGTTGGAGCTAAATATATGATTATGAAGAAAATCCTGTTAGTCCTTCGTGTAGCTGGCATACAAATATCCTGTCAAAATGTATTCACTTAATTTACGAAACTCACTATAACTCAAGTAATCTTTTAGCTACAAATTCGGAATTTTGTACAAGTTAGTTGTGAGTGAAAAGGATGTTTGAGTTTACTAATCAGCGAAATCCTTTTTCTCCTTCTGGTAGCTGCCATACAAAATATCCTTAAAACATGTGTTCAAGAATATTGGTCGATAACTTGAGAAGGGTTTAAGCTACGACATTGAAATTTTGTATGTGTTATTTTTCCAATAGTTGGAGTTAAATATATGATTATGAAGAAAATCCTGTTGGTCCTTCGTGTAGCTGCCATACAAATATCCTGTCAAAATGTATTCACTTAATTTACGAAACGCACTATAACTCAAGTAATCTTTTAGCTACGAATTCGGAATTTTAAACAAGCTAGTTTTGAGTAAAAAGGAAGTTCGAGTTAACTAATCAGCGAAATTCTTTTACTCCTTCTGGTAGCTGCCATACCAAATGTCCTTAAAACACGTGTTCAAGAATATTGCCGATAACTTCAGAAGGGTTTAAGCTACGTCTTTGAAATTTTGTATGTGTTATTTTTCCAATAGTTGGAGCTAAATGTATGATTATGAAGAAAATCCTATTAGTCCTTCGTGTAGCTGCCATACAAATATCCTGTCAAATAGCCTTCACTTAATTTACGGAACTCACTATAACTCAAGTATTATTTTAGCTATGAACTCGAAATTTTGTACAAATTAGTTTTGAGTGAAAACAAAGTTCGAGTTTACTAATCAGCAAAATCCTTTTACTGCTTCTGGTACCTGCCATACAAAATGTCCTTAAGACACGTGTTCAACAATATTTTTCGATAACTTTTGAACGCTTCAAGCTACGAATTTGAAATTTTGTACACGTTCATTTTTAAATGGTTCCAAGGAAAAGTATAAATATGTAAGGAATCGAGTGAGTCCTTCCTGCACCTCCCATGCGAAAGTCCTTCAAAAAGGACATTTTTGTTCGATGACTTACCCAGTTTAAGATATGAAATTAAACACTGAATATTGTCTTTTAGTTTTGAGTAACAATCTAATGGCAGTCCTTAATAAAGGACATACAACATACACACGCGTAATTCTACTTTATCCCCAACTACAATATAAATCGGAGTTAAGTATTCATCTAGAGTATTATACGATTGGCTTGCAGCCGATCGTGACTGCAGTATGTTTTTTATACTCTAGATGAAATCATATAGAGTATTATAAGTTTAATCCAGCCCAAAAGTTTGTAACGCATAGAACCAAGCCTCGGACGAAAAAAAGTTATATATTATTTTTTGTTTATTTGTGGCCAAAAACCTCAAATCCGCCTGACGTCCGTCCGTCCGTCCGTCCGTCCGTCCGTCCGTCCGTCCGTCCGTCTGTCCGTGAACACGATAACTCAAGAACGCCTTCACCTAGGATCTTGAAATTTTGAATCTGGACGTTTGGTTAAATTTGTAAGGCTAAGTTCGTTAACGGGCAAAATCGTCCTACTCCTTCGGGTAGCTGCCATACAAAATGTCCTTAAAACACGTGTTCAAGAATATTGGTCGATAACTTCAGAAGGGTTTAAGCTACGACTTTGAAATTTTGTATGTATTATTTTTCCAATAGTTGGAGCTAAATATATGTTTATGAAGAAAATCCTGTTAGTCCTTCGTGTAGCTGCCATACAAATATCCTGTCAAAATGTATTCACTTAATTTACGAAACTCACTATAACTCAAGTAATCTTTTAGCTACGAATTCAAAATTTTGTACAAATTAGTTTTGAGTGAAAAGAAAGTTCGAGTTTACTAATCAGTGAAATCCTTTTACTCCTTCTGGTAGCTGCCATACAAAATGTCCTTAAAACATGTGTTTAAGAATATTGGTCGATAACTAAGGGTTTAAGCTACGACATTGAAATTTTGTATGTGTTATTTTTCCAATAGTTGCATCTAAATGTATGATTATGAAGAAAATCCTATTAGTCCTTCGTGCAGCTGCCATACAAATATCCTGTCAAAACGTTTTCACTTAATTTACGGAACTTACTATAACTCAAGTAATCTTTTAGCTATGAATTGGAAATTTTGTACAAATTAGTTTTGAGTAAAAACAATGTTCGAGTTTACTAATCAGCAAAATCCTTGTACTCCTTCTAGTAGCTGCCATACAAAATGTCCTTAAGACACGTGTTCAACAACATTTTTCGATAACTTTTGAACGCTTCAAGCTACGAATTTCAAATTTTGTACACGTTCACTTTTAAATGGTTCCAAGGAAAAGGATAAATATGTTAGAAATCAAGAGAGTCCTTCCTGCACCTCCCATGTGAAAGTCCTTCAAAAAGGACATTTTTTTCGATGACTTACCCAGTTCAAGATACGAAATTAAACACTGAATATTGTCTTTTAGTTTTGAGTAGCAATCTAATGACAGTCCTTAATAAAGGACATACAACATGCACACACGTAATTCTACTTTATCCCCAACTACAATATAAATCGGAGTTCGGTATTCATCTAGAGTATTATACGATTGGCTTGCAGCCGATCGTGACTGCAGTATGTTTAAATAATAACTTAGACTTTTTGAAATAAATGAATAAATAAAACGTGATAAGCCACAAATTTGCCGTTTTAAACATAATTAAATGTGCTAGATAATAAGTTTATATCAAGAAAAACGAGTTCAGATATATGTACAAACAATTTTAATGGAAAAATGTGAAAAAAGGTCAAAATACAGCAATTAAAAAGATAAAGTATTGTTGCGAGCTAGGGGTTCGCCGGGATTTCAAGTAAAACACAATTCGGTTAAAATAAAATAATAATTTATTAATCGCACTTTGAATTCTATTCGCACTGTATGGCAATACCGCCCGCTTATACCATATATCGCTTGACTCGTCCACTTTCGTTCTCTATCAACACGTTCGCGTATACACGCTGGCTGTCACGGTCGACTTAATAAAAATTACTGTCTCTTCGCTGAAAGCTTCACCTGCTTATATACTAGCCGGTTGCAGTTTGGATGTACTTGAATGTTCGCTCGGTGATGTGGATGTTTCTCGAAAGCTTTAGAGCTTTCGATTTTGATCTTCGTTCGGTGGTTTATGTACAGGGTTCTAGTACATTGGAGAGCATTCGATAAGAAGGGAGATACAATCGTGTTGTTTCGCCTTATCTTCAGCTAGGTTTCTGATTGGGTTATTTCGCAACTAGGTATTCGGTTGTTGTTGTTTTCATTATGTGAAACGATCGAGTTGCACGGTTGCGCGGTTGCCAGGTTTACATGTAACAGTATGTAACTAACAAAAACTATATTTTCTTATATTCGGGAATAGAAAAAGTTATAACAATTGATCGTTAGAGCAATGATCTATTAAGTTATGGAGATCAGAGCGAAAAGTTCTTCTGAAAGTTTTTATTCACTAGAAAAACACATCAATAGATTTTGTATTAAGTTGTTCAGTAGAGGTTCAATTCACTTTTTTCAATTTTTCAGTGAAATTTCCCTTTTTTTATTTCAATCCCAAAGTATTGTGATCGAACCGATATTTAGAAAAAAGAGAAGACCTCTTCCCTTCCATTAATCTCAAAAATTTCGTTGAATTTAAATTTATTCTTTTATTATAATTTATTTTATTTTTTTTAGACAAAACCTTGTTTCTACGGACCTTAAAAAAATTTAAATTTGTAAAATATAAAATTTCCAATAATTTCAATTTTACTTTATTATTTTTTAATAATAAAGTATTGTGATCGACCTGAAATTTCAAAAAAATTTGCTACCCAGAAATTTTGTATTTTCACGTTTTAGGACTAGTAAACCCCAAAAAAGCAAAAAAAAATGTCCGTCTATCCGCCGTAGAAGCCGTACGCCATACGCCGTACGCAAAATCGTTTGAAGACGCGTAGCTACCAAACCCGTTGAGATATTAAATTGAAATTTTTATGGTTGGTAGAATGGGTGAACCCCTACGACTGGTATATTTTCAAGAGGTGGGGGTACGAGGGGAGAGGAGAGGGGAGCGTTTTAGACGAAAAATGTTGGTTTCTAGATCTCAGGAACCACTTATGCTAGGAGGCTGAAACTTGAAACTTATGTAGTACTATGATAGTGGACTCAATTGCAAAAAATTTGTCGATAGTGGTTAAGGGGTGTGGAAGTGGGGGGGGGGGGGAAACAATGAGTCTGAAACGCTTGAAAGCCGGGATTGAAACATTCTAAAATCGATATCTCCTGAACAATTGACGTCAGAAGATTAAAACTTTGTGGTTGTCCTTAGGGATACTTCAAGATTAGACAAGGGCTACAATTTTTAAGAGGGATGGTGGGGTGTGGGAGTAGGGGGTGAAAAAATTTGGATTACAATATCTTCGGAACCAATTACACCAGGAAGATAAAATATAGTTTCTGTAAATGGGATTACAAGAGGAGTCTAGTGAAACTAAAATTTTTGAGGGGGGAGGTGGAGCACGAAAGTGGGGGGACTGCAATTTTTCAAAAAATGTAATTTTTATATCTCAGAAACCATATCAGATATGATCTTGAAAATTTTACAGGAGTTGGGGTCGGTAAACTTCTAGTAGGGAAGGAGTTGGTGGTGTGGGTGTAGGGGGTGATGGTGGAAGGGGGTAGAAAGGAAAGCATTCTGATTTTTATTTCTCAAGAACCATAATGAATAGAAAGCTAAAAATTTAGGATTATATAGAGCCACTATGGAGACATCCTAGAAAATTAAATTTTTGATACGGGTATCAAGGTAGTTTACAGTAGAAACATGTTTCTGAAAGACCATGATAGAATATACAAAATGTGCTTTTCTTTTAACTTTATGATGAATAATTGCCGGAAGGTAGTTTTTCCAAAATGTCGATATATTCTTTTTTTTGTGTCATAAATGCGAATCATCGTGTTATGAAATACTTGTAATGATTTTAGTAAAGTTTTAAAGTTTTTTTCATGCTAGTAGAAATGGTTGATTCTGTAAAATAGTTTATTAAAATTTACATGAAATAAAAAGTGGCATCCAAAGATGGAAGAAAGTATATTATTGACTTTGATTTTCATTTTACCCGAAAATGCTTTTTAAAAAATATGTACCTATACATTACTCGAATACTATCAACCCTAAAAATATGAACCATTGCCCAAAAGGAAGTTCAGATTCGCTAAAATTAGCTCGAATTAGCTTAACTGGCTTAAGGTTTAAATTTTACTTTATTATTTTTTAATAATAAAGTATTATGATCGACCTGAAATTTCAAAAAAGTTTGCTACCCTGAAATTTTGTATTTACACGTTTTAGGACTAGTAAACCCCGAAAAAGCAAAAAAAAATAAATGTCCGTCTGTCCGCCGTAGACGCCGTACGCCGTCCGCCGTACGCCGTACGCAAAATCGTTTGAAGGCGCGTAGCTTCCAAACCCGTTGAGATATTAAATTGAAATTTTTATGGTGGGTAGATTGAGTGAACCCCTACGACTGGTATATTTTTGAGGGGTGGGGGTATGAGGGGAGAGGAGAGGGGAGCGTTTTAGACGAAAAATTTTGGTTTCTAGATCTCAGGAACCACTTATGCTAGGAGGCTGAAACTTGGAACTTATGTAGTACTATGATAATGGACCAATTGCAAAAAAATTGTCGATATTGGTTAAGGGGTGTGGAAGTGGGGGGGAAAACAATGAGTCTTTAACGCATGAAAGCCGGGATTGAAACATTCTAAAATCGATATCTCCTGAACCATTGATGTCAGAAGATTGAAACTTTGTTGTTGTCCTTAGGGATACTTCAAGATTAGACAAGGGCTAAAATTTTTAAGAGGGGTGGTGGGGTGTGGGGGTGGGGGGTGAAAAACTTTGGATTACAATATCTTCGGAACCAATTACACCAGGAAGATAAAATTTAGTTTCTGTATATGGGATCGCAAGAGGAGTCTACCAAAACTAAATTTTTTGAGGGGGGGGGGGGTTCGTGGGGGATAGCAATTTCTCAAAAAATTTAATTTTTATATCTCAGAAACAGTATCAGATATGATCTTGAAAATTTTACAGGAGTTGGGGTCGGTAAACTTCTAGTAGGGAAAAAAATTTTGGTGGTGTGGGTGTTGGGGGTGATGGTGAAAGGGGGTAGAAAGGAAAACATTCTGATTTTTATTTCTCGAAAACCATATTGAATAGAAAGCTAAAAAGTTAGGATTATATAGAGCCACTATGGAGACATTCTAGAAAAAAAAACTTTTGATAGGGGTATCAAGGTACGGGGGAGAGGGGTGGTTTTTTATATCTCAGAAACGGCTTATGCTAGAAAGTTGAAACTTAGTACGTATATGTAGATGTACTATTAGAGTAATTAAAGCAAAGCAAGTTCAGATTTTTATTGGCGTTCAGAGGTTCAGTAAAAAAAATTTCCGTGAATCCACATTTGCACAAACTTCGTTGAAACTTTTGGACATATCGAGCTATCAAAGTAATTTTACTTCTGCGGGCTATTTATATAAGCGCCTAGTAACGATCTTCAAAATTTTTCGATATCCAGCCCCTAAGGGGGTGTAAAGTGATTGTGTACATATTCACGAATTCTGATATATTCCTAAGGTATATTGAGACTTGGAATTCACGTTTTCTTCTATAAGCTTTAAACGTAGTCGGGGAAAACCGTTTAAGGAAACAAATTGAGATCTACCAGTCAAGTAGTGTCTGATGAGGTTTACAGCACATTTCTCCATATTAAAATTATACTCCAACTTTTCACACAGTAAATTATGATCAATGGAATCAAATGCTTTAGTGAAGTCAAGTAACAGAAGTATAGTAACCAACTTTTCATCAATGTTGCGGTAAATACAATCAGAAATCTCTAGTAGGGCAGAGTTCGTACTATGTTTTGGTCGGAAAACCTGATTTGTATTTGTAAAGAAGGTTATTGTCGTTAAGGAAACTGCTTAGTTGGGAGTGCATAATATGCTGAAACGCCTTGGACAGACTTGATAACAAACTAATTGGTCGAAGATTGTTGATATCAGGGTTAGAAGTTTTGGGAACTGGTAAAATTTTTGCATCTTTCCAAGCAGAAGGATACCTTGACGTAGTTAAGATAGAATTGAACAAATAAGTTATGTAAGGAAGGACAACAGGCAGAAGTAGTCGAACAAATTTCAATGGAACCAGATCAGGTCCAATGGCATCAAATTTTACGCAATATATAGCTGTGAGAACCTCCTCTTGAGTAACATTTCGAAAAGCGAAATTAGTTGACGTAACCGGTCTGATATAAGGAAACCTTGACGGACAACTCCTATCAGGCGGGATACTACCACTAGCGGAGAAAATTTTGTTAAGCTCATTGATATCAAGACTAGGCAAATCACTTTCAATAGAGCGGTTTTTTAGCCCAAGTTTAGCAGCGTTTGACCAAAAAGTTTTCGAAGGAAGACTAGGACATAGCTTTTGTGCGCCTTTCTGCATAAGAGACTAACTCTATTTCGCAGCTTGGTAAATCGGAGTCTAGATTCATGTGTTTTGACTCGTTTCCATTCCTCATGTGCTTGGTCTCGCTGAGATAATAACATGTCTATTTGAGCACTATGGTAAGGAATAAAGTTCGATCTAGGAGTTATAGAGCGCTCCGGAATGTGAATATCAAACAAATTTAATAGAATACTGTTAAAATAAGCTACATGCTCATTAACATCAGATAAGGAAAAAATGTTGCTCCACGGCAACTCCAAAGCACTAGCTAAGAGAAAATCAATGTTGCAATTTCTATAGTCACGAAAAGATATTGGATTACACAGAGGGATATTAGTACGAAATTTAAATGATAGGTAGATCAAGTCGTGGTCTGATATAGCGGGAAGAGACAATTGCCCGAACCTTCCAACTTCATTTGTACAACTCGTACAACAATATCTGCTTTGTTACTACCCTATGTCTCCTTCGGATGCTATGACTTCGACCTATATATGTATATGCTCAAAAGGAAATATCAGGTGGTGATCCCGAGTATGGAGGAGTGCGAAAACCAGTCCGCACTGTTTAGCGGATTCACTGATATATATACGGACAACGGACGACTCAATGATTGAAGACGGGTCGGGAGCTGGAATGTACTTGCAGACTGACGATCTCAGGTACTCTCTCGCCCTGGGAAAACATTCTTCGGTATTTCAAGATGAAGTATATGCGATCCTTAAGGCAGTAGAATGGATTATAGTGTGAAGATGGAGAGGCAGGTAGATCTGCGGTTGCGACAATCAGGCCGCTCTACAATCCCTAGATAATCCAATCGTTCTTTTCGAAGATGGTACTTGAGTGTAAAGAACGATTGAACTCTGTTGGCAGATTCAATGACTTAAAGCTCATATGGGTTCCAGGCCACCAGGGTATAAATAGCAATGCAATAGATGATGCATTAGCAAAGGCTGGATCGGAGTCAGCCATGGTCGGAACAGAACCAGTTGTCGGTGTGCCTGATGCCTCTGTTAAGGCTTCCATTGCTGGGTGGGTGAGTAAATCACACATTGAGAGATGATGGTGGCTTATTCCGGGAATGCGGCAGACCAGAAACCTTGTTAAGGGACCAAGTGGACGAACCGCTGCTTTTCTTCTCAAATTGAGCAAAAAAGAATGTGGTAGCATGGTTGGTGTTCTCACAGGGCAAAACTCTTGTGGCCTACACTTGGTCAGAATGAGAATCATTGACGACCCTATTTGCACTGCTTGCGACGAGAGCGACTACACAACGGAAAATTTCCTTCTCGAGTGTCTAGCTTACTCTTTTGTGAGAATGCATGTATACGGCGTTGATGTTATGAGGATGGAAGAACTCCGTTCTCGCTCCCTACCTGAGCTCTTGAAATTCGTGAGGAGGACGAAAAAGTTCGGGTAGAGACTGGAAGACTCGAGTACAATGTCTGAGTGCTCAAGATTCACTGCTTTGCTGCGTGTCTTCCCCCGCATCAAACAACAACAACAACGCTATTTCTCAGAGAGAGTCATGGAGGAACTGACGATATTAACATCTAAATCTAGTTCACGTGTGTCAAATGAAACCCAGAATACGGAATTGGGTACATGAAGCAAGATATAACCACTCCATTGTGGGGTGGTTTGGTACCTTTGATTCTGCAGTTAGCATTAGAAATACCGCTTTATTGCCGCAAGTTTTTTCTCTTTTTAGTCACACTATCATATGGTCCCAAGATGGCAGTCCTTGATTCATCTTGATTCTAAGGACTCATGTGTATCCTAACAATCACAGAAAGTGTGATCTGGTGTTCTCTCATCTTTTTCTGCAGATTCTTGTGTCAATCTCAGTGAGTTAAAGTTTATGAAGTGTCCTATGAGGACGCATACGATGGGTTTGGTTTATTGTGTGAACACTACACGAAATATCCCGACTGGGATTGATCGCTGCCTGGACTTTTGAAATTGAGGACATTGCAGTTGAAAAAACCTTCACAGGAAAGGCCAGTCAGTTTGACCCTGGGGGTATTGTTCAAGATTTCACTGATTCCGAAAATCTCTTAGGTTTAATGTGATCGAATTCGCTTTTACTACTATGAATTATTCTATTGATAAAAAAAATACGTAAATAAATAAAAAAAATCTGCCAACAGTCTGGGAGCAACTTTATTATTTTATTGGTAAAAGTCCGAAACGTGTTTAATGATGAGATACGGTGTTGGGTACTATGCGACTGACAACCTAAAAAATAACCAGGAGGCTATTTGGAACGTTATTTTTTAGGTTGTTAGTCGCATAGTACCCAACACCGTATCTCATCATTAAACACGTTTCGGACTTCTACCCATAAAATAATAAAGTTGCGCCGATTTTTAAATGGATACCATTTGAGATATTCGAAGAACAATGGTATTTCATAAATTTCTAGTCCCCAAAACAACAAAAATTTTGTTACCAATGTAGGCGAAACTTTATTATTTTTCTGGGCAAAGTCCAGGAAGTGGTTTAAGTCGAAGTGCGACAGCAGCACCCTTAAAACGACAAATACAATAGAATCTAGAATGCGCTGAGCAGCGTAAACGGCGAACAGATGGACTTTTTTGCCTTTTTGGGGTCTAGAAGCCCTGAAACGTGAAAATACGAAATTTCAGGGAAGCTACTTTTTGATATTTCAGGTCGATTAAAATACTTTATTATTAAAAAGCACTAAAGTAAAATTAAGACTTAGCCTAACAAAAAGTTCAAGGAAAGGTAATATTTAACAAAATGGTTAATTTCAAGAGGAGAACCATCAGGTTAAAACGAATTTCAATTCACGAATTCATTTTTAACTAGGCGCAAAACAGACCTTTCCTAAATAATAATGCATTCAAAAAAGACTATCTCGAAAGTTAGTAGTCGTCAAATTATTGGAAATTTTATATAATTTTAAACCTCTTTTTGCTCTAAAATGCCGTGGAAATAAGTTATTCACAAAAATACGGTATTATGTGCCACTTTTTAAAGATGGATTTTCACTACCACTAAAAAATTAGCAAATTTGACAAATAAAACGTTATCAGTAAACTTTGCTACGATTTCAAGCCCGGAACTCTTCTCTAATTTTGGTTCTCTCCCGGTCCTTTTCGATTTATTCCTGCAACTTCTACCGTAACCTCGCTGGGAGTTCCTGCCAACTGTGAAATGCACCCTTTACTCTATTAACTCGATTAGACGCTCCACCACTACTCAGACTTGAGATCAACCATTTTTATAATCTGAATTATCCGTTTTCACGAAAATCAAGATAATCCAATTTTCTCAGCTTTGGCGACTGAAGCATAAGTTGGTTCAGGATTTGAAGTTACTTCTTACCTTTAATCATGAGCACGAGGTGTAATGGCATAAGCCTTCAGCACACAATACTGCGAAAGGTCCTTAATTTGTGTTTACCTTTATTGCGTTGAGCATAAGCTTTTCGTTAAATAATTTTAATCCACGCTCCAAATATCACTTTTTATTTACTTGCAGATTCCAAGGATACGTGCGAAAATTCATAACTCTTGTGAGTTCTAATTTTCTAATTTCATTATAAGCACTTGCTACGACGGTACATGAAACATGCATGGTGTAAAGAATACGTACTGCAGTATACAAAATGGAGAATAATATTCCTCAAGGATCATAAGGATTCGGTGAGAGGCAAACTTTTACTTTGTAAATAAGAAAACAGCTCAACTTGATGGAAAGTCTCGAAAGTTCTTCCAATAAAACGATATCAACAGAATGGCAAGCATATACCTACGCACGATTGTAAATTAAGGCCAGGTGTGACATGGTTTTACGTCTTGGATACGCTTCAAGACGATGCCTAAAGGCAAACGAATCTTATATGAAGGTAATACTGGCAGGGTGCGAAAATTTATCGTATGCCATAAGTGTATGGCTTTGCCATATGCGCGTAGCTTTTGCTTGGAAAATCCCAGGTATCAATTTATCGATGGAATTTACGATTGCTGAAATGAAGTTGGTTATAGCCTTATATCGACATTGTTTTTTTTTTGCCTCTCCGTTTTGTTTTTCGATTTTTATATCAATTTTCATTGTTTTTATTGTCGATTGGCATACATTGTTGCATATACAAATTGTTCTGGTTGCTTGTAACATTAGTCCAACAAATTAATTAATAAGACAAATAGGTAATGCCTTAAAAAAAACCATGTTAATTTTTGTTTGTGTCGCTCGACACCTCTTACAGAAAAATTTTACTATTACAGAAATCTTCGCGGCCGTGCGCTCAACTTATCAACAAAGTTTCATCGCAATCGGATGAATGGTAAAGGAAGGCATAAGGAACAAACAAACAAATAATTAGAGCACCAGGGTACTAAAATCGAGAAAAAAATGGCAAAAATGTCGAAAAAAACAATTGTTTTTGATTCGTTCGGTACCAAACATCACAGGAACCATCCCGGCACTATTCTACATGTTCCCTGGAAATTTGATCAAAAACGGTTGAGCGGGTTAGAAGTCCTCTTTAATATATATGTATATATTTGTGCTTAATATTGACTTGTTTCAGCGTAAGTAGTAAAAATCACAAAAGTGCGTAAAGAAATTTGACAATAGTAATTTTACTGCTTTCAGAGTAGGCATTAAATTGCCTACTCTATCATATTCCAGTCTTCCGACTAGCTACCATACAAAAGTCTTCTGTTTATAATAACCAAGTTTCAACTTTCTAGCATTTATGGTTCTCAATGACTCAAGTCCCAATTGGACGAAATCCAGTATCATAATAATTGAAACATACATATTTACGAGTGGCTATCTGAAAAAGCTGTTTGCGTGAACTACCAACATGTAATTTTGCTCCTATCGCAGGACATTATTTTTGTGAAGCAACAAATTATCGCTGAAAATGACCAGACTGACTAACTAAACCAAAGCCGAATAAATTAGCACGACATGTACCCCATCTACACTTTCAGGTCGCGATAATGCTAACGTGCATTACAACCCGTCGGAATATAGAGGGCTGTAACTGTGCGTGACTGTATCATATTAGGACTTCCATCTCACACATATGATAATACACTTAAGCTCAATTATAGAAACAGCCATATTCAGAACCATGCAAGTGGTACTTAGGAACAATGGATTTTACGTATGCGATTTATGAACGAAATAATGGCGGAATTGGTGAGCTCATGTAATGGAAAAGAGACCGCACAAATTACTGAGATATGTGTTTAAAAATGTCCTTAGTGTGAATAGTGTTGAAGTCGCAACACCCATTTTCGATTAACTACCAGGGGACCACTAACTATCGGTAGCTAATTGCAGATGATTTATAGTTGGACATGTGGTGGGATTTGTCCAGAATTTCGACGGGATGTCGTTAAAGCCATAAACTACTAGAATTGGGTGGACTGGAATTGTGGTAATATGGAATTTAGGTCCCAGATTTATGGTAATTATGGCTTTCAAGTTACCATATCATCAGGCTGACAAGTATTTAACTACATGGCTATGGAGTTAATATTAAGGATGAAGAAGAAATATAAATAACCTAAAATGGAAAAAAGTTTTAAAAAGGGATCAAAAATCTATAATCAATAAATAAATTATGCGAATCAATAGCAATGTTAAAATTATGCAGGCTATCGAACACCGAATGATGCTTAGCTATCTAGAACTCACAACATCTATACGTTGTACAGGCTGAAGGAATTTTCTTGTCAAATTGACTAAATTTCGTTAACCGCTTAACCGGTTTGTGGGAAAACTGATAAATGCTTAGAATGAGATAAGAAGTGCGCTCTTTAATATTGATAATTTTGTTGAACCCATACTAATAGTCCGGGAGGCAGCGACACTTTTGATGTAATTATTCCTACAAAGCTGAATTTTTGTCATTTTGTTGTTTTTATATGGCAAGTAAACGGAACGTCAGTCTACCGCCCCAATGTGGGGGCAAACAATAATAACAATTGTGTAAACCTGTAAATAAATAATATGTAAATGCCTTATTCCTACAAGACTGAAATTTTTTTGGGTGGTCAATGATACCTAAAAATGCAGTATAATGATAGTCTACCGCTTCGGAGAGGGGGCCATCGTGCGTCTACCACCCACGCAAGGTGTTAAAAAATTTCCTTTTTTGACTTATTCCTACAAGGCTGAAAATTTTTTCTAAAATACTTTAGTTTATAAGACAACTAAAAAAGACAGTCTACCGATCATGTAAGGGTGCAAAGCCTTGATAGACGCAATGGAATGCACGATCTCCCGAGCGCAGCCGATGCGCCGATCTGCTATAAGTCGCTCTGAATTATTGGATATACCGGGATTAAATTAATATCTACAAAGCTGCTTTTTTGTCTGTACGTACTTTAAGATAATTATTGTCAACTAAACGTGTTCTACCTTTGATACAATGAGGCTAAAGCTTCGGTAGACATGGCTAAAGTTTTGGCGCAGACTCTGAATTATTGCATACCTATACAGGGTGTTTGGCACTCCGTCCGCCACCTTGTAAGGGGTTATTCCTTGATATATGTGGAGAAAAAAATTATTCTTCAGGGTAGGTCAATTTTCAATAACAGTGGAGATACAGGGTGGTTAAGAAAAGTGTTTTTGACTGGTACCCTTACTCACTTAAAACGTTATATCTTGAAAACGAATAATCGCAAGGTAAAGTGTTATAACTCGTTTTTTAGGGAATCGAATTACCTTTCATTTGATGTAACAGTCTAAATTGTAACTGCATCCAATCTTGAGATATTTACTCGAAAACACAAATTTTTGCTACGTCAACCCAGTGATCAATATAGTTTTTCTCAGAAAACCCCATTATAAAATTATTATTACTACTACTATTATTATTATTACCTACAAAAGTTGCATACATATGTATGAGTTAGGATTAACATTTTGGAAGTAATAGGTAAAAATACATACCGCATAAAAATTAAATGTTTCAAAAGTCAGTGCCATAAAGTGGACCTCGTCTAAGAACCTGTTTAATTTGTCGGTAGTACTTAAGTATTTTTATTGCACATTTATTACTATTTAAACTATGTAGGAAAACAATGAAATGTAAGTGAGTTTCAACATAATTGATGCTTTTACCTGGACGTGGTAGGTAATACTGTGTGCGGTACTATGCCTTTTTTAATAGGGTGCCTTACAAAATAAAAAGCCTATAAAAGCAAAACTACATTCATATTCTTATCAGTTTTAAAGAAGAGGGTGTCAGTAGAATTAAAAAAGTAATTTCAAAATGCCTGAGTACCCCAATAAGTTATGGAGAGTGTCGCGGAAATGGATGAGCCGCACGAAGGCTTTATCATCAGAAACATCCTCATTGACGGACACCTGACAGGGGAGTATTTCAAGACGTTTACAGCAGAATTAGGGAAACTGGCAGCGTTAGAACAAGCAGAGTAAATGCAAATCCTGCGCCGATAATCGCTGTTCAGATTGATGAAAGAATACTGCAAGCAGTTCAAAATGATCCAACGATCAGTATCCGACCTTTGGCATTGCAGTTTAACATCTCTACTTGGAAGGTTTGGAGTATTTTAAAAGTAGAACGCTTCCATGCCTACCATCACACACCAGTACAGGAGCTGCTACCCATTGATTTCCGCAAACGGATGGAGTTTTGCAATTGGCTCCTTGAACGACAAATAGATGACGATAATTTTTTCAACAATATTCTGTGGACGGATGAGTCCCCATTTATCAGAGACGGTATCACAAACTTCCACAACCTACATACGTGGGCTGAGAGCAATCCACACACAAGAAGAGTGGCATCATTTCAACACAGATTCATAAAAAACGAGTTATAACACTTTGCCTTGTGATTATTCGTTTTCAAGATATAACGTTTTAAGTGAGTAAGGGTACCGGTCAAAAACAATTTTTCTAACCACCCTGTATCTCCACTCTTATTGAAAATTGACCCACCCTGAAGAATAATTTTTTTCTCCAAATATATCAAGGAATAACCCCTTACAAGGTGGCGGACGGAGTGCCAAACACCCTGTATAGGTATGCAATAATTCAGAGTCTGCGCCAAAACTTTAGCCATGTCTACCGAAGCTTTAGCCTCATTGTATCAAAGGTAGAACACGTTTAGTTGACAATAATTATCTTAAAGTACGTACAGACAAAAAAGCAGCTTTGTAGATATTAATTTAATCCCGGTATATCCAATAATTCAGAGCGACTTATAGCAGATCGGCGCATCGGCTGCGCTCGGGAGATCGTGCATTCCATTGCGTCTATCAAGGCTTTGCACCCTTACATGATCGGTAGACTGTCTTTTTTAGTTGTCTTATAAACTAAAGTATTTTAGAAAAAATTTTCAGCCTTGTAGGAATAAGTCAAAAAAGGAAATTTTTTAACACCTTGCGTGGGTGGTAGACGCACGATGGCCCCCTCTCCGAAGCGGTAGACTATCATTATACTGCATTTTTAGGTATCATTGACCACCCAAAAAAATTTCAGTCTTGTAGGAATAAGGCATTTACATATTATTTATTTACAGGTTTACACAATTGTTATTATTGTTTGCCCCCACATTGGGGCGGTAGACTGCCGTTCCGTTTACTTGCCATATAAAAACAACAAAATGACAAAAAATCAGCTTTGTAGGAATGGATACAAAATTTCGGTCGCTGCCTCCCGGACTATAAGTATTTTTAAATTTTAAGGATTTCTGTCTTTTACGGTTTTAAAATTTCACAACATTGGTGGTAAATAAAGGGAGTTTGTAGTTTGCAAGATGAAAAGATTGTTCCAAGCACCAAGTGCGTTGGTCGGTTACTACTAAAAGTAGTGCGAACTATGAATTAAAAAATATTAAATACTCATATTAAGACCAGGATCCCTTAGAAGGAATATTTATGACTGGTGAAATTTGTTAGATAAGAAATTCGAAAATAAATAACAACAAAAGGTTAATTTTTTAGAAAGACAAATAAAACGCAACCGCGCCACTCTATTTGTTGCATAAAATCCTACCCGAATACCCTTACAGTAGGTTCTTGAAAATGTAATTGTTTACGAATTAAGTTTTGAAAAATGCCTAATAAATACTAATAAATAGAATGTAGACTTTATGAAGTCAATATAAATCACATAGAAACCCGGACCCCGGATTTAATCTTTTAAATTTTTTTTGGTACATTTGGTTTGTTGTTCCGAACCGAATTTTCGGTACTGATCCAGAACTGCAAATAGTGACGCCAATTTGTAGAAAAATCAGCTAAGTTACAGACCTATATCGGATTCGAAATATCTGGCGATTTGAAGCTCAACACAACTTTATGATATTCTTCTTATATTGGATTTAGATTTTTTATCATATTTTTTTGATGTTTGTAAATTATTTTAATCAGTACTGTATCAATATATACTGCAGATAATTACTGAAACCAAATATACGCCATTTCCTGCTAATATATAGAGCGTTAGATAGCTTCGAATGTAGAATATTGTCTTCAGAAAAATTAATTTCCATGGTTTTAGTCCAGATAGATGTAATTTTATTGAATGACACATGTTAGATATTTGGTATTCTACATCGAACAGAGAACACCAATAAATCGAAAAGATAAACAACGAATACCTGTAAAAAATATTATGGATATACAATTTCACCATTAATGCAGTATCCAAGCAGTACTGATTTCGTAATACTGAAGAAGTATTTTCTCTCTAATAGAGAAGAATTGAAAAAGTTTGTTTCTCGAGGTCCGTAAAGTTGAAAGTTAGTCTGTACGGTCATCTGTCCAAACATAACCACGAAAATCAAAGAACAGACCCTTATGAAATCACGAAAATGGGAACACAAGACGATATCCTGAAACATAAAATAACGAATATAAAATGTCAACAGACAATCTTGAAAAGTGTCCTATAAAAAATATTTTAAAACGCAAAAATCCAATAAAATTTGAATCGAAAAAATATCACTGAAGAGCTTTAGGCAAGATTTGGGCTAGCGCGTTGGAACCGAACAGCTCGGTCGGAGTTCTGAAGTGTCTGATTATATTGTAAATACGCAAGCACCATCCCCTATAATATTTCAAAAGAAAACAAGGCCGAGTATTCCAAACCTTCAACACCATAGTATATCGTTTAAGACAAGCCACTTTATTTAATTGCGGCTCTGAACACGGTTCTTAGAACTCTTCGATAGTAACTCTCAGCTACTCTAAATTGTAGCTCTCAGGAAAATGATTGCCAGTTTTATCAAATGTGTAGATTGCTAAAGATGGAAATGGACGTGAAATCATTATCGGCTTGTTGTATAAATACTTCTGCAGCTTGATACCTGATCAAATATAGCGTAGCAGCTAATCATAGCCGTTTTTACGTTATGAGAATTTTAAATTCGTTTCAGTTTCAGAACTGAGAGGAAATTGCACTCATATCGTTGAGCCGGATTAATTCCTCGATAAAAATGCTTGAGAAAACGCTAGTCACCATAGATATCAGTAAAATGCCAAGTCTACTGTCATAACTTCAGAAAATAGGTTTCAAAATAGCATAGAATGGATATTTCATATTTTCGGTCAAAGTAACACACTTAACCACAGAAACTCCAATAACAACGTCCATGAAAATTTCGCAACATCCAAAAGGAATACTGCAAAATCCCATCAGCCCCTAAAAATATTCTCGATCACTTCGAACCGCTCCCATTGAAATTGTCAAAACTTTGCGACTTTATTTCATGTCACTTCAACGTCGCGACATATCCACTTTATCCACCCTTTTGATACCAAACATTATTCCGACGCTACATACGAGTACGTACTACCCTATACAATACATGGCAAAATAACAGAAGAAAAAATTGCTAACTAAAAGTTTTTCGAATGGATAGAAAAGTTTTGACCAACGTTAAAGGAGCCGGCTTGATGTGAACGTCTCTTTCGATCCTGCGAAAATCATGCCAAGAACTTCCCATCCTCTGGTGACATCGCCTAGCAAAGATACACGAAAGTTTGGCATCATAGTTTTTAGCCATAATCAAACTTTAATAGTCTTATAAGATGTGTAACTTTGAGAGCTTATACTCTCAGTACTACCACTTCTGTCTAAGCGTAATTCGACTTCCTTCCGAAAAAAAAACGCAAAAGTTAGTGGAAGGACGACTGCCTCTAATTAGATTTGCAAGGTCGTCAGAGATAAAACTCGTCGGAAAATAATTTTCTATCCTCTAGACAACTTTTTGGCAGTCATAGATGCTTGAAACGACTCCCGAGTACTTTGGAGCTCTGCAGTAATTTAAGCTGAGTGCCACAAACTGTTGCAAACAATTTGATTGGACATTTTTGAATCATTAGATACGTGCTTCGAGCCTTTTGAAGATAAGGTTATCGTAATAGAAGACGTTCATATCCGCAACGAAGAATCGAGTAACAGGGACAAATCAAACCAAATCCTTGAACAGGAAACCATTGCAAAGGACGACTTTTACTCGGCTACAATTGGAATTCTCTTTGCCATATCGTTACCCTCGAATTGGACCAGAAAATAAGACACGAATTGGTACTTAACTATTCATCTGCTTAAAACTTCGCAAGTACGAGAAGAATGCCAATTAAGCTGTAACTTGATAAAGACAGTTTCCTTGGCTTCCGCTCTAGAATATTCGATAAGTTTCTTAGTTAAAGCTCCCGCAGCTTATCCGTTTGTATTAGGAGAGCGTCACACTAATTACTTTATTTCCTAAGATGTAAAGAACATTTTAGGCATTTGGATTCAATGTACAATAAGACACTTTCCTTTCGTGCATCGTCTCAAAGTGCTTGAAGTGAAAATTCTAGTTGTTCGGTTCCACTTGACGAATTCAAATTTAAGAGAGTATCTGAAGCTGAAAGGGTTTTTTCGAGCCATTACTTAAATTGACGGTACCTATATTAATCGTGGAAGATAAAACACAAACACACATACTGAGCCAATGGTGCAATTTAATATAGCAAACATATCTCCCCCATGAGGGGGTATGAAGACTAGTTCGTTAGCCTTCTCTCCATGCCATAAAAATGGCAATAAGAGACTCGAAAACGGCGAGTTATTTCATGAGTTCTGTAATGGTCGTCGCAGAAACTCTTTTTCCCAAATATTCCAGTAGAACATCTTGGGTCTCACCATGGGAAAGAACATAATAAGCCACCAGTGGAGTTGGTACTTTCTTAAAAAGCGTGGAGTGAGAACCACTCGATGGGATCCTTTTTAAGGATACACCCAGGAAACAAAATAAATAACTATTAAGCAGTTAGTTTTGGTTTTAGTTTTAAGAAGGTGCGAAGCGCTGAGCCACCGCGCATACTAAGCACCAGAATAGGGCCCATAGCGATACCTTCGGAGCCTCGTAGGGCACTAAACATCCCCGAAACAACCCAGATCCCTAAAGAACTTGATCAGCTTGGCATGCCCTATCGACATCAGATCCTCCAACCACTTAAGTAGTTAGTTGGATGCATTAGAAAAATTTGCTAATAGGCTGGGCCCAACTTTATTATTTTATGGGTAGAGGTTCGGAACGTGTTTAAAGGTAAGATGCGGTGTAGGTTCCCAGCGGGAACGATTCCAAGCGCTTCGCTTAAAAGCGCTTAAGGAGGACTTTAATGAAACAAAAATGAAGCACTACATATCGAAGTAGTTTGGGAGTCCTTTACCACATATAAAGATAGAGTACTTTAAAATTGCTTCAAAAAATCTAAGAAGAAGTATTGACTCCTCCTTGATATAGTACAAAGCGCTGTAAAAGATGTTGGAGAGATGCAAGACTAATTCATATATTCCCTTTTTTACTTTATTATTTTAATAATAAAGTATTGTTTAAGTTTTTTTGTTGTTTGCCGGCGTCAGTGGAGTTTCTGGTGTGAAACCCCAACACGAAATCCCCGACTGTTGATTAATCGCTGTCCCTGAGGGCATGACAGTTGGAAAACCTTCACTGGAGAGGCCAGTTTTTTCAAGTCCCGATCGGGCGTAATTACTTCTATTCAAATATGAAGTTTTAACTCAATCGGATAATAATTACTCTAGCTATTGTGTTTCTGAACAGACAGACTGACGGACGGACACATTTTCATCTAACTAAACTTAATATACTCTAAAAAGTATGACTATCATTTAGCGAAGGAAGGCTTTCTAAAACGCTTTTGAAAGTGCCTTAGATTTACTGAATACAATGCTCTTTTACATCGCTTTAAAGTAAGTTTTTACAAAGGCCATGTTTTAAGCACCTTTTAATCATTGAATTCTAAGCGATTCAACGGCGCTTTACGACATGGTCTTCCATGCAATGTTCAATTTGTATTAACGAAGAGCGCCTTCGGAGCACCTCCCTGCTTCAAAAAAGCGCTCGTTAATGCATTTGCAAGCGCTTCATTTCCCGTTGGGTTACTATGCGACAGACAACCTAAAAAATAATACTCCAAATAGCCTCCAGGTTATTCCTAACGAACATTGCAAATAGGTCCACTATCATAGTTCTACATAAGTTCCAACTTCCAGCCTCCTAGCCTAAGCGTTTCTGAGATCTAGAAACCAAAATTTTTCGTCTAAAATGCTCCCTCCTCTGCTAACTAAAGTTTCCCTACTAATATGATTTTTTCATTCAAAGCTTTAAAAAGCTTTATTCTAGATTCAAACCATCGTTTACCAAAGATTTACTAGCTTCCAAACGTTTGCCCGCTACTTTTCAAAAATGGATATTAAAGTCCATGGCATGGCATTTGTTATCTGGGAGTATATCGTCTGCGGTTATAGTAATCCCATTTTTCGTGTATCTATTTACGATCACAGAAGACTCACATCCCTACTCGGGATCACTTTGTTAAAGTTACGAGGGGCGGTTGATAAGTCCGCGGCCTGAGGTACTTATCGATGACTCATTATTTCACTTACATTAGAACTAATTGTGACACCCCTTGGTAGTATAAATATAACCCTATTTCGATAATAAGTTCAGTACCAAATTAGCTGTTGAAGGACAAACATGATCATGTCAGCCGATTCGTCGCATTCCACCAATTTTGAACATCGTGCCGTGATAAAGTACTTCGTAAAAAAAGAAAATACACCGAAAGAAGTTTTTGAAGAGATGTCATAAGTTCTTAAGGAATCTGCGCCTTCGCCTTGGACAAGGACGAGAGAGCTGTGAAGCCCGGGGCGTCCTGTGATGGTAGTGACCGACGAAAATGTCCAAAAAGTTGAGAAATTAGTACTGGCCGATCAAAGAATAAAATTGTGGCAGGTAGCAGAAGAGTTACAGATTAGTAAAAAACGGGTTGTAGAAATTATGCACAAACATTTGAATATGAGAAAAATTAGTGAGCGTTGGGTACCAAAAATGCTGACGGCGTTCAACAGACAGCCGCAAGTTTCGAAGCAGGCACTGAAGGACACGGGCTTCACGAAAATTGACCACCCACTCTAGAGCCCAGACCTGGCTCCCAGCGACTATTTCCTTTTTTATAATTTAAAAAATCTGGCAATGGTCTGGGCGAAACTTTATTATTTTGTGCTTAAAATAAAAATATTTAAAATAAAGATTTTTAGCCGATTAAACATTAAAAAGCCCGTGTAGACATTCGAATTTCGGTATATTATGTACTCTAAAAGCCCATAGAAGTAAAAACGAATTTGTTGCCTTATCAGACTTAAGAGATATGACGAATTGTTAAAACGTATACAAAGCCATTACTTCCACTTGGGGTTTGAATTTCGAAAAAATTGAGAAACAGGTTTTTAAACGATTTCATAAGAAGCAACTTGATATCTCATGAGACACAAGGGATTTTGAACAATTTGTGAGAACGTAAGCAAACTCTTCACACCACCTTGGTTCTTGAAATTGGAAAAATCGTGAAATTGGTTTTTAGGTCATTACATCAAATGCCGTAATAACCAATTTTATATCTCATCAGAACTAAGGGATGGCAAAATTTGTGAAAACATAATTATGCAAACCCTTAGTGGTTGAATATCCAAAAATTGAGAAATGGGTTTGTAGGCGATTATATAAAAGTCTTTGGAAGTGAAAAGCGATCTAATATCTCGTCAAACCTAAGAAATATGTCGAAGCATACTACCCCTTACACCCCTTAGGATTGAATATCTGAAAATACTGAAATGAACTTTTTGGCTCTTATATGGGAAACCTTAGAAAGTAAGAATGAATTCGATATATCATCAGATCTAAGCAATTTGTAGGAAACTGTGAAAACATATGCAACTTCCCTACACCAACTTGGGGTTATCCAAAAATCCTGAAAGGAGTTAATAGATATATATGAAGAGAGCACGAGAAAGTAAAAACCAATACAATTACTTATCACTTCTAAAGGATATGACGGAGTTCGTGAAAACTTGTTCAACCGTTTTATACCCTCTTAGGGCTGAACAAGGGTAAAACTTATAAACAAGTTTTAGGCGATTATTACGCAAGTGAAAGTGAAAAGATATTCGATATTTGAGGATATGGCAGAATTCGTGAAAAAGTATACAACCTCTTTACACCCCCTTAGGGGTCAAATTTAAAAAAATCCTGAAAACGCTTTCTAGGTATTTATATGAAGAAGCCGTAGAACAGAAATGAATTAAATATTTGCGAAGACCTAATAGATATGACGAAAATCGTGAAATTATATGCATTCCATTTTCACTGATAAATTTGTTCGCCCCCCGTTTCGAACACCAATGAATATTTGAAATTTTTTTATTCAAATTACTTTTCTAGTTGATTTACATATACATACCGAATTTCAACATTCTAGCATAAACCGTTATATAGTTAGGAAAAACATTCCCCTCCCCCGTGCCATACTACCCCTATAAAAAATTATATTTTTACAAGATGCTACTACTATAGCTCTATCTACATACCATGTTGGAGCTTTATATCATTATAAGTTTTCGAGATATAAAAATCTGAACTTTTTACTTTTCACACTCTCCCACCCTCACCCTCTACACACTCACCCCCAACATTTTTTTTTCTGCTAGGGATCTATTAAGCCTACTTCTGGTAAAAATTTTAAATATCTATCTTACACTGATCTTGAGATATGAGACGTGATTTTTTACAAAAATTCGTATCCTCTCCACTTTCATGCTCCACCGCCCCCTTAAGAAATGTTGCTTTCGGCAAACTTCATTTGTCAACCTTTATACACAAACTAAATTTTATTTTTCTAGTGCAATTGGTTCGTGAGATATCGTAATCAAAAGTTTTTTACCCCCACCCCCGTACGCCACTGCCCCACTCAAAAATTTAGACGTTAACCGTTTAGGAGATATGGATTTTAGAATGTGTCGATCTCGGTTTTTTTGCGTTTCGTACGCATTATTTTTCCCCCCACTCCCACACCCCTCCACCCATATTGACAATTTTTATGCAAATAGGTCCACTATCAAAGCTCTACATAAATTCTAAGTTTCAGCCTCCTAGCATAAGCGGTTGCTGAGATCTAGAAACCAAACTTTTCCGTCTAAAACTCACCCCCCTCCTCCCAACTCACACCACCACCCCTCAGAATTTGGTCACTTGAAGAGGCCTACCCAGTCAATTCATAAAAAAAAATTCAATTCAATATCTCAAACCGTTTGGGAGCTACGAGCTTTCAAACAATTTTGCGTACGGCGGACGACGTACGGCGGACAGACGGACTGAAATTTTTTTTTCCTTTTTTCGTGTCTACTAGTCATGAAACGTGAAAAAAAAATGTTCAGGGTAGCAAATTTTTTTTTTTAAAAAATCAATCAGAATACTGTATTATTGGACAATAATAAAGTAAAAAGTAAATACTCTTACTTTTCTTTTATTTAATGTCTTAGGCCGCGGACTTATTAACCGTCCTCCGTATGTAAATATCATAGGTGTTTCTTTGTTATAATTTAAAATTTCTTGAGTTCTTTGTTACGCCCACTTTTAAGCCAAGTTCCAACTACAAAGGGATTACAGAAATGGTAATTAGCTATAACTTTGCCGTATGAACTTCGTGTACGAACATACTAATGTCATTAATGCTGTCGGTGGAAACTGTTTCTTATTTCAGGCTTAACTTGGATGCAAAAGAAAAGTATTCTGTACGTAGTTGCAGAGCGGCAAGGATGTCGCGTAGAACAGAACTACTGTTAACATAAAGTAAGAAATAATTAAAAGTCTTCGTTTAATTTATCTTTGGTTCAGGCGAAGACTGAAACATCATCTCCAGTGATACTTCATCACTTTGTGCCGTCAGTTCTAGATTCGAGGAGTAACCAATCCTGCAAGACCATAGAGCTATGTGCCGCCTCAGTGGAGTGCTTCCTTCCTGCCTATTAACCATCCAACGAAAGGGTTGCGTATAATTGCTGCAATTACGTCAGTAATTTTCTTTATTTGCTTTCGCAGAATGGCTAATGCTAGAGAAGTGTAAATAGCAATTAGACTAGAAATCGCTCCACCACGAATGCATAGAACAGCGATTACTCAACTGTAATTATGATAGTTTCATTCTTTCGACTTTCATAATCTCTTGATGAGCTAGTAAAGCGTTTTCGTCCGACACTAAATGATTGGGAGTGGAGTTGTTATTTCATTTGGATTTTAAATGGAATGGAATTGCGGTCGGTGAAGTAAGGGTAGTGAGAATGGGATGTAATATTGGAACTGAAAATAGATCATATTTACAGAGTGTCCTACTTAAATCTGAGCACAACTTTTCAAGCATGGAGAAGCAGCCTGCCAAGCATTAATACTCAATCCCTGTGAGGTATTTCGAGCAGTTTGAAACAACTGCAGGTCATAGAGCATCATATGAGTAAATAAAGTAAGGGGTTATTCAACACTCAAACTTTTTTGCTGGTCTGTCAACGTGAAAACGTCAGTCAAGATTTACATTTTTATCATGGTGAAGTTCACGAACGAGCAACGTTTGGAAATTATCTCAATTATTTTTCTTATTTAAATACAAAATTGTTATATCCCTTTTGAATAACCCCATAGTTGGTTGTTATTACCGGTCTGTATACAGAACCATTTTGTTTCATCCTTGAATCCATAATGGAAGGTAACTCCACTCTTCCTCAAACACCTCTCAAACGATTCATCTTATGGACCAGCTTTTATCGAAAGAACTAGTACATAGATCTTAGAAAATGGTTAGGCCTAGAGTCAGCAATATCCTACCTGAAACGAAATATCTCGCAGACACAAAACAAACCTGCTGATTAAACTAGGCAACAGCCAAAAAGGTTCTGAAATGAGAACAACTTTTTTTTTTAAAAAATTTCCACTTTTTTAAAAAATCCAAGGGGACGTCACAATAGGCCCAACTTAGACTTCAGTGACAGAGGTAACCAGACCAACCCCATTGAAATATAACAATTAAAAGTAAGTAAGGTTTTGGAGACACCTAATATGTGCTCAAAAAGCAGTTTTCGTGGAGCGTTTTGAAAGGTTACGTTTAAGAGTGAAACTGATTAATAAAATAAGTTTTAAAACTGAAACTAATTTAACCCTACTGTTATCCTCTAGGTGACTATACACTATACTCCTTCGGGTCATAGTGACCCGATACTTAGAAATGTGAAATCAAAAGCAAAAAAATCTGCCAATGGTCTGGGTGAAACTTAATTATTTTTCGGGTCAAAGTTCAGGAACGGTCAAAGTCGGAGTATGTATATCATCAATTGTTTCGAGATTATGACGTTTCTTGGAAAGTTAATTTTGTTCTTAAAATAAAAATATTTAAAATCGAGATTATAATTTAAAATAGACATTGAAAAAGGCCGTGCAGATAATTCCAATTTCAGTATAAGATGTACACTAAAAGCCCATGGAAGTAAACACGAATTTGTTGCCTTATGAGACTTAAGAGATATGACGAATTGTTAAAATGTATACAAAGTCATTACTTCCACTTGGGGTTTGAATTTCGAAAAAATTGTGAAACAGGTTTTTAAACTATTTTATAAGAAGCAACTTTATATCTCCTGAGACACGAGGGGTAACTTGATATCTCATGAGACACGAGTGATTTTGAAAAATTTGTGAAAACGTAAGCCAACCCTTCAAACCCCTTGGTTTTTGAAATTCGAAAAATCGTGAAATCGGTTTTTAGATCATTACATCAAATGCCGTAATAACCAATTTTATATCTCATCAGAACTAAGGGATGGCAAAAATTGTGAAAACATTTGGAAGTACTTAGGGGTTGAATATCCAAAAATTGAGAAATGGGTTTGTAGGCGATTATATAAAAAGTCTGTGGTAGTGAAAAGCGATCTACTATCTCATCAAACCTAAGAAATATGTCGAAGCTTTGGAAAGCATACAACCCTCTTACATACAACCCTCAAAATTAAAAAGCATACAACCCCCTTGAATATCTAAAAATACTGAAATTGACATTTTGGCGCTTATATAGGAAACTTTAGGAAGTAAAAATAAATTCGATATATCATCAGATCTAAGCAATATGTAGGAATCTGTGAAAACATATGCAACATCCTTGCACCCACTTGAGGGTTGAGTATCCAAAAATCCAGAAAGGAGTTAATAGATAAATATGAAGACAGAACGAGGAAGTAAAAACAATTCAATTTATTTTCACTTCTAAAAGAAATGACGGAATTCGTGAAAATGTGTTCAACCCTTTTATACCCTCTTAGGGGCTGAAAAAAAAAACTTAAAAAACAAGTTTAAGGTGATTATTACGCAAGCCTGTGAAAGTGAAAAGTTAGTCGAAATCTAATTGCAGATTTCGTGAAAAAGTATACAACCCCTTCACACCCCCTTAGGGGTCGAATTTCAAAAAATCCTGGAAACACTTTCTAGGTATTTATATGAAGAAACCGTAGAATAAAATGGATTCCATATTTGGGAAGACCTAATAGATATGACAAAAATTGTGAAAATTATATACATTTCATTTTCACTGATCATTTTTTTCGCCCCCCTTCCAAACGCCAATGGATATTTGACATTTTTTTTTATCTAAATTACCGCGTTTTAACTTTGTACCATGAGTCGATCTATATATAGGAAAAGTACCCCTCACCCCCGTACCACACTACTTCTGTATAAAATTATATTTTTCCAATATGCTACTACTATAGCTCTATCAAGCTCTACTTGGTATAAAAGTTTCAGATTTCTATCATTATAGGTTCTCGAGAATTAAAAATCGGAACCTTTCCCTTTTCATCCTCCCCCGCTCTCACCCTCTACACCCTCACCATCAAAATTTTTTTTCCTGCTCGGGGTCTATTATGCCTACTTCTAGTAAACAGTTTAAGTATCTATCTGACACTGTTCTTGAGATATGAGACGTGAATTTTTAGAAAAATTCTTATCCCCTATACTTTCTTGCTCCACCGCCCCCTTAAAAATTTTTACTTTCACAAACCGAATTTTATTTGTCTATTATGTCGTGTGATATCGTTATCTTAAATTTTTGCACCCCCACCCTCGTACGGCACTACCCATACTCAAAAATTTGTTTCCGGTCTATTGTTCTAGTAGACCTACAGATAATCATAAAGTTTTAATTTCGTGACATTAAGCGTTTAGGAGATATGGATTTTATTAAGTGTCGATCTCGGCTTTCTTGCGTTTCGAACGCATTATTTTTCCGCCCACTCCCACACCCCTTCACCCATATCGGCAATTTTTTTGTAAATGGGTCCACTATCGAAGCTCTATATAAATTCTAAGTTTCAGCCTCCTAGAGTAAGCGGTTGCTGAAATCTAGACACCAAAATTTACCCGTCTAAAATGCTTCCCCCTCACACCCCCACCCTTCAAGATATGGCCACTTTAAGGGACCTACCCAGTCTATTCACAAAACAAATTTAAATTTAATACCTCAAAAAGGCTTGGGAGCTACGAGCCTTCAAACGATTTTGCGTGCAGCGGTCGACGTACGGCTTACGGCGTACGATGTATTAAATTACGCATTACTTCTTGCAATAGGGACAATAATACTTTACATGTGGTTTACACAAATACTTGATACATACAGCTAGAGGTACAGTACTTGTCTCTTCGACTGATGGTCCAGGAATTGCTGTTACTATAGCAGCAGCTTCTTCATTACGAGGAGATGCTTTCTTCATGATATAGGATTTATCAATTGTTTGCTTAGTTCTTCCAAAAAAATTCTTCTTCTGAACAAACAATTTTTATTACAATCTGCATTCATGTTTGAAGGGACAACGTCCTCTAAAAGCAAGAACTTGTTCATGCACAGTCACATTTTCTCCAGGATTGTACAATTTTGGTAGTAGTTCAACCCACTTATCCCAAAAATTTCTAATGGGAGCCAGCTTACCACGCAGTCTTCTATCTTGACGATCACTTTTGTCATCAAACCGAAGCACCTGTGATATAAAATGAAAGTGTTTCAGTGACATTGTAGCCCGGAAAATAGGTCTTCCAGTTTCTGCGCTCCACAAACTTTTGTCAGATTCGTGTGATCTGTAAAATTCAACTAAAAGTAGAAAACCTATGGACGCTTGTAGAGTAATGTCGTCTAATTCCTGCCATTTGTCACGATATACCTTCCTCAATATTAGTCATTTTCAAAACAATGGTTTCTAGCGAATCATTGAAAATTAATTTGAATGAAGACTTTATATCGTGGACACCAGTAATGCTGTATTTGATTGGGCTAGAAGAATACTTTATAATATTTGCACAAGTTGCTCGTACATGTAGGGAAAATGGATGTGGCATCCAAATTATTGTCTTACCTTTAGATAGTAATGAATAAACATTTTCCACCACACTAGTTTCAAGTGCACTATCTGAAAGCTCTTCCTCTGACTCTGTGACATAACTACTGTTCTCACTAATATGATTTTCTTCATCAAAAGATTCATCATCACTGTTGCTGATATATGCAAGTAAATTTTCCAAATCTTCGTCAGAAAGCAATTTCCTTGACATATTTTCACTACTTTCGAAAAACTTGCACTGCGATAATTTCACTTTACACCGTAACGCAATAAATAGCACTGCGACTTGAATATACACTATAGAATATATAACTATTTATTATATCACTAATATAGAGTGCAGGTGTTCTTTTTCCTACTACTTCCGACTCATAAGAAAAACCCATTTTAATAACACCAAGTTACATGGACATATTATGAAAATTCGATGAAGTTCTTTCTGAAATTTTTGAACGAGCGTGTCAGCCCACATCTGATTTCATTATAAAATAATAGGATTTGTAAATAAAATAATAATCGATTGATAAATAACCATCCCGTCAGTTCAATATGACTTCGGGTCATATTGACCCGAGGAGCACAAGTGTAACAATTACGTTTACAAGGATTATTAGCCATTCCTTTTCAAAAAAAATATTAAGTATGTAATCTGTGGCTAGAAAAAGACAAAGTCAATAAATATTGAATTCAAATGTTAAGAAATCAAGGAGTTATTAAGAGAGAGAGAATCAATTTTGGGTCATATAGACCCGAGGAGGACAGCAGGGTTAAACGCAAAGCATATTAAATAAGTCATTAACCACTTTTATTTAATTTGGGAAGAAAGAGCATTATTAATAATTTTGTTTCATTTAAATTACCTTCTATTGTTGTATTTATACTAAGGTCATGAAAACGGACTTTGCTTAACGAGTTAGAGTCATCTAGTTAGTGAAGAGTATTTAAGAGTGTCCCATCTCTGTGATTATTCATTTTACTTTATTTTATTCAGGATGTCTTGCAAATGCGTAAATAGTCGAGATCAATTTTGTTACATTTGTGGTGAGGTTACTTTCTTAGCGTACAATTTTAGATTTAGTTGGCAAGTAGGGCTTGCTTTTTCTGTATGATGCTACAAGCAGGACTAGGAAAATGATTGATATAATCATACTTTTAACCAAATTGCCCACGTTCTGATCGAGAGAAGGGCTGCGACCAGCATTCTAGATGCAGCAAACGCGACTCCGACCACTACCTCGTCAAAGTGAAATATCGATGTCGAGTGGCATTATGCGGGTATTCAAAAAAGGGCAGGACACCCAAATTTGATATCGATAAACTAAAGGACGAGAAAGTCGCGTTAGCTTATAAGTCAGCACTACAAACACGCTTTAAAGCGTTACTAACTGACGAAGGGCCAACTATCGATCAAGAGTGGACACAGTTGAGAGATGGTATCAGAACGACAGCAGAAGAGATCATATGACTAAAATCCCAACAGAAACGTAATGATTGGTTCGATAATGATTGTAGTGACGCAATAATGGAAAAGAATGAAGCTTATAAGGAATACATTGAAAGACCGACGAGAGCCAAAAAGGAAAGATACGACGAGCTTAGGCGATTATCAAATAAAATCTGCAGACGAAAGAAACGTAAACACAACAATGACATAATTATAAGCCTAAATACCGACATGAATTCAAATAATCTAGGATCCGCATATACGAGTACTGCCGTCAAACAATTAAGACAAGGTTATAAGCCACGAACTAACCTCTGTAAAGACAAGGAAGGACGTATCCTTAGTGACGCAGAACAAATTAAACAAAGATGGGTTGAGTACTTTAAAAAGCTGCTAAGCCCGAACATAGTGACGGCCACCGACCCAAGTATTACACCAAGTGCTCCATCTGATGAGCAGGCATCAACTACGGTACCCACTGCCGGAGAAGTGAAAGCAGCCCTGCGCGACCTGAAAATACACAAATCACCTGGAGTTGATGGTGAACAGAATCCGGACTGAAGCAGGGAGATGGACTCGCTTCCATGCTCTTCAACCTCGCCCTGAAATATGTCATCAGAAAGGTACCCGTTGATACCAGAAGTTTCCTACTAATCAAGTCCACTCAACTAGTGGTGTACGACGATGACATAAACATCATAGCCAGATCTGTTCCAGACGCGAAAGAAGTCTTCCATTGTCTAGACTCAGCGGCAAAGGATGTCGGGTTAAGGATCAATGAGAATAAGACCAAGTTCATGACCCAAACAAGAAGAAACGCGCCACCTAGACAAAATATGACCGTGGGAGACTACAACCTGGAGAATGTGGATCATTTCTCATACTTGAGATCGCACCTTGTAATAGACGGGAACGAACGGGACGAAGTAAAACAACGGATCGCACTAGGAAATAAGGCGTATTTCACGGTTCTCCCGATCTTAAAATCGAAAAAAGTGCACAGACGGAGCTCGCATATACAAGATCATAATAAGACCTGTGCTACTATATGCAAGCGAAACGTGGACTCTCCCCAAGCGTCTGCAAAATCAATAGACGCCTTTGAACGACGAATTCTTCGAAGAATGTTGGGACCAGTAAGAATGGCGTATCCGGTACAACAACGAGTTGTATAACATCTATGACGACCCAGCCGCATCGACTCTTATAAAATTTCGTAAGCTACAATGGGCAGGCCATGTGGAGCGAATGGACGACGGAAGAATTCCCAAAAGCACACTGAAAGGTACAGCTCATGGCAAACGTCCGGTGGGAAAACCGCGGATCAGATACGAGGACTCAGTTGACGCAGATTGCAGATCGCTTCTTAGATGCACAAGTTGGAGGACGCGGGCCCTGAACCAAGATGACTTCAGACAATGTATCCTGCAGGCCCTGGCCCGATTTGGGCTTTGGCGCCATTGATGGTGATGATGATGGTATTAAGAGCAACAAGGTAGTAAAGTTAAAACAACCATAAGATCAGTTATATTTCGGATAGAAGGCTCTAATGAGTTAATGCCATCCGACGACGAAACAGCTCCTTGGGATCTAGTTCAACACAGTTTTGAACTTTCTTCTCCAGTTTTTCATCTGTCATGTCCTCAATGGCAGTAGCCAGGTCAGCGATTGATCCCAGTCGGGCTTTAATGTTGGTGTTTCGCAGCGGGAACTCCCCTGACGCCGAAAAACACCCAAAATGTTCTCATAATATGGTTGTCTGAAAATATGGTTACCACAGCCATATTTTTATACTCTAGATGAAATCATATAGAGTATTATAAGTTTAATCCAGCCGAAAAGTTTGTAACGCATAGAACCAAGCCTCGGACGAAAAAAAGTTATATATTATTTTTTGTTTATTTGTGCCCAAAAACCTCAAATCCGCCTGACGTCCGTCCGTCCGTCCGTCCGTCCGTCCGTCCGTCCGTCCGTCCGTCCGTCTGTCCGTTAGCACGATAACTCAAGAACGCCTTCACCTAGGATCTTGAAATTTTGAATCTGGATGTTTGGTTGAATTTGTAAGGCTAAGTTCGTTAACGGGCAAAATCGTCCTACTCCTTCGGGTAGCTGCCATACAAAATGTCCTTAAAACACGTGTTCAAGAATATTGACCAATAACTTCGGAACGCCTAAAGCTACGACTTTGAAATTTTGTATGTGTTACTTTTTCAATAGTTGAAGCTAAATGTATGATTATGAAAAAAATCCTGTTAGTCCTTCGTGTAGCTGCCATACAAATATCCTGCCAAAATGTCTTCACTTAATTTACGAAACTCACTATAACTCAAGTAATCTTTTAGCTACGAAATCGAAATTTTGTACAAATTAGTTTTGAATGAAAACGAAGTTCGGGTTTACTAGTCAGCGAAATCCTTTCACTCCTTCTGGTAGCTGCCGTACAAAATGTCCTTAAAATACGTGTTCACGAATATTGGCCGATAACTTCAGAAGGGTTTAAGGTACGTCTTTGAAATTTTGTACGTAGTATTTTTCCAATAGTTGAAGCTAAATGTATGATTATGAAGAAAATCCTATTAGTCCTTCGTGTAGCTGCCATACAAATATCCTGTCAAAACGTCTTCACTTAATTTACGGAACTTACTATAAATCAAGTAATCTTTTAGCTATGAATTGAAAATTTTGTACAAATTAGTTTTGAGTAAAAACAAAGTTCGAGTTTACTTATCAGCGAAATCCTTTTACTCCTTCTGGTAGCTGCCGTACAAAATGTCCTTAAGACACGTGTTCAACAATATTTTTCGATAACTTTTGAACGCTTCAAGCTACGAATTTGAAATTTTGTACAAGTTCATTTTTAAATGGTTCCAAGGAAAAGGATAAATATGTAAGAAATCAAGTGAGTCCTTCCTGCACCTCCTTCAAAAAAGACATTTTTTTTCGATGACTTACCCAGTTCAAGATATGCAACTAAACACTGAAAATTGTCTTTTAGTTTTGAGTAGCAATCTAATGGCAGTCCTTAATAAAGGACTTACAACATGCACACACGTAATTCTACTTTATCCCCAACTACAATATAAATCGGAGTTCAGTATTCATCTAGAGTATTATACGATTGGCTTGCAGCCGATCGTGACTGCAGTATGTTTTTCTTTAGTGTTGTTAACACTACGGCTTCGATTCGGTATAACTTAATTTTACACGTTTTCTCCAATATTTACATAGGAAGTGCTTGACATCTCTGAACAACTGTGCATTCTATCTCTCAAACTACAATATTTTGATTACCATAGGCAAACAAGACTAAAGTTAGACTGTTTCTTGAATAAAATCATTTATATAAATTAATTGCTAATCATCGATTTTAGGTACCCCCTGAAGGTATCGAAACTAAAAGCTTTTCAATGCGTGCACTAATTTAAATTTATACCTGAATCAATGCACACCCTTAAAAGTGATTCAATTTAGAATTATATTTCAAGATTTCAGAGCTTGGCTTGTATCAAAACGGTTTCTAGTTGCCTTCGAAAACGATATGTTTCTCCTCTCAACTCACAGCACTTTATTGCTTTGTCTAATTTTATATTCTTCAATAAATAAAAAAGTCAATCGCTCCCCCACAACTGAATTATGAACGTGTTGAAGTGAATGCTATCACAGAATTTAGAAGTACTGATCAATATTCTTTCCCTTGTCTATTAGCCTTACTACTTCTTCAATACACTTCTTATATTTTCCCTTAGGGTTAAATTCGGAGTAAATCATGTAGAACAGGTATTCTGTTCTGGTTTCTTGTACCTGATTCCCCTATTGAAATAATAAATAACTATAAGTACCTACTAGCTGTCAAGTCTATAGCTTATAAAAATAAATTTCGAACAATAATTTTATTTTATTATTTTTGAAATAAAATTCCAGGACTTGAATTAAATTCAAAGAAAAATCAACTACCCTTAAGTTTTGTATTAAAACTTTTGTACATTTTAAATCTAAGTTTCCATTATGGATGTCCTTTTTGGAGGTGGGTGTGAGTGAGGAGTTGGGCATTTAATTTAATATACCAGCTACAGCTAATGCTAGAAAGTTGAAGCCCGAAATATTTTATGTACATTAGTGGAGTGTTCAAAAATTAATATGTTGGTGGGTACTGCACATTGGGAAACGATGAGGCCGATACCAAATAACTAAATTACTCAGTTTTTTTTTTTTATCTCAAACGCTAAATGCTTGAAAGATGAAACATTTTACTTTATTTTTTTTTGCTATCTACACCCTAAATCTGTCCTATCCTTAGCCTTGGCTCTATTCCAAATTTGCCATTTTGACTAAAAAGTCGCAATTACAATTTCATAATCAACCCAAAACATTCGTCAAACTTTGAATCACGGGAAAGCACAAAACAAACAATGCCAAACACTTAATCAGTGATTTCAACAAAAACTACTTTCAATATCAACATAAAATCCACAAGAGCACAAGCTTACAGCGTTGTTAATTCGAAATTTACCCAATAAATTACTCAAATGATGTTTAAACAATTGTACGTATTTTGCATAGACTCGTAAATGATTTTATTATTATGTTGCATAAATCGTCTGCACTACAACCATATCTACAGTCTACACAACTAAATTACCATTTTATTTCGCGACAAAATAATCAATTTCGGCACAAGTGGGGTACGAACTCTGGATAATCGTTAAACTAATTTTATTGTGCCTTTTGAAATCCGAACGGAGTTTAACGATTGCCAGTTCAGTCTAGTCGCACTATTATTACAGTCGTACGACTCGTAGTTCAATTTGCTATAAATATTAAAGATAATATCGCCATAGAAAGGAGATGGGGGTGAATTTTATGACAAAATAAGTATTTTGATTGGAAACAGAGTAAACTGGGAATAAAATGCTGAAGCAATTATTACATGAAGTAGATTCTCGAATAAGTGACAGAATCAGTAAATCAAACTGTGTGGCCAGATATTGGGAAAAGAAATAAAAAATGTGATACAGGGAAAAAATAGACGACGCCAAACATAGGACCTTAAGAGAACTAAAACAAAATCAACGGTGGATACTAATTGGCGGTGCGTGTAAGTTCATCGGCAACCAAAAACATCTACTAAAGAATATATCCATATGGCGCCCAACGTGGGGCTCTCTGATTGTAATGCTAAAGCAGAATGGCTATGCGGCATTTCAAACTAGCTGCATCTTATGTTAATTTACCAACATGCCAACATGGTCCCCAATCATTACGAAAATCGTTTAATTTATGGCGCCCAGCGTGGGGTCATTACATCACGAGATCTTATCTAGTTAGTGGTAGTTAAATTATGGTGGGGCTGAACTCTAAGTGGTGGAAGTGAAACGTACTAGTTAATCAATGAATGATTCAAACTAGAGATGGGCAAAGCAGTTCCTTTCAGTGAAGTACTTCACTCAGAGGCACTCATTTTAAGGAACGAGTTCAGTGAAGTACTTCCATTGAACTCTTAGTTCCATCGTTCCTTCCTTCCACCGTTCCTTCGCTCCATCGTTCAGTAGTCACTACAATTCACTCACTGAATATTCCTGCGATTGATATATAATATATATCGTTTTTAATTTTTTTGTCACGTGTCGAATGGAACTGCAGTTCACCAAAATGAGTGAGTTACTTCACTTCAATGAAGTGGTCTTTTGGAACAGTTCACTCGTAAACGAACCATCTCTGATTCAGACTAGTGATGCGGATTCAGTGTCATAATTGCTCCGGAGCAGTCACCATTGTAGCAGCTCTTCTTTGAACTCTTTTCAAGAAGGTTAAAATAAGCTGATTAAAGCAGATAAAGAGTCTAGATGTAAAGTCAGGAAAATTCCTTCAGAGGTCAAGTTCAAGTTCATGTTAAAAACAAATTGGTTTAACTAATTAAATCGACGTTAAAAGGTTTCTCTAGACAACAAATGAGTTCCCACTGGTCTAGTAGGTCTTGAGTGCATGGTTCTTTCTATCCGGGTATTGAAAGTAGCTTAGCGACCCAACGTCCTTTATGCTTAGCAATAGCGAATCTATTACTAGAATCCTTTACCCACTTAAGGATACCATCAGATTTGTTGGTTATTAAAAGGAAAATTAAAAATAGAGAAGTACCACATGACGTCGGTCCATAAATCTCTCCATAAAGCTTCAAAATACGGGTTAGCATTTCAGTACACTTGACAAAATGTCGGCCTTTGTCCTCCGACTACTCGAAAGGATTCCGACTGTCACTTAAAAAGTCGCAGCACGTACTCAAAAGCCCTTGAAATCAAAGTTTAACTTGTTTACGAGGACATAATCGTCAACGAGTTAAGCCAACATCAAGAACCACAAGCCCAGAGATGAGGAGGATGGTCAGTGGTTTCGTTCAGAATATGCCACTGGTGGCCGAAGTGGCCAGCCAGACAGACTATAGGAGTAGTTTCTAGGGGTATGTTGTGCGGTCCGTATAGCCCGGATGTCGCTATTGTGCTATTGCATATTCTCCGACTAGCGAGATTACTTGTCATCCGTTTTTCGGGTGGACGAAACTCACACGTCCATAAATTTCTACACTTATTGAATATTTAAGTATTTTCCTCTCTACATATGACGCAGACTATAGAAACCATAAGGTCCTGGATAATGGAAATAGAAGCTAGCGACCTGTAAATTTTTCGAGGAATAATATTTTGAATAAAACTTTTACCTGCTGGCTATGATTTGGCTCTTGTTGGTCGAATAAAAGTTTTACATTTCGCATATTGAGTATTATGAGTTTTGTGTTTAGCTTGGTTCAATTTAATTAAAAGTGAAAAAACTTACACTGGAAGATTAAGTGGATAGAGATGGTGTTGCAATGAATTTCTTTCGGTTGCAAAAAGCTGCAATTTTAAGTTATTTGTTTTTATGTTTCAATTGTGGGAACAGTAGAAGAAAAGGGTGAACACAAATGTACAAGGAAGCGAGCTACTCTGAAACTACTTAATAATTAGCCATCATAAATGTGTCTCTATTCGCCAATAAGATTCGTAAAATCCATCAGAATTATCTGTCCTTGATTCGTGTTGCTTAGATAGCCGCAGTAGAACACATGTACTAATAAATTCAAATTAAATTGTCTTCAACACTTGCAGGAATATATTGATAGGATCCAAGTACATACGTACAATTACAAAGTATTTGATGAAGTGCAGCACTGATTTCTGGCTTAAAATACTGACAAGTTTAAATAGATTGTTTATTGATTTGTTTAGACTTTCTACCACAATTGATTGTATTTTACTTTGTTATTCTAATATTAAAGTATTTTGATTGAACGAACATAAAAAAAAAAAAATGTCCTACCCAAAATAACAGGCAGAAAAACAGCTATAAATTTATTGTCCGTCTGACAGCCGTAGACAGTATATCGTACGCTGAACGTCGTACCCAAACATGGTCTCTGATATTTGTGATATCTCGAAAATCCAGGAATTTTCGCAGTAAATTTCTATTTTTTTTTTTTAAACTATGAATTTTATTCATACAATCTGTCCTGGAGGACATTCAGTAAAATTTGTGACAATATTTTTACAGGGCATACAGAAGAAAAACCATTGTTAAGCTTCTATAGTCTAGTAAATAAATTTAGTAATTTATCTGTGTGTTATAATACTAATATTATTTTCATTGGTTGATGGTATTACCTTGTTAGTAGGTCTAATGGATTAAATTTTTTAGCCTTCGTAGGTCTCCTGTTAGATCTAGTAGTTTTGTTGCTAACATGTTGGGATGGTTACTAAGGCGTATGTGGTATTTCAAGCTATAGTTCTTTGCTTCTTGTTGGACTGTTGGGATGTTGAGATCTCGATGGATGATCTCGTTGCTAACGTAATAGGGAGCGTTCACTATCGTGCGCAGGACCTTTGATTGGAATCTTTGGAGAATTTCTATGTTGGATTTTGAGGCTGACCCCCAGAGCTATATGTCCATATCGGTTTCAAGATGGATTTGTATATCATTAATTTGCTTTCCATTGACAATTGAGATCTACGGCCCATAAGCCACTGCATGTTAGTGAATTTTAGTCCCAGTTGCTTTCCTTTTGTAAATATGTGCTTTTGCCAGATAATACGTCTATCAAGATGCAGTCCTAGGTAGTTGGCTTCCTCCACTTGTGGGAGTTGTTGATTATTGAACGTGACATGTGGGCAAGACTCTTTTCTCAGGGTAAATGTTACTTGAACTGATTTAGTTTTATTCGGTTTCATTCTCATTTCTTACATTGTTGAATTTGATTTAGGCTTGTCTGAAGGTGTCCTGCAGCTATAACAGGATTAGTACTGCCGTGTCGTCAGCGAAAGTCGCAGTGACCGTGTTTTCAGGAAGGTCCGCCGTGAAGAGTGTGTACAAAATTGGGCCAAGAGCACTGCCTTGTGGAACACCACCTCTTATTGGAAACAGTTGATTGAATTCGTCATTATGTTTCACCATAAAAAATCAATTTTCAAGGTAAGATTTTATTACGTCAAAGAAGGTATGCGGTAGTTGTTTCATGAGTTTGAAAAGCAAACCTGGGTGCCACACTTTATCAAAAGCTTGGATGATGTCGAGAAAAGTAGCTGAGCAATACCTTTTATTTTCGAGGGCGTCTCTAATTACTCGTATGTTGTAGACTCAATGTACTTGTTCTGTGGTAGCGTGTTGTTGTCTAAAACCAAATTGGTGGTTAGGTAATAAGTGTTCCGTCTCTATAATAAGTAGAAGTCTGGTTAGCAGCATTTTTTCAAACAGCTTAGAAGTACGGAAAGTAGACTAATTGGTCTGTATGATGTGGCTACATTTGTCGGTTTTCCTGATTTAGGTATGATTTGAGCTACTTTCCATTGGATAGGAAAGTGACCACATCTCAGAATTGCATTAAACAGTTGGGTAATGCATTTCAAGCCTATTTCTGGTAGTTCTTTAAGAATTTTGCTTGTGATAAGGTGGTACCCTGGGGCTTAGTGCAGTTTCAAGTTTGAGCGAATCGTTTTTCCTTCCTATTTCCTCTACGGAGAAACACGTGATTGGTGGATTCATTTGTGAGGGAGATTCGAGAAAAGGTCTGACTTCGATTTCTACATTTTCCTGTTTCAGATCTGGTGAAAACGGCTCGAATACTTTAACCAGATGTTTGGCAAGGCCAGATACTTTTTCCTTGTCAGTTCAAGCCCAATTTCCGGTATCCATTTTAATGGGAGGAATATGAGCTTTGGGTTGTTTTAGTTTTTCGGTTGCCTTCCAGAGGGAATAGTTATTTGCTTCTGTATGTGATAATTTTGTCAGGTATTCTTGGATTTCACGGTTTTTAGCTTATAGAGTTTTCTTAAGATTTCTTATGGCTCTATTCAATCTCCTCTTGGGGTCTCGCGTATTTTGCCAAATTGTTCGTAATTCACGTTTTTCTCATATTTCATTTTACTTTATTATTTTCTAATAATACAATATTGTGAGCGATTTTTAAAAAAAAAAAATTTGCTACCCTCAAAATTTTTTTTCACGTTTCATAATAATTTCGAAACAACTGATGATATTCTCCGACTTTGACCGCTCCCGAACTTTGAACCGAAAATAATAAAGTTTTGCTCAGACCATTGGCAGATTTTTACTTTATTATTTTTTAATAATAAAGTATTGTGATCGACCTGAAATTTTAATAAAGTTTGCTACCCTGAAATATTGTATTTACACGTTTTAGGACTAGTAAACCCCGAAAAAGCAAAAAAAAAAAATATCCGTCTGTCCGCCGTAGACGCCGTACGCCGTCCGCCGTACGCCGTACGCAAAATCGTTTGAAGGCGCGTAGCTCCCAAACCCGTTGAGATATTAAATTGAAATTTTTATGGTGGGTAGATTGGGTGAACCCCTACGGCTGGTATATTTTCGAGGGGTGGGGGTACAAGGGGAAAGGAGAGGGGAGCGTTTTAGACGAAAAATTTTGGTTTCTAGATCTCAGGAGCCACTTATGCTAGGAGGCTGAAACTTGGATCTTATGTAGTACTATGATAATGGACTCAATTGCAAAAAAATGGTTGTTATTGGTTAAGGGGTGTGGAAGTGGGGGGGAAAACAATGAGTCTTTAACGGATGAAAGACGGGATTGAAACATTCTAAAATCGATATCTCCTGAACAATTGATGTCAGAAGATTGAAACTTTGTTGTTGTCCTTAGGGATACTTCAAGATTAGACAAGGGCTAAAATTTTTAAGAGTGGTGGTGAGGGGTGGGAGGCGAAAAACTTTGGATTACAATATCTTCCGAACCATTTACACCAGGAAGATAAAATTTTGTTTCTGTAAATGGGATCACAAGAGGAGTCTAACGAAACTAAATTTTTTGAGAGGGGAGGTGGAGTACGAAAGGGGGTAGAAAGGAGACCATTCTGATTTTTATTTCTCGAAAACCATAATGAATAGAAAACTAACAATTTAGGATTATATAGAGCCACTAGACATCCTAGAAAAATAAAATTTTTGATAGGGGTACCAAGGTACGGGGCAGAGGTGTGGTTTTTTATATCTCAGAAACGGCTTATGCTAGAAAGTTCAAACTTAGTACGTATATGTAGATGTACTATTAGAGTAATTAAAGCAAAAAAAAAGTTCTGATTTTTATTGGCGTTCAGAGGTTGAGTAAAAAAAATGTCTGTGAATCCACATTTTCACAAACTTCGATAAAACTTTTAGACATGTCGAACTATCAAAGCAATTTTACTTCTGCGGGCTATTTATATAAGCGCCTAGTAACGATCTTCAAAATTTTTCGATATCCAACCCCTAAGGGGGTGTAAAGTGGTTGTGTATATATTCACGATTTCTGAAAAATAACGTTCCACATTGCATCCTAGCTATTCCTTAGAATGTCAGTCGCATAGTAACCTACACCGCATCTCAGCATTAAACACGTTTCGGACTCCTACTAATAACATAATAAAGTTGCGTCCAGACTGTTGGCAGATTTTTTTTATTTACTTACGTATTTTTTTATCAATAGAATATTCCATAGAAGCAAAAGCGAATTCGGTTATGTTAAACCAAAGAGATTTTTGGAACCGATGAAAACTTGAACAATACCCCCAGGGGCTTAATAGGGAAAAATACTTTAATCGGTTTTTTTTCCCGGACTATGTTTAAAGCTTATAGCAGTAAAAGTAAATTCCAAATCCCAATATACCGAAGAAATATATCAGAATTCGTGAATATGTACAAAACCATTTTACACCCCCTTAGGGGTTGGATATCGAAAAATTTTGAAGAATGTTTCTAGGCGCTTATATAAATAGACCGCAGAAGTAAAATTGTTTTGATAGCTAGACATGTCTAAAAGTTTTAACGAAATTCGTGAAAATGTGTATTCACGGACATATTTTTTACTCAACCTCTGAACACCAATAAAAATCTGAACTTTTTTTGCTTTAATTACTCTAACAGCACATCTACATATACGTACTAAGTTTCAACTTTCTATCATAAGCCGTTTCTAAGATATAAAAAACAATTCCTCACCCCTGTACCTTGCTGCCCCAATGAACACTTTTATTTTTCTAGGCTGTCTCTATAGTGGCTCTGTATAATTTTTAGCTTTCTATTCATTACGGTTTACGAGAAATAAAAATCAGAAATTTTTTGCTTTCTACCCCCTTTAACCATCTCCCCTAAACTTGTTTTCTCTAATAGAGGTCTACCGACCCCAACTTCTGTAAAATTTTTAAGATCATATCTGATACGGTTTTTGAGATATAAAAATGACATTTTTTGAGAAATCGCTATCCTTCGACTTTCGTGCTCTACCTCCGTCCTCAAAAAGTTTACGTTCAGTAGACTACTCATGTGATCCCATATACAGAAACTAAATTTTATCTTCCTGGTGTAATTGGTTCGGAAGATATTGTAATCCAAAGTTGTCTTATACGTTATTTACGAATTCTCTTTTATCTCGGAAGTCTGATGACATACATGGTTTTTATTTTCACGAGCTGTAATACAATCACTTAATTTCAGGATTTGCTGATATATTATGCTCCTAATGAAATAAAAATTCGTAGTATCTGACTTCACAAATTCTGAAATATCTCTTTGGTCTGCTAGAGTATATCGAATTGATTTATACTTCACAGATTCTTCTCTTGTACAATTCAATAACCAAGGGGGCAAACAAGAAAACATATTTTTACGAATTTCGCCATATCTCTTAAGCCTGATAGGATATGAAATTGTTTTTGTCCTACCGACTTTTTATACAAATTATTATTAAAAAGTATTTTTTAGTATTCTAATAAATAGTGATTTTAATGAAACATTCGGTAAATAAATACTTTATTATTAAAAAATAATAAAGTCAATTTATGATGAGGGTGGTAGGGTCTGGTTGAATGTTGTTTTATTCCAACACTTACTATACACGTTTCAGCAGCGAGTGGACGGTGTCACTACTCTAGTATAGCTAAATAAAATAACAAGTTCTGTTGCACGGCACCTCAAACTCTGACCGAAAAATAATAAACTTGCACTAAGACAGTTTTATAATCTTCAACCCGAAATTTTTATAATTAAAAGAAAAAAATGTTTATTCCTAAAAAGACTACAAAATCTATGCCAAAAAAATTTTACAAAACCATAATTTAATAAAGAATTAAATAAATATTCTAATCAAATCACATGATGATACTTTGATCTCGTTAATCCAATCGCATTTATTGAAATGAATCGAATCGTCATATTCACATTATTTTGCTAACGTAGACACAACTCCGGTGCTCCTTTTCCAGCTACTTCCTAATTTGATTTTTCTAAACGAACTGAAGACATTTATTGAATCTCATATTTTTATGATTTTTCCAATCCTTGACTTATTCTTCGTCCAATTCGTAGCTGGGATTCCTTCGACAATTTCCAGAGTGGTCAGCAAAACTAGACTGTCCAAGAAATCAATTTGCTATCTATCGTACCGGGGATATGTCGTGTTCTTTGATAACGTGAGATGCATTTTCAATTTTTATATTCGATGTAAGGAAGCTTTGTGATGACATTGTTATCGAATGTGATACGAACGTTGGAAAGGCCTCGGAGACAGGATTGCCAAGGATATGACAACGAATTTCATGGTGATTTCATTTATGTACTCATATGAAATTTTCCTGGAGTCGGCTGTGATTTCATCAGTGACACAACGAAGGACTCGCGTTCACTGAAAATTGCTTAAAGACTGTTTTTTATAAAAAGAGAACATACAGGTACAATGATACAACAGCTTGATGTTCAGAAAATTCAATTAGCGAATGTAAAGAGTGAAATAAATATCGCACCAAAAAGTCACATAGGTAGGAACTAGTAACAATTTCGAACATCCCACTCCATGAATAAAGTATTAAATTGAATTTATGATTGCATATCAGAAACTCCATCCGAAGGATCCTTACAACACAGCAAAACTATGTCGGAACTACTACAGTTGTCATTCCAACTAAAGGTGATAAATCCTGGAAAATTGAATTTAGTTGAAGATAAATTGGGTTTCCAGGCAAAAGACAAATAGAGATCACGGAACAACTTGCATTGCTACTACGAATAAATAAACGTTTTTATCTTCCCGGGATATTACTAAAGGATATTACATAGGAATTTCATTTCAGCTCGATCTCTGCCAGACTTCCTGTACGTACGAAACTCTATACGTGTACTGTAGCGTTTTCACTATTGCGAAAAAGCAACTTTTGGGAAACTTGTTGCATAATAAATTTCACCATAACGTTGAATCCTGCAGGGATAAATACCAATGAACTAGCAATACCACGTGAATGATTTACTGCAGTTGTTGTGCATCCCGAGATAGGGAAGATTTCCATTTGCTTCAACGACGAGATATGCATGAAAACGAACAATTTAATTTAGTATATCGCGTAGAAATGGCAAAATTATTATAAAGTAGGAATGAAATTGAAAATTGGACGGATATTTGTCGGAATGTGCTTTTTCGCGGAAAATGCAAGATGAATGCAATGGATGCAGCAAGCAATTTGTGGTTGCTTATGCCACTGACAGTCTTATTTAGGAATTGAATGTACCTGGTATAAGAAGTCATTTTCAAGTCAGCGAACTGTATTTGCGGAAACTAGTTTGTAGTTGGTTTCTCTTCATAATTGCGATCTGTTTCGGTTTCGACGGCTTTTATTGTTTGGTAATTTCTGAAAAGTGTCGATACATACACCAGAGTGGTAGTCGATATTGCGGGTAAGTTTCTTTCAGACTCTTTATCTCAAACACATCCAGTGTACTTCAAGGAAGCCGTTTGGGTCCAATATTATATATTTTATTTATGAATGCCCCAAGTCGGGTTATTTGAGGCTCAAAAATGCTGATCTATGCTGATGATATACAGTGAAGTGCATAACAATTAAATTGGGTCAGTGCAGAAAGATTGTTTAGGTTTCTCCTCAGGAGACTTCCTTGGCTGGATGCCCTGTAGCTGTCGCCTTACCATGTGCGTTTAAAGATTCTCACAGTCGCCTTTACCTTAAAAATGATCAAATCAGTCATCCTCTAGCCTTTAGTTCCTTGTCGTTCCTTGAAAAACGTCGTACTGCTTGAGATTCCTTACCACCGAACAAATTATGGGCAGCACTAACACATAACATTTTTTTTCATTTTACTTTAATATTTTAATATAGATAATTAAGTCTTGTGATCAATTTAAAAACAAAAATTGCTACCCTGACCATATTTTGACGATTGTGAGAGGGGATGTAGGGAGAGCGTTTAAGACGAAAAAAATCCAATTTTTATATCTCGAGAACCGCTAATGATAGAAAGCTGAAACTTAGTATTTAGGTAAGAGCTATAGTAGTAGCATGATTTAAAAATATAATCGTTAAAGAGTTAGTATGGTTTTATGGTTTTGTCAGTGAAATTGGGGTGGACATATTTTAACAAATTTCGTCATAGCATTTATATTTTCTCAAATATTGAACCATTTTTTTCCTACGAGTTCTTCAGATAAATGCCTGGAAAGTGTTCTCAGGATTTATCGAAAATCGACTAATAAGGGGATATTAGGAGGTTGTATACATTTCCACGAATTCAGTCATATCCTAGAAGTATGATTAGATATCGACTTACTTTTGACTTCCACGGGCTTTTTATATTTTTTTTTTTAAAAATCGTTTTCAGACTTTTTTTCTTTTCAACCCCCAAGAGGTACAAAAAGGCTATACACGTTTTCACGAATTCCTTCATATCTCTTAGGAGTGATAAGACATCGAATTGGTTTTTCCTTTCTCGGGCTTCATTTATAATCATCTCAAACTGATTTTAGGATTTTTGGATATTCAACCCCCAAGTGCGTGTAAGAGGGTTGCATAGGTTTTTTTCGCCATATCTTTTAGGTTTGATGAGATATCAAATAGCCTTTTACTTATACAAAGTTTTTTTATAATCGCCTACGAACTAATTTTAGGGTTTTCTGATATTACACCCCCACGGTGGTGTAAGGAGTTGCATACCTTTTCACGAATTTCGTCATATCTCTTAGGTTTGATGAGGTAACAAATTTGTTCTTACTTCTATGTGCTTGTAGTGTAATAGCCTAAGATCTGATTTGAGAACTTTTTGTATTCAGCCCCTAGATACGTTTTACGTCTACATTTGATATGTATAATAGGCAAAAAATCGATATTTTCGATATTTTTTCTTTTATTCTACACCAAAATTAATTTTCCAAAAACTATACATGTCTCGACATTTCATCTTTGACCGCGTCCCGGAGTATGACCCAATTATGTAATTTATGTGTTAAATGTGGCAGTTGCATAATTATTCTGTCGCACTCCCACTTGAACCGCTTCTCGAACTATCGCCCAAAAAATAATAATTTTTCGCCCAGACTATTGGCAAATTTTACTTTATTATTTCAATAATACAGTCTTGTGATCGATTTTAAAAAAAAAAAATTTGCTACCCTCAAAATTTTTTTTTTCACGTTTCATGACTAGTAGACACGAAAAACGCAAAAACAAATTCCATTCCGTCTGTCCGCCGTACGCCGTACGTCGACCGCTGTACGCAAAATCGTTGGAAGGTTAGTAGCTCCCAAACCCTTTGAGCTATTTAATTGAAATTTTTTTTATGAATAGACTTGGTAGGCTTCTTGATGTGACCACATTTTGATGGGCGGGGGTGTGAGGGGGGAAGTGGGGAAAGCGTTTTTGACGGACAATTTTGGTTTCTAGATCTCAGCAACCGCTTACGCTAGGAGAATGAAATTATGAATTTATATAGAGCTTTAATAGTGGACCTTTTTGCAAAAAAACTTGCCGATATGGGTGAAGGGGTGTGGGAGTGGGGGGAAAAATAATGCGTGCGAAACGCAACAAAGCCGATATTGACGCATTCTAAAATCTATATCTCCTAAACGGTTGACGTCACAAAGTTGAAACTTAATAAATATCTGTAGGTATACTAGGATAATAGATCGCAAACAAATTTTTGAGTGGAGGCAGTGGCGTACGGAGGTGGGGGGTGAAAAACTTTCGATTACGATATCTCACGAACCAATTGCACTAGACAAATAAAATTCGGTTTGTGTATACAGGTTAACAAATGAAGTTTGATGAAAGTAAAAATTATTCAGGGGCAGTGGATTTTGAAAGTGGAAGGGATACGCATTTTCACGTCTCATATCTCAAGAATAGTGTAAGGTAGATGCTTAAAATTTTTACGAGAAGTAGGTCTAATAGACCCCAAGCAAAAAAAAAATTTTGGTGTTAGGGTGTAGAGGATGAGGGTTGGGGTTCGGGAGGGAGAAAAAGTTCCGATTTTTATATTTCGAGAACCTAAAATGATATAAAGCTGAAACTTAATATTTAGATAGAGCTGTAGTAATCATGTTGGAAAAATATAATTTTTTATAAGGGTATTATGGTATGGGGGTGGGCGGTGTTTTTCCTAACTATAGAACAGCTTATGCTACAAAGTTGAAACTCGGTATGTATATGCACTCGTATATCAACTAGAAAGGTAATTTAGAAAAACAAATTTCAAATATCCATTAGCGTTCGGAAAGGGGGCAAAAAAATGATCAGTGGAAATGGCATGCATATATTTTCACGGTTTTCGTCGTATCTATTAAGTCTTCTCAAATATTGAATTCATTTGTATTCTACGTCATCTTCATACAAATACCTAGAAAGTGTTTTCAGAATTTTTTAAATTCGACACCTAAGGAGGTGGAAACGGGGTTGTATATTTTTTTACGAATTCTGCCATGTCTGATATCAAATATATTTTTAATTCCGTAATAATCGCCTAAAACTTATTTTTAAGTTTTTTCCCTTTTCAGACCCTAACAGGGTATAAAAGGTTGAACAAGTTTTCACGAATTCCGTCATATATTTTAGAAGAGATAAGAAATTGAATTGGTTTTTACTTTCTCGTGTTGTGTTCATATTTACCTATTTACTCCTTTCAGGATTTTTGGATATTCAAGCCCAATGTGAGTGTAAGAAGATTGCATATCTGATGATATATCGCATTCATTTTTACTTCACCAAAAGGTAAATTTCAGTATTTTTAGATATTCAATCCTAAGGTGTGTAACGGGTTGTATGCTTTTCAAAGCTTCGACATATTTCTTAGGTTTGATGAGATATAGATCGCTTTTCACTTCCACAGACTTTTTATATAATCGCCATCAAACCCATTTCTCAATTTTTCGATATTCAACCCCCAAGGGTTTGCATATGTTTTCACAATTTTTCCCATCCCTTAGTTCTTATGAGATATAAAATTGGTTATTACGGCATTTAATGTAATGACCTAAAAACCAATTTCACGATTTTTCGAATTTCAAAAACCAAGGAGGTGTGAAGGGTTTGCTTACGTTTTCACAAATTTGTCTCATGAGATACCACGCTGCTTCTTATGAAATCGTCTAAAAACCTGTTTCACAATTTTTTCGAAATTCAACCTCCAAGTGGAAGTAATGGGTTTGTATACGTTTTAACAATATCTCTTAATTCTGATAAGGAAACAAATTCGTTTTTACTTCTATGGGCTTTTGTGTACATAATATACCGAAATTTGAATAGTCTACACGGGCTTTCCAATGTTTAATCGGCTAAAAATCTCAATTTTAAATATTTTTTTTAATAACAAAACTAACTTTCCAAGAAACCTTACAATTTCGAAACAACTGATGATATACTCCGACTTTGACCGCTCCCGAACTGTGACCCGGAAATAATAAGGAGTCGCCCAGACCATTGGCTGATTTTTTATATTGTCATTTGTAAAGTAATGTGCATCGAAACTAAAATTTGAAAGCAAGTAGCGTTCACACCTTAGGCAGATACTTTGAATTAGTTAGTGATTTAAAAAAGTTTGGTAACTACTCAGTTTGTTCGGCAAATTCATTTCATAATTCTTTTCTTTCATGGAAAACAACTTATTTAATAAAAAAGTAGTTAATTATATGAGACAAGATTAAGTTCCGGACTATATGGTCTAGTCCCACGTCCCAAATATATATGATTGATTTTCCACCGCGATGACCCAAATCAAACAAAAAAGACAACATGCAAAGGATTCCTGAACCAGAAAAATAACATAAATAATCATAAATCTATGAAGAATGAAAAGACTAAGTTAATATGGCAATCAAAAATATTCGTACATCTTAAAATAATAATATTCTCATAAAATGTGTACATTTTTGAAATTGAATATATTAATTTTTTATCTGCATTGTTTACAGAGATTTTTTCGATATGAATTATTTTGCCAAAAAAAAGGGTTGTAAATTTTTAGAAAAATAGCCGCAGACAGTGGAATCCACCATATGTAATCTTTCTCTCCTAATAATAGAGTTCACTAAATTATAACTCGCGGTAACAAATTCTATGACTGGATAGTACATAAGAAACACTTCAATGATCGCCTCAAAGCTACGATACACCTTCTAATTAGTTCAAGCTGTGCGATGGCTAAACACCTTCTTCGGGCCAACTTCAGCTGACTTTTCAAACGGGACCTTTTCGTGATGGTTTTTCAACTGGCATACTCTCAAGTGCAATTGCCAGGGCAGCGATCGATCCCTGGATGGAACGAAATGTGCGGGTCTTCATAAGAATAAAAAAATTTTTTTTAAGTTTCAGTAGCAGTTCAACTCTCATAGTTTCTTAAAATATCCAGCGACAATACCTGCCAATCAATGAGCGAAGTTTATTATTTTTTCCGCACGGATATATCTTTTTAAAAACTGTCGACAGTGGATGATTATCGCTTAAATCAAATTTCAGAATAAAATGCTTTTGTTTAAGTAATTCACGGTTATCGGTTAAACTAAGCTTTAGGATAAAATACTTTTGTTTAAATAAATTCACGGTTACTGCTTAAATAAATTTTAGAATAAAATGCTTTTATGGTAATATCATTGGCATGTTCTATGATACCACTACAGATCTGTTAAAATCTTGTTAGTCGTCCGCTGCGTGATTAAACTCCAATAATGGAGATTTACGTTATTTAATAGATCCATTCATTCTGTCTTCATCTGTTTTTCAAAAAAAGCGTCTTGAACAGTTAATTCGCTCCTCAAACGACAGGGTTTTTCCAGTACAAAATAGGACATACTGCAAGCCAAATTTAATACATTTTCACAAATTTATGTCACTTTTACTGTCAAAAATTACTTTAAAAAAAAGAACACATAGGCCAGTTCCTACGATCTTCAGTTAAACTTTAACTGAAAGTTTTGTATGAATATCTGTCAGTTAAAGTTCCTGTTTGAACGTAACTGAACATCGTAGGAACGGGCCTTATTGTCTTCACTCGAGTGAAGTATTTGTCCGTCTTTTACATTCAATGCTGGAAAACTATGCGGTTCAAAACTACACAGTATAAAAAAATACTATAGGTAGTAGTGATGGGTCGGTCGCGAACGATTCGGTCGAAATGACCGGGTCAGTACTATTATCGAATTTACTCGAGTCATGTGAAATGAAACAAGTCGTTCAATCGGTCAGTACAAAAAATATTGTACGTGTCGTATCGTATCCGATGAAGTTCTACTTCTACACTGACGACCTTTTTTTTTAGGTCATCACATGGTAGGTGACAACCTATTTTTTAGGTCATCACATTATACGACAATGATGACTACGGACTCGTTTTTGTAATGTCGTGAGTTATTTCGGTCGGTAGGTCATTTTGACCGAATCATTCAACTGACCGAAATAACCGAATCTTTTTAATCGGTCACTTGAACCAAATGACTCGGTCATACTGGATTAATAAAATGACCGATTTATCACATCACTAATAGGTAGACCGTTGAGAGCAACAGTGCCTACCGATCGAAATAAATATTTCATTAGACTCAGCAACAGACCGCAATATAATTCCCCACTCATTGTTAACAAAAAAAATAAACTTGAAATATAATTTCAAAGCAACTCAAATCTTATTAAAAAATACCAAATTACAATTTTCCGCATATTTCAAATAAATTTGAATCTCGACCGAAAGCAAGACAACACATTTTTTTTTTATTTTATAATTGCAAAGTTTAAGAAAGTTATTCGACAATTTTTTCCAGTTTCGTCTATGCACAACATACAGACACCCAATAACAACCACTTCTTAAAGGACTTGAATTTCTCTGAAATCAGAACGAAAAAAAAACTTTCTTCCTTAATTTATTTCTCCTCTTCAAGTTGTTCATATCGAGGTTGTCCACTAAACGCAAGATACTTTGAAAATTCTCCAAAGAGAACACACTCAACTTTGACTAGGAGGAAACCATGGAAAAAACTTTGATTTCTCTCGGGTATTTTCTATATAGAGAAAAAAAATATTTTTATTAAAATATGAAGACGATAGCAAAGAGCAGATTTCTGACATTCAAGTAATTTAAATTCAATCCCCGGGAGCTGGAAACTCTAAAAACTTTACACATACTGAACTTTTTATTGTTATTTCTGTTATGTTATGTTGGCCGCTCGCCGGTTTGTTTTCCCAAAAACTTCGACAACTTGAAACGCTTTTATTCACTTAGAGCCAAGGCAGTTCTCCGGTTGTTTGAAAGTTTCCTTAACATTCTGAAACCTATGGTCAATTTTGCACGGACTGACCGTTCCCTCAGTCCCGAACACTTTAAACTGAAACTACAGCACTATGACGAACTATTCTGGATGAGGAGGATTCGATATGGGGGTGGATTTTGGACCAGTGGTTCTTTTTTAGAACTCAAATTGGCCCTGTGTTGGTCTCGCCTCGTCTAAAGGATGAGCTATCAATCGAATCACAAAGTTTTAATTCAGTTGTGTCAAGGATCATCCAATCTGTTTGGTCAATCGTGGATATCGGATAAAATGGATATTATGTATATTCAGTCGCTCTCGGTTTCACCTATTTCGGGATACCTTACTGTTGGCCTTTTAAGACAACTCCAGAAAACGATATCGACGTAAGAGGAACGATGCGCGCTATGAATTATTGAATTTGAAAGTCCAGTGGGTAATCGTAGCGCAACTTCACCATCGGTTTTTTGATATATGATATTCCAGTAATGGCTGTCACATCACGGAAACTTTTATTTTCTATTCGCCTGATGCTCGTACCCAGCAAGTGCCTAGTGCCATTTCGGAAAAAGCATTTCAAATTGATATCTAGCCTCCTGGGAAATATTGTTTCTGTATTTTTGAACATTAAAAAAGCATATACCTGAAGTGCTACGTAATTTTCTTCCCGTGTTGTTGGAATTAGATGGAGTTTTTTAGCTGGCATGAATTCTTCTTAATTATTTTTCTTGGGAGAAAAAACCCGACGTTTTCAAATACGAGTTTTATATTACAGGCACTTGTTCTGCACTTGGGATTTTACCATAAACGTGCCGCTAGAATGACCACCTCAGTTTCTCTTAATGAAACAGGAAATTTCCTTCTCAAGTTGAATTTTACTATAAGAGAAAAGAGGAGTTAGACGAGTTGATAAGAGCAGGTCTCGATGATCAATCGTATGATATCATTACCAACCAATCAAATGGTAGAACTGCGATCGATATACGTGTATAGCTGCGACTATTTATGTAAACGCATGGATGATCTTCCAGGACCAGACAGCATCAGGCCAATCATGCTGCAAAGAGTCTCTGTGGCAATTCGAAATTTGTTAAGCACTATTTATAGGAGCTGCCTGTTGGAGGGGTACGTCCCGTATGCCTGAAACGAGGCGCGTGTCTTTTTTATCCCAAAAGCCGGGACTCTCGGGCTATTTCATACAGATCATTCGGCGGGTTCTGCAGCCAACTATCTGGCAATCCTAGTTATGGGGCAGTGGCGTGGCGTCCATGGAAGCAAGGGAAGCATTGCTTCCCTTACATTTTGCTGAAAAATATTATATCTAAATTGCGTTTTCTAAATCGCGCAGAAAAATCGCGAAAAAAATTCATGTTTCAAAAAATTTCTTTGACACAGTTTAAATAAAAGTTCAACACGAAAAAGGCAAGCGTTATGAAACCAGGAAGAAGACACATGGAAGCAATTTGAAAGTTGCATCTATGAGGGTTCATTTCATTCCGTAGTAAACCCACTGTGACGTCATGAAAATAAATGTTCATACACTGGACGGTGGAAGCAATAAGATATTTGCTTCCACATTCTTGGCTGCAGCGGAGGAGCTTTCAGCAAGCAGAGATCTGATAAGAAATAAGTGCTACCAGACTAGAATCGAATTCTGAACGATTTGGAATTGAATTGTGATAAATAGTTGAATTATATTTAATTTGGTTTTTAGATCTCAAGAACCACTTACGCTAGGAGGCTGAAATTGGTTCTTATGTAGAACTATGATAGTGGACCTATTTGCAAAAAAAAATGGCGATAAGGGTTGAGGAGTGTTGGAGTGGAAGGGAAACAATGTGTTCAAAGTGCTTGAAAGCTGGGGTTGAAACATTCGAAAATACGTATCTCCTGAATGGTTGATGTCAGAAAATTGAAACTTTGTAGTTGTCTTAAGGGATAGTAGGAGATTAATCAAAAGCTACAATTTTTTAATCGGGTGGTGGTCTGTAGGGAGGGGTGGGTAAAAAACTTTGGATTACAATATCTTCCGAACCAATTATACCAGGAAGATAAAATTTGGTTTGTGTATAAAGGATTACAAGTGGAGCCCATTGAATGCAAAAATTTTGAGGTGGGAGGTGGAGCACAAAAGTAGGGCGTGATAGCAATTATTAAAAAAATTTCATTTTTATAACTCAAGAACCGTACCATATTTAATCTTAGAAATTTTACAGGAGTTAGGCCCAGTAGACTTCTAACAGGGAAAAAATATTGGAGGTACTGGTGAGAGTGGGTGGAAAAAAAAAGAACATCGATTTTTATTTTATAAAAACCACAAACCATACAAAGCTAAAAATTTACTATTAATGACCAATAAAGAGGTATACTAGAAAAAAAAAATGTTTAATATGGGTAGCAAGGCAGGGGGAGGTGATTTTGTATATATCAGAAACGGCTTATGAAGAAGAAAGTTGGAACTTAGTACGTATATGTACATATGCTACTGAAGTAATTAAAGGAAAAGAATTCAGATTGTTATTGGCATAGAGGTAGACTAAAACAAATGTCCGTGAAAGGGTATTTTTCCACATTTTCACGATTTCGTTATATATATTGGACATGCCGAAATAAATTTTACTTCTGCCAGTTCTTTATGTAAGCGCCTTGAAATGTTTTGTTTCCAATTTTTTGATATCCAACCCCTTAGGGGGTGTAAGGTGGTTGTGTACATTTTCACGAATTTCCATATATTGGATCTGATGAGATATACCTAAAATTCACTTTTATTTCTAAAGGCTTTAAATTTAATCGAAGAAAAATCGGATGCAAGCATTTTTCTATATTAAACCCCTGGGTGTTTTCACGAATTCCGAATTTTTTTTAGGGTTAATGAGATCGAATTCGGTTTTACTTCTATTAACTCTTCTATTAACTCTTCTATTAACGAAACTTTATAATTTTTTTTGATAGAAGTCCGGAACGCGTTTAATGATGAGATGCGGTGTAGGTGACTGCGACTGACAATCTAAAAAATAACGTTCCAAATAGCCTCCTGGTTCCCGTTCGTGATTGCTGGGTGCTTTTATATTAGTAATGTTAAAAGTAGCTAATGGAGGAGGTTCAATTAATTTGTAGGTAGAATAGTAATAATAAATTTTGGATATTAACCAATTGCTTCCCCTTGTTGAATTATCACGCCACGCCACTGTTATGGGGGTATTAAGGTTCGGGGCTGACAATTTTTTTCCGCCATTGTACAGGGAATAAAAATCCTCTCGTTATGGTGAAATGAAGGATGGAAGGAAATTGGATGAAAAAAAAATTTTGCCAACAGTCTGGACGAAACTTTAGAAAAAGTTCGGAAAGATTTTAGAATGCTTGCCACTGTTAGTTTTAACACATAAATTACGTATTTGGATCATACTCCGAGACGCGGTCAAAGTCGAAATATAACATCGGTTGTTTCGAGGCAAAGCGGTTTTTTGGAAACTTAATTTTGTCCTTAGAATAGAAGTAATTTTTAGGACATTAAAACGTGTAAATGTTTCGAATTTCGGTTGATTATTTACGCAATTCCGCCATAGTCGGTCGCAAGCCCAGGTTGAGATAAGGAGGAGCGAGTAATCACATCCTGAATGGCCAGTAACACCAGTGCGTCTCAGGAAGTAGGTCTGAAACCCGTCTAGTTGGACTCGCGGCATAGCTGTGAGAACTCCAACACACCATAACCGGCTGAAAGTTGTTCACATGTCCATGTTCGGGTTGGGAGATGGGCTAACAACTCATCCCCAGAAAAAAAAACCTATTGTTCCGAAAGCAGGACTACAGCCTCGGATAAGATTGGATCAACGGCAACGACTCTAGCAACGCATTAAGGACTATTAGATCGCTTCTTAGATGCACAAATTGGAGGACGCGGGCGCTGAACCGAGATGACTTCAGACAATGTATCCTGCAGACCCTGGCCCGATTTGGGCTGTCACGCCATTGATGATGATGATGATTTACGCTAAAAGCCATAGAAGAAAGAACCAATTTATTGCCTCATCAGACCTAAAAGATATGAAGAATTATGAAAACGTGTAGAAACCCACCCACTTAGGGGTTGCGTTTTGAAAAATTGTAAAATAGGTTCTTAGGCGTTTACATAAATAGCTACTTGATGCTTCATCACACACTAGAGGTTTTACGAAATTTGTGAAACCGTAAACAATCCCTTCACACCCACTTAAGGGTTGAATTTCGAAAAATGGTGAATTGGTTTTTAGACCATTATATGAAATACCCGTAGAAGTAATAACCAATTGTACTCAGTGCGACAAATAAGTTTCGAGACTGGTCATAGAAAACATCATTAAAAGAAAAACTTTGGATATTTTTTATTTTTTTTATTCAAAATATTCTCCTCCAGTTTCAATACACTTGTTACAGCGATTCAACAGTGATTCAAATGCGTGTTCTAGCTCATTTTGTGGAATTGCCTCTAGTGTTCGTGTTGTATCTGCTTCATTAAAAAAACATCCTTTCAACTTCAATTTTGGGAACAGGGAGAAGTCGCATGGGGCCAAATCAGGTGAATACGGTGGATGATTCAACACACAGACTTGATTCCGTGCCAAAAATTGACGAACAATGAGTGAGGTGTGACTCGGTGCATTATCGTGCAAAAACAACAGTTCTCGGGATCACGATATTCGGGTCGAATACGACAGATTTTGGCCATCACACGCTTCAAAACTTCGAGATAAAATGCGCCAGTAATTGTTTGGCCACTTGGAATGAATTTCCTGTGGACAATGCCTTTGCTATCGAAGAATGTAGTGAGCATAGTTATGATTTTTGATGGAACTTTTCAACATCGACAAAAAAGTTGTTTTGGGAGAACTGTCATAACGTTGCTATTTTAATTTTAATAAAATTGGTATTACCGGGAAGAGGAGTGTCACAGCTTTCAAACGCCGGTCTGTACACATAGATGGTCCTACCAGTTACTCAGATATAGTTCAAGTCTCCGAACTTATTTGTTGCACTGTGTATATCTCATCAGACCTAATTAACGTCAAAAATTGTGAAAACTTATGCAACCCCATTACATCCTCTTGGATGTATGTAGTATGTATATACAAACGTACTGAAATTAATTCTTAGGCGAAACCTCATCGCCAAACATCAGATCTATGTGGTATGTTGGGGGGTTGAATATCAAAAAATTATCAAATGAGTTTGTAGGCAATTATACAAAAAGTCCGTAGAAGTAAAATTCATGTAACCCGTCTTAGGAAGTAAACATCAATTCGCTATCTCATCTGAAATAACAAATATGTAGAAATTTGTTTTCAATTAGGGGTTAAATATGAGAAAATCCAAAAATTTGTGTGTAGACGATTATATAAAAACCATTTAGAAGTTAAAGCCAATTTGATATCTCATTAAACCTAAGACTTGTGTCGAAAACTGTGAAAAATTATGCAACCCAGAAATTAGTTTTTAGATGAAAAACCCGATGAAGTAAAAATCAATTCGATGTCTTATCACTCCTAAGAAATATGACGGAATTCGTGAAAACGTGTACAGCCTTTTGTATCTCTTGGGTGTTCAAAAGAAAAAAAGTCTGAAAACGATTTTAAGACAAATCCATAAAAAGCCGGTAGAAGTTAAAAGTTATTCGTTATCAAATCAGACCTGACGGATATGACCAAATTTGTGATAATTTTACAACCGCTTTGTTTGTAGGGGTCGAATTAAAAAAAATTCCGAAAATCCTTTTTAGACATTCATCTGAAAAATTAGTGGAAAAAAGTTAATTCAATATTTCTGAAGAATTAAGAAATATGACGAAATTCGTTAAAATATATGAACCCAATTTATAGTAATCATTTTTTTGCCCTCCTTCAGTACGCCAGTGGATATTTCAATTTTTTTTATCTAATGTTCTTTTCTAGTACTTATATAGGGTGTTTTTTTAGGTGCATGAGAACTTTCGATATCGATAACTGTGGTTTGACACATGAGAATGTCAAACTGTGTAGACATTTCTGTTCAGTAAGGTTTGGCAAGTCATCATGAATCGTTTAACGCCAGAACAACTCTTCCAAATTGTGGAAATTTACTTTGAAAAAAATAAATATATTCGCGAAGTTCATAAAGCACTTGAATGGCCAGCGCTATCGAGCCATGCTGACTGAATTTTTGTTTCCAAAAATTAAGCAACCTAAACATCGCCGACATTTGGTTCCAACAAGACGGCGCAACTTGCCATACAGCGCGCTTAACAATCGATTTATTGCAAAATCAATTTGGTGACAACTTGATTTCCAGAAGTGGTTCTGTTAACTGGCACCCTCGTTCGTGCGATTTAACGCCTCTGGATTACTTTTTATGGGGCTATATTAAGTCATGCGTTTATACCGACAAACCAGCAACTCTTGAAGCATTGGAAGCCAATATTCAAGCCACTATTGACGCCATACGGCCAGATTTATTGGAAAAAGTAGTCAAAAATTGGACTGATCGAATGGACCATTTAACTCGTAGCCGCGGCGGACATATGACGGAAATCATATTTAAAAAAATAAATGCCATGAAATTATCTACCAGAATATAATAAAAAAATTTCATTCCAACAATATTTCTGTCCTGTATTATAATTTTAAGTTCTCATGCACCTAAAAAAACACCCTTTATCTACATACACCCACCAAGTTTCAAGTTTTTAGCATAAGCCGTTCCAAAGATAGGAAAAACATTACCGATTCTTATAAATACCATACCACGCCTAATAAGTATTTTATTTTTAGATTGTGCCACTTTTACAGCTCTATTGAAATACCAACTTTCAGCAATCCATCATTACCGATTTTCGAAATATAAAAATCTTATTTTTTTCTTTTCACCTTTCACTTTTCACCTTCTTTTTCAAATTTCAAATTTCAAATTTTAACCTCCTAAGATATGCGGTTGGTGAAATCTAGAAACCAAAATTTGTTAGGTTTGGACATATTTTGTGAAATTTCTCCGAAGGTAGTCTCATCTCTTTTCAGAATTAAAAGACAGCGTTGCGTTTTCGATGCATTAATTGATGCATATTATTAACCACATCTTTAACTTTTCCATAAAAAAACATTTTGTGTAAGACATGTGGGTGAAATTTGAGGCAAGTGTAACTAAGAATTTTGCATCCTTCTCGTGCAGAAGTGTGTTTCTTACAGAAAAGGGATTGGTGTGCATAGCTTCGTTTCCCTATAGAATTAAATTGATACTTCGATTTGTTTAAATAAGACTCCAATACTATCGTCTAATTATGCACAATCCTTTTGCCGATAACTTGCATTTCAAAGCATTTTCGGATCTAAATTGAATTCCACCGATCGGAAAAATTTTTTTCCATTTCCTTCGAACTCGTCGCTCTTGTAAGGGCGCATGTTATTAGCATAGTTTCACGTTTTCTGCCATAGATCCAATTATACGACACGAGTAAATATGGAAGAAAAGCACGTCAGCTATGCATTACGGGAAAGATAAGAACAATTGCAGTGCAAGAGCATAGCCCACGTCATGAATTTCAAGCATCAGTATGCCTCAGCCCCTCGTTCGAGATGCCACCCACGAAAACAAATTTTCCTCAAGTTTCATAACTTTCGGGAACGAAAACACAAAAACTCCGTGAAGAATAGGGAAAAAAAAATAATAATATGAAGAAGAAAAACGAGTAAAACACAAACACTCTCGTACAGGCAAATTTCCTCCATTTCTGACACGGACTTTTCTATTTTGACTGGGATTCCTTCTTCCGAGCAACCCGTATCCTGGTGCACTTTTCTCAGGATGCACTCATTTATCACTGTTTTTGCATCCCGACCGGAGATGCAATTCTTTTGGCGCTTTGTACGATGTATCATTTGGCCAGGGTGCTTCCTGCAATTGAACAAGTAGGAAAATGTACCGAGTATATGTTAGTCCTGTTTTCCACGATGGATTCGACCTACGAAGGACGAAAGGGCCAAATTGCTTTTGAAACTTCTTCGTTTTTCTGTTTTTCTTTCATTTTCCGGGCAATTGCGTTCCTATTTGTCTTCGCTGACCGGCATTGACCAAGGACTATAAATTTTTACCACAGTTTTTCTCTTTCGTCGTTTTTAGCGAAGTACTATCCAGGGATCGATTCAAGTCTGTGATTAATTAGAGTGTTTTATTGTCGGGCATCTTTCGGCAGTGCGGTGTGCGTAGTTTGTGACCGAAAGATCAAGTGATTAAGCCTGAACTTAATTTTGCTCTAATATACTGCAACACATTTTACGAGAAATGGCGGCCTGGTGTGTCTCTGCGGGCTTGTATTTTGTACCTTTACAATAGGCTTATTGGTACGAAAACGAAGAAGAATAGCACAGAGCGACCTGAGAGTTTGCCAAGTGGCCGACCAGGAAAATTGTTTGGGGAAAATTAGGCACTTATATATCACGCTTATCTCCTATACTTGTGCATTATGTTTTACAGGATTTTCATACCGTTGTTTTTTTAATGTCGCCGAAGCTTGAAGAGTTTCCAAATAAAGGCATCACCTTCATGGAGTCAACGAATTCAACTAGAGCAAATAGAACAACAAAATATCGAGCTTTTCGCGTTAGGTTTTTCCAATCTATAGAACGGCTTATGCTAGAAAGTTGAATTTCAAATGTCCTAACCTAAGGGGGGGCCAACAAAATTTCAGTAAAAATGAAATGCATATATTTTACGAATTTCGTCATATCTCTTAGGTCTTCTAAGGTATTAAACTAGTTTTTAATCTATGGGTTCTACATATACTAAATGCCTAGAAAGCGTTTTCTAGATTTTTCGAAGTTCAACCCCTAAGTGATAAGGGATTGTCTACATTTTCACGAATTCAGCCATGTCCCTCAGGTCTGATAAGATATCGAACAACTTTTCACTTTCACGGGCTTGTTTTATAATCGCGTAAAACTCGTTTTCAAGGCTTTTCCCTTTTCAACCCATTAGAGGGTAATAAAGGGTTGAACACGTTTTCACGAATTCCGTCATACTTCATAGGACTAATAAGATATCAAATTGGTTTTAAATTCCTTGGGCTTTCTTTATATTTATCGAAAAACCCATTTCAGGATTTTTGAATATTCAACCCTCAAGTGCGTGTAGGGGGGTTGCATTCATTTTCACAATTTTATATTTTGCTTTAGGTTGAAAGAGATATCAAATTGGCTCAAACTTCTGAAGAGTTTTTATGTAATAGCCTACAAACCGATTTTAGAATTTTCTGATATCCTACATATTTCTTGCAACTGAACAGATATCGAATTGTTTTATACTTCCTAAGGTTTCCTGTATAATAGCCAGAAAATCAATTTCAGGATTTTTGGATATTCAACCCTAACGAGTTGTAAGGGGGTTGCATACTTTTTTCGACATATTTCTAGGGTTTGATGAGATATCAAATTGGTTATTACTTCCAGTGATTTTATATAATCGCCTATAAGCCTATTTCACGATTTTTTGATATTAAGCCCCCATGGGGTGTAAAGGGGTTCTGATGAAATACACAGTTGGCTATTACTTCCACGGACATTTCAACTAATGACCTAAAACCAATATCCCGATTTTTTTAAATTCAAGGGATTGCTTACATTTTCGCAAAAAAAACTAGTGATATAACCCAGCTTTGACCGCGTCCTGGTGTATGACCAAATTACGTAATTCATGTGTTACATGTGGCAGTGGCGTAAGCATTCTAGCGCGACCCTATTTTAACCGCTTCCCGAACTTTAACCCGAAAAATAATAATATTTCGTCCCGTCTGTTGGAAGATTTTTTTATTCATTATTTATTTATTATTTATTTATTTGGACCTTTTCAATTTCAATAAAAATATGAAGATCAAAAAAAATCTTGGAAACCCATTTAGGATTAGAATTAGACATCAGACCTAAGAGATATGTCCGAATTCGTAAAAACGTACTTAATCAATTTACACCCCTTAGGAGTTACATATAACAAAATCCTGATATCGATTTTTATGCGATCATGTTCAGACCCCACAGAAGTAAAACCGGATTCAGTTAATTGGACCTAAAATATTAGTCGGAATTCGTGTAGAAACCATTATAATCACCTTCCACCTTAGGAATTGAATATGGAAAATACTTAAATCATTTTTTTAGTGAATATATAGGGTGTTTTTTTTAGGTGCATGAGAACTTTCGATATCGATAACTGTGGTTTGACATCCGAGAATGTCAAACTGTGTTGACATTTGTGTTCAGTAAAGTTTGGCAAGTCATCATGAATCATTTAACGCCAGAACAACGCTTCCAAATTGTGGAAATTTACTTTGAAAAAAATAAGTCTGTTCGCGAAGTTCATAGAGCACTTCGTCCATTTTACGGTCAACATAATCGGCCATGCTGACTGAATTTTTGTTTCCAAAAATTAATCAGCTTTGGTTCCAACAAGACGGCGCAACTTGCCATACAGCGCGCTTAACAATCGATTTATTGCAATATCAATTTGGTGGCAACTTGATTTCCAGAAGTGGTTCTGTTAACTGGCACCCTCGTTCGTGCGATTTAACGCCTCTGGATTACTTTTTATGGGACTATATTAAGTCATGCGTTTATACCGATAAACCAGCAACTCTTGAAGCATTGGAAGCCAATATTCAAGCCACTATTGACGCCATACGGCCAGATTTATTGGAAAAAGTAGTCAAAAATTGGACTGATCGAATGGACCATGTAACTCGTAGCCGCGGCGGACATATGACGGAAATCATATGCCATGAAATTATCTACCAGAATATAATAAAAAAATTTCATTCCAACAATATTTCTGTCTTGTATTATAATTTTAAGTTCTCATGCACCTAAAAAACACCCTATATTGAAAATCTTTAGAAGTAATACCACTCTAAGAAATATGACATAAGTAATAGCGACGTAAGAAATATGACAGAATTCGTAAAAATGTACACAATTACTTTCCATCCTCTTAGGGGTTGAATATAACGGGATCTTGACAACAGTGACTAGGTTCTTAAATAAAGAGAGTACGCATAAGTAAAATTAATTCAATACCTCGACAGATCTAGAAGAAATTTATGAGAACAAACCCCGTTTCAAAAACAATTTTTTCCGTCATTTTGATAATAGTTAAAAAAAAACCAAGTTCTTCAAATCCTAAGATTCCATCTTTGAGAGACCTCTCGCCAAAAATAACGGCAATGAACAAAACAGTAGGTAGTTGGATTTTAAGTGTAAAATGTTGGGCAAGTTATTTTTTAATAATAAAGTAAAGAAATTTTAAATAAAAAAATTTGCTTCCCTAAAATTTTGTATTTCGTACATCCCAAAAATGTAAAAAAAATCCAGCCGTACACCGTAAACGCCGTACCCAAATCTATTTGACGCATTATCTCAAGAACCCCCAGTCATACGAGCCTTAAATTTTGGCAGTCGTTTGACTGGGTTGGTCTCCTTATTGGGGATATACTTTTTGGGTGTGAGGTATTCCCCTAAAACTATGTATTTCGTAGACCTCAAAAATGTAAAAAAAAATCCAACCGAACACCGTAAAAGCCGCACCCAAATCTATTTGACGCTTTATCTCAAGAACCTCCAGTGTCACGAACCCTAAATTTTTGCAGTCATTTGACTGGTTTGGTCTCCTCATTGGGGATGTACTTTTTGGGTGTGGGGTGCTTTCCTAAATGTTTGTATTTTGTAGACCCCAAAAATGTTAAAAAAAAATCCAGCCGTACACCGTAAAAGCCGTATCCATTTTTCAAGAGATGAAGGGTGGAAGCTACCACATGAGTGGAGGTTGAAAAAATGTATAGCAAAAGAATGGCCGATATCTCAAAAACCGTTAAAATTTATGCTCCAGATAAACTCGATTAACCCCTTTTCAGTGGTGGTGTCCAGGGGAGGATAAAGGGATGGATTTGAATGAAAAGTTTATTTAAAAATTAAATACAAAATAAATATTGCTTTAATATGTGCATTCGAAATTTTAATGGAATACAGCACACTTCTAATAAGTAGCCTTATTTGAAATTTACCTTCATGTGTAAGAAGTAAAGTTGTTCGTCAAATAGAACACCCATTATAAAATTCTAAACGTGATCGTTTGTACTTTGCCTCGAGACTACTTAAATTGCGAACGTACGCTCTTTTAGAAAATTCGCGAAAGGAAACATTCATTAGTTTCGATGTATGCATCTTCTAACGCTTGAAGACTTCAAATTAACCTTTTCGCGGAGCTTATGCAAATAACCCTATTCGCACGACAGTTGAGGAAAACATGCAATTTTCTGCTGATGAAAAATTTAACGAGATGTAAATTCAAAAAGGGAAGCCCGTAGGTTTTGCAACAAAAGAGCATCTTTTCCTAAGTGTAGAAATTGCCTCGGTCTACATACTGACTTTGCTATTTTCTATTTAACTCATGCACTTTCTTAGAGTCCTTAAAAAAATACCAACATCTTTTCATTTTCTGTGCAACATATCGTCGTAAATAATAACGTAAATGAGTTCGTTCGTTGTGATGGCGTTCCAAAAGTGGTGCATTTCATACGATAGAATATCTTTAGAATTCTTTAGTTTTTTTTCGAACATGTTAAGTAGTTATCTTTCGTTGTACGATCTTATAGAGCACACTTTCGTTATTCGTTTCATTTATATATTGTAGAGGTCTTTATCTGGGGCTGTAATTCAAAAACCTGTTACCTGCCCCTATAAATTCTAAGCAAAGACTTACAAAGTTTTGGATTATATTTTTCAGGAGTTGCAACTTGCAATACACTGCCTAAGTTGGGTGTTATCGTCGGTTGAGATGTCAGGTATTACGAGAAACGAAACTTTGAAGCCTAGAACTTAATAAGTCAAGTGTATGTAGTAGGTATGTGGCTTTCATTAAAGTAAATGCCAGCTAGACGAGCAACTTTCCACATTACATTTGCATAGTAAGATCTTATTTCATTCCTGTCTCTGTTTTATCTTTAAGTGCAGCTCTGGTTCCGGCTAAGTAATCGTTTGCGAAAGTTTTGCATCTAATTCTATCCGCAACGTAGAAAATGGATTGATGTTGAGGATATACTTGTAAGGTGCACACCTAAGTAGTGCAGGTGCAAATGGTTATCTTCATAGATCAGAGTTAGAATTGAGCACTTCAACTCACTCAAAGCAGTCCATGATTTCCAATGGTTTAGCTAAAACCCAAAAGGGTTTTGAAGTGCTGATTAATTTAAAGAGAATGTAAGTGGTGTGATATTTCGTTTTTGGTTTACTGTAAAGCATTTGATGAATTGTTCAGGAGGAAATTCTAAGAGAAATTCAGGTGTAGTTACATTCCAGGAGAAGTCGAAAATATATAGAAGGCAACACCTGTCTCAAATAGGAAAGAAATAGTTGGAAGATTGCCGAAAAATTGACGTAAAATTGATTATAAACGTGAGAAAAAACGAGATAAGGATCGTAAAACTGAGAAATTGATGCCATGTTGAACCCACATTACAATAAAAATTAACACCAAAAAGGCAAAAAAAATGTCCGTCTGTCCGCCGTAGACGCCATACACAAAAGAGCTTGAAGAGGCGCAGGTCACAAATCCCGTGAGATATTAAGTTCAAATTTTTTCGGTTGGAAGACAGGATCAACCCTTCTAGTGGTAACTTTGGTGGAGGTGGGGTGGGAGGAGCATTTTAGACGAAAAATTTTAGTTCCTAGATCTCAAGAATCGCTTATGATTGGAGGCTGTAACTTGGAATTTGTGTAGCGTGTGGGAACGGGGGTAAAAAAGTGTTTCCGAAACGATCAACATTCTAAAATCAACATGTTCTGGAATGGGTAATGTCAAAAGGTTGAAACTTTGTGATTGTTTTTATGCATACTGGAATTTAAGTACTTGTCTAGGATTAAAATTCTGAAGGTGGATGGTGTCGAGGTGGTGGTGAAAAACTTTGGATTACAATATCTTCAGAACCAATTGCACCAGAAAGTTACATTTAGATACACAAATAAAAGTAGAGTCCATTACCACCAATTGTTCAAAAAAATAAAATGTTTTATATCAAGAAGCGAAATTTTACAGGAACCAGGCTCAGTTGACATCTAGAATAGAAAATAATATTGGAGATGGATAGTGTAGAAGTAACGGTGGGAGGTGTTGGAAAGGAAAAAATATCTGGAGAGATAGGAAACTAAGGCATTCCAGAAAAATAAAAATTTTTATAGTGGTAGCAAGGTACAATTGGCGGTTTTTAGTATCTCAAAAAATAATTATACTAGAAAGTTGAAACTTAGTCCCTACGTATTATAAATGGTTTTCCAATAGGGACTTGACAACTTTGAATTCAATTTGTGAACGCACCCTTTCACTAATCATCGAACTGTCACTGTCAATTTATTCAGTAAACTTAACATTTTTATCATGGTAAAGTACACGAAGGAACAACGTCTGCAAATTATAAAAATTTACTACAGAAATTCGGAGTCGGTGACCGCTACTTTAAGAGCGTTAACTCCGATTTTCGGTCGTAATTCTCGCCCTAGTAGACAGGCAGTAACAAGTTTAGTGCAAAAATTTGAGTCTACATATTCGTTGTGTGATGTTGCCGTGCCAGTGAGACAACGGGTTGGTCGAAGTGTCGAAAATATCGCTGCCGTTGAAACGTCCGTAGCAAATGATCCAAATCAGTCAATTCCACGGCGTTCTCAAGTGTTGGGCATCGCCCAGACCACGTTATGGCGAATTTTGCGTAAGGATCTTGGTTTACACCCATACAAGATCAAGCTGACTCAAGAATTGAAGCCGATGGACCATTTGAAGCGACGTACGTTCTCCGATTGGGCTCTGGAAAAGATGCGCCAAGATGATCAATTTCATCGCAAAATCATCTTCAGTGACGAAGCTCATTTTTGGCTCAGTGGGTTCGTCAATAAGCAAAATATGCGTTATTGGTCCGGTGAAAATCCACATGTGCTTCATGAAAGACCACTTCATCCACAAAAAATAACTGTTTGGTGCGGTTTGCATGCTGGCGGCGTCATAGGGCCATATTTTTTCGTCGACGATAATGATCGTCACGTTACTGTGAATGGTAATCGTTATCGCGCCATGATTACCGATTATTTTTGGCCCGAATTGGAAGATATGGACTTGGACAACATGTGGTTTCAACAGGACGGTGCCACAAGCCACACAGCACACGTTACAATCGATTTATTGAAGAGTAAGTTTGATGAGCGTGTTATCTCAAGAAATGGACCAGTCGATTGGCCGCCTCGTTCGTGCGATTTAACGCCTCTGGACTTTTTTCTTTGGGGCCACGTCAAGTCGTTGGTCTATGCCAACAAGCCGACGACGTTGGAAGAGCTCAGAGCCAACATTGAACACGAAATAGCAGCCATTTCGGCCGAAATGTGTGGCCGAGTCATCGAAAATTGGGTCCAACGAATCGACCGCTGCAAACGTGCCCGCGGTGGCCATATGAACGAAGTCGAGTTCCATTCATAAATGTTTTGATTGTACTTCAACCCGATAATAAAGTTTTTGAAATATCTCAAATGGTTTGCATTTTATTTTGAAAAAAAGTTGTCAAGTCCTTATTGGAAAACCCTTTATAAGGAGATGTACTACAGAAGCAATTAAAGCAAGAAAACCGTGGCACTTTTCCACTAGGGAATTACATAAAATCGCAATTCTACCTACGACATCATTTCTAATATTTCATCTAAGTTTGTCTCAAAATGCAGAAACTCGGAGAACCCGCTGATTCTCTCTAGTGTCAACAATACCTTAGTTAGATAAGCTATTGAATTACTTCATTTAAGTTAATTTTAATGTTAGTTTTAAATCTTAGGTTTTAAGTCTAGCCTTAAGTTCTAGTTTAAGTAACATACATGAGGTTTTTTCAATTCCCATTTTCCTCGCATTATTCATATCACTAAATTGTAACTCATTAACTTCTTGTGAAAACTAAACAATAATTACGAATTGAAAAGGCCGCAGGGTCTGAGCATCGCATTATTTAATATATCTTAAAATATAAAAAATGTAATATGGAATAATAAAAATCAATCTAATCTAATCTAAAGCAGGAAAAAAGTTCAGATTTCCATTAGCGTTCGGAAGTGGGGCAAAATTTTTCCGTGAAAAGGGCTTTTTTCCCACTTTCTCACGAATTTCGTCATATCTTTTAGGTAAGTCGAGGTATCAAATTAGTTTTGCTTCTACGGGCTCTTCATATAGCCATATAGAAATATTTCCAAATTTTTTGATATTCAACCCTTAAGTGGGAGTAAAGTGGTTGTGTACGTTTTCACGAATTACGATATGTTTCCGAGGTTTAATGAGATGTCGAATTCGCTTTGACTTCTAAAGAATTTAAATATAATCGGGAAAAATCCAATTTTAGCGTGGTGAATTATTTTTTTACCTTTACGGGCTTTCTATATAATCGCCTAGAAATTGGTTTCAGATTTTTTATATTTCACCTCTAACACCTTTTCGATTTTTTATCTCCCATGTTTTTTTTAAATTATAAAAAATAAATTAATAATTAAAATGTATGCCTACAATCTGAAAACCTAAAAAAAAGCGATGTCTTATCACTCCTAAGAGATATGACGAAATTCGTAAAAATTGGGTTCAACCCGTTTAGCCCTCTTAGGGTTTGAAAAAGGAAAAAACTTGAAAACGAGTTTTAGGTGATTATTGAACAATTCCGTGGAAATAAAAAGTTATTCGATATCTAATCAGACCGGACGGATACGGCTGAATTCATGAAAATGTATACAACCCCTTTACACCACCTTGGGGTCGAATTTAGAAAAATCCTGAAAACACTTTTTAGGTATTTATATGAAGAATCAGTAAAATAAAAATGGATTCAATATTTGAGAAGACCTAAAAGATATGACGAAAATAGTACAAATATATGCATTCCATTTTCAGTGATAAATTTTTTTGCCCCCCTTCCGAACTCCAATAGATATTTGATTTTTTTTAATCAATATTACTTTTCTAGTTAATTTCGATATACATATCGAATTTCAACTTTCTAGCATAAGCCGTTTTATAGTTAGGAAAAACCTTCCCAACTCCCGTACTGTACTACCCCTATAAAAAATTATATTTTTCCAACATGCTACTGCTATAGTTCTATCTAAATACCTAGTTTCAGCTTTTGATGATTATAGATTCTCGAGATATAAAAAGCCGAACTTTTTCCTTTTCACCCTCCCCCACCCTCACCCTCTACACCACCACCCCTAAAATTTTTCCTGCTAGGCGTCTATAAGGCCTACTTCTGCTAAAAATTCTAACCATCTATCTTACACTGTTCTTGAGATATGAGACGTGATTTTTTAGAAAAAATCTTATCCCCTCCACCTCCATGCTCCACCGCCTCCTTAAAAAATTTTACTTTCAAACTTTACTTGTCAACCTTAATACAGAAACCGAATTTCCTTTTTCTAGTGCAATTCGTTCGTGAGATATCGTAATCTAAAGTTTTTCACCCCCCACCTCCGTACGCCTCTACCCCTCTCAAAAATTTGTTTTCGGTCTGTTCTCCTAGTATACCCACAGACGTTCGTTAAGTTTTAATTTTGTGACATTAACCGTTTAGGAGATATGGATTTTAGAATGTCTCGATCTCGGCTTTAGTGCATTTCGGACGCATTATTATTCCCCCCCCCCCCCCCTCCCACACCCCTTCACCCATATTAGCATTTTTCTTTGCAAATTTTTTTTTTTAAAAATCGAATGCAATATTTTATTATTATAATAATAAAGTAAAATCGACATCGCCCGTTAGGGGTGGAATATAAAAAATGTTGAAACAGTTTATTTTTAATAGGAGTCTATTTAGATATCATATATATGTAAGTGTCCAAGTCTCCAAATTGATAAAAGTACTTTATCCAAATAATTACACACGATATTTTTATGTAAACTAAGCGATAGATAGTGCCGACGGATATACGACTATATTAGTCTTCCTGTATCAGCACTGTTCTTTTACGGTCTTATCCAGTGCAGGAGAGGTTAGAGCTATGATCAAATTGCAACAAATTTAATTTTGAAAGAATGGTAGCCACAGCACTGATGTAAGTGGAGTATCTATGCTATGCTCCCGATAAAATGCCAGCCATTTCTTTCGTGAGTTTTCTTACTAAACATATCAAAAAATGAATGGTGGAAAATTTTTGAACCTTCCAAGATGGACAGAAATTGATAGATGGACGTTATTTTCAAACAAAATTGAAATCATGAGCTAACAATTTAAGTAGTAGTAAGTACGAGTAGACTACGAGATTAACGCGTTTAAATCGAGTTAAATGCGCTGAAAACACTTCCCGGACGCGTTTACGAAAACAAGTAGCTACTACACGTTTAACCGAAAACATGTACTGCGACCCTCGCGGAAATCGAAGTAAACTTTCGAAAAAAAACTATTTAATGCTGCAGAAACTCAGTTTTGTGCTTGTGCAACGACTGCATTACCTAATAAATTCCCTTTTCATTACTGCTATACAAACTAATTGGTTTCAAACAATTTAGAAAGCATAAATTTGCTAATGAAACACAGCTGAATATCTATTTGCCAAAACAAATCACATCAAGCTATCATGTATCAAAATTAAACGAGTTGCCTAGTCTGAACACTACTTTTTTAACATGTTAAATTTGCCCACTTAAATGCGTTTAAAATGCATAGTCTGTACAGAGTATTAGGGGCTGAAAGCAAAAATTCCTTAAAACCGTTTTTAGACGAATATATGTAAATCCCATAGAAGTAGAAAGTTATTCGACATCTTACCAGACCTGAGGAATATGGCTGCATTCTTAATAATGTATACAACAATTTACCACCACCTTAGGGGTATTAGTTAAAAAAATTCTGAAAAAATTTAATAGCCATTTTTCTGAAATTCTCGTTGAAAAAAAATTAATTCTGTATTTCAGTAGACCTAAGAGACATGACGAAATACGTGAAAATATATGCAACTCATTTCAAATAGTAATTGTACTCGTATTTCCCTCCTTCCGTACGTCAATGGATAATTGATTTTTTTTTTTCTTAAATCCACCAAATATCAACTTTCTAGCCTAAACCAGTCTTGAGATAGAAAAATACCAACCACACCCGTACCATACTACCCTAACGACCAAGTTTCAGCTACTCCTCATTAGCCGTTCACTAGATATAGAAATGTCATTTTGTTTCACCATCTCGGACGCCATTGACCCCCCACAAAACTTTGATTCCGATATATTCTCTCAGTATATCTACAAACAATCACTGAGATTCAACTTTTTGACATGAACCGTATAGGAGATAGAGATTTTAGAATGTCTTGATCTCAGCTTTCGAGAGTTCCCCTAATTTTTTTTGTTTAAAAGTCGATCACAATACTGTATGGGCAACCCGTGTACCTGTGGACAATTGTCATTTTTTTCACTAGAACTGCTCTTTAATTTGCTGCTTTAATTTGCTTTAATTTGTTTTCATTTTCATTTTGTTTTAGTGTCTAGGAAGATATTAGTTTTTCTAGAAGTTGTTAATTACAATTTTCTGGTACAAGATTTTTAGTTATAGAATGTTTTAAGAATTGGAGCTTTCGTCCACTGGTACACGCTGAGCAATGTACCTATGGACATATGTAGGTAAATGTACCTATGGACGCGCTTGTAATTGAAGACAATTTGAATGAAACACATTTTTAACAGAAATTAACAAAATTATTTATTACAATAATAAAAGTAAAATCTTTTTTTAAAACAATTAATAACAGATTTAAAACTTATGGACAATATGCCCAAAAGTACAAGTAAAATGATGTCCACAGGTACAATTTACGATACTCTGAACAAAACCTTTCACAGCATTTTATCTATTTACCAAAAAGGTCTCCCGATACAGTTATAATGTAAATAATATTTAATAAACTTCACACAGCATAAAGATTAGTAACGAAATCGAGTTTTGAAACTTGAAATACATTGAGTAAAAGAACTCAGAAATTTACTTTTATCGAGAACTTTTTTTATCAGCCTAGAAAAATGGAACCATTGAAGAATGCGAAATGACACTTAGTGAGGGTTACCACATATGAAAAAACATCCCTAAATACCTACGTTTTCTTAGTTTCTGTAAGTACTTGAATTTGGGCAATACTTAGGGGTAATACCTAGTCGGAAGCAAAAAATAAGACGGTTTTTTGTTAATTTTTTGTGTCCTTGTTAAAAAATCGATTAATGCGAAATATTGAGGGATCATTACACTTATCTTGAACTTTAAAAAAAAATTTTTTATTTTAATTTTTATGAAAAAATGGCGGCTGAGCAGTGCACGGAACGAAGGTCGATTTTTGTAAGCGTCCCGCGGCTAGCAGCACAAGTCTTCAACGAACATATCTGGAACAATGAAAGAAATTTTTTCATGATATGCACGAGTTTTACTAGTATAGTACACATGGATATTCAGAAATTTTAATTTTTGAAAATTTGCGAGCACTTCGAAAAAAAAATCGATTTTTCAACTAAAAAATCGGCCTCAATTTGTTTATAAAAGTCGTAATTGTTTATGAAACTCAAAAATCGTGTGTACTAGACTAGATAATCTATCTAAGAAGGTACAGCCAAAATTTCATATCGATCGGATAAAAATTACTCGAGTTCTACTGCTAGCCGTTTTGAAAACATGGTTTCGAGAAAAACGCGTTTAAAGTTTCACAATGTGTTCACTACATGAAATTTTAAAGATACAGGCTTGGCTACACAGACAACGTATGTTCAATATTTGCTTAAAACTACATATTAACGTTATCTATACCTCATTTAGAAACTATATAGTGTACCTTTGCACCGCCGGTAACGAGTAAAAGGGGCGAAACTCACCCCGAAACTCAATTTGTCATTTTCAAGCGCTCCGCCTTGCTTCGAAAATTCGTCTTTTACGACCACTTAAAATTTGTTTTCAATAAAAAAACATACTGCAGTCACGATCGGCTGCAAGCCAATCGTATAATACTCTAGATGAATACTGAACTCCGATTTATATTGTAGTTGGGGATAAAGTAGAATTACGTGTGTGCATGTTGTATGTCCTTTATTAAGGACTGCCATTAGATTGCTACTCAAACCTAAAAGACAATATTCAGTGTTTAATTTCATATCTTGAACTGGTTAAGTCATCGAAAAAAAAAGTCCTTTTTGAAGGACTTTCACATGGGAGGTGCAGGAAGGACTCACTCGATTTCTTACATATTTATCCTTTTCCTTGGAACCATTCAAAAATGAACGTGTACAAAATTTCAAATTCGCAGCTTGAAGCGTTCAAAAGTTATCGAAAAATATTGTTGAACACGTGTCTTAAGGACATTTTGTATGGCAGCTACCAGAAGGAGTAAACGGATTTCGCTGATTAGTAAACTCGAACTTCGTTTTTACTCAAAACTAATTTGTACAAAATTTCCAATTCATAGCTAAAAGATTACTTGAGTTATAGTAAGTTCCGTAAATTAAAAGAAAACGTTTTGACAGGATATTTGTATGGCAGCTACACGAAGGACTAATATAATTTTCTTCATAATCATACATTTAGCTCCAACTATTGGAAAAATACTACGTACAAAATTTCAAAGACGTACCTTAAACCCTTCTGAAGTAATCGGCCAATATTCTTGAACACTTATTTTAAGGATATTTTGTATGGCAGCTACCAGAAGGAGTGAAAGGATTTCACTGACTAGTAAACTCGAACTTTATTTTCACTCAAAACTAATTTGTACAAAATTCCGATTTCGTAGCTAAAAGATTACTTGAGTTATAGTGAGTTTCGTAAATTAAGTGAATACATTTTGGCAGGATATTTGTATGGCAGCTACACGAAGGACTAACAGGATTTCCTTCATAATCATACATTTAGCTCCAACTATTGAAAAAGTAACACATACAAAATTTCAAAGTCGTAGCTTTAGGCGTTCCGAAGTTATTGGTCAATATTCTTGAACACGTGTTTTAAGGACATTTTGTATGGCAGCTACCCGAAGGAGTAGGACGATTTTGCCCGTTAACGAACTTAGCCTTACAAATTCAACCAAACATCCAGATTCAAAATTTCAAGATCCTAGGTGAAGGCGTTCTTGAGTTATCGTGCTAACGGACAGACGGACGGACGGACGGACGGACGGACGTCAAGCGGATTTGAGGTTTTTGGGCACAAATAAACAAAAAATAATATATAACTTTTTTTCGTCCGAGGCTTGGTTCTATGCGTTACAAACTTTTCGGCTGGATTAAACTTATAATACTCTATATGATTTCATCTAGAGTATAATGATGTCAGACATCACTCTTGACATGTTTTTACACCATTTAAGCCAAAAAAAAAAAATGGAAAAAAAAAAAATTTCGACTAGGTATTACCCCTTAAGCTGTCCACAGGACAACCGTCCATAGGTACACGAGTTGCCCCTACCTATTAATAAAATAATTAAGTAAATACTTTATTATTAAAAAATACTAAAGTAAAATCATGCAAAATTAATAATGAAATTTAATAAAAATGTAACCACATTTAAAACTAAATTAGTAGACCAGTCGAATAATGCAGCCACATATTAATTTTACTGAATGCATTTTGTTAATTACGCAATCAATAAATGATAAGAAATTAGATCACTTTTGGAAGAAGTGCGGCGATCATCATTACGTGAAGATTTTATATGCAATATAATGCAATCTTCATTTCGAACGTTGCCTATTTTCTGGAGTATTATTTCTTAGTACTTGATTTGTACTTCTAAAATCAAAATAGTCAGAACTCAAACCAGTCGAAGTCAGGTATTATGAACACCATACCATAGAAAATAAAATACACAAGCAAACATTTTACAGTCAGGTGAACAAACCGAACTCAAGTCGCGCTTATCTTCAATTTTCGCTTCGTTCTCTCTTCAAATCTTCTAGTGCGCTATCACGACATAAATTTGCTTCAAGCACCTGTAAGAAAAATCAACAACTCACTAGCTCAGGTGGGATATTCGCTCAGGTGAGAATCTCTCAAGTTTAAATTTTCGACGACCAAACTTACAATCGTTTCTTGAGGTCTCAGTGAAGTTTCAACCGGTGTGTTCAAAAGGTTCTACAAAAAAAATTTAAGCGGTGCGCACAACTTTTATGGATTACGGTACGAATTTGTAACAATGTAGGATCGAAGTGCAATCAAAAATATAAAAAAAGTAATCAACAGGTGTAAATAAAAAAAATTTTTTTTAAGATAAATAAATACGGTGACAGTGTATGACGTGTTTCAGTCATATTAGTTTTGTGCTGATTGTTTAAGAAAAAAAAATCAAATTGTTTTGGATAAAATCAGCTGTCATGTTCACCAAGGTAAGTCAATCGAAAATTGTTTTCAATGTCCACTAACTTTCGCTTGAGTAAAGATTTCTGAAGCCTGACTTTAACCTTCAATACGGAAGCGGAGAGCAAATCGCGCATGCTAATTGCACTGGCAAGAATATGCGCACATGACTTGCTCGCAATCTCTAACTAAATTTCAGCTCCATGACTAACCGTTTTCGATTATGTCAGCTACGACGAGAACTAGCCGCGAATTTTTGCCCGATCAGATTCATTATTTGCGCGCACCCACTTAATTTGTGTGAACTTGCAGTTAATGCGGAATTTTAACGGCACTAAAATGCAATTGCACCTATTCTTTAGGTAGAGATACCACCCAGCATCTCAGGTATTTTCCTCAGGTATTTTCCTGTAGAGTACGAGTACCTTGCCCGGTTGGGTTTGCCGTATCGCATGTTTCGCTATTGTCGGTTTCCCGCTTCATTCCACTATCCACTGTACATTTGCATTGCATCCGTTCGCTCATTAATCGGTTTCATTGATCTGGAGAAAGGTACACCGGTCGAGATGAACGGCTATCGGATCCATTCTGTATATCAGGTGAATGTCATCAGTATGCGAAGCGAATAGCGTTTTTCTCTTCCACATAAGATACGAGTATCGTCTAACAACTGATTTTTCGTTCGGATTTAAACGCTCGCGACGCTTTCTTATTCTTCTAGATTATCGCCTTATTTAGCATCGAATAGCAAACGCTATGCTTCTTTATCAAAATAGAAGAATGTTCGACGAGATTATGTGAATGGTGTGTCCTAGTTTTCATTTCTAGGACATGCTGATGAATTCCATCGGGCTGGAGGCAAAGCGGAAAGGCACAGGTATTGTCTCAATGGATTTCGAACACATTAATTATATTGTTATTAGGATTTGAATGGTCCATGTGAACTGAAGTCTGCTATTCTTTTTGTTGACACATTTAAGATATCTACTCGTTTTCGCATCTGATTTACCTTTCTAATCTCTCGTATGCCCATTAATTATCACGACGTTTTGTTGATTCTATCAGTTTTGTGTGCTTTGTTGTCTGAAGAAAATTTTCTTTTATCTTTAAGACTCACTTTTTTGGTTTAATAATGTTAATGATATGGTTGCTGTATTTAGTAGTCACTATCACTAACGAAGCACGAAATAACTATTCATGTTATAAACTTTTAGTAGGTATAGAGTCGTTTTAAATAATTCGTGGTAATAGTTTTCTTTTTAGTGTTGGTATCCAGCTACAGTACAGAATTTCTACGGTATGTTAGCTTTTCACCTATTATTTTTAGATAGCACCAGAATTCGAGGAGTTTCTTTTTTAAGATGCAAACTGTGGTACAAGAGTAGCTCCCAAATAAAAGTTTTTAAAACGGGTTTCAGCCTCCATTCAAAAGTCATTGAAAAAATGTTCCTTCATCTCACGGAATCTACTACATCACAAGAAACCGTTCAGAAAAAAAGTGTAACAATAATCTCCTAGTAGGATGTAAGATCGAATTTGGTAGTAAGCAAAATTACACAATTTTTTCCAGTTGGCTTCAATACGAAAGTCCATAAATCACGTCATTGTTCGCTCAGAGTCATTGGCGGATACAGGGTGGGGGGGGGGGGGGCCGCCCCCTCCGCCCCCCCCCCCAAGAGCAATTCCGAATTTTCTAAACATACATACTTCAACCGTTCTCCGATTTTTTTTACTCCACTGCAATGTGGACTGTAATTAGCATTTACTGTAGTTCTGCGGTGCAATGCAAAGCACAGAACAGAACAGAACCATGATGGTGGATTTACCATACACTCAACGTTTGAGGCGCGCCTCTATCCCCACCATAAAATCAACCAATCAGATGGCTCGTGCAGTCGCAAGAGTCTTCAACATTCTTCAACACACATACAATGAACTGTGGTGCCACACAATTCGCAGCTCATAGTATTTCTGTCGTTTCGCACTTATAGGCAAGTTGCGCCGCAAAGGCATGTTGAGTGTAAATTGCTTTCAACACAGCAAAGAACACAGCCGACGAAAACCGGATTGCAATGGCCTGATGGGAGTAGAGGCTCGCCTCGAGGCGGGTGAATGTAAACGCACCATGATAAAAAGACTACAAGACAACATATTGCGTAGGTAATAAGGTCATTCCATCAAGAACCACCAAGAATGACGAAATTTGTGACCTTACCATCTCCGATTCTTTTGAAAAATTTTGAACTTTAAGAACTAGTAAAAAAAATAATTGAAATTCAATTTTTTGTTTCTATCTCATTTTTTTTGTTAGTTATAGTATGTTAAAGTTTTCGCTAAAATGGTGTCCGAGTCCTCTTTGAAAATGAATATCTCTGGTAATTTTTATCCTGAAATAATAAAATATGGCTTATTTTAAAGAAGAAGATTGTCGCAATAAAAATTATTCTGGAAATTTTTTTCAAGGATAATGATTTTGTCCTTTATCCTTGAATATCTCAAAACGGTTTTTTTTTATTTTTTTATATTTTGTAGGTTATACCGTTTTTCAAAACATACCAAAAAATTAACTTGGGATCTCAATGGAATCGAAGAACATTACAGTGGTTTTCAATTATTTTATAGAAAAAAGGTAATTTAATCAATGTTAGAATTTGTAAATTAAACTTTTGATAAATTATTTACATTGTAAAGTTTGAGCCAATTTATATGGTAGCACCCGACTACTGGCGACTTAACGGGTTGTAAATTAAGCAAATGCACCAAAATCTCATTTCAAAAACTTGCTTCTAACTCTTTTGCATTTCGACCGCCGGCAGGTAAACTTCCAACAACCAATTTTATTAAATATTTATTAAATTATATCAATTTTATTAAATTGCCTTTCGTTGTTATAATTTCATACCGCAAAAACTCTTGCGAGAAACAATCAAGAATCGCCAAAAGTGTGACCTTATCATCGCCGATTCTTTTGAAAATTTGTGTACTCGAAGAATTAGTGAAAAAAAAATATGATTTCAAGTTTTTGTTTCTATCTCATTTTTTTTTGTTAGTTATAGTATGTTAAAGATTTCCCAAAAAAGATGTCCGAGTCCTCTTTGAAAATTCATATCTCTGGTAATTTTTATCCTTGAATAATAAAGTAGGACTTATTTTAAAGATTGTTGTTGTTTTTGTTAACTAAAAAATGAGATAGAGACAAAAACTTGAATTTCAATTATTTTTTTCACTAGTTCTTCAAGTACAAACATTTTCAAAAGAATCGGAAATGGTAAGGTCACAACTTTGGCGATTCTTGACGGAATGACCCATAATAAGATGAAAACAATATGATCCCGTTTTTGCTAAGTGCAGTCTATGTAGCTAAATTCACACAGAACTTGATCAAACAAAATAGTCAAATTAAAAAAATTTCCATCCCCCCCCCAACATCAAAGTCTTGATCCGCCACTGCTTAGAGTACTTGTTAAGGAGTTACGCCACTCTAGAGGCTGAAAAAATAGGCCTTTTTCGGAATTTCTTTTCCGAAAAACTACAAAATAAATCGAGATTACAAAAATGGATATTTATAATACATGTTATTGACTATGTACAGTAATTTTTTTTAATCGACTAAAAACGAAATGGCGGCTGTGCAGCGTTTTTGCGATGACGTCTCGGTTTTTTTTCCAGGGTCCATGGCCGGACACCTAGTGCCTGTAATTTTTGAATTATGATAAACTAATTAATTTATTTCGGATTCATATAACAACAGCCACAAGAGTACATAGGATTTTTCGATATTTCGATTTTTAGCCAAATGGCGCACTTCTAAAGTGAAAAGTGTAAAATTTGCCTAAAAAATCGTCAGAAAATTGTTAATAACAAATGAACTATGCAATATAAAAAATAAATCCTACGTACTCTGATGGACAATATAGTTTTAAAGATATATTCAAAATTTCAAGTGAATTGGTTGAAAATTGTCTGAGTTATATTTCCGGCCAGCTTGAAAAATGTAGTTCTGAGATAAACGCGTTTGAAGTTTTGAGTAGTAGAAAATCATGAATAATTTTGCAGGCCGCCTTATACTAAAATTCGAAAACCGAGTCCTTAGAGACTTTTATCGGCTATAATCTTTTGGGACATCATTTTTGAAGTCCCAAGGTACCATTTAAAATGAAAAAAAAATCGATTTTTCGAAAACTCTAGAGTGGCCTAACCCCTTAAAACTTTTGAAACTTAAGCATTGGATGAATTCATTTTTTTCTTGTTGAGATCACAATCCCCTATTACAAAAGCCCGATTTTTTAGAAACTACTGGAAAGTTAGGTATTTCATATTTCTTTTAAAGTTTGTAAAAATTGTACAAAAATGTATTTCTTGCATGCATTTGCGTTTTTTCTATTATGAATAAACAATAAATAAAAACTCTTTTAATGATAAGATATAGTGCAAGTTGCTTTTGGAACATTTTGTGCAAACCAACCTCTCACCCACCCCCCCCCCCACCCCCTTCACCCCTGGCTGCAACTACCCTCTTTAACAACTTCATTTGTTTATGCTCCCGTAACATATCCCTATGTTACAATAAAGTTTCAGATTTCTGGCTTAAGTCGTTCCGCAGATATAAAATTCTCAAATTTTTGCTTTAAATCATCCCCCATTTTCACCCCTTGCACCCCCACCGCCAAAAAGCTCATCCTCTCTAACTATTGTTTAACAGTTTTTATACTAACGTATTTGGGGTTTTTGAGTTATGACTCGTCATACTCAATTACAAGCGGAAAATATAAAATTTCAGGTCGATCACAAAACTTTATTTCAAATAAAATAAAGTAAAATCTCCTTATGAAGTTATTATCTGATCTTTACCTCTATGGAAATTTCATCTCTTATTAATAGTATTGATCATTTTATAAACTATTGCTTTTTGAAGGAGTTTCGGCACTTCATCAATTTGTTCAAAAACACAGAGAAATTAAAACAGTTCTGGTCGGATTTAAATCACCAACAGAATAATCGGCTTAAAAGTCATCTTACGGAAATAAGACCTATGCCATTCGAAGCACGATATTCACTCAATACCAACAACACAATTCCACAAAAATGGTCGTTTATCCCCTTTAGCCTTTCAAGCATCTATACCCGAATTTTTCATGGGCAGCAAATTATTGTGAAAATCGGTTTATGCATAACTTTACTTTTAAGTGTTTTCCTCATTACACTAATCATGATGCATACAACACTTATTTCTTTTAGACATATTTGTAATTTTTTCGTCTCGACTCTATTGCGTACTTACAAATATGGCCACATCTGTCTATAGACATGTTTCAAAAACTACTATGTACACCTTCATGTATCTTAAATCTTAGTTTCAACAATAGATAGCAGCCTACAATAGAAATTAGATCACCACTTGCCGCACCTTAGAAAAGTCAAAATAATAAATGACTTAACGCTTATTTGAGGCGATAACCATGTAAAATTGTAACATAATTGAGATAATTTTTATGTCATCGTGTTGGTGTCGTAAGATAAGATGGTGATCGTTATTGTCTAAAATAATTCGTAGTTTGTCATTTGCAATTACGTAAAGAATTTCATTTTGATTGATAGTGTAAATTCCTACACAAAATCCGTACAATCTTATTCTACTTTATTATTTTTTCATTATTGTGATCGACTGGAAATTTCAAAATACTTTTTAGTCTAAAATTTTGTATATTCACGTTTTAGGACTAGTAGAACCAAAAAGGGCAAAAAAAGGTTAAAAATAACCACCTGGTTAGTCCTTATGTTGTCAGTCGCATAGTAACCTACGCTGCATATCGGCATAAAAGACGTTCCGGACTTCTACCCAAAATATAATAAAGTTGCCACAAACTGTTGCTAGATTTTTTTTCTATCCTCTATCCGCCATCCGCTATACGCAATCCGCCATCCGCTTTCCGCTATCGATTTGTCGGAATTCGTGAAACCTTGAACAATACCTTACACCTTATGTTTAAAATGTTTAATTAATTATTTTTTTTCCCGAAAATATTTTAACCCCTAGAAGTGAAAGCGATATATCATATCACCTAAGAAATATATCGGAATTCGTGAAAATGTACGCAACCACTTTACACCCCCTTAGAGGTTCGATATCAAAAAATTTGGAAATGTAAAATTAATTAGATAGCTCGACATGGATAAAAGATACAACGGAATTCGTGAAAAAGTGGAAAAATCCACCTCCGTACACCAAAAAAAATCTGATCTTTCCCTTTACTTTAATTACTCTTGTAGCACATATATGTATGTACATATACGTACTAAGTTTCGACTTTCTAGCATAACACGTTTCTGAGGTATAAAAAACCACCCTTATCCCTATGCCTATCAAAAAAATTATTTTTCTAGAATACCTCTATAGGAATTCTATATAGTAAATTTTTAGTTTGCGGTTTTTCAAGTTATTATTATTTCAACTTAATATCTCAACAGTTTGGTGAGCTACGTACCTTCAAACACTTTTGCGTACAGTGGAGAGACGGGCATTTTTTCCATTTTTGGGGTTTAACAAATTTTTTTGGAACTTCAGGTCTTATAACGAAAACATAGGTGTAAGGATACATATGCTTTTTTAACACTTTCGAATAATTTGAAAATGCATAGGGGAGACCGAGGCACGTTGGAACATGCGGAGGGTTAAAATACTTGATATATTTCAAGGAAGCATACATTTGACAAAGGGTAAATTGTGGCTTACTTAATTTCGGTCCTCTCAAAGAAATATCATAGCTGTCTAATAACAATATTTCTGTTTTAATGGCACGTAAGTAAAAGTTTAATTTCGCTTTTAACTTTCACTTTTTACATTTTACTTACAAACATTCTAGCTATATGCACGTAATTATGTTTAGTTCTGTTTGATCTAGAAGAATTTTGGAAACTCTATAAGCTTCTATTTGCCTTAGTTCATAGTTCATAGTTCATTTATTTCAATAATGCTTAAATATATATAGAAACAGTTTGTAATTTTTTTTAGGGAGTAGGCTGGTGCCTTTGCAACTACAATATTGAGTTTAGTACAAGACAAGAAAATAATGTGAAACTTTGTAAAGTTACGACAATATTGTTTGCTTAAGGAAAAATTGAATCAACTAAAAAAACCTTACATACAAATTAACCTAATTAACCTAACTTATACTACCTTATAACTAAATAAAAACAAATAAAATACATTCGCAGAAGGAACTTATAGGATAGATGTAACCAAAGGATTTGTGACATATCGACACCTGCTCAAAAATAAAGATTGGGCTTTAAGAGCCATAACATTGATCATTGAAACTTCAGCCTCCTGGTGAAGACGTTTAGTCGAGTAGAAGAATGGTTTGTCCGTTATGATTTTAAGGCATTTATTTTGTATTATCTGCAACTTTTTCTTGTGCACGTTTGCACAGTCGTTCCATACTGGAGAACCATATAAGATGATAGGCTGCATTACCATTTTATATACTAGAATTTTATTGTCAAGTGATAGCTTAGATTTCCTATTGATGAGTGGATATAGGGCATGTATACAGCGAGAAATTTTCGAGATTGTATTTTCGATGTGAGCGTGGTAGGTTAGTTTTTTGTCTAACGTGAGACCAACAATATATTCTTACGGATAGTTTGAGGTAGGTTGAAACAATTGTCTAAGGGCAGATTGAAACATGTGTCATCCGTATTTCAAAATTACTTTAATCTATCTCAGCGCATATAAAATCAGGTTATTCGTCTCCACATTTATTACCAGCATGCGATCATAGGTGAAAAAAACTGAGCCATATTTTTTTAATTTATTTTTTCTGATATACACATAATGTATTTTCAACTGTCAATACTGTATTACTTTATTATTTTAATAATAAAGTATTGTTATCGATTTTTAAAAAAAAAAAATTTGCTACCCTGAAAAATTTTTTTTCCACGTTTCATGACTAATAGACACCAAAAAAGCAAAAAAAATTTTCAGTCCGTCTGTGCGCCGTACGCCGTACGCTGTCCGCCGTACGCAAAACCGTTTGAAAGCTTATAGCTCTCAAACTCTTTGAGCTATTAAGTTGAATTTTTTTTCGTTGGTAGACTGAGCAGACTCCTTCAAGTGGCCACGTTTTGAGTGGTGCGGGTGTGAGGGGGAAGGTGGGGGAAGCGTTTTAGACGAAAAATTTTAGTTTCTAGATCTCAGTAACCGCATAGGCTAGGAGGCTGAAACTTGGAATTTATATAGAGCATTGATAGTGAACCCATTTGCAAAAAAAAATGATAATATGGGTAAAGGGGTGTGGGAGTGGGGGGAATAATAATGCGTCCGAAATGCTCGAAAGCCGAGATCGAGACATTCTAAAATCCATATCTCCTAATCGGTTAATGTCACGAAATTAAAACTTGATGAACATCTGTGGGTATACTAGGAGAATAGATCAGAAACAAATTTTTGAGAGGGGGCAGTGACGTACGGGGGTGGAGGTTGAAAAACTTTAGGTTACGATATCTCACGAACGCATTGTACTAGAGAAATAAAATTTGGTTTCTCTATAAATGTTGACAAACAAGGTTTGCTGAAAGTAAAATTTTTGAAGGGGGTGGTGGAGCATGGAAGTGGAGGGGGTAAGATTTTTTTTTAAAAAATCACGTTTCATATCTCAAGAACGGTGTAAGATAGATGCTTAAAATTTTTACCAGAAGTAGGCCTAATAGACCCCTAGCAGAAAAAAAAATTTCATGGATGAGGGTGGGGGAGGGTGAAAAGTAAAAAGTTCAGATTTTTATATCTCGAGAACCTATAACAATATAACGCTGAAACTTGGTATTTAGATAGAACTGTACCAGTAGCATGTTGGAAAAATATAATTTTTTATAGGGGTGGTATGGTACGGGGGTGGGGGGGGTTTTCCTAACTATAGAACGGCTTATGCTAGAAAGTTGAAATTCGGTACGTATATGTAAATCAACTAGAAAAGAAATTTTGATTAAAAAAAAATTAAAATATCCATTGGCGTTCGGAAGTGGGGCGAAAAAAATGATCAATGAAAATTTAATACATATATTTTCACGATTTTCGTCATATCTATTAGGTCTTTCCAAATATTGAATTCATTTTTTTTTCTACGGTTTCTTCATATAAATACCTAGAAAGTGTTTTTAGGATTTTTTAAAATTGGACCCCTAAGGTGGTGTAAAGAGGATGTATACATTTTCACCAATTCAGCCGTATCCCTCAGGTCTGATTAGATATCGAATAACTTCTCACTTCCACGGGCTTATTTAATAATCACCTAAAACTTGTTTTCAAGGTTTTTCCGTTTTCAACCCCTAAGAGTGTAAAAACGGGTTGAACATGTTTTCACGAATTCCGTCATATCTCTTAGGAGTGATAAGACATCGGATTGGTTTTCACTTCCTCGGGCTTTCTTTATATATATTTGAAAACTCATTTCAGGATTTTTGGATATTCAACCCCAAAGTGGGTGCAAGGGGGTTGCATATGTTTTCACAAATTCTTACATATTTCTAGTTCTAATGAGATATCGAATTCATTTTTACTTCCTAAGGCTTCCTACATAATCGTCAAAACGTTGATTTCAGGATGTTTGTTATTCAACTTCAATAGGACGTAAGGCTTTCGACATATTTCTCAGGATTGATGAGATAGTACATTGGTTTGCACTTCCACAGACTTTTTAAATAATCGTCTTCAAACGCATTTCCGATTTCATGTAATGGCCCGAAACCAAATCACGAAAAACCTTCTAATGGCGTAACAACTGATATTATACTAGGACTAGATCTCGTCCCGGTGTATGACCCAATTATGTAATTCATATGTTATATGAGGCAGCGGCGTAAGAATTCTAGCGCGACCCCATTTTAACCGCTCCCCGAACTTTTTTTTGGGTTTTCAGTCACATAGTAACCTACACCGCATCTCAGAATTAAACTCGTTCCGAACTTCTACCCAAAAAATAATAAAGTTGCGCCCAGACTGTTGGCAGATTTTTTTATTTGCTGTGAAAATTCAATAATATTTATTTTTGTTAAAACAGTTATTTTATTATATTAAAAAATAATAAAAATCAGCTGGGTTTGATTTTTTAATAACCTTATGCAAAAATCTATAGTGGTTCAACCTGCCTCTTGTCCTGTTTCAACCTGGCCCAGCCCAGGTCAGGTTGAACCATTTGATATAGGGTTTTCAAACACATAAATTTATATCATATTATGATTTGATTGATTACATATCATAAATAAAGCATTATATTTTCACACGAACTATGTAAAGCATACTTTGAAACATTCGTCTTCAAGTTATGCCAGAGTTTCCAAAAAGTGTTTAAACCTGCCTCGGTCTCCCCTATGTGATAATTCCGAAATGGGTTTATAGTATTCCACCAAGTGTCTTTGACCAAATTTAAAAGTGAGTGAGATATGAGAAATTTTCCACTCACCCAAAAATATTAACGATTTAAGAAAATTTGTTAAATAGTTGCTGGAAGATGACAGAGGGAGAATGAACATGCTTCAATAGCGTAGAAAGGATAAAATCAAAATCAACACGGTTTGAATTTAAATCATTCATAGCACTGTATATCAACCGTCAGATAGATGTGACCAAAATAACCTATTGATAGGTAAACCTATTATCCATGCATAGCAAATCATCTCATATCTTTGAATTATAAACAGACTTGAAGAACAGGTAAGCACTTCACAAGTTTCGATTCCATTAATAAGTATTTCACCTAGTGATTCCATCGATGTAGGGGCGATCAAGTATTGCGTCTTAGATTAAAAAAATTCAGAGGGACTTACTGCTTAAGTTGAATATATCCAATAAAGTCCTGATTAGCTGCACTCGATTAATCGAAAACTCGGATAATACGAAATGCAAAACACGTTAGAAAAAATCAATACGTATAATTTGGACTATTAGGGCACCGGCTCGGAAATATCAAACATCTAGTTTGGCTTCGATTATACGGATATTGAATAATCGCGACTTAGATAATCGGGACTCAAGGAAGCTCAAGGATTTCCCCTGGATTTATCAGTAAAGCTTAACGGGAATTCATTTAAAATATACAACAATCTGGTCAAATCGACGTTGAATTCCCAGTAATATCCAAGTGCATGCTTAGCAGAAAATATTTGACCAGTGGTAATGAATTTACATGAATTTACTGGCGGGAAAGTGAAATTACAACACCGCACGAAATTTTCCACAATGTTTAAAATTGATAATGGTGTATAAAATTACGCATTTTGCATGTAGTTTTGATACTTCATGCGTAGTAATTTGTTGTTTAGCCACCACTGAACGATGTTGCTGTTCATCAATAATACAATTTAAGTCAACATTCAATTGTCAATATTTTGTAGGACGTGAGATGTCTATGACTGTTGTTACCAAAGTTAATTAATGTTGGGTGAAGGGGTTGGCCGTTTTGGTTAGACTATTATCTTGCACCGTAAAGGAATGAAAGTAAATTACAGAAGGATGAATACTGTGTTTGGCAATACATGTACGGCTCAACTTAGCTTTTAAACTACACAGTAAAAATTTTTGTCAAAATAACTGTTCTGAAAGCAGAAAAATATTCCGAATTGTTGTAGTAAATTTACAAATTTTCATTAAATTTAACAAAATGACGATTAATTTTTAAATGTTTGTATTTTTGCACATTTTCGTCATGAATTTACTGACTGGCAAGTAAAATTAAAACACCGCAAATTTCCCACTTTTAATGTGTAAAATTTGTCATTGTGTATAAAATTACGCATTTTGGATGTAATTTTGATACTTCATGCGAAAGAATTTGTTTTTTGTGACATGTATTAACGTGACCGCTTCGTCGTTTAATACACTTGTTTCGTCGTTTTGTGTAAGGCGTGATTTAAAATTTAAAAAGAAAATAATGTTCACAGTGTGTGAAGTTTATGGCTTTAAAACAAGTAAATTAAATTTTATTACACTTTCTACCCTTTCTGACCAATATCCTGGTTTTTTCCCAATTATCATGTATTGATTGATCTCATTGAATTTTCCCAATTCTCAATTGTTCTGTCCTTTGCCCTTCAAAATACGTCTGGGAATTCATCTGCCTATCATTCGCGTGAAGTTTATCAATTTCTATTATCAATAAATTAATAATAATATAAGCAAACATAAACATGTCACATTTTTGTAGTACATATTAGTTTTTCCACTCCGTTTGTAATTTTACACCTTGTAAAATTTTGCCTTTTCACACCAGCAGTAAATTTACATATTTTTAGCGATTGATTTTCACACTTATGTGTGAATTTTCGCATTAATAGTGATGTGTTTCAGCGTAAGTAGTAAAAATCACAAGAGTGCGTAAAGAAATTTGACAAGAGTAATTTTACTGCTTTCAGAGTAGGCACTAAATTGCCTACTCTGAGAGTATTAAACAATTCTTACTGTGTACTTGTAGTAAGAGTAACATTGCAATTTCGGTTTGATTAAAATCGAAATACACATCCTCGCGAAACATCTTCAAGAATTTCTTAAAAATCTGCGATTCTCAAAGAATATCGTGAGAATACGACCTCATCGGTTGCAAATTTTAATTATAATGTGAAATAACAATAGCTGTAAAATAATTACCCAATTATAATTTTCTCAGATTGGTGCTAATTAAAAGTGGACAAGTAAGTGTACTTGTGGCTGGTACTAATTATCAATTCTGTTGAGCGATGAACACACCCACACTGCACGCAGCCATGCAACAGTTCTGTAAGGAAATTTTATGCAGTTTATCTCACATAAATCGTCATTAATTATTATGAAATTATTCTGTCGGCGTTCAAGGTACTATACAGTGAACTAATGATAGGATGTCATTCGTGACAGCACAAAGTCTTGCGAGCGAGCAGCGCAAGCAAAGCAACACGAATGATAAAAAGAAACGTAAATTTTCACTCGCCGAAGCATTTTACACACTGGCTTTCAATGAAACTGCCGCGATAGCATGAATTATTGCAATTTAGTTTAATGCTAAAAGTTTTATGTTCTCTCCATAACCAATTTTGACAACATAAGCGAAAATTTTTTTGATAATCAGAACACTTGCTGCATAAAGTTAAAGTTACCGGTTAAAGTTACCGGTTATAGTTGCCGTAATGTTCGTTAGTATTCATTTTTTTTCCACTAAAATCGCGTGGCGCTCCGCCATTACAAGTCATAATTGGAAAACATGTCTCTAAACCTTTTAAACTTTTCGCTGTTAGTTTGTGATTATTGCGAGCGTTCGGAACACGCAAACTTGAAATGATAGCTGGGGATAGTTGTACGTCTCTACGAATATTTCAGGGGAGCCACCTTCTACTGCGACGACGACTTTTCAAAATATTGACTTAAGTTGTGTCGGAAAAGTCGTAAAGGTTTTTGAGAAAATTTACGACTATTTACTTTTTAGTCGTTGCACTTCAAAGACCCTACAAACGCAATTAGAAGAACGGATACGGTCACTGCAAATATTTGAATTTACGGACGTGGTTGGTTGCTTCCGAAGTAATTTATATCCGAGTTGTGGCAAATTCTATTTCATTTTTATACGGAAAAAGAAGAACATTTTCGAACTCGCTACGAACATTTGTTAATGATGTAATAATAATAATACTAAAGCGGAAGGTAGTAAAAAGTGAAGACAAAAATCGGTAATTGTTTACTGGTTCCCTGAAAATTACATACTCAAAGAACGGATCGTCTAACAACATCAATAAACACAGGGTGATGCAGTGAACGTACACGTTCGCATCTAACTTCCTATTTATCGAGTCTGGGCGAAGTATAATTGAAAACGTGATAAATCAATCGTCTTCAATAGCACAATGGGAACTAAAAGATTTAAAGGTAATTTATTTTCCGGAAAATACGAAACTTGAAATTATTATTATTTGACTAGTACTCGGTACTCTTTCGACTCGAACGAAGTGCATGAAACATGTGGTAGTGCCATTTCGCCAATTTATAATTTTCGGAAAAAAAAAAAACATTTTTTTTAAAGCACACAGCTATTCAATAAGCTATGAGGTCATCGAATTGACCACGTTACCTGCATTTCAAATTTCGCGGTTTCGGTTACCGTCAGGTAGGTAGATTGTTGAGATTGATGATGACTATGCACTGGAATGGTTCTCAGTATGTTGGCACACATTATGGTAATCAGTCTTTCAATTACGTTAATATTTATAAATAAATCCAACTAGATTGAGATTGAAGAGTTCGGTAACCTGTGCGATTAATCATAGTTATATTAGCTGGCCTATTAGCTTCGGTAGGATTGAGGAAAACGCAATTTTGATACCACCCAATAAAATTAGCACAGTACAGTTGATATACGAGTATGTATCTATTTTGCAGGTGCCTTAAAAAACTAAATTATTGCATGCCACAGTTTTTTTTTGGACATTTTTCATATCGAGTTTGCACAATTCCGTCAGCAATACCAACCAGTATATGATTGGTTATTAGAAAAACTTACTGTTCTGCGGAAGAATAGCAGCCCTGAAGCAAAAATCTGCCAACAGTCTGGGCGCAACTTTATTATTTTATGAGTAGAAGTCCGAAAAGTGTTTAAGGCTGAGATGCGGTGTAGGTTACTATGCGACTGAAAACCTAAAAAATAACGTTCCAAATAGCCTCCTGGTTATTCCTTAGGTCGCATAATAACCTACACCGCGTCGCAGCATTAAACACGTTTCAGACTTCTAATAAAATAATAAAGTTGCTTTTTTATTTATTTGATAATTCAATAGAAGTGAAATTGAATTCGATCTCATTAAATCTAAAAAAAATTCTGAATTCGTCAAAACTTGAACAATGTCTTACTCCCCAGGGGGTTTAATATCAAAAAATACTTAAATCGGTTTATTCCCCGACTATATTCAAAGCATTTAGAAGTGAAAGATAATTAGACCTAAGAAATATATCGGAATTCGTGAAAAAGTATATTACCGCCTTACACCCCTCAGGGGTTAGATATCGAAAAATTTGGGAAAACGTTTCTAGGTGCTTATATTAAGAGGCCGGAAAAGGAAAATTGATTTGATAGCTCCAGATGTCTAAAATATTTAACGAAATTCGTGAAAATGTGTGAAAACACCTTTTAACGGACATTTTTTTTCTTACTCCATCTTTGTACACAAATGCAAATCTAATTTTTTTTTTAATTTTAATAACTCTAGTAGCATATCTACATATAGGTACCAAGTTTCAACTCTCTAGCATAAGCCGTTTCTCAGATATGAAAACCCCCCTCACCACCGTACCTTGCTACCCCTATCAAAAATGTATTTTTCTGGGATGCCTCTATAGTAGCTCTATCATCATCATCATTAATGGCGCGACAGCCAAAATCGGTCCAGGGCCTGCAGGATACACTGTCTGAAGTCATCTCGGTTCAGCGCCCGCGTCCTCCAATTTGTGTATCTAAGAAGCGATCTGCAATCTGCGTCAACTGAGTCCTCGTATCTTTTCCGAGGTTTTCCCACCGGTCATTTGCCATGAGCTCTACCTTTCAGTATGCATTTGGGAATTCTTCCGTCGTCCATTCGCTCCACATGGCCTGCCCATTGTAGCTTACGAAATTTTATAAGAGTCGATAGTAACTCTATACAGTTTTCAATTTTTAGCTTTCTACCCTTTGCAGCTTTCGAGTAATTAAAATCAAAATTTTTTCATTTTCACCACCTCCTACTATCACACCCTACACCCGCACCCTCTTCTCCGCTAGAGGTTTACTGGTCCTAACTCCTGTAAAATCTTCAAGATCATATCTGATACGGTTCTTGAGATACAAAAATTTAATTTTATGAAAAATTACTGTCCACCACTTCCGCGTTTCACCGCACCCCTCAAAAATTTTACATTCAGTAGACTCCACTGGTAATTCTATATACAGTAAACAAATTTTATCTTTCTGGCACAATTGAGTCGGAAGATATTGTAATTCAAACTTTTTCTCCCCCCACCCCCATACCTTACTACCCTTCTTAAAAATGTTAATACTTTTCTAATCTCCTAGTATCTCTTAAGACAACTGCAAAGTTTCAGCCATCTGACATCTATCGTTCAGGAGATATGGATTTTAGAATGTTTCAATCCCAGCTTTCAAGCATTTTGGACGCATTGTGTTTCCCCCACTCGAACACCCCTCAACTCCTATAAGCTATTTTTTTGAAAATCGATCCACTATCATAGTACTACAAAAGTTCAAACTTTCAGCCTCCTAGCATAAGCTGTTCCTGAGATCTAGAAACCAAAACTTTTCATCTAAAACGCTCCCCCTCTTCTCTCCTCACACCCTCACCGCTCCAAAAGATACCACTCGTAAGGGTTCCACCATTCTACCTACCATAAAAATTTCAACTTAATATCTCAAGGGGTTTGAGAGCTACGCACCTTCAAACGGTTTTGCGTACGGCGTATACGGCGGACAAAAAGACATTTTTTTTTCTTTTTTGGGGCTTACTACTCCTAAAACGTGAAAATGCAAAATTTCAGGGTAGAAAATATTTTTGAAATTTCAGTTTGATCACAATACTTTATTATTAAAAAATAATAAAGTAAAAGTATTTAACTCTGCTGCTTCTACACAAAGTTTTAGTGATACTGATGTTAACAGATATAAAACCGAAAAACTGTTGGAACACTTTTTTCAAGATGACCACCAAATGGTTGAGGTTGGCACATCACTGACTACCCTCCCTATGCATCGCAAATAAAATTGCTGCCTACACAAAGTACACGGTTCAATTACGAATGGACTACTTCGTTATTTTCTTCCTTTAAGTAAAATTTAACAGTTTTTCTGTTTGTACCGATGTTTGTTCCAAGTTGGCGTGAAAGCCGTTTAAACGATTTTGATCATGTTAAGAACTAGAAGTACCTTCCTTACCGCTTTATGGCAAAGCTGACATTAAGTGTCAGAATACTTTCTTCAGCCATTGTTGCACATATAAATGGGAAATGTTTCCATAAAGGCAACAGCATACTTAAATAATAATTCTTTCCTAATTGGTCGTGTTTGTGTTGAAAGTATTGCAGGGCAATAATATTTTGGTAAGTAGCCACTAATACTTTGTTCATAACTTACAATGCAAAATAATGTTATTTGAAGCTTTGCTTTTATGTCATAAGTAGGTTATATTGGCCTTAACTTTTACAGTTTTTAATTATTGTGAATTTTTTGTTTATGATTATATACTTAAAATTGTTAACAACGTGTTATTAATGGCAGCACAGTATGTGTTCATGCTTCATATCAATGAGGGAATGACATAATAATTTCACTGGTTTTCATTCCTTAACTTCTTGCTTAACCTCTGTTTTCTATATTACCACATTTTTCAAAGTGATAACGCTGAATACTAGACGAAATATGACAAAAAAGCAAGTATACAGTACAAAGCAGTTTCACTTACGCGAATTGGTACCACCTTCCTAGCTTTACATTGCACACCTGCGTACCACGTCCAATGCATTATAGAACAAACATGCAAACAAGAGTATACAGCAGTGGTTCTCAAGTGAAGAAGTCGTTTTATGTAAACATTATTTTCATGTAACTGCCCATGTACGACCGCATTTTCTGGCACCCACCATACACATACAAAGAACGCTGATTCAAAGACAGTGTCAGATCGGATCGAAAAAATATCAAACTGACATTTTGAGTTTCTCTGTCATTACTCACTGGAAATTTGTCCATACTACGGACAAATAGTTCCGAATTATGAGCGATCGCTGGCTTGGCTACCAACATTGAGGGCATGACCAATTGAAAAACTTTCACTGGATACGCCAGTTTTAAAAATGTGTTGGACTAGGCCCGATGGGACTAGTGATTAGAAAAATTCAGTATCTCTAGATCAAAGAGACTGAGATAGAGTAGAAGCGGACCGTATTCGAAAAGCAGCGCCATTGTTTTTCTCTGTCGACTATTACTCTCTAAAAATATTAAACTGTATGGAGTGAATCCACACTAAGTCCGCACTAAGTTCAGTTGCTACATTGGGAAATGGCGCAGTGGTTACGCAAACCGAACCAAAAACCAAAGAAATTGAGCGGGTTCGAATCCTACCCTCAGCCGTGGTTTTACTTTATTATTTTTTAATAATAAAGTATTTATTATGTTTTTATTTCATTATTATAATTTAGTAATCGACCGAGACTGTAGAGGTGCTGAAACTCGATGCGGTTTTTTCTATTGAGCTCTTCTGGGCGTTTCCCCTCTATCTCATACTCTTTGCCCTAGATCACATTTTAGTGTATTTTGATTTGCGTCATATCGAAGACGTTGAACTAGAAAAAAATATAAATTTCGCCAATCTTTTCATAGAGCAGGAGTCAGAAGCACGTTATCCAGGCAAGAGCATCCATACAATATTTTGTTGGAAGCGGTGCAGCTATACCTTTCAAAGTAAAGTCATATGACGGATATTTAAGTAAAACTGCAGAAAAAGAGCTACCTATAAGTCTCTAAGGCATATGATCAAATAGTTCATCCGAGAAGCTCTATCCATTTCCATTTAACTTGCTGCCCTTGCGCAACTCGTTAATAAATATCGAAATATTTTTTATACACCAAAAAAAAACTTTATAACGATAACACAAGCAGTCTAAGCTGCGAAATTCCAATTTTTTATAACATTTCTCTTTATTTTGTTTTAACAATAGATACTTGTCTTGAGTTTGCCAAAATTCTCGAAGAAATATTAATAAAGTCGTGGCTTGGAAAAGAATTGAAATTTTTTTTGTTGATCCGTCGAGCCGGATTTACGGAACAACAATATAGGGAAGTCAGAAGATATGAGCAATAGTTTTATGGTAAACGTGAATTTTTACAATTTTTGAACCACTTTCGGTTGGTATACTTTTTTTTATAATTTTATGTGATTTATTATTTTTTATGATTGATAAAACATATGTGGGTGCTCCGTCGTGCTTTCCCTCTGAGGGTGCAGTTAAGTGAAATGCGAGATAGTTACCGAAACGTGTGATTTATAGAAATTTCATTCTAAAATTATGGATGTGGCTTTTTATTCACATGATGGGATTTCCCAAATTCAAACGTCTGTTATAAATTAAATAAATTTAAATAATTTGATAAGTAATCAATTACTTTAGTATTTTAATAATAAAGTGTTTTTTATTGTTTCGTTCAAGTATAATGCCTGTGAGGAGGCAAAACGTTAGTTGATTGTACAGTACTCGTATTTTATTTATTTCGTAAGTAGAACGGAGCTAAATTCATTCATCTCAGAATGTAGGTACCTCAAGATCGATAACAAGATGTGTGAAATTTCCCACAAAACACAAAAGCTACAGAAAATCGAAATAACTCCGATAGATGTATCTTACTGCTAACTGGTTATTAATAAGATAACCTTGTTCTGTATACACCAACGAGCCAGAACAGCGGTAATAACTCGTATCCCATCTCAATACATTATCATTTGATTGCTTCATTAATTTTAATTTATAGCATCGTATCAAGATTTTTATCACTTCATATATGACCTAATTGGTCGTAGGTAGTTGTAGCTTAAGCCGAGATCCTCTTTAAAGCTCATCCCGCTAGATAAAGCGGCCTACGATTATAGCAGATACGGAGACTGGGCAGTGTCCGTACTATTAAATTTTCAATACATGAATTGGGTCAATTTTGAATTCATCATTTGGATGTAAAATAAAACGAAAATCATAAATTCCGTGAATAAATTTCGCAAGGCAAGAGAAAGAGAGAGTACAGACGCGTATTAATACAAAACAGTAGCGGCATTCTGCGGTATTATAAATCAACGTACCCGGCAATAATAACAAAAAACGCGAATTAATGATCATAGAGCCAAAGAATATAAAAATTAAATTAATCAAAGTCAGATTGGGGCTTTGTAAAGGGGCACATGCAGAACAAAGCTAGCGAGAGCCACTCGAAACAGCCTGTAATTCTGCTGTACTACGCCTGTTTTTGCGTTTTTATATTTTCCTTAATAGTAAAAAAATCTCAACGACCTTTAAGGATAGCGTGGGTGTGTCAAATGGCTTTGAATATTTTATAGCTACTATGACCGTGTGATCCGACCCCAATAACAACTAGCTCCCCTAATGAAGCTTTCATCCCGTGAGCACTAAGGGAAAATGTGCAGCTCATTAGAACTGATTTATCACTGCGAAAATTGTGGTTTTCTTGGGTTATAGCTAGTTTTCCGTTTCCTTGGGAGGGCAGACCGGTAAGATTCGTCTAATTTCCGGCCAGTAGAGCTCATTCCTCTAGGACCAACAATAACAGATTCACTAGTCTATGACCGATTTTCATGAAATACCGAAATATTATTGCAACAGGTTTGCCTGGGAACAATTGAAATGGAATCAGTGAAGTCAGGTGGAAATCTTACCAAGAAATTAATCAGTGAAATGTCGATTGAGCCAACAAGAGCACAGGTATGGGCACACAATGCGAAGATTGATTTCAACGAGCTCTGTACTCTTTGAATCCCCTTGTGATGGTACGGGGAAATTAATTTCTAAATTTTTCATTTCATTTCAGGCATCGAATTTCATATCAAAATTTCGATTTATTTTATAACGAAATCAAATTATTATATATTAACCTGATGGTTTGTTCTTGTTTTTTTCTCAGGCTTAGTGCCAATGTTCTCCAGAACAGAGCCTTAGGGCATGCGACACCAGAAAAACATTCCTCCTGATGGGTCAAAACTAGTCTCACCGTACGAAACCGCTTTTCTGGAGCAGTTAAAGAAACTTTAAGAAATGGATTGTCCTCTGAATTTGTTCCAATTTGTAACTTAAGTTGAAATTAGGCGTTATCACCAGAACAATTAAAAAGTAAGAACCTCCTCGTTTTCTGACATCGAGCAATAAAAACTGAAAATATTTGCTTCATGAAAGCTAAAATTACAAAAAAAAATGTATTTTTAAAATAATAAAGTAAATGTCGTCTTAATTTAAAAAAATCTAATACTAAAACTAAGTAAATAAATTAATTTTAACTCATGCTAAAACAGTCCCTGACCTATTCGATAACTTTTTTTTCCCGATCGCATTTGAACCAATCTGAATTTTCTCTCAAATCTTCTCAACATAGTTGATTTTTCCAGGGATAGGGTATTAGCCTATCGTCTAATTATCCGGAGGGAGGTTTAAAAAGAAATGGAATGGAAATGGATCACGTGAGAGGAGGGTAGTTAAAAAATGCAGTCCTTTATAACAGAAAAAAATGTAGATAGTAGTTGTAGAAAGTGAGGGTAGGTGAGGATGAAAACCAAAAACATCTGATTCTTATTTCTCGAGAACCTCTAAGGATCGAAAGCTAAAAGTTGATGGATATATGCTACGGATGTTACGGAGGTGGGTATACCGGAACCGGAGTCGGAGCCGGCGGTTTTAAATCTGATTTATCGGAGTCGGAACCGGAAGCGGAGGCGGAATAGAAGACAGATGTGTTAAAGGCAGGCTTTTTTTAAGAAACAAGACATGATTCACAAAGCGAACTATATCTTATTAAGTAAGATACACATCTCAAAGCGGCGAATCACACTTTAGACATTGGTCCTTTTCTATAAGACAAATGGCCGCCTTAAGTGGACCTAACCAGATACAAGTATTGAAATGTAAACGGCGCACGTTCATACCTTTCTTCATACAACTTCTTTTAAATACATAAAACAATCCACAAAATCGAACACGTTCTGGCCGCGGTCGCTCGCTGCGTTTCGATCTTCGTTATAACCTTCCATTCAAAGTTATCGAAGCCGAAGTCGAAGTCGGAGGTTAAAATAAATCGACCTTTCTGAGTCGGAGTCGAAGCTTCGTAACATCCCTAATTTATTCTCCATTCTAGATAAATAATTTTTTTTTATGGGAAGCAATTTATGGGGGTGCGGATGAATTTTCGTATTTAAGGAACGGCTAATGCGAAAAAGTTGAAACTTGGTACGTATATGTAGATGTAGGTACTACAGAAATTCTTTAAGCAAACAAATTTAAAAATTTTGGTTCTGTCGAGGTATGGAATTAATTCCTTATATGTAGAAGCGTCTGGAAGCGGTTTTCCGAATTTTTTATATCCATCCCCTAAGGAGTTGTAAAATGGTGGTATACATTTTCACGATTTCTGAGATTTTTTCTAGATCCAATGAGATATCGAATTCCCTTTGATGTCACAGGAGTTTAAATATAATTGCCAAAAAAAAGTATCCCAGAATTTAGAGACTTTCAACCCTCAAGGGGGTGCAAGGTGGTTGTTCAAGTTTTCATGAATTTCGACAAATATTTTGGGTCTAATGATATATTGGATTCGCTTTTTCTTCTATTGACTTTGAATATAATACCTTAAAAATTAATTCCAGGATTCTGCGATTTCAACCCCTATGGGGTGTAAGATGAGTGTGTATGTCTTCACGAATATCAAAATATCTCTTAGGTTAAATTAGGTATCGAATTTTCATTTTTTAACGGACTTTCTATACAATCGTCTAAAAACCGGTTTAGATATTCAACCCCTAACAGGCTATGATCTTATCCCCTATGTTTTTGTTGAAATTAAAAAAAAAAACAATCGGCCAACAGTCTGGGCGCAACTTTATTATTTTATGGGTAGAAGTCCGAAACGTCTTTAATGCTGAGATGCGGTGTAGGTTAATATGCGACTGACAATCTAAAAAATAACGTTCCAAATATCCTGCTGGTTATTCCAGGAGTACATATAGGTACTAAGTTTCAACTTTTTAGCATGAGCCATTTCTGAGATATAAAAAACTACCCCGTACCATGCTACTCCTATCAAAAATTTATTTTTCCGTGATGTTTCTATAGTAGCTCTATACAGTTTTCAATTTTTTAGCTTTATATCCTTTGCAGCTTTCGAGAAATTGAAATCAGAATTTTTTCATTGCCACCCCCTCCCACCATACCTCCCTAAACCCACATCCTCCGGTAGAGGTCTAGTGGTCCTAACTCCTGTAAAATTTTCAAGATCATATCTGATACGGTTCTTGAGATATAAAAATTTAATTTTTTGAAAAATGATTGTCCCCCAACTTCCGCGCTTCACCTCCTCCTTCAAAAATTTTATATTCAGTAGACTCCACTGGTAAATCTATATACAGATATCACATTTTATCTTCCTGGCATAATTAAGTCGGAGGATATTGTAATTCAAAGTTTTTCACCCCGCACCCCCATACCACACCACCCTGCTTAAAAATTGTAACCCTTTTCTAATCTCCTAGTATCTTTTAAGACAACTACAAAGTTCCAGCCATCTGACATAAATTCCAGCCATCTGACACAAATAATATGGATTTTAGAATGTTTCAATCGCAGCTTTCAAGCGTTTTGGACGCATTGTTTTCCCCCCACTCGCACACCCCTCGACCACTATCTACCATTTTGCAAATGGGTCCACTATCATAGTACTGCATAAGTTCCAGCTTTCAGTCTCCTAACATAAGCGGTTCCTGAGATCTAGAAACCAAAATTTTTCATCAAAAACGCTCCCCGCTCCTTCCTCCTCACACCACACCCCTTCACCTACCCCATTCTACCTACCAAAAAAATTTCAACTTAATATTTTATTATTTATTATTTTCAATAAAAATATAAGGGATGAAATATCGACATAACTCTTTAGGTGATGAATATTAAAAAATTCGAAAATCGGTTTTGAGGCGAATAAATAGAAAGCCCGTAAAAAACTAATTCAATATCTCATCAGGTCTAGGAGATATGTTGAAATTTGTTAAAATGTATACAACCCCTTTACACCCTCTTAGTGGTTAAATACCAAAAAAACTGGAAAACAGTTTCTAGGCGGTGTATAAAAAACCCTTTCGTGCAAATCTGCACTTTTTAGCTTCATAAATTAATTCTGTAGTATATCTACCTACAGGTACCGAGTTTCAACTTCCTAGCATAAGCCATTCCTGAGATACAAAAATCGATCACTACCTTCCCCAACTAGCAAACAAACTTCGCATTTTGATTTTCCGGAGGCTATACCTTCGATAAGGCTTCAGTGAGACTGTTGAGCGCAGGTTGTGAACTATTACCTTCGATAAAGGTTAGGTTAGATTACAGTGGCGGCCAAAGCCTCACATAGACCCATGAGGGTCCATAGTGATACCATTAAAAAACAGGAGACCCAATGTACCTATGATAGTTGCGCTTGCGTTTCAATCTGTACTGAGAGCTCCTCGTTTAATTCAAAGGTCCCTGTTACCGTAGCAACTTCGATAAAGCTTCCGTAAGACTAGCGAGCGGAGGCTGAACATTTCAGGAGCCATAGCTTCGGTAATAACCTCTATAAGGCCTTATGGAAGTAAATACCAACGGCTTTAGGGAGGTTTGCAAGCGAGCTTCACTCGACATGTCTAATTGGAAACATCAAGTGATTCGGCTTCAACCCTATTACGAGAATGTTTCAGTTTAGCCTAGTGGGTAACGTAGCGGACTAATGTTTGACGTGACCGTGGTTCGATTCCGAGAGTGTGCAAGGTATAAGTAAAATCAATTCGCATCTTTTAAACAAATAATAATAATTTACAGGAAAATAAATTCGTAGTTGGAAGAAAACAAAAGTAAAAAATTTGTGAATATTATTATTTTTTTTTTCAAGTTTCGGTAAGACCTTACCAAAGCCTCCCATTCGAAGTATTGCTTCCCTTGAAAGTCATAACCTTCGTTTGGAAGCAATGTAAACTTCCATACGGAAGCAAAACAGCTTCGATAAAGCCTTATACCAACTGGTGGCGCTTGGCTGTTGCTGTTGAAACATGGGAAAATGTGAGCCAAATTAGTTCGGTAAGAGCTTATCGAAGCTTTATCGAGGTAAGAGAATAGCTTCGATAAGGCCTTATGGAAGTTAGTTTGCTAGTTGGGGGCCGTATCTTGCTTCCCCCGTCAAACATTTTTCCTATGAAAGATCTATGGGCGATCTGGATAGCCATCAATTTTTAACTTTCTATCATAAAAAGTTTTCAAAAAAAGCCAATCGGAATATTTTGCTTTCTATCCTCTCCCACCTCTGAAACTTTGGAATCTATAATCAGTCCCCATATGACTCCGAATCCAAAGTTTAAATCTCATTGGCCGTCGGATATTGTCAAGTTATTCCACTGTACAAAATATTTGAGTGGCGCCGAATAAATTTAAAACGTTCGAAGTGGTAGCAAATTCGTCGAGAAATTCGATAGTATTAAGTGAGTTTAATACCTAAATTAAGTCTTTTCCTCATCCTAATACATGAATGTAAAGATTTGCTAATCCTTCTTTAACACTTAATAGCTTCATTGCGAGTTAAACGAATCGTTACAGTCTCGACTCGCATTGTCGTAATATTCTACACGCCCCTCGTTGGGCGCCAGTTCTTTAGAGTGCATAAGTATTTCATAAGAGCTTCACATGTATCTATAGGACGAATGACGTATGATGCATACGGATACCTCATTCGACAAAAACTAAGATGCTGTCCAACACCTTGGAAAGAAGGTCACATTGGAAAAGCTCTTGAAATGAAATGAACATAGGAATACGTCTCTTCGCCAGATACAACGAATGAAATCTTAGGTAGAATACAATTTAATGTATCTATAGCAACTAAAGGATATTAGCTACTCACTAACAATGTTCAATTTTTGTATGACTACATGTATGTTGTATCTCGGAAAAATGTGCTTGAACCAGACGATATACCTAGCAATGCTGAAAAATTTGAAACTTGTTTTGTCAGCCTGAAAATGAATCACGTAGGGAGGGGATTAAGACAAGACTTTACATCATACACTTGAAGTTACACAATAAAAAGCTACAAATTGATATAGCAAAAGGAGAGCACGTTCCATAAATATGAACGAGTAAACATTCTCATCATATCCGGAAATCATAGTAAAAAAAGGTGAACCCGTCTACTGAAGAATTCTTTGCACTTATAACATCGTGCTGAAAAAAACATTGCGTAAAAAATGGAAATGTCATTGTTCTCGTACTGAATTTTCTTTCAGGATTTCCCTTTTTTTATATTATATTCTCTTGTTCGTTTTTCCTTCTCTAGTTTTTCATCAAACACATAACACAGCATGAATGTTGTCATCTATTAGGGAACATGTTGGAACGTAGAATGGTATAGCGGTCTAGGAGCCAAGAAAATTTAATAAAATCGTAAAAGGTATGAAAAATGCTCGAACCTCCTGCTCTTTAATCCAAAAGAGTCCTATGTTAAGGATATACCCTTCGAGATACAACCACGCTTTTGAATAATAACGACGAACAAAAATGTACAATAGCTTCCACTGACAAAAAAAAATATAAATACAATAGCAACAACAACCGTATCGAACTTTCTTGGGTTGGCAGGCACCATCCCTTTCATAGTTTCGGGAAGATTTTCGTAACTTCTGGATTCGATATCTCTCTTTTCGGCAGATTACTTCCATTACATTTATCTTTGCCGGGGAAAAAAATAGGACCCGCTCAATTTGGTAAGAATGGAAGCTCTTGAAACGGTCGCCATGGCAATAGCAGTTCCGCATAATCGGAATGGAGCACTTGAAACATATGCGATGTAAGAGGTTTTGGTGGAATTAGGTGCGTCGAGGGTATATAGCGAGCCATTTAGATCCTATTTTAGAAATTCGGATACTAATTTGATCCAATGGAAGGAAGCTAAAAGCTACAGAAATGATCGAACGAGTATCGAAATAGCACTATCGAACGAGTCGTGCTGCAATTGGTGAAGGGAAGTCCAGATTTAGGAACTAATAAAAGGACTCATATGTTTATAACCAAAAAGGATTTTGAACGAAAAATGTGCAACCATGCCTGCACTGTAGCCCAACACCCTGATGAACGAAGGACAATTCCTTGATTTTTTATAATTTGCCGTTTTTGACTTATTTCCCAAACAAATAAAACTAAATTTTTGAAATCTTCGTCTTATACATTTTTCATGCCGAATTTGAGATATTTGGCAAAAACTCTCTCTAAATTCAATTTCTCTATTCGTCATGAAAGTGCTTGTGCAATTTTTGAATTTTGTGATCGACAAGAAATTTCCAAAAAATTTGCTACCCTGAAATTTTGTATTTCCACGTTTTAGGACTAGTAAGCCCAAAAAACGCCAAAAAAAACCAAATGTCCGTCTGTCCGTCGTAGATGCCGTACGCAAAAGCGTTTGAAGACGTATTAGATCATAAACCCGTTGAGATATTAAGTTAAATTTTTTTTGGTGGGCAGTCTGGGTGAACCCTTCCGAGTGGTAACTTTTGGGGGTGGGGCGGAGCTAGGGGAAGTGTTAAAGACGAAAATTTTTGGTTTCTATGAACTGCTTATGTTAGAGAGCTGAAACTTGAAATTTATGTAGAGCTATGATAATAGACCGATTTGCAAATATCGGTGAAGGGGTGTGGGAGTGAGGAGAATAACAATGCGTTCAATATTCAAAAATCCATATCTTCTGAATGGTTGGCGTCAGAAGTTTAAAACTTTGTTATTGTTTTTAGGCATTCGAGGAGCCTGGACAAGAACTAAAATTTTTAATAGGGCTGGTGGGTGAGTTGGTGAAAGACTTGAGATTACAATATCTTCGAAACCAATTATCTAGGAAGATAAAATTTGGTTTGTGTATAAGTGGTGTCTATCAAATGTAAAATTTGTAAGGGGGAAGTATGACACGGAAGTGCACGAAAGAGGGATACCAATTTTTGAAAAAGAATTATTTTTGTATCTCTAGAACTGTACCAGATATGATCTTAAAAATTTTACAGGAGCTAGGCGCAGAGTATACCTCTAGCAAAAATTTGGAGTTGGTGGTGTATGGTGTGTGGTGTGAGGGGATGAAAAGGAAAAATTTTGACCTAGAAAATAGAAAAGAGTAGAAAGTTTTAAGTTTGTTGGCTATATACAATCACCAGAGAGGCATCCTAGATAAATACAATACAATTTTTGAAACGGGTAAGGAGGAACAAGATTGTGTTTTTTCTATCTCAGGAACGGGTTATGCTAGAAAGTTGAAACATAGCATATATATGTAGATGTACTACAGAAGTAATTTAAGTAATTAAGGGCCAGTTTTCCATTTGAGGTGGTGGGGGAAAAACAATTTTTCGAGGAAATTTTTTATACATTTTCACGAATTTCTTCATATCTCTTTATGTCAAGGTTAAGGTCGCCATATTGAGCTATTTAACACGATTTGGGCTATTTAAGTGTTTAATTCGCGGGTACAAATTTCAAAAATCTACTTATAGCTTTTTGGGCTATTCAGAAAATGCACATAGGGTTATTTTTTTAGTTTACAGCATACCTAATTTACGAGGAAAAAATAAAAATAGGGAAATTAGGAAATTAAATTTCAGTCGTCTCTTGGGTTAAATCTGCTAAAATACAACGCTCAAATACAACGTTTGCAAACTACATACGTCATATCACAAATGCTGTTGCAACTAAATTTCGGTTCTCCAGTCATAATATTGAAAAATAATAGTTCACACGATATCTATCTGGTATTACAAAAGAAAAATTAATTCAGAATCGGTTCATTATTTGTGAACACCCGTAGAAATATAACATACAAGAGACAATAGATTTACCAATATTGATGACTGTCATAGAGTTCCTTTATTTTTTGTATAATGTATTAATTATAATTTTTACTGGATTGGTAGGAGTTGCAAAAATTTCAGTCCCTCTATAGTTATTATTACATGCGTACTCTGACAACCCGAACAACTCACTTGTTATTGATATTAAAGTTTCCAGAGAAAAAAAACAACTCCAGAGAGCTCTATATACTTCTCGCGTGTTTTAGACACTTCTCGTATGTAATAAACCTTCCGCGTTCTATACAAACAACCGCATATATGCTGGAAATTTCTCGACTCAACACATGCAGTATATAAACGCCGCAGAACCGGGGGATAAGTTTTTGTACTGCGAGAGTGAAACGACGGTCTACGCGAAAGCGTATTTTTAAAGTGATTTTCATCGATAAAAGCAATCAAGTTGTAAATGAAATCGAATTATGTTTTACTTGAAAACCAGGCGAAATTATTTTTCAATCATAATTTTAACCTTATATTTAACCAAAATATTTATTACACATTATGCGAATTCTGGAACACAGTTCGTCGTCAAAATCGCATTTGTGTTCAACATGTTTAAGTAGGTTTATTAAAATTGCAAAGTTGAGCGCGGTATTTGGGCTACAAGTCTTCATGCGGGTTTTGGGCTATTTCATAAGCTCACTTGGCGGGTTCTGCACCAAACTATCTGGCAACCCTGGTCAAGGTATCAAATAAATTCTGAGAGCTCTTTACAGGGGCGCAATAGAAACCGTTTTCAAAATTTTACGATTTTCAAATTCGACCCCTAAGCAGCTCACACCACCTCAACCACATCGAAAGATCAATAGCTCAATGTGAGATGTACCTTCAAGGGCTTCGCACCGGAATGAATCCACCACACTGTAGGACTCTAGGTCAATACCTTTTCTCATCTTATTCTGACTGACTGTTTGAGAATGGAACAGGCGAATCATTAAGGTTTACCAGGAAGCGCCAGTGTGCTAAAATACTCGTATATACAATCAATTCAAGAAAGAAACCGGGATGATCCTCTATGTCGATAGCAAGCCAGTTGAGACTAGAATGGTATGAGGGTAGTTGGGTCTTAGCTGAGAAAACAAAGAACACTGTGCGGGGTGGATATATTCATAAGTAGCTTCTTTCGTATCTTCACAAAGCCTTTTCTTCAGTCTTCTCGTCTGAAAGGATTTGTGCAATAAATTGACTTATGTTGCCTATAGTAACCTGATTGACTATAAGTTCATGTTTTTCCAGTTCAAAGTTTAGACCTTGTACAGATGACGATTAAAGGTTGGTTTAGGTTAGAGTGGTTATCATCTGAACTAAAGATCAACTCACTTAGATCTTCGGCTCATCCATTGTGATACCACCCTCGTGACACCTCAATGAAATTAAGATAGTGCTACCACAGAGGAATACGAATCTTAGTACCAGTAAGAGGAGGTTCTGATGGAAAGGCAACAACGGTTCCAGTAAAAGATTGGAAATTACAAAAAATCCGGCCGCGTTAAGCAAATACTGATGACAGAAAAATTCCCAGACGGATCTTGAAAGGCAAAGTGGCTATCGAGAACCAGAAAATCCATTAAAGATCGCGGATATCAGATTGCTCCTAAGATTTTAAAACTGGAGGATGCGGCCGCTGGATCGAGATGATTTGGGTTGCAACGCCTTTAACGATGATGACTTTAAAGGAATATTGCTAGTTGAATTAGTCATGCTCTTCTAAGGTATTATTACTATTTCCAACACCTTGTTTTTACTAAGACCATGAACAATGGGTGATGGCTTGGTGTTATTCGACCTTACGACCTCCCAATTTTATGCAAAATGTAATTTTAATAGCATAAAAGTCAAGCTACCACAGAAGCTAATTTTAAGAATTTTTTGGTTGTTTTTCGGCGTAAGAGAAGTTTTAGGAGTGAAAGACCAACACGAAAGCCCGACTGGGATCAATCACTGTCCTGGCTACTGCCACTTAGTGTGCGAATCAATAAACCCTAGTGAACAACCACAATTGCACATACTCGTATTTACCTCATTCAAAAAAGTACTATATAGCCTGGGTGGCTTAGTGGCTAGAGCACTAGCCTTCGTTGCACCTTGTACCAGGTTCGAATCTGCTTGGCGACAAGTAATTTTCGAGAATGGGATTGGGTGCCGGACTACCAGTTCGCTCAGCTGTAAATGAGCACCTGAGTTAAAATCGGGGTAATAATCACGGACGAACGTGTGGCTCACCACTTCACCTCCTAGTGTTCCGTTGGTCTAGTAATGAAGTAACTCTAGCATTACTTCAAGGCCTAGGCCCAATTTGGGATGTTGTGTCATTGATTATTAAAAAAGTACTATGAAAAATTGCGCTATTTTATAACTCGTGAAAATGAATTTCGGTTCTATATCTTACATATTTAGAAAACTTCAGCAATACCATTAACTGTAAGGGTGTTTCGGATAGAATGCATGATACACCCACTGATGAGTCAATGCCATCTGATGGCGAAAACGGTCCTTCGGACTTAGTCCAACACATTTTAAACTGGCTTCTCCAGTGAAGGTTTTTCAACTGTCATGTCCTCAATAGCAGTAGCCAGGACAGGGATTAATCTCTGTCGGGCTTTCGTGTTGATGTTTCACACCAGAAACTCCTCTGACGCCGAAAAACAACCAAAAATTTCTTAAAACATATGTATGTATTGTACACTGTTTTAAAAAAAATTTATTTTCAATCCAATTTTTACTTGAAATTTCCAGTATATTTCATTTTTTTAAGTAAAAGTACACATTTCAATCACTTTTACACGAAATTACTTGTAATTATGCGAATTGTTTGTAGAATTGTTTTAGATATTGCATTAATAAAAAAAAATAATAAATTAATCATGTACTTCTCAACTGTACAATTTACATGACAAAGATCATAAAATTACGCGATCTTTCGTGTAAAATTAACTATACATATTTATATATGAATTAATAATTACGTTCTTTTTCGTGTAATTCTACTTATCTATTTGAATTTTACGACGAAAAACATGTTATATAAGAAACCACGAAGTTGGACGCTTCCTTCGATTTTGTTTTTTACTAACATGAAAATGAAACGCCTTCGGTGGCGCAGTAGCTACGCGCGCCAAACCTAAGAAGCAAAACCAAAATTTATTGCGGGTTCGACTCCTACCTACAGCCAAGGGTTTTATTGAGAGTAAGTAAGTAAGAAATAATATTAGTAGTAAAGAATGCTAATTATACACTTTTCTTAGAGTGTAAATTCAAGAGAATATTCAGTGAATTTGTTGCTTTTAAAGTTGAAATTTACTGATTGCAAATTGAAATTTACTGACCAAAAATTGAAAATTACATTCAAATTGACTATTACATCCCAATGTAAATTTACTTGAAAAGGTGTGGCATATTTTCCTACTATCCAAAAGATGTAAAATTCAATGAATTTTTTCACTGTGTAGGTATCACTATAGAAATTGGCATGAACATTACGACGTTATGCATCGTTATCATGGTGTTGCCTTTCAATGTCGGATTTTGTTTACTATATGTCTTATTGACCGATATAAAAACAGCCTTGCTGTTTGAAGCGTAATAGTTTGGTGTTATCACGCATTGAAATCGATGCATGGTCTTTTCTTTGACTTTTAAAACAGTTTTAGTTAATCACAGTCCATCTCAACATTTTAAAAACAATTTAATTTTGTAAGATTCACTATAATAGCATCACTATCGGAAAATAAATTTTAAATAAATCAAATCTAGATACGCTACACAAATTTAAATCGAGTGTTTCAAAAAAATTCACCCAAAAAGTTATCCTGTGGACTAAGCGACAAAAAAATCAAATTCCCTAATAATCCACTTGTCTGTACAAATCTGTTCCATTTAAAATTCATCAAAAAGTCAAAGGCTCAGCCTATAAATTATAAACAACAAAATCGAAACTCCATGGGCTGAAGATATTGCCATCGTCGTATATTGGAAGCAGCCTCATCCCGAGTTCCATAAAACAAGGAAAGGCTATAGCCTAGCAAGTGGAGATTTATTCTTATTCGATGGCTCCTCCCAGCATTTATTAGCAGTTATCGACAGCGGCATAGTCCTGAAAGTTTGGGGGTGGGGGTGGGTTATCGCGATACCTAGAGTCTACTTTTGTTCTGAAAATTCCTCTAATTTACACAAAGGCACGATTTATATTAGACGAGATTTACTCTACAGTACAAGACGCCTGGAGACACCGTCATGCTTCTAAAGTGTAAAACCGACCAAGTTTTCCAATTTATTTCGGTTTCACACAACTCTAAATGGATTTTTATCGTTGCCGGGACTTTAGAGGTGGTCTGCAGTGGTAGCTGGCTAAAAAAAACTACCCCTTGCCTTAAATCTATATAATGCCTTTGTACACCGGTCATGCATGTTCCGCTAGCAAAAGCAAACTAGTAGTGATTGCGACGTGTCTAGGTCGATTCAGTGGGCTAGGGGTTGGCGATAGCGCGTTAAAAAAACTCACTGCATGCCTCCTTCTCAGCGCTTTTCAATGAACTCAATTTGGTTGAATTCTATTTTGTTTCTATTTTCGATCTAAACAAAGTGAAATTCTGTTCCACTATGTGGAGCCCTCACGTCCTACCCCACACAACAGCCAGCGCCACACATACAAAAGGACCTATCGCCTCCTGATTTCTAAAGCAAATATATCGCGGTGAGATTCCAAGTAAACAATTCCTTCCCGCTGCTTTTGTAGGGTTGTTGGGATCTGATTGATAAATCTATCGAACTCAAGTACTTGAAGCGTCGGAATTAACTTTAAACTTCTCGTTTACAAGGTGGCAGAACGAGGATGTGATATAGGCGTGGTGGTGGTTGCTTAGCGGTATATACTACAGCCCCTATCACTTTGTGTTTAACATCCTTTCGATTTACTCACCCCCGCACCACACTCCCTCTGTACATCGACTTTAATGTATGGGGCACAATTGCGGTACGGGTCTTCGTAATGGAATAATGGCTCCAATGGCACAGGATTAAGAAATTAATTGACATTTTGAAGAACATGATATGGTCTAGGAGCGGTATCCGAAAATGTGCACCGTACAGTCTTGCCGGTAATTGCACTGACGTTTTACGATTGCTTGTAATTTGCGTTGGGATTCGTTCACCGAGATTTCATACAACTGACTCCATTGATTTTAGCTCGATCAGAGTCAGAAATTTTTTAATTAATTAATTGGTCATTTCGAATAAAAACCTTTGCTTGTTATCGCAAACAAATAAATCAGAAATAAACCCAGGAAGAAGAGGAGGACAAATGTGTTTGTTTTTTACAAAATCTCAATAATTGATAATTTTCAAAAAAAGGCTATGAATTTCGAAGAAATTTTCTTAATTACTTCGAAACTCTGGTTCTCAGTTGTTATTTCGAATTTCAGCCAAGAACTTATCAGTAACGTGTAAAAATTAGACTTTTCGAAAGAATAGGATTTCCTCTTTTTTTTATTTTACTTTATCAAATTTGGTCCCTGGTTTAAGTTTTTGGGGATTGACTCGAGAAAGGCGTCTCTAAAGAAAATAAGATATGTGGCGCAGGCTGTATAAAGGGACCTTATCTTGCCAAGGTAAGATTTTCAGTATAAGCCAAGACCTGAGTTTAACTCAAATTTTCATGTTTGGTATTTTTTGCACCAAACTCTACCTACATACGAGTATCTTAAGATCAACTACAAGGTGGTTTTATTTGATATTTTCACTTCAAGATAGCATAAAAATTCATTTTTCCGAAACAGACTTTATAAAACATTTCATTAATTAAAATTCTTTTCAAAAATATTACAGTTTTTTTCTTTTAAATTGTTTGTAATAATTATATTATTTAATTCCAAGCTCGAAAAAATATTAAAAAAGGAGGGGGGGTGCTTTAAAGTTTTCTTCGAAAGAAGGGTATAAAATGCGGGATAAAAAATGCACTGTAGCAATGCCAATGTGTTTGAGTGAGCATTCACAAAAAACTATTTCTAGAAAAAATATAGGGCAGGGGGGAGATTTGTTTTTAAAACAGTGATGGGGGGCGAACTAGGTAGAGCGGTCACAATATTAAGCAGTGCCTAAGACAAAACCAAAAAATTAGACTGAAATTTAAAATACTTTAACAAACAAAAAATGGGGGGGGGGGGGGTTCAAAATTAGGGGATGGCGGCACTTCGTGTACAGGAGATGCAGGAGAAATGAGGAGGGAGCATAAAATTCCTAAGCAAAGCCGAAAAGTGCACATGGGCACTTAATTAGGCAGTCGTAATGTCTAAAAACTTGTCAAAATTATCAATTAAACTTTAACCGCGATTACCTCAAAACTACCCTTTTTGTACTTCAAAATTCAAAACGCCATAACTTCGTCAATTTTTGAGATTTTTACGCGATTTTTGAGGCGTTCTCTTCAGAATTGTGTACTCTATCCAATAATATGAAAAATTCTATTTTTACCTCTTACAAGATAAGGTCCCATTGTACAACATGCATCACATATATATATATTTTAATAACTTTGGAATAACAAACGGTAGGAATTTGCCAAGACTTTAGTTTAACTAAGATACAACTCAAAAAATAATTTTCTAAAAAGAGCAAAATTTTTTTATACAACTTTGGAGGAAAATTACTGAACTTAGATTTTTTACATATTACGGGTTGAGTCAAAGATTACCATATCCATTGATTTTAATTAGTTCTTCCATTTATTTTGATGTACAATAAAATTGCAGTACCTGCCTAATATTCATCTTATTTATATGAACAATCTGAAATCCACCCTCAAATGTTTTATATTCACGTTTCGTAGCTAGTAGATCCCACAAAAGCAAAAGTCATAGATACGAGCCTCCAAACTCGTTTTTTGGAGGCTCGTATCTCACACACCCATTGATATATAAAGTGCCAATTTTAAGGTGAATACATTGGGTAGACTTTCTTAAGTATAAGTTTCTCGGCGGTGGGAAGTTCAGGAGGAAGGTAAGGGAAGCGTGTTAGATGAACATTTTGAATTCTATGTCTGAAGGACCGCTTATTCGTGGAAGTTGAAATTTCAGATTCGAACAGAACCTTTGGAAAAAAAAATTAAAGAAATTGGTGGGATCCGATTCGCTCGAAAGCAGAAATCGCGATGTTCTAAAATCAATATCTCCTGAACGTTTTATGACACAAGACTCAAAAAAAATTGTAGAAAATCGACTTAAAGTGTTTTGCTTTTAAGCCGACGATATTATGTACACAGTGCGACAAATAAGTTTCGAGACTGGCCCTGGAAAACATCATTAAAAGAAAAAATCTGGATATTTTTCATTTTTTTAATTTAAAATATTCTCCCACAGTTTCAATACACTTGTTACAGCGATTCAACAGTGATTCAAATGCGTGTTCTAGCTCATTTTGTGGATTTGCCTCTAGTGCTCGTGTTAAAGCTGTTTTGATGGTCGAAATGTCATTAAAAAAACATTCTTTCAACTTCAATTTCAATTTCGGGAATAGAAAGAAGAATGTGGCCAAATCAGGTGAATACGGTGGATGATTCAACACACTGACTTGATTCTGAGCCAAAAATTGACGAACAATGAGTGAGGTGTGACTCGGTGCATTACCCAGTTCTCTGGATCACGATATTCGGGTCGAATACGACGGATTCTGGCCATCACACGCTTCAAAACTTCGAGATAAAATGCGCCAGTAATTTTTTGGCCAGTTGGAACGAATTCCCTGTGGACAATTCCTTTGCTATCGAAGAAAGTAATGAGCATTGTTTGAGCAACATTTTAATATTTCAACATCGATAAAAAAGTTGTTTTGGGAGAACTGTCATAACTTTGCTATCTATCAACCGATTTAAACAAAATTGGTATTACCGGGAAGAGGAGTGTCACAGCTTTCAAACGCCGGTCTGTACACATAGATGGTCCTACTAGTTACATATATATTGTTCGAGTCTCGGAACTTATTTGTCGCACTGTGTATGTTGAATCTTTGTTACATAAGTTAATAGCATCGAAAAAGCTAGGTTACAGCGCTACACATAGTAAAAAAACAACTATTTTTAAATAATTCAAATTCCAGCTTTACTAACTTTTGCTGCTAAATTGCTATGTTAAACTAACTGTTGTAGGAATTAATGAAATCCTCTTTTGCTGTGATTCTACCTCACTATACTTCTGAATGACGGAACTATGTAACTAATTTTGTAATATCAGCTGATGTCAAGCATAATACAAACATTTGCATTCTCTAGCATATTTCAAAAATTGTTTATTGAAATAAGTAAGTCGTCTGTTAAGCTCTCTTGACACTGTGTGTTAAGTTGTTAAATTGTTGACTAAAAAAAAATTTGACGAAAAGTTTAGTCAAAATTTGGTTTGTCAAAATAGAGCAAAAAAAAATAAATAATGTGGCAAACAAAAATTTGACGACACTATATTACTGTATTTATATAGTCAAATATTTGACATAGTGGCATACAGTGTAATACATGTTTTTCATACCCACTTTCTTAGTACCTTCATATAATAATGTAAAACATTTAAATGTTTGTGGGTTCTTTCTCGCTGAACACTGAAATTTTTTTTAGACCATGTTTTTTGCTTCCCCAAATAAAAAAATACAAAATTTATTTGAAGTCAAAATGGTTTTTATATAAATACAATTACCATAGCAATTTTGCAGGTTTTAGTCTAATTTCCGCTCATTTTACTACATATTCAAATTTCTAGTATAACACACGGATGAGTTTAAATTGCAATTTATTTTAATTAAACCCTATTTTATATATTCAGATGGAAATGTTAGCTGTCGAATGATCCGGTCGGATGCTATGCAGCACCCTCTAAAGTTCTGTGAGTATAAATACTTCCTCAGTTTCATACTTTACTAAGTGCTTCTATGGAGCTACCTCAGTAGAATTTATAAGAGCTAAACTTGTAGTTTTATTCTTGCTTGCTTTATAAAGTATTGAAACTTGTATTTCTCTACAGCGTTCTTTCTTCCTTTTGTTTGTTTCACGTATGCTTAACTCTTAACTTTACTCAGCTTTTATATGTTTAAGTGGAAAATTGGGAATTTTTTGGGCGGATTGTAGCTTTTATTCAGGATTCTAATCTTTAAGTATTACAAGGCTTATATGGAGTGGCAATGAACCGAATCTCGGAGAAAACAGCGACATAAAATTCAACACAGTTCTGGTAAACGAAATTAATTCAGTTGACTGAAAGATCACATCACTTCAATTGTAAAAGAATGTCTTTTATGAATAAAATTGACACCTTTTTTATATGTCAACAAAAGAGATATTTCACAAAAAGTATCACTTTATTTCTAAAAATTTAAAAATAAGCAGAAGATTTGATACTAGTACACCGACACTTCTCATTTTTTTGGTCCGAAATCGTTCAAATAGCTTCATACATGAGCTTAACCCATTTTATAACTAAAGGTGCCATTCAGTTATTGAATCTTCATCATATTAGGTTTTTTTGGAAATTTTAATATTTATACTCTAGATGAAATCATATAGAGTATTATAAGTTTAATCCAGCCGAAAAGTTTGTAACGCATAGAACCAAGCCTCGGACGAAAAAAAGTTATATATTATTTTTTGCTTATTTGTGGCCAAAAACCTCAAATCCGCTTGACGTCCGTCCGTCCGTCCGTCCGTCCGTCTGTCCGTTAGCACGATAACTCAAGAACGCCTTCACCTAGGATCATGAAATTTTGAATCTGGATGTTTGGTTGAATTTGTAAGGCTAAGTTCGTTAACGGGCAAAATCGTCCTACTCCTTCTGGTAGCTGCCATACAAAATGTCCTTAAAACACGTGTTCAAGAATATTGGCCGATAACTTTAGAAGGGTTTAAGCTACGACATTGAAATTTTGTATGTGTTATTTTTCCAATAGTTGGAGCTAAATATATGATTATAAAGAAAATCCTTTTAGTCCTTCGTGTAGCTGCCATACAAATATCCTGTCAAAATGTATTCACTTAATTTACGAAACTCACTATAACTCACGTAATCTTTTAGCTACGAATTCGGAATTGTGTACAAGTCAGTTTTGATTGAAAACAAAGTTCGGGTTTACTAATCAGCAAAATCCTCTTACTCCTTCTGGTAGCTGCCATACAAAATGTCCTTAAAACACGTCTTCCAGAATATTGGTCGATAACTTCAGAACGGCTTAAGCTACGTCTTCGAAATTTTGTATGTGTTATTTTTACAATAGTTGGAGCTAAATATATGTTTATGAAGAAAATCCTATTAGTCCTTCGGGTAGCTGCCATACAAATATCCTGTCAAAATGTATTCACTTAATTTACGAAACTCACAATAACTCAAGTAAACTTTTAGCTACGAATTTTGTACAAGTTAGTTTTGAGTAAAAAGGAAGTTCGAGTTTACTAATCAGCGAAATCCTTTTACTCCTTCTGGTAGCTGCCATACAAAATATCCTTAAAACACGTGTTCAACAATATTTTCCGATAACATTTGAACGCTTCAAGCTACGAATTCGAAATTTTGTACACGGTCATTTTTGAATGGTTCCAAGGCAAAGGATAAATATGTAAGAAATCGAGTGAGTCCTTCCTGCACCTCCCATGTGAAAGTCCTTTAAAAAGGACATTTTTTTCGATGACTTACCCAGTTCAAGGTATGAAGTTAAACACTGAATACTGTCTATTAGTTTTGAGTAGTACTCTAATAGCAGTCCTTAATAAAGGACATACAACATGCACACACGTAATTCTACTTTATACCCAACTACAATATAAATCGGAGTACAGTATTCATCTAGAGTATTATACGATTGGCTTGCAGCCGATCGTGACTGCAGTATGTTTATACTCTAGATGAAATCATATAGAGTATTATAAGTTTAATCCAGCCCAAAAGTTTGTAACGCATAGAACCAAGCCTCGGACGAAGAAAAGTTATATATTATTTTTTGTTTATTTGTGGCCAAAAACCTCAAATCCGCTTGACGTCCGTCCGTCCGTCCGTTCGTCTGTCCGTGAACACGATAACTCAAGAACGCCTTCACCTAGGATCTTGAAATTTTGAATCTGGATGTTTGGTTGAATTTGTAAAGCTAAATTCGTTAACAGGCAAAATCGTAATACTCCTTCGGGTAGCTGCCATACAAAATGTCCTTAAAACGCGTGTTCAAGAATATTGACCAATAACTTCGGAACGCCTAAAGCTACGACTTTGAAATTTTATATGTGTTACTTTTTCAATAGTTGGAGCTAAATGTATGATTATGAAGAAAATCCTATTAGTCCTTCGTGTAGCTGCCATACAAATATCCTGTCAAAATGTCTTCACTTAATTTACGGAACTCGCTATAACTCAAGTAATCTTTTAGCTTTGAACTCGGAATTTTGTACAAATTAGTTTTGAGTGAAAACAAAGTTCGAGTTTACTAGTCAGCAAAATCTTTTTACTCCTTCTGGTAGCTGCCATACAAAATATCCTTAAGACACGTGTTCAACAATATTTTCCGATAGCTTTTGAACGCTTCAAGCTACGAATTTGAAATTTTGTACACATTAATTTTTGAATGGTTGAAAGGGAAAAGGATAAATATGCACCTCCCATGTGAAAGTCCTTCGAAAAGGACATTTTTTTCGATAACTTACCCAGTTCAAGATATGAAATTAAACACTGAATATTGTCTTTTAGTTTTGAGTAACAATCTAATGGCAGTCCTTAATAAAGGACATACAACATGCACACACGTAATTCTACTTTATCCCTAACTACAATATAAATGGGAGTATAGTATTCATCTAGAGTATTGTACGATTGGCTTGCAGCCGATGGTGACTGCAGTATGTTTTAAATTTAATTTTGTAACATTTTATTATTTATTTTTCAAGATCATATTCCTTTTTTGTTATTTTTTATTAATTTTCAATCAATTTCACACATATTTTGTAAATTTGATTTATGTTGATAAGCAGAGTTAAAATTTTTGAAGTAAAAAAAGTATTTTCTAAAATATACATGAACTTAATTTAATTACTGTATTATTTTTTAATAATGAATATTTTTTTTCCTTTTCGCTGTTAATTTTTTAACATATTTTTTTTTTAAGCAGTGCATTTTCCCCAAAAATATGTCTACTCAGAAAATTATTTTATTGAGAGTAAAACTAATAATAAAGATATAGAACCATATTTTGTATATTGTTAGAAGTTGCCTTTAATTTGATATAAAAATCTACAAACCCATAACCATTTTTTGACAAATCACTCCAAGTGTGAAGTGCCTATATAAGATCCAAATCTCAACTTTCTATAGAAATTGTTAAGATTCGTTTGATGTACATTCACGCTTTTGACTAAAAAACACGTTTAAAAGCATTTAAAAGCTAAGGTTTTGAAAATTTTAGGTACAGTAGCGACCCGGCTGTATATATATCTTTCTAACTACTAATCACCTTTTTATGCTTTTCTTCTAAATAGTACTTCTAACGTTAACCTGGCTTGTGTGGTTTTATTTTGTAATTAAATAATTTATTATTAAAAAATAATAAAGTAAAATGAAAACAAAATCCATCAACTAAATAATACAAAAATGTGTTTTTGTCATTTAGGGTGTGTCTTTTCAAGTACGTGTTACAACCTTGTTTGAAGACTATGCGGTTAAATTTGCTGGAAAAACATTTTACATGAATCGGTAAGTACTAAGCACTATCTAGCCATAACTTAAAAAACTCATGCGCGGAAATCTTTTGATTCAATTCATGTGTTACGTATGTTATGAATTCATATTGGCTTTTGCATAATATGTAAAGTTCGCTTCCTAAAATGCAGTATTAATCACCAGCACATCGACTGCGAGCCGCTAAATCGAAAAATTTCTTTACGGGCGAATTCGCATAGATTTGAAAACGACTTTATAGACGAATCATAATGGCAAATTAAAAACGAGTCGCTGTTCTATGCCGCAAACGATTCGCAGAAACACATTACAAACAATTGGCCGGTGCACTTCACAAACAAGTCGAAAATTTTCACCGCAATTGAATCGTAGCAATAAGCCTATGACTTCTCCAGCTGCCTTGAGTACTAAGAATATGTTCATAAATTTCCCTTTTTCGCATGTTGTTATTTCACATTTTAACTTACTGAATTCGACACTGATCGACTTAATTCCATTGACATTTCCATTCACGAGTTTTAAGTAACCGAAAAAATTTTTTAGTTCCTATTATTTGCAAAAAATGTATTTGTTCTTTTCACGTAATATGCACATGTTTTCTGTTGAAGAAATTCTTCGATATGACAAATTCAATTTTACAATTTTTTCATCTAGACGAAGAAAATGCGACTTGGCGTAATTTTGCCACAATTTTTGGTGAGTTTGATTAAGTACCTACATGTTGTCCAGTAGAAGATTTTGAAAAGATCAAGATTTCAAATTATTTTGAACCTGATACTAATCCTCAAAATAATGCGAATTGAAACATTTGAAGCTGATAATCAATCATATTAGCCAGGATTGACAGACAGTTTCTTATCTATACCAAATAACATTTTTCTTTCATCTTAAATCAGACCAATTTATCTATTTAAGGACTGAAATTATTTTACATGCCAAGAGTAGAAATTTATAACAAAGAGCAATGATTCGGATTAAAAATTATCGTAATGCGGATTAACATAAAACGCCTTCGGTATAAAATTTTCCCAAAATGGTTACAAATAACAAGTGAGATAAAAATCTGAGGTGGTTTTCATAGTCAAACCAAAAATAAAAGAAATTTCAATCATATGGTGCGGTAATTTGTTGAAGGTTTGTCGAAGCCATTCATAAATCAGTATTTTTTGGCAGGTTTCTTTTGTATAAGTTTTTACCCTATTGGGTTGAAAATTCTATTTTTAATAACTCCAGTAGCCTTGTAGTCACAGACTTCTGGGATGGGGCACCAATGACAGCTCTTCTGCTGCATAGAGCATACGTTTTTAGAACGCCGAATACTACATTTTTGGATTAGTAGGCTGTTGGTTCTCGATGGTCCTTACTCAGACCACTTTCTTTCAATCACTTTCTTCAGATGGTTTAGTGCAATCTGCGTAGAATTTAAAAGTAGTAGACCCTACGACTGTGTTGTCCTATACTGTTGACATCGAAGAAAAACGTTTGTATGGCCTTTATATTCCATCGAACTTTGTATCAGTTGTAAATGATTGTTTTATTCATAGAAGACTCGCCAGAAGCAACATTCAACATTTCCAACATGGTCCTTAGACTTTATTCCATTCTTAAGGTTTTTATTACACTGTATGCCCTGCTGTCAAATATTTGACTCAAAAAATTTGACGAAGTGTGTAGAGCAAATCAAATACTTTCGCAAACAAAAATAAGACGATTGCATTATCTGACTTAAGTCTGGGTGGCTTAGTGGCTAGAGCACTTGCCTTCGGTGCACCTGGTACCAGGTTCGAATCTGCTTGGCGACAAGTAATTTTCGAGAATGGGATTGGGTGCCGGACTACCAGTTCACTCAACTGTAAATGAGTACCTGAGTTAAAATCGGGGTAATAATCACGGACGAGCGTGTGGCTGACCACTTCACCTCCTAGTGTTCCGTTGGTCTAGTAATGAAGTAACTCTAGCATTACTTCAAGGCCTAGGCCCAATTTGGGCTGTTGTGCCATTGATTATTATTATTATCTGACTTAATTTTCCAGAAAGAAGAGTCAAATATTTGACATAGTCGCATACAGTGTACTAAAGGCTTAAGTGTTAAGCAAGAGTCAAGAAATTTGATCAAACAAATTTTTTCAATTTTTTCCCATAACTGTTTCATTAGGTCAAGAAATTTTTTGACGGTTATTTTTTATAATTTCTGATATACAAAAAATTAGTGTTTGAAGTAAAGAAACGGTTGATTACGAGTAGATGCATATACGTGAAGGAGATAAAATTTTTTTTTTAATTTTTGACAATCTGCAATATTTTTGTAAGTTTGTGATTCATTGAAATATTTGTGCATTTTGGGGCACAAATATGAAACAAATATTTCAATCTCAATCAATCTCAATCGAGCTATTACATTGTAGTAGTCATATACTTTACTGTAGCAACAACTGCAACATACTTCTCTCGCAATTTTTTTGACAGGACCTTATCAATTAATATATAGAGAATTTTTTAAAAGAGGCGACATTTGTGGCATTGCATTGATTTTCAAGATTTTCCTTGAACAGACTAAGATCTCGGAATAAAAAAATTTTCCATGTCGATTTCATGACCGTTATATTTGTACGTTGTATTTAAATAGGAACAGAAATTCCTTGGCTCTAGCATACCGGTCTATAAAACGTATAATTGAATGAAAATACTAATCGCCGAGCACACTAAACTACTTGTATGCACTAAAAAACATTTATACGTAACATTTTCTACAACAAAATTGGAAAGAAGCATACACTATGTCTTCGAATCTCAAAATATGTCACACTGTATGCCGTGATGTCAAAAATTTGATTGTTTTCCCTGACAAATGCTGCCAGATAGTGTAATCGTAAAGTTTTTATTTGCCACGGTATTTTATTTTATATTTCAAGGTCTATTTTGACGGAAAAAATTTTTATTAAACTTTTGGTAAAATTTTTTTAGTCAAATAATTGACAGCATAGCTTAAGTGTAATATTAGCCTTATACACCACACGAAATTAAAAATTACACGTTAAATCTTTCAAACCTCGCATTCATTAAGCATGTATTAAACTGTATGCCACTATGTCAAATATTTGACTATTCTCGCTTGGGAAATGTAATCGGATAATATAATCATCATATTTTTGTTTACTACAGTATTTTATTTGCTCTACGCAAGGAAATAATTTGACTTAACTGTTCGTCAAATGTTTTTAGTCAAACATTTGGCAGCAAGGAATACAGTGAATTACAAACTTTAGAAAACACTCAGGTTAAATGCTGCATTAATATCAAAGTCTTTTACCTTTTTAATACATGCATGCAAGGAGAAAATTAAAAGTAGTTCAAATAGTTAATAGTTTTAACTATTTAATTTTATCTAAAACCATTTGAAACTTGTCGACTAATAGAGTAAAGTAAACATTTGTATGCTCAAAGGCTACTTACTAACGACTTTAATATTTCAGTGAGCTAAAGTTTTTAAGAGCTCGGTCGATGGCTGCCCGAACCACTAGTGAAAGTAAATTATGCTCAAATTGATGTAAAGAGATTCAGTCTTATGAAACCTTTAAAAAACTGTCAAGACTCTTATATTAATTGCTGTGTCCATCACATGAAAAGGTTCAAACAAAAATGTATTCCTAAATCCACTACATTGCGGATTTAAGTAAAAAAAAAAAATCTGCCTATAGCCTGGGTGCAACTTTATTATTTTTTGGGTGAAAGCCCGGAACGCGTTTAATGTTGAGATGCAGTGTAGGTTAATATGGGACTGAAAACCTAAAAAATTACGTTCCAAATAGCCTCCTGGTTATTCTCATACTCTAAATTTTATTTAGAGCCTGAAAGGACTAGGTACTTCTTAGATAACATATTGATCTAAAAATTAATTGCGGCATTCCTGGCAGCCAAAAATCGTTATTAAAAATTCTATTCACCTAATAAATCGGTGCACCTTTCTAAAACACGTTTCGTAATTTATAACCCATTCCGGGCACAAAGTGCCTAGACTTTAATAAAGTCTAGTAAAATTCACGGAACGTCCGATTCATTTAAATGTTCGACCACAGAAATTAATTAACAAGCTGCTACACAAGTCCTTTCGCATAGATCCCATATTTTTTGCAAGGCCATAAAATTATCACCGCATTTTCCCAGAAAATCGCGATTTTCCTTTTCGCATGCCATCGTGGAACTTTTTCCTTTGTTCGTCTCTTTAATTTAAGTTTTCCTTCTTGCGGAAAAGCTATAGAAATGTCGAAGCGCGAAACAGTTCTACCACATTTAATTGTTTAAAAAAAAAAAAAGAAGAAATTATTCATATAAAATTTGTGCCAAACAATGTTCAGTTGGAGTTAGTTGGTTGCCGTCATCTCTTGCAAATGGGAGCATAATAAAGACTCCCTTAACTGAAAGAAAATGGAAAAGTGTACAAAAGTCGATTCGCAGGACATTTACCTGTACTCAAATCCTTAAAACACAAAGCCAGTGGATGGCGTAAGTCCTGTCAAAGGCTTGTCCTAAGGCCAGTATGTAATTACTGCAATTCGTTTGTCCTTGTTACCAATGTTCCCAACTCCGTCATTAACTAGAATTCATACTTCTGAAGTTGGGCAGTTATTGTTGAGGTGTTTGCTGTAAGTCAATTCCATGAGGTCGCGCCATAACATGTAATTCGATTTTAATGTCGGTTTATAAATCGGGTATGGTATGGTGACAAAATTAAATTACACGTGTCCATAATTTTTGTGTTTATCCTGGAATCGCTCGACTTATGCGAAAATTACAGTGTACAAGTAGCATTTCGAAGCAAGGCCGCACCGAATAAGGACGCGAGTTGGGTTTTTTTTAGTTATTCCGTCCAAGCTGTAATTTTAGTATAATTTCTGTTCAATTTTCGCTTCAACTTTCTTGCGTTAACCATTTGTAAGATAAAGAAAATTGAAATTGTTCACTTATTACCTAAAAAAATAAGGTAAAAAGAAAATTCCAAATTTCAATAATAAATGTTTTGAAGAGAATAATAAAATAAATTAATTTGAATAAGTAAAGCATGTTATTGGCAATTTTTTTAAGAAGTAGGAGCCGGTGATGCTATTTTAATAATTGTTGACTTTTTTTATTGTTTTGCGTAATGCTATTGTCGATTTATAACATTCTAGAGGTAACATTTTTATCCATGGCCATTTAACTTCAAAACAGGATCCTTATCTTTTTACCTGATGTTATAAAAGCCTATCTCGTCTCATTTTAAGTAGAAACACACCATTGGTATTGAGAGTATGAGCTGCTTGTAGCCTTCGCTTTTTCCTGACTTATCCATAGATAATGCCAAACTCAGTATATTTCCTTAGCTATTATAATTTTTTTTTATTTGAACTAGGTATAATGCAATTTTTCCATAGTGAATAAAAAAATAATTTTTTAACAAGTGTAATGCTAATACAGATAGAACGATGTTACAATGAAGTGCTTGAATTACATTTTTAATTAAAAATGATAAGCAGTGCTGTTTTATTAACAATTTTTTGATAGTTCATCGAATTATGAGTAATAGAACAGTTAAAGGGTTTTAATTACACTTTATTAAAAGAAAAGAATTGCTCAAGTCACGGAATGATTTCTTTTAATGTAGATAACTTCATAAGTAATTTAGCTAGCGCGATAAAGTTACATTCAAATTAAAGATGACTACATGGGATTTCATAATATCAAAAAAAAACGTTTAGGCAATGATTTCGTTTTTTATATAAATGGCCGTAAATTAAAATTTTTCGAATTTTTTTTCAGATCTTATTAGATATAGACGACGTGACAATATATGTTACTATAATATATTCGAACTTGGACAAAAAAAAAATTTCAATATTCAATTGGTGTGCCTAAAGAATAGGAGGGTATTTAGAACGCAATGTTTTAGGTTGTCGCAGAGTAACCTACACCGCATCTCAGCATTAAACGCGTTCCGGACTTCTACTCAAAAAATAATAAAGTTGCACCCAGACTTTTGGGAGAGAACTAGTCTACTTCTCCAACATAATCTTAGGGATAACTGAAAGTTTTATAAAAGAATTCTAACTAATGGGGGCATCATCACGCAATTCTGACTAAAATCTATATAAATGTAAAACTTTCAAGGTAATCGCCTAAAAAGCCTAGTTTGTCGAATATCTTCGGGAGTAGAGTGTTCGTATCCTACGTTATTATAATCTTAACTCCCATGATATCTGCGAAACTTTATACATTTTTTCAGTTAAAGTTGACTGTAACCCTGCACAGGCAATTTATCTGGCAATGGGAATGGCAATTGCGTTAAATGTCAAATCGTAATGAGTGCGCATTTGATTACCAGGCAATTTTCAGTTGAGCGAGCGAATTCAAGCTCTGTAGCAAAGCAATAGTCGGACATTGCATCAAAAAAAACCATTGATAAGTTCAACTTAGTCAACTAGTCAACTTATTTTCAGACATTCCGCGATCAAAGCAAAAAAAAACTTATTCCAACCTGTTGAAAAGCGACGCTAACTTATGTCAAACGATGCGTTTTCTGGCAATATTGCTCTCAAAATTGACATGGCAATATTGAGAGCAATATATTTTAGTATATACCTATGTAAAAAATTAATTAAGTTTTAACTTTCTAGTTTAAGCCGATAATGCTCTAGAAAATAAAAGACCCTACCCGGTGGGGAAAAAAATTTTGGAATTCTTAAAATAAGACATTTCTTTGAAGCAAAAAATTCTTCGATACATTTTTTCCTCCTATTTATCGTATTCACTCAAATATCAATTTAAATTTTTAGATTTTTAGGATACGCGTTCTTCAAATTAGACCCAAATTCGTTTTAATTCCAATCTTTAAAAATTTAGAAATTATAAAGTTATAAAATCGCATCGCATCGTGGATGGACAAAGTACTATTTTAAATGTTTTATAAAATATTGTATTGTGCTTTATTTCAAGAGTTATGACATAGTGTTTGGAAAAAAAATGGCAATTATAGCCGAGTGATGCGAATATTTTATTTTTAATTATTTTATTTATAAAGCATCAGTTCAAGTTGCCAGAAATAAAAATTGACATGCAAACTTACTTTAAAAACTCTATTAAACAAGGCTCCTGTATCGCTTTAAAGGTTGCTAACTCTGTTCTCATGAACTTGCAAATGTGGTATCTTGCTTATTAAATGTACAGATATAAATTATCTTTTAATTGTCAATAAAAAAAACAATTTTATCCAGACAAACCAAAAAATTAATCAGGCACTCAATTTTCATTTAATCGAAACCGAAAGTAACAGCATGTTAAAAAGAAAAGTGCAATCATACATTCAAATTAATTTAATTCGTGCAAAGTACAATTCTCCATTTAATATTTCATTTTAATTTTCAACACGGGCAATTTTTCTTATTAATCATCATCACGGCGAACAAACTCGCGGACATCCTTTTACCTCGTACCATAGGTATGTAAGTGTTTATTTTACGCTTAAGGATTCGCTGTTTTAATTATGTATCCTTTCTTTAATGCATTTAAAATTATAACTAACGACTCGGGCTTCATTACAGCATCTCTCTCATTAAGGTCGTGCGCTGCCATGTTGTTCCATAATAAAAAAAAACACATTTCTTAAGACACAGGACTTTATATTCCGACGCCCGTTTCCCAGTTAAATATCCTGGACCAGACGTCGGCCGTTACTTCTTCATTTCGTCGCGTAAATCCCTTCTTCACCTTTCTGTCAACCTAGCTACAAACACAATTATTCTAATTGCCTTTTCTTATTCCTGGTCTCGCAGGAGCTGTTATCCTTGTAACCTCAAATTTAAAATCTGCGCGGCTAATAAATGTTTCTAATTATATTTTCGCACTAATTTACTAATCAGCCCAGCCTGTCCATGGTCCTGTGAAATATCGGTCGATCGTCCTTCTTGGTCCTTGCCGCTGAATGTCCATCAAGGCAATAATAATTTCTCATTAGGCGAGAAAGCAGGGCAAAGAGCAAGGTCTGGTGACAGTATAGGGCGTCTTGTAATCCCCGAAGCAAAAGTGATTAAGCTGATTTATCCCTTCGAAATCCTTTCCGCACCATTGGTCCTTTTGATTAATCTAATTTTTATGCTTCGGTGCACTGACCAACCCTTTTTTGATTTCATCCACAGGTTTTCAATTCATTTCAACATAATTCGGGAGACGAGAGCGGCCGTTCTATGGGAAAGTGTGTCTCAAAGCAACCCTCGGTCGCTAATTTGGCTGATACGGACTTTATAGCATCGAAAGGAGTTAAAAGGAAGTTTTCGGAAATTTCAGATTGTTCACCGATTTACGAGGAAGACGAAAATTCCGAGACAAATGAAGAAGAGTGTCGGCCACAACATGAGGTATGTCGTTAAGAAATAAATATTTTACCGAATTGTTAAAAATCTATTTATTAGAATATTATTTGAATATTCTTAGAACAAAAGATTGGACCCGCTTCAGTTGTTTTCTTTTAGTGCACACTAAGTTATTAATCCCAATTAAGAATAGCGACAGAGTTTATACCAAATAACACGAATCAGTCGCCCCGACGTTGTTCCGACTTTGGAAAAATACCCTTTATTGACACCACTCTGACCACGTGCCAACCAATTTAGGGAATGATTTAATGGTCATTCTGACATCGGTATAAATCTGTACCGACACCGTGCCGGTCACCATCCGAATTGTGAAAAAAAAGTTTGGTTGGTCATTTATGCGACTAAATTTTTATTGGTATACTTTTACTTATAATTTTCCATACAGAAATTCGTTGTAAAATAACTTTATTTTATACAACAGCTTATTGTAAATTATATGTAGGTATAGATAAACAAAAATTATGGTATTTAGTTATAGAGTGTTGATAAACCATGGCAAATATCGGATATATATTGGGAATTTTATACACAATTGTTTTTCCACTAACGAGCGCAGTTTCTCTTTTGATTTTCAGAAATGCTGACAAAAAATTGGATATCCCTCGAAAATATTACGTGATTAATAATTTTAAAGAAATAAAAATTTATAAAAAAAATTTCTCTAAATAAAATAAGTCGGCACGACGTTTTTTTTATTTTATACTCATTAAATTGTTAATAAATATTTTTGGGCGATTGAAGGTTTTATCAACGACCAACAAGGTGAAATTGAGTTATAATATACATTAGTGATGAATTTCTAACTGAGACGTCGTACGGACCTCGTGCCGACTTAATGTCCAATCTGGCTGGTACTACCGACCATCGCGGTCAGCAGTAACTGCCGGCAGTAGACTACTGCTTCAGGCAAAAACAAACTGTCATGTCTGTTTGCGACTGCTCGGCAGTTGACGGTTGTGAGTGCAAAGCAGACGCGGTGAGCAGTTGAGGTTGGCAGTTCCTGCTGACCGCGACGGTCGGCAGTTCCAGCCAGACAGTACCTTTAGAATTCACAAAACTGGAGTTAGCGACCAGAACTACAAGTTTATGACTGCACAACGTCGAGCCGACGGTGGTCCGAGTTATAATAACTTAAAAGTTATCCTATGTTAGTTGATATGAAAGTCTTATTTGGCGCAATTGGGGTCCGTTAACAATAATGCTTATTTTCGAGTTCACATATTTTTTCTTGTATGAAATTGCTTATTTATTTTAGAATAATAAAAATAATAAGAAATCTGAAATAAATGCTCGAACTATTGCAAATGCATTAACCCAATTTAGAGCTGACTTCAGAAATCGTGTAATCGAAAACGCAAAAAATTACAAGTTGCGAATTTATTTATAAATAAATCGATAGTAACAGCGAGAATATCAATCGCTACGGAAAAAGATTTGTTCAAAAAAATTCTTTAAAAATAATAAACAATTCTTTTTGGGTTAAGGGTGTGTTAAGGGAGGACACTCATGGTTGATTTTCAAGCATTATTTTCTCAGGTATAATAACTCCAAACGCTTTAAAATTTTTATGACAATTTAATTCATAATTTAAGAGTACAGTGTAATTTTTTCACATTAAAAAATCGATGTTTAATTTAAAAATGGATGGATGTTAATATCGCTTCGTTTCTAGCTGCGTACACTCTAGCGTCCTTAATTTTGATCTGAACCAAAAAAACAAAAAGTTTTTGTAAAGTTTAAGATACTAGCTTCTATATGACGCCGAGTTTTTTTTTAAGGAATAAGTTGCAATTGCATGTTTTGACACAGTTTTAAATTTAAAGTGCATTTTTCGCTAAAAAAATCGAAAAATTACGTTTCGAGAAAACCGCGTTTAAAGTTTTGGAAATATAAAAAATACTATGTACTCGTCACCCAACCCCTCCGCTTTATGAGCTCTAACTTGTAAACACTACAGATATCGACCGAAATTTTTTCAGAGAATTTTCTTGTATAGTTTAGCAATCGATTAAAACTATTTCAGAAAAATCGATTTCTTTGACCCAATAAAGGAGTGTCTCCCCTTAAGTTACTGACTGGTTGTGAATTCAAATCAACCGTTTTCTAATTGAATATCAACCGCGATCCCCTTGAAAAAGGTTTTATTTCAAGCAGCATCTACTATGCGTCACACAAAACTACTACTTGTATTTGCAGCACAAAAGGAATAAACAAGACTTGGCGCTCAGTATAGGGCTTCCTCTTAAGGTGGAACATCCGAGTAGAAAATTTTGTTTGTAGTCTTAAGAACATTGTGTGTAAATTTCATATTGAAATTCCAATAAATGCGAAAGTTATGAGCAATTAACCGGAATGGACGCTTCGTGAATTCTCTATATAGAGCGTCATTCGATTATCTCGAAACATACTTTTCAAAGACGGTCCCCAAAATCTTCGGAAAGCGGCTTGACCGATTGCTTCCAAAATTTCACACAATATTTTTGGATAGGTTTTCTACTTCGCTACGTAGGATTTTTTTTTTTACTTATTTACTTTTTTTTAACAAGCCAGAAAGGTCGATAATTGAGGTTAAAAACTGAAAATAAAGTTCAATCGGCCCCCATTTCGTGAAAAAAAAATTTTTTCAAAAAACCCTACGTAGGAAGGACATCATACTTTATATTTTCAGAATCTTTTTGAAATTTTTATTTTGGATCAACCAACTGCATGTAATCTTGGGAACGTGCGACGGTCATTCTTTACGCCGACCATGACAGCAGCGCTCCCGGTTGATATATATATACTTTCGAATAAAACCAACCGGGATAAAATCGAGCAAATAGTTTTCGAGATAATAATTTCTAAAATTCACCTATTTTTTCTGCTTTCTACTCGGATGTTCTCCTTAATACAAATTTTTTTCAAAAAATTTGTCAAGGCGCCCAGCGTGGGGCTTGTTAAACGTAAATGTTAAATGTTTTTATTTTATATTGTTGTTTTTACGGACCAGTACAAATTTTTTGATTGATAATGTCATTACTTGATCAGTTTTAATGTTATTCACTCAAGGAGTTAAAAATTTGGTAGGACTGGGTCCGAAAGTGAGCAACTTTGTTAAGCGCATAACTGTATCAAACAACTGCAAAAACCCAATATAATGGCGACAGGAGTTTAAAATCGAAGTGAAAAATTCCGAAGCAACTTTAGAGACACAACCGCAAATTGAAATAACTTTTTATCAATGGGTCAATTTTCTTTTCAGCAACTTAATATCTGAAGGGGTTTGGTAAAATTTCTTCTTCATTCCAAAAATAATAATATTAACATTTTTTGTTAAATTTAGGAAAATCTTCAAAATTTTCAAATTACTTAAAAAACAATGTGCAATGAAAATGCGATAAAACAAAAACAATTAACGTTTAAAAGTTTCACTGAAAATTGGCAAAATCTTCACCTGAATATTTTATTGGTATATTTAGAATTACGTATTTGTAATACTTTTGTATGGGGGAAGGTATGACAAAAAAATTTGCTGCCCTGAAATTTTGTATTTTTACGTTTTAGGACTATAATAATAAACCCCAAAAAAGCAACAAAAAAATGTCCGTCTGTCCGCTATAGACGCCTTACGCCGTACGCAAAACCGTTTGAAGGTGCGTAGCTCTCAAACCCCTTAAGATATTAAGTTGAAATTTTTGTGATAGTTACACCGAAAGAAATTCATTGGTAAAATCAAATACAAACCTTATTTGATTTTGCGTCAAATAAGCAACGTTGTTAATTCAAATATGGTTCAATAGTTAATTATGGTTTCAAAACGTTACAACTATCATTATTTGATTCAACAATTTCGTTGTCAATTTTGTGTTTAAATGATCATGTTCATATTTGAGTACAAGTATCAATATTCAAAATAAATAAAATATTTCTGTGCTTCAATTATCATGATCAATGGTAGTGAAACACGTTAATGATTCCTGAAATATTATGCAGTGGTACTTTAAGCACAAATATTTTTCGTTAAACAGTTCCATTTTTCCTCCTTTAAACATGATAGGCCAACAATTTGTGTTGTTACATTAATATAGATTGCACTAAATTTTAAAGATAAATAATTTATTACATAAAATATAATATATGTTATGTCCAATACTGATAAAGTCTGCCCTGTAGTTTCCAGAAAAATTGAGTAAAATATATAACTCCCCTTAAATTATTTTTATTACCAAATTATATAATTGCACATAGATACATAGTGATAATGTTTATGTATACATTATTTTAAAGTATATTAAATTTTAATTTATATTACATCTATATTCTATTAATGCAATTTTTCGAGGAACTTGAAAAAACTTTATAAACGTATACTTCTTGCTATTAGGGTTTGAATATAAATTAATAGCAAACCCTTCAAATTGATTTCAAATACGAATTAAAATATAATATGTGTGTTTATTGCGCATTTATCCAGATCAGAGTAGTTATTAAAATTTGTATTGAAAACACCAAGAATATTACTGTTTTAGTTATTTTTTTATTGCTTTCCCTGTAGATAGTAGGCTAGAATATAGATTTTAGCCGGAATAGCTGCCACACTAAGCTCATTGGGGCAGCTATTCGCGATAAATTCTCTAATCTAGCCTACTAACTATAGCAAAAAGTTATAAAGAATCATGAAAACAACAATGTTGTTGTTATTTTGTATATACATTTTCTAACCTGCTCCGAATACAATGAATATTCAAATATCAGTGAAGAGGTAACCAAACCAACCTTAACACGAAATATCCGTGTTAAGTATTCTGTCAGATGAAGGCATTTTCAAAATTGTTGGCGAAACTCCTTCTTTAGAAACAATTCTCAATTCAAAACATTAAACTGAATTTTATGCCATAAGGAAGAGTCAAATTTTTACAAGAATCAATGTTTTTGCAATAACTTTTAAGAACTTTATATTTTAATTTAAATCAAAATGCCCGAATATATGTTAATGGTCCGACCATTTTCATTACATGTGAAACAAAATAGTTGGCTGTAAACTCAAACCTGAATCTCATAGAGAGTCGGTCCAATTTTAAATCATTGATTCAATTACGACGAAATTAACGACTGTTTTGAGTCCTTCATAGTAGCTTTGTAGAATTTGCTTTTCCTGGATCCATCTGCAGCTGAAGTCAATAGTCGTAGTGAAGGTGGAACTATACCGTGCAGCAAGTTACATATAATAACGTCCTTTGGTCCTAACATTTTTTTTAACAGTTATTGTGACCAAAGACGTGATCAAAAGAAAATCAATACCTTTCGAGAAATTTTTCCTGTGAAAAGTGTTTAGCAACACTCATCCCCGCTCGCGATTAGACAATGTTGCTCGTTTGAGTACAAACTAGGGAACTCAGGGCTTACGAGTATCTAGAAAAAAACTTTTGAAACTAAATTGTGATAAACCAATGAGAATCCAGCAATATAGTACACATTAACCAAAAAAACTATTGAAACATAAATTCACTCACCTTCGAAGTTAATGTATATTAACAACCCAAATTTTTTACATAAATTTTAATTATCAATTCAAAATTAACTTCTTTTAACTACAATTGTAGACAATTGAATGAAAATGTTTCTGACTTATGATGTTTTTGTCGTTTAGCATACAATGAACATTGCTTGGTCAATCACAGAAAATTGTCATTTTCAAATATTTTATTATTGTATGCTTACAATGTTTGTATTCAGTTGATAATTTTCGTGTTAGATCAAGATGAAACGAGGTAAACAGGAGTAATATTCAACTTAACATATTTCTTGTTGCTTAACAATTATTCTGACAATGAAATGTTTAATGTAAAACAAAATCGTATTTGAAAGAATCACGTATATGTTAAAATTAATCAATTTTCATGATATTTAAAAATTTTGCAATTAACAATGCTTCATTAGTTGATTTAAATACATAACCTTATTCAGTTTAACAATGTTTGTATTTGATATGAACATTTTAGACTAATTGTTGGTTAACAATGTATCATACTTGATTCAAACAATGATTTTTCTTTCGGTGTAGAAATAGTGAACTCCTACGAGTGGTATCTTTTGGAGGGGTGGGGGTGTGAGGGGGGAGGATGAGAAGCGTTTTATGTGAAAAATTTTAGTTTCTAGATTTCAAGAACCGCTTATGCCAGGAGGCTTAAAGTTGGAACTTACGTAGTACTATTATAGTGGACCCATTTGCAAAAAAATGGTAGATAGGAGTTGAGAGATGTGTGAGTGGGGAGAAAACAATGCGTCCAAAACGCGTCAAAGCTGGGATTGACACATTCTAAAATCCATATTTCCTAAACGATTGATGTCAGATAGCTGAAACTTTGTAGTTATTTTAAGGGATACTAGGAGATTAGAAAATGGTTAACAATTTTAAGGGGGCTGGTGAGATATTGGGGTGGGGGGTAAAAAACTTTGAATTACAATATCTTCCGAATCAATTGTGCCAGGAAGATAAAATTCTGTATATAGAATTACCAGTGGAGTCTACTGAATGTACAATTTTTGAGGGGGGAGGTGAAGCGCGGAAGTGGAGGGACAGCCATTTTTCAAAAAATTAAATTTTTATATCTCAAGAACCGTATCAGGTATGATCTTGAAAATTTTACAGGAGTTAGGGTTTCAGGGTGTGGGTGCAGGGAGTCATGGAAAAAGTGAAAAAATTTTGATTTCAATTTCTCGAAAGAAGGAATAACCAGAAGGCTATTTGGAACTTTATTTTTTAGGTTGTCAGTCGCATAATAACCTACACCGCATCTTAGCATTAAACACGTTTCGGACTTCAACCCATAAAACAATAAAGTTGCGCCCAGATTGTTGGCCGATTTTTTTTTAATTAAAAACAAGCATATGAATCGGTCTCTAAGCGAATCGTAATAAGAAGATGGCAGATCCGATTACTTTATTTTTATACCGTACATTAGACATTGAAATATTCCATCATCATTACATCAACTACACTCGCAATATTAACGTGATTTTAATAGGCATATCGATATAAAGCCGCGATTACGAGGACAATAAGTCCAAAAGAAATAATAATTCCCGCAATGACTTTCCTTCGCTGTACTGTAATTATGTTTTTCAAGAAAAATGCGTAGTCACTTCAATACGGTAGCGAAACCTGTCACTCTAATCTAAAGCATTTATCAATGAGAAAATAGGGGAAAGAAAGCGAAATCAGTTTATCTGAAATGCGAAGTAAATTGCTGGTGATGGAAACAACGAAGCTACCAGCCACACGCTAAGAAGCCTCGAATCAAGAATTTCAGTTCGGATATTGATCAAGAGTAACATTAGCGAAGGATTTCCACAAGTCTTACTTTTACCTTTTGAAGAACCTTTCCAGCTACTAGGATACCGGGTACGTTAGGCGCACAATGAGCCAATTTCTTTTTTTTTAAATCTTCTAATCTTGTAATCGATGTCAGTGGGAGGGTTGAAACGACATATTTAAATGCGGTGAATTGCTTTCAATGAAAGCGCTTTGAAATGATGTCGGAAAATCAATGAAAATCACTTTATCACTTCCTCTACGTTTTATATATGCAAATGATGGTCTAAATTAAGTCCTAAGCGATTAGATTCCGTCTTAAGGAAATTTAATTCATACGATTTGAACATTATGGCTGTCATGTGGCTGTAGTTGGATCCGATCTAGTGTGAACTGTGTATGTAGCGCCTACACCGTCCCAAAATCTTACGGCGGAAATCGTAGAGATCGCACCGACGTTGTATTTGTCCCAAATGTTTACAAACAAAAATGGTTAATTGCTCAAAAATCTATCAATCCCTTAGAATTTAGATATCCGCAGATCAAATGCGTATAATGCAAGATCACAGACTTTTTTTCTCTATGTGCCTAAATCAGCTGAAACCCTCAAATTGTTTTCTGACGGTATGAAGTTTACATAGCTTATTCTGTGCGGAATTTTTAGGTAAACCCACAAAAACGGTTAGAATACCAAATAATCTAATTAAGAAGGAAGTATCAATTAAGAAATATTAAGGGCCACTAAATTGTGGTATACTACGTTGGAGAACACTCCAGCGATTTCACATTCGTGACGCTGACAGTTAATTTTAATTATTTCAATAAATTTCTACAGCAAAACTCATGGACCAGTACAAATTCGAGTAGAAGGAGAATGTTTGACTTATGAAATAAATACTATTTAGGTTTATCGAATTTGCGAAATTTTCTCGTAACAACTACCGCATTGCATGAGTATGAAAATTTGACATGTTCAACAACCTCAACAAATGGAATTCTACGTTATCGAGTTTTCTCCGAAACTAATGAGTTTCACTATTAATTATTGTTTTGTTCCACTTTCCTTTGTGGATTTTCGCCAACAACACAACATCCGACGTGTACGATCATATTTCAAAAGCAAAAGAGTCCTTGCTCCGATAAGCAAAAGGACTTTATTTGTTGGGGCGAAAGTTTTCCGCAGTAAAGTCGACTATACTGTGCCATCATCGACTTGACAATACTGTTAACAAGGAAACTTTTGCACAGTCACAAAACCGATATCCCATTCACCTGAAGCTTATTTGGCTTAAAGTTCCTTCGGATATTTGTCTTAAGAAAAGTCTCCTCTCCTCTTACCGGCACAGTGCAATTGAATGAACGTATGTGGGGCCCTGGTGTTGTCACCGGTCAGGCCTTAGGATAGTCCTGCACCCACAATGTACTGTATATTGGAAGTGGGTCAGGTACAATATTGGGAAATTGTAAAGTTTTCGGTGCGGTTCCCTAAGTTAACTTCAAGGTAAACTTTAATGTCTTGTACGTTTCTACCTTCAGTTTTGATCGATTTATTTTTTTTTCCGATTTACCTGACGATAACATTATCAGGTGTAGCAAAATCGGTATGATAACGTTGCATTTGGATTTAAATCGAAATTGGATTAGTGGCAGAAAATAGAGAAGAACAACGAAGTGATGTAGGAAATTATTAGTCCGAAAATTCATACTGGCACTCCCCGATTCTTAAGACAATATTCACTTAGTATTCATTAATCATATACAATATAAATACTTTGTTATTAAAAAATAATAAAGTAAAAGTTATTGAAACAATCTAAACTACTTCATACTTCTGAATTTTTTTAGATACTTTTTTCAGTTTACTTTATTATTTTCAATAATAAAGAGTTGTAATCGACCTAAAATTAAAAAAAAAATGGCTACCCTCAAATTTTGTATTCAAAAAACCTTAACCGAATGCTTTGGACGTACGTTGTATGCAAACGACTTTGAGGGCTACTAACTAGCTCTTAAGGACTCACATACCCCTGTGCGCGCTGAAAACCGAGTAAATTTGTAAAATTAATATGAAGGTTATATGGTGAAAAAAAATTTAAATTGTTGTGTTCACATACCTTATTAACTATTTAACTATAACAAAAAAATAAAAAATTTTCTTTTTAAATATTAACATCGTTTTTACGGAGTATAAACAGACTATTGGTGAAAACTATGGAGCCTCCTTGTCGGCATCATAACTTCACCAAAAATAATTCAATTTACAAAATTAAAAAAGAATCTTGTAAAATAATGTAGTCGTAATAGTGTGACGGAGGGAATTTTTTTTTTTTCAAAAAAAAGAAGTTACAGTATTTCAAACTTTAGTAATCAGTTTTACTTTATTATTTTAATAATACAGTATTGTTTTCGATTTTTAAAAAAAAAAAATTTGCTACCCTCAAAATTTTTTTTTTCACGTTTCATGACGAGTAGACACGAAAAAAGCAATAAAAAATTTCAGTCCGTCTGTCCGCCGTACGCCGTACGCCGTACGCCGTACGTCGACCGCTGTACGCAAAATCGTTTGAAGGCTCGTAGCTCCCAAACCCTTTGAGCTATTAAATTAAAATTTTTTTTATGAATAGACTGGGTAGGCCCCTTGAAGTGGCCAAATTTGGAGGGGTGGGGGTGTGAGGGGGGAGGAGGGGGAAGTGTTTTAGACGGAAAATTTTGGTTTCTAGATCTCAGCAACCGCTTATGCTAGGAGGCTGAAATTTGGAATTTATATAGAGCTTCAGTAGTGGACCCATTTGCAAAAAAATTGCCGATATAGGTGAAGGGGTTTGGGAGTGGGGGGAAAAATAAAGCGTCCGAAACGCAAAAAAGGTGAGATCGACACTTTCTAAAATCCATATCTCCTAAACGGTTAATGTCACAAAATTGAAACTTTATGAATATCTGTAGGTATACTAGGAGAATAGATCGGAAATAAAAATTTGAGTGGGGGCAGTGGCGTACGGGGGTGGGGGGTGAAAAACTTTAGATTGCGATATCTTACTAACCAATTGCACTAGATAAATAAAATTTGGTTTCTGTATAAAGGTTGACAAATGAAGTTTGCTGAAAGCAAAATTTTTGAAGGGGGCGGTGGAGCATGAAAGTGGAGGAGATAAGAATTTTTCTAAAAAATCACGTCTCATATCTCAAGAACGGTGTAAGATAGATGCTTCAAATTTTTACCAGAAGTAGGGCTAATAGACCTCCAGTAGAAAACAAAATTTTGGAAGTGTGGGTGTAAAGGGTGAGGGTGGGGGAGGGTGAAAAGGAAAAAGTTCCGATTTTAATATCTCGACAACCTATAATGATATAAAGCTGAAACTTCGTATTTAGATAGAGCTATATTAGTAGCATCTTGGAAAAATATAATTTTTTATAGGGGTAGTATGGTACGGGGGTGGGGGGTGTTTTTCCTATCTATAGAACGGCTTATGCTACAAAGCTGAAACTCGGTACGTTTATGTAAATCAACTAGAAAACTAATTTAGATAAAAAAAAATTTCAAATATACATTGGCGTTCGGAGAGGGGGCAAAAAAAATTATCAGTGAAAATGGAATGCATATATTTTCACGGTTTTCGTCATATCTATTAGGTCTTTCCAAATATTGAATTCATTTTTATTCTATGGATTCTTCATATAAATACCTAGATAGTGTTTTCAGGATTTTTTAAAATTCGACCCCTAAGGGGGTGCAAAGGGGGTTGTAAACTTTTTCACGAATTCTACTATATCCACGTCTTATCAGATATTGAATATCTTTTCATATTCATGGGCTTGTGTAATAATCGCCTAAAACTTGTTTTTAAGTTTTTTCCTTTTTCCACCTAGGAGGGTATAAACGGGTTGAACACGTTTTCACGAGTTCCGTCATTTCTTTTAGAAGTGATAAGAAATTGAATTGGTTCCTACTTTCTCGTGCTGTTTTCATATTTATTTATTAACTCCTTTCAGGATTTTTGAACATTCAACCCCCAAGTGGGTGTAAGGAGGTTGCATATCTGGTGATATATCGAATTCATTTTTACTTCCTAAGGTTTCCTATGTAAAAAAGCCAAAAAGTCAATTTCAGTATTTTAGATATTCAATCCAAAAAGGTGTAAGGAGGTTGTATGCTTTTCAAAGTTTCGACATATTTCTTAGGTTCGATGAGATATTAGATCGCTTTTTATTTCCACAGACTTTTTATATAATCGCCTACAAACCCATTTCTCAATTTTTCGATATTCAACCCCCAAGGGTTTGTATATGTTTTCACAATTTTTGCCATTCCTTAGTTCTGATGAGATGTAAAATTGATTATTACGGCCAACCAATTCACGATTTTTCGAATTTCCAGAACCAAGGAGATGTGAAGGGTTTGCTTACGTTTTCAGAATTTTTTCAAAATCCGTCTTGTCTCATGAGATTTCAGGTTGCTTCTTATGAAATCGTCTAAAAACCTGTTTCACAATTTTTTCGAAATTCAAACCCCAAGTGGAAGTAATGAGTTTGTATACGTTTTAACAATTCGTCATATCTCTTAATTCTGATAAGGCAACAAATACGTTTTTGCTTCTATGGGCTTTTAGTGTACATAATATACTGAAATTCGAATAGTCTACACGGACTTTTTCAATGTTTAATCGTCTAAAAATCTCTATTTTAAATATTTTTATATTAAGAACAAAATTAATTTTCCATAAGAAATCTAAAAATCTCGAAGCAACTCATGATACACTCCGACTTTTACCGCTCCCGAACTTTGACTCTAAAAATAATAAAGTTTCGCCCAGACTATTGGCAGATTTTTTTAAAAAAAATTGAGTTTGATAATTTATAAAATACTTTATTATTAAAAAATAATAAAGTAAAATTATCCAACCAAAAAATTAAAAAAACCTCTCGTCACATTATAGAGAAAATAATTATCAAAATTTAAAAAAAAAAGTTGAAAAATATTGGAAACTGACTAAGTTATCGTGACGACACTGTCTAAAAACATAGTTTCGAGAAAAACGCGTTTAAAGTTTCTGTTAGGTACAACGTGAACTTATGGCTAGTCACTCATTCCAGCTTCGTTCTGTACACATTCTTCTCCTTGTATCTTCCTATAAACTTGGTCCTATAAACGACCTTGTTTTCTAAGCAACCCAGGTTTTGCGAACAAAACAAATACGAAACGCAGCTGTGGAAAGGGGCGCGGCAGTTAGCCAGGTCACATTTATTGCTATACCTTTGTAACGTAGTGGAATATTTAAATTTTTTTTCCCTAAATTCTACATTTTTTCTTTAATTTTTAAAAGTATAACAAATGGAAATATATAAGAAAAAAAACTATTTTTTAAAAATTTCAGGGGTATAAAACTTACATTAAGTTAATTACTTTATTATTTAAATAATAAAGTAGTTTTATTTATTTTATGTAATTAATGTTAGTTTATTATAAATAATAGAGCACATTTAATAATTAAACAGATGACTGTGGTGTCAAAATTTTTAACTTATTTTGTAAGATTTTACCATTTTCAGAAATGGAAATTAGTCATGCATCAGTAGAAATCAAAAATTAAATTATTTAATTCCAAACATTTCGTTTCGAGCAAGTATAATTTGAAAAATTTATTTGAAACTAGCCGCGGCTACGCCCATGTTTGTATGGTGGTTATACCACCGAAACTGTAAAGCCAGCAGTTTTTAGTCTTGCCTCCTGTTGATCCCGTTGATCCCATTGCTATTACTCTCGTTTCCCCGTTGCTTCCGCTGCTCACGTTGGTCTGTTGCTTCAGTTCCTCTCATTGCTCCTGTTGCGCCCGTTGCTTCGTCGCTCCCATTATTTCTTTGCTCCCGTTGCAGCGTTGCTCCCGTTGCTCTCATCGGTTTCGTTGCTCTTGCTGTTCAATTTTGTCAAGCGTGCGCGCTGATACACCGAAAACACATGAACTGCTGCTAAACTATATGAAATACACTCACTTGTTGAAATGATGCGCGCAAATAATTTCAGCAAAGTTTGATCGCAATCGGATGAACAAACAAACATCCATAGAGAAAAATTATCAATTTTCTCTGCTCCTAATCATAAAATTACGCACGAACCGTTATACAACAGTCAGTTGTCGAAAATTTGTCTATCCTGAAGGGTTGTTTCAATTTCCACCAGTTGTAAATTTTCAACTTAACCATTTTTCAGTAGGAACGCATAACTCATACATCGCAAACGCAAGAACTGCCGCCAAACTATATGAAATACTCTTAATTGGTGAAATGACTCGCTTACCACCAATTGTAAAATGATTTTACTGTTGCAGAAACCTTGGCTGGCATACGATCAACAAATCACTAAAGTTTCATCGCAATCGGATGAGTAGTATAGGAACGCATACGGGACAATAAAACAAACAAACATTCATATTGAAAAATTATTCATTTTATGAGCTCCTGATCTTAAAACTACACACGAATTGTGTGAACTGCTGAAGTTTGAAATTTCCAACTTTGCCATTTGGTAATAGGAACGCATAAGTCATACACCGAAAACGCAAGAACTGCCGCTAAACTATATGAAATACTCTTAATTGTTGAAAGGACTCTAATTTTACTAATGCAGAAACCTTCGCTGGCGTGCCCTCATGAAATCACCAAAGTTTCATCGCAATCGGATGAATGGTTTAAGAGCGCATACGGGACAAAAAAACAAACAAACAAACATTCATTTTTATATATAGAGATATGTGACAGTGTGAATATTTTGGTGAAATGTAAACGTGGTGAAAAATAAATTTCGGGGCAGTACAGACCGGTTTCAGTAGATTAACAACTAGATTTTGTCGTAATGTTGCGATTTTGAAATCTCAATATCGTATGATGAATCTAGTAGATTTGCGAAATCGCGTGATTATGGAGCAGTGGAAACACGGCATAAGACTTCCAATATAATCGCCAAGAAGTTCTTTTCAGGATTTCAAGATATTCAGCCTTTCGGGGTTGTAAGGAGGTTGCATAGTTTTTCATAGTTTTTGCCATATTTCTAAGGTTTGATGTGATATCAGATTTGTTTTTACTTCAACGGACTTTTTAAATAATAGCCTACAAACCCATTTCACGATTTTTTGATATTCAACCCCCAAGGTGGTGTAAAGGGTTGCATATGTCTTTACGAATTCCAACATACCTTGAGCTATTGAATTATTTTTACTTCCTCGGGCTTTCTACATAATCGCCCAAAAATTTATACTCAGGCAAGAGGTGTAAGACGTTTGGATACGTTTTCACAATTTTCGCACTCCCTTAGGTCTAATGAGTTATAAAATTGGTTACTACTTCCACGGGCCTTTTATGAAATGGCCTAAAAACCAATTGACCATTTTACTAAATGGAACCTCAAAGGGGGTGTTAAGGGATTGGTTGTTTCACAGTGGTTTTCAGAACAGAAGCAGAGGTTACTGTCTATAAACGTCTAGACGGAGCCCTTATAACAACTTTTCTATTCGGCATATAACTTTATTATTTCAATAATACATTATAGTGATCGATTTTTAAAAAAAAAAATTTTCTACCCTCACAATTTTTTTTTTACGTTTCATGACTAGTAGACACGAAAAAAGCAAAAAAAAATTGCAGTCCGTCTGTCCGATGTACGCCGTACGCAGCATGTCGACCGCTGTACGGAAAATCGTTTGAAGGCTCGTAGCTCCCAAACCCTTTGAGGTATTAAATTTAAAATTAAAAAATTAAAATTTTTTTTATGAATAGACTGGGTAGGCCCCTTGAAGTGACCATATTTTGAAGGGTTGGAGTGTGACGGGCGAAGTGGGGGCAGCGTTTTAGACGAAAAATTTTGGTTTCTAGATCTCAGCAACCGCTTACGCTAGGAAGCTGAAACTTAGAACTGGTATAGAGCTTCGATAGTGGACCCGTTTGTAAAAAAATTGCCTATATTGGTGAAGGGATGAGGGAGTGGGGGGAAAAATAATGCGTCCGAAACGCAAGAAAGCTGAGATCGACATATTCTAAAATCCATATCTCCTGAACGGTTAATGACACGAAATTAAAACTTTATGAATACCTGTAGGTATACCAGGAAAATAAATCGAAAAAAACTTTTAAGTGGTGCAGTGGCGTACGGGAGTGGGGGGGTGAAAAACTTTAGATTACGATATCTCACGAACCAATTGCACTAGAGAAATAAAATTTGGTTTGTGTATAAAAAAGGTTCACAAATGAAGTTTGCTGAAAGTAAAATTTTTTAAGGGGGGCGATGAGGCATGAAAACGGAGAGGATACGAATTTTTCTAAAAAATCACGTCTCATATCTCAAGAACAGTGTAAGATAGATGCTTAGAATTTAAACCAGAAGTAGGCCTAATAGACTCCTAACAGGAAAAAAAAATTTGTGGGTGAGGGTGTAGAGGGTGAGAGTGGGGGAGGGTGAAAAGCAAAAGATTCCGATTTTTATATCTCAAGAACCTATAATGATAAAAATCTGAAGCTTGGTATTTGGTTAGAGCTATAGTAGTAGCATATTGGAAAAATATATTTTTTTATAGGGGTAGTATGGTACGGTGGTGGAGGTGGTGGTGGCGTGGGGGGTGTTTTTTCTATCTATAAAACGGTTCATGGTACAAAGTTGAAACTCGCTATGTATATGCAAATAAATTATGCAAATATTCATTGGCGTTTGGAAGGGGGAGGAAAAAAATTATCAGTGAAAATGGAATGCATATAATTTTCACGATTTTCGTCATATCTATTAGGTCTTCCCAAATATTGAATTAATACTTCTTCTACGGCTCCTTCATATAAATACCTAGAAAGTGTTTTCAGGATATTTTAAAATTCTACCCATAAAGGGGTGTAAAGGGGTTGTATACTTTTCACGAATTCTGCCATATACACCAGGTCTAATTAGATTTCGACTAACTTTTCACTTTCACGAGCTTGCGTAATAATCGCCTAAAAATTATTTTTAAGTTTTTTCCTTTTTCAGCCCCTAAGAGGGTATAAATGAGTAGAACACGTTTTCACGAATTCCGACATTTCTTTTAGAAGTGATAAGAAATTGAATTGGGTTTTACTTTCTCGTGCTGTTTTCATATTTATTTATTAACTCCTTTCAGGATTTTTGGATATTCAACTCCCAAGAGGGTGTAAGGAGGTTGCATATGTTTTCACAGATTCCTACATATTGCTTAGATCTGATGATATATCGAATCCATTTGTACTTCCTAAGGTTTCCTATATAAGCGCCAAAAGGTCAATTTCAGTATTTTTAGATATTCAAGGGGGTTGTATGATTTTTGATTTTGGGGGTTGTATGTTAGGGGGTTGTATGCTTTTCAAAGCTTCGACATAAATCTTAGGTTTGATGAGATATTAGATCGCTTTTCACTACCACAGACTTTTTTTATAATCGCCTTCAAACCTATTTCTGAATTTTTGGATATTCAACCCCCTAGGGTTTGCATATGTTTTCACACTTTTTGCCATCCCTTAGTTCTGATAAGATATAAAATTGGTTATTACGGCATTTGATGTAATGACCTAAAATCCAATTTCACTATTTTTTGAATTTCAAGAACCAAGAAGGTATAAAGCGTTTGCTTACGTTTTCACAAATTTTTCAAAATCCGTCGTATCTCAGGAAATATCAAGTTGCTTCGTATGCAATCGTTTAAAAACCTGTTTCACAATTTTTTCGAAATTCAAACCTCAAGTGGAAGAAGTAATGGGTTTGTATACGTTTTAAGAATTCGTCATATTTCTTAAGTCTGATAAGGCAACAAATTCGTTTTCACTTCTATACATAATATACCGAAATTCGAATAGTCTTCACGGGCCTTTTAATTTTTAATCGGCTAAAAATCTGTATTTTAAATATTTTTATTTTAAGAACAAAATTAACTTTCCACGAAACGTCATAATCTCGAAACAACTGATGATATACTCCAACTTTGACCGCTCCCGAACTTTGACCCGAAAAATAATAAAGTTTCGCCTAGATCATTGGCAGTTTTTTTTTTCAAGGCTCCAATCTCGTTAAAATATCGTAACTGCAAAAATTACGTTGAATTGCCTACCCGAATTTTTGTAGCAATTTTAATGTTAACAGCAGTGTTAGCAAAAAATAAACAAAAGTCAAAGCACGCCAAAATTCTTTACTCAAAAATCTCCATGAAATTTTTTTATTTATTTATGTTTCTTTTTTTATATATTTATTAACATAATCAAATAAAATAATTTTTTTATGGTAGTTACGGAGAATAATTGATTCATTCCATTCATCTTGTTCATAAAATGCTTAAGAGTGATCTAAAATTTTTTAATGAATTTAGTGACATTTTCGGATTTTTTAATAATAGTTCTTTTCGTAAACAAAAGACTGTAAAGCAGCTTGAAGCCGAAGGTAAAATACCATTAATGTTTCTGTGGTACGGTGGCAAAAACCTTCGCAGGTCACGCAGATGACCGATCCGACGGAATCTACGTTTTTAATCTAATTGAATTCTTGTTTTCATCTTCAATGGTCCGGCCCTGTTGCCCGAATCGGACCTTTGTGTTTATAATTTCCATCCAATAGTATTTTTGGGAAAAAATCATCCCTTATGTAAGTGTGCCTTTTCGACTTCATTTATAATTATCTAGATATTTTCACTAAATTGTATTAACCCTGTAAAATTTTAAATTCGTCTTAACTTTAGCTTAATATAAATTTTTCGAAATATCCTAGGCTCGAACCATATACCTGTGTTGACGAAAAACGGACTAGCTCGATTCGGTTGGTTCTAATCAAGAATATTGAAACTGTCGTTTTAAGCCACACAAGTCTATGCAATCTTCAGACCAGCCTCGTTAAACTTCAACATGAAGATGGCATTACGCCAGACAGTTATAATATCGATTGTTCCCCCGTAGTACTATACGGTCTAGTGCGCAGGAACTGCTACACAACTGCCTACCCCTTGAACGCAGGGTGCCCTTCCAGATCAAAATTTACTCGGCCACTTCAAATACGACTTGCTAGTTAATCGGAAAGCATATCCTAGAAAAATACACGCTTTGAACAGCTTTATACCAGCCCGTTAGAAAATTCTCATTTCCGCCCCTATTAGCTACGACGCTGGATTTTTCTTTCGCCTTCACCCCGGTCCGCACTCCTCCTCAAGGTCTTTCCGATGTCCTGTAGATTTTCCTTCATGCCGCTTGCACAAACCGAAAGTTCTCTCGAATACACGACGCAAAAGTTCGTTCGCAAGGCTTTTCCGATGAAATTTTCACAAAATTTTCAATAAATTAAATCAAAAACTAAACTAGTGCAGGAAGTGTGATTTTGTTGTGTGTGTTTGTTTGTTGGGTGGAAAATTCTTCCTAGTGGCGTGCAAAAGAAAAGTTTTCTATTATTATTTTTCGCTATTCGAAATGACCAATGGCTGAGTAAATCGTCTGTTCGTCTAAACGGTACCGGAAAAAAGGAAGAAAATCCGAAAATTGGCCACCAAAGTGGTGCCCAGACAATACGAGTATGGATGAATGCGAAAACCTCATGATCGACTTTGACGAAATTGAGGACGCAATAAATGACGAGGAAATATTAAACATGGTAAGCATTCGGTCAGGTGAAAATCTTCAATGAAAACTCATATGAAAATCTGATGAATCACCTGCTGTATTCCAAGTATTGCATGCAAGGAGTCAGTCGACTTCATATGTGAAAACAGGGCGCTGAAATGTGCATAAATCAGTGGAATACTTCCAGCAGTAAACAGCAAAGGCCTTCGTTGCAGGATATCGTATTTAATTTCGTCCTTTCTACTATTGACGTAGGCCTGTATGATGGTGGCTAATGTGTGACGAGTGGTATACATGCCCAGTGCCAGTCGTCCCGAAAAGGACGATGTTGCCGGTATCGATTTATCTTTCATATGACGATATTGTATGTACATGTGTATGCACTCGAGTGATGTAAAAAACAATTTCAAGTCTGGACTATATTCTGTAATTGAATGTGGAAACAATGGTGATGACAAAATGCAAACAGTTGCAGATATTCCGAACAATTCCTTTACAATTTGTAGGAACAAGGGCACAGCATTATGCAATGTGTCAGTAGGGGTGTATCACTGCTACGTTGTGTTTCATTAGACCCGATCAGAGTGACAGTTGTACATATAAATGCAGACAAAACTATGCACTGTATTCGCAAAACTATTAGACTTTTTGTCATACACGTGATAGACATAGATTTGCCCTATTCAATACATGGACTTAAATGTGCCACCCGATTTAGATTGAATTCTATTTATGTACCTATTTCGAATGTAGAAAAAATCCATAAAATGTATTAAAAGGAAATTGTGACAACTTTTCCGGGCTTTTTTTGTCACTTTCAATTTCCTTCAGATAACGCCGGTCCAAAATTCTATTCATCAAATATATTGAAGAAATATTATTGTTGCCCCTCGATATTCTTCTGTAAGATTCTTTTAAAACATAAAATTTTTTTCGGTTTTATTTCTCTTGTAAAAGGTTAACACTTGGGAACGCAATTTTGATCAGAACGGTCTTTCACGAATCCGATGTCTTTAATTGAACAAAGACCATTGTTAATATAAGGATGTTAAGGTAAAAGTACGCAGCGAATGGCTTGCATTGAAATCACTGCGGCACTTCTTCAGTTCAACTACTCTAACTCGAATTTGTTTATAGCTCGAAGTTTGTTTTTGGCAATTACAATTTGTGGGAAAAAATGCTTCCTATAATCGTGTAGTTAAGAAGAATAAATCTCAATGGTTTCCTTTCATCTGTAGTACTCAAGTCATTGACTGATTGATTGACGCAAGCTGTTATAAAGGGACCTTATCTTGTTAGAGGTCAAAATAGAGTTTTTGATATCATTGAATACAGTACAAAAGAGAACGCTGCAAAAATCGAGCTAAAATCTCAAAAATTGATGCAGTTATGGCGTTTTGAATTTTGAAGTACAAAAAGGATAGTTTTGAGATAATCGCGGTTAAAGTTTGATTATTAATTTTGACAAGTTTTTGGACATTACGACTGCCTAATTAAGTGCCCATGTGCACTTTTCGGCTTGGCTTAGGAATTTTACGCTCCACCCTCATTTCTGCTGCATCTCTTATACACGAAGATCCGCCATCCCCAATTTTGACACCCCCATTTTTTGTTTGTTAAAGTATCTTAAATTTCACTCAAATTTATTGGTTTCGTTTTAGGCAATGTTACTGTATAATTTTGGCCTCCGCCCATGGAATATTGTTTTCGCTCTACCAAGTGCGCCACAGTTTGCAAAACTAATCTACTCCATTGCCCTTACAATTACGCAATTTATTGCTACAGCTAAAGCCTTTTGATGCTAATTAATTTCGTTAGTAGGTTTTTTTTTCCAAGATCTTCCAGAAATAACCAAAGTCAATCAAGCTTATTTTGACAACTTACAACCTTAGGTCTTATTCACCTTACAATAAATAGAACGACATAATTTTTCCACAAATTATTGATAGCTTCGACATAAGATCAATAAATATTGGACTAAATTATTCAATCTATATTTATTAGTTTTTTCACTTATGTCTACCATCTTATAATTTATCGTTTAGAGAACAGATAATTCAATATCTTAGCATCTAAATTAAATCTAGTTAGCACAGCAAAGCAAAAACATATACTAGAATTTTAGTGACATAAATTCAAGGAAAAATTTCTACAAAAAACCTTGTGTAGTGGGTTTAAACCTAACTTACAAACTAACTTAAATTAAAAGAAAACAAAAAATAGTAAAAAGATAATTAATGAAAACTGAAAGCAATATTTGACTCCAAAACATGTCAAGTAGTGGGATATTATAGGAGTGATAATAATAGCGGATTGTCGACTAGTTCCAGCCTAGTTACAAAAGATTGGACTAAATTAAGATTCCACTAAAATCCTGGATTATTATTTTTCCATGCTTTCAAGTTACTATTATTAATAAAAAAAAATGTTGCTGCAAAAGACCTGAAATCAAAAATGTCTTATACTGATTTTGTTTTACAGCGTAACTTCCCAGTTTCTTTCATAATTTTAAGGACACTATATTTTTGTTCTGCTCTCCAAGCCTAGTCTATCATCCCTCAGATCTTGGGTCCTTAGTTTTTGCTAATATGTAGTTTTTTTGCTTTTCTAGAATATCCGGTCTCATAAATCCATTCCCAATTATTATTTCACGTCTTCCTCCGAGGATTGGACAATAGGCTGAAAATCTATCCCCGGAAAAAGTATTTGGAGATGTGTCGAAAAAAAATTTAAGTCTGAGGGTAAAAAGATTATTGAATTTGAATTTAAAGAAAATTGTTTAATCAAAATACACATCTCCAACGAAAAATGTTTGTACTTTTTATATAAATAAAAAATCTTGACTTCATAAGCAATACTTCTACGTGTCGTCAACATATGGTAGACGTAGACGGAGCTGAATTTTGGTACAGGTTCTAAGACTTCAAAAGATCTAAAACCTGAAATTTCTCTAAAAGTAGACACCTTTTTTTCAAATAGACACCACAGACTTCTTTATGTCTCAAAAATTTGATATAATTAAATTTATTCACACATGTCGGTGACTTAATTTTTTAAATTGTTCGCTTTTCTTTTAATGGCCTAAAGCATCGTGGTAGCTAATTGGAAAAAACAACGAAAACGAGGCTTTTCAGAAATTAAAAAGACTTTGACTAACTTTGCAGTTGAAAAATTGTTTTGGCGACAAATGGCGTAACGCTATGTACGTAGATAAATTTGTAATTTAATTCGATGTTCTATCTTATCCAGATCTTGAGGTATTTCCGAAAATTGATAAAATGTCGTGATCTTTGATCACAGAATTGTTAATAAGTAGTATACCCAAATTTTCTTTGGAGAAACATTAGAATTTTCTTTAGGCCCCAAAGCAACGCTGCTCACGCTTTTGGCACTTCATCGAAACACTATTTCCCATAAATTATCTTATTCGTATTTCGACTTAAAATTGCATGTTATATGTTTTTAAATTTCGGAATTTTGAGTTAAAGATGTTGGATTTTGGAATATATTTTTCGGGACTGTGTTTTCTAGGAGTTCGTGTCTCTTTATTAATTCAGGTTTTTGTATCTAGGAAATTCGCGATTTTATGTTTTAGTGTTTTTAAATTCGTGATTTTGAATTTTGTAGATTGGTTATTGTCATCCACAAAAAACATGTGAAACTGCGGGGTCTCTCTATTTGAATTCCGTTTGTTTTTCCTTCAGCAAATATGCCATCAAGATTAAATAAATCCACTTCTTTCCTTTGTTATTTTGTAAATAATAAAGTTTTGTGATCCATTAAATTTGCCATCAAGTTTTGTATTTTCACGTTTGCAGACCTCGAAAAAGTAACTAACTGTGTATCCGGTGTAACTGAAAATATGTTCATCAAATTTTAACAAAAGTTAAATTGGGCCATTATTACCAACTTATAAAATTTTTCTTCGTTATTTTTCAACAATAAAATATTGTGATAATTTTACTTTTTTTCTACCATATCCTTATGTACCTAAAAAGTTTCAGATTCCCAGTGTGAGTCGTCCCGAAGATAAATTTTGAAATTTTTATTTTAAACCCAAGTATATCATCTCCAAAGGGGACCGCCCACGTCAACCACTGTTCAAATTCTCAGAACAATTCTTTGGAGATCAAGATTTATGACACCTGAAACGCGTTTGCATACGTTTTTAAGGTCGATCACAATTCTTTATTATTAAAAAATAATGAGGTTATTGCGCAATGAAAACTTGTTCTGTACATTCTTTCTTTTAATCGACAAACTTTATATTAAACGATTCCGTAGGCATTACAAAAAGCGGTTTTAAAAATTTTTTTTGGGTACTTTAAATTTCAATTAAGTTCCCTTATTCAAACCCTAAAATAAAATAAAAAATAAGCCAACATTCTGGGCTTAACTTTACTATTTTTTACTATTTTTTGGGTAGAAGTCCGGAACGCGTTTAATGCTGAGATGCGGTGTAGCTTACTATCCGAATAACAACCTAAATAATAACGTTTCATACAGGCTCCAAGTTGCTTTAATTACGACTAGAGTACATCTACATATACGTACCACGTTTTAGTTTTCTAGCATAAACTGTTTCTGAAATATAAAATACCACCCCCACCGCAGTATCTTGCTACTTCTATCAAAAATATTATTTTACTGGATCTATAATGGCTCTATACTGTCGTCAATTTTGAGCTTACTATACATTTCGGTTTTTAAGTAATTAAAATCAGAATTTTTTCCTCTCTACCCCCTCCCACATTCACACCCTACACCCCAAACTTGTTTTCTGTGAGGTCTACAGAGTCTAACGAAAAATTTTTAAGATCATATCTGGTACGGTTCTTGAGATATAATTTTTTTAAATTGCTATCCCCAAAATCCGTGCTCCACCTACCCTCTCAAAGATTTTACATTTAGTAGACTCGACACCGGTTAGACGGACTTTTTTTTTCTTTTTGGGGGTTCATTGGTCCTAAAAGGTGAAAATACAAAAATCGAGGGTAGCAATTTTATTTTTAAATTTCTTAAATTGGGAATTTACGAATTAGAGTTTTTAAACTAAGGGAGTATTTGAGTAATTTAGTATTTTCAAATGAGGTACGTTAAAATTGGGGACTTTGATATGTGGCTTCCGATCATGGAACATGGATCCAACCGTTTTTGATATACCTACTTTATGGATTAGCGAACTAGGAAAACAATATTAATGCCACTTTATAGATTAAGACCTTCTCAAAATTCTCTACCCAGGCTCGAAATTCCAAGTTACGCTACTCGTGGGGAATATGATTTTTTGGAATAAACGTTATAAAAAATTAAGAAAAATGAATGTTATAAAAGCGCAGGATCGTGTAACGATGGCCGGTCTAATATTAATACTTTTAGCAATCCCATTCTTAAATTTAAGCAAACGTTGCACATGCTGAGATTTTTGTTACTCAAATTTTCGAACCATGTACCTACTTTTGACTAAAATCTTCTTACAATTTATACTCCATTGCATCAGAGATCAAATTCATGCAGTCATCGCCTCCATCCCGGTCCTGGGATCTCAAATAATACGCTGATTCCTCTGGAATTTTTAAAAATAATTCAAATATCTGACCAGGAAAATACAAACCAAAGTATTCGTAAATAAGTTGACGAGCATTTCAATCGTTATTAAGTTCAAAAATGATACTTTAATGAATCACGGATCGTTCCATAATTATTCCTTGTTAATGAATCGTTTTTTTGAAATTCAATTTATTTCAATAGTTCTTTCTATCTACAATATTTCATACAAATAGTAATAGTTCGTAGTTGCATTATTCTTCTGTACTTACCAGACAGCAAAAACTGGTATAATGGATGTTGTGTTATTTTAAAGAATCAATAATAAATTGTTATTTATCAACCATTAATGAAATGTTAATTATTTGTTATTAATTGTATCATTAATGACTCTAAGCGAACGTATTGAGCAGATGCAGAGCATGTTCTTTACCTGACCCGAACTGAACTGAACTGAAATGGTTTGGCGCTTGGATATGGAGTTTCTCAATGTTTCATAAGGAACTTGCGCGACTATCTCTTTCGTTTTTACGAATGTTTGTAAAAGTGATTTAATGGGCAATTATAAAAAATATGAACACATTTTAATATATTTTTTTGTGTGTAATAACACAACATCTAGTGCTACTGACAACTAATTTGTCACATTTATGTTAATATGTTTAGCACATAGTTTCTACTGCAATATTATTAAAAAGAAATATTATTTAATTTACTAAATCTTTAAACAAAATTGCTTTACAGGGCCAATCAGAGAGTAAAAAAAATTCAAAACGGGCAGGCCCTGAGACAAAGGGAACCGCCATGTCATTTGGATTTCGTAAAAAATTCCAATCATCAAATAAAAAGAATGCCAACGTATGCAAAGAAAAGGAAAAAGAAAAGGAGATACTAGCGAACCTGGAGCAGTTCCATCAACCTACCACTGTGATATCAAACCAAGAAGTTATCGAGGCTACGAATGATGCGCCAACTAACGACAAGAATGGGAACGAAGGTATAACATCACCACGATATTCATATAAAAATAGAATTCTTTTATAAGTGCAATCTCCATTCCAAAATAGAAGTTCCAGATCTTACGCAAAATTGTCGCAAGAACCGAAATCATGTCAAATTTATTTTAGGAACTGAATCCACAAGTGAGAAGCAAGAAATAAAGAGGGTCACCCAGTACGGTGTGTCATCAAAGCGGGAAACTGGAGGTGTTGCTCCCGCGTACAAGGGAAGCCGCTTTGGCTTCAGATCGTCGAATGTTGTAAGGCCAGCTTCGGTAGGATTGATGCCAAAAATTACCGATTTCGAGGAGAATATTGAAAATAACAATATCACAGGTTAGTGCTAAATTTAAACAAAATTCACAAAATTCAAATACTTGGAATGCTTCTTTCAGCGCTAGAGAAGCGGCGCTCCAAGAGTGCATCAGGTACGCAACGATTGCATGCAATTAATCGCTATCAAATCCATGACCAGAACGCGTCCGACGCTAAGAACTTTGTTCCAAAAATAGCTTCCGCTACAACGTCTTCGGTCAATAATAGGAATCAGTGGTTCCTACAGCCGGAGAGGTCGACCGTGTCGGATATGCAGACTAGGCATCAATCCCAGAGTAGCGGATTTAGCAGGCCAATCGCTCCGTCTTACACTATCGTAAACAGCGGCCTGCATACAAACGTTATGTAAGTCGATTTCCTACTATCGAGGCCACACACCATCGATTGCGTCCTCCGCTATCTAAGAAATTTTCTAATTTTATGATCGTGACTTGTTCTAGCGTCAAACCAACGCCTCAGCCTGCAGCCGCTTCTGTTTCGAAATTCACGTTGCATACGACAAGTCTACCGAAGCCCCAGTATCCAGTGCCAATCAGTTTGTCGTCGTCCCGCGCTGCAATGGATTCGAAAAATGCCAAGCAGGTTGTGAACAATAGTCGCAAAGGATTTCAAGGACCTCGCGAAATCTCAACCGATTCGGGAATCGCGAGTCTCGATAATAATTTCGAGTTTACGAGCGGACATCATTCGCCGACGCGCCATCATCACCAACGCAGTCGACCTCGTAATCTCGAGATGGTTTTCAATAGTCGGCATAAGTTTGAGGTCAGAGATTTGGAAGATACTCTGTCGAGCGATAGTGTCGAACCTTTGTCATTGCCGAAATTGCCCAGTGTATTTTCGTCCGATAATCAGACTGTACCGCTAAGCGGACTGATCCGATCGACGATTACTGCGAATCAGGAACCCGATCAGCAAGGTATGCAAATTGATTCGATTGATCTCTTGATTTGCCGGACCGGGCTAATTACAGTGAAATTACTTTTACTTTTTCAGATACAATTGATTCGCGCAAAACAAGCCGTACTCATTCGGATGCCGAAAGTATCGAAGAGGAAAAACTATTCCGCGATCGATCCACTTCAGAGAAAGGAGCTAAGGTAAATTTTCTTGAATTGTTACTAACAATCTAAGTTAATATTCGTCAACAGAATTCAAGTTCAAAACTGGTACGGCTGATCTAGTATTGAATTCAATAGTGCACGATGCCAAATTTTCTTAATTTTTCGGCTTTATACAAATTTTGAAAAATTTTTTGGCATATAATAAACAGTGCTTCGGATTTCCAACTTAAGTTAAGCTTCTTTTTGGACTATTTCACTGACAAGTGCATTCTGATAGTGGTTTTATCAAATTTTTTTTTGTCAAAACATTTACTTGTTCAACATCATTTTGACAATTTGAAAATTTATGATCGAGCGTGCTTGAAAAAAATTTCAAAATTTCACATGAATCAAACAAATTTTTAAAACGGTATTGCCATATTGCATTGTCAAAATACTATTCATATATCTGTGACCACAGGGAATAAGTAGGTAAGTCTAAAAACGAAACTATTGAACTATTCCTGTACATCCAGTTTTTGTGAAAAAATTAAATTTGTTGACTTCTCAGTGATCAAACAACATAATAACAATAATTTTTCACGGTGCGTATAAGCCTTGGGAGATGACCACAGTACACTTATCCCATTTTACTATTTTTCGACTTACCAAGTTATTCCCTGTGACCACAGATATAATCGCGTCAATCTTCTGCATGAGAAAAGCTCATCCTGTGTACAATCCTGCTGCGCTTACATACTGCAAGTGTTGACCCAAGAGATTTCCAGCATACTTGTTGGTTTCTGTGGGACATCGAAGGAGTGTGTAGAATATGCGAGAAGTGTGTAGATCTTTCTACGCTATTCTATTTGGATATTGAAGATTGTAGTTTTCTCTGGAAAATTCGATGTAATTGATGAGTGGTTTGGTGATTCATAAAACAATATTTAACGATTTCAGTCAAACGTATTAAACAGTGTAATGTACTTGTTTCGCAAAGCCTAGCCATACCGCTTGGCTCTTCAATGCTCGATAAATTGTCGCAAAGCGTAGCGAGCGATGCAATGACACTCCAGTAAACTTAGGATCATTATTTTGACACTAGATTTTAGTTTAAAAAAAAAATTAAACAACGTTGTCTTTTACAGAATCCTTCAATCAAGGACTACAATACATCCAGCAAGAACTCATCGCCAGGAAGTTCAAGAGCATCCTGGTGTAATGCTGGGGAATCGCTTGCCCTAAAAGATGGCAGCAGCTTTAGCCTAAGCAGCAGTGACGAAAGCAAGGATAATCAAAATGACAAGACAGCAACGGAAGGACTCGAAATATCTTCGATAACAATTAGCGAGAAACCAAGTCTTCTTTGTACGATTTTTTCCCGTAAATACGAACAAAAAAATCTTATAGCAGTATTTTTATTCCAGCTTCCTTGACCGCAAGCGTTCCAAAAATCGCCGAAAAACCCAATCAAACCGATGAACGGCCCAATACACTTTCAAATATCGCTGAAACAAAATTCGCAGAAATGGCAGCAGCAGTTAGCGATATCCTTTTAGATGATGAGACATCCCCGACTGATAGTTTAGTAAGCAGTACCGAATCCGACGAGATGATGCTTAAGAAAGCCAAGAAAAAATTCAACGAGGACATACAAGAGAAGGACATTGATGAAATATCACCTGAGATTGATCTGTCCAGTCCGCTATCGCCCGGAACACCAACGCATGCATCCAATTCATTTTCACTATCAGATGGCGGACGGGATTTTTTAATAGACGACGAGATCGCTGATCAACCTGCGCTTTTGTTTAGTGACAAGGCCGATTTGGCCGATGCCGCTCATTTGCACTCGCTTACCGATACGCCGACGCTTATCGAAACCAACTCGACTAAATCGACGGCACAAATATCAAAGCCGAAACTTTCTTCGTTGGGGTTGTTCGAGGGTAGCAATAGAACGCCGATTTCTAAAAGGCGTTTAACCCTATTGACAAGGGCCGAATCTTTAGATACGCTCTCGCCGTGTGAGTCAATAGCTTCGGACGATTTAATGATGGACTTTGAAACTAGCAGCATGGATTCGATTGACAGGTATATGAAGACGATTGTTCTGTTTTTTGAAGATTTTTTTAAATTAGACGTTTTTTTTAGAGTATCACATTCAATCAAAAGTCGAAGTGGTTCAGCCCTCCAGGCAATGGATGACGCCCAGCTATGGTCGGAACTTGAGGCTAAAAGTGGCGAAGTTATACGCGAATGGAACAATATCTTGCGCGTTCATCGAAGCAGCAAGGACAGTATTATGTAAGTAGAAATTAATTTTATTTCTATAGCTATTCTACCATCAGCCCATTATAATCTTATCCGGTCATTAAAAACGACTTATTTGCAAATAACAAATTTATTAAATTGTATATTGTATAGTCGAAGAAATGTTTTGATTTTAGTCAATTACTTAAGGACGAAATCTGGATATTTTACACAAAAACTCATCAATGATATTTTGCCCACAATATCGCTATCATTCGCGATGTCATAAAGTCGCGTGCGAAGTAATTTTTCAGTAAAATGATATAAAACGATCTGAAGTGTCCCGGCTTTCTCAGGCTACTAAAGTTACTGTCTTTCCGAATTTAAATTTCGGTTATTTGTTCTTTGAATCTATTTTAACCGTAGCTATGCTCTTACCATGTCATAAAATGCCGATTTCCCTTTTTTCACCTTCTCTTATTATTTCAGGATGACAAAAAGTATTGAGATAATCGCAGAATATTATGAATGGCACGCTTAGTATGGCTACTTCTTAGTTAACATTTCTTTGCTAGCTTTCACTTTTCACTGAAACGAAATGCTGATTGTCTTTAACAACGCCGATAGTACTTTAATGAACTAGGCATTTTAGAAATCACGCCTTTTCATTTTAAAACTTATTTAACACAATTTTTATAAACAGGTGTTAATTTCTTGAATTGCTAGTTTAGACTGAAATTGATTCAGCTGCGCCATCTGTATGTCGAACTTTGAAAGAGGAACCGAACCACCCTAATGATCTCGATATTATGTCCAAATTGCAATTTTCATACAGTTGATTATAATCAAGATCCTGATCCGATGAAAAAATACAGTGAAGGACGTCCATATTCCATACCATGGTTCTGATCGGACCGGGAATCCTTTTTTTAACAGTACGTTTTCATGTTTTCGATTATTTTATGTTAAAAAACGGAGATAATCTCATAATATTGTAAATGGCACGGTTGGTATGCCTGCTTCTTAGTTGATATTCCTTCGGTGACATAGTCTTTATCAACGTCGACAGTATTTCGATAAAGCAAACAGATTTTTACAACCTGTTATCGGGACCTCACAGATCACAGGATTTGAAATTTGAAAGGATTTGACGTAAAGAAATGGTAGCGCCATCCAGATGTCGAAATTTGAATGAGGAACAGCTAATGGTCTGGAAATGGCGATATTCTATCAGGATTATTGTTTTCATAGATTTAGTCATAATCAAGATTTGGAAAAAAAACATGACTATTTTGCTTATTTGTCTTAGAAATTAAACACTCAAAACCAGGACGATTCTCCTTTGGAACGATGGAATTGTTATGTTGGAATATAGACAATTATTAAAATTGCAGCATTTGTTGTCGCCTAGGTATATGCAGTCACAAATTCGTCTGCCCGATTTAGAAACAAGAAAAAATAAACTGATCAAAATGTGGTTACGCTAACATTAAATAATATACGAAAGTCCACATATCTTTCATCAGTCTCGTATGTAACGTTATTATAACATTTTAATTCAAAATATTGTGGAGTGGATCCATGTGTAGTTAATGTTTGCTTGAATCAACAATTTACCTGTAAAAGTTGCTTTATTTATTCTTTATAAAAAAAACGCAAAACATTAATAGCTCAAACAAGCTACAATCGCAAGTTTCCACCCATTAAGCACTCTTGACCCTCTTACGTATTTAAATTGTTCAGGTAGTTATACAGAGCTATTTGAAAATTGTAACTTCACTTCTGTATTTCACATTTCTTTTTCGGTAATTTTATGCAGTACAGTGCTAGAAGTATTTCTTCGTTTCGATTTCTTTTGTCATAACTTGACCAAATTATATTTATATTGATTTTCACGATCCGAAAATAGTTATACGTTGGACCAAATACTCCAAGCCTAATAAGTGCAAAATCCTATTTAAAACTTACAAACATAATAACCTTTATCAAGGACTCGATCGCTTTTGATACCTCGATTTTTTTGACATCATGATACTCGATTAATTGTTTCAATCTAGTGAGATCCAGAAGATATGAAGTAAAATATATTTTTTTTGTGGTCGACCTCAAATTTAAAAAAAAATTGCTACCCTAAAAGTCCTTAAAAAGCATTTATATTGAACACAGCTACGAAAATACTGTTTAAGGTCAAACAAAATTGTTTTTTTTTCCGTAGTAAAAGAATATATATTTAACTTCCCTAGGCCTACCGGTAGTAAATCCGCCCCTGCCCTGATGAGTTAATACAACGCGATGATTAAACAGAAGTGTGAAGGTTTTATTTAACTACTGAACTAGTTTTATTTAACTATCGTGTCCTCCATGGTAGCCAATTCCAGTCAAAATATCCGACGGTAGGCTTCAAAAACAACTCCTCTGACTCCAACAATTTTGAATTAAAACCTACACTGAAAGAAAAACTATGTTTATTCCAAGGTTGCATTGACTATATTAAAGTACTTCTAACTATTGTAAAACAGATATGTTTCCAATAATCATGGATATGGTGCTCCTAGCCATAGCATATAATTCGTAAAAACATAGTATGGTTGCATTAAACATATATCCGTACTGAAATTTAATATTGTTGTACCAATCATTCTCGTTACATGATGTGAAAGTATATTATAATCACGACAACAATATTCTATCATCAGTGGAATCATGAAATTTGATAAAATATTTGCTACAACCATACCAGATATGGTGTGTGCAATCATGTAAGGTAAGATATTAGATATGATTGTCGCAACCATACTATAATTGACATAACTTTGAACGATCACTGCAACTATAGCATTTGATTGGAGATGGTCAGTACAAATCATGTTAGTTGACATATTATGAGTGCCGTAACCATACTGTGATTGTGATAAGCATGAATATGATCAGTGCAACATTAGAATTTGTTAAAATATGGTGAGTACAATCATGTAAGTTCATATTTGGGGCATTCCATCAAGAATCGCCAAAGTTGTGACCTTATCATCTCCGATTCTTTTGAAAATTTTTGTACTGTAAGAAAAATAATTGGAATCCAATTTTTTGTTTCTATCTAATTTTTTTTGTTAGTATAGGATGTGAAAGTACATATGTTAAAGTTTGCTCAAAAATGGTGTCCGAGTCATCTTTGAAAATTCATATTTCTGGTAATTTATATACTTTCATTATGTACATATTTCTAGGAACCATGTCACAGGATTTTTATGATTGGCGTAACCGTTCTATTAAAAAAGAAGGTTACGCGAATCACACACATAGGTTTCCACAACTATAATTTTGTTTGAGACAAACATTGTATGTTTCCTAAAAACAAACACCATAGTTCTAGTAACTAAGTTGTAAAATTTTTGCTATAAGCCTATAGTTATTAGAAACATACATTCAGTTAGTACAACTGTGTTACATGTTGTAACATGGTTGTGGGGCAACTAACTATAACCGCAATCATAGTCAGGTTCTCCCAAAATATGGTGGCCATAATCATATTTTTTCTATGAGTGACTTTGGTTTTTTACATTTAATTTAGTAGTAATTTGAGCAATAAATAGAAAAACTAAATACCAATGTTGTCTTTTGGAAATTTTTATCGGTGCAGTTTTCTAGATTTTTTCTAAAAAAATCCAATTTTATTCGAAAATTATTTGCAATTAAAAATCACCAAAGCGAACTATCTCTTCGAAAGCGAATTCACCTGCGATTGGAAATTTATTCTTTAGTTATTCGTAATGCATATCCACTTTTTAGTAAAAAAAATTATTCGCCTAATCTTCCAAAAAGCCACTACAGTAAAATCTGTCTAAATCGGAATGCTCTGGTACCCAACTTTTCTTTCCGTTTTAGCAGGTTTCCGCTTTATACAGATTTGCATTTTCAAAAACTGGATATTTTCACAACTTTCGAGAAAATTTTCTCGAAAAGTCATTTTTAGCAAAGGTCGTTAAAAATGCCTGTTCGAGAAACTTTTTTTCAGAAACTTGACATTTTCACCCTTGCTAAAAATTACTGAAATTAAAAGCATTTTCCGTCTTTCAGTTGCAGTCAGTCATACTCATATCCACTCATTTCAACTGTTTTCCGTTTTTTTTTTCGTTCCGCAAAACACGTGAGCTACAGAATTGATTTTATGTCTCAGGTGAATTCGACTTAAAATAATTAAATGAATTATTATTGAATCTATTTACCTTGCTACCAACACTTGTACTTGATTTTAACAAACTCAGAAAACCAGTCGGTTCGAAAACAAGTAAAACCAAGAATATTTATTTTACATTTCTCTACATATACGCCAGGATCTTCTATGGTAAACCAAATGTACATTCACCGGCAAATTAAATTTCTGACACATAAATGATTCATCTGGGAGATTTAATGGCAAATAAAGGCAGGAATTGCAAGCATATTGGTGAATTTTTACATCAACGATGCCGTTTGCCGATTAATATACATTTGATTCGTTGAAAACATTACTTGTGAACAATTGGAGAATTTTGAGGCGAAGGAAGATTTGTGCCAGCATTCATCCCAATTGTGGAATCGCAGTTATATTAGTAGACAGTATAACCTAAATATGAAGACTAAAATTGTGCTATCGCACGATTGAAGAGAAAATGTAAAAAAAGGCAAATGACGTTCAATCGTAAACTATAGAAGAAGTTGACAAATACAAATAACAAACCACTTTACATTACTAAATCAAGGACACTGCCTCATAAGTCGTTTATGTTTTTTTAAACATAGACTTTGCTGTGTTGTTTTTTTCAAATAACCTCTACTCACCTGTATTCACTATGGTGAAGAGATTACGAAGATCTGGAAATCTTTACCTAATGTCCAGACTTAATTATTAAAAGGCAATGGAAAAACTTCACCACAAGCTCGGCGTCGACAAGTTTTTGTCGTTAAGCAATGAATTTCTGTCCCAATTACATTTTGGTTGGTGTCTCGGCTCAGCTTAACTACTTTTACGACAGCTGACACAGCTGAATCAACGAGAAGAAAGACTTAAAAAAATTGTATTGTATTGTAATAAAACTGACAAAATTTAAATTTTTCCTCTGCAAATGACCAATAATTTGTTCAACACCTGCATGAAATTTGTCGAAACGTAGCAAACTGACTTTTTGAGTCAAAGGACTGTATAAAAAATAAATCAGTGGTTTCACTTTATTTTTTTCTAATAATACAGTATTGTGATCGATTTTTAAAAAAAAAATTTGCTACGCTGGACATTTTTTTTTCTCGTTTCATGACTAGTAGACACGAAAAAAGCAAAAAAAAATGTTCAGTCCGTCTGTCCGCCGTACGCCGTACAGTGTCCGCCGTACGCAAAATTCAAGGCTCGCAGCTCACAAACGGTATGAGATATTAAATTTAATCTTTTTTCTATGCATAGAATGAGTAGGCCCCTCGAAATGACCAAATTCTGAGTGGTGGGTTGTGAGGGGGCAGGAGGGGGAGCGTTTTAGACGGAAAATTTTGGTTTTTAGATCTCAGCAACCGCTTATGCTACGAAGCTGAAACTTGGAATTTATATAGAGCTTTGATAGTGGACCCAATTGCATAAAAATTATCAACATGGGTGAAGGGGTGTGGGAGTGGGGGAAAAATAATGCGTTCAAAACGCAAAAAAGCCGAGATCGACACATTTTAAAATCCATATCTCCTAAACGGTTAACGTTACAAAATTGAAACTTAATCGATATCTGTAGGTATACTAGGAGAATAGATCGGAAGCAAATTTTTGAGTGGGGGCAGTGGCGTACGGGGGTAAAAACTTTAGATTACGATATCTCACGAACCAATTGCACTAGACAAATAAAATTCGGTTTGTGTATAAAGGTTGACAAATGAAGTTTGCTGAAAGTATAATTTTTAAGGGGACGGTGGAGCATGAAAGTGGAGGGGATAAGAATTTTTCTAAGAAATCACGTCTCATATCTCAAGAGCAGTGTAAGACAGATACAGATTTTTACTGGAAGTAGGCCTAATAGACCCCTAGCAGGAAAAAAAGTGCTGGATGTGTGGGTGTAGAGGGTAAGGGTGGGGGAGGGTGAAAAGGAAAAAGTTCCGTTTTTTATATCTCAAAAACCTATAATGATATAAAGCTGAAACATGGTATTTAGATAGAGCTATAGTAGTAGCATGTTAGAAAAATATAATTTTTTATTGGGGTAGTATGGTAGAGGGGTGAGGGTGTTTTTCCTATCTATAGAACGGCTTACGCTACAGAGTGGAAACTCGGTATGTATATGTAAATCAACTAGAAAAGTAATTTAGATAAAAAAATTTTCAAATATTATGAATAATAATATTATAAATAAAATTTAACAGTGAAAATGGAATGCATGTCTTTTCACGATTTTCGTCATATCTATTAGGTCTTCTCAAATATTGAATTCATTTTTATTCTACGGTTTCTTCATATAAGTACCTAGAAAGCGTTTTCAGAATTTTTTGAAAGTCGACCCCTAAGTGGGTGTAAAGGGGTTGTATACTTTTTCACGAATTCTGCCATATCCCCCAGGTCTGATCGCATGTCCAACATTTTTTCACTTTCACGGGCTTGCGTAATAATCGCCTAAAACTTTTAAGTTTCTGCCTTTTTCAGCACCTAAGAGGGCATAAAAGGGTTGAACAAATTTTCACGAATTCCGTCATATCCTTTAGAAGTGATAAGTAATTGAATTCGTTTTTACTTTCTCGTGCTGTCTTCATATTTATCTATTAACTCCTTTCAGGTTTTTCGGATATTCAACCCCCAAGTGGGTGTAAGGAGGTTGCATATCTTTTCACAGATTCCTACATATTGCTTAGATCTAATGATATATCGAATTCATTTTTACTTCCTAAGGTTTCCCATATAAAAGCCAAAAAATCAATTTCAGTATTTTCAGATATTCAATCCTTAGGGGTGTAAGGGGGTTGTATGCTTTTCAAAGCTTCGACATATTTCTTAGGTTCGATGAGATATTAGATCGCTTTTTACTTCCATAGATTTTTTATATAATCGCCTACAAACTCATTTCTCAATTTTTCGATATTCAACCCCCAAGGGCTTGCATATGTTTCCATAATTTTTTCCCATCCTTTCTCATCTCATCAGAATATAAAATTGGTTATTATGGCATTTGATGTAATGGTCTAAAAAACAATTTCATGATTTTTCAAATTTCAAGAACCAAGAGGGTGTGAAGGGGGGTTTGCTTATGTTTTTTCAAATTTTTCTCTATTTTAAATATTTTTATTTTAAGAACAAAATTAACTTTCCAAGAAACGTCATAATTTCGAAACAACTGATGATATGCTTCGACTTTGACCGCTCCCGAACTTTGACCCGAAAAATAGTAAAATTTCGCCCAGACCAGACCGTAGGCAGATTTTTTTTAATTTTTTCGAATCTCCTTCACTTTTAATGAATGAAGACTACACTTGTTCGATTTTTCTTCACCTTTAGTGAAAATATTTATATTATATATATTTATTTAAAAAAATATTTGCCGAGAAGTTTCCTTTTTATGATTTTAATTTAAAATCTGTCTTTTAAAACACTCATTAAGTTGAAAAATTCGTTAACTTGAAACCGGCATTTTTCAAATTAAATAAGTTTTTTGAAGTCTTTCGTTTGCGTAATTCTAATCCTCGACTGGTCATAATTAACCCAGTTTCGGGCACCGTAATGCATCAACCTCCTCCCAAATTCTGCACAATTAATCAAACCAATCCAGTTTGCGTCTGAAAGAAAGGTGTAATTTTTACAAAAACAAACACTATAACTGTCCATAAGTAATACAAATTTAACGCAATAACATAAGATGCTTGTTCAAAATTTATAAGACGTACATGGGTTCTTAATTTTTGTTTTTTTTTCTAAAATTTATCATGTCTATCGTAACCTCATACTGTTTCGTGCCACTATCTATTATACACACACATTTATATGTTTGTACATCTTCAATCTTAAGATGCTACTACATCGTCCAAAAATATTTATGGCCTCATTTCCAGCATCTTTGCTACCAGAAGCATTAATCTCTCTGGGTCACACGCCTTTACTCGTTTATTCCCACTATTCAAACAGTAGGAGGAAGAAAGTTTACTTGAGATACAGGTCAACAATTTATTCGTGTAGTTAGTGAAGTGAGTCCAAGCTATTACTTTACTCAAGTTACACCTTCTAATAACTAATTCGACGAAAAACAATTCAACTGGAACCAAGTTCCAAAAAAAAAACCTTCCTAATCACGCAATCGCAAACGTTTTTTGATTTCATTTACGACATCACAGCGTTAAATAGCACGCAATCAAGTTGCCGGTAACTACGAGTAGTTTCTCACGTGTTTACTTACCTGAACATATGCTGGATAGTACTACCGAAGGAACAATCACAAAGTCGTTTCTTCTTTTTATTTTTGCACAAAATTGAGTCATCGCAATTGAAGATAGCCAGGCCATACCTGAAGCTCTTCTTACCGCCTCAGTAAATTGCATTATTTCCCCCTTCAGCAAAAAACACTGCACGCAAGGCCCTTTCAGCTTCGTAATAGAAACGAAGAGGTTTTCAACGTGCTCGTCCACGGTGCCTGGAGCTGCGAGTACATCATCAAATTTTCATTGTTTTAATTCTAATCACAGGTGAGTACGAGATTACTACGTACTACCTACTACAGGTAGAGAACGGTGCTGAGTTCACATCGAGTTCACATCGAGCCGAACTTCGGAAGACATCAAGTGGTGCTCCCCATCCACTTAGATGTGACGCTATAGCGTCTATAGCTAAGCGAAATTTATCGAGTCTAACGAAATCCGAGCAAAATATTCCGTTATGGAGTTAGTTCGACAGAGGGCAAATATTTAAACTCACCTGGCTGTTGTGCAATACAAATTCAGGTGAATAGTCGGGACCGGTTCTTTAACACTTTTGTTATTCTACGAATTATGTTCGTATAGTTGGGGCGTAGGTACAGCCATCAAGCCGGAACGAAATTGAGAGTAATCGATATACTGCCCACATGGAAACCACACAAGTCCTTATCCTGTCTGGACGTTTCACACATGCACAAGTGTCTTTGCTTCCTTCCCTCTTGTTATATCCTTTTAGTTTTTAATTTCCTGTCGGGGTAACCGGTTCTAATGACAGTAAGCCTAGACTCTTTTGAGACACATTTCTCAAATTTGTGACATCTGGCGTAGTTAATAAATCAGGCAAATAAGTCCAGCCACTTTCTTACAATCTCGACAATTTAATTCTTATTAAAATTTCGCGAACAAATTGGCTTTAACTGAACGAGAATAAAATCCTATGGGGGTGCATCGCCTAGAGGTTAGGGTGCTAGTCTACCAATCCTGAATAAAGTGGGTGTTAATTTCGTCCAGGATATAGACGTATCGCGCGTTGTGTAAAAAATAACAATTTCTGCACTTTAAGCAGTACCAGTGTAAGCAGACGTACTTCATGTCTCGAGTGGTATGTCCCCCCGAAGGATGTCAAAAAGGTAGAAAAACAATCGCAATTAAATATAATCCCCACTACTGGCTGGTCAAAACTTTTCAATGAAAATTCCTTGGATTGCACTTTGTGATGTCGCCAAAATACTTACCATTTCTCTTAAGTTTTTGCTGGTTAAGGCAAACAGACCGATAGTACTTCTCGTTATATTGAATCACATGCTCGTTAATCGATAAATTTATGACAAAACAATGTTACGTGTATCAAAAATGTTCTTAACTGTGCCAGATTCTAGAACTAGATTACTTTTGGAACAAACGAAGAGATCTTACAAACGTAGCTTCTATAGACCAATGTAAGCCAAACGAGCATCTATGGAGGATGAAAATCCTAAACTCTCCCATATTTGACCAATGCTGAGAAGGAGAGGAGTCCGCACAACACTTTTTGTGTTAATGCTCGGCTTTTGCTAGAACAAAACTGGCTAATGTTAACTCCATAAGGAGTAAGGAGCTCACAGATCTGTACCTAGCCAAGGTTTTGAACTTCATCAAAAACCCGAACTGGTTTGGGGAACCCGACATGACTCCTTGAGTAAAGAGCTGGCTGGAAGAAGAGGAAGCAGCCGCGTAGTAATTATGCCTGCCTACTATGACTAAGAATCTGGATCCAGCCAAGGTGAATTTCGAATGAAATCGAACCTTCTTCGGGAGGAAGAAGTCTTTACTTCATGAGAAGCGAAGGATTTGGTGTACACTTCGCTAAGAGGTTAAACCGACTTGGTAAGGTGAAGGAACCTGATGAAGAAGTAGTTCACAATCAAGATCCAGCCAGGATATGAATTTCGTAGGAAATAAAACCGGCTAGGCTTGGGGAATGTGCTTGAACACCAATGAAGAAACAGGGTGATACAATGGGCCACTTTGCTGGCCTTTGGCACATTATTGGCATCTTTGATCATCATCAGCAACGTGTGTGTGTAGAAAAATTTAACGCATAGGCAAATTCAACGCATACGTAACACCCGTGATATACCAAAATTAAACTGGTTCGAAAATTTAACTAGTTTATCCTTAAACCAGTTAATCAATTTTCCCTTGACACATCGGGACTGAGTTGAACCTGCGTTACAAAGTGAGTGAGAGCAAATTTTATTATAGTTTTGCCTGTTTTGATTTACTTAAAACAGGCTAGATTAAAATCCGACAACTTTTAGTCAGATTACAAATCGAAATAACTTCAGTTAAATCAGTTCTGTAACGAATTAAGCTCTTTGCGTTTAAAATTGTTGGTGTTTCGGAGATTTAACGTATCAGAAAGAATTAATCTTGTGGTGATTTTAATCTGGAATTTAAGAACTAAACCTATTGGAATGTGTAGCTTACAATTTGAAAACTTCGTATATATTTATACGATATCACGAACTAAAGGTGATATATATCACGGTTAGAAATTTTGGAATAATTTGTAACATTTTCTATGTTACATATATGACCACACCAAAATGGTATTAATTTCTAATACTTTCGAAGTATTAAATCCATAAATTAAGTCAACACAGTAGCAAAAGATATTCTTGTTATGGTATATAATATGTAATATAAAATGATTACAATTTAATAAATCAGTATTTAAAATAAATATCTGATTGATTAAATATTAATCAGCATTTAGATTACATTTTAATAGGATGTTGTTGAAATCTAATACTTTTATTGCGATAAATTTAGGATGTAACGTGTCACAATTTATATACGTAGGGATTAAAATTTGTAAATCGGAAGTAATACAAAATAAGGCTTATGGAATAAATTGTATTATTTATTAGCCAATAAATAATACAATACAATATAGATTAAAAATGTAATCATTTGAAAATAATTACAATTTATTATTAATAATTAATTACATCATATTGTTAAATTTTTTTTTTGTAAAATATAGATCACAATTAAATTTAAAATTTTGTCAACATAAATAGCCCATTATATTAGTACTAACTACTATTACCAAATTAACCAAAGGAATTTTGTTGTAGAAAGTTTGAAAGAAAACAAAAATTTAATATCGAACATTATTTTATTATTATGTACATATGTATATTTATAAGTAGTATTATGGACATATTAATATATTAATCTATAATTGTCTCTAGTATAAGAAAAATTTTTTGATTAACATAAAAGAATTCTTCAGGTTTTTCGTTTGTCAGATCAGTGTAAAGCTAGTATTACACTGTTTGACCAAGTGGTCAAATTCCAGTAATAAGCAATGCAAAATAGCGAATTTGACCGAGAGGATACTGTGAGATTAATTGGAATTCGCTATTTCGCATTGCTTATTACTGGAATTTGACCACTTGGTTAAATAGTTTAATACTAGCTTTAGGAACAACGAAATATTCACATGTTGCACTTACTTCGAATGAATTTAAATTATTAAATGATAATTCATCGTAACCAGCCAGGTAAAAATATATCTCATTTTTGAACAAGTAAAAGTCTTTGATTAAACCAAATTAATTTATATTATTTCTGTGGCCACAGGCTTAAACTTTTTCATCACTTTCCGTGATATTAGCTTTTCTTACTTTTCCAAATGAATATAATAATTCTATGAAATTCCATGAGGATGACTTAATTTTTTGATGAGTAAATGCTAGACTTTTGCAAATATTAATGAAATTAAATCCGCACAATACGATTTGCTCAAAAAAAATTTTATGATGAGATTCGCTCAAAAAAAATTTTAGGGTCTACAACATTAAATATGTAAAAAAAAATGTAAGCGAACCTCGCTGTTGATTATAAGGCTAGGTTCTATGACAGCATTCGAGCGTTTAAGTTTGGGAGTCTCCAAATGTTCACAGCTTGGATTCAACTCGATTGTATGTACCATAAAATAACCAGAAAATCTCTACTGGTATCCTATTGGAAGGAGTTCATCGACAGGGATCATAGCATTATCCTGATCTTTTAAAATAAATGTTTCGTTGGAAGTGGACGCAAATTGTGATAAAACTAAAAGAACTTCTGATAAAAACAGATACATTATGATTAATATTTCACTTACTCGTTATTAACACGTCTTGCGAAGGTATCACACCTTCAACCTGACTAATTTCTACGAACTTAATTTCTTCACCTTTTTTAACTTTTAAGAAAAAACTTTCACATAAATTCATTGTGACGCCGATCAAATGAGGCGTTTAAAAGAAAATAACACGCAATAAGTTTAAATCTAAACGCATTAAATTTTAATACAGAAGTATTAAACCAAAGCAAGCACGCATAAGCATGTCCGGTAGTTATTCTTCTATAGGTTTATTTTGTAATCTCGTCGTATTCGATCTGAAGCATTGATATTTTTTAATACCATGTTCTTATTATTTGTTAAACCTAAATGTTATAAAAAACTGGACATGTTCAAACATGTCGTTTTGACTATATTTGCACAAGCTTATAATATAATCCTGCTTGTATTACGATTGTAATTTTTAGTTTTCAAGGAATAATTTTTATTCCAAAACTATACTACAAAGAAGTTGAACTAGATTCGTAGATGTTAAACTATATTCCTTGAAGAATAATTTTACGTTTTTAATACAAAAGTAATATATTTTATTTTAAAAATATTAAAATATAAATTAATAAATTGAAAAGATTACTGCGCAATCATAATAAATAATAGTAATAAAATCTTCTGTATTACATCGTCGGGTTTAAAAAAATTCCAAAATTTCTAACCGTGTACAGCTAAAATTGAAGTCATCCTGAACATTACTCATATAATCTATTCCAAACGTTGCTCGTTCGTGAACTTCATACTGATAAAAATGTAATCCTTGACTGACGTTTTGACATTGACAGACCAGCAAAAAAGTTTAAGAGTGTGTTTGTATTAAAATACAAAATTGTTATGTACCTATTGAATAACCCTTTAGTTTTATTAAACTTAATTTTTATCAAATGAGCTGTAATCTAAATGACGATATTAAAAAGAAAGATTATTGACTGAAAATGTTGCACCTGTCACACCTTCGATGGCGTTATTTCGCACTGATTAACACTAGCCACAAGTATCATTTAATCGCTATCGAAAATTATATGCGGTGGGCTTCATAGATTGTCCTTACACCGAAAAAAGACAAAAAAAAAGGTTTTTTGATTCTAAACATAATGCGATGAATTGAGATCTATATTTTCTACTACGTAGTATTTTTTCTGGTACTGAAGCAAGCATGATGTGGTATATTGCAGTGGTTCTCGTAATTCAGTAGGTTTCCGCAAGATTCTCTAAGTAACAAAATGGCACATAGCGAAACGCATTCAAGAATCACTGCCTTATTTTTTCACTCGCTTGCATATCGTTTGAGTATGCAGGTGTGCATCCATTTCGAAAGGCAAAATATCTTCGGAGAAATCGCTACATAGTATTTTTTTTAAATGTAGTAACAGAATGATATGTAAAGAAATCCAAAGCAGTAACATTTAAAAGGAACGACATCATGGATTTGAAAAATTAACACGTATAGAGTGGCCATTAACAACGTAACCATTAGCAACGCGTCGTGCTACAATTTTAAATTTAAATACAGTATTACATAAAAAAATTACTCGGCAAATAAAACAATAAAAGTTAAGGCCTATATGCACCGTCGACTGTTGTTATAAAGTACATACGGTTGAGCATATCCTATAATCCTTGTTTTTAGCTGGCTACTTACACGTGAATAATACATATATCAGATTAGTATGTAGGTACTGCAGACAGAGGTATAAGGTCTGCTTTTAAAATTGCCTGGTCGATTTAAAAATTTGCATGTTATTACCAGTAAATTAGTTTCTAGAATTGAACTGCCAAGGGTACAGAACGTATATAGCAATCAAAATCTTTTTGGCTTGCCTAGTATCCATAATACGTAGAACTCATTTCAAAGGTTTAGTTATATTAACACATAAAAATTTCCCCTAGAATCCCTTCTGAGGAACAAGGTATCATCCTGTCGTACCTACCCCTTTTCTTTAAAGGTATAAACAGTATTCTGCGCTCAACTTTCGACTGCAAGCCCAATTTGAAGTGATGGTGTATTGAATATGACACGAATTCGAAATATGAACAAAAGGTTTTCAATGTTTACATTAAGTGTTCATGTTGTATGTGTGCCGTCACAAGTTACAACAATATGTTAAAGGCTAAAACAGAACACCGACTTCGACGGTAGACTTCGCTGCACAGGCATTAGAACACACATGACTGTATGCCGATGGCAACTTCAGCGGCTCTTCAAAAGAACCGGTTCTCCATACTCTCACTAAGTAAAGACGCTGTTGCTATTCTGTTTAACTTACAGCGGCATGGCGGGATTTTGCGGTCGCAGTCGGAAGCCAGTGTTGTTCAGTGCAGTGTTCTGTTTCATACTTTTGGCTTAAGACTGGTAGCGCTGAAGTAGGAATCGCCTGAAAATAATCACGTGGCTTGAGTCAATGTCAAAACTACAACCATCTGTGCCATAGGCTGACCATCAAGCAGATGAAGGACAGAAAAATAATTTCAATGGATACGGTGACAGAGTAGAGAGGATTTATCCTGGAGGCCGTATACTTCGTTGGTGACTTAGATTCAGTTTATGATAGATCCTTGCTTAGAAAAGCAAGGATCTATCTGAGAAGAACTCATAAGTGCAATTGACGGCAATAGACAAACCAATTGTAATTTGGACTATACATTCGATTTTGTGAAGATTAGATGAATCATTTTTCAATCGTAAAGGTGGATGTACATCCCATGCAGCTATAGAGTTAATTTCGAGTAGTAGGTGAATTCGCTTTTCAGAGTTAATTCACTTTTGTGTTGTTATCGATTTTTAAAAAAAAAAAATTTGCTACCCTGAAAAATTTTTTTTCCACGTTTCATGACTAATAGACACCAAAAAAGCAAAAAAAATGTTCAGTCCGTCTGTGCGCCGTACGCCGTCCGCCGTACGCAAAACGTTTGAAAGCTTATAGCTCTCAAACTCTTTGAGCTATTAAGTTGAATTTTTTTTCGTTGGTAGACTTAGCAGACCCCTTCAAGTGGCCACTTTTTGAGTGGTGGGGTTGTGAGGGGGGAGGTGGGGGAAGCGTTTTAGACGAAAAATTTTGGTTTCTAGATATCAGTAACCGCATAGGCTAGGAGGCTGAAACTTGGAATTTATATAGAGCATCGATAGTGGACCCATTTGCAAAAAGAAATTATGATATGGGTAAAGGGGTGTGGGAGTGGAGGGAATAATATTGCGTCCGAAACGCTCGAAAGCCGAGATCGAGACATTCTAAAATCCATATCTCCTAAACTCCTAAAAACTTAATGAACATCTGTGGGTATATTAGGAAAATAGATCCGAAACAAATTTTTGAGAGGGGGTAGTGACGTAGGGGGGGGGGGGGGTTGAAAAACTTTAGATTACTATATCTCACGAACCAATTACACTAGAGAAATAAAATTTGGTTTTTGTATAAATGTTGACAAATAAAGTTTGCTGAAAGTAAAATTTGTTAAGGGGGCGGTGGAGCATGGAAGTGGAGGGGGTAAGCATTTTTTTAAAAAATCACGTCTCATATCTCAAGAACAGTGTAAGATAGATGATTAAAATTTTTACCAGAAGCCTAATAGACCCCCAGCAGGATGAGGGTGTAGAGGGTAAGAGTGGGGGAGGGTGGAAATTAAAAAGTTCCGATTTTTATATCTCGAGAACTTATAACAATATAAAGCTGAAACTTGATATTTAGATAGAATTATAGTAGTAGCATGTTAGAAAAATATAATTTTTTATAGTGATAGTATGGTACGGGGGTGGGGGGTGTTTTTCCTAACTATAGAACGGCTTAGGTTAGAACCTTGAAATTTGGTACGTATGTGTAAATTAACTAGAAAAGTAATTTTAATTAAAAAAAAATTCAATATCCATTGGCGTTCGGAAGTGGGCAAAAAAAATGATGAAAATGGAATGCATATATTTTCACGATTTTCGTCATATCTATTAGGTCTTTCGAAATATTGAATTCTTTATTTAGAAATACCTAGAAAGTGTTTTCAGGATTTTTTAAAATTCGACCCCTAGGTGGTGTAAAGGGGATGTATACATTTTCACGAATTCAGCCGTATCCCTCAGGTCTGATTAGATATCGAATAACTTTTCACTTCCACAGGCTTATTTTTGTGATTTACTTTCAATTTAAATTGTTTGTGGGTTCGGATTTGTTTTTGGAATAAATCGGCCTGTGAGTTACATGAAAAAATATTTGCTTAATTTGAAAAAAAATCAAAATAAATCCATAATTAGAGAGTTTTCCAAATTAAGTAATTTTAAATTAAAGTGTTTTCACTGTTTCCTTTTTTTCGTATACGATGAATTGTTATGAACTCCTCATTTGGTTGTATTCATCAGACATAGGAATATTATGTGGTTTTTCATAATTTAGTTATTATTTTATTTATTGGGTAATCACTAGCTATCTGTAATATGTAAAGAGCGGACCGATAAAACACACGTTTGTACTCTGATTTCGATTGCTGAAAGTGCTAATATCACTAGATAGGTAGAGTTATTTATAAAATTCACCGAGGTACTAACCGGAAGGCTTTATCTTTTTTTATGTCAGATGCTTTTAGCTTTTTTCCTAATCTTCTGTTTTATAGAACTACGTTTTTCAAAAAGAAACAAATACGTATGTAAATAAATAAATTGCTCTGTTCCGTAGCATAACCAATCATTTATGACGTTTGAAGCTGAACCAATTACCAATTTAAAATCGATTCGGTTCATTCACATCTTCGTCGAATGCAATCAAAATTCCAATCCAACAAAAATTAAAAATATCGGAGAAATATCTTCAAAATGATGAAAACCGGTCTTAAACCATAGCGTCATAACTCTGAGATTTATGCTGTCAATATTCAATTCTGCATTGACCCTTTTTTTTTAGCCAATTTCACACCGGAATCCCCTCTATGATCCGATCAGCTCAAACTACCTGTCCATGGACTGCGATTGCTTCTGCATTGTTTTGTCTTTTACCTTTCCTAGCCAACGTACTTACCTGTGAAAAGTTGATTTGTTTGGTTCAGTTTACCTGGCGACTATGCCGTAAAAGCACGCGACTTGCGACTGGTGCGCTAAGAAAATCCCCCAAAGAAATATTTCAGTTCTTTCGTTTGCCTTGACTTACAATGTTCTAATCGCAAAAATAAATAAAATTAGGATAATCCATCGTAGCCTCGAACCTCCCGATTTATACAGTCTTTTAGTGGAATTGATAAAGTGCATCGCATTCAGGTGTTACGAAAGTTACGTGTTGTGATTAAGTTCCTTTTGTAGGCGAAAAGCCGCTAAGCTGTTTTTCAAAGAAATTCTTTAGAGGTTTCAGTTTAGTGTTGATTTTTTTTTTATGTTTAAATAAAATCCAGCATTCACTCATTTGGCTGAAAAGTGAAAAAGTTAAACACTAGATAAAACCGCGGAATGAAATCTTCGAGAACGTGATCAAAGTTTGTGGTGTAAAAAGAAACGTGAAATCTCATCGCCGATATGAAAGACAACGAGGGAATTCTGTTGGATACATCTCTCAACTGGTAACTCCACTTGTTTTTCTTATACTTTGCTAGAATGTACCAAGAGCACTACCTACCATATTCTTTGATTTGTTACCTGTACTCTAGGTACACTCTCGTACCTGTCTACCGCACGGTATTCTATTTCATTTTCTTTTCGCTTTTGCCATCTATGAAACTTTGTAATTATGCTATGCGGGAAACGTCTTGAGAAGAAGTTTTTAGCATTGTGATTAGATCACGAAGTCGTACATCATGACGACTAATAGAGGCTGACTACAGTTACTGATGGCTGCAACCTCTGACGACACACTATTACTTCTTATTTTTTTGCAATTTTTAATAGAAGAATTGTGGTATGATCCCCCGTCTTTCTTTTCTTTGCGTTTTTGCAACTTTTCCTGTTCAAAGCCGGAAAATGAAGTGATAATTGCCAGTAGCAATGATTAATAAGCTCTCGCTTTACAGGTATTCACCGCATCATTTTTTAAATATTTACCTTTCTATACGTGAGATCAAAAACCTCATGATTAAATTGTTTTTTTTTTATTAATTAAGAAACTACTGGAAAGTAAATCAGCTGTTATTGTTAAAAATTAACGGTTCGTTACTGACTTCGGGCAAAATTCTGAATATAATGGCAAGTTTCGTTCACGTCTCTATGAAAACAAAAACATTGCAGAAACGTGTCAAAAGACTCAAGGCATATTTCAATTTTGGCTTTTGAACCGGAAGTGCCAAAAGTTGAAAGTAGACTGGCTCGTTTTGATTAGAATCTGTGTTCCTATTGCGAAGAAAGGCCCCAAAAATAAGGTCTGGTTTTTATTATGACGGTAACTAAAAGAGTTTTGGATTTTAGTAAAATTTTATGGTAGGCGGTACTAAATTTTCACTTGGACACCAAATAAAAGCCTGTCTGAAGGAAACTTATTTTCTAGAAATAAGCAGCATTCGATCCTTTTAGAATTGCTTTAGTAATACAAACAAAACATAACGCAGCCAATAGTATGAGACTCTAGATGAAATACTGAACTCCGATTTATATTGAAAGCAGAATCAGGACTGCGCATTCCGTTTGCTCTTTTTAAGGACTATCATTAGGTTTCACAGAAGGATAATATCTACCGTTTTTTTTCACATTTTCACGAATTTCGTTATATCTTTTAGGCGTTATCAAATTAATTTTACTTCTGCGGGTTCTTTATACTAGCGCCTAGAAAGGTTTTTCAAAATTTTTTCGAAATTCAAACCCTAACGCTGTTTAAATTCGATATCTCACTAGAACTAATAAATATGTCGGAATTCGTGAAAACGTACACATGCAGTTTTCACGAATTCCGACATATTTATTAGTTCTAGCGAGATATCAAATTCGATATCTAGAAGAGAAAGGCTAAAGCCTTTAGGGTGGAGCATATCGTTGCTTGAGTAAAATAAATATTTTTTTTTCATATTCTTTTTGTATGCATGACGCATGACTCTACGAGGTCAGAAAGTGAGATGTTGGGAAGGTGGTATGATAAGTATACCACCGCCGCGCCGGGCGCTGAACACTCAGCTCAGAACAAAACATAAAATAACCTGACTCAAAATCAATATGATTTTTTTTTTATTCAAGGATGGCACCACTATTGACTGACAGAGTCCCATGTGCGAATGCCGGTGTCTAACCAGAGAAAGCCTACACGGCCCAGAATTGGCATCGCATTGGCCGCCAAGACCTGTGGAGCGGTATTGTTTTGGTACTGACAACCCTCCAGACCAGTATTGTGCCAATCCTGATGATCAGTACTCCCACGCTATATATATTTTGATCTGAGCCGACTTTAGTCCGCGTTGCTGGGCGTTGCTTTTACATAAGGAAAAGGTTACGAGAAAATTACATAGAAATTAAAAAAAATTGATTCTGTATCGACTGCGTCCCTGGTCGCTATTGATAATTATCACTGGCCTAGAGCTTCCAGCGGATTCCGAAAAAGTACTAGCCATCAGTATATGACCGACACTCACGTAGATACGAGTACTGGGGAATGACTGATTTTGGATTCGTCTCAGTACTGAAACTGAAGTATGGCCCAATAGTAGGTATTCACGACGCCCCAAAACTGGCAGTCAGTATCAAGCCAGAGTTTGCACCAAGAGTAGGACCGGTGTGATCAAATCGACATTGGCCCCGCAATTATTCGGTCTAGACCCCATACTGGACCCGGAACATTAGCCAGTACTGGAAACTCTGGCACCAGTACTAAGCCTGTGCTGTGCTGTTCTGCCTTTCGTAAATGGGGTGTAGGGAAATTCAAAATTTTTAATTATTTAATAATGTATTATAATATGAGACTGACTTGAAGCTTTTTAAGCCTCCAAATTAGATGTGCTAGGATATTAAAAATCTAATCCACTCTATTTTCTTGTTCTGAAGTAAGATAAATAAATCTCCAAAATTTCATTCAAATTGGATGAGGAGTTTCTGAGAAAATGGGTCATGAAATCACCACTGAAAAAGCCTCGCGATATGCTCGCTTTAAATATAATGGAAAAAATACCCGCTTTCAGCATTTTTCTAAATTCAACCCCCAGGGGATGTTGGATATTGTTCAAGTTTTTACGAATTTCGACGAATCATTTAATTTTTGATGAGTTCGAATTCGCTTTTACTTATTTGGGCTTTATATAAAATGATCTGCAATTTAATTTCAGGATTTCAGGGGGTGTGAAATAATTGTGTACGCCTTTACGAATTCCGAAATATTACTTAGGTCTGATGAGATATGAAATTGCTTTTTTTTAGTTTAGAGGCTTTCTATACTAGTATAATCGCCTAAAAATCGCACTCAAAATATTTTATTTTTAACCCCTAAAGGGGTTGAAATACAGTCTGGGTGCAACTTTATTATTTTTTCAAGTTTTTAATGATTATCTTTTTTTATCATCACAGGAGGTATTCTATGAAAAATTACCGATTCTTTTAATACTTTAGGAATTAGTAAAAATAAGTGGATTTTTTTTTCGTTACCACATCTTCAATAATTTGTATCATATGCAGTGAAACTTTCCTAAACTGAACCATCAACTAACAAAAATTGTCCGAGTTATAGAAAATTTTAGCATATAAGCTAACACAAAATTCCACTACAGAATGTAGACACGAGTACGTAAATAATAATAATTCAGAAATAAAAGTTTATAAGTAAATTTAACAGGCAACATTTAGTTTTATAACGTTTTTAAGTTATGGTAAAAGTTTACTCGAACCCTAGTCAGTCAGATTATATAAATTTTCCTTTTTGTATTTACGATTTGTTTTCTCATCGAAGAAGACAAAAATTTAGCTAGTAAGAAAATTAGAAATATCTATTTTAGTTTTTAGTTTTTTTTTACATTCACCAATGTTTTCACAGTACAATTATAAAAAATATAATATATTTCTCAATTAAATATAAGTTAAAAATACCATTTTCCGGGAAAGACACTGTTTTAATTTAGTCGAGTCTGAAACAGGTATTTACAAATAAAAATTCAAAGAAAACCCTGAAAACCTGTTTTTTTTCAATTTCAGGATGTAGATACTCTGAAAACATTCACCAAACTAAAATATAAAATTTTATTTGTAACGTTCGGAACTCTACTGTGTCATTTAACAAACTTTATAAACGTTTAACATATTTTTACCTGGACAGATGTCCCAATAATGTTTGCAGTTTATTTCCCTTTTCTTGGAATAATTCTTCCAATATTAGAAATATTAGAAATATTTACGCTATCTATTTCTAAATTCTTTCGCTATACAAATCGTTACTTTTTTCAATTTCTGCAGTATGGTCCACCCCTCTCCCCACAATCCCCTATAAAAATATTAAAATTTGGGATTGGAGAATGTAAAGGACTGGAAGCACACTTTCTTATCCGTTTATTTCAAAGAAAATATCTACCATACTTCTCTTTGTTAATAGGTATGATGCACATGATAAAAAAAATTTATATTCCCAAATGCTTATAATTTGCAAGACCTGTGCACAAAATAATCATACTTTCGAACTTCCATTTCGAAAAAAAGGTTCTACTCTATTGTCTATGTAATCGTATTATAGCAAAACTTTACTTTTATCAAAATAGCGTATTAAAATAGTTAAATTACATAAAAAATTTGTAAGCTTCTTACACTTACGAACAGGTAAAAATCATACCGCAGCTTAAGGTGTTCAATTACAAAGAATTGACTTCACGTGCTAAAATACGTAAATCCGTCCCACGAAAACCTCAATGAAATTTATTGCGGTTGCTTTGTGCATATACGAGTATGGCTTATAATATTTCACATTGTTTTCTTTACAAAGAATTCAAGAGTAATGTAAAAACAATTTTTTTTTATAGAAAAACAAAAAAAAATCTAAAAATAGTAGAAAATATAATTAGAGTAGTGCAGCACAGTGACTCACATTTATAGAGATTTATAATACCGCATTTTTAGATGGATGCACAGAATAGTAGCTGACTTTATAAAAAATAAAATCCATCGCAAAGCGGTTATCGATTTCATTTCAAACAAGCCTATTGCTAATAATTTTAAACCGGAAATGGTCACAATTAAAAAAACAAATAATCGAGAAGCTTATATACCTGGATAGCGCATCAGCACTCTACCGGTATTCCAGCGAAACTCGCATCAGCACTCTACCGGTATTCCAGCGAAACTCGCATCAGCACTCTACCGGTACTCCAACGAAACTATTTTTCTCTCCTAGTATTAAAACATGCAGATCTCTAGTGAAACATTTCCAGTACTGACTAAATTTTACTATAGTTTATTCAGTTAGTACTGAACAGAGATACTGCTTCATCAGCATTATGAATTCAGTACTGCATAAATACCATATTAATGGTGACATTTTAATGAAGTATTGTAATGCGATTTTTTATAGCATTTTTATTAAATTCGTTATTTGTCTTTTCTATTTATTGAAACAATGTAGGGTAACAAATATATCATTACCCTGGTACCCACTGAGGAGAGTGAATCCCGATTTCCACAATTTTAAAATCTTGAAAACCGGTGAACGATTCACGTATTTAAAAAATTTAACAGTTAAAATCCGCAATGAAAAAGTCGCGTTATTAAAGTTTTTTCTGAAAGTAGGTGGTCCTTCTATCCCATTTACAGTCCTACAACTTTGAAGGTTATTCCATACAAAAATGTGGTTTCAAACACCCGTGAAGGTCGCTCTTAAGTATATCGATAAAGCAGTTTGTGAACGTTTTCAATGATCGATTGTTTGTGAATGTGAATCGAATGTGAACCGCATAGTAGGCGGAAATGAAAAGACAACCGTTTTCTGTGAATGAATATGTAAATAAATAAACTTCAATCTACTACGATTTCAACTAAGGACCGCTCCTTTCTGAAGACAATACTATATGTGATTTCAATCTTCGCCATTTTAAGTACTGATTCTGTACTAAATGTATGAATTCGGGAACATCAAGAACATATGACAAAGAAAAAGAAACAAGAAGAATATAAGCAATTTTAAAATTTCACTCTGCTTCCTATTAATAACTACGAGTATACTATAAGCTCCAAGACGTTACGAATCCCCAAATTCATTTAATCGCAGCACTAAATTCTCAAGAAACTCACTTTTTACAGTTCTGCTTCGGTACTGAAGAACAGAATTCGGTCATACGTAGCTATTAAATATTTATGCAATTACGATCCAGTGCTGATAAAACAAATTGCAACATTTTTTTTAAGCCCGCAACCTCTGAATATTGTATACTTTCTACTGTAACAGCATCAATTAAACATTATCGACCTCAAATAACTATTTAACTTATGTTAAATATTTAATGGACAAGACTACACGAATCTAATGAAGAAGAAGTAGTTTATAACCGAAATACCGATACAATGTTCGATTCAAAATTTAATCGACAATATTTTTCTGTTCTAAAGCCAGTATTACACTGTATGGCACTATGTCAAATATTTCACTATTCTCGCTGACAAATGCAGTCAAATAGTGCCAAATAGGTCTATTTTGACAGAAAAAATTTTACTCAATTTTTCGTCAAATTTTTGTAGTCAAATATTTGACAGGATTTCATACAGAGTAATAATGAATAGTGCTTAGGGGCACCGGAGTATTCAGTATTCAGATAGATTTCGTGTTGGGGTTGGTTTGGACACCTCTGTCACTGAAGCCTCAATTGGCCTATTGTGACGAATTATGCATCTAGCGAATTTATAGCTACTTCGCTTGTTGAGTGCAATACGAACTCGCTTAGCTAATTTGATACGAACTCTTTTCCTGAACTTTTTTAGTTCGAAAAGTGATTCGCAAGTGAGCAGAAATCGAATATGTTGCTTGTGTATCACTTGGCGAATTCGATACGAACTCGCTGCGACCTGAATTCGCGAGTGATCGATATTATCGTTTTAGTTAACGATGATGGCAAAAGATCGGTTCCACCTTGAGACAGTCGAAATAGAACATCGAAAATCTCTGGAGTGATAGATATCCCCTAAGGTCCACGAGTCTGACAACCGAGATGAACAATGGAGGTGGTAGGATGGTTCCTGTATTTCTTAGTTGTCAAAAGTTTCTTTTGAAGCAGTTACAGACCTGACCATGACCTAGCCTAACTTATAATTTGCACCTGTGCCGAGGACGTTGTGTTGTGGACAGTTCCGCGACATCCGGCGGTATATATTATTCGATACAAGTGCAATATTTATATGGATCATCACAAATGTTTAAAACATTTTTTTAAGAACTTCACTATATCGTCTTATAAAAGCATGACTTCGAACATAAGCTGCAATGTTAGTGCCACCAGGTACTACGACAAACCAAAAATGTTGTTGAATCGATTTACGTAAGGTACTAAAAGTCTGTTTGTAATGAATAGTATCGTGTTAAGGAACTTTCCTTTCTAAAAATCACTAAGCCGAAATCCGTTCAGGACGATTGTGTAAAGTGTTATTTTACTACTTCGAAATTCAGAACATTAATTTCTTTAAGCACGCAAGACCTTCTTCGACTGGCCTACGAACATTTAGGAGTACCTACATGACATTGTAGAATACGAAAATAGTATTATGAAGAAATTCATAGAACTTTCTCGGTAATTTTTGCGGTATTCGGCTATTGGAAATAGAAAAGTTCTGAAGGGGAAAGTATGTTGAAATGAGTGAGTTAAATTTCGCTCAGGACATTCAACCTAAAATAAGTTCGGACAATTACCTATGCTTTCAATCTGCCTCATTGGGTTGAATACCCCTTTGGCATCAGTACAACGAAATTTCCAACCATCTTGATGCAGAAACTAGTTATCTTTATAGGAATTAATTTCGTGTTCATAAGGCCCAATGTATAGAAGAACCTTGCAAGCCATTCAATAAAAATTTATAACTCTTATATTCTGTCAAACTTTGAATCAGGTCCATGTTACTATACTAGCTGTACACTGTATACCACGCTGTCAAATACTTGACTATTTTTCTTAACAAATATTGTCAGATAATGTAATCGTCAAAGTTTTGTTTGCCACACTATTTTTTTTTGCTCTATGTACACATAGTCTATTTTGACCAAACAAAATTTGATAGAACTTTTCGTCAAATTTTTTTAGTCAAATATTTGACAACATGGCATACAGCGTAACTGACGAAAAATCTGACCTTTGTCCGAAAAAAAATTTTTCCTTTCTTCGTATTTTTTAACAGTTAAGTAGCTCAAGATGTTTTCGAAAATTCTTCTCCTCTTGTCCGGTTCGTGGTTTCCGTTGAAATTCCTTCATTAAGCTAGTATTACACTGTTTGACCGTGTGGTCAAATTGCAGTAATAAACAATCCGAAATAGCGAATTCCAATTATTCTCGCAATATCCGCTCGGTCAAATTCGCTATTTCGTATTGCTTATTACTGCAATTTGACCACTTGGTCAAACAGTGTAATACTAGCTTTAGAGAGAGAGAGTGTTAGCCCACGTGAACCTTTTAGCCTGTATACTATATCGGCCAATTAATAAGTTCTAAGCCACAATAGTAGTTGATATCTCCAGTATATTGTGAATGATATAGTGCTATATATTCTTTCTACTTTGATGTTACTCCGTGCTGCTATGCCATCGTGGGTGCTGACTGTTATTAGTATGGGAGTGAAAACTAGGCTTGAACGTGTATTGAGAACTTGGACGAGAACGGCAGATTTATATTCTCTTCACAGTTTTACTAACGATTTGGGTTACCTTAATTTTATTTTTTTTTTCGAGTAAATGCTTTCAGCTAACTTTGCTCTACTTTCATTATTGATTGCAACTACACAAAGAACAAGACATCACTTCTTAAATTATCTGAATATATGAAGCTAGAGTTTTCAACCTGGAAAGTGCCAATATATACAATACCTACTTCAGAATTAATATTGCACCCGCTGAAGGAAGGACAACCCAATCCCCCGGAGAAAACATGCAAAACTCTTCCAATACATACACCCAACGTAGAAAAAAATTGTACGAAAAATGTAAGGGTTGTTTTGCGAATGCGCGCGATGTGTCACTCGTTTGTAATGGCGACAATGTCACACATTCTTTTGCTTAGCAATAATTATTAGCGTGTTAAAACTTGGTTTTGCAAATTCTTTTGGTGCCTGATATTAGCCGCTCTATTTAATTGTCCAGTACGAAAAGTGTGTTGTTTAACGCGAACAATTTGTTTACTGTGATGTCGTGATGTCTTCTTATCAGGATGCTTATCCTTAATCTAGTGCAAAAAACCAATCAATTTATTGTCGTTCTGATGTTGCTAAAAACTAGACCATGTCTATCGATTGGTAGACTGTAGCATGTCCTCTCCAGTTGGAGCTAGACGAGTACGAACCGATCTAAAAACATCGGAAAATGTCTTCCTTAGTACGAGTCCGCGAAAGACGTTGTCTTTGGGGAATCGAATAAGGCGTGATACTGCGACTTCCGCGACACCTGATGTTCCCGAAAATAAGTTAATAATACGTGCGAGTTTAGTTTTACAAGCTTCTAAACCTATGCGTCCTTGTTTTTTCGTTACAGCTCACAATTACCAGCCCGTGCAACTCGACTACTCAACAGGTCCCGATTGCAACAAAGCCAACTTAGCAATACCGGATCGGATAGTCCGAAATCGATAGATAGTCTTCCTCGTAAGCATTCGCGCGCCTCTTCATTACATTTAAGCGGACGTGAACCAATCAGCTCGTCCGATGATCTCATCTTTTCCGATAAATCTTTAAGAAACTCTATGATTCAGGATGTCTTGTACTTCAAGAAGCAGCTGATTCGTCTTCGAAGGATTCTGCAAGATGTGAGTATACGATAGATTATGGTTTATGTCTGTGCTAACCCAAGGCATGGTGATACAAAATTTGTTTATTTTCCTAATTCTCAGCACATACATTTTTTACATTGTTTATTTTGCAATTTATATTTTTAATCAATAATTTTTACATATTTCAAATCTATTTTATTTGTTTGGCATGTGTGTCTATGTGACTTTTGCTTTTCACATTTTATCATCGTTTTCAACGTTACTCCGACAGGACGAAGAAAATTTGACGAGGGTAGGTTGTATTTTTGTTTGTTTTTTTCTTTTGTATTGCTGTTTTATAGTTTGCTTTGTTCGACGTAAATTTCATTTTGTTTGCCTTTTTTTCTGATTTTGTTAGCCTAGGCAAACATTTGCGTGACTAAACTCCATTTAACCTGAATGTCATCCACTTATTTAAGTTTTAACATGCAATGCATAGTAAATATTCATATGATGGGAAGGAAAATGTCCTTGCAAGAAGTTTCGAAGGAATTTCGAGAGTTTCTTTAGGGTAACTTTCTTGATAATGAAACCTTATGTAAAGATAATAAAAAAAAAATCCGGCAAGGATATTTCGAATATTCTGTACATAACGTATGCGGAGTGTATGGTAGACGGTTTGCTGTATATTTGGAAAAAAAATCTAACTGATAGGAAGGATGTTTTTCGTTTTCAATGTTTATAATAAAGCAGAAGGTATGGCTTAACTACAGAGCAGTGTGCGAAATAAATGTATAATTGAATCAAAGGAGCGGTATTCCTGATAGGTCTAGGAATAGGTAGGAATCCTACGATAATGCCAGTTCAGTTCATCATCATCATCAATGGCGCGATATCCCAAATCCAACCTTGGGCTGCAAACCTCGTTTCCTAGCTTTGCCTATTGGACAGCGCGCCGTAGTACGCGCTTCGGTCAGCTCCCAACCTGAGGGACTAGGCCACCTATAGAAACGGATGGAGACTTCAGTTCGACTATATTGGTTCTACTTCCTGAGCCACACTGGTGTTACTGGTCATTCAGGATATCTCCGATGTCTTCCTCTTGGCTTGACAAAGGTGCTTTAAGCACCTTCACGCCGGCAAGGTAGGAAGTCCTTGAGTGGCCACCTGTCATAGAAAACCTTTTTTTGGAGATTCAACGTGTGAACGGGTAGGCTAAAAAAAATGTTGAACTGCTTCTCAATGAGTGTGTTACACCGGCTATTACGCTTAAAGCAAAATCAGTCTGTTCTTAACAAAAAAATCGAGATCCTAAAAACTAGAACAGACTATAAACTATTTAGTCGAGCAATTTTTTAATTGAATTGAACTGTACACACTAAACTTTTAAGTTGGCGTTGATGCGCACACCATTCACACTTCAGTCGGTTGTTCCGGTCGATTAAAACTGTAAGATATTTATCTGCAATAACTACCTCCAGCAACGTACTATCAAACACACCTCTTAGATTTCGTACTGAAACTAACAACGCTGTAATCTGCATCATATCTCACCAAATGCAATCAAAAATCCAGCTGTCACCGATTTTTTAGTTAATCGAGTGCGCACTGTTGCTGTTGCTGTCCATATGAAGCTGCTCGTCCGATAGTTGGGCAAATTTTTAATCGAAAACAAATCGCCGGGCGGTAAGATTATTTATTCAAGACGATTTCGAATCGGTTTATTTGCTCGCTTCTACATAACTGCATAGGCGATAGTCTGAGGGTGCTGTAAGACAATATTGTAAAGGGGAAATCTCCAAAGTCCCACACTGACCAAACTTGGTTGGTTTTAATTATAATACCCCCCCCCCCCATTGCTATATAATAATCCGTAATTATTCTTTAGGTTGTCAGTTGCATAGTAACCACATCTTATCCTTAAACGCGTTTCGGACCTGTACCCAAAAAATAATAAATTTGGCAAATTTTTTGTTTATTATTTTCATTTTCAAATTTTATACACCTTTCTTTTTGACGCCAATACAAATCTTATTTTTTTTTTTAAACATTTCAGCATAATCCGTTCCGAAGACTGGAAAAAACTCCCCATCCTTACTACCCGCATCGTCCATCCTTCCCTGACCGCCCCACCTAGAGCCGTATTGGGCCTAACTCCTGTGTAAATCCCAATATCCTATGTCAATTGATTCATGAGATTTTTGGACTTGATTTTCGTTAAAAATGTTTTTTATATTCAACTAGCCGCGTCCCGCGGCTACGCTTATGTTTGTATAGTGCTATGCTATCGAAACTGCAAATCCAGCGGTTTCCAATGTTGCTTCCCGTTTGTTTCCAGCGATACTCCCGTTGCTTCCGTTGCTCCCATTTTTCACGTTTCTCCCGTTGCTGCCGTTACTCCCATTGCTCCCGTTGCTTCCAATTCTCTTCTTGCTCCCGTTTCTCCCGTTGCTTCCGTTTCTCCCGTTGCTTCCGTTGCTTCGGTGCTCCTGTTGATTCCGTGGCTTCGTTGCTCCTGTTGCTTCCGTGGCTTCGTTGCTCTCGTTGCTCCGTTTGTCCCGTTTCTTCTGTTGCGCCCGTTGCTTCCGTTGCTCCCGTTGCTTCCATTGCTCCCGTTGCTTCCATTGCTCCCGTTGTTCTCGTTGCTTCTATTGCTCCCGTTACTCCCGTTGTTTCCGTTGCTCCTTTGCTCCCGTTCCTCCCGTTTCTCCCGTTACCCCCGCTGCTTCCGTTGCTCCTGTTACTCCCGTTGCTTCCGTTGCTCCCGTTGTTTGATTTTGTCAGACGTGCAAATCGAAAACACACGAACTTGCGCTAAACTATATGAATCACATTCATTTGTTTGTGTACAGAAAGCATCGCGGGCGTGCGCTCAACTTATCAACAAAGTTTCATCGCAATCGGATGAATGGTATAGGAAGGCATAAGGAACAAACAAACAAATAATTAGAGCACCAGAAAAAATGTCAAAAAAAAGAATTGTTTTTGATTCGATCGGTACCAAACTTGACAGGAACCATCCCGGGACTATTCTACATGTTCCCTGAAAATTTGATCAAAATCGGTTAAGCGGCTTAGGAGTCTATAGGGAACATACATACATACATCCTTTTTATATATAGATATACTCCCCTTTTACATATACAAAACTCAACTTTCACGTTTTTGAAGTAACTGGCTTAGAAAATACCGTATTCAAAAATGCTTCACCAAACACCCCCACACGCCAAGTCCCTATTATAAAACGTCGCTTCTAACATGCGCCCTTTCAGCTAAGTGGAACGGTTGCAAATAGCTGCATAATCATAGCTCTATACGGAATTCCAAGCTTCAACTTCTTAGTATATGCGGATCCTGAGATATAGAAACAACCACCTTTCCATTAGGCTTGCGCATTTTAGTTCACCATAGTGAGCGAGCATTTAGTGATAAGATGAGCAAAAAAAAAGGTCAGTAGATCTAGTAGAAGATGATGAGCAAAAAAAAAGGTCAGTAGATCTAGTAGACATGATGAGCAAAAAAAAGACACTAGATCTAGTATAGTACCTATATTGTCTCACAGAGTTCCGAACAGCAATGAAAAACGAACTAGGAAAAACGGACTGACTGCAAACTAGTTCGTTCATTTCAGTTATGGGAACGCTGTTCTGAACTAGTTCGTTCGCGAACTACACAAGCCTACTTTCCATCATCCCCCACGCTCTCCAAAAAAAAATTCATCATTGTCAGGGGTCCACCCAATCTACCCGCCAAAAAATTCGCACTAAATATTTCAACGGATTTTGTGAGTCAAAAAGCGGACAGACAGACTTTTCTTCTTCTTTTTGGGTCCATTAGTTTAAAAATGGAATATAAAATTTGAATTCAGTATTTCATCTAGAGTATCACGAAATAGAGTTTGTGTGTTTTAGGATTGACTACCTGGCAGTAATTTGTCGTATACATTTTTAATCGATGAGAAACTTCCGATATCATAAGAACAGCCCATGGACATAATTAAAGAACAGCACCACAAACTGTTTTCACAGCACTATATTTCGTTTTTGCTTAATAACAATAACTTTTATTGATTAGATTCGATAATTTCACACAACCAATGCACACAGTAGCTTTTGGTATAACTAAAACCAGTAATTAACCAAAATAACTTTCGACGAAAGTATCTAACCGAAACAGCATTACATCTTAACATTCATTTTATTAGTATTATTGCATAATTTAATTAACAAACCGTAATTAATTACTAAACAAATTAATAATTTGACTGACTTTGATTGCGTGCCATACTAAGAAAATGCTTTCGAATTTTCCTAACAGACTGAAACTCTCAACCCATTCGATCAAAGTAATGGGCAATTCTTTGCATCTTGCGGACTAGATAACGGCCAATATACAACCGATGATAAGGAATTAAGTAGCCTGGCTTCGTCAACAGCTGATGATCCTAAACAGGAGTTAGCCGATCTTCGAAGACAGGTTGTTTACCTTCAGGTATTTGCACGTCGTTTACATTATTGTTTATTTTATTTACATAATTGAAAAACCCAATGATACGCTCTAACCGTGAACAAAACCAAAACCTGAAACATAATTCTTAACAATTAAATATAATAAACTTATTAACAAAATAAAAAGAAAATAATTTATTTGAATTTATTTTGATTTTTTTAAATTATGAATTACCGTCAGTGTTTAGTTTTCCTCGAGGTAAACCCCACAACAACTACAAAAACAATGTTATTTATTAATTACTTATGAAATGTTATATATACCGCCCCCACCCAATGTTGTTCTTATTTTTGAAATGTTTGTTTTTTGTTTAAACTGTACAATATTAATTTTTAATATTTTAATTACATAACCTCTAGAAACAAATACTTTATAACTAGTAACAGAATGTACAGCATGTTGTCAATATGTAGATAATCATAACTTTCGATTCTTATCACTTTTTATATTTAAAATTAGAGGTTATGAGTTACGATCAGTACAGTTGAAGAATAGTTTTTTAAAAAAAAACTAGTAATTATATCGAGTTTAAACCGTTAAGTTTTAGTAATTAAATTAATATTTTTTTTGCACCACTTTAAAATATATCACATTCGGTTAGCTCTAATTTAAAAAAAAAGTAACTAGTTTTAAATATTCTTATTTTTCTGTATATATTTTTCTTATTTTTAAAAACAATAAAATAATCCAAAATTGTAAAATGCTTTTGTAATTTTCATAAAGTTGAAATTCATTTTGTTCAAATTCATCTCATATTTTTACACTTTGCGAGAATTTCTTACGTAAAATCCTTAGGAAAAATGTTGATCGAAAAAATGTTGTTCTCAACTCCAACTGTACTGTTTGTTCAATAATTCGAACTTCGCAACAAAAAAAACCTACTTAATGCAAATTAAGCTACTTTTGCAATCAGTTTGAAATAAAACTAATTAATTATTAATAATTTATAGGGACAGTTAGATGATCGCGACAGAACAATACGCCTACAAAGGAACATAATCGATAAGCTTGAAGCGGATAAGGATCGATCTACGATTTCCGTATCAACTTCAATTTCGGAAAAGGAGCGTGTAAACTCAGCCACTCAAACCGACAGGGTAATTTTCATGAAAAAATTCTTTTCTGGTCACGGATTTCCTAATTTTTGTTCAATTTCAGGTACGTCCACTGTCCATCGGCCAAGAAGGACTAGCAAGGTAAGATCACAATTCGACAAGTAGTTTCGAAAAAAAAAATGTTTTTAATTTCAATTTTTTTTTTGCTAGACCTTTCAGCAAATCGCACTTTATAAAAATATTTCGAAATTTCTACACGTTTTTTTCGGTTAACATTTCAAAATTTCCCGATTATTTTATATCGTTATTTTCTACACTCTACTTAACAAATTTCGCATCGAATTTACAAAATCAGATTCTCTCACTCAAAACGAATAGTGAAAATTTCATTCAAACTGTTTGTAATAGTTCGCTACGAATTTCGCGTTACGGTTCAGATTTAATTTACACAAATCTTAATTCGGCATTACTTAACACCTTTGAACAAACATCGCAGGTAATTACGCGATTAAATTACAGACGAAATAATTTAGCGGATTTTCTAATAGACACGCAGAGTAGAGCACGCGATCGACTATTTTCTTTTTATTATTTAATTCAACGGATACGATTTTGAGTAGATGCTTAACTTGAAAAATCTGTTTTTTTTGTCAACTAATTTCATGCTGACCGTATACAAATTTTTGGAACTTGGTGTTGGTGGTATATTTTTACGTTAAAATGAATTTGATTTAAAAAAAAAATAAATCAATTTAATTTAAAAAAATAATTAAAAAATAAAAAATATTTTTATCGCAAATGATTTCGTACAATAGACTTCAATTTGGACAGGTATATTTTTGTGATATTGTTTTGGCGATTGTAGTGTTGTGTGGAATTAACATTTTATGTATTATACATATTTTAAGTTCATGTATAGATCCCTGTTGTTCGTCGTGCCTTTAAAGAGTTAAAAAAATTGTGATAGTATGTAAAAGGTTCCATTTCTAAAAGAAAACAAAATTGTTATGAATGCTGTGAATTTTTTAAAATATTTAAAAGAGATTTGGCCGTTTTTTACAAGATGGTACTTTAGACTTTTTTTGTTTTATACCACCTTAAATGGTGCAATCAAAATCAAAACAGATTTGACAATTTCGATTAAAATTTCTTCCTTGAGAGGGTGAACAAATTTTTTTTTAGCCCAGTTCTCGCACCTTGGGTGCAAGTGATAGAAATGAAAATTTAAAAAAATAATATTTTTTAACTTAACTGAATGGTAGATACCATCAATCATTGAAAAAAATTCCAAAACAATATCAAAACAGCAGCAAATACGCTGGTATTTTGAATTCTTTCTGTGTTTTGTTAAATTGATTGGACGGACTTCTTTTAGGACTAAGTGTGTCCGTACGCGTACCTACCTACCTAAATTGATCTCTCAAATTTTTGGGTACACAACAAAAAAAAACTTTTGTACTACAAACAGTTTTTAAGATAATTGCAAAAGTTCCAGTAATCTTAAAATTGTGTCTAATGTTATCTATTTTTTTTTAAATAATAATTTGGTTTGTTCTAAACATAAAAAAGGGATTTAAATAATGGAAATCATTTTTTTATGCTGTAGTTATGCTCGCAGATACTGTACATTTCTTGGGAACAGTGAAACTGTTGTTGGCTAAATAGCGTCTTAATGGTAAGATACGAAAGTACGAGTATTCCATTGAAAAGAGCATTAAAAAATACATAAGAATCAATCAAAACCTGTCATCTCATAGTGCGATATGTTATGTCGCGAAAAAGATTAAAATCAAACGGGATCGTTTACAGGTTAATGGAATTTAATTGTTTTTGTGAACTTCAATCGAATAAGATGAATGAAATGTTCGATGGTACAATCCTGACCAAGATTATGATCTATAGCGCCTTGAATCACTATACCTTCTAGATACATAGGTAGCCCGCAACCTAAGCGTTAGTCTACTTCTGCGCTAAGCCTAGGCAGGCAAGACCGAATCATCTTATTGCGGGAAATGTTTATTCTTCCATCGCTTTTCCAGAATATCTATAAAATGTCCATTGAAAGACTTTTAGCCCACCGTCCAGAATATAAATGGGCAAAGCAGTTCCTTTCAGTGAAGTACTTCACTCCGAGTCACTTCCTTTAAGGAATGAGTTCAGTGAAGTGGTTCCATTGAACTCTTCGTTCCATCGTTCCTTTGTTCCATCGTTCAGTAGTCACTAGTCACTTCAATTGAAATGTTCACTCACTCAATGGAACTCTTCGTTCCTTCATTCCGTAGTCACTAGTCACTTCAATTGAAGTGTTTACTCACTCTATCTCTTCTAACAGCTGTTTAGTACCGGTGTAGTACCACCGGGCTAGTATGTGCGTGAGTTTCAGCGTTAAGTTTGGTGCGCAAAATTTCGTCTCAGCGGACAAAAATTAGTTTTACCGATTGCGCATTATTATATATATTCCTGCGATTGATATATGGTATATCGTTTTGAATTTTTTTGTCACGTATCGAATTGAACTGCAGTTCACCAAAATGAGTGAGTTACTTCACTCACTCACTTTAATGAAGCGTTCTTTTAGAACAGTTCACTCGTGAACGACCCATCTCTAGTCCAGAATAATAACAGCCTGCTAGTACTAGCTACTTTAACCTTATCATAGCTGGCTTCGCCTGACACGTATTCATCGGCTTTCGCCAATCGACAAATCAAATTCCTCTTGTGTTGTAAAAAAAAATCTAAAATTCGCAGTAAAAATTTATTCAAAGTAGCCGGAATTTTTCTGTCCAATGACCCCATTGCAGAAGTTTTTCATTTGGTCGATTTCATTCCAACTTATGATGGGAACAACATAGGTACCATGATTAAAACATAGATGATAGATGCATTAAGCTGTGTACAGCTCTCATGACGCCAAAGCTCAGTAGTTGAAGGTTTTTGCTGTTTCAACATGAACAAACAACAATAAGCAGAAACATCCGAGCAAACTAATTTACGAACGTTTGGAAAAAACGATAGCTTTACGAGAAATGGTTCATGTTCCATTTTCAACAGCCATTTCAGTTGGCATTGGCTCTTGATGCCGTTGTCCTTTTTAACTAAGTAAATTTATTTAACTTTCTTTCACATTAACGTACAAACATTAACAATATTAAGGGCCATTATTACGATTTTCGGTCAATCTCTAACTGAAACTTTAACCGGTTGTTTTGTATTGAAATCTATCACTTAAAATCTAAGTAGAACGTAACTGAACATTGTAAGAACTGCCCTAAGTTTGTTATATTTCAAAAATAATACATTAATAACGAATCATTAATAGTTCACTAATACAATTCACAAATAACGATTCATTAATGATTCTTTAAAAATGATTCATTAACGATGTACCGTTTTGGTCTCTTTCGAGCTTTTTACAAAATTCACTCTATCAAAGAGTAGTAAATTCTGATTGATTCTTCGGCAAATTCAGTTTGAAATCTCCCCATTAATTTTATAGTGAATACGGCGCGCGAGTTAGATTAGACCCACTAAGCCTCAACTCTAATGACATCACCACCAAATTTAATGCATGACTCATGTCACACATTAAATTTGTGCATACTTTCAATTCTTAATCAAAACATAATTAACCATAACAAGATTTTCTAATTAACGTAAAATCAACAAATCTGCTTAATACGCATTATTTCATATCCAAGATATTGTTTATAAAGAATAATTGATAACCGATAACTGATTTCTGCAAATGCATAAATCAAAGAGTCAGCATAATACGATCAAACAAAGAATGTCAAACTATAAATAAGATTCGAACAGAAAGATCGGGGTCAGTCTGTTCAGAGAGTTTATCCATCAATTGAATTATAAGATCATTTTAAGAGCTGAAGCTCACAATAATTGTTAAACGAAGTGCTATCAAATTCAAGTGAATAAAATTAAGTTAATTTAATTTAAAATTGTGTTTTTATTCAGTTCCGCGAAAAGGAACTATAAAATCAATTTTTTTACTTGAACCCAGAACCACATTCGTAACTGGCGCAGTCGTCCGTCATAGGAGGGAGGAACCACCTTTGACTAAAGAACCAACATAAAGTCACGTACTCCACTAAGTATTTTATACAAGGAGTTAGTTCAAGTGCAAATTGGACAATAGTGATAAAACCAAAAAAGTAAAATAGTGAAAAACTAAATTACACATTCAACAAGAGAAAATCGAGTTGAATTTAAAAACTACAAGTTTTGCATTACCGAAGATCAGCTAAGGAAAACTTAGTACGATCAATAAGGGAAAACAAAACTTTAATAAATACTGAATTATTGAAATAATAAAGTAAAATAAAATCAACGAATTAATACGAAAAATTAATTAAAATATAAAAAGAAGTGAAAATGGTTGAACAAGCAGAAGCTAATCCACCACTACCGATAGAATTCACATTCGACGAAATCTTGAAGGAAGCTAGAAGACTACCCGTATACACCGGAAACAATAAACAATACGCATTAACGACATGGCTAGACGAAGCCGACACTATACTCAACTTTACCCAACCTGGAAACCACCAATCATACATTTTTCGATTAATCCTGCACAAGATCCAAGGCGAAGCAAGAAACACAGTACAGAAGATACCTGTCCCTACCTGGCAGATTGTGAAGAACATCCTAACATCAACATTTGGCGTAAACGAGTCATACAGTACTCTTATTAATAAAATACACAGAGTAAGTAATAGGAATATAGATGATACTTATAATGAACTTAACGTACTGTTGAATCAAATAAATATTAAATATCTACATGATCCACGCAGAGATCAATTTCATGAATTTAATCCAGTAAGAAATGAAAGCCTTGCATTAAATAAATTTAAATCCTTATTACCAGAGTATAAAGCCTATTTACTAGAAATTAAGAATTGTGAAACCTTAAATAAAGCGTACAACACACTTAAAGAAATTCAGCAAAACACTGAAAGTAGCGTGAAGAATATTAGTAATTTTCAACAAAGAAACAATAACAGGAATAGAAATGAAAATTATAATCAAAATAGAAATTCTCATAATCAGAATTACCAAAATCCTAATAATCGAAATAATAATACTCAAAATAACAACAATGACAAAAACCTCAATAATAATCGAAATAATAACCCAAATCCTAACAATCAAAATTATAACTATCAAGGGAACCGGCAATTTAATAACAGAAATAATAATAATAATAACTATAACCAACGGAATTTTAAAAATCCAAACAATCTTAATTATAATCGCAATAATAATTACAACAGGCAGAATTATAACAATAATAACAATTACAAACCTGAACCAATGCAAATAGATAATTCAGCTAGAATCAATCAAAATTCAAACAATAGAGAAACAGATAATAATCGTAAATCCGAACCAATGGACACAAATTTTCAACAATGTGCCTCGGAAACCCTTTACCTATAATAAATTTAAACATAGATAACGAGATTATCCCTACACTTATTGATACGGGATCATCTATTTCAAGTTTAGACAAAAATTGTCTCCTTAATAACGAAAAAATCAATTTACAAGAACCCATACCAGTCAACGGACTAGGAGGTACTTATTATGTACAACAAAAATTAAAATCTAATATGCCCAATGAATTTAAATTACCCGATTCACACAAAATATTATGGAATATTATGGACTTCCAAAATAAACCTTTTAAGGCAGTAATAGGACAAAATCTATTATACACTTTAAATATTACATTAAATTTAGGAGAAGGAAACATGCTAATTAACAATCAAAAATTAAACTTTAACTACGCCGTACCCGAAGAAATAAATTTTCAATATGAAATTGAAACTGAAAAATCGCAAGATAAACTGTTTATAGGAACGAATTCCGAAGAAACAGCAGCCTTAAAGAAAATTATAAAAGATTACGATGATTTAATATACAAGGAAGGAGAAAATCTATCCTGTACAACCCAAACAAAGCACGAAATAATTACGAAAAGTAATAAACCTCTCTATGCTAAAACATATAGAATCCAACCATTCCACGAAAAGGAAGTAGAAACTCAAATGGATGATATGTTAAAACAAGGAATAATTAAACCCTCGAATTCACCATATAATGCACCTATACTAATGGTACCAAAGAAAGTAGACAGTTCTGGAAAACAGAAATGGAGAATGGTAATTGACTACCGAAGATTGAACGAGGATACCGTGGATGATAAGTTCCCAATTCCAAACGTAGAATCAATATTCGATAAACTTGGAAAAGCCCAATATTTTACAACATTGGATTTAGCACAAGGATTCCATCAGATTGAAGTCAGCGAACATGACCGATATAAAACCGCTTTCTCTACCCCTCAAGGACATTATGAATTCATCAGAATGCCCTTTGGTTTAAAAAATGCACCTGCTACATTCCAACGCATGATAAATGAAGTACTCCGCGAACACATAAATAAAACGTGTGTAGTATATCTAGATGATATATTAATCTTTGCGACATCGCTCCAGGAAATGGACGGCAATATAAGGAAAATACTAGAAACCTTACGCAAACACAAACTAAAGTTACAAATTGCTAAATGCAAATTCTTTGCAAGATCAACAGAATACTTAGGACATACATTGACAACGGAAGGAATAAAACCTAATCTTGACAAAATCAAAGCAATTAAAAATCTAAAAGTACCCGGAACTACAACAGAAATAAAATCATTTCTAGGAATTACAGGATATTACAGGAAATTTATAAATAATTATGCCAAAGTCGCATCACCACTTACTGACGCATTGAAAAAATGTAATAAAATAAACCCTGAAGATCCATCATATATCGCAGCATTTGAAAAATTAAAAGAACTAATAACGAATTACCCAGTACTTAGATATCCAGATTTTAAACAAAAATTTGTTTTAACAACAGACGCCTCTAATAAAGCAATAGGAGCAGTATTATCACAAAGTGGACACCCAATATCTTATGCGAGTAGAACCTTAAATGAACACGAAAGAAATTATTCAACAATTGAAAAAGAATTACTTTCCATTGTGTGGGCAACACAATATTTTAGACCTTACCTGTATGGTGTACGATTTGACATTAAAACAGATCATAGACCCTTAGTTTGGCTTAGTAACCTAAAAGAACCAAACAGCAAATTACAAAGATGGAAAATCAAACTTAATGAGTACAATTTTAATATAGAATATATAAAAGGAAAAGATAATAAAGTCGCAGACTTTTTGAGCAGAATAACAGAAGACATGTGTGAAATGAATATGTTAACAGACGAAAAAATGGAAGTAGATTGTAGTGAAATAGCAACAATTCACTCAGGACAAGAAGATCAAAATGATCTCATACCTATTAAAGAAGGCATAGTAAACATATATAAAAACCAAATAATTATAACTAAGAAGAAGATGAAAGAATATAACACAATAAATAAGAGAAATAAAATATGTATTGACGAAACTGATACAAATAATGAAAACACACTAATTAATATATTTAGGAAATATATACCAGAAAAAGGACACATAGGAATATACTGTGAATTAAATGACCATGTATGGAATAAAGTACAATTAATACTAGTAAAACTGTATTCAAACAATACAACCCTAAGATTTATAAAATGTTCTGAACATGCCAAAGATTTAATAAACGAGGATCAATGTTTTGAAAAAATTAGAGAAATACATGAAAAAGGCAATCATAGAGGAATAATGGAAAACTATAATGAAGTAAAAGATAAATATTACTACAACGGAATGATGAAACTAATTACGAGATTCATAAACAATTGTGAAATATGTAACGTAGCAAAATACGACAGGAAACCATTAAAACCTGAATTTAAAATAACTGAAACTCCAAAGGATATAAACGAGTTAATCCACATCGATATATTCATCATAGGTAAAAGACAATTCTTTACGACAATAGATAAGTTTTCAAAACACTTATACGTAAAAGAAACAATAGATAAAAATGCCATAACATTCATACAGCTTATTCGAGAAAGAAACGCTATAATGGGAAAACCTAAAAAGATAATTGCAGACAATGAATTTAACATGATAAACGTCAAGGAATACATGAGAAAAGAAGAGATAGAAATTCATTTTACTTCACCCAAATCACACACAGGAAACTCAGACATGAGTAGATGTCATAGCACATTATTGGAACAAACCAGAATAATTATTTTAACAGAACCCGAATTAAATATAGCAGAACAACTACTAAAAGCTACAGAATATTATAACAACACAATACATTCTATAACACAAGCTAAACCTTTGCATATCCAAAATGGAAATATAGATAAAAATAAATTAAATAAATTACTAATAAACAAAAAGACTAAATGGATTGATTATCACAACAGAAAGAGAGAAAAACAACCCGACATAGATCAAGAAGAAATCTTTATCAAAAATTATAAAAACGAAAGACATAAAGAAAAACCCAAATTTAGAAAAGTTGAAGTCACAAAAGACAAAGATAGAAATATTATACTGAAAGAAAAAAGCAAACAAAATAGATTCTCAGGTAAAATACACCCTAATAGAATAAAAAGAATAAAGAAATATACAAAAAGAAAATCTATTGACAGAGAAGAAAATATTAAGATTCTAGAAGAAAAGAAACCTGAAGAACCAGATGAATTAATCTTTACACCCGAACAACAAACCAAAATAAAAAATGCATTATACAACGAACCCTTAAACGAAACCTTAATATCTCGATTTAACTTAAATATTACAAGAAATGATATAATTACCTTAGCAGATAATGAATGGTTAAATGACCAAATCATAAACTTTTATTTAGGACTGATTACGGAACGCAGCAAAAATTCTAAAGAATTACCAAAAGTATATCATATGAATACTTTCTTTTTCCCAACACTTTCTAAAACAGGATATAACGCAGTAAAACGTTGGACACGGAAAGTTAATATATTTTCATACGACATAATATTAATACCTATACATTTGAACGGAAATCACTGGACCCTAGTAGTAATCGACTTTAAACAAGAAAAAATAAAATGTTACGACTCATTAGGAAACGAAAACAACGAAGTATTGAAACTAATTCAGAATTATTTAAAAGAAGAATCTTTAGACAAACTCAAGAAACCTTTTAAAACCCTTACCTTAGAAAACCCAAAGGAAATACCCCAACAAGACAATAACAATGATTGTGGAGTATTCACATGTACATTTGCAGAATACATTACCAATAATAATAAAAGTTTAAACTTTTCACAAAAACAAATACCTTATTTCAGACAAAAAATAATCTTGGAAATAATTCAAGGGAAATTACTCAATTGAATAATATATCATTTTTCTTAAAATACACAGAATCTTTACGATCAAAGCGATCAAAGTATTTATGATAATACTAATGCTAACTACAATAATATCTACTACAAAAGCAGATATAACTATAGTAAAGTAGTAATGTATAATGGAGAATACTACGAATATGAAAAATATGTAAAATCATTAAGAAACAAATTAAATTGTAAGAATTCAAATTGTATAAGAAAACATAATAATAAGACTAGTATAACTGAAATTGAAAAAGGTTTACTATTAATCATAAATATAAATGAAAAAATAAAACATAACTGTAATGAAAAATTATACCAATTAAATGGAAACTATGTAACCAGATTTAGCAACTGTAAAGTAGAGATCCTACAGAAATTTTTTTCTAACGAAATAATAGAATTTCAACAAATATTAACATTAAATCCTATAAAAAATATCACTGGATATTCATATGAACCAAATTTTGAAGCTTTAAAATTAGAAAATATCGAAAATTTAAAGAAAATTGAAGAAATTAAATATTTTAATACCAAAAATACAATTACAACTGGATCTACACTATTAATTATAATCTTAATACTTACCATATCATTTATACTTTACATATATTGTAAAAACCGAAACCAAAATTTACAAATTAATGTAAATGAAATTAAACAAAATGATGTTGAATTACTTAATGTAAAAGTTGTTGAGGACAACAACAAACTTAAGGAGGGAGGAGTTAGATTAGACCCACTAAGCCTCAACTCTAATGACATCACCACCAAATTTAATGCATGACTCATGTCACACATTAAATTTGTGCATACTTTCAATTCTTAATCAAAACATAATTAACCATAACAAGATTTTCTAATTAACGTAAAATCAACAAATCTGCTTAATACGCATTATTTCATATCCAAGATATTGTTTATAAAGAATAATTGATAACCGATAACTGATTTCTGCAAATGCATAAATCAAAGAGTCAGCATAATACGATCAAACAAAGAATGTCAAACTATAAATAAGATTCGAACAGAAAGATCGGGGTCAGTCTGTTCAGAGAGTTTATCCATCAATTGAATTATAAGATCATTTTAAGAGCTGAAGCTCACAATAATTGTTAAACGAAGTGCTATCAAATTCAAGTGAATAAAATTAAGTTAATTTAATTTAAAATTGTGTTTTTATTCAGTTCCGCGAAAAGGAACTATAAAATCAATTTTTTTACTTGAACCCAGAACCACATTCGTAACTCGCGCGCGTTAAGAGATGCGCGCGTTGTGATTAGGTCATCGCGCGCATCGCTCTTACTGTACAAATCTCCTGTTGCAGAAAAAGTTAAATTATTGAGTTTTGTTTTGACGATGATAAAACGGAGCCATTTAATAAAAAATTATTTCATAGCCGGCTTTTCGTCAAAAATTATTTTCGTGGCCGGTTTTATAAATTTTTCGTCAAAATTTATGATGTTCAATTTGCTCCCATAACTTAAAATGACTATCCAAACGAAATAAGTTGCTTTTATCCAAAAAATTTCAAACGAAATTGTACTATGAAAATTACAAGACTACGTTCTGAAGGGCTTAAGTGTTACAGAAAGAAATTAGACAATCTTCTGTTTTCCTGCCCCAAAAGTATTTAGATGAATTTTAAAACAAAAATCTCGGCAAATAAAGTACTACTTAAACTAGTATTACACTGTTTGACCAAGTGGTCAAATTGAAGTAATAAGCAATGCGAAATACCGAATTCCAATTAATCTCACAGTATCCGCTCTCGCTCTGTCAAATTCGCTATTTCGCTTTTCTTATTACTGCAATTTGACCACTTGGTCAAACAGTGTAATACTAGCTTTACACATTTTCAACTAGCCTTTCCGGTGAACTTTTTTTTAGCCTATTTTGCTCAAAATCGCTTTAATACTAGCCAAGTAGCATCTTCTTCAGTCGGAGTATACGTGTGGTCTTCATAGACTGTTGTATGTCGAAAACCCAAATCCAAGAAAGCTTAGGTTTCGATGACAAAGACATCCTCGTCAAGTTTAAATTTTTTTTGACTCACCTGTACACCTGTGTGGCTATACTCTTTACTTTCGGATCTAGTGCAACTTGTAATTGTGGCTCTTTCACTGACAATTAGGCGATAACTTAAATTGAAGTGAAATTGTCTTTATGAATTCTTTTTTCTCCGAAAAAGTACCCCAGACTTATTTTTTTGTATTTTAAAAACCTTTTGTCTATTATTTAAAAAGTACTATCTTGTAACAGAAAAAGTATAGAGCTTATTTAATAACTGTTAAAAAATTGATATAGAACGAATTTGAATTGTATTTATTGTACAAATAAATCCATCCACATGTGATACGAGTTCAAAACTGAAAATGGGATACACCGATAAAATAATTAGTAATTAAATTAGTAATTTTTTCTAAACTTGTACAAAACGAACTTGTTTATTTTTATTTATTTGTCCATTTAAAAAAAAAATCAAATATATTTTAAAAATAATCTATTTGCATGCTGCAACAAAAAGCGAGATGAGGTAATTCGCGATCGTTATAAATAATAATATTTACATTAATAGTGTTCTTTTATTTTCCTAAAAAGAAAACCTTGTGTTTTTTTCCGTAAAAGATTCCGATCTAATTTTCATTTCGAACTTTTCCAGAAGTAAACCGGAATTTGCGAGCTATACAACATATTTTCCTGCCACCACTAGTACAATTCCATCTCCAACAGCCGCCTCGCCAAGTCACGCGTCGCGACGTCACACGGTTATTTCAACAACGTTCACCAATCTTAATCATATCGCATCAGCTTGCCCATCACGACGTGCATCGCTCAGTCTTGAGAAACTAACCTACAAACCTGTAAAGACTACCCTAATTGGTGAACCACTCAAACCAATGACGCCGACTCAATCCAGTACACCAACCACACCAACAAGAAAACTGACGAACGGATTCAATGGCCTGAATGGCTATCACAATGGTAATGGCAGTTGCCCGGCTCGACTTACTAACGGTGGACACCAGCAAGCAATCAAAAATTGTCATGTCACAAAAAACATCCATTTCGATGATCTCAAACAGGACCATCGGACGCAAACTATAACCATTGTGTGATAACTAGCATAGCCTCATCCCCCGAAATCATCTCTCAGAAATCAATAACAAGGATCATAACAAAAAGACTTTAACTTCGTTAAGCCTAAGGACAGCACAATGCAGTTGATTTAAAAACATACTGATTACAAAACTATTCTGAATTCATACAATTAAAAAGACAAAAAATCATCAAAACTGATTATAAGCTTCATTTAAAGTAACAAAAAAAAGAACACAACTAAAATTGCAAAAATTATAAACGTATATCTTCCGAAAAGTTATTTACTCTATTTATATTCATGTACCTAAGTACTTATGGTCGATTTTATAAAACAATTAAATTGTGAATCAAATTCAAAATTCGAAGAACTTGAGCTACTCTTTGATTGCCCCTATTACAGGCTTATCTCAAAAACTAGCTGAAATCCAGAACTTCAGAACTTAACCCTCAATTATTTTGCTTTATAAAATCAACTCTTTAAACTCCCTAATTGCTAAACTATATAATGAGCTAATAAAATTGCTATGTACTTTTTATTATTGATAGTTTGCATCTGTTTGCAATCATCGTCCAATTGTTATTATATATTAAACAAAAAGAAGCAACATTCCTCCATTATTGTGTGCAATCTAAATTTTTAAGTATTAGTTAATTTTAATAACAACTTTTAACTAAACGTTAAGAAGAAGTTATTTATATTTCTTATTATTATTTAAGATTGTATTTTCTCTTTTGTCTTCTTATATTTTTCTTAGAGCTTAATTATTTTAAGGAATCCGTTGTACAATAATTAATTAATACAAAAAAGAGTATTTTTTCTGACAAAATGTTCATTTTAGATAAATACTCATCATACCTATCTATTATTTAATATTGTCGTCAACAAATTATATATATATAAATATTAAATTATAAAATGTAATTTAAAAGGAAATAGATTTTGTCATAATAATTAATTGTATTGGCTAAATGAAAACAATAAATTCTAATAATTTATAGTACATAATTACTTATATGTATTTTAGTTTTACTACTGAACTGGAAACATCCCTAGTTGTTTGTACACCAATCTGCGAACACCCTTTAAACATCAATTTTCGTTATAGACCGAAACGCGAAAAACCCCGATATTTAAAGTACTGCCCAACTCTACATTGCTCTTCTACACACAAAAATAAGTTGCACAGGCAGTTTTTTATTTATTAAAATTGAATGAAAATATAGGGGATAAAATATCGACAGAACCTTTTAAGGGTGGAATGTTCAGAACCGATTTTTGGGCGATTCTATAAAAAGCACGTCAAAGTTAAAAACAATTCGATATCGCATCATACCTACAGGATATCTTGGAATTCGTAAAAACGTAAACAATCATTTTACACCCTCTTAGGGGTTGAATATTGTAAAGTCCTGAAATTCATTTTTAGTTCATTATAAGGACATAAAAATAAAATGAATTCGATCTCATTAAACCCAAAAGATTTGTCGGAATTCGTGAAAACTTAAACAATAGTCGCCCTAAGGGGTTGAATGTCAAAAAATTCTTAAATCGATTCTTTCCCCGATTATATTTAAATCCTTTGAAAGTGAAAGCGAATTTAAAATCTAATTAGGCGTAAGAAATGTATCGGAATTCGTGAAAATTTACACAATAAAAATGTTTCTTGGCGCAGAAGTAAAATTAATTTAATAACTCGACTAAACTATGTTTAAAAGATATAACGTGTAATGTCTAATGTGTAAAAAAAAACCTTTTCATGAAAATTTTTTTACCCACCTTCGTACGCCAAAAAAAATCTGAACTATTTTTGCTAAGTTTTAACTTTCTAGCATAATCTATTTTGGATATACAAAAAACCACCCCGTACTCTGCTACCGCTAGCAAAAATTGTATTTATCTAGAATGCCTCTATAGTGGCTCTGTAAAGTGGTCAATTTTTATCTTTTCTATCCATTGTGGTTTTTGAGAAATAAGAATCAGTCTACTGGGCTCATAAAGATATAAATACTGCAGACGACAAGACGCCGTTTATGTATGAAGCACTTTGAAGCATTTTGAAGCCAAATTGAACGTTTTTGTATGGAGCATTTGATGCCAAATGGTAGTGAAATGCAAATAGTAGCCTATGCCTATTCAAATGTTTGGTGTTTTTCGTGTTCAAGACCGGGGTATAATATAAATGTGAGTAAGATGCTAATAGTATCATAGTGTTAATTGTTGGTCTTTTGCGAGGAATTGTCCGGCTTCAAAACAGTCGCTGTTCGTCATCTCTAGTATATACCTATGTGTATATCTCTATGACTGGCCTCGACCCCTGTAAAAATTTTAAGATCTACCAGATATGATCTAAAAATTTTTACAGGTCCTTGAGATTTAATATAAAAATTGTTTTTTTTTTTCAATAATTGCGATCCCCTATTTCCATGCTACACCTCTCCCCTTAAAAGTTTTACATTTAGTAGACACCACTTGTAATCCTATATACAGAAACCAAATTGTATCTTCCTGGTACATACCATTGGTTCGAAAGATATTGTAATCCAAAGTTTTTCACCCAGTCTACTCCTTACTGAACTTACTTACGATGGGGGCTACATCCCAAATCGGGCCTTGGCCTGCTGTATGTTCCGTCTCCATTCATCTCGGTTCAGTGACTGCGTCCTCCAGTTTGAGAATCTTAGCAGTGATCTGCGTCAATAGAATCCTTCCAGCGCTTCCGTGGTTTTCCAACTGGTCATTGTGCATTAACTTTTCCCTTCAGTGTGCGTTTGGAAATTCTTTCGTCAACCAACCGCTTTTCATGACCAGCACATTGTAGTTTCTTTAATTTTATGAGTATCGACACTTTTGGATTATTGAAGATGGCATATACTTCACTATTGCATCGTATTCTTCCGATCGAGTCTTCCCTCACAGATTCGAGTATTCTACTTTCAAAAGCGTTAACCAATTTTTCGGAGTTAATGTCCACGTTTCGATGCCATAGTATAGCACAGGTCTTATAACCGTTTTATATAGTTTAAGTTTTGTTTTTCTATCCACGTTTTTGTTTTTAATTATTGGGAGTACCGAGTAATATACGTCTTATTTGCCGTCATAATTCTTTTATTAATTTCAATGGGTTCGCTTCCATTCTTCGATATGTTTGCCCCTAAGTATACAAAGTTGTCTACGTTTGCTAGGTTAAAGTCTCCTACTGTAATATTTTATCTGATTGTCGTATTTTTCCAAGTTTATGTCATGATTTTGGTTTTGTTTTCGTTAATACGTAGTACAATTTCCCTTGCTACCGAGTCAAGGCTTACCAATATTTCTTTAGCACTCTCTAGAGATCTTGCATCTATATTTATGTCATTGGCAAATGCTACGAGTTGTGTGGATTTGAAGCTTAATGTTCCCTAGGTGTCAACGGAAAGTTTCCGAGTAACATATTCGAGTGTCAAATTGAAAAGCATTGGTGCCAGGTCATCACCTTGTTTAAGGCCGATGCCAGTTTTAAAGCTGGACGTCAGATCATTTTCTAGTAACACTTTCTTCTACCCAGTTTCAGTGGGACTCCAAACTCCAACATGATTGTACCCCGTCTTCCCCTTCCAAATTTTAGTCCTTGTCTAGGCTTTTAGTATCGCTTATGCCAACCACAATGTAAACCCAAAAAAAAAATAACCTCTGTCCGCCGTACACGCCGTATGCAAAAGCGTTTGAAGGCGCGTAGCTCACAAGCCCTTTGAGATATTAAGTGACCCCAGTGACTGGTATCTTTTGCCGGGCGGTGGTGTGAGAGGGAGAAGGGGGGAACGTTTTAGACGAACAATTCTGTTTTCTCGATCTCAGGACTTATAGTAGGAGGCTGAAAGTTGAAACTATGATAATGGAGCCATTGGCAAAAACTGGTCGATAGTGGTTTAGAGATGTGGGAGTGGGGGGAATAACAATGCGTCCAAAACGCTTGAAACCTGAGATTGAATCATTCTAATATCCATATCTCCTGAACGATTCATGTCAGAAGGTTGAAAATTGTCTTACTAGGAGATTAGAAAAGAGATTTTTAAGGAGGAAGGTGGGGTGAAAAACTTTGCACTTTGTGGTTGTAGGGGTGATTGTGGGAGAGGGTGGAAATGAAAAAAATCTAACTTTATTTCTCGAAAACCGCAAGGGAAAGAAAGTAGGTTACTATGAGACTGACAAGACAACCTAAAAAATCGGCCAACAGTCTGGGCGCAACTTTATTATTTTATGGGTAGAAGTCCGAAACGTGTTTAATGCTGATATGCGGTGCAGGTTACTACGCGACTGACAACCTAAAAAAAACCTTCCAAATAGCGTCCTGGTTATTCCTTAGGTTATCAGTCCCATAGTCACCTACATCGCAACTCAGCACTAAACACGTTTCGGACTTCTACCCATAAAATAATAAAGTTGCGAGCAGACTGGCGGCCGATTTTTTTTTAGTTTTAATTACTCTAATAGCTCATCTATGTACATATAGGTTCTAAATTTCAACTTTCTGCCATAAGCCGTTTCTGAGATATAAAAAACCACACCCCACCCCCGTACCTTCCTACCCCTATCAAAAATTTATTTTTCTAGGATGTCTCTATAGTAGCTCTATATAGTTTTAAATTTTTAGCGGCTTTCGAGAAATTAAAATCCGATTTTTTTCATTTCCACCCCCTCCCAACATCACTCCCTACACCCACATCCTCAAAATTGTTTTCTCCGCTAAAAGTCTACTGGTCCGAACTCCTGTAAAATTTTCAAGATCATATCTGATATGGTTCTTGAGCTATAACAATTTAAATTTTTGAAAAATGACTGTCCCCCCACCTTCCGCGCTTCACCTGCCCCTCAAAAATTTTACATTCAGTGGACTCCACTGGTAATTCTATATACAGAAACCAAATTTTATCTTCCTGGCACAATTGAGTCAAAAGATATTGTAAATCAAAGTTTTTCACCCCCCACCCCCATACCTCACCGCCCCCCTTCAAAATTTTAACTCTTTTCTAATTTCCTAGTATCTCTTAAGACAACTACAAAGTTTGAGCCATCTGACATCAATCGTTCAGGAGATATGGATTTTAGAATGTTTCAATCCCAGCTTTAAAGTGTTTTGGACACATTGTTTCCCCCACCCCACTCGCACACCGCTCGACCACTATCGTCCATTTTTTCCCAAATGGGTCCACTATCAGAGTACTACATAATTTCCAACTTTCAGCCTCCTAGCATAAGCGGTTCCTGAGATCTAGAAACCAAAATTTTTCATCTAAAACGCTCCCCTCTCCTTCACCCTTACACCCCCACCCCGCCAAAGAATACCACTCGTAAGAGTTCACCCATTCTACCTTCCAAAAAAATTTCAACTTAATATCTCAAGGGGTTTGTGAGCTACGCACCTTCAAAGGGTTTTGCGTACGGCGGACAGACGGACATTTTTTTTTTGCTTTTTTAGAGTTTACTAGTCCTAAAACGTGAAAATACAAAATTTCAGGGCAGAACATTTTTTTGAAATTTCCGGTCGATAACAATACTTTATTATTAAAATATAATAAAGTAAAATTACATTCCAAATAGCCTCATCCTTTAACCATTCTCGAACTTCGATCCAAAAAATAATAAAGTAGCGCCCATTGCCAGAAATTTTTTTAAAAAAAGAACTGACTACTGCTAGTCGCATGTTGCCATCATTAAAACGGCTCCGCAACATGAACGTTTCGTCCCCTCGCTTGAAACAATTTTCGTTCCTCGTGGCGTTCTGTCGTTCCATCGAGAACTAGCGTTCCGCGCGTGAGTGTATCGTTCGAGTGAAACAGCGCACTCACGAAGAGAAGATGAAACTGTGAGGCGGCCATCTTCGCATCGCCTTTGCCGGCCGCCATTATTGCATCCCCATTCGCCAGCCGGATGAAATGAAACTTGAATTGATGGCAACTTTTGTTGGGAGTGGGAGCCGACTCGATGATGAATTTTCTTGGTGCACTGGAGAGCGGGTGACGGGTGGGGGTTTTGTTTGATGGCTCCTTTGTAAGAGAAGGCGCGCCCGTCGTTTAATGGCGACTTTTGGACGTTTTTTTTTCCTTTTTCGAATTTCCGACATTTTAGTAATTTTTTTTACTCCGGCATTTTTAGGTGGTGTTTGTGTGCCCAATCAAAGAATTGTTTCTTTTTTTCAACAAAGTTGGCAAATGCTACTTGTAATACAATTGGTTTTATTTTTCGCTTTTTTTCTCGTTGCCGCTTTTCAATAACGCTTTTCATTTAAACGTTTTTTGATCTGCTTTCGATCTTGTTGAATTTGTTTTTTCGGGCGTGTACTGGAGGGTACAGCGTATACTACTCGCCGGTAAAAAAATTAAGGTGTGTTTCCGTCTATGCCGTTTGGCGTTGCCGATGCGGATGTTTCGTTAAATTATTTGCATCATTAGGTCTGTTCTTTTTGGCTACACCTTCTACACTTTTCTACACTTTTCTACACTTTTCTGCACTAACTCTTGAGCGGGTGCAGAGAGGTGAAGAGGATGAATGAAAAAATAACAAACCTATTAGGCATAGAGCTACTGGAGACGACAAGCCACCGGTTTTGTATAAAGCGCTTTGAAGCCAAAAACACGATGAGAAGTGAGACAAAACAGGGTCGTTGTTGTTGTTTTAGCGTGAGAGTGAGTGAGACAGAACAGGTTCGTTATGTCAATTGTTGTTGTTTTTGCGTGCAAGTAAATGCGACGACGTCCGCCTTCAACTCAATCGCTGCTTGTCATCTCCAGTATATATATCTCTATGCTATTAGGTTTGTTCTTTTTTCATTCACCCTCTTCACCTCTCTGCACTCACTCAAAAGTTAGTGTAGAAGGTGTAGCCAAAAAGAACAGACCTATTGTTTTGTTAGCACCTGCAACGAAACGCTCGACGCAACACTCGAAAGTAAGAACAAAAGCAGCAACGAGAAAAAAAAGCGGCAATGAGAAAAAAACGGCAACGTGAGAAAAAGAGGCTACGAGAAAAAAGCGCTTACGAAAAAAAGCGGAAAATGCAGCGCTTTCAGCTTTTTCACTCATGTCACCTGAAATAGAAAGCCGAGTAAACGAGCAATTTTTCAAGCAATTAATTGCCCGGCGACTATTGCTAAAACTAGTGGAGCGATTAATGGAGCAATACAGGGCCATATCATGCTAGTTGCGGCAATATTTCGTCAATATGGCAATCACAGACTGCTAGTATTGCTCGCCCTATAGTTGCTGTATTTCCAAGTTTTATTTCGAGTTTTCGATTTGTTTGTCAAGTTTTATTTCGTGTTGTTCATAGACTGAATTGGTCGTATAAGCCCTTATTGCCGAATTGCTAGATATTAGTCAATATCGCTCATCACAATTCAGCAACGAGTAGATGAAAAGTTGATCCACATCGACTGTTGCCATTGTTGCTGTATGTTGCTAATATTATCGTGACGTCAAAATTGCCGAATATTGCTGCAAATCGAGCAATTTTAATCGCTCGTGTAACAGTACCTAGTGAAGCTAGTATTACAATGTTTGACCAAGTGGTCAAATTGCAGTAATAAGCAATGCGAAATAGCGAATTCCAATTATTCTCGCAATTCTGTGGTAAAAAGCGATAACAGCTTATGTCGAGATAAGAAAAAATCATTTTTAAAGTTTTCAATTGCATTTTTTCAAAAAAATTGCCATTGTTTTATAGATTTTTATCTCATATATTATATTATTATTGTGTTGTATTATTAAATTCAATAAAATAAGATCTCCTAATATATTTTTTATTACTTTATTTATCAATTTTAATACATGTAGCTGCCTAATTAATTATTTTCTCGACTTAAGCTGTTATAGGTTTTTACCACAGAATTATGCATTGCTTATTACTGCAACTTGACCACTTGGTCAAACAGTGTAATACCATACTAGCTTTAGGCTTATGGAAGCTTGCTGAAATTGGGCAAAGAAGTTAACGAAATGTACGAGTAAGTCATGTGTAGAGTAAATGAAAGTAAGTCAAACCCCATTATATAAGTGAATAGATTTTGCTCTAAGATATCTGAGGTGTTTCATTCCGCCATAGTTTAACATTTTAATGCGAATGAAATTAAATGAATTCGAGAACATAGGGTCACGTCATATCTGTGGTCCCTCTGTTACTTGAGGCTGTAAGCAAGAGCTTATATTGCATTGAAGATTATCGAGGAGTGCTTAAAATGTTGGTTTAACAAGTTCCGGTGAGAAATATTGGTCAACTGGTTTAAGGAAAAAGTAGTTATACGTTATCGTGGCTTAGGCTTAAAACAAAGTGTCGCGCAGAAACAAACCTTTTCCCTCTCCATAGGTTTGTTCTTTTCTCCTACACTATTAGAGCAGAAAGTGTAAGTAAAACTTTCTGTTCTTTTTGTCGGAGTGGCGTCAGAGGCGACTGTTTTTTTTGTCGAGTGTAGAAAGTGTACACTTTTTTAAAACCGGCTCGAGAGCACCTATACATTAAGTGCAGTATACGAGAATTTTAGTATACAGAAAAGTGTACCCTACACCTGGCAAAAAGAACAAACCCCATGACCAATAGAAAAATTATTTAAGTCGTAAATTGAAATGATTTCTAATAAGTGTTCGAATCACCCTGTTAATTTGTTGGATTCAATACACAGCTCTGCAAGAAAGCGCTACCCGAAAGTACAAGCACATGCATTAAATCCAACACCCTCTGACATCAAAATTATTTAATTGTATGCGATATATTTAAACTTTAGATAGATAGATAGATATATATTTTCCATAGTATTAAACATTTTGTACTTAAGCTAACTTATAATTATTTTGTACTCAGACTTTCGTCTCTACATCAATTGTTATTAAATTAAATTATAGCACAGAGGCGTAGAGTATAATCTTCAAGCATTTGTTTTGCACAATTTGAAGAGTTCTCTTGTGAGTTTTGGCACAACAACTCCAAGTAGGGGCGCCATAGAGCAGCATTGGTTGCATTACCATTTTGTATGTGAGCAGTTTATTTTCCAAGGACAGTTTCGATTTCCTGTTTATGAAGGGATAGCAATACTATTCTAATACTTTTCATTGGCTTAGATTCCGCTAGGGCTATATGTTGATGGTACGTGAGCTTCTTTGTCGAAGTAAACGCCTAGATATTTAATATCACTGTTCCAATTTATCGATTGGCCCAAAACATTAATAGAGGGGTAGGTTAGCTTAGGTTGAGAAGGGTGGACTGAAGCAAGGGGTAGGGAAGGTATCTCTTAGCTCTTCTTTTAGTGAAATAAATTGCTTGCGTTTTATCAACATTAACTTGGATTTTCCAATCTTTGAAGAATTCTGAAAAGGCTTCCAGTTGTAGTTAAATATTGTAAATGATTATACTGGGGTCCGTTGAGCTAGAGTACGAGGCAGTATTATCAGCAAAGGAGGCGATTTCGCAGTCATCCACTTTAGGAAGGTCAGATGTAAACAAATTATATAGCATAGGACTGAGACATGAGCCTTGTGACTTTACTTTGACTTGGTAGAATCTCGATGTTAGAAAGGAAGATAATAAGCTTAATTAAATATGTATGACATTTTAGTTCAATTAGCTTGAATATTAGGCCTCGATGCCACACCGAATCAAAGGTCTTTTCTATATCGAGAACTATTATCCCTACAGACTTCTTATTTCCAAATGCCTTATTAATATCTGTGGTTAATCAATATAGCTGGTGATTTGTCGAATGACCTTGGCGGAACCCGAACTGAAAATGTGGGAGTATATTTTCGTTTTCTATAAAAGTATTCATTCTTTTGAGAATCAGCTTTTCGATTATTTTACCAATACTTGACAGTATACTTATTGGTCTGTAATTGCTGGGATCTGTTGGGTTTTTCCCAGGCTTGGGAAGAGTGATAACCGCTGCTTCCTACCATTCTTGCGGGAAGTAGCCCAAACGTAAGCAACTGTTGGAAATATAATTCAAATAGACAAGAGCTTTCTTAGGAAGATTTTTCAGTAATATCATTGGGATGTTGTCTAGGCCCGGGCATTTCTTGATCCTTGATTGCTTAAGGACTGATTTAATGTCATTAGGTTTGAAAAACAGCCTTGCACTGAGATAAGGTATTTGAAAGGTATTTAAAAAGTGTTCGACAGTTTCGTTAACTATAGGTTCGATATCGGAAACGATGTTGAGTTGTCAAGCGACAACTCATAGATTTCCTACTGGGCGATTGCTGGTGCGATCAAAATTCAGCTACGATGAATTTTGATCGCACCAGCAACTGCCACCAACTGAGCGGCATCGAAAAACCGTTTACCGTTATTCGGTAAATGCCGGAAGCGGCATAGCGGTCGAGAAGAAAGAACAGAAGCGAGAACGACAGGTTGCGCGAGGTTCTTTCGTGGCGCGTTTGCATTTTCTTGGGGATTGCGTGTTTTTGAACCGTTCAAACGACGAAGGACCCACACGAAAAATAAAAAAAGGAAAAAAATTGTTCTTGAAAGTCGTTTAAAAAGCGCGTAGTTCATGCTTCCGTCTTAAAAGTGTTTTTTGTGGCGCGAGTTCTGGTATTTTTCCCCTCTTTCCACCCCTCGAGCCCGATTCGACGAATGAAATGAAACGTGCGATTTTTTTTTTCTCGGCTGAGAACCGCGCGACAATAAGTTGTGAATTTCTGTGCCGAAACCACGAAAAGTCGCCTCGAAAAATTATAGTGTAGCTAATTGTTCGCGACAAAATTGTGTTGGAAATTGACCACCGCCTCGCATTAAAGTATGGATGGCAAAAATGTTTTTTGAATGGAAATTGTGTCTAGTCGGTGGGTTATTTGTGATTTTTCGCGGAATCCTTAATTATCGGGCCCGTTTTGCACTTTATTTGCGCACTGCGGCATGAAATTCGAAATAAATTCAAAAACGTACCCCTTAATGTGTTAATGAGGTGTCACCTGACTGAAGTGGATAGTGAATCGGGGGGATGTTTTTTTTAAGAATAAAGTTACGCGAATTTATTCCCTCAAAAATAGTAGAAAATAAATACCCATATTAAAATTGTTTGAATCGAGTTGCGAGTTCTCCGGTCTTTCTGAACGCAGAAGGTGCGCGCGCGAGATAAATTAGCAAAAAGTTCGGAAGAAATTGTCAAATCACAGCAGTTTATAGTGCGGTCCGCCCTCGTAAAATCTCTCGTTCGTTTTCCGATTAAAAATAAATTTTATCCGGAAACAATTGCATTTGCGTGTGACGACGACGACACGGAATAATAGTCGTGTATTCCAACAACACTAAGACTTCGCCACCAACCGAGCGCCCCCTTTTTATCGCCCGTGATTTTGATACGTTTCGTATGCGCCATGTCGACTGTTTTTTTTTCCGCGATCGCAGTCATCTTGTGCATTTTATTTCGGATCCTGAGTTAAATTTAAAATAAAATAACAAAACATAAAATAAAAAAAAAAATCTGCCAATGGTCTGGGCGAAACTTTATTATTTTTCGGGTCAAAGTTCGGGAGCGGTCAAAGTCGGAGTGTATCATGAGTTGCTTCGAGATTATTAGATTTCTTGGAAAATTATTTTTGTTCTTAATATAAAAATATTTAAAAAAGAGATTTTTAGAACAAGATTTTATACATTGTAAAAGTCCGTGTAGACTATTCGAATTTCAGTACATTATGTACACTATAAGCCCATAGAAGTAAAGACGAATTTGTTGCCTTATCAGAATTAGATAGTCGAATTGTTAAAACGTATACAAATCCATTACTTCCACTTGGGGTTTGAATTTCAAAAAAATTGTGGAACAGGTTTTTAGACGATTTCATAAGAAGCAACTTGATATCTCATGAGACAAGACGGATATTAAAAAATTTGTGAAAACGTAAGCAAACTCTTCACACCCTCTTGGTTCTTGAAATTCGAAAAATGGTGAAATTGGTTTTAAGGTCATTACATCAAATGCCGTAATAACCAATTTTATATCTCATCAGAACTAAGGGATGGCAAAATTTGTGAAAACATATGCGAACCCTTGGGGGCTGAATATCCAAAAATGGAGAAATGGGTTTGTAGGCGATTATATAAAAAGTCTGTGGAAATGAAAAGCGATCTAATATCTCATCAAACCTAAGAAATATGTCGAAACTTTGAAAAGCATACTACCCCCTTACACCCATTAGGATTAAATATCTAAAATACTGAAATTGACTTTTTGGCTTTTTTATATAGGAAACCTTAGGAAGTAAAAATGAATTCGATATATTATCAGATATGCAACCTCCTTACACTCACTTGGGGGTTGAATATCCAAAAATCCTGAAAGGAGTTAATAAATAAATATGAAGACAGCACGAGAAAGTAGGAACCAATTCAATTTCTCATCACTTCTAAAAGAAATGACAGCACTCGTGAAAACGTGTTCAACCCGTTTATACCCTCTTAGGGGCTGAAAAAACTTAAAAACAAGTTTTAGGCGATTATTACGCAAGCACGTGAAAGTGAAAAGATATTCCATATCTGATAAGACGTGGGGATATAGTAGAATTCGTGAAAAATTTTACAACCCCCTTTGCACCCCCTTAGGGGTCGAATTTTAAAAAATCCTGAAAACACTTTCTAGGTATTTATATGAAGAAGCCGTAGAATAAAAATGAATTCAATATTAGGGAAGACCTAATAGATATGACGAAACCCGTGAAAATATATGCATACCATTTTCACTGATAATTTTTTTCGCCCCCCCCCCTCTGAATGCCATTAGAAATTTGAAATTTTTTTTATTTAAATTAGTTTTCTAGTTGATTTACATAAACGTACCAAGTTTCAACTTTGTAGCATAAGCCGTTCTATAGATAGGAAAAACACCCCCCACCCCTGTACCACACTACCCCTATAAAAAATTTTATTTTTCCAACATGCTACTAATATAGCTCTATCCAAATACCAAGTTTCAGTTTTATATCATTATAGGTTGTCGAGATATTAAAATCGGAACTTTTTCCTTTTCACCCTCCCCCACCCTCACCCTCTACACCCACACCTCCTAAATTTTGTTTTCCGCTAGGGGTCTATTAGGCCTACTTCTGGTAAAAATTTTAAGCATCTATCTTAAACTGGTCTTGAGATATGATAAGTGATTTTTTTGAAAAATTCTTATCCCCTCCACTTTCATGCTCCACCGCCCCCTTAAAAAATTTTACTTTCATCAAACTTCATTTCTCAACCTTTATACACAAACCAAATTTTGTTTATCTAGTACAATTGGTTCATGAGATATCGTAATCTAAAGCTTTTCACCCCCACCCCCGTACGCCACTTCCCCCACTCAAATTTTTGGTTCCGATCTATTCTCCTAGTATACCTACAGATATTCATTAAGTTTCAATTTTGTGATATTGACCGTTTAGGAGATATGGATTTTAGAATGTGTCGATCTCACCTTTTTTGCGTTTCGGACGCATTATTTTTCCCCCCACTCTCGAACCCCTTCACCTATATCGGCAATTTTTTTGCAAATGGGTCCACTACCGAAGCTCTATATAAATTCCAAATTTCAGTCTCCTAGCATAAGCGGTTGCTGAGATCTAGAAACCAAAATTTTCCGTCTAAAACGCTTCCCCCTCCTCCCCCCTTACACCCCCACCCCTCCAAATTTGGTCACTTTAGGGGGCCAACCCACTCTACCTACGAAAAAAAATTCAATTAAATAGCTCATAGGGTTTGGGTGCTACGAGCCTTCAAACAATTTTGCGTACACCGGTAGACGTACGGCGTACGGCGTACGGCGTACGGCGGACAGACGGACTGAAATTTTTTTTTGCTTTTTTCGTGTCTACTCGTCATGAAACGTGAAAAAAAAAATTTTGAGGGTAGCTAATTTTTTTTTTTTAAAAATCGATAACAATACTGTATTATTGAAATAATAAAGTAAAATGAGTTTACAAATTATCCCCGAAATGCGTCAAGTGTTCGGTTTTCTGGTGCTTTGATTTTTTTTGAATTTCGAAAAAGAAAAAATTCAGAAGTGTATATAAAATACAAATATCCAAAGTAAAAATAAAATGAGTTAAATTAAAAATTAATAATTAATATAAAATAAAACAACATGACTGACCAGGACAGGACGGACGAAACTAAAAAAATATAATAAGTTAAGCAATAATTTAATAATAAGAAACAAAAGAAGCAAAGTATGGGGTGAGTTCTTTTTTTTATTTATATACATTTTCCTTATTTTGCATTATTTTCCTTTGGTTTTTATTTGTTTTGCAGATTTTTTTTATTTTACTTTGTATACCTTTTTTCGAGATGATTCGAGGCTAGAAGAGCCAAATTGAAAATGAACCCGAGCGTTTGAGCTCTCATCCCTGAACCTCAATAAGGGGCCATGATAAAGTTGTTTTTAGGACAGTCATGGCTGAGGTAGGGTGGGCAGGCAGGGCGCTATAACACCTAAGCGCCCTGACAAATCGCGAAGTCGCGCTATTCCACCGCTTCTTGGTCTTTCACGACCTATTGGGAAAATAGTCCCAATTTTAAATAACCCTGGAGTAAGCCGACACGAAATTTTTTGTTGTACAGGCCAAGGGTTTATGGTTTGAGAATTGAGCAAGAACCCCCCCACAACTGCCGTAGCTAGTCCCGGCCGCCAGCAAGTGTGTCGCTTCCGCTCGATTTTCAGCCACCAATTCAGACGTAGGAATTGGCCCACTCTTTCCTAAACCTTCCTTTCCTTCGAATATTTTGACTTTTTCAAGTCGAAATATTCACTCCAAGGCCTCCGATCACAACAACGGTGTGGAAATTAATGTGGTGAGCTTCAAGAAATTTGTTTGCCAATAGTTCTGCTTTAAATTTAAAATTTGCATACATGGCCCTTTTCTAGTTTTATGTGCCACCAAATTTTCGCGTAAATTAGTCGAGCGGACCTATCCCGTAACGCCGGAACCCCTGCTGCACTACTATCATTTTTGTTCTACTGCACTTAGGTTCCTGACGTTTTGGATATCTCTAAACTTCTTGCTTTATTTCTTATTTTATACATTTTATACATATCATTGTTTTTTTTTTAAGTTTTTCTTAGCAAAAAAATTATTTTTTTTCTTCTACACCTTAATAAGGCTGAACAGGTACCAGGGTACCTGCTATGGAAAATTTAGATGCGTTTTGAATTAAAACGGATATGTAGTTAATTTAGTATTCAACTATCGAGTACCATTCACTGGTAAAATGCCAGTTAAGTCGTACTGGCTTCACTTCCAAATTTCCATTCATCCATGTGGTTAATTTAGTATTCAACTATCGGGTGTCATTCACTGGTAATATACCAGTTAAATCGTATTGGCCTCGCTAAGTAATTTATAGTATGGGATTGGGTTAATTTAACGGTCAGCTACCGGGTATCATTAACTGAGTGAAAGAGATGAAGATATTGACAGATAAAGGTATAGAATCACACGTATGTACACCGATACGAAGTATATAACTTAATTTCGTCCCGAGCCCTATACGTTTTAACTGTACCGGTTTATGCTACGGCGGAGCTCCGGCGGACTTAACCGGTAAATTTCTTGCAGGGAGGGTTATGTATGCCAATGCTTTGACAGATTTGCATTTCCGTGAATATTTGTACCTTCATAACAATAAGACGCATTTTAATACACACACTAGGAGAAATTAGCCCTCTGAATATCGTAACCATAGATCTAGAAGTATAACTAAATCGATGGTAAACAAATTTAAGAAAATTTTAATTTTTTCTTTTTTCAAAATGTATGCCTACACCACTGTACAACTGATGTCACCTCTAACCTGGGAGTCCCCTATTACGGACACATTCTGAACAACTACCCCATACCCAAACCATTTGTGCAGAACCCAATTTGTTATTGTTTTCATTTTGACGTTTCTTATCAAATGTCACGTCTGAGCGAAATGTTGGCCGAGGTTGACGTTTTTATTAGCAACTACACAATTGTTGATCCGGACATCTACCAGCTATGGATCGAAGGATATTCGTGTAAGTAATTTCGCTTAAAATTACGCCCTGTCCGCTAATCCCGAAAATCTTTTCACCGTCCGGTAGCCAGCGAATCAGTTTCGCTGCTCAAGCACAAGGGCTTCGAACAATTCATGGGAGCACCGCTCGAGCTGATTGCCTCCGATGTCCTGGACCACTATCGCACCTATTCGCTGATTGAGCGGCTCCTCTACGTCCCCACCAAGTTGATGGAGCAGCCGTCGTTCCAGCTGGAGCTGCAGACAAGGTCGCTGTTGATCGAAAAGTAAGTTCCCGCCGCTTTCATTGTGCACACTCTTATTGGCCGCCCCTTTCTCGTAGGTATTACTCACTGGATGATAGTGTGGCACGAGAAATTCTCGGAAAGAAACTAACGTCGCGATACCGCAAGGATTTGGACGAGGTGGCTGAAAAAACTGGTGCGCGGTTGAAGTCGTGCAGGTAAGCTCCAATTGAAGATTGAACGGAAAACGAGGCACTAACCAGTCTCCGGATTACAGACGGCAGTTCGACAACGTGAAACAAATTTTCAAGGCTGTTGAAGAGCTCCCCGGCAACATCACGAACAACATAAAACTGAACTTTCTGCTGCCCGAAGAGCTGGCCAAGTGAGTTGCGAAAACGAGTTTGGAATTTCCTTCGTTTCACAAATTTGTAATTTAAAATTTCAGAAAATACGCTTCGGTGGTTTTCCTCGCCTGCCTGAGATTCGAAACGTCCAAACGTAAACTACAGTATTTGTCCTTTGCCGATTTCTTTGACTGCTCGCAGGCTGTGATGACCTTCTGGACATACACCTACCAGCATTCCGGTCCGGAATACTACGACACCGAAATGGATAAAGAATTTTTGCTCGACCTCCGCGAATTGCGCTGTCTTTTGGAAAAAGAAAAGGAAATCAAACAGTAAACTTGCGCTCCGAATTTTCGTGTAAAAACTAATTCCCTGTTCGTTTTTTCCTACAGCTTGGTTTCGTTACGGCTAAAACCGTTGCTCCTTGAACGATGCTACCACGAGCTGGACGTGAATTTCCGGTAAGTATTTTTTATGCTCGAATTAATTCCACGTAAAATTCCGTGCGGATTTACAGTTCGCGGTTTCCCTTTTTTTTCTAGGTCATACTGGCGAGCGTTGATTACAATCGCATGCAACTTGCATCGTACACGTGAACTGAGAGGTTTATTCGTCGAGCTATCAGAGAAATTGATCGATCCGTGGCGCCAGAACAACTGGGCTCTAGAACAGGTCAGGCAATTCTTGCCGGCAATCACTCAAAGTGTTTTGGATCTGGAAATATCCAGGTGAATTAGTTGCGTGCTTCTGGAGGTGATTTTTGGTTGAATGAGTTTTTCTTTGCAGGGATCAGGAAACCCGCTGCCTTTGGGATAGGTACATGCAGGTTATCAGTATTTGTTTGGTTCGAATGTACCACACCTAAAGCCATTATTTGTATAGAAATAAAAAGTGTAATAATTGCCGTATGAATTGCAATAAAAATACTTTATTATTAAAATAATAAAGTAAATTGACTACAACTGATTTTTTATGTCGTCTATTTTTTTTTTCCTCGGAGAGGACATTGATACGCAACTTTCGGTCCAACTCCTTCCATCCTAAAAACCGGTAGATGTTACATTCAAACGCAAATAGGTAGCGTTACGTTTTTCCCATGACGTTTTCGTTCAACCTTGGACACAAGAACACATTTCAAAATGTGTATCACGTTACTTGTTTCGGTGTTAGCATACGAATGTCCTATGGAGCTCGCTCCTAACTATGTACATTAAAAAGTCGAAGCCATTTATAAGTAAATGTTTGAAATTAATTAAAAACCATCTGCCTGATCGTGGCTTTATGCGAAAAACTACGACATTGGAGGACAAACTTATCTTACGGATGTTTGAAAAGAATACTCGTTTATCATTCGGTAGTTGGGCAAGCGATGTTTCCTAAAAGCAGGGTCTAGTTGCGTCTTGTAATATTGTTCCGATACGTTTATTAGATCATGATCTGAAATTCTAAAGCGCAGTGAAGAAATCAGTACTGTCCATAAGACACGTCGAAAAAGACTCGCTTGAGAGAAAATTTGAATCGTGATTGGGAGAACGTAATTTTTTCAGTAGAACCTTTTTTTCTGTGGGTTTTTTCTACCGGGAGTACCAACACAACAAAACTCATCCAGCGGGAAGTAATAGTGCACATTTTTGGGGTGTTTCTCAAAACAGAGATTTAGCACATTGTACATTCTAACAGACAATTTCTATGCTTCCGAAATGATCAAAATGCCTTAGAAGACCAAAGATGGATTATATGGAAAAAATGTGCCAATGGTCTAGGCAAACTTTATTATTTTCGGATCAAAGTTCGGGAGTGGTCAAAGTCGGAGTATATCATCAGTTATTTCGAAATTGTGAGGTTTCTTGGAAAGTTCGTTTTGTTCTTTAAAAAAAATATTTAAAATAGAAATTTTTAGCCGATTAAACATTGGAAAAGCCCTTGTGGACTATTCGAATTTCGGTATTTCGAAGTTAAAACGAATTTGCTGCCTTATCAGAATTAAGAGATATGACGAATTGTTAGAACGTATACAAAGCTTTTACTTTCACTTGGGGTTTGAATTTCGAAAAAATTGTGAAACAGGTTTTTAGACGATTTCATAAGAAGCAACTTGATATCTCCTGAGACACGATTTTGAAAAATTTGTGAAAACGTAAGCAAACCCTTCACACCCCCTTGGTTCTTGAAATTTGAAAAATCGTGAAATTGGTTTTTAGGTCATTACATCAAATGCCGTTATAACCAATTTTATATCTCATCAGAACTAAGGGATGGCAAAAATTGTGAAAACGTACAAACCCTTGGGGGTTGAATATCCAAAAATTGAGAAATGGGTTTGTAGGTGATTATAAAAAAAATCTGTGGAAGTGAAAAGCGATCTAATATCTCATCAAACCTAAGAAATATGTCGAAGCTTTGAAAAGCATACAACCCCCTTACACCCCTTAGGATTGAATATCTAAGAATACTGAAATTGACTTTTTGTGGCTTATATAGGAAACCTTAGGAAGTAAAAATGAATTCGATATATTATCAAATATGCAACCTCCTTGCACCCACTTGGGGGTTGAAGATTCAAAAATCCTGAAACTACATAGGACTAAGTCTGCTGTTTCTTTATCGGGTTACATAGGGTGATTAATGTAGTTCCGACAAACTCCCTTACAGTTGATGGCAGTGCCGAGAATTGTTTCATATGTACATTCTTGAACTAAAAGTCATATCTGCGAATTATAACCAGCTAAAGCTTACCATAACGAATTTTCTTATTACTTACGCACTGTAAAGTTCATCTCATATATAAACCAATTTTGGTTGCTCACAAGGACGTTAATTCTCATCGTAGGTTGCACCCACTAATTAGCGAAATGATTAAATAATTTAAATTTAAATAATGAAAGGAGTTATGAAGATAAATATGAAGACAACACGAGAAAGTAAAAACCAATTCAATTTCTTCACACTTCTGAAAGATATGATGGAATTCGTGAAAACGTGTTCAACCCTTTTATACCCTCTTAGGGGCTGAAAAGGGAAAACACTTAAAAAGAAATTTTAGGCGATTATTACGCAAGCCCTTGAAAGTGAAAAGATATTCGATTTTCTGCGTTCGCGCCTGCCCACTTCAATCCTTTTTTTCCAATTCACATCTAATCTTGATGCATGAAAAAATTTGCGGCCATATAGGTTCCATTAGAGGAAAACGAAATCCATTGATATTATGGACATGTGGCCTATATACATATAAACATAGATGGAGCTTGCTTAGTAAGTTTATAAACGAGTATAATTTAGATTAAATGTCTGGCACACCAGAAACCCTACTGACGCCGGAAAACAACCAACATTTAATCAAAACTTGCTTCTATGGTAGCTTACCATGAAAAAATTCCATTCTTTCCATTCTTGAGTATAATTTATTTTAAATTACTGATTTTATTATTAAAGATTTATAATTTTATTTTATTTTTAAAATATTTTTATAAATACTTGACGATTTTGCAACAATGTATCCATATATTTTAAAGCGCAGTTAAAAATGTTTACTCTTGACTTACAGTTCAGGAGGGGTTTTAAGGATTTTAAGAAACAAGAGCTTAATTTATCAGATTGTAATTTTTATTGTTTCTACAATTTAAATAGGTATCTAACTGTTTTCTTTTGTTATAGATGTCAAAAACACATTATTGTACTTACTTCCTGTATTCTTAAAACCAACTGGAAAACCTCCCAGAAGTTGTGAGAGGTGGACAGAACTCATTTTAGAATTATATTAAAGAAGAGAAAGATATAAATTATTCAAGTACCTATTGCTCGTTTTATCACAATAGGGCAATAAAAACATGAATTTGATCAAATTGCGGTTAATGTTTCTGATCATAACTTTATATGCAGAAGCGTTTTACAAGCTTATTTTCGATTTTCGATTTTCGATATTGATTACCCACACGCAGCATCAAATGTGCTGATTTTTATCCAACAGATGTTCTATAACACAATTGTGGAAGGTCAATCTTGCAGTCCAAATTTAAACAAATAATTGAAAATAATCCATTTTTGTAATAATTAAATAGTATATGTATATATAATATAAAAATTCTTTTACATTTATTTTGATTTGCTTATACAGCTTGACTTTGGCCAAGTCGAACTATATTACGTTACTTGAAGTTACTTGATTTTTCAATTTTAATTTGTTCTTTTTAACTGAAATAAGTACTGGAATATTAATGTACGTTATTAGTTATGATTACTATTTATAATATATATTTAAGCATATAACCAAACGTTTTCTGATTTCAATACCATGAAAGTAATAATTTGAAGTAAATAATATATTGGTGAGACTTCAGTAACAAAAAATTGTTCAAATTGTTGTATATACTAAAAAATCCAAATATACGAATCCAATATCGTAGGTATGGATTTCATAAAAAAACTTGCTATATTCAAAAACCAATTCTACTTAGCAATAATATATTTATTCTTGGATCTCATAAAATCAAAAAATATCTGATGCAAATTTCGTTATGTTTAAAACAAATTTCTACTATAATTTGTAAAATAGAAAACATCTTCTAAAGTTCTCGCAAAATTCAAAAATATTTTCAAAAAAAGCTGTTTACATTCAAAAACAAATCTTCTTTAGTTTATAAACTTGAAGAAAATCTTGTTACAATTTCGTAAAACTCCAAAATATTTCATGAGAATATCGCTGTTTCAAAAACAATTTCCAATTTATTTTGCTAAATTGAAGAAATCTTGTAAAGCTCTCGTCAGATCGAAAGAACAATGATTGTAAAATTTAAAAATGTCTTGTTATTTTCAAAAGTCAGTTGAGATTTGGTTCGTTAATTTTAAGAGATTCTTTTATATTTTTAAAAAACATTTTAAAAAAAAACAATTGATAAGTAAAGTGTTTGCGGTAGGATAGGAAGGAATTATTTTTCTGGAAGGGGCCAGAATTATTTTTCTGGGAGGGTCCAAGCCGGGAGCTGGGGGGTCCCGGCCCCTCCTGGCCCCCATCACTGCGCGCCTATGTTTTTACTGCGTGAATACCAGCCAGAATTTTACCAGTTAGCTCAGTGGCAGCTCTGTAGTATCAATCACGGTTAATTTTATAGTTAAATGTTTTTCACATGTTAAATGTTATTCACCTCGAGACAAAATCCACTTTTCTACTTTATCCCTTTTTCTTGAATATTCCCGTCTTTTTTTCACTCCTCTTTAGCGATACCCGATAGTTGACTACTAAATAACCTGGAATACTACAAGTTAATATACCCGTTATGGCTATTGAATTACCCACGCTGCATACCGACAGGAAAATCTTCTAAAGCTAGTATTACACTGTATGACCACGTTGTCAAATTGCAGTAATAAGCAATGCGATATAGCGATTTTGACCGAGCGGATACTGTGGATTAATTCGAATTTGCTATTTCGCATTGGTCATACAGTGTAATACTAGCTTTGCGCAAGATACGAACTAAAACTTTTCCCAAACCGGATGACGCGTCTAAGGTGCAGGATAGACATCGCCGGAGCAAGAGTTCAAATCCAACCGCACTACCACTGGACTACAACCGGCCTTATAAATTACGTAATTGGGTCACACTCCGGAATGTGGTCGAAATGTACAACATCGCAGTCACAACAATAGCATCGGTTGTTTCGAGGTAAGGATATTTTTGGGAAAGTTAATTTTGTTCCCAGAATAGGTCCTTGTAAGTTACAACTTTCAACATTCATCAGTGGTTTTTTATTCAAACATCGTAATCAATAAAGTCCCCATATAAGAAAAAAAATATTAAGCCGATTATCCGCATAAGAAGCACATGTAGACATGGAAATTCGTCAAAACTTCGTGAAAACATTTGCAAGCCCTTTGCACTCCCTTCGGAATTGAATATCAAAAAATTCTAAAAGGAGTAATATGTAAAAACCAAATTAATATCTCATCAAATCGAAGAGACATGGCGAAAATTTTGAAAACGTATGAACTCTCCTGTTGAATATCAAATTATTTAATACATTATGTATTATTATTATTAAATAGAAAGCCTGAAGAAGTAAGTATCAATTTGACATCTCATAAGATCTAAGAGACACGTTGGAGTTTGTGATGAGTGTACAACCATTTTACACGTTCTTAGGGGTTGAAAAGTAAAAAATCATAAGAACATTTTTTATGTGATTAAATAAAAACGGGTTGAATTTTAAAAAATCCTGTACAGTTTCAAGGCATTTATCACAAAAATCTGTAGAGCCAAAGGAAATCCTTGGCCCTTGGTGTAATAAGTGGTCAACTCTTTTTTTTCAATAGCATGAGAGGGCTTGTTCGTTCTGACTTCTTATTGCATTCGGATGAAATTCTGCTGATGCAGTTAACTCCTTATATATATATATATAATATCTTTAATAATTTTAATGAAATCATAAAAAATCGATAAAATAATTTGAATGCAATATAAAAGACCATAAAAGTCAAATTTTCTCTGTTGTTGGAAAAATGAGTTGACCCCTTGTTGTTCCAAGGTCTTCAATTTTTCAGGAGACCTCAGAGATATGACGAGATTCGTGAAAATATATGCACCCTATTCTCACGGACCATATTTTTGCACCACCTCTGTACGCCAAAGGAAAACGCTAGCACGTCACTAACCCTTTTCTAAATTTCCAATTTTTTTTCGGCCTCGTTGCTTTCCCCTACATCCACACCCTCCACCCATATTGACCAATTTTTTGGTTTGATTCCTCTGTCGTAGCTGTATATAACTCTCAAGTTTCAACTTCCTAGCATATGCACTGTGCAGTTCCAGGGATACAGAAACCAGGGTTTTTTTTTTATCTAAAACCCTCCACCGACGTCTTCCACTCTCGCAAAGTGGGTATTTAAAACCCACTAAAAAAAATTTAAGTTAATAGTTCAAGAGGTTTGGGAGTTACGAGCCTTCCAACAATTTTGCGATGGAGTGCAGACCGAACGAAATATTTTTTTTTGGTCTACTAGCCGTGAAACGTGAAAAAAAAATTTTTTTTCAGGGCAGGAAATTTTTTTTTATATAATAAAATAATTAAGTAAAACGGCAGATTAAACCAGATTCAATTAGCGACAAGTTAGCGTGAAATTCAGAAAACAATTTGGAACAAAATTATCCTAGGTAGGCAGAAAAATTAAAAGAAGTGGTAGTTCTCATGATGAAAATACTGCATCACGTTCTTCTTTTAATTTCTGCGCTAATTTTGGAAATAACTGATTTCAGTTTAGGGTTTATTAAAAAATTTCAAACAGTCGTAATTTCCTTGTCGTGCCAACAAGGAAAAGTTTGAAAATTATTGCTTGAAGCCTGGTCAATTATTTATTAAGAATTCTTCGAGGTATAAAATGGCAGGAATTGTAGACAAACCATTCCAGTTAGATATTTTGCTGAACAAGTTTCTGAATCTCGTATCAAAGTGCATTAAGTAAGAAAATTTCCACGTTAATCTCACATATATTTTTCAAAGACGCCACTGGTTTAAATTTTTTTAAATTCAATTTTTGTTTTTTTTTAAATCAGAAATTTGATTTGGACTATTAGTCGACCATTAAAACTGATCCACTTGTGGATCCAGTTCGTCATTTTCCATAGAAGCCTTATGAATGATGGTCCTTTTTCTGTTTCAGAGTCCTTCAATTTTTCTAAGTCTGATTGCGTTCGAAAAAAATTGTAGAAGTGTTAGCAACCGTTGTCTGTCCTCCCAATTTGATGTTCTGAGTAGGAATTAATTAAGTTAAGCCACAATTCATCTTGATACTTTAAATTCTTTCGTACGGAAAGATCCAAAGACCAGATGAAACCCGGAACTGGAAGGTTTAGTGCCAAATTCAAGTTTATTCCGCAATTTCGTTGTCCTAGTTCAAATTCATTGAATACTTCACTATCTACCCTAATAATGTTTCAATTTATATAATAACTTGATTTTAACTTTAATTTTCCATGACTCTAATTCTTTGTTGATATTGCCGACGACAGAGGTAGCCCCTTTCCACCCAAAATTCAATTGAGAAGGTGGCTTACATTTAACCGTCCTAAAATTACATTGTTATACACGCTCGTCCAGTAAGAGAAAAGTGTCTTACACCATAATAAATTAACGTCCTTAATTTACTACAGTTTTTGTCACAAACGGATACGTTGAACTTCTTCTATATTCTGCACTAATAAAATCGCCTTCACTTCGTACAAGCTAATTAGTTTCGTTTGGGTAAATCCCCGTTGTGTTTTATTACAATCCGATTTTCTCTTTTATGTTCGGTTGAAGTACTTTGTAAGCGTTAAAAGAAACCAAGGACGACAATATACTTGATGTGGTTGAGATTGGCTCCAGGATGTCGCGAACTGAAACCATTGAATGGGTTGTCGCGGAAATTTAGAAACTCTGGGAATACCATCCCTGATTCACGTCCTTGCTGAAACATGAAGAGATGCTGGACTTTAGACACTGATGGATTAAAATGACCTTCATAGCGCCTTGAGTCATGTGGTTAATGTAATGTGTGGAAGTTCTTTTTATTGATTGCCTCTTCTATAATACTTGAATAATAAGAAAAGTTTAGTGGTTTGTGTAATGTAATGAATTTAAAATTTATTGCATTTTTTTTAAGTTGGATGGGTTTAACAGAGGAATTCATTGTTTATACCAGGTGTGTGAATATGAAATTTCCGTTTTTTTTTTGAAAATAGAACGTTTATTTTGAAAGAATGGTACATAATATTTCATTCAAAGTATTGCCCATCGCTAGCTACACATTTTGTCTACCTTTCAGGCAAATTGTGGGTGCAACGCCAAAAAAATTGCTCTTCTTTCGATGAAAACCATTCAGAGACCCATTTTTCGACTTCTTCAGATGTTTTGAAGTGCTGCTCTCTAAGTGCGTGTCCCATCGATGAAAATAAATAATAATCAGAAGGAGTCAAGTCTGGTGAATAAGGCGGGTGAGGTAGCAAATCCCAGCCAAGTGACTTCAACGTATCCTGAACCGGTTTGGCTTTGTGTGCCGGTGCGTTGTCATGAAGCAAAATACCTTTACCATGTCTTGTCGCACATTCTGGTCGCTTTTCGATCAATGCTTGGTTCAAATTGATCATTTGTTGTCGGTAGCGATCAGTATTGACAGTTTCACCAGGTTTTAAAAGTTAATAATATACCGCACCTTTTTGATCCCACCAAACAAAGAGCATTCTCTTCTTTCCAAATCGATTTCGTCTTGCAGTCGATGTTGATGGTTGCCCTGCTGTAACCCATGTTTTTCTGCGTTTATTATTCTCAAAATAAATCCACTTTTCATCACCAGTCACAATTCGATGCAGAAATGACTTTCTTCCGTGTCGTTGAAGCAACATTTTACTGATTGTTTTTCGATTTTCCACGTGCCTTTCAGTCAATTCATGTGGCATCCATTTTCGACACTTTTGAATCTTTCCCATAGCTTTTAAACGTAAAGAAATTGTTAATCGGTCAACATTTAATGCATCTGCTATTTATATTTGAGTTACTGTATCATCTTCATCCAATATTTCTTCCAAATCGGAGTCTTCAAACTTCTTCTGTGGTCTTCCACGTTCTTCATTTCTCACATCAAAATCGTTACTTCTGAATCGTTGAAACCAATTTCTACATTGTCTTTCACTTAAAGCATGCTCACCATAAGTTTCTACAAGCATTTGATGCGCTTCAGCCACACTTTTCTTCAGAAAAAAACAAAAACGTAATGAAATCCGCAAATCACAACTTTCTGCTACAAAATTTTCCATTTTGAATGAGGTAAAACACTATGTTGTTGCATAAAACTTGAAATGTGGTATACTAAATATTCCTGACAGATGTTGAACCAATTAAAAAAAAATATGGGTATGACTCTTAAGCCTAGTACTGTGTTCCGAGCGAAACGAAATGAACTGTCAAAGTCCATATAAAAAAAAGGAAATTTTCGCTGATAGTTCACGACGAAATATTTCGCTCGTTTTTCAGTACTGTGTTCACGGACGGAATGGACATTTGCCGTAGTCACTAAGAGATGGCGCTCGGTTCGTGACAGTTTCGATTTATTCGGTCCGGTAGGCTTTTTTGACAAGCGAAATATTTGACAAATTGAAATTTTCAACAGTTCGCTGTCAGCTGATTTTGTTTGTGCTCGCGATTTTTTTTCAGTTCGTGTTTTTTTAAATTTTCTGAGTGAATTCATTCGAAATTATGAATTATAATAAAAGTGAAAAGGTACGTGTGTGCGGGATACCACAGAAAATTTAATTTCCGGTTCTCACGACGAACTTAAGTTGAAGTCGGCGTTGACAGTAGTCAGAAAAGATAATTACGAAACCGGGAATTTGTTTATTTTAAATAGTGTTAATTAGTACACTTTACTCCGGATGCCAAAGCATTTACCAGTTCGTTTCCGTTTTTAGTTTTATGTAGCATTACTTGAAAATTGACATAAATAAATCGAACATTCAAAAATCGCGCGCTTTTTTTTCACTGACATCTAGTAGTCAACAGTAGGATTTATTTCACTTTATTTCCAAGGTGCCTTTTGCGTTCGATTTCGTTTAGCGGAACACAGTACTAGGCTTTACACAATAAATGTTACCTCTAGAGCCATCTATGTGTGAACGGCAATTTCATATTCACACACCTGGTACTCTAGATGAAATCATATAGTGTATTATAAGTTTAATTTTTCTTTCACATCAGTGTAGAATGCAAAATCAAAATAACAACCCATAGGACGACATCAGGGGGTCAATTTTGGTTCTGTGAAATGATAAAATGAAAAAAATATTTTCAATTGACGTTTACACGCAACTTTTGCATTTTATCATTTCATTTAACTCTGCTACCCGATTCTCGTTCGCATTGTGAAAAAATTTGCTAAGTATTAAGTACATCAATAAATTTTACAACTCATCATGGTTCGCTAAATCCACATTTTCCTCCAAAAAATCTACTAAATAACCTTTTTGAGCCTCGCTTGCTCTTTTCCCACGTTTAGATTTCCCACTTTCCATTTTTGCACGCTCGACTTTACCGTGATAACTTTTTTATCAAATGAAAACAGTTTGACAGTTTTTTTCGTTTTTTCATTGTACTAGAATCGGAAACACCGGTTTATCGCTGAAAAGTCGTTTCACAGCGGTTTTCACGGAACCAGAGTTGACCCCGAGCCCCAGGTCAGATCGAGAAACACCCCCCCCCCCCCCCATATATACGACATACGAGAAGAAAATACATCATACGTAAAGCAAAAGGCGACCAACAACGCACGCACACCATTCAGAGGTCGCGACTATAAAAGCCGACCAGCCAAATGCAGCAGCAGCATTCATTTCTTGCTATCGGTGTAGCCACGTTCCACCAGCTGGAGCTGCAGGACAAAAACTAAAGCAGCCCAGCGATTGAGTTCAGCAGATACTAGTTGGTCATCCGAGCAGTCACTTATTGATCTCTCGAACAGCTGGTGAATCGTCTGACCAATAGAGATAAATCTAAAGTAAATATATTGTCAAGGGATAGCTTTGAATGTGTATGATTACCGACCGAACCATTAGGACGTCTCTCTTTTCAATGAATTATTAAATTTACGAAAATAAAAAAATGAAGGGTTATTCAATAGGTACAAAACAATTTCGTATTCTAATACAAACGAAGCCTCAAACTTATTTTGCTGGTCTGTCAATATCAAAACGTAAGTCACGGTTTACATTTTTATCATGGTGAAGTTCACGAACAAGCAACGTTTGGAAATTATCTCAATTATTTTGTGTTTTGTTTAAATACAAAATTGTTATGTCGCTATTGAATAACTCTTAAGAATCGAACTTACATATGTTAATTGTGTATAAAGAATTAAATTTGTATCAGCGTGTACGCTCTTATCGTTTTTAATGAGAGCACTAAACAGAAAAAATATCAAAAATATTATAGAATATCGATATACTTGGAGTTTAACTTTTATGTCAGGGAATGACGTCAGTTACCTACTTCTCACGGAGTGCCTGGTTGCATCTATCTTTAAATTCTGTGGTATAAAGCGATAACAGCTTAAGTCGAGAAAATAATAAGGCAGTTACGTGTATCAAAATTGATAAATAAAGTAATAAAAAATATATTAGGATATCTTATTTTATTGAATTTAATAATACAACACAATAATAATATATTATATGAAATAAACATACTGCAGTCACGATCGGCTGTAAGCCAATCGTATAATACTCTAGATGAATACTGAACTCCGATTTATATTGTAGTTGGGATAAAGTAGAATTACGTGTGTGCATGTTGTATGTCCTTAATTAAGGACTGCCATTAGATTGCTACTCAAAACTAAAAGACAATATTCAGTGTTCAATTTCATATCTTGAAAAAAATGTTCTTTTTGAAGGACTTTCACATGGGAGGTGCAGGAAGGACTCACTCGATTTCTTAAATATTTATCCTTTTCCTTGGAACCATTTAAAAATGAACGTGTACAAAATTTCAAATTCGTAGCTTGAAGCGTTCAAAAGTTATCAAAAAATATTGTTGAACACGTGTCTTAAGGACATTTTGTATGGCAGCTACCAGAAGGAGTAAACGGATTTCGCTGATTAGTAAACTCAAACTTCGTTCTTACTCAAAACTAATTTGTACAAAATTTCCAATTCCAAACGAACTTAGCCTTACAAATTCAACCAAACATCCAGATTCAAAATTTCAAGATCCTAGGTGAAGGCGTTCTTGAGTTATCGTGCTAACGGACAGACGGACGGACGGACGGACGTCAGGCGGATTTGAGGTTTTTGGCCACAAATAAACAAAAAATAATATATAACTTTTTTTCGTCCGAGGCTTGGTTCTATGCGTTACAAACTTTTGGGCTGGATTAAACTTATAATACTCTATATGATTTCATCTAGAGTATAAAAATCTATCAAACAATGGCAATATTTTTAAAAAATGCGATTGAAAACTTTAAAAATTATTTTTTCTTATCTCGACATAAGCTATTATCGCTTTTTACCACAGAATTACAAATAACACATGTTCTATGGTACTCACTTTGAGTCCTTTTATTAAATTTAAAAATCTGTTGTCGCTTTTCCGTTCGTCTGAGACACAAACATCCTCAATTAAAAATGGTTCGAAAGATTTTGATTGAATCAAACTATGGTTTTTATGCAAAGCTCACGTTAAGGCAATGTTGGTGAGAAGCGATTAATAGTATCTGCAAAAGGCGAAACTTGGTTGACAATAACAATGAACTATTTGCTTAATTTTTCGCCATAATGATATCTGACTGATAAATCAAAATTTAGTATACGACCGAAAAGGGTTTTCATGATTTTCCATTTTTAATTCAAAATTTTTAATTTTTCGGGTTGATTTAATGATCCCAATCAGTAAGGTATGAAATTATGTTTTAATATTGGCTTGATTTAACTTATAAAATCAAAACAAGAAACTTTTCTCTTGTTGTAAATGCTCAAAATTTCAATGAATATTTCGAAGCGCATGCGAACTCGCTGAAACAGCTATCAATAAATAACGAAAATTTGTAATGCTTTGTAGAATTTGGAAATAAATACGAATATATCTATATATCTATCTATCTAATATTTGATCTATTATTAGCCATATGGAAATTTGGTGGCTAGATCACGTTGAATTGCTCACTTCTCGATTTACATTTGTTTTGGATCAGTTATCAATTGGTTCTTTAACGTTTAGAAGACAAAAGTAGATGTTTTATTGCAATTCTCCATAAATAGCTTGGCGATGATTTAAATCAGGGTGAGAATTTCGTTTTGTAAATTATTAAAAACAATACGAGGTATTGTTAAAGTTATGGCCAATTGCAGTACTGTTTTCTATACTAAGTTTCGTTTTGATTTTAGTTTGAATTGCGTTTCTGCCGTGTTTTGATGTTTTTGTACGTGTCATTATTTGATGCAGTCCCGACGACTGGCTAAGTGATTTTCATGAAGTTTTCATATCGAACTTTGCCGTATTTTGAATGTTTGTGTTGATATTATAGTCCAGAGTGTAGTGAGGAGATGATAACTTTCCGAGGACATTTTCTCCGACAACTGCTGTTTTGACACTACATTATTGAAAAGTGAGTTGAAAAGTTGATCAGGTGTTGATTTTTGTACTGCTGTAACAAGGACCTGTCTCATCGTCCTGTAGTATCATGCCGTCAGTTGTTTCTAAAAATCTACAGATTTGAATCCTGCTGTCTGTTGCAGTTGGATCTTTCGCTCCTTGAACTACCTCATCGAAGTTCTGACCATATGATAGAATGAAAGCTGGGATCAATCCGGCTCGACGGACCATATGTGCAATGCTGAATATGATAAAAACTTAAAGTCTTGCATATCACTTTATTAGTTAATGACAATAATATGTTGTTTGATAAATAGAACATGCAGTTTCGTATTCAGTGCGCTCAGTAATATAAATTCTAATGTATACGGATTTAGGAACATTTTTACGGCAACATTATGAACTATAGTACGATCCTTCGGCCCAAAAATCACAATTCTTACGTCAATGCTAGATGACAGTATCATCAAACAATTTTCGTCAATTAAATGTCGAAATTGACGCGTGGTCGACTTATACAGTTTTGGTATCAAACGAATCAACTTAACCTAGAAGATTCCTACCTTGAAATCTTTCCTTTTTGTAGCTTAGGACTCATTCGGTGTTAAAAAAAATTACCCAGCTGAACTATTTTGGAAACATTTCCTGGCAACTACTTTGGCCGGGGATATTAAGTCATCTGAACTCATAAGCTTTTTATTCACATAATGTAGCTTAACGTGCCAAAAATAGCCTTATAAGATTTTTCCACCATGTTGCATTATTACCACACATTTTAAATCTTAACGTGCTCTCATTTGGTGCAAGGGTGATTTGGAACGCAGCCAGGTAACTTATTCCTCCAGATAAAAGTGTAGTTGGCACCTGAAGAGCGAACCATTAAATATTTCAAGGATACAACCTTAAAGCAGCTCAGCTTACTTCTCGAGTAGCTTGAACTACTCAAATTAATTTCATGTATTCACATCGAATGACATATTAATTAAATTTAATTTCACATATGATACCCAGCAGTAATTATCTGATTGTGTGTACAACATACATATGTATATTCAAAAATTTATGTTTCCCTTAAGGACTTTTCCCGAATGGAACATATCAACAACTGCGCACGATTCTGCTTTCACTACACCCACAACGATCCACCACTTTTGGGTCCTCGAAAAGGAAATCAAACGAATCCTCCTAATTTCGCGATGAGGACATCGATGGGGTTGGGCATGGGGTATTGTCGAATAGATTTTTCTTAGCCTGGATGAACTTGGTTCCATTGCTTCGAGGGTCGTGGAGAAGCGTTCCACAACTTGTGTAACAGTAGCAAGTGCGTACCAAAATCAGTTGCCTGTGGACATCTGGAGAACGCGTTCAGTTCCTAGCGAAACTCGCTTCGTTTCTAACTTCCTTGTGAATTTGTTCATTGTGTGTTCAGAAGAAGTGTTTACGGGAGAGACCAAGTGAAAATCGAAGTGGTCAATCGGGAAAACATTTCTTTTTGTGTGAAAAGTGCTTAAAAAATTCGAGTGGAACAATGGCACAATTTGTCACTCATATTCAGCCAACATTGATGGAAGCTGCACAAGGTCATGTGCCGCATCATCACAGTCATCAGGTCGGTCTACAACATTCGTCTCATTTGCCACATAGTGGTCATAATATGCCATCACCTCCAACATTCAACCATCACCATCAACAACATCATCATCATCATCATCAACAACATCAGCAGAATAACAAGCAAGTTAGGCATGCTTATGAGTATCACACGGGCCACCATTGCATGGTAAGTTTTGTTCAGTGGTTACTTTGGTTTTTTACTTTCAGCATTAGACTGTACCGACTGACTATTCCAGGAAAGTCCTTTCATAACCAACTACTGACCTCGTAGACCAAGTACAAGAGATAAGTTCTTTTTCACCATCAAAGCTATAGGAAAATCTCTTTAACAATTGTACAGTGAGTGAATCACTTTTAGCTGTATCTCACCCCATAAGCCACGAACTCATCCAAAAATGTCCAGTCCTCTATTAACTTTGGCATTAGAGAACGGGTGGTGAACGAGTGGTGAGCTGAAGACAGGGGCACCCCCGGGGAATAGACGCTAAGGGTATTCGCTTAGAAATCCTGGTCGTCCATAAAGCCACCATAGTGTATGATGCTCATCTGCCTGAGTCATTCTCTTCACAGAGGGTGAGTTTCATAATGGCATGGGGATGGCGTCAGTATTCTGTGTTTTTCCGCCCTTTTGTTAGCGTTTTGAAACATTATCCAATCTCCTCGGATTCATTTACAAAATCCTTTTGCTTTTCCCGCTTACTTATGGTGCAGAATTCCAAAATGGGCAGCGCCATCTTGCATTCAGAACGAATTTTAGTTGATATGTTGGTGGGGTGGTAAAATGCATTTTATTGACTTTAAACACCTACCCGACTGTTTGGCGCCCGTTTAGGTGACCTACATCCCTCGAAACTTCTGTTTTTAAACGTATTTATGCTCCAACTGGGAAGGACTCTGTCGGCATAGCTATAAAAAAGGCTTTCATTTAAATTATTTAGATAGCCTTCGAGACGGGATTTTGATGAAGGAATTGATCGAACGGGCAAGGACCGAGAGAAATTTTTAAAAATAGAATGTATTGGATAATTAATTAGGCGTTAACTGGCTGTAGTAAATTGGTTGTTATGTATTATAAATCGTAATTAAATTTTGATGTAAATAATTATGGAAGAGGGCTCTGTTAGAATGAAAAGGGAAGGATACCGAAGGACGAACTCTAAAAGCACGTATGCAAACATTTGTGTCTTTTAGAAGGCAACGATGGAGTGTTATCTAAGTGCAAAATGTTGTTCAGTTCTTCATCCTGCAAAGCGAATGCTCATTCTGCACGACAGGAATGTTCTCATAAAGTATTTGAATATATGCACATGGGTGCGGACAGAAGCACATCCATAACCCTAAGTAGGCAAACTGGAGACCTGAGGACTTAATTGCTTTTATGAAGTTTTTGTCGTTATGTGGGCAGTCTTTTACAGATATGCTAACATTGTTTGTTCGAAAGAGCTTCCGTATTTAGTTCCTCCAACGCTTTAATTTCACAGAAATGTTTTCGGTAAGCACTGAAGTTCTTTTCATTTATAGTACCTACTCCTCTGCTCTTAATTCCAAGTTTTTTTTAATTCTGTCAGTACCCAGCAAATCAAAAGAATCGTAAATAAGGTGTTCATGAATCTATATTTTCGAATATTTTAATCGTGAATGAGTTCGAAAATGATACTTTAATGAATTACCGATCTGATATGAAAATGGTTCCTCGTAAATGAATCATTAATGATTCATTCGTTAATAAACGTAATGAGCAGATAAATTAATTTATATGTACAAATTTATTCAGGTAAGATTGTTAATTTAGCATTGCTTTACTCTGGAGAGAGTTCACAACTTGACCTAACTTCAACCGAAACTGCATGGCTCGCAAAATTCTATCGTTTTCGCGAGCGTGCGTAAATTAGTTTGTTGGGTAGCTTTTAGAGCACTCGCAGACTATCGATTTTAAGTCGGCCGATAGTTTAATTGAATTGCGAATGTCTATAAAGTTGAATGGAGGCGCGCACACAACCGAATCGAAATCGTATAAGGTAAAAAGTTTGTGTACGCTTCGATTTTCCTTCGATTACTTATTTTAAATCTATTACGAATATCTGTGCTACACGTTCCAGTTCTAATAATTACCAACGCCCATACTTTGAAACAAACAACAACAATATGACCCATAAATTATTCATCATAATTTATTATTTTCTTATTTTCTGCTTGAATGAAATTTCTGCCACCACTTAGAAAGCTTTTCAAGGATTATCCAACTTCAACTTGCAGGATTATCGTGAAGAAAGTGAAAAAAGCGATTTGATTAATGATAGGTAGGAAGAAAACAGGTACGTTGCGACTATTATTTTTCGAGATCTTTTAATCAATCGGATGGGATTAAGTGGAGCAATGCATTACGTAATCAGTGTGATTGTTTCTACTTCATATTTCTAATAATAGGTGTGTTTCTTTGCATTTTTATCCAGAACAGGGTAGGGTAGACAATTTATATAGAAAATAACATTTTTACTTTATTATTTTTTAATAATAAAGTATTGTGATCGACCTGAAATTTCAAAAAAATTTGTTACCTGAAATTTTGTATTATCATGTTTTAGGACTAGTAAACATCAAAAAGGAAAAAAAATGTCCGTCTGTCCGCCGTAGACACTGTACGCAAAACTGTTTGAAGGCGCGTAGCTCTCAAACCCCTTGAGATATTAAGCTGCAATTTTTATGATGGGTAAAATTGGTGATCCCCTACGAGTGGTATATTTTAGAGATGTGGGGGTGTGAGTGGGGAGGAGGGGGAGCGTTTTAGATGAAAAACTTTGGTTTCTAGATCTCAGGAGCCGCTTATGCTAGGAGGCTGAAAGTTGGAACCTATGTAGTGCTATAATCGTGGACTCATTTGCAAAAAAATGGTTGATAGGGGTTGAGGGGTGTGCGAGTGGAAGGGGGGGGGGAAACAATGCGTCCAAAACGCTTGAAAGCTGGGATTGAAACATTCTAAAATCCATATCTCCTGAACGATTGATGTCAGACTGCTGAAATTTTGTAGTTGTCTTAAGAGATACTAAGAGATTAAAAAAGAGTTAAACATTTTAAGGGTGGTGGTGAAGTATGGGGGTGGGTGGTGAAAAACTTTGAATTACAATATCTTTCGACTCAATTATCACAGGAAGATAAAATTTAGTTTCTACATATGTATAGAATTACTAGTGAAGTCAACTGAATGTAAACTTTTTGTGGGGGGACGTGAAGCGCGGAAGTAGGGGGACAATCGATTTTCAAAAAATTCAATTTTTATATCTCAAAAACTGTATCATAAATTTTTTTTATTAATGAAATTTTTTCATGGTAAGCTACCAGAGAAGCAAATTTGAAGAAATTTTTGTTGTTTTCCGGCGTCAGTGGAGTGAAACCCCAACACGAAATCCCCGACTGTTGATTAATCGCTATCCTTGGGGACATGACATATATGATCTTGAAAATTTTACAAGAGTTAGAACCGGTAGACCTCTAGCGGAGGAAAAAAATTTGAGGGTAGTGGTGCAGGGAGTGATGGTGGGGGGGGGGGGGGGATGGAAATACAAAAATTCTGATTTTAATTTCTCGAAAGCCGCAAAGAATAGAAACCTAAAAATTTAAAGCTGTATAGAGCTACTATAAAGACATCACACAAAAATAAATTGTTGATAGGGGTAGCAAGGTACGAGAGTGGGGGGTGGTTTTTCATATCTCAGAAACGGATTATGCTAGAAAGTTGAAACTTATACCCATATCTAGATATGCTACTAGAGTAATTAAAACTAAAAAAAATCGGCCAACAGTCTGGGCGCAGCTTTATTATTTTATGAGTAGAAGTCCGAAACGTTATAATGCTGAGATGCGGTGTAGGGTACTATGCGACTGACAACCTAAAGAGTAATTAGGATTTGAAACGTTATTTTCTAGGTTGTCAGTCGCATAGTAACCTACACCGCATCTCAGCATTAAACACGTTTCGGAAACCTACCCATAAAATAATAAAGTTGCGCCCAGACTGTTGGCCGATTTTTTTCATAGATAGTGGGATGGAATAGAGAAAGTATCGCGAATAGCAGCCCTAATGAAAATACTGATACTCCGATTAAAATCTAGATTCTAGCCTACTATACTTATATACAGGGAAAAGCAATAAAAAATTACAAAAACAGCAATGTTCTTGGTGTTTTTAATGTAAATTTTATGCACTATTCTGATCTGGATAAATGCGCAAAAAACACACCTAATAAAGTACATATTTGTGATCACACTTGTTTTTTCACACTTGTTTTTTCACACTTGTTTTTTGATACAAATTTTTGTGATAGAACACTTTAACGAATCAGCATTAAATTTTCTCAGTTTATAAAATAAGTAGGCCACGGAAGTTGGTCAACTTTTCAGAGGCGCTATTGCAAGGAAGAAGCTCGGGTTGAGTTAAGACCGAATTTTCAAAATTTCATATCTCATTAAGGCCTCATACTAGAAAGTTGAAAACTACACTGAACCAAAAAGCTACATGCAACCAATTAAAATCTACATCATCATAATAAAAAAATCATTGTTTTTGAGCCAATGCATTCAATGCATTCAATCATTAATATTATGCAAAACTGGTCATAATTTTTCGGTCTGCACACACACAATAACAGAAATGATGTAAAAACTCATTGTTACAATGAACAAGTTCATAATATTGAAGTCAGTACTTCGTATTAAAGTACTGATTCATTATTACTATTAACTGTGTCACTCTCAGTATAATATGATGAGCGAATTCGTAATATTGATGAAAAGAGCAATTAATGCTACTAATGCTGTTCCTCATATTAAAGTATAAATTCATAATTGCAATTAATCCTGTCACTGTAATCAATACTGCGTCCATAATATTAATGCACATACTGATATCAATATTATGAATTTGAACATAAATATTATGTACGTGGAACTGGATATAATTTCGGCTGTTTATGCCATATGGAAACGATTAAAGGTTCCCAGACAATGTGCGAAATTTTTCCTGTTGCTGCGACTGTATCTCAGCGAAACAATTGATTACGTGCCAACGATTATCTACTCGTGTGTGGGAACCTTAACAAAAAATAGCAGCCAACAGAGGATCCGAAACCTTGATCTGTGCCACGGTCGTTTTCTTCAATATAATTAATGAATGTAACTATAAATATAATCAATATGTTTTACGAATTCCAAGCAAAGATGCCTTGTTTATAAGAACTTTTTAATCAATATGATGAAGGCGTGCATCAAAATTCGTAGGTGTTGATTTCTGGGAGTATATGTGCCCTTTCCATATATACAAATTGATGAAAATATTTTTAATGAAATGAGATTGATAGTTTTAATGTACGGTTCATATATCATGCAAAATATTTGATGATTTTCTACATTGTTGTAACGATTTTTTCATTAAGCCGAAGAATTTCGTTTAATGAAAGGCATTCATTAATATTAAGAACAGTATTTTTTCAGTTAAGATATACTAAAAAAGGATTACAGTACATTAGCATATGGAATTGGAGGCAATACAAAATCTCTTCATCGCTTCAGACCCGGAAACCCTGTTTTTTTTATTTTTCGTAAACGCTTAAAGCTAGAATGATGAAAAGGCGTTATATGCATCCACACTGAAGGAAGTTTGGAGTATTTATATCTTCAGAATTTTTCGAGAAATGATCTTAAAATTTATATCTACCTACCGTGGTGGAATCATAGTTGCAGTAAGATTTTCGTACTGGAGTTGGAGAGAGTAGGGAAGGTAGAAGAGAGTGGGGATGGTCAAAAATCCAATTTTTATATCTCAAAAACAGTAAGGTCCTATGGCATTGCAGAAAATCGCTATGGCTTTGAAGGTAAGGTGAAAGTATAGTTGGAAAATGATTTTTTGGGCAAGGGTAATGTGGAAAAGTATGAAAAGTCATTAGACAATGGGATTCGAGCACAAGACCGCCGGGATACCCAGACCAGAAACCTTGTAAATATGGTCTTTCAATTTCCACTGTAGATAAATTGGCTTACCTCCTATCAGGGTTATACGCAATGTGTGAGGGATTTAGGGTTGGAAACGGAAAAATTTCAGATTTTAAATTTTTGGAACGTCTCATGCAAGAAAGTTGAAACCTCATTGCTATTTCCTGGTGAATGTTTTCACAGTACATTGCTAGTGTCAGGAAAACATTTAATTAATAATTGCAAGATGTCTATGATGCAAAGTTTCAACTTACCCGATAAAAGCTAGTAAGAAAATGTTTTATTGCACAAAAAAAGAAGAATTTTAATAAAAAAAACACTTTGTTATTATTAAACTTCTTTTGCTAGGATCTTTGCTCTCACTAATTAAATTTCCCAGTAGATCTTGTGCACTTCTTTCAGATCCGACTTCTTAACTCGGCTGGCTAAACAGGAACAAAGTTCAGGGATACTAGCAGAACCATCTCTTTAAATTACTATCTGCACAATTATCTTATAAGAAATTTTCTAGATGTGGCTGAGACTCGAATGTGCAGAAATAAATTATGTCAAAGGTAAAGCATTTTCTCCACTCTTCGCTCTAGAGTTCAGTCTCGCCTCAGAAAACTGAGTATTTTCATTTTTATTTTCTAAAAAAAATGGTGACACCATGATTAGTCTGTGCACTTATCTCTGTACCTGTGCAACATCCCCCACACTTTCTATTCATCAGTCTTTTAAAACGGCAGACTATGAAATGACTTCCTGAAAGTAGAAACATTTTTTTTTTAAATGCAACATGCAAACTAAAAGCGTGATGGAGAGAACGTTGCATCCGTATCTGACTAGAACATTAAAAATTCAAGAACAAAAATATCGCCTAAGCTAATGCATTTTTTTCGCTTTCATGCACAAGGATTTGCCGCTTTTCACCACCCTCAGGATATCTGTCATTGACCTTATGTGTACGTAGCTTTAAGAAATTTATTATAAGACCTAACGTGAATGTCCTTTCGAGTGATAAATATTATTAATGGGCCATTTCCGGTACATAAAACAGGAAGCGGACGTAAAAAGAACTTCTTTTTTATTGTCGCCCAAAAGATAACACTTGAGGAGCCATTTCAATTTGATTAACTAGAACAGGACTTTTTGCGCCTTGCAATAGCTCCATCTATTGATTAAATTGTAGTATTTTCGTATGGAAGGAAGTTTCTATCCTTGGACTGTTTTCAAACGACCGGAATTATATTCAAAGTTATGCTTCGGAAATGTACTCCACCGTTGGATGTTATATGGGATGCAAAGGAAACGCTTCATCAAAATGCTGTTGTAAAACTTCTGCTTCAATTTGATTAGATTATTTCATATGAGAACAAGAATTTTCATTTAATGAACTATTGTTTCAGTACCCACATAATTCCAACTTCACAGAGGATGCATGAGTTGTTTTCGTAATTTTAGAAGTTCTAGTCGAATAGAAGTAAAAATACTGTATTTTTAAATTATATATAAATTTTTCTGATTTTCTTTTCTCTAAAAAAAAGTCTTTTTAAGCACTATTCTTTACCATGTTAGTCAAAACAATAAATAGTAGCAGCACGGAGTAACCCCCGGAAAACAAATCGTACGCTAAGCTAGGCATATTGCTTATATCTCAGAAACGGATCATGTTAGGAAGTTACAACGCAGTATAATTAATACTAATTAGAGAAAAAAAGGTTCAATAGTTACAAGTGCGACTCTACCTGGAAAAGGGATTTTAAATTGTTGGTGCATTGTTAATTGTTAAAAAAAAACAAGAATAATGAATATTTGTGAAGTGAAGCCTGTTTTTCAACTCCATCTTCTCCCAAACTATAAATTCCCCATGTCGATATGAAAATCGCAATGTACTCTTTTAGAAGAACTACTTTCTATGCGGCCCAAAGGTGCTGTTGTGATTACAAAACGGAATTAATGTGCAGGCTTTACGTAAAATTTATAAAATTTTTTTGGCATTTTTCGATATTCAACCGCTGGGAATAGAAGGGTTTTCTAAAACTCTAGATGAAATCATAGAAATTTGACATTTTTTCCCAATTTGATATTTCAATGGTGTAGCATAAGGAGTAATTGGTACGAAGAAAGTCGTTTGAGTCCTTCTTGTAGCTGCCATACAATGATTTATGGAAAATATTCAAATTTTGAAACCTCGAGAAATCGTCGAGCTTGAAAGTTTAAATTTTATTGGAATTAGTTTGGAGCTGAAAGTAGGATCGGTTTTACTGCTGGGTGAAATTCCCGCAATTCTTCTAGTAGCTCCCACACAAAACTCTTTAAAACGCGTAACCATGCGTGTTGGCCAATAACTTTTGCTACAAATTTGAAATGTTGTACCAATTAATTTTTATATGGTTCTAGTTGGTAAATTAAAGTAATAAATATGGTGCAAGTCGAGTGAGTTCTTCCTGCAGTCCCTATGTAAAAGTCCATGAAAAGGGAAAATTTTACTTTCAGGCAACATTGCTGTTCTGGTAGATCATATCACAGCCAAACAGCACTAAAAATTATTAACACACTTCAATACCCGGCCCGATTTCCGACCTACCTAAGCTGATTGGACTGTACACTACTGTGTATTAAAGGCTAACCACCTAAGTCCAGTTCGGTATGTATAAAAAAAAAAAATTGAAAACGGAAGATATTGTGTTTCACTTTCGAGGAGAAATCAAACCAAACTAATTGCGCACTCCTTATTCTTCTTTATCCCCAACAATATAATTCTGAGTTCAGCATTTCGTGAAGAGCATTATACAATTGGCTTAGAGCCAAAAATTCAGAAAAATTCAGGGAATAAAAATGTCTGATGGGGGTGGTTGAATCTAAACGAATATTGTTCCCTTCCCAGAAACACTTCATTTCTTAATTCAGTTACATATTTCTCTAATTCAAACTCTACTATTTCTCGACTTTAACCATATCTTAAACTTGGCTTTTGCCAAATTACTTTATTATTTCAATAATACAGTATTGTGATCGATTTTTGAAAAAAAAATTAGCTACCCCCAATTTTTTTTTTCACGTTTCATGACTAGTAGACACGAAAAAAGCAAAAAAAAATTTCAGTCCGTCTGTCCGCCGTACGTCGACCGCTGTACGCAAAATAGTTTGAAGGCTCACAGTTCTCAAACCCTTTGACATATTGAATAGACTAGGAAAGCCTCTTGAAGTGACCATATTTTGAAGAGTGGGAGTGTGAGGGGGGAGGTCGAAGAAGCGTTTTAGACGGAAAATTTTGGTTTCTAGATCTCAGCAACCGCTTATGCTAGGAGGCTCAAACTTATAATTTATATAGAGCTTCGATAGTGGACCCATGTGCAAACAAATTGCCGACATTGGTGAAGGGGTCTGGGAGTGGGGGGAAAAATAATGCGTCCGAAACGCAAGACAGCCGAGATCGACAGATTCTAAAATCCATATCTCCTAAACGGTTAATGTCACAAATTTCAAACATAATGAATATCTGTACGTATACTAGGAGAATAGATCGGAAACAAATTTTTAGTGGGGGCAGTGGCGTACGGGGGTGGGGGTGAAAAACGTTTAACTACGATATCTCACGAACCAATTACATTAGAAAAATGGGGTGGGAGTTGTTTTTCCTATATATATAGAACGACTTATGCTACTAAGTTGAAACACGGTACGTATGTATATAAAAATTACCTAGATAAGTAATTCAGATAAAAAAAATTTCAAATATTCATTGGCGTTCGGAAGGGGGCAAACAAAATTATCAGTGAAAATAGAATTCATATAATTTTCACGATTTTCGTCATAACTATTAGGTCTTCCCAAATATTGAATTCAGTTTTATTCTACGGCATCTTCATATAAATACCTAGAAAGTGTTTTCAGGATTTTTTGAAATTCGACCCCTAACGCGGTGTAGAGGGTTGTATACTTTTTCACGAATTCTGCCATATCCCCCAGGTCTAATCAGACATCGAATATCTTTTCACTTTCACCGGCTTGCGTTAATAGTTTAGGTTTAGGTCTGATCGATATCGAATATCTTTTCGCTTTCATGGGCTTGCGTAATAATCGCCTAAAACTTGTTTTTGAGTTTTTTTCCTTTTTCAGCCCCTAAGAGGGTATAAAAGGGTTGAACACGTTTTCATGAATTCCGAAATTTTAGAAGTGATAAGAAATTGAATTGGTTTCTACTTTCTCGTGCTGCCTTCATATTTATCTGTTCTCCTTTCATGATTTTTGGATATTCAACCCCCAAGTGGGTGTAAGTAGGTTCCACATGTTTTCGCAGATTCCTACATATTGCTTAAATCTGATGATATATCGAATTCATTTTTACTTCCTAAGGTTTCCTATACATATAAGGGCCAAAAAGTTAATTTCAGTATTTTTAGATATTTAATCCTAAGGGATGTAAGGGGGTTGTATGCTTTTCAAAGCTCCGACATATTTCTTAGGTTTGATGAGATATTAGATTCCCAGTTCTTAATTTTCGGATATTCAACCCCCAAGAGTTCGCATATGTTTTCACAATTTTTGCTATCCCTTAGTTCTAATAAGATATAAAATTGGTTATGATGGCATTTGCTGTGATGACCTAAAAACCAATTTCACGATTTTTCGAATTTCAACAATCAAGAGGGTGTAAAGGGTTTGCTTATATTTTTACAAATTTTTCAAAATCACTCGTGTCTTATGAGTTGCTTCTTATGAAATCGTCTAAAAACCTGTTTCACAATTTTTTCGAAATTCAAACCCCAAGTGTAAGTAATGGGTTTGTATACGTTTTAACAATTCGTTATATCTCTTAAGTCCGATAAGGTAACAAATTCGTTTTTACTTCTATGGGCTTTTAGTGTACATAATATACCGAAATTCGAATAGTGCCAACGGGCTTTTTCAATGTTTAATCGGTTAAAAATATATATTTTAAATATTTTTACTTTATGAACAAAATTAACTTTCCAAGAAACGTCATAATCTCGAAACAACTGATGATATACTCTGACTTTGACCCGAAAAATAATAAAGTTTCGCCCAGACCATTGGCAGATTTTTTTACTTTATACGGAAATATTCAACCTTTTCAAAACCACATTTTCTAACTATTGCATGTGTTAAATTTGGCATTTTTATCGGGTGTAGCGCATCTGAACCACACTTAAGTATGACGTTGTTTTTTTTCCGCATGTTAATCCGATCTGCACTGCATACTGCTGCAAATGAACACATGCTTCGTAAGTGTAACAAATTAAATTATCAATTTGCGACATATTTTTCTTTTTATCAATTTTTTCAAAAACACACAATTTTGAAAGACCTGGAATTTGAGGAAATTCAAATGCGCAATAGGTAGGCTTATAGAAGTTGATTTTTTACTGAATTTGTTCACTGAGTTGATCTGTCTGTAGGTTAAGTACCTAGCGTTGTGGCAGTTGAAACTAACCAAGTGGCTTCATTCAAGGGCGGGCGTACCAAATTATGTATGGAGGGGCGAAACTATGACTCATAAAGTACAGGTGGAATTTTTTGAAAATGTCATGTAACAAATTCAAATTTATGCAATACAACATTCTACATACTATATAATTTTGTTCAATCATACAACTTTCTTTGGATCACCAAAATGTTTAGTTCCTTCGAAAAATTTACTTATAGGCTAGAAGAATACAAATAATTAAGTGAATATAAATTCCAAAAGTAGTAGAGCAAATATCTTACCTGGAAGAAAAGGGAGCACTTATCTGGTATACAGATAGCTCCAAGACAAATGAGGGAGTTGGAGCTGGAGTATATGGACAAAGACCAAGGGTCGACATATATGCCAGCCTCGACAAGTCAAATACGATCTTCCAAGCAGAAATTCATGCAATTGAACTATGCATCAGGGAAAACATTAGAAGAGGATACAAGAATCACAAGATCTACCATACATTCTCTCTGACAGCAGAGCAGCATTACTTACTCTACAAGCATTTTGTTTTAGATCCCACTTAGTGTCGGATTTCTTACAAGAACTTAACCCATACCAGGGTTACTGGACATAGTGATATTGTAGGCAATGAGTCTGCGGACCAGTTAGCGAAAAAAGGAGCTGACTTAAAATTCACAGAACCAGTGCCTTTCTGGTGAATACCAACAGCTACAGCAAAAGAAAGACTGTTGGACTGGATTAACATCCAAGCTGACCTCCAAACTGTTCTTGGAAGGTCACTCCAAGAAACGAACCTCCGATTTGAGCCGGAATCAGGTTCGGCGTTTGATCTCGCTAATTTTAGGACACTGTAAGCTTAAGAAGCATCTGCGAACGATTGGACTGGTTCCAGACGATATTTGCAGATTGTGTGAAGAAGAGGAGGACGTTCTATGACATTGCGAAGAACTCGCACGACATCAGACTTCTAGTACATTACTTCCTAACACCATAGGAACTCATGTCTAACTCACTCAAGAGCATATTAAAATTTATTGATATAACCGTCCTGAGTGAGTTATAATAAGGGAGGACAATCACAATAGGCCCATTGAGGCCACAGTGAATCGGGATTATTATACCGTCCTCCACCATCTACAATCTACAATCTACCCTTTCCATTTTATGATACGATTTGTCAGATTGGTGAAATTCAGTAGGGGCACTATAAGGACACACTTAGCTAGCAAGCTTCATTCCTTAAGTTGGAAAGATCACAATACGTTTTTCAAAACTGGCCAAACACCGAATAAGACCATCCACTTCTTCGCTTCTTAAAAACTCTTAAATCTTAAACACTTTTTAATTAAATACATTTTTTTTATAATGGCCTCAACGCTCAATAGCTCAACGTCTATAAAATCTTTGCCCTGTGTTTACGATTGTTTACAACAAACGATTCGCAAACTCCGTAATACTGTAAAAGTTCAGAATTTATGAAAATAATTTTTTCAAATGGAAAATTTATTTACTCCACTTCTCCTTTCTTTTTCAAGTTAAAGAAGGTTTTTGTTTGCTTCCATGAATTCTTCCTAACGACTTTGCATTCTCACAATTAAATGCTTTTTCTTTTACAACAACCCGCGGACTTATAAACTGTTTGAAGGAAGAAAATAGCATTTCACACAATTTTTTTATTAATGCGATTGCAAAATGGACGGAAGTTGTAAGGACTTGTGCTAAGTGGAAGTTTGAGCGTTTTATGAAAACCTTTTATTAAATCCAAGTAACGTTTATATGGGGATTGAAATGATTGTAATTTGTAACATTGATTATTATGAGTGCTAGGAGTTGACTAAAACAAAAAAGTAGGGTTCCGCAGCGTTAATGATTTTCTCCTAAAATTCTAGAGAAAATAAATGGACATTTAAGCAAAAATTAATGAGGTTGCGTCCAAAGTGTGGGCCGAATTTTTAATTAACTTTTAAACAAAATCTTATTTTGAATACACGTCACATTTGCGGTCGATCGCAATAAGAATACCCGCAGACCACAGATTTTTAATTATGCGATCTTTTAGTTGAATGGCTAATTTCTATGCAGCTATATGGAAGCGCGCACACCGATCGTTTAGTTTCGTCCAAACTAAATAGTTGAATATGCAAGACAGATCCCCTTTAATCGATGCGCGACTAAACAATCGCATACAGCTCTATATGCACAACGGTTAATACTTCATTTTCGTACTGTCATCAAAATCAGAAAACTCATTTCATTAAATTTTTTGTGCATATAGACCTACGAGTTCGTCTATCTGAAAGTAAAGGCTACTTTATATCTTTGTTCCTGATTCGCGTTAAATGATAGTTCCTATAAAACATAAGATTATGTATCCAAATACTTTCCGAAGCCATTGTCGTAAACATAAATGTCACTTGTTACCATAAATGCTAAGTGAGCAAATTGAATTAAGTACATGATTAATGTTTTGTGGAATCATATAGTCTTAATCCATAGAAAGAAATAGTCGGTAAATCGCAAAATCCATGATGTAAAAATTAATAATACACATTAGCGACAGGGGATATTTAGAGGTTAATATCTCCCTCTACCCCCAGAGGAGATAAAAAATTGTAGAAAAGCAATCGGAAGGGGTATAATTTTTACTTATCATAAAAACACTTCGAGGCGTTTCACCATCTGCAGAGAAGCAAAAGTGTTTGGGGAACAATATGAAACCACCATAAACATAAGTGGTCACTTGTAAAAATTTCAGCCTATTTGCTCATGGTACGTTGGAGGGCACGTAGGGGGGTACGCGTACCCCCTACGTACCCATCCAGACTTCCGCTCTCCAGGGCGAAAATTTTTTTTTTAAATCTGTTTGCGTATTTCAAAAGGAGACCCTCCCACGTATTCCCTAACGTACCCATTAACATATAGACTGAGATTTTGACAAGTGACCACTTAAATTTAAATTAAAATTAATTCGAATCCGCAAACAGATTTTAAATAAAAAATTTCCGCCGAGGAGAGCGGAAGTCTGGATGGGTACGTTGGGGAGGAGGAAGGGGTACGTGGAGGGGGGTACGCAAGTAGGCTGAGATTTCGACAAGTGACTACTTAAATTAAAATTAAAATTAAATTCAAATCCGCAAACAGATTTTAAAAAAAAATGTGCGACCAGGAGAGCGGAAGTCTGGATGGGTACTTTGGGGGGTACGTGGCGAAGGTACGAGCAAATAGGCTGAGATTTTGACAAGTAACCACTTAAATTAAATTTGTTCTTAAAATAAAAATATTTAAAATAGAGATTTTTAGCCGATTAAACATTGAAAAAGCCCGTGTAGACTATTCGAATGTCGGTATATATGACGAATTGTTAAAACTTATACAAACCCATTACTTCCACTTGGGGTTTGAATTTCGAAAAAAATGGGGAAAAAGGTTTTTATACGATTTCGTAAGAAGCAACTTAATATCTCATGAAACACGAGGGATTTTGAAAAATTTGTGAAAACGTAAGCAAACTCTTCACACCCCCTTGGTTCTTGAAATTCGATAAATTGTGAAATTATTTTTTAGGTCATTACATCACATGCCGTAATAACCAATTTTATATCTCATCAGAACTAAGGGATGGCAAAAATTGTGAAAATATATGCAAATCCTTGGGGGTTGAATATCGAAAAATTGAGAAATGGGTTTGTAGGCGATTGAAAAAAAAGTCTGTGGAAGTGAAAGGCGATCTAATATCTCATCAAACCTAAGAAATATGTCAAACCTTTCAAAAGCATACAACCCCCTTGGACCCCTTAGGATTAAATATCTGAAAATACTAAAATTGACTTTATGGGTCTTATATGGGAAACCTTAGGAAGTAAAAATGAATTCGATATATTATCAGACCTAAGCAATACGTAGGAATCTATGAAAACATATGCAACCTACTTACATCCACTTGGGGGTTGAATATCCAAAAATCCTGAAAGGAGTTAATAGATAAATATGCTGGAGAAAGTAAAAAGCAATTCAATTACTTATCACTTCTAAAGTATATGACGGAATTCGTGAAAACGTGTTCAACCCTTTTATACCCTCTTAGGGGCTAAAAAAGGAAAAAACTTAAAAACAAGTTTTAGGCGATTATTACGCACGCCCGTGAAAGTGAAAAGATATTCGATATTTGATCAGACCTGGGGGATATGGCAGAATTCGTGAAAAATTATACAACCCCTTTACACCCCCTTAAGGATTGAATTTCAAAAAATTCTGAAAGCGCTTTCTAGGTACTTATATGAAGAAGCCGTAGAATAAAAATGAATTAAATATTTGGGAAGACCTAATAGATATGACGAAAATCGTGAAAATATAACCATTCCATTTTCACTGATACATTTTTTCGTCCCCCTTCCGAATGCCAATGAATATATGAAATTTTTTTTATCAAAATTACTTTTCTAGTTGATTTACATACACACACCAAGTTTCAACTTTGTAGCATAAGCCGTTCCATAGATAGGAAAAACTCCCCCTATCCCCATACCATACTACCCCTATAACAAATTATATTTTTTTAATATGCTACTAATATAGCTCTATCAAAATACCATGTTTCAGCTCTATATCATTATAGGTTTTCGAAATATAAAAATCGGAGCTTTTTCCTTTTCACCCTCCCCTACTCTCACCCTCAATTTTTTTTTCTGCTAGGAGTCTATTAGGTCTACTTCTGGCAAAAATCTGTTCTTGAGATATGAGACGTGATTTTTTAGAAAAATTCGTATCCCCTCCACTTTCATGATCCACCGTCTCCTTCAAAAATTTTACTTTCATCAAACTTCTCTAGTGCAATTGGTTCGTGAGATATCGTAATCTAAAAATTTTTACCCCCCCCCCCCATCCCCGTACGACAATGCCCCTACTCAAAAATTTGTTTCCGATCTATTCTTCTAGTATACCTACAGATATCCATTAAGTTTCAATTTTGTGACATTAACCGTTTAGGAGATATGGATTTTAAAATGTGTCGATCTCGGCTTTTTAGCGTTTCGGACACCCCTTTACCCATATTGACAATTGTTATGGAAATGGGTCCACTATCAAAGCTCTATATAAATTCTAAGTTTCCTAGCATAAGCGGTTGCTGAGATCTAAAAATCAAAATTTCCGTCTAAAACGCATCATCCTCCTCACCCCTCATACCCCCCACCCTTCAGAATTTGGTCACTTCAAGGGGCCTACCCAGTTTATTCATAAAAAAAAATTCAATTTAATGTCTCAAACCGTTTGGGAGCTACGAGCCTTCAAATGATTTTGCGTACGGCGGACAGACGGACTGAATTTTTTTTTTGCTCTTTTCATGTCTACTAGTCATGAAAACGTGAAAAAAAATGTTTGGGTAGCAAATTTTTTTTTTTTAAATCGATCACTATGCTGTATTATTAGAAAATAATAAAGTAAAATGTGTTCATTTAATTTACGCCCCAAATTATTTTTTTTTTGGTACGCTAATGAAGGAAAGCCTAACATGTTGAGCTCCAACTCTAACGCTTCAACACTTCTTTATGAATGTAAAATTTGGCATTTGGTTAATTTTCCTCCTACCTCCTACCTCTCCTGCCGAAAAATTTAACTCGAAAGCATATTTTGCTAGAAAGTTGAAAAAATCGGTCTGTTGAATCCAGCTGTTTGATCGAATTTGGTAGGCTAATTTACTTTAAACAAGCACTATAATTTTTCACCATTTAAAAATATGAACAAAAACAAGTGAAATCAAGGTACTCTTTCGAGTAGCTACCAGACAAAGATCCTTAAAAAACTAATGCTGGGATTCTCCGCAACAGACGATATTTCGAAAAAGCCTTGATCTATAATCAAAAATTTTATATGATTTAGTTTAGGACAAAAACAAAGGCTGGATATAAATTAATAAACATTTTTTTTAAATGCACAATTTCGGCTGTTTTTTAAATACTTATTTATTAAAAATTAGTTCAATGTATTAAAGTACTTCAGTCGTATCCCGACCTTACTGTTCAGCGAACACTGATCCAAAAAATATAATAATGTTTAGTGTTGTCACATTTTTTTCCATATCGTCTATTTATAACATATGAAAATTCAAAATTATGGCTGCTCCACTGGTAGCATAACACTAGACGAAATATGGAAAAAACGATATAAACATATGCAGCGGTTTGCTTGCAAATTGGCTCCGCTCTCCGAAAACAAAAATGTCCCATAAAATATACATAATTATGCTAACAAAATTATTTGTACACTTTGAAATTATCATTATCTGGAAAAAAAATTCTAGTAGTTTGAAGCTAATGTATTTGCTTTATTTTTATTTTTAGTAGCTGTAGTCAATACTTTACTACTACTCTACTCTACTCTATATTCTTTATGGTATGCTTGATTTCTCTGGCAGCATTTAGAAAGAATTTTTTCGAGTAGCTACTAGATGTTTAGTGATCTACGAGGCTCTGAAGGGATCGCTATGGGCCCATTTGGTGCCAGTGTGCACGGTGGCTCGAGCGCTTCGCCCCTTCTTAAAACTAAAACTACCATCAATTGACACGTTATTTCACCGAAGTATCCAAAATAGTACTTCAATTACCGCAACTAATTGCAGGTAATTCAACACGAATTAATCTTCGTTGGTACCTACTTATGTCTGCAAAAAAAATTCGAAACTTTATTAGTTAGTTTCAATATACACGTAACCACAACTCTCGTACAATTTATTCATGAAATGAATCATTCAACATTAAATTATCTCTGATCAGCTGGCGTTACACTGATCCCATTTAATAGGCCAGTAGATTCGAATTACGTGTATCTAAAGGTGGCAACTTATTGCCACTTAATGCTGTTACGGAAATTCGAGAAACCTATTCGAAATATGAAACTTTCCGAGTGAATAACTCACCGCCGGATTCATTTGTCGAGGTGTTTGTCAGCTGACAATACCTCAAAGCAGACCGGAAGCGGATAGTTGGAAAATAGCAAAATAATTAATTTCATTCAGAGAATCTATTATACGCGCATGCCGCCACAAATTTCATCCATGGAATTTGATTTTCACCTGGGAAGAAAGATAGTTTTAAGTACCGCAAAAGCTTAATTCCCCTGTACTGTAAAGCTCGGTAATGTACCGGAGAGTGATAAGCGGGTCGAAGAATTTTCATTTCTGTAGACGACCCAAAGCGGAATAACGTTGCAGTCGAAGAAAATCCGATTTGACCTAGTACCGGAGCCCGGACGGAAAAACGCATTGCACCACAACCAGCGAGCAAATATTCCACCTTGTTAGCGAACATGACGGGTCATCGGGCAAACGAAATTACTTCAAAATGAATCGCCGGAAAATCGAGAAAGTTTTCATTCGGAGCATTTTCTTTAAAACTAAGTGAAAAGGTTAAGTGAACAAAAATTTGGAATATTTTATCGAATGTTCTTCAGTGTCTGTGTCAGTGGTAACGAATTTTCTCCGGGAAAATCAATAACCGAAAAGATTCGTGCGGATAGGAATCAAAGGCGGAAAGGATTTTCACTACAAAAGACAATCGCTTCTATCGGAAAATCTGAACATTTTCATAGCTCATCGGTACAGTGATTATGAAAAATCAATAGAACTATTGAAAAACCCAGTCCAAGCGTCCAATAATGAGCGATTCGCTAGTTGTGAAGGCGGTAAGTAGGGTGGAAAAAGGTGTTCGTTATACTATGTAATCATATCTTGTGCTCTAATTAGTACTAAGCTTGTAACTAGATAGTCACCTCTAATGTGTGTTCATGTCAGCTTAATGTTTAATCAAATTGACATAATGAGGTAAAATGGTGTCGGATTTATAATGCAAAAACTACGTATTACTCCCGGTACACGGAGCTACAGCCATACACGAGTTTCTAAAAGAGCCTTTGTGATGCCTATTCAACACATCACAATAATCCGATTGATCATTGATTTTTTTTGTTCCTAATCAAAAGAACATGTTCTGGAAAAACACTATAACATAACACATTCTCGCACATCTTATAAATAACCGAAAATTATCTTCGTCTCAATAGGAAGAAGGTTGATCCTTTTGTAATGTATTATGCAGGCTTTACTGATTTGATAAAATGCCAATAAACCAGTCAGAAATAAACAAAAAGAGGAAAATTTCCCAGAAATCTCTTAGCATCATTTCCACGAAATTGAAGCTGTCGATTTTTGTGTTTCGTGGTGCTCGGATTTTTCCTCCAATATCTTGTTATACCTTCCCATAATCGAAGTGTCCTTGTGAAGTTTTTGTTGTTGACAGACTTTTCCTTCCAATTGGATGTTGCTATTTTTCTTATTATTTCTGATGGATCTAGCATTTTTTTTTAATCAAAGGATACGAGTATTGATATGGATTTCATGTATGGATTTCATGCCTTGATTTACTGAAGGCTAGGGGTGATATTGGGTGTTCGGTATTCCACTTTAATATTTTGTGATCATATTACGTTCCTATGAAATTTTCTGTTGTTACCTTAATACGACTTTCTCAATTATTTTATTTTATTATTTTTTAATAATAAAGTATTGTGATCGACCTGAAAGTTCGAAAACATTAGCTACCCTGAAATTTTGTATTTGCACGTTTTAGAACTAGTAAAACCCAAAAAAAGCAAAAAAAAACTAGTAAAACCCAAAAAAGCAAAAAAAAAGTCCGTCTGTCCGCCGTAGACTCCGTCCGCAAAACCGTTTGCTGGTACGTAGCTCTCAAATCCCTTGAGATATTAAGTTCATTCAAGTTATGGTGGGTAGAATAGCCGAACCCCTACGAATGGTATATTTTGGAGGGCTGGGGGTGTAAGGGGGAGCGTTTCAGATGAAAATTGTTGGTTTCTAGATTTTAGGAACCGCTTACGCTAGGAGGCTGAAAGTTGGAACTTATGTAGTACTATGATAGTGGACCCATTTGCTAAGAAATGGTCGATAGGGGTTGAGGGGTGTGCGAGTGGGGGGAAGGGGAAATAATGCTTCCAAAACGCTTGAAAGCTTGGATTGAAACATTCCAAAATACATATCTCCTGAACGATTGATGTCAGATGGCTGAAACTCTGTAGTTGTTTTAAGAGATATTAGGATAGGGTTAAAGTTTTAAAGAGGATTGGTGAGGTATGGGGGTGGGGGTGAAAAACTGTGAATTACAATAACTTCCGAATTAATTTTGTCAGGAAGATAAAATTTGGTTTCTATATATGAAATTCTGTATATGGAATTGAAACTGGTCCGATTCTGCAAGGATTTAGAACAGCGTTGTTCCCTTTTCGGAAATTTTAGAAGAGTAGTAGATTTCAAAGTTTCTTAGTAGATTGAATTTTTAGTAAAATGAATGAAATAGACATTTTTCATAATCCACTAGTAGGTTTATTGAAAGAGATGAATTCAGTCCAGCCGCGGTTTTTTCTTTGATGAATAATAAACGGATTGGCCTAAATAAATAAAATTTATCTATTTTCGGATATACCACGTTCACTCATCAACTAACAGATCTAACGACATTCCTTAAAGCCAGTTTTTCCACAAGTTTTCCTAGCCGCAGCTTAGTCAAGAATATTTTCAACCCATCAAATCGATCAACTTTTAAAATTATATTATAAATTATTGTGATTGTCTTAATCTCTTTGCTACCCAAAAATGGCGGCTTCATTTAAAGACTCGTAGCTCCCAAGCTCTTCAAGCTATTCAGTTAAAAAATTTATTGGATAGACTAGGTGGACCCCTTTATGTGGCCCAGGGTTTTAGATAAAAAATGTTGCCTTAAATATCTCAGGAACCGATACGATAGGAAGTTGAACGTCATAACTTATCTATATAGGTGCCTTTTCTATCTCTGGAACGGCGTATGTTAGAAACTTTAAACTTAGTGGATATACAATATGTAGATGTAGTAGAATTGCATTAACAGTAAAATAAAAGTTCACATTTTTATTGACGTATGGAAGTGGGGAAAAAAGTGTCAGTGAAAGTTGGGTGCATATATTTTTATGAACTCATCATATCTCTAGATCATCTGAAATATTAAATTAATTACATTTTTCCTTGAATTCATTTCGCTAAATTACTCGTAGATAACGAGTTTTAATATAGTTGTTAAGATATTAAGTTATCTGTTCTCTACATTACAAATTATAAAATGGTAGTCATAAGAAGAAAAAAAAACTAATTAATTAATTCTACTTGTTGGGGCTCTTTAAAAAAATGCCTAGGGGGATGTATAGCAGTTGTAAACATTGTTATGAATTTCGCCATATACCTTACATTTGATTAGATATCAAAAACGTTTTTACTTCCACGAAAATTTTATTTAATCGCCAAAGAAACGTGTTCAGATTTTTTTACTTTTGAACCCCTGAGAAAGTATTCTCACGAATTCAGTTATATCTGTTAGGTCAGATATTAAATTGGGGTTTTCTTCTACGAACTAACTATATAATGGCCTAAAAATTAATTTAATTAATTTTGGATTTTCAACCCCAAGGAGGTGTAAGTCCGGTTACAAACGATTTCACAATTTTCGGCATCCTATTATAGGTCTGATGAAATGTAAAATTGGTTTTTATGTAATCGACTAAGAACTGATTTCACGATTTCTTAAAATTCAACCTCCAAAGTGATGTGAAGGTGTACGTTTTCACAAATTTCTAAGGTCTGATGTGGTAGCAAATTGGTTCTTACTTCTACGGACTTTTTATGTAATCGCCTAAAAACTAATTTCGTGGATTTTTTCTTAAATCAACCTTAAAGTGAGTGAAAAAAGGTTACGTTTTCACGAATATATGACGAAATTCGACATGTTTACATAGACATTTTATTTGTACAATCGTCTAAAAATCGATTTCAGGATTTTTCGATATTTATCTTGCAATTTATTTATTTCAATGTAGGTATAAAGAACCACTGATGAATGTTAAAAGTTTTATTTTACAAGGAGCTATTCTGGTCATAAAATTAAGTTCTCAAAAAACCTCCTTGTTTCGAAACAACCGTAAGGTAAGAGTGGCTGTGTCGTAGGCACTTTTGGCGCACTATCCCTTTAACCGCGTCGTAGACTTTGACCCAAAAAATTTTACGGCTTCACCCAGACTGTTTATATGCAAAGGTATTACAAAAGGTTGAAATGTGTTCTATATTTTTATTTTGCGAGTCGGTACAGAGCAAGAAAAGGTAGTAGAATTGAATCTTTTCGTAGCAAAAATTTTTTACATGGAAAAAGTAGCAGATCTACTACAATTGCAGTAGGGGAACAACACTGGATTTAGAGTGTTTTTAAGGGGTATGAGCAACCCAGCGGATTTTAAAGGGATCACAATGGGCCCGTATGGTACCTAGTGAGCGTGGCGGTTCTTAGCGCTGCGCCCCTTCATGAAATGAAATGAAATGAACTGAACTGAACTGAACTGAACTGAATTAAAACCTGAAAATTGCCACTATGAAATTACGACACTAGGCACCTCATAGTGCGATATACTGATACGGTCTATCAAAATGACAACGTTATCAACCAAAAATGCAGCTGCTGACTCGTAATTTGAATGGTTTTACTTTATTATTTCCTAATAATATAATTGTGATCGATTTTTAAAAAAAAAATTTGCTTCCCTGAAAATTTCTTTTTTCACGAAAAAAGAAAAAAAAATTCAGTCCGTCTGTCCGCCGTACGCCGTACACCATACGCAAAATCGTTTGAAGGCTAGTAGCTCCCAAACGGTTTGAGATATTAAATTGAATTTTTTATTATGAATAGACTGGGTAGGCCCCTTGAAGTGACCAAATTCGGTGGGGTGAGGGGGGAGGGGGGAGGAGGGGGAATCGTTTTAGACGGAAAATTTTGATTTTTAGATCACAGCAACCGCTTATGCTAGGAGGCTGAAACTAGAACTTTGATAGTGGACCCATTTGCCAAACAATTGTCAATATGGGTGAAGGGGTGTGGGAGAGGGATAAAAATAATGCGTCCGAAACGCTCGAAAGCCGAGATCGACACATTCTAAAATCCATATCTAATAAACGGTTAACGTCACAACATTGAAACTTAATAAATATCTGTAGGTATACTAGGAGAATAGATCGGAATAAAATTTTTGAGTTGGGACAGAGGCGTACGGGAGTGGGGAGTGAAAAACTTTAGATTGCGATATCTCACGAATCAATTGCACTAGACAAATTAAATTCGGTTTTTGTATAGAGGTTGACAAATAAAGTTTGCTGAAAGTACAATTTTTTAAGGGGGCGCTGAATCATGAAACTGGAGGGGATACGAATTTTTCTAAAAATCACGTCACATATCTCAAGAACCGTGTAAGAAAGATGCATAAAATTTTTACCAGAAGTAGGCCTAATAGAATCCTAGCAGGAAAAAATTTTGGGGGTGAGGGTGTAGAGGGTGAGGGTGAAAAGGAAAAGGTTTCGATATAAAGCTGAAACCTGGTATTTAGATAGAGCTATAGTAGTAGCATGTTGGAAAAATATAATTTTGTATAGGGGTAGTATGGTACGGGGGTGGGTGGTGTTTTTCCTATTTATAGAACGGGCTATGCTACAAAGTTGAAACTCGGTACAAACCTATATGTAAATCAACTAGAAAAGTAATTTGGATTAAAAAAAAATTTCAAATATCCATTGGCGTTCGGAAGAGGGGCGAAAAAAATGATCAGTGAAAATGGAATGCAAATATTTTTACGGTTTTCGTCATATCTATTAGGTCTTTTTAAATATAAAATTCATTTTTATTCCACGGATTCATCATATAAATACCTAGAAAGTGTTTTCAGGATTTTTTGAAATTCGACCCCTAAGGGGGTGGAATGGGGGTTGTATACTTTTCCACGAATTCTGCCATATCCCTCAGGTCTGATAAGATATCGAGGTATCGATATCAAGGGCTTGCGTAATAATCGCCTAAAACTCGTTTTTAAGTGTTTTCCTTTTTCAGCCCCTAAGAGAGTATAAAAGGGTTAAACAAGTTTTCACGAATTCCGTCATATCTTTTAGAAGTGATAAGAAATTGAATTGGTTTTTACTTTCTCGTGCTGTCTTCATATTTATCTATTAACTCCTATTAGAATGTTTTGATATTCAACCCCCAAGTGGGTGTAAGGAGGTTGAATATGAGGATGATATATCGAATTCATTTTTATACTCTAGATGAAATAAGTTAAATAAGTATAAGTTTTTAATCCAGCCCAAAAGTTTGTAACGCATAGAACCAAGCCTCGCACGAAAAAAAGTTATATATTATTTTTAGTTTATTTGTGGCCAAAAACCTTAAATCCGCTTGACGTCCGTCCGTCCGTCTGTCCGTTAGCCCGAAATTCGAATAGTCTACACGGGCTTTTCCAATGTTTAATCGGCTAAAAATCTCTATTTTAAATATTTTTTTTTTTAAGAGCAAAACTAACTTTCCAAGAAACCTCATAATTTCGAAAAAACTGATGATATACTCCGACATTGACCGCTCCCGAACTTTGACCGGAAAATAATAAAGTTTCGCCCAGACCATTGGCAGATTATTTTATGAATTGATCGATAGAACACCGTAGAACTCAACTACTCAATTTGTATCCCTCTAGACACTATCTTTGCTATGCAAAAATTGACAATTGCCGTCGCTTCAAATTATTAATACATTGCTCTATAAACTAATTTCCACAATGCCAATCAAATTACAATTTCATCTCGTTAAATTTAAGTCCAACAAAGTGCTCGAAATTCTCATCTACAATTTGCTTAACAAAAAGTTTACATAACAATTCCGTGATTTTTTATCCCGAATCTATGTTTTATCCGCAATTGAAAAAACAGAAAACATCGAAACTAAGCCTGTCTGTCGTCAGCCCATGAACTATTTTATCAATTTCAATGTTAAACGAGTAAAGTACCAATTAACATTTTCAGCCGTGAAAACATACAAAGAATCGAGTTTATTTCTGCATCGTTCTACTTGACTACAAATTTATGGCAATTATTAAACTCAGCTCACATGGTGGGATAATGATATCGAAATTTATAGAACAATTTCCACTTGATGCAGGAAACAGATCCGAATCTCTATTTCATATCTAAATTAGCTACAAATTGAATTTATTAATCGCTTTGATCCTCTACTTTTTCACCCACGGAAATGCATTTTTCATTCAATTAATCAATTTAATTGCTAGTTGATCGGAATGGCAGCGTCACAGGCAATTTTTCTCCCGCAACGAGTAGAAAATTCGAAAAATTCTATCCGAAACGATTAGATAAAAAGATTCGGTCAAATTAATTGATCCAAGTCGAATCGAATTGGCGTATAGTCACGTTTCGGAAAACTAATTTTCGTCAAATCTTTTCCGATGTGGAAATCATCACTAACTTTTTTTTTGTTGTTGTTGTAACAGACGATTTTCTATTCGAAATCTTCGGTCAAGTCTGGACCGATTCCGCTATTGATAGAAAGAAAACTCTTTAGTCGATTCGGAACCACGCCGATAGTGATACTAAGAATAAACTTGTGTAGTATTTTTGGGGCTTGCGAACGGAATACCGACGGTTTTCAGTGTACATAATTACAAAATATCTTTAAGATATTTGCTAAAAAGAAATTCGTGAACGAAACGTCTTAAGGGCAGGTTTTAGTGCATTCTGTGATTCGAATCGATAGAAATCAATTTTTCGTACGAGCTGTGCACTTTAGTGTGAATTTTCTGTTCTAAGATGAGAGTTCTGATTTAAATTTGTGTAAGGTTTTGCTTTGATTAAGTGGTGTGTATACAAATTTCTATCTAAGATACAGTAAACAAGTGCTCTAGTGTGTTTTAATGCTTAAAAAAAGATTTCCATCACTTTCCAGCCTTGGTGTAAGTTTCATTTGCCTTTTTTTTAAATAAAAAACAGACAGATTCATTTTCAACTTAGTATATTTGCACAGGAACTGAATTTCATCTATTTATAGGATTAGTTTGGTCCGATTTATGTAATGTACATATGCAAAACTCGGTGCTTTTGCTTACGATTCTCTTTAATAATAAAAACGATCAGCACTTGTTGACGTCACATCCCCACATAAATTTCGAATCTGCTTTCTATTACTAAGGCCGGGCTTTAATTTCAATTTTTAATACACTTTGAAATTAGTTTAAATAATTATTTTTGGGGCTAATTGTTCGAAGATGTGAAAAAAAAAGAAAATTTTGCTTTGGCAAACGTTAGACGATGAAACTACTGAATGAAAATTATAAGGTGATTTTTCTTGACATTCATCAATTTACAGAATATTTATCAAAATATCTCAGTCTAATTTTTTTTCTCATACTTATAACAGATGTGATTTTTGCGTGAAAACATTGTTTCTTTTAGATGTAAAATAATATTTTGAAATATTTGACTATTTATAAATAAATTGGTGCATAATAATGGTGAATTATGTTTTGTCTTGGTTAACTTCATAAATTTTAGACCAGTCCAAATAAAAAAAGAATGGCCTGGTATTTTGAACAAGAAATTGTTACAAAAATGCAATGACATCATAAGAAAATTTAACGCACGTTCGATGGTCATAAATTTAAAACGATTTAATAGAATTTCCGGTGATTTATACGATCAGAAAGAAAATTCTTGGAATATTTATTTTTCCGGAAATTGAACAATTCTTTATTATGGGCTGCCTACTTCTGGCAGAATATCGAAGAATTAAAAAAAATTCTTGTTGAATATTAGTTAGAAATTTTGTTTGTTGTCTAAACAAATTATAATTGTTTTATCAAATATTTTTTTCCAAATTTAAAATAAAATTGTTTAATGATGAGAAGATTTGACTTTATTATTTTAATAATAAAGAATATTAAAAAAAAAATTTGCTACCCTGAACATTTTTTTTCCACGTTTCATGACTAATAGACATCAAAAAAGCCGTACGCCGTCCGCAAAATCGTTTCAGGGCTTATAGCTCCCAAACCCTATGAGCTATTAAATTGAATTTTTTCTGAATAGACTGGGTAGGTGCCTTTAAGTGACCACTTTTTGAGGGTTGTGGGTGTGAGGGTGGAGGTGGGGGAAGCGTTTAAGACGGAAAATTTTGAATTCTAGATTTCAGTATCCGCTGAGGCTAGGAGGCCGAAACTTGGAATTTGCGTTGCGTTGCATTTCCAAAAAAATTTCTGATATATGGTAGGTGATGGGGTGTGCGAGTGGGGTTAATAATAATGCGTCCGAAACGCTCGAAAGCCGAGATCAAGACATTTAAAAATTTATATCTCCAAAACGGTTAATGTCACGAAATTAAAACTTAATGAACATCTCTAGGTATACTAGGAGAATAGATCGGAAACAAATTTTTGAGAGGGGACAGTGGCGTACGGAGGTGGGGGTGAAAAACTTTAGATTACAATATCACACGAACCAATTGCATTAGAAAAATAAAAATTCGGTTTCTGTATTAAGGTTGACAAATAAAGTTTACTGAAAGTCAAATTTTTTAAGGGGGCGGTGGAGTATGGAAGTGGAGGGGATAAGAATTGTTCTAAAAAATCACAACTTATATATCAAGAACAGTGTAAGATAGATGTTTAGAATTTTTACCAGAAGTAGGCCTAATAGACGCCTAGCAAAAAAATTTGGTGGTGTGGGGGGAGGCTGAAAAGGAAAAAGTTCCGATTTTTATATCTCGAGAAACTATAATCAACAAAAGGTAAAACTTGGTATTTAGATAGAACTATAGTAGTAGCATGTTTGAAAAATATAATTTTTTATAGGGGTAGCATGGTACGGAAGTGGGGGATGTTTTTCCTCACTATAGAACGGCTTATGCTAGAAAGTTGAAACTCGGTACGTATATGTAAACCAACTAGAAAAGTATTGTTGATTAAAAAAATTCAAATATCTGTTGGCGTTCGGAAGGGGGAAAAAAATTATCAATGAAAATGGAATGTATTTATTTTCACGATTTTCGTCATATCTTTTATGGTAGGTCCTCCCAAATATTGAATTCATTTTTATTCTACTGATTCTTCATATAAATACCTAGAAAGTGTTTTCAGGATTTTTGGAAATTCGACCCCAAGGTGGTGTAAAGGGGTTGTATACATTTTCACGAATTCAGCCATGTTCCTCCGGTCTCAAATCAAATAACTTTTACTTCCACAGGCTTGTTTAATAATCACCTAAAACTCCTTTTCAATTTTTTTTTTCAACCCCTGAGAGGATATAAACGGGTTGAACACGTTTTCACGAATTTCGCCATATCTCTTAGGAGTGATAAGACATCGGATTGGTTTTCACTTCCTCGGGGTTTTTATACTCTAGATGAAATCATATAGAGTATTATAAGTTTAATCCAGCCCAAAAGTTTGTAACGCATAGAACCAAGCCTCGGACGAAAAAAAGTTATATATTATTTTTTGTTTATTTGCGGCAAAATACCTCAAATCCGCTTGACGTCTTTCCGACCGTCCGTCCGTCCGTCCGTCTGTCCGTGAACACGATAACTCAAGAACGCCTTCACCTAGGATATTGAAATTTTGAATCTGGATGTTTGGTTGAATTTGTAAGGCTAAGTTCGTTAACGGGCAAAATCGTCCTACACGTGTTCAAGAATATTGGGCGATAACTTCAGAAGGGTTTAAGCTACGACATTGAAATTTTGTGTGTGTTATTTTTCCAACAGTTGGAGCTAAATATATGATTATGAAAAAAATCCTGTTAGTCCTTCGTGTAGTTGCCATACAAGTATCCTGTCAAAATGTATTCACTTAATTTACGAAACTCACTATAACTCAAGTAATCTTTTAGCTACGAATTCAAAATTTTGAACAAATTAGTTTTGAGTGAAAAGGAAGTTCGACTTTACTAGTCAGCGAAATCCTTTTACTCCTTCTGGTAGCTGCCATACAAAATGTCCTTAAAACACGTGTTTAAGAATATTGGCCGATAACTTCAGAAGGGTTTAAGGTACGTCTTTGAAATTTTGTACACGTTATTTTTCCAATAGTTGGAGCTAAATATATGATTATGAAGAAAATCCTATTAGTCCTTCGTGTAGCTGCCATACAAATACCCTGTCAAAACGTCTTCACTTAATTTACGGAACTTAATATAACTCAAGTAATCTTTAAGCTATGAATTGGAAATTTTGTACAAATTAGTTTTGAGTAAAAACGAAGTTCGAGTTTACTAATCAGCGAAATCCGTTTACTCCTTCTGGTAGCTGCCATACAAAATGTCCTTAAGACACGTGTTCAACAATATTTTTCGATAACTTTTGAACGCTCCAAGCTACGAATTTGAAATTTTGTACACGTTCATTTTTAAATGGTTCCAAGGAAAAGGATAAATATGTAAGAAATCGAGTGAGTCCTTCCTGCACCTCCCATGTGAAAGTCCTTCAAAAAGGACATTTTTTTCGATGACTTACCCAGTTCAAGATATGAAATTAAACACTGAATATTGTCTTTTAGTTTTGAGTAGCAATCTAATGGCAGTCCTTAATAAAGGACGTACAACATGAACACATGTAATTCTACTTTATCCCCAACTACAATATAAATCGGAGTTCAGTATTCATCTAGAGTATTATACGATTGGCTTGCAGCCGATCGTGACTGCAGTATGTTTTTATATATATCTAAAAACTCATTTCAGGGTTTTTGGATATTCAACCCCAAAGTGGGTGCAAGAAGATTGCATATGTTTTCACAAATTCCTACATATTTCTTAGTTCTAATGAGGTATCCAATTCATTTTTACTTTCTAAGGCTTTCTACATAATCGTCAAAAAATTGATTTCAGTATTTTTAGATATTCAACTCCAAGAGGACGTAAGGCTTTCGACATATTTCTTAGGATTGATGAGATATCAGATTGGTTTTGACTTCCACAGACTTTTTATATAATCGCCTACAAACGCATTTCCGATTTCATGTAATGGCCCAAAACCAAATCACGAGAAACCTCCTAATCCCGTAACAACTGATATTATACTACGACTTAAACCTCGTCCCGGAGTATGACCCAAATATGTAATTCATATGTTATATGTGGAAGCGACGTAAGTATTCTATCGCGACCCCATTCTAACCGTTTCCCGGACTTTATTTTAGGTTTTCAGTCACATAGTAACCTACACCGCGTCACAGAATTAAACTCGTTCTGGACTTCTACCCAAAAATAATAAAGTTGCGCCCAGACTGTTGGCAAATTTTTTCATTGTAAACCTTTTTATTTTTAGAATTTTTGATAGTTTTTCGGCTTCAGAAGAGTTTCTTGTGCGAAACACCAACACGAAAGCTCTTACTGGGATTGATCGCTGCTCTGGCTACTGCTATTGAGGACATACCCAGTTGAACAACTTTTACTGGAGGAGCTAGTTTCAAACTATGTTGGACTTGTCCGAAGGAACTGTTTCGACATCGGGTTGCATTGAATCATCAGAGGGTGTAACCGACAACTAATATGCATATGTGTGATACTGAACCGAAATATTATCGTGGCGAGAGTAATGAAATTTAGGTTAATGGAGAAACTTATTGCAGCACCCTGTATCTGTGAAAAACCTTAAGGTGGTCTTCAGTTTTTCCATGTTGACTCAATTTATTACGAAATAATCATCACGTTTTGGTACAAATTTATGAGCTCCTCCTTACCAAGATTAAGGTTTGTTTACTTCCGCCGAGCCGGTTCGATTTAGTGTCAAGGTGAAAGCCTTGACTTGGTCCAAGTTTACAAGACAAGAATTAAGCCGAATAGCTGCAAAAGACCTTCAATTTCCCATAGATGAATAGATTACCTTAATATAATTCGCACTTAGACTGGGTCCAGATTCCTTGAATTCTTGTGAAGTAAACGTAAAAAGTTTGAAGGTGTTTCAGCTCTAGAAGATTATCGCTCAGCTACGGTTCCATTCTTATGCCATATTTCTCTTCTTTAGCTTAGGTTCTTTCCTTAACAGGAACCACCTTCACTTATTTTCTCTTTTTGGGCGACCGTAACTCGGTTACAGCTTACAAGGTTTACATATTGATCATGGTGAAGTTCACGAACGAGCAACGTTTAGAAATTATCTCAATTATTCTTTGTTTTATTTAAATACAAAATTATTATGTCCCTATTGAATAACACTTTACAAGACGTGATCGAAAATTTACACCTCAAAAAAGAAGGTAGTCTATACTATGGAACAGTTAGAGTCGAAATTTGTTTCTTAATCTGTAGAAAAATATAGACCATCTCTTAGGAGTTGAATTAACAAGAAAATTCTTCACGTATTAAGTCATGCTGTGCAATATTTGAACAAAAAAATTTGTCAAAAAGTTCTGTCAAATTTTCTCCGTCAAACCTGACCTTGTGCTTGTGTAGAGTAAGAAAAATAAAGTGGCAAACAAACAATTTGACGATTACAAATGCTGGTAGATAGAATTTGCCAGGGAAAACACACAGTCAACTATTTGACAGTGTGGCTTACATTGTAATACTATCTTTAGTGCGATTTGAGTGAAAAGAAGGAATGACCATTTTCAAAAGTTGATTATTAGGTTTCAAAATACTTGCACATTATATGCTCTATCATATATCCTAATATCCTCTGTAGAATTCACTAGGCTCCCACGTTTTGATTTGAGGATTCCCTGCACCCTTTTCCTTTTCCGGGTTGCTGAATGAAGTTCATGTTTTAGGTTCATCCATTTTGCAGGGCTGACCTGCCCCGTTTTCTATTTTGGATTTATGGAAGGGCTGAAATTTCGGATTACCGCCTTTGCGCAGTCGTGTTTTTTTAAAACCGTCGCCAGGATATCCGGATTTTCGTTTTTTTTTAAGGGTAGGAGAGGGTCGAGTGTATGCCCATTTTTTAAAATTCCTCACTGAACGGTAACTTCTTTCTTTGACGCTGTATTTTTCGGCTTACGTTCTTTGGACGTAGATGGAGCTCCTCAATTCAAGCTTAGATATTCTCACCTACAGCCTTGACGTTCATTTTACATTTCATACTCCATAGCGTATAGCGTCTGGTGGCCTTTGGCTACAAATATCACTACGTTAATGCGATTCGCCTCCACTAAAGAAAACAATCCAGAACTGGCTTGACCAGATCACTTTAGTTTGGATCGATATGAAGGAGTTCTAGCTCAGTTTGGACTGAGTATAAACCACTGTGTTTTAGTTCTTCCCCAACGTAGAGAGCTTCCAACTCAGCTATTACAATAGACGGAATAGTTCACACTAGATCGCAACTTGAACTACATGTTCGACTATACACACAGTCCATTGTATTCAGACTTTGCCACGATTTTTTACATCCAGCCTTTGGAGTGGCACCGTCATAGTTCAACTCAAGTCTCAGAAATTCCTCTGCCAAGTTGGGAACATATCGTATAGGTAGCTCTTTTATTTTGACAATTTAACAGGCAATGGTTTTATTCTGCATTTTCCAATATTTGCGCAAACTGCTTTTTAATTTTTATAATAATTCTTTTATATACTGTATTCAACTTTGTTTTATTTGACTATTTACGCTGATCAAAACAGTCAAATTACTGTTTGTCAAATTATTTTATTTGTCATACAGAAGGCCTCAATTGGCTGAAACACTTTATCAAATTTTTTGTAAAAATCAAAAATTTTTTTTTACTGCATAGGACAACCAGCCTGAAAATTTTAGAGGAGTAAATAGAAAGACACAATTTTTCAATTCCTCGGAGGCCGTGCCTAAATCAAACCCAGATTAATCCAAAACCCTTTCAAAACAAAAACAACCAATGAACCGAAAATATTTTCAAATATGGAAATTACTTGCATAATATCGGAAACGATAATCGATATTTCTCGACGTAGAACCGAACGCTCAAGGTACTTGAAATTTTGTATTGAAGAAATTGTGCATTGCGCGCAAAAATTGAACAAGTTAATAGGTTCTCTTCTGGGTGATTAAACACTGAGTAGATAAGCACTGTTTTACATTTTTGTCCTATTTATCTTACAAAATACTATCAGCAATCGGTACTCAGTATCAGTAGTTGATTTTTTATTACCACCAAATAACGCTGATTTTGAATTATTTTCATTTTGAACAGAAGCGAACCACTGTTAAGGACAAAAATATTTTTAGTAATTATAACGTTATTGACAGTAAAGTTGCCTGGCAGTAGATCAACAACTGACTTTAGAGCTAAATAATTTTCTTTAATTCAGTGAAAATTAAAAATCCCAGTAGAAACTGTAATGATTACAGAATCGATTCCTTAAAGCCTATTGACAAGTCTTGCCTATTATTTTACTCATTATCATTAATAACTTTTTCATGAGAGAATATACCCCGGCGGGTACTTACTGATATCGACCTAGTTAAGAGTTTCCTCTTAGCACGTAAGCAGATAAATACCTAAAAAGATACTTGCAATGCGTTTGATATTGAACTTAATCTGACGCGAACTTCCCACTAGACTACATATGGGAAGAAACTTGGAATCTTATGGGAAGAAACATTCTAAAAAACAAGAATCAGTACTTCGTTGTATATTTCCGTATCGGATAACTTTCGCTAGGACATGATAACTTGAGAATGCTTGAGTGCATGAAGGACTAATGCCTACATATTGTAATTACCTTCATTTTTATTGTTCTCAATTGATGAGATTCGCTTTAGAGCAAAATACAACCAAAACAAGTGTTTAAATCACGTTACAAGTGTGACGAAATTAAAAAATCTGCCAGAAGTCTGGGCGCAACTTTATTATTTTATGGGTAGAAGCCCGAAATGTGTTTAATGTTGCGATGCGGTGTAGGTTACTATGCGACTGACAGCCTAAAAAATTACGTTTCAAATAGCCTCCTGGATATTCCTTAGATTTTCAGTCCCATAGTCACCTACACCGCATCTCAGCATTAAACACGTTTCGGACTTCTACCCATAAAATAATAAAGTTGCGCCCAGACTGTTTGCAATTTTTTTTTAATTTATTTACGTATTTGTTTTTTCAATAGATGATTAAATTGAAGTGAAAGTGAATTCGATCTCATTAAACCTAAAAAAAATTCGAAATTCGTCAAAACTTAAACAATGTTCTACTCCCCAGGGGTTTTTAAAACCAAAAAATACTTAAATCGGTTTTTTCCCTGAATATATTCAAAGCATTTAGAAGTGAAAGTAAATTCAATATCTCATTAGACCTAAGAAATATATCGGAATTCGTGAAAAAGTACATAACTGCTTCACACCCCCTTAGGGGTTAGATATCGAAAAATTTGAAAACCCGTTCTAGGTGCTTATATAAAGAGCCGACAGAAGTAAAATTGATTTGATAGCTCAAGATGTCTAAAAGATTTAACGAAATTCGTGAAAATGCGGAAACCGATTTACCGATATTTGTTTACTCTTCCTTTATCCACAAATGAAAATCTAAACTTTTTTTAGCTTTAATTACTCTAGTAGCACATCTACATATAGGTACTAAGCTTAAACTTTCTAGAATTAGACGTTTCTGAGATATGAAAAACCAATCCCGTACCTTGCTACCCCTATCAAAAATTTATTTTGCTGGGATGTCTCTACAGTTTTCAATTTTTAGCTTTCTATCCTTTGCTGCTTTTGAGAAATGAAACTCAGAATTTTGCCATTTCTACCCCCTTCCACCATCACTACTCCCTGCACCCACACCCTCAAAATTTGGTTCTTAGCTAGAGGTCTACTGGTCCTAACTCCTGTAAAATTTTCAAGATCATATCTGATACGGTTCTTGAGATATAAAAATTAAATTTTTTGAAAAATAGCTGTCTCCCCACTTCCGCGCTTCACCTTCCCCCTCAAAAATTTTACATTCAGTTGACTCCACTAGTAATACCATATACAGAAACCAAATTTTATCTTCCTGGCAAAGTTGAGTCGGAAGATATTGTAATCCAAAGTTTTTCACCCCCCAGCCAAATACCTCACCACCACCCTTAAAAATCTTAGCTCTTTTCTAATCTCCTAGTATCTCTTAAGCCAACTGTACAAAGTCTCAGCCGTCTGACATCAATCGTTCAGGAGATATGGATTTTAGAATGTTTCAATCCAAGCTTTAAAGCGTTTTGGTCGCATTGTTTTCCCCCCACTCGTACACCCCTCTACCCTTATCGAACATTTTTTTGCAAATGGGTCCACTATCATAGTTCTACATAAGTGCCAGCTGTCAGCCTGCTAGCATAAGCCGTTCCTGAAATCTAGAAACCAAAATTTCTCATCTAAATAGCTCCTCACAACCCCACTCCTTCAAAGGATTCACCCATTCTACCTACCATAAAAATATCAACTTAATATTTCAAGGGGTTTGTGAGCTACGCACCTTCAAACAGTTTTGCGTACGGTGGACGGCGTCAACGGCGGACGGCGTCAACGGCGGACAGACGGACATTTTTTTGTTGCTGTTTTGGGGTTTACTAGTCCTACAAAATTTCAGGGTATCAAATTTTTTTGAAATTTCAGGTCGATAATATTAAAAAATAATAAAGTAAAAATAGACGATCAAAGCGACGCGATTAGAACGATGTGATAGCATTGTAACTGGTTGCACTCACTGACATGCATTATCGCGTCGCATCGATTAACGTGCGCGAGTTGCGTTCATTATAATTCCACCTTTAGGGTGTACTAGTCGCAGGACGTTCAAATTATTGGATATGTTATGTCCTACAGATTTTAGCAAGGAACTTACTTTTGTTTTAAAGTATTATAGTACCATAGAAAAAACAATTTTGCAGGTTGAGGCTCTTGTCTTTATTGGCTAGGCTCTAAGGCCAACTCATTCTAATGACTTTTTATGAATGGCCCTAGTAAACGTAGCTAACAAAAATCTTAAAATTGTAACACACCATAAGCCAGTTATGCGTCGCATGCATCTTAGCTGCCTACAGTATCCTTCTAGTATAACGCAATCATACCTACATAAACGCAAAAAGACGAACCCAGTCAAGTAGGGCAAGTGCGGTAGGCTAGGTTCGTACAATGGTTAAGTTGAATTGATACAAGAGTAGGTACATTGGGTGGGTATAAGAGATAGGTACGTAAGGTAGGCACGTATAGTAGATTCGTACCGTACCTATGTTGTTAGCAACATATTTACTGATTACCGCTTTTTCTAGCACGTTGTATTTTGTCCTCGTGACAGAGAAGATATTTTTACAGAGCACAAGGAACAAAAGAAAGCTACACTCAATTAAATCCGATTAAATCGATTAACCGATAGTCTGGGATTTATCACCGACTTGTACCTACACAGAAACATCCATGTAGTAGTAACGAGGCTGGTATTTGTACCATGGGTACATACCACACGGATTTTTGTCGCGTTATTCACCCATCGTACTCCAATGCTGAGAATCGAGTTGAACCAGATTGCGTAGCATCTTCTCCAGCGGTGGAGAAAACATCTAGTGGTTCTGAAAAGATTGCAAAAGAATATGGTTCATCCATTTTATTTATTGCAGGGATGACGGAAATAGCATTGTCTAGTATGCAGTCATATCTCACCCAAATTATTATTACAATGTTCGCCTAATACCTACCCAAGTTAGTGGGTTAGGAAACTGGTTACCAATATTACCTGCCATTCCAAGTACTTGTCAAAAACGATTTGCAAATACTTTTTCCAGCCAAACAGAAATCTGCTCGGTAATTCTTCTTAAGCTTCTTGAAACCTGAAGAAACCTCTTAACTCTAAACTTCTCCAGATTAAGATATTCCGTGAACTACTTACCGACTGAATGGGCACTTTTCGAGCACTTCTAGCCGCCCCATGCCGAATAAAGCCGACGAATTCATTAAAACGTGTCATGCTCATATGTGCTAAATTTCAACTGTCGTTCTCGTTAAACACATACCCCATAATACGAGTACTCTTTCATATGGGCGATATGTTGAAAAGTGCAATGTGAAAATACAATCCATCCTATGTACCCGGGATACATAGCGGCAAAGGGTGAACACTGAACATATCAGCAGCTACCCCTATGACTTTATAGCACGTGCCAAGGAGTGGGCATATTCACTTGTTTCCTGTCCTGTCCATCGCTCCGTACAGTCATAGTGGTGCTAATTTGCGCTTGCGTCTTCGTCAAAAAGCGAGCCTTGCAAGGTGCCCGACAAAAAGAAAGTCGAGGATATTGAAAATCGGATTGCCGCACCAAACAGTCTACGGTACTCTCTGATAGCGTACAGAAGTGAAAAACTAACAAAAAGGATTCTACCCATTTCGGTTATATAATATCCTTATTCCTTCATCTATACCCAATCTAAGTATCCTGCATTGTTCTAAAAACTCATATTTCTCTATATTAAGGTTTCTTCCGCTTTCCTTCGAAATAAATTCAGTGTACTAATAGTGTAGTGAAAATGGTTTAAAATTAAGAAAAACTTCGAAATTTTTTAGTGTTAAAAAGTAATCTTAGTGCTTCAACAGAGCGTATTGGGACATACGACGACCAGGCGGTCTTTAAGAAAACCTTTTCCACGGAGTTTTGTATGGAATAGCCTAACGACCTTGAGATGGTCACCGAGAACGGAACACAGGTACGACTTGTTTGCTAATGACTTTTTCCTTAAAAACAACGACAAATTCGTACCGCTACGAAAAACGCTGAAGAGATCTTATGACGCCCGCGATAGTAAAAATTTCATACGTATGGTAGCTCAACTCCGGTCGCACCTAAGGCTCCATTTTGATTTATCGATTTTTAGCGGCTGGCTTTTCTTTTTCAGGTTCTCACATTTGCATGCAATTAATTTATCCTGTAATGCTTTTTCTTACTATCGTCCTTTCGTGCGAATCCACCTCGATGCCTGGAGCAAACAAAAACAATTCGCTACGAATTTTTGCCGCAATGAGATCGATATCTTACAAGATTTCCCCGAAAAAATGGTCGACACGAAATCAAAACCGACTTCAAGTGCGAGTCGGCTCTTTGTTCAGTCGATTTCGATATTTGCCAATTTTTTGCCAAATATTTGCCAGGCAATTAAACGACATGGGCATTGTAATTTGTACGCACCCCCGTTTGCGATGCAAAAAAGCCGGCAATGCACACTATGTGCACGCTGCGCCTGGTGATTCACTTCATGTATGCATATGGAAAGAAGCGGCGGCATTGTGCACTTGTGAAGTGCTCACGCGTAAAATCGGGGTGAAAAATTTTTGCCCAAGTGCAACCCCATAGGACAAGTGTGTGAAATTCGGCGAGGGTGAACTATAGTTTGGGGGTGTAATGTGCAGTGACGATAGGATTTTCATATTTCGACGGAAGTCGTGTATCCGTTGCGTTCGTGTGTGGCCCCCCAGGAAGCCGGCTACAAGCACTATGCCGGATCGATATGACTTTTGTCCTTGTTATGCAGTTGTAGTAGTGAATATGTCACAAGTACACATATGTTTCATATTTCTTAAGGGAAGGATCGAAATGGTTGTAGTTGTACAAGGGTGTGGCAACGTTGCCATGCTAAACAATTCAAACATCTGATTTTAATTCGCAGAAATTTGAATATTGGGAATAGGGATTCTTTGAAAGGCTGTCTAATTAATTGGGTATGTCGATATCGATTGAGCGTATATCCTTGAAATATTTATTAATAGTAATATTTGCCAGCAACCGAGCCGCTTATTCAATTTATCAATTACCAGTCTCTCTGTATCCGAGATAATTAAATGACATCAGACTAAAAAGATAATTAGCTTAATACGAACGAACATTCCTGATAGCTAACGACTCTATAGTACAATTAACAAACATGTGAAACCTGAGCTCACCTAAATAACGTGCATAACTAGAAATAGTTTTGCCCAATTTATTAATTATAGAGATAGGTTATATTTCGGTCTGTATTCTTGTTGATTGGATTTTTTTAGCTCGATTACGTAATGAGCAAAGTGACAATGAATAATGTCATTACCAGCATAGCACGTTTCGATACTGTTCTGCATATGAATTAGGTTTTAGAAAAACACCCGACTTTAATGAATCGATATCTATTTTCAGTACTGAATACTGTCAAAATAAACCCGAATTAATTTTCTAACTTTTTTTGAGGAGTAATTTTTTTTTATCAATCATGTATGGAATTGCATCAGTACTTACAACAAAGTTTTGAAGCAATTCTGAGATTCAGTACTGAAGCAGAACTGTAAACGTGTTTATGCGCGTGACAATTTTATGCTAGAGAAGACAAATTAATACAAATGTGTTGAAAAGAATTCAATAGACGAAATAATGAGTCTTTTACTCCAATATGAAGTTATATTCACCATTATTACGCGATCAGCAAAACAAATAGCACTTAATTAATTCGCTAGTGAAACTTTTACACGAACGTTTCTTCGCTAGTGTACTTCTACAGTGACTTATCGTCGAACTAGCCCAGAATCCCACCGGGCGATTGTTTGCCGTCGGCGAACTTTTAGGGCCGGTTTCATAGTCGAAGTTTAAACCAAAAATTTGGTTTAAACTTAGATAGGACTGTCAAACCGGCCCTTAGTGAACTCTTTTCTTTGCGTTTTATTAATTGTGTCTGAATTTCGTATTTTTTCAACTTAAAACTTAAAACGCTTGTGAGGAATGCTAGAAAAATTAACAGCATATTCGATTCTAAAAGATTTCAACAGTAATACTTGAAGATGAAAATTTTTTCTTTTGGTGGGAAATTCGCCAAATGTTAACAAGTAATGTTTTCACCAAGCCCAATAAACAAATAGTTTACTTAAGCGAAATAATACACTGAAAGAAAAAAAAGCATCAAGTACTATTTTCTTTATTATATGTTACAATCTAAATGGTTGAAATCGGGATAGTACGAAAAAATTACCATCAGTGCCATTTTACGTGATATTAAAAGTATGGCAGCAGTTCCCATGGAACATACAGTGAATAGCAAGGTAAAATTGCAATTTATCATACGTTACATACACAAAAAATAGCAAAATTTAATTTGTAATATTTCAAGTTCTGATAATAATAAAAGTCGGTAAGATTATTACTTAATAGCAAATTTTGCATTCTCCACTTGGATTTAATATTATATTGACTTATAAAATAAATGGTTAGAAATAGGATATTTTGCTATGTACATTATACACGGTGCAAGCTAACATACAGTAATGAATGTAAAGTGGAAACAGCAAAATGAGCAATTTGCATTGCTATAATGTCGACGAATAATAGGCAGAAAACCATTTTTCAAATGGGAAAATATGCTATGATGATGGCGTCGTCTTCTACTTAAAACTTTAATTAGATTCAATTTAAAACATACAAAATGAGAAAAAAATATTGCAAATTAGGCAATGCTATATATTATATTCAATTTTGGACAAAAATAACGAATCTAGAATTTTGGTATTATTGATGTGTAATAATTAAATAAGTACACTTACTTTTAAAGAAACAAAAATATATTTCATTTATGTTATAAACATAACAATTAATATATACTTAGGTATTATTTAGAGTAATGAAAATTGGAAAAAAATAAGAGGTACTTCTTAAACTTTGATAACTTTTTAAATTTAATTAGAAATAACATATTTTATTGACTGAAAAGCTATTAAAAAATATGTAAGTATTTAAAATTTCTTCCGAATCAAGACACACTACTTGACATTCTTTCGTAATTTACTAATGCCACCAATAACTGTGTTGATGCTGTATACTATACTGGACTACTGGTATGTTCCTTCCACTTGCAACAAGTTATTGTATTTAATGTGTCTAAAAGTGCGAAGCTGGATGCTTCTTGGCTCGCGATGATTTTATCAGATTCGGTATATGTATGTTACATCCTCTAATGTTGATGACGTAGGAAATGAAATGAAAGATTATAACCTAAATAATAAAATGTATAAAAATATCAAGAATAAAAATCAAAATAGGTATAATGAAACTTCAAATCGAATACGTAATTGCTTAAGATTTCCGACTGTTATCGCTTCCAAAATTTTTAAAAAAAAATAATGTCAAAAAACCGATATAAAATAAATTGAAGCCTATTAACTTGAGAAACTTTATTACATTATAAAATAAAATTGGAGTTTGGCCGCTACGAACGTTCAAGTGTGCCAAATTATCTGCGCCTGCCGCTCAAGTGCAGGAAGCAGGAAAACGTGCAACATCAACTGTGTAGTTCACATTTAATATATTATACTTTCTCCAGCATACCTATGCGTGCGTAGCCATCGAACTTATCTTCAAAAATTGGAATTAATTCTTCCAAATTCCATTTTTCTAACACATCTTTCATCTATTTTCACTTCACTTTGTTACTTTTCACAATTTGCTTACACGGAAACCCCGAAAAAGAATGATTATCTAGCGCGTATCTCACCAGAATAATGGGAGTATAGTGCCAAAAATTGCATATCCTGCTTTGTTATTTTCACTATTTGTAATGCAATTTGGACTATTTGCTAGTTGTTTCGGTTTACTTGCTAGGTGATTTACATTATTTGCATAGCTTTTTTTATTAAACAAATGGGATTTACTCCCTTATACTACATCACTCTTATTTTCCCTTATTATATAGAAACAGTTAGAAGAATTGTTGTAAAAGAGTTGTCATTTGAATACAGCTATGTGTATTTTTAATTAATTCCCAATTCTCATAGCTCCTTTTGAATTTCACAATAGTAATAATTTATGTTTTATGATATGTAACTATTCGTTTTGTACATGGCTAATAAGGCTATTTAAATTAGGTTAGTATAATAAAAAAAATACTTTTAATGCTATGATTCATCATTAATTATGCCAATATTCGTTTGCTATTTTATTTAGCAAAGGTAGTAGCTGCCACTTTTTCCAGTGTACCGAGTATATAGGGAATACGCATTCGCCATTAAGTCGCCTAGGTGAATCATTTATGCATCATCAATTTAATATGTCGGTAAATGTACATTTAGTCCACCAAGGTCCGAAGTTTCTTGTGAATACCTCGTTTTTGGAACGACTGATTTGCTGGAAAGGATCGGACTAAGACTTCACTTGGTTGGCGAGTCACATTTCGGGAATGGGGTTTGCGACTGTTTTTTGATCGGATCAACTTGCCCTAAATTAATGGCCCGCTCTGGAATTTAAAGAAGGATATGAGACACTATAGGTACGACCCGGAATATAAAAATATATTTCTTACAAAAGATGCGGAGCATCTATTGCATCAATGATAAAGGCGGCTCCCGATTGTGTTTCTTTTATCAAGCCAGGGAAGAATAATTTTTTAGGCAAATATAATGACGATTAAATTAAAAACTTAAATAGTAAAATTTTTGTCAACGAGGCATAAACAAATAAAGGTTCAAAAAGTCCTTTACCAAGGACGAAATATATATTATGATGGCTGAGTAAGATAATGTTAAGCATAAAAAAATTCACTTCTTTGTCCTTGGTGAAAGTTTTTATACTCTAGATGAAATCATATAGAGTATTATAAGTTTAATCCAGCCCAAAAGTTTGTAACGCATAGAACCAAGCCTCGGACGAAAAAAAGTTATATATTATTTTTTGCTTATTTGTGGCCAAAAACCTCAAATCCGCTTGACGTCCGTCCGTCCGTCCGTCCGTCCGTCCGTCCGTCCGTCTGTCCGTCCGTCTGTCCGTGAACACGATAACTCAAGAACGCCTTCACCTAGGATCTTGAAATTTTGAATCTAGATGTTTGGTTGAATTTGTAAGGCTAAGTTCGTTAACGGGTAGCTGCCATACAAAATGTCCTTAAAACACGTGTTCAAGAATATTAGTCGATAACTTAAGAAGGGTTTAAGCTACGACTTTGAAATTTTGTATGTGTTATTTTTCCAATAGTTGGAGCTAAATATATGATTATGAAGAAAATCCTGTTAGTCCTTCGTGTAGCTGCCATACAAATATCCTGTCAAAATGTATTCACTTAATTTACGAAACTTACTATAACTCAAGTAATCTTTTAGCTACGAATTCGAAATTTTGTACAATTTAGTTTTGAGTAAAAAGAAAGTTCGAGTTAACTAATCAGCGAAATTCTTTTACTCCTTCTAGTAGCTGCCATACAAAATGTCCTTAAAACACGTGTTCAAGAATATTGCCGATAACTTCAGAAGGGTTTAAGCTACGTCTTTGAAATTTTGTATGTGTTAATTTTCCAATAGTTGGAGCTACATGTATAATTATCAAGAAAATCCTATCAGTCCTTCGTGTAGCTGCCATACAAATATCCTGTCAAAAAGTCTTCACTGAATTTACGGAACTCACTATAACTCAAGTAATCTTTTAGCTATGAACTCGGAATTTTGTACAAATTAGTTTTGAGTGAAAACAAAGTTCGAGTTTACTAATCAGCAAAATCCTTTTACTCCTTCTGGTAGCTGCCATACAAAATGTCCATAAGACACGTGTTCAACAATATTTTTCGATAACTTTTGAACGCTTCAAGCTACGAATTTGAAATTTTGTACACATTAATTTTTGAATGGTTCCAAGGAAAAGGATAAATATGTAAGAAATCGAGTGAGTCCTTCCTGCACCTCCCATGTGAAAGTCCTTCAAAAAGGACATTTTTTTCGATGACTTACCCAGTTCAAGATATTAAATTAAACACTGAATATTGTCTTTTAGTTTTGAGTAGCAATCTAATGGCAGTCCTTAATAAAGGTCATACAACATGCACACACGTAATTCTACTTTATCCCCAACTACAATATAAATCGGAGTTCAGTATTCATCTAGAGTATTATTCGATTGGCTTGCAGCCGATCGTGACTGCAGTATGTTTTTGAACGGATTTTCCTCAAAACACTAATTTCGTATCAATTACCGTCATCAAGATACGTTCAAAAACCGATTTTAATTTTAAATTTGAATTGAATGAGTATGGCCACAAGACATACTACTCAATGTCTCCGGAAGATGAGACACAGATGTCTACTGAACAAATAAATGAAAATATTATTTATCCAAAAATTCAAAGTCCATGCTGCAAACATATGCAAATGGTCGAAATTTCATATTCCTGACATATCCGTACGCCTCAAACATTTTTACTCCTACATTGACTTCATATAACACTAATATTTGCACATCAAACTTCAACTTACTTACTATGGCGCTACAGTCCAAATCGAACCTTGGCATCCTGTATATTCATCAAACTTGAACTTTGTAGCGAAAGCCGCTTCTGCGATATAAAAATCATAAGTGTTCTATTGAAATATCGTCGAAAGATTTTGACCTGTTGTATCTGCAAAATTATTGACTTAGACACTTTTGTCTCATCTGAACGCTCTAACAGTTGTTTAATAGTTTAATTAAATATCTTCAGAAGTTCTTCATAGTTTTTTATTTTGCTTTCTTAGGGTCTACCACCCTTTAAATACTGAACTACCAAATTTGAGGGTAACAAATTTTTCGGATATTTCTGGTCGATTACAATGTTATTACTCACAATTTTGCTTAATAAAATTTTATCTTTCACACTTTTCCTTGAATTTGTGAATAAATAGAATAGAGAACCTCTCTCTGCGTATAAATTCAATTCGAATAAAAGAATTCCCTGAAAATGGTTTGATCGAATAGGGTTTTTATTTTCCACTATTTGCGATTTGGAAAACTAATAATCATAATTCTTATTTGACCATTCACTCTCCATTGGTAATATAAAAATGTATTGCTTATGTTTAAAACCGTATTTTCCTTTGCTCAAATACGTTTTGATGGCGCATAATAAGTAATAAATTTGTTTTACGGTAAAATATGACAATAATTTCATCCCCAAACCTAAAATTCTTAGCACTTATACAACGTGAAGAAACTTATGCCGTAGTTTATAATTTGCTTATCTGTAATTGGTCAGTATCTTGAGAGTTCAAGACATTAAAGTGACGTTAAAGTAACGTTAAAGTAACGTTAAAGCGACCCTCATTTACTAACATATAAATTCGAGATTTGATTGTAGGAATAAACAGATTGGAAAATTTGTCACAGTTGAACAAAGATCCGATATAATATTCACGGCGGAGGAGCATTTTAAAACTTTAATTTGTCAGGACCAGAAATACTTAACAACTTCAACAAACCCAAAAAGGTTAAAATTATGACCAATATTTTTGATCTTCACCTTCGGTTGATATTGCACGGCATTTTCAACATTATCTCATTTCTTCGTCGACAGGTGAATAGCATATTGAAAAACCCCTGTCGTGGACGTTTTTCGGTATCAGAGCAGTTTCTTCTATGAAGCACCACATGAATACGGACATGGTATTTGATAAAACAGTGACAGGAAAAGTCAGTTTGAAAATCGGTCCGAAGGAGCTATTTCATCACCAGGTTGCATTGAATCTTCAGGTCTTTCAATTATCTGAAACAGCCCTACACCTCTGGTGTTGCTATTATTATTTATTTAAACTGGTAGAGCCTAAAGAAGCCTCACTACTTCTCGAACTGCGACCTAAGAGGTCTTTTGTTCCTGGCTCTTAACCACTCTCTAGGCCATATCGATTCCTTTAAGAAAGGAGATGATTTTACTCAGGGGAGTCTTCGACAGGTCTTCATAGGTGAGAGTAAATCCACCGAGAATCTGCCTTCTCGATCTGGCCACTGCATCACAATCACACAGAATGTGTGCCGTGGTTTCAGATGTGATATCACAGAATCGACATGTATCTAGTGATACTTTACCGATGATCTTAAGGTTATAATTAAGGAAATAATGTCCGGAAAAACATCCCATTATGACCCGTGCGTTATACCTGCTTAAGGAAAGGAATTCCGACGCATGTCCTGGCACCCACATCAGGGTTAGACTATTATGATGTGCCAGCTCTTTAAGAAGAGTATGACAGTCCCACACAAGCCTGGAACGGAAACAATAAGATTTCAGCGCTAGCAGTGCCGCTTGGCTGTCAGACATAATAATAACTGTAGCGCCTTTTGGTTTATTCAGTAGAAGTTTATCTGCGCACAGCTCTATGGCATGTACCTCAGCCTGAAACACAGTGGCGGTTTGTCCCATTGCCGTCCATATTTTACAATTGGGTTCAAATACGCCCGCTCCAGTTCCACTATAGGTCTTAGAGCCGTCCGTGTACCAGACTGAAGCACCTTCCCCAAAATCTGGTAGACCAGATTGCCATGATACACGATCTCCCAGAGTCACCATATATGGTTTCTCAAAATCATATACCTTTGGCATGTTATCGTTTACTGAGTCGGTTAGGTCCTTCTGATTAAATTCCTGTAGAATTTTAAGGTGACCGACAAGGTCTCCTGCCTTTCTGGTATTGCTAAGGCTATTTATTAATTTTTCTTAAATAAAATTTTTAGCTTTTCCAGCACTGCTCGACTCAATTTTGCCACAAAATTGTGCCCTACACCCCCACTCTTTTCCTTCCTGCACCTGAAGGTATCTGTGTTAACAAAAACTGTTTGGCGTCATTAAACCGTGCCCAGAAACCAAAGAAAAACTTCCGGGGGTTGATTCTGTAAGAAAATATTTATAGATATTTGTCTTGATAAGACACACTTTACAACAATCCATTCTAAAAACTCTGAGGATATTATTATGCCATGTACAGGAATGTTTCTCCCTAGTTTATAAATATGAATTTTTAAAAATACGACTTTTGTATAGCATGTGTCACAATTCCCCAGAAACGCAATTACATTCTCATGTAAGCCCACATAACATTGTGAAGTTCGCGGGATACCTATTGAATTCCATAAATTACATTACGTAAAAAAAATTGCGGATTCCATCGCTACCTCAGAAAATTCTTCTATGTTTTTTTTTCGTTCATTGTTTTTATTTTAATAATCTTTTTACATTTTTAAATTTTTCATTACATATACATAACTTGGGGCTGATTTTATGAACGCCTTTTTCACGTTGGAATAAAAAGTTGGCCATATTTCTCGGTAACTTGCGTTTCGCACGAAGAGCTTCGATTTTATTAGCGGGGTTGGTCCTTTAGCAACCCTTTCTCTGTTACTCGTAGAAGCATAAATTAATACTATTTTTATTTATTAGACACTGTAAATATCTTCCAAAAAAGCAGAAGGAGAAATGGTTCACATATTCGCTAAATCAAAGTTATGACGCTTTTCTTGTTTATTGCTTCAACCAGTATCAAAAGAATTTTCCAAAATAATGAGCAAAAATTTTTTTTCTAACCCTCAGTCAGAGCAGGTACGAAAAAGGAGTGGGAGTTATTTAATTCCATTATATTTTTAATGCAAAGGAAAACTCTATTTGGATTCAATCCACCACTCGGAAATTTGTTTATCTGCAAGCCATCTGTAAAAATTTTGTACTGTCCGCAATCGCATCTGAAATATGTAAAGTAAAGGGTGATCAATTTAACACAAAGGTTCGACTTCTGTGTTATTTGAAAAGGTACCCTTTGTGTTTTGTTACAGGTATCTTATGTCAGTGTGAAAAGCGGTTCACATTTCTCAGAACTGTTACACAGCATGAATTCCCAAGAACTCAGCAGGGTATCTGATGATATTCCAGCTTTGTCCTTCTAGTAAATTTTTCTATTTATTACATAACTTGAGTTCGATACGCACTACTTTGAAATGTCCCACGCCAAAAACGAAGACAACGTAAGACTAGAAATAGAATTCTAAAATTTTCAGAATTGATTTGAAGCGGAAAATTAGAAAGGAAGGTCTCAATGTTTTTGAGAAAGGAGCCATTAAGGATAGACGTTTCAAATTTAACTAATAGACAATGGTGCCGAACTCTATCAAACGCGTTTTTTATGTCGTAACAGATAAATTGATGAACATGGGTTATAAATACATCATTTCTATCGTAAACAGAAATCTTAAATTAGTTCAATCAAATGGAAATCAAATTATATCCAGCGAAGGTTTATAAATATCCTGAATGTCAAGACATTTATAAAACGAACCGTAATCATTCTGTCAGTTTGACTGGTACCATTTTCACAAAATTATGCAATTGACAGTGAATTATCCATGGATAATTCAAATTCTAATAATCACTGGGCCTGTAGTGTTGGACATTTCGACTGTCCCATTTCAAATCCTAGTATGTGCTTTTTAGAGCATTTTAAAGAAGAATCTGAACACCTTTTTTTACCCAGCTATCAACAATAAATATTATTAATCCGATATATAGGGCTTCGTCCAATCACGGAGCTTCGATAGACTATTTTCTAAATTGTTGCGATTGTGACAATTCCGTCTGATGCATTTCAAATTTTTTTACAAAAATAGACGGCAAACGGCTAATAAATATCGAAAAATAAATACCTATGCAATAAAAGAAAACGTGCCGGCTGCAAACAAAGTATTTTAGTATTTAGCAAGAGTATTTAGAAGTTGTGGCAGGCGATTCACTGTGGTGTCGCGATATGGCGCGCGCGATGCGATACCAGCATCGTGCGCGTCGCATTCATTGTTCTCACTAAAATTGCACCTTAAATGTCACCACACAGAAGCGGGTTGGCTAATAGACCAATAGGACATCCATGGAAGAACAACAACGTTACGAATAATCGAGAGAAGGCACATTTTGGACGGAAGAGAGTGATATTAGAGGAATATCATCGCAACAGGGTTATAACGTATCAGAACAAAATAACAGGTCCCACATGGTATAATACGTTTTGGATACGTTTGGCAGTATGATATTAGCTTACACACTGTCATGAAAGCACTAGAGAACAGAGTTGATAACACTATCGTGAAATATATGAAAATATCGCCGTGTATACCGAATTATCGCAATTTTTTCACCTTCGCGATATCATTTTTTGTCGACATCGACTTGACAAATGAATATCGAGTTGACGTTAAAAAGTTTACCACTGCATTGCCATACCATCACGATCATCATCAATGGCGCGACAACTCAAATCGGGCCCTGGCCTCCTGTCAGGTTTCTGGACAGTGGTCTTTTTTCGGTGATGCGCTGTAGGCGCCTCGCCCAACCCCCAACTTGGAGGGCCAGTCCTACTTATTTATTACACTTCGTTAGGAAAAGGGTGGGAGTTTTCACCTGACTATGACATGTTGGAGTTCTTCTAGCTATGCTGCAAGTCCAACTATATCATACTTTTTGCCAGCTTCCTGAGACGCACTGGTGTTACTTGCCATCCAGATTGACTCCATGCTCCCTCCTCCTTTCTCAACCGGGCTTGGGACCGGCTATGGCTGAATTCCGGAGTGCCATCACGATACGTATATAAAAAGCTGAAGGCACTCTCGCACTCACCCACAATCGTTCTATTCTCTCACGGCGCTGCAAAGCAAATGCATCGCAAATGAATCATTAACGATTCACCTAGGTGAAATATACGTTCAGGGCTAAATTCACTAACTATTTTTGGGGGAACCATTGATGATTCATGGATCGGAAGTGAATCATCTGGGTTGCTCGTACGTAACGCTTTGCTGTGCACCGCATTTACAACTCATCTAAAATTAACTATAGCTTTCGCATAGGGCTTGTGCATTTTTTTCTTCACTTAAGACGAACATTTATGATTTTTTTTCCTGTTATGCGATATATTTTTGAGCATTATTCCAGTCATGTAATAGCTGCCTCTCCTCTTCTAATATACAAAAGGATTCGACAATAGCTTCTTAACACTGCATAAAGGATACAATACTAACCTATATAGATAACGAGGTTCATCCTTTGTTTCCTCACAAGTATACATCGACCTAGTATTCTATCAATAACTTTTCAATAGATTTGATTAGTGACATTTTGTTGCTGCTTTTTTCCTTGGTTTTTCCTTGCTTTTTCAAAGGAGTCCTTCTGTCTGCTATCGATCGAAATCCGGCAATAAAATTTCTGGCAACGTTGCAGAACATCTCCGATTTTAGTGTCACAGGTTGTCGTCACTGTCGGTATTATATATGTATCTGCTATAGTTGGCGTCATGCGCAGATCCTTGAGTATAGGTTCCATGATGGCTGATATTCCAGACAGTAGATATACTTCCTCTATATAATACTGTACATATCTAGACTCAGTGAAAAGGAGCTGCCAGCTCACAGCCATAAAGTACGAAAAGACCAAAAGGATAAACAATTTCTATACTATGCCAGACAGACAGGACTTTGCAATCCCGGGAGCCAAATATTAGCTATGCAATTTGGATGAATCTTTTAGTGTCCAGGCATCGCAAGACGAAGACAATTCTACGCTAGTTCTATAAATTTTTTTGATACTTTCCTTTCAATAAACTAAAAACAAAGACTAATAAATTAAGAGATATTTAAATGAAATATTTCAAATGGAAACGAAAATTGTTCCGTTTGCGTGACGTAAGTTGAAAAACAAATTAGATTGCTTGCACGGCTTTAGTAGTGTGTTCGAAAATTAATTGAATCGTCCTTATCACGCGACCGGCGAATAAATAAACTTAGTGATATGAAAATTGCATCATTTCAGCACTCCTTTTTTCATATAAATCTGCTGTTTTTCGAAAGGTGTATTTTAGCTTTCTAATTAATGCGCCGGTTAAAGATCTCCTAGAGAAATAAATCAATGTGCTTAGTTGAAATGAGCTTTAAAATTTATGTTTTTAATTGTAAAACCATTTGGTTTTTTTTTTAATAAAAAATTTAATTTCCTTTTCAGTCCGACGGAAACACTTCGTTTCTACGAGCGGCCAGAGCTGGAAATCTTGACAAAGTTTTAGAGCACCTTAAGAATAATATCGACATAAACACAAGCAATGCTGTAAGTACTCTCATGTTACAATAAAAAAAAAGTTTTTTTCCGTGTTGCATGCTAGGCCGTAATGGCAATTCGCAATTAAATGATAAAAGTGAAAATATAACAAGAATAATGACGTGGAGGAAGAAACCCAAGGCTCTGTGTGTAAAATAGAAGGAAAAGTCAAAGGTTATGTTTGAATTTTTTCCGCAATTACACTGTGAAAAGGATTTCTTTTTAAACGTTGTATGTTCGTTATTCACATTACGCGATGCTTACAAAATTTTGAATCAGACATATGCCAGCGGCAATTGGATAAAATGGAGTCGGTATTCATAGATTTAGTAAATATCCTTTTCGTATAATGACGCAGGATTACGTTTTATATCAACTTTTATCTCCTATCAAAGCACAAACTCTGAAATGTAAAGACAAAACTAAGGAAATTACGTGTGATACGAAAGCTTACAATGTGAAAAGTATGTCTGAACTCTGGGGCGATATAATTTATAAGGAAAATCAGATTTGTCCAAACAATTGAAAACAACTTTGGAGGATAAAGGAAATCTTAAATAAGGGATAGGGATGATTTGTTTAGAAGACTTGTTCTATTTATTAGATCAAAAATCCCCAAGGTCTGTTTCTTGCTAACATTTCATGGATCCAAACAAGGCATAGCGTGGTCCCGATGCTTAGGGGTTGTTTATATCACTGCACATTACACGTACATCTTATTTTTCCACTTTTTTTTGTTGAGTTAATATTAATGGGAAAATATATTTTAAATATTAATAATAACACAGATAATGCAAAAATTTGGAAAAAAAAATAAAGAGTGAAGAAAAATCACACACTTTACTTTATTATTTTCTAATAATACAGTATTGTGATCGATTTTTAAAAAAAAAAAATTGGCCACCCTGAAAAATTTTTTTTTCACATTTCATGACTAGTAGACACGAAAAAAGCAAAAAAAAATTCAGTCCGTCTGTCCGCCGTACGCAAAATCGTTTGAAGGTTCGTAGCTCCCAAACGGTTTGAGATATTAAATTGAAACTTTCTTTATGAATAGACTGCGTAGGCCCCTTGAAGTGACCAAATTCTGAGGGGTATGGTTGTGAGGGGGGAGGAGTGAGGAGGGATGTGCGTTTTAGAGGGCAAATTTTGGTTTCTAAATCACAGCAACCGCTTATGCTAGGAAGCTGAAACTTGGAATTTATATTGAGCTCTGATTGTGGACCCATTTGAAAAAAAATTGCCGATATGGGTGAAGGGGTGTGGGAGTCGGGGGGGGGGAATAATGCGTCCATGTCACGAAAAAGCCAAGATCGACACATTCTAAAATTCATATATCCTAAACGGTTACCGTCACAAAATTGAAACATAATAAATAGCTGTAGCTATACTAGTAGAATGGATCGGTAATAAATTTTTAAGGATTTGCAGTGACGTACGGTGGTGGGGGGTGAAAAACTTTGGATTACGATTTCTCACGAACCAATTGCACTAGACAAATAAAATTTGGTTTGTGTATAAAAAAGGTTCACAAATGAAGTTTGCTGAAAGTAAAATTTTTTAAGGGGGGCGATGACGCATGAAAGCGGAGAGGATACGAATTTTTCTAAAAAATCACGTCTCATATCTCAAGAACAGTGTAATATAGATGATTAAAATTTTTACCAGAAGTAGTCCTAATAGACGCCTAGTAGAAAAAAAATTTTGTAGGGGAAGGTGGGGAAGGGTGAAAAGGAAAAGATTCCGATTTTTATATCTGGATTACCTATTATAATGATATAAAGCTGAAACTTGGTATTTAGATAGAGCTATAGTAGTAGCATGTTGGAAAAATAAGATTTTTTATAGGGGTAGTATGGTACGGGGGTGGAGGTGTTTTTCCTATCTATAGAAGGGCTTATGCTAGAAAGTTGAAACTCGGTATGTATATGTAGATCAATAAGAAAAGTAATTTAGATAAAAAAAATTCAAATATCCATCGGCGTTCGGAAGGGGGGTGAAGAAAACGATCAGTGAAAATGGAATGCATATATTTTCATGATTATCGTCATATTTATTAGGTCTTCCCAAATATTGAATTCATTTTTATTCTACGGAGTCTTCATATAAATACAAAGAAAGTGCTTTCAGGATTTTTTGAAAGCCGATCCCTAAGAGGGTGGAAAGGGGGTTGTATACTTTTTCACAAATTTTGCCATATCCCTGAGGTCTTAGGGCTTGCGTTATAATTGCCTAAAACTTGTTTTTAAGTTTTTTCCTTTTAATTGGGTGTAAAAGAGTTGAACAAGTTTTCACGAATTCTGTCATATCTTTTAGAAGTGATAAAAAATTAAATTGGTTTTTGTTTTCTCGTGTTGTCTTCATATGTATCTATTAACTTCTTTCAGGATTTTTGGATATTCAACCCCCAAGCGGGTGTAAGGAGGTTGAATATTGATGATATATCGACTTCATTTTTACTTTCTAAGGTTAAGCGCCAAAAAGTCAATTTCAGTATTTTTAGATATTCAATCCTAAGGGGTGTAAGGGGGTTGTATGCTTTTCAAAGCTTCGACATAGTTCTTAGGTTTGATGAGATATTATATCACTTTTCACTTCCACAGACTTTTTATATAATCGCCTACAAACCCATTTCTCAATTTTTCGATATTCAACCCCCAATGGTTTGCATATGTTTTCACAATTTTTGCCATCCCTTAGTTCTGATGAGATATAAAATTGGTTATTACAGCATTTGATGTAATGATCTAAAAACCGATTTCACGATTTTTCGAATTTCAAAAAACAAGGGGTTTGAAGGGTTTGCTTACGTTTTCACGAATTTTTCAAAATCACTCGTGTCTCATGAGATATCAAGTGGCTTCTTATGAAATCGTCTAAAAACCTGTTTCACAATTTTTTCGAAATTCAAATCCCACGTGGAAGTAATGGCTTTGTATACGTTTTTACAATTCGTCATATCTCTTAATTCTGATAAGGCGACAAATTCGTTTTTACTTCTATGGGCTTTTAGTGTACATAATATACCGAAATTCGAATAGTCTACACGGGCTTTTCCAATGTTTAATCGGCTAAAAATCTCTATTTTAAATATTTTTTTTTAAGAACAAAAGAAATTTCATAATTTCGAAACAACTGATGATATACTCCGACTTTGGCCGCTCCCGAACTTTGACCCGAAAATAATAAAGTTTCGCCCAGACCATTGAAATATTTTTTAAGCTAATTCTTTAAAAAAAACATACTGCAGTCACGATCGGCTGCAAGCCAATCGTATAATACTCTAGATGAATACTGAACTCCGATTTATATTGTAGTTGGGGATAAAGTAGAATTACGTGTATGCATGTTGTATGTCCTTTATTAAGGACTGCCATTAGATTGCTACTCAAAACTAAAAGACAATATTCAGTGTTTAATTTCATATCTTGAACTGGGTAAGTCATAAAAAAAAATGTCCTTTTTGAAGGACTTTCACATGGGAGGTGCAGGAAGGACTCACTCGATTACTTACATATTTATCCTTTTCCTTGGAACCATTTAAAAATGAACGTGTACAAAATTTGAAATTCGTGGCTTGAAGCGTTCAAAAGTTATCGAAAAATATTGTTGAACACGTGTTTTAAGGACATTTTGTATGGCAGCTACCAGAAGGAGTAAAAGGATTTCGCTGATTAGTAAACTCGAACTTCGTTTTTACTCAAAACTAATTTGTACAAAATTTCCAATTCATAGCTAAAAGATTACTTGAGTTATAGTAAGTTCCGTAAATTAAGTGAAGACGTTTGGACAGGATATTTGTATGGCAGCTACACGAAGGACTAATAGGATTTTCTTCATATTCATACATTTAGCTGCAACTATTGGAAAAATAATACATACAAAATTTCAAAGACGTAGCTTAAACCCTTCCGAAGTTATCGACCAATATTCTTGAACACTTGTTTTAAGGACATTTTGTATGGCAGCTACCCGAAGGAGTAGGACGATTTTGCCCGTTAACGAACTTAGCCTTACAAATTCAACCAAACATCCAGATTCAAATTTTCAAGATCCTAGGTGAAAGCGTTCTTGAGTTATCGTGTTCACGGACAGACGGACGGACGGACGGACGGACGGCAGGCGGATTTGAGGTTTTTGGCCACAAATAAACAAAAAATTATATATAACTTTTTTTCGTACGAGGCTTGGTTCTATGCGTTACAAACTTTTCGGCTGGATTAAACTTATAATACTCTATATGATTTCATCTAGAGTATAAACACTTAACAACAAGGCATTTTTAATAATTGAAATGTTATAGGATGACAAACTTTAAAATAGATGATAGAGGAGGCCAAAAGAAACAATCAAATCAGATAATGTGTCAAGATCCCAACAAAATTTGGAATTGTTCACGGGATTTTAAAATTTTGTTTAATTTTGAAATTGTTTCCGGGTTTTTTAAAATTTTGAGGATTTCCACAACAGCTATTTAGGCAAAAAAAAAAAGATTACGTCACCTTGATCACACTGCTTAAAAGGGTATTAATAATGGAAAATGTTCAAGCTTCTAACAACGCCAGAAGCAATGCTATGATTACTAAGTTTCTATAAATTATTTTATAACAAAAAAAATTAACTATCCTCGAATCAAATCGAGAGAATAAAAATGTTAATTTCCATTTGCGTACGTACAACAGCAATTTGATAAATTCTAGCAATTTTCTTATTAAAAATTAAAAAAAATCAGTCCCTTCTGCAACTGTAACTAAACAAATTTGACTTATCGGTTAAAAAACACAATTTTGCTACTCTAGGAAATTTGTTTTTTCGTTCCGGGACTAGTAGACCCCGAAACAAAAAATGCAGTTCAGGATATTAAAAAATCCTGAAATTAGTTTTTAGCCGATTAATAGAAAGCCCGAGAAAACAAAAATCAATTCGATATCACATCAGAACTAAGAGGTATATTGGAATTCGTGAAAATGTATCCAACCCCTTTACACCCCCGTGGGGGTTGAATATAAAAAAATCCTGAAATTGGTTTGTAGACACGGAAGTAAAAACCGATTCGTTATAACATCAAACTTAAGAGATATGATGGATTTCGTGAAAATGTGTACAACCCTTTAACACCCTTTTAGTTGTTGTAAAGCAGAAAATTCTAAAAACAATTTTTGGGCTGGTATAGGAGGTTTTTTTTAGAGGTATAGTACTTTCAGTACAGATACCTGTCAAACTACCTGTCAAACTTGACTGTATCTTTTACATTTTTGTTCAGTACGTTTTGGCAAATTATCATGGAAACACTTACACCAGAACAACGTTTACAAATTGCGGAAATTTATTTTTGAAATTTGCGTTCTATACGGCAAACTCACAGATCGCTGCGTCAATTATATGGCGTAAAAATCATCTCAAGAAATGTACCTGTCAAATGGCCGCCTAGATCATGTGATTTGACACCATTGAATTACTTTTTGTGGGAATACATCAAATCACTGGTCTATGTTGATAAGCCAGCAACGATTCGACATTTAGAAGCCAACATTGGACGGGTTATATTGATGAGATAAGGCCAGAAATGCTCGAAAAAGTGACCAAAACTGTACTGATCGGATGGTGTTCATTAGACGCAGCCGCGGTGATCACATACCCGAAATTGTTTTAAAAAATTAAATGCCATAAAATAAACTTTTTAATAAAAAAAAAATTTTGCCATTTGGTATATTACGTATGTCTTTTTTCAAAAAAGGAATACTATACCTCTAAAAAACACCGTATATATAAAAAGTGACTAGACGCAAAAATTAATTCGAGATCTAATTATACCTAAAGGATATGGCGAAATTCGTGAAAATGTATACAACCCCTTTACACCTTCTTAGGGTATTAGGCCTATTTCCCGTACAAATTCCCGGATCCTGTCTTGCATACATTTTTCTCCACATCTCTGAAGTCTGAGGGGCGCTTAATTAAATCGCCTAAAAACTAATTTGACGGTTTTTTGGAATTCAACCTTCAAAGGATCTAAAGGAGTTAAGCCCGTTTTCCCAAATTTTGTAATATCTCTAAGATTTGATGCGTTAAAAAATTAGTTTTATCTTTTACAAGTCTAAAAACTAATTTGAGGTTTTTTTTTTTTGAGGTTTTTTTGAAACTCATCCCCAAAGGGGATTTTTAAAAAAAATTTCGTCAGGTTATTGAAATTTTTGAATTCTTATTATCTTCAAGGAGAATTAAATTTTAGTAATCAAGAACATGTACTTTTTACGGAATTCAGTAAATATCGAATCTAAAAATGTGATAATTACCAGTCTCTAGATATTCGTTTTTTATGGCCTTACAGACAACCCGAAGTGGGCCTTCGGCTCTTTGATATTTATCTGATTCAAAAACTCACAAGATACTGTAGAATCTTTTAATTGACTAATCCTTTAGGGATTAGTTGTCTTGAAATTGATCGGTCTTTCGTCCGATCTAAGTTTAATTCTCAAACTATTTTTTCCGGAGATAGGTCGTCAGCCTATCGCCTTACCTCTCGAGATAGTAGTTGAGACTGATATATTGGAAATTGGTATTGCTGAAAATAATGGAAGAACTATAAGGGACACACGACAGACTAGCAATGACACTATTATATTATAGTTTATGTTTTAGCTATACCCACTGCAGATCAAAATTTTTCACCTGTAATATTGCGCTCTGATTTGGGTCCAGAGCTATGATCTGAAGAATCATATTTTTCATATAAGCGGAGTAACGGTCCAGCGGGAAGGTCGTGATTTCTAGGAACAAGTAGGTTGGAGATCTAGAACAGGTTTTAATTCTTTTTAGTGTTAGCAGTAACACCCATGCTATTTGCCAACTGAGTAGAACTAAAAACAGAATTCATATGTACTGTAATGGAATTGTATATATATATCGGAGTTTCAACTTTTCAGTATAATTTGTTTATGATATAGTATTCAAAGTTTCTTTGTTATAAAAATTATTCAAAGTGAAATCAACTAAATATGTAGGTAGGTACATCGTATACGTTCTGCACGATTATTAAATCCTAGTTTCTCATACTAAAAACATACAATACAAACCACACAGCATCCTTCGTTATTGGAAATTCGATATCCTTGTCCAACAACAAAGTAAAGCCAAAAGTTTTCCAATCATTTCCTGATTTGCCATTTCATAAAAACTTTTTAAAAATACTGACCCGTATCTCGCGACATATGCATGAATGCCCGCAATGGATTTATTCGCAGAATATCTAATTTTCGGAATTGTTTGAAAGTTTTTTCATCATGCTGTTGGTTTCTTCTGGATTTTGTTCATTGCAGGTAGTTCAAGCTTCCGCCCCAATTCCGAAAAATGAAATGTTATTTATGAGATGGATATTCTTCCAATTTGTCACTATTTCTACATACCCCTGAATAATATCTGCAATATCCTGCTGTTGAAGAATGTTTCCTGGCAAAACTTTTATTACAGAGCCATTCATTTTGAGTATCGGTAATGCATTTTTATATCATTGGTGTATTACAATTTAGGACTTCAGGAATATGTCAGAACACTACCTTATTTATCAACCTAAATAAATTATTTTTTTATGTAAATAAGTTTGAGAGTAACTTCAAGTTCGGAGTGATGAAAATAACCCAACACCGTCGATCAGCTCCCGTAAAAAAGTCGTTAAAAAAAAAATCTCATACCGTATTTCGAGTAGGTTCCACACAAAAGTGCACTTGAGTTAAGTTGGGCACTTGTCACCTTTGTAATTTTAAATTTCGAACACATTAGTTTCTTATAATTTGAATAGGAGTGGTTATTAAGAAATTGTACCCGTGTCTTCGAATCGTTTACGTACAAATGTACTTAAAAATTTTGGTCACACTTGTTAATCTAATTTTATTGTCAATCATTTAACCTTTCGAAATGCCTGAAAAATATTATGCAATTAGTAATTGCTTGCTTATGTATCACTAGCTAGGCGTCTTCTATGGCACTACACCACAAATAGGACGTTGGTTGGTGGATCTTGGTTTCCTTGATTATTTTCATTAAAACCTCTTTATTACCAATCCAACCATCACAACGACATTCACTTTTTCATGGACAGATTGTTAGCCTATCGCTAGAACAACCCTTAAGCCAAGAAAATACAAAATTTTACGGTATAAATTTTTTTGGACATTTCAATCTAATAATTATTAAAAAGAAGACGAAAAAAGTGTCCCATTTAAGTCATCATTTATTCGCGAAATCAGAATAAGATCCATGCATCGGCAAGTATGCAGTCATATGCGTGAATTCTGCCACTAAAGTTCATTATACATATTTATTTTCCTTTTTCCGCACTATAGTATGCATTGGAATATAATCTTTTATCGCGACATACGCGAAAAGTTGAGCTAATTCGTGAATGTTTTTTTTATGGCAGAATCATATTTTTTATGTTTAAAACTTTATCTTTGACAAAATAAACATTTGAATATAAAGTGGAATACCTACGAGTACACTATATTAATCAAACCATTAACAAAATTATACGCGTTCTTGAGTTATCGAACAAACATTCGGGTAGACAGACAGGCAGACAAGCCAGTTCTTAGCTTTAAAAAAAAAACAAAAGTATAAGTTAGTCACGACTTTCTTTCAATCGTTTGGACTTGGATTAAAAGACTATTAAATAGATACCTACTCTATATTGTTATCGTAGATGGGACTGTAAAAAGTGATAGCCACTATTAGTCTAACACAAATACCGCAAAGTGCTGCTGTAGTCATTTATTCCACCTGACCTTTTTAAATGCAAGGGAAGTTCTTAATGACAATTTAGTATTAGCATTTGACCTTAACTTGGTTAATAGGAGTTCCATATCCAAACTTTTTCTTAGTCATAAAGAACTTTAGAACTCAAGACTGTGAAAAGGTCAAACGAAGCTTATCCGTATGCAAATTAGGATGAAATTGCAACTAGAAATATAAAAAAAATCTGGGCGAAACTTTATTATTTTCGGATCAAAGTTCGGTAGCGGTCAAAGTCGGAGTATATCATCAGTTGCTTCAAAATTATGAGGTTTTTTAGAAAGTTAGTTTTGTTCTTAAAAAAATATTTAAAATAGAGATTTTTAGCCGATTAAACATTGTAAAAGCCCGTGTATGGTAGACTATTCGAATTTCGGTATATTATGTACATTAAAAGCCCAAGAAGTAAAAATTAATTTGCTGCCTTATTAGAATTAAGAGAAATAACGAATTAGGGTTTGAATTTCGAAAAAATTGTGAAACAGGTTTTTAGACGATTTCATAAGAAGCCACTTGATATCTCATGAGATACGAGTGATTTTGAAAAATTTATGAAAACGTAAGCAAACCCTTCAAACCCCTTGGTTCTTGAAATTCAAAAATTCGTGAAATTGGTTTTTAGGTCATTACGTCAAATGCCGTAATAACCAATTTTATATCTCATCAGAGCTGAGGGATGGCAAAATTGTGAAAACATGTGCAAACCCTTTGGGGATTGAATATCCAAAAATTGAGAAATGGGTTTGTAGTCGATTATATAAAAAGTCCGTGGAAGTGAAAAGCGATCTAACATATCATCAAACCTAAGAAATATGTCGAAGCTTTGAAAAGCATACAACCCCCTTACACCCGTCTGGATAGAATATCTAAAAATACTGAAATTGACTTTTTGGCGATTATATAGGAAACCTTAGGGAGTAAAAATGAATCCGATATGTCATCAGATCTAAGCAATATGTAAGAATCTGTGCAAACATATGCAACCTCCTTAGACCCACTTGAGGGTTGAATATCCAAAAATTCTAAAAAGAAGTTAATAAATAATATGAAGACAGCACGAGAAAGAAAAAAATCTGCCAACAGTCTGGGCGCAACTTTATTATTTGCGGCCAGAAGTCCGGAACGCGTTTAATTCGGAGACGCGGTGTAGGTTACTATGTGATTGAAAACCTAAAAAAGGTCACGGAAGCGGGTAGAATGGGGTCGCGCTAGAATACTTAAACGCCGCTGTCACATATAACATATGAATTACATAATTGGGTTATACTCCGGGAAGAGGTCTAAGTCATAGTATAAAATCAGTTGTCATACGCGATTAGGAAGTTTTTCGTGATTAGGTTTTTGGCCATTATATGAAATCGGAAATGCATTTGTAGGCGATTATGATGAGAATCAATCCTAAAAAATATTTCGAAGGCCTTACGTCCTATTGGAGTTGAATATCTAAAAATACTGAAATCAACTTTTGACGATTATGTACGAAGCATTAGGAAGTAAAAATGAATTTGATATCTCATTAGAACTAAGAAATATGTAGGCATTTGTAAAAACATATGCGACCCCCTTGCACCCACTTTGAGGTTGAATATCAAAAAATCCTGAAATTAGTTTTTAGATATATGTAAAGCCCGAGGAAGTGAAAACCAATCCAATATCTTATCACTCGTAAGAGATAAGACGAAATTCGTGAAAACGAGTTCAACCCGTTTATACCCTCTTAGGGGTTGAAAAAGGAAAAAAACCTTAAAAACGAGTTTTAGGTGATTATTAAACAAGCCTGTGGAAGTAAAAAGTTATTCGATATCTAATCAGACCAGAGTCATATGGCTGAATTCGTGAAAATGTATACAACCCCATTACACAACCGTGGGGGCCGAATTTCAAAAAATCCTGAAAACACTTTCTAGGTATTTATATGAAGAATCCATAGAATAAAAATGAATTCAATATTTGGAAAAACCTAATAGATATGACGAAAATTGTGAAAATATATGCATTCCATTTTCACTGATAATTTTTTTTTGCCCCCCTTCCGTACACCAACGGATATTTGAAATTTTTTTAGTCTAATTTACTTTTCTAGTTGATTTACATAGTTGATTTACATTTACATATTATTAAAATAATAAAGTAAAACCAATTCAATTTCTTATCACTTCTGAAAGATATGACGAAATTCGTGAAAACGTTTTCAACCCGTTTATACCCTCTTCGGAGCTGAAAAAGGAAAAAACTTAAAAACAAGTTTTAGGCGATTATTACGCAACCCCGTGAAAGTGAAAAGATATTCGATATCGATCAGACCTGGGGGATACGGCAGAATTCGTGAATAAGTATGCAACCCCTTTACACCCTTTTATGGGTAGAATTTCAAAAAATCCTGGACAAGCCGTAGAATAAAAATGAATTCAATATTTGGGAAGACCTACTATATATGAATAAAATCGTGAAAATATATGCATTCCATTTTCACTGATCACTTTTTTTGCCCCCCTTCCGAACCCCAATGGATATTTGAAATTTTTTTTTTATCTAAATTACTTTTCTTGTTGATTTACATATACTTACCGAGTTACAACTTTGTAGCATAGGCCGTTCTATAGATAGGAAAAACACCCTTCACCATCGTACCATACTACCCTTATAAAAATTATATTTTTCTAACATACTACTACTACATGTCTATCCAAATACCAAGTTTCAGTTTTATATCATTATATGTTCTCGAGATATAAAAATCTGAACTTTTTTTTTTCACAATCACCCTCTACACCCTCACCCCCAGCTAGGGTCTATTAGGCCTACTTTTGGTAAAAATTCTAAGCATCTATCTTACACTGTTCTTGACATATGAGACGTGATTTTTTTGAAAAATTCTTATCCTCTCCACTTCCATGCTTCTCCACCCTCTTAAAAAATTGTACTTTCATCAATCTTTATTTGCGAATCTTTATACAGAAACCGAATTTTATTTTGCTAGTACAATTGGTTCGTGAGATATAGTAATCTAAAGTTTTTCACCCCCCCCCTCCCTCGTACGCCACTGCCCGCGCTCAAAAATTTGTTTCGAATCTATTCTCCTAGTATACCTACAGATGTTCACTAAGGTTTGATTTCGTGACATTAATCGATTACGAGATATGGATTTTAGAATGTTTCAATCTCGGCTTTCGAGTGTCTCGGACGCATTATTTCCCGCCACCCCCACACTACTTCACCACTTCACCCATATCTGAATTTTTTTGCAAATGGGTCCACTATTGAAGCTCTATATAAATTCCATGTTTCAGCTTCGTAGCATAAGTGGTTGCTCAGATCTAGAAACCAAAATTTTCCGTCTAAAACGCTACCACCACCGCCCCCCTCACATCAGCTATGCTATTCAGTGTGTAGTCTAGAAAAGCTTGTAAAGAATTATGTAACATATGCCTATGAAGATGACAATATATAATAATAATTAATCACCACCCCTCAGAAATTGCTCACTTCAAGGAGCCTACCCAGTCTACCCACAAAAAACAATTCAACTAAATAGCTCAAAAGGTTTGGGTGCTACGAGACTTCAAACAATTTTGCGTACACCGGTCGACGTACAGCTTATGGCGTACGGTGGACAGACGGACTGAAATTTGTTTTTGCTTTGTTCGTGTCTACTAGTCATGAAACGTGAAAAAAAAATTTTTAGGGTAGCAAATGTTTTTTTTTAAAACCGATCACAATACTGTACGAATATTATTGAAATAATAAAGTAAAATCCGCGCGATTACCTACTTCAACTTAATTATTTTTGTAAATTGTAATCATTATTTTTTTTTATTCAGAAATAATAAATAATAATTAAAAAAAACATACTGCAGTCGCATCGGCTCCAAGCCAACCCAATGATACTCTAGATGAAAAACTGAACTCCGATTTATATTGTAGTTGTAAATAAAGTAGAATAAGGAGTTCGCATGTTTTTTGTCCTTTATTAAGGACCCCGATTTAGTTGTTACTCTAAACTAAAAGACTTTCATCAGTGTTCAATTTCATATCTGGAATTAAGTGAGTCACCGAAAGTAAACCTTTCCATTTTCCAGGACTTTCACATAGTAGGTGCAGGTCGGACTCACTCGATTTCTAGCATATTTATCCTTTTACCTGAAACCATTAAGAAATTAATACAGCTCCCTGAGGATGTAGGACGATTTTGCCCGTCAACGAACTCAGACTTACAAATTTAACCAAACTACCAGATTCAGAATTTGAAGATCCTAGGTCAAGTCGTTCTTTAGGTATCGTGCATACAGACAGACAGACTGAGAAAGGGACGGACGGACAGACAGACGGACGGCAGTAAACGGGTTTGTGGTTTTTGGCCGCAACTGACCATAAAATAATCCTTTTTTGGCCCGAGGATCGGTTCTATGCGTTACAAACTTTTGGGCTGGATTAAACTTATAATACTCTCAGATTTCATCTAGAGTATAAAAATCTAAATACGTTTGTAAAAGATCTTAATAACTTAAGAACTAAAATACCATAAGTAGACAAATAAGTTATTTTAAACTAACAAACATTTGCACGGTATCGAAGAGGATCAATAAATTAATGAAAATTTTTTATATCGGTTACAGTTCCACACCCAGTCCTACGCGGATAGCGCTACTAAGTCATGTATGCTAATCTTTTGTGTCATTTGAAGTCCTCCCTGCTGTGTCATGTGCACAAAAGCCTATTGTAATTCGGAAGTAGCACAAATTTACTTTGATCCCAATTATATACCGTGTTTGTATTTCAGTTTAAATCCGCCATATTGTCAATTTCAATTATCTTAAATACGATTAAGTTTCGATTGGCAGTCTTGAGGCTAATTACATGAGCATGGGCTTGATACGGCCTTCATAGGCTGATCAATAATCTGTGCCAGTGATGTGTGACAACCTACCCTACAGATATAATTAAAATTGATTTTTTTGTACTTAAAATAAATGCAAGCAACCGGCATAGCATTTAGCGATGAAGTAGTTTCGATTTTTTGAGGGAGCATTGGACGACTATATTTTTATTGCGCCATAAATGCAAAACATAACTAACCCTATTTAAAAAATTGTTCCGAAGTCCTCGTGCTTCAGTATAATTTTTGTGGTATCTTAATTTCGGTTTGCTTAAAATATACAAAAACCTGTGCATATCCATTTAAAAATCGAGTATTTCTCCGAAAATTCTCCACACTATTCGATTATTTACTTCACTTTTTCACAGAACATCAGCTATCACGTGAAAATTTTTTTAACCACTTTTATCCTCTTTCGAGTTGAATAAAGAAAAATCTAAATTTAAGCATTTACGAAATTAAACTGCAGAAGCAAAAATTAATTAGTTATCTCATCAGTTTTAAGGAATATTGAGTAAATCGTGAAAATGAACTTAACCCCTTTTCACCGCTTTGGGGTTGAATTCCGAAAAACTCCTGAAAATGCTTTTTATGCGTTCCTATGATGTCTCATTCGGCCTGGGAGATATTTAGGCATTGTTGAAAGGCTCCTAGCCCTTGGAGTTCGTGAAAACATACTGAACTCCTTTTCACTCTTTTGGGGGTTGAATGTCAAAATTCCGATAGGATTTTTAGGGTTGCCTGTAGAAGTGAAAATCAATTTTATATCTTAGAGATATTATTGTAAGTATGTAGTTGTAAAAACATATTAACCATATTCCACCATCTTTGGGTTGAATATCAAAAAACATTGAAATAAAGTGATTTTTTGTCGGTTTTATCAGAAAAGTACGTAGAAGTTTAAACTCATCGCTTTTAAGAGATATTGAGGAATTCTTAAAAATATATTTTACCCGAAAAATTGTGTAAATTTATGTTAGGCGAAAATCATTAAGCTTAAGCGATTTTAATGAATAAAAAAACCTTTTTTTTGCTGAGAACATTTTATGGTACCAGGTAAAGCGGTTTGTCGAGGCTTAACTGCTGTTTTCCATTATTCGACCATTTTTTTAAACTGCTCAGCCTTTTTTTGGTCGTGTAAAACTACCAGCTACCGTGATCTTTTTCAAGCTTCATATGATTTAAATTTCTAAAGTAATGCGGTATTATTGCTGCAGAATTATAATATAATTTTTTTTACGATATCACCTACAATAATGGTTACTTGATCTAATTAAGAAATAAATTCTTTGAGAAATCACATCAAAAAGATCGCACTTTCTTTGATAAAAAATTTGATTTTTGTCTCTCATTTTAAATCGAGAAATTGTCTTACAAGATTAGGTACAACCTAAGATAATTTTTCAATTTGCATGATAATTTTTATTGGCTGGAAAACTTTGTAAAAAATACGCACTAGTCACCTTTTTTAACGTCCGACCAATAATTTAAAAAAGGTTAATTTTACTTCGGTATGAAGGTATGCAGTAATAAATATTTGATGGTTTTCTTTTTCTGTCTTATTGAAATTGTTGACTGGGTAGATATTGTCATTGAAGGGTCATGCGATTTGAAAAACCTTCTCTGGAAAGGTCAGTTTGAAAACTGTATTGAACTCAGTCCAAAGGAGCTGTTTCACCATCGGGTTGCATTTGAATCAAAAGAGAGTGTGTTACGCAATTCTAAAAAACACCCTTGCTGGTGGTGTTGTCGAGGATTCTTCCATATGTACGTTGTTGAATTGAATTGCATTTGCATAACTTCTCCGTTCAAATCGTTTTCAGTTATTCGGATTTCTTGAATAAATTGTTGATCCAACAGGAGCGTTAAAGCTTTTGATGTGAATAAAATATTTGGGACGCACCCTTTTTTGGTTCGAGTCTCGCCTATTTCATTTCAAATTTTGTTTAATAAAAAATTTTCTTCTTACATTTCAGAACGGCTTAAATGCACTTCATCTCGCTTCTAAGGATGGCCATATTCATGTTGTCTCCGAGCTTCTTAAGCGCGGTGCGATTGTCGATAGTGCTACAAAGAAAGGCAATACCGCTCTGCACATAGCATCGCTAGCAGGCCAAGAAGAAGTTGTTAAATTACTACTACATCATAACGCATCGGTTAATGTTCAATCACAAAATGGTTTTACACCGCTTTACATGGCCGCCCAAGAGAATCACGACTCGGTCGTGAAACTTCTTCTGGCGAATGGAGCGAATCAAAGTCTGGCCACTGAGGATGGCTTTACTCCACTTGCAGTTGCAATGCAGCAAGGCCATGACAAGGTCGTAGCCGTATTATTGGAGAGCGATACGCGCGGTAAGGTTCGATTACCGGCATTGCACATTGCTGCGAAAAAAGACGACGTTAAGGCTGCAAGTCTTCTACTTGAAGTGAGTGTCCGTACTACAAATCTCGGAATAGTAGTAATGTTTCCTTAATTTTTCAGAATGACCACAATCCGGATGTGACATCGAAATCGGGATTTACACCACTGCACATTGCCTCCCACTATGGGAACGAATCCATTGCCAATTTGCTGATACAGAAAGGAGCTGATGTTAACTATGCTGCCAAACATAACATTAGTCCGCTACATGTTGCTGCCAAATGGGGTAAAACCAATATGGTGTCTCTGTTGTTGGAGAAGGGTGCGAATATCGAGAGTAAAACGCGAGATGGCCTAACACCGCTGCATTGTGCCGCTCGGTCCGGCCACGAACAGGTCGTGGATATGCTTCTGGAACGGGGTGCACCGATTAGTGCGAAAACGAAAAACGGCCTTGCACCGCTCCATATGGCCGCCCAAGGTGAACACGTCGATGCCGCCCGAATCTTGTTGTACCATCGCGCACCGGTAGATGAGGTTACGGTCGACTATCTAACCGCTCTTCATGTAGCCGCTCACTGTGGTCATGTTCGTGTTGCAAAACTGCTCCTCGATAGGAACGCTGATGCCAATGCCAGGGCTCTGAACGGCTTCACACCGCTTCACATCGCTTGCAAGAAGAATCGCATCAAAGTAGTTGAACTACTTTTGAAGCATGGTGCAAGCATAAGTGCTACTACTGAGAGTGGCCTAACTCCACTTCACGTGGCCTCCTTTATGGGATGTATGAATATCGTCATCTATCTATTGCAGCACGAAGCAAAAGTGGACGTTCCCACGGTACGTGGTGAGACACCACTTCATTTAGCTGCTCGAGCAAATCAGGTAAGTACCTAATGAAACTAAGGAACTTTGTAACAACAACGTGCTCTTTACATCCCACCAGACCGACATCATACGCATCCTACTGAGAAACAACGCTCAGGTGGATGCCCGGGCCCGGGAACAGCAAACACCTTTGCACATTGCATCACGTCTCGGAAACGTCGATATCGTTATGCTACTCCTACAACACGGCGCTCAGGTGGATGCAACCACCAAAGACATGTACACTGCACTTCATATTGCCGCCAAGGAAGGACAAGACGAGGTAACGAAACTTATCGCTAAAAAGATCATGGACCACGTAGATACGGTTTATCTAATGCAATTATTTTGGATACGACAACGAGAGTATTTCATTTGAGCTATCAAATTATAGTACGAATTTTCATAAGGTCACCTTTGAGGTGATCCAATTTAAATCGAAACTATGTCACCGATCCGACATCATATTTTCTGGAGAATGAGAAAGATTTATGCTGGTCCATTCGACTTACAAAATACAAATTTCTTCCGCGGTCGGTTTATGAAGAAAGACAACCACGATTTTATTGTTATAAATTATTTCTAATTTTATCATTGACTCTGAGCTGATTGTTAAGTTTTCATCTGTTTGTTTCTTCTTTTTTTTATATCAAGACACAAAATTTGTTTCGTTCTGTTTCAATAAAAAGATTTTATTGTCAAAAGTGAAAATTACTTATTATTTTATATATAATGTATTTTTTTTTTTTAATTTTTATAAACTTTTTATTTCATACCTTCAAAATTTTTTTGATGAGAAAAATGCATGCAATTTGATTTACTAATTTTTTTTGATTTCTGCACTATTTCAAGTAACCTTTTTTGATAAATTTAACAAGCTCTTTGGGTTTTTATGAGAATTTTTGAGATAATTTGGACAATTTAAAAATAAAAAAAAATTGCAAGAAATCGATTATATCGTATCTATGAAGCATGATCTTTTCAAGCTATTCCGAATTTAAAACAATAACTAGAAAAGTGAGAGAAGCTATACTCAGTACTTTAGCAGAGGTAAACGCATTTTGATAAATACACCATCAATGTTAAGAATAAAACCTCGCTGTCACCTCAATGCTGAGAGAAACTGACTAACTAAGAACTAACCCAGTTGATTGAGAACTGCCAATATATACTAATATAGATTAACAAATTACCAACTAGTTATATAAAATGCTAATAATTCTGGACCACGCAATCTTACAAACAATCAACTAATTTTGATACGCTGCAATTTAATTATCCTGCTAGAGGTTCGAATGTCAAACATGATAACACGTTTCCGCGTTTTTCTGGACCACTAAAAAAAAATTTATTCCTAACTACCCCTCACATGTCCACTCCCTACTAACAACATGTCGCAGGCAAACAATAATGTTCTGAAGCATCAAGCAAGAATTAGAAAATAACAACTTTTAACAAAAAATTGTGACAAAGCAATTGTTCTTTTGAAAAGACTAAGCACTAGTATTTTTAAGCCGGTTCTTAATGGATAAAAGAATTCCGCGTAGCTATTGTAGGTCTACTCAAAGCTGTGAAAGTGCACACAGAGTATTGATACTGTCGGTGATACAGAAGCCTACTAAAATAATTTACTTCAAATTTAGCCATCAAGGTTGCTAGTTGTTATTTCACAGCATTAATTAAAATTGGACAAATATTTTATCTCATACCATTTTTTTGAGATAAGAAAAAGATCGTTTAGTTCAATAATGTATACTTTAAAATATTTTCCCAATGTTTCTTATTTACTTGAATGGGTTCAATTTATATCCTGGATTAAAAAAAATCTTTTTTAATGGTTGAATCTCATAGTAAACGAAACGGATAGTAACACCGCATCTAAGCATAAAACGCGTTCCGGACCCAAAAAGTAATAAAGTTACACCCAAACAGTAGGCAGATTTCTTATGTATTTATTAATTTATTTTTTCAAATTCAATGAAGACAGGGGATAAAATATCGAAAAAGCCCGTTAGGGGTTGAATATCGAAAAATTTTGAAACCGATCTTTAGGCGATTATACAGGGTGGGCCAAATACAAATTTCTTTTTAAAAATGCAATAAAATTAACAAAATTAAATTTTTTCCATGTATTATGGCTTTATTAGTAAGAGTAAACATTTCCATTAATGATGGAACACAACTTCGTTCAAGTGGCTGCCTCGTCTGGCTGCGCAGTAGCGCATTCTGTCACTCCAATTTTCCAAGACCTTGTTGATGGTTTCGGGCTGTAGCTCACGGATTGCTTGGATGATATTGGCCTTAAGTGCTTGAATCGTTTCTGGATTGTTGCCATAACATCGGTCCTTAACGGTTCCCCACAAAAAAAATCCAAAGGGGTCAAATCGCAGCTCCGACTCGGCCAATTGACATCGCCAAGACGACTGATAACACGATTTGGGAATTTGGTGCGTAAAAGATCGATTGTGGCATGTGCTGTGTGGCATGGCGCGCCATCCTGCATGAACCGCATGAACCAGAGGTCGTACAAATCCAAGTCTTCAATTTCAGTAAAAAAAAAGTCGGATAACATGGCTATGTAACGTTCACCGTTGACCAAAACGTTGTTCCCAGCCTCACTTTCGAAGAAAAATGGTCCAATGATGCCACCACTCCACAATCCGCACCAAACTGTCACTCTCTGTGGATGCATTGGCTTCTCGACAATAACGTGCGGGTTTTCCGAGCCCAGATGCGGCAATTTTGTTTGTTAACGTAGCCTCCGAGATGAAAATGCGCCTCGTCAGAAAAGATGATTTTTCGCCCAACATCGTTGTCCAATTCAAGCTGCTCTAAGGCCCAAATTGCGAAGCGATAACGAAGCGGATGATCGTGCGCCTTCAATTGCTGAGTCAATTGGACCTTGTAAGCGAATAATCCGAGATCTTTGTGCAGAATTCTCCTCAGGCTAGTGCGTGAAATGTTGAGCTGTTGAGATCGACGGCGAGTTGATGTTCGTGGAGTGAGTCTAACACTCTCGGCTACAGCAGCCACATTCTCGTCTGTGCGCACCGTACGACGACGGGGGCCATGAGTGTTGTCCACTAGCATGCCAGAACCTTTTGCACAAACTTGCGTACATTAGGCGCGGTGGGTGCTTCATTTCGGCCAAAACTTCTTTTCAAAAAACGCACTATTTGAGCTACAGAGCACTCACTTTGGAAATAAGTTTTCAATATTTCCCAACGTGGTTCAAGCGTAAAGCTCATTTCGTTCCGCGGAGATATGATACTGACTTTCTGTCAAGATTTCGAGCGGGAAACAGCTTTCAGTGTTAAAATAACCTATGATTTAAAAAGAAACCACTAGATGGCCCACTCTGTATAGACAACCCGTTAAAGTAAAAAACAATTCGATACCTCATTTGACCTAAGAAATATGTGGGAATTCGCGACAACTCATTTTACACCCCCTTAGGGATTGAATGTCGCACAGTGCTGAAATAATTTTTAGGTTATTATATATAAAGTCCATAGAAGTAAAAGCTAATTGATATCTCATTAGACCGAATAAAAATGTTGGAATTCGTGAAGAGTATTCCTTTACTTTACACCCCCTTCGGGGTGAAAATTAAAAAAAATTTTGGAAAATCGTTTCTAGGTGCGGAGCTTGGAAGTAAAATCAATTCAACACCTCGACAAATCTAAAAGATACGCCAAAAATCCTGAAAATGTTGAAAAAAAGAAATTTTCACGGACAATTTTTTTTAAGTACCCTCAATGGAAATCTGAATTTCTTAAATTACTTCTGTAGTTTTTACATATACGTACTCAACTTTCTACCATGTGCCATTCCTGAGATACAAAAAATTTTATCTATGTGGTATTATTGGTTGAAAAGGTATTGTAATCCAAAGTTTATCACCATTCCACACCCCACATCACCCCTTCAAAATGTTAGTTCTAATATACCCTCCTGTCAGTATGCCTATAGCAATACTCACAAAGTTTGAACGATAGAACGTCAACCGTTCAATAGAAATGAATTTATCTTAATCTCAGCTTTCGAGGATTTCAGAATGTCTCAATCCCAGCTTTCGAGGATTTGGAACGCATTGCGTTTCGCCCAACTCCACACCCCTTCACCCACTATCATGGGGCTATATAAACTCCAGGTTTCATACTCCTAACATGAGCGGTTCCTGAGATCTAGAAACCAAAATTTTTCATTTAAAACGCTTCCCCACTATCCCCCTCACACCCGCACCGCCTAAAATGTTACCACTTAAAGAGGTCCATTCAAACTACCCACAAATAAAAGAGCTACGTACCTTCAAACGGTTTTGCGTACGGCGGACAGACGGACATTTTTTGGCGTCTAGTCCTAAAACGTGAAAATACAAAATTTCAGGGTAGCACATTTTTTTTTTAAATTTCAGGAATTGAAGAATGTAGCAGACACGATAAAACAATATTTAATTATTCACGAATTTTTTTTTTATAAATAAAGCGGTAGGGGTGAAAATTAATCCCCCAAATCCTCCGTGAGTCCGGATGAGCCACCTATACTTGAAATTTTCTATGTAAATAGCTAAGGGCTATTCAATAGGGACATAACAACTGTGTATTTAAATAAAACAGAATAATTAAGATAATTTCCAAACGTTGCTCGTTCGTAAACTTCGCCATGATAAAAATGTAAACCTGGACTGACGTTTTGACATTGACAGACCAGCAAAAAAGTTTAAGTGTGCGTTTATATTAAAATATAAAATTGTTATGTACCTATTGAATAACCCTTTAGTTGAAAATACAAGTTTTCCGGGCTCAATACTGTTGTTATTTATTTTTGCGTGACGTTTCCGACTCGACTGAGTCCTTTATCAAACAACTCAGTTGAGTCCGAAACGTCACACAAAAATAAATAACAACAGTCGTATTGAACCCGGAAAATTTGTATTTTCAATTCAAAATGTCCCTGCAGGAAAAATAGGCATGATTCAGAACTGAATCAGCTATTGTTTTGCAATACCATCACAGCTATGATTTATGCCGTTCCATGATTTTATTCGCGATATGCGCACCCAACCAGTATGAAATATCAGACCTGACATTTCACATCCCTGAAGTTAGCGGACACTTTTTGGCGGAATCGGTTGAATTCTTCACCATCATTTACTGCTAATTTATTGCTAATTTATTGCGAAAAGCTTAAATTTATTGCTTCAGAATTGTGATTTTTACGCAGTTTTCCGCTAAATGAAATAAAGTGAGCGGGATTTTTTAGGTAAATTTTTGAATTCTGAAGCAATAAATTTAAGCTTTTCGCAATAAATTAGCAATAAATTATCAGTAAATGATGGTGAAGAATTCAACCGATTCCGCCAAAAAGTGTCCGCTAACTTCAGGGACGTTGACATTTTGGTCTGACTCTTACCATACTAGTAATATCTACTCTAAAAAAATGGAGTCATTTGTGTTAAATCCTACACTGAACTCTTTTTTGTTACCTACGAGGAGGTAGAGGACTCTTCTAAGACACTATTTTCTTACTTCAAATATTATTTCTCTCTTACTGACTTAATAAAACCCATGGCGCTGTAGGTAGGAATCGATCCCGGTGTTGAAAGTTTTTGGACTGCGCGCGTAACCACTGCGACACCGAAGACCTTTCATTTTCATTTCCCTATGTGCAACTTAACTCAGTGTGGATTAACTATGCTACCTCAACATACATTCGGTTGGCGGAACACACATTTATCACAACTAAAAGATGCCGTAAATCGTTTGTGATGATCAACATTCTATTGGACGTTTCGGACTTATCGATAGGCCGAAATTAGATCTGATTTTGGTGTATTTAAATCAGACCTTTCAACTTTTCCCCCAAAAAGGTATGAATCATATCATACGCATACATTAAATGTCATAGCTTTTATTTCGGACCTAACGAATAGGCCAAACTCAAGTCTGATTTTAGTGTGTTCAAATCAGGCCTTAAGACATTTCCTAGATCATGATGTGATTCATATCATACGCATATGGTGAATAATCAGACCATGCATTTCGGACTTATCGATAGGTCAAAATCAGATCTGATTTTGGTATTATTTAAGTCAGGCGATTCGACTTTTCTTATATGGGTGGTATGATTCATATCATACACGTCGAGCGAACGTCATACCTTGCGTTTTTGGCCTATCGATAGGCCGAAATCTGGTCTGGTTTTGGTATTATTTAAATCAGGCCTTACTACTTTTCCTACAGGGGTACTGTGAAAATATTCACAAAAAAAAAACCCTTTAGTTCATTGCGGTAAGCAGGCTTTGGGTAAGGACATCTACATGCACTAGAACTACTTTTTGAAAATAAAGTTAGAAATAGAAAATACCACCACAGGAATAGATGGATACTTTAAATTGGGAGACATTAACCACAAAGATAGTGCAGTGTAGATCGCTACGATACGATTCTTGAAATATTACGACAAAATTTTTTTTTTATTAACAAATTACGGAAATCAGAAATTAGGCAAAATACTATTATGACAATATTTTTGAATGAATTACACAATTTCAGGTTGCTGCTGGTTTGATTGAAAACGGAGCTGCCCTGGATGCAACCACAAAGAAGGGCTTCACCCCGCTTCATCTGGCTGCAAAATACGGACACATGAAAGTTGCCCAGTTGCTATTGCAAAAGGATGCTGCAATAGATGCTCAAGGCAAGAATGGCGTAACACCGCTTCATGTTGCCGGCCACTACGACCATCAGAACGTAGCCTTGTTGCTGCTAGAGAAGGGAGCTAGTCCTCATGCCACTGCCAAGAATGGCAATACACCGCTACATATTGCTGCTCGGAAAAATCAAATGGACATTGCCACAACGCTTCTGGAATACGGGGCCAAGGCTGATGCCGAGAGTAAGGCTGGATTCACGCCGTTACATCTTAGCGCACAGGGTGGACATACCGATATGTCGGCGCTTCTTTTGGAACACAAGGCCGGATGTGATCATCAAGCCCGTAACGGTTTGACACCGTTACACTTATGCGCCCAGGAAGACAAGGTCAACGTTGCCCAGGTTCTGGTTAAGAACGGCGCTAGTATCGAGAAAACAACAAAAGCTGGCTACACACCGTTGCATGTTGCTGCACACTTTGGCCAGGCCAATATGGTTCGATTTCTCTTGCAGAATGGTGCAAATGTCGATGCTGCTACCGGAATCGGTTACACGCCACTACATCAAGCTGCACAACAAGGACATTGTCATATTGTTAATCTTTTGCTGGAACATAAGGCTAATGCAAACGCTCAGACTGCGGTACGAATAGCCGAATACAAAGTCTTAAATTTTTCAGTAATTAACAACTTTCTTGTAGAATGGACAAACTCCGTTGCATATTGCTCGAAAACTTGGCTACATAAGCGTCTTGGATTCGCTGAAATCGATCACAAACGAGATGACGTCGCCAACTCAAACTCCACAAATGGAAGAAAAGTATCGCGTCGTTGCACCTGAAGCAATGCATGAAACTTTTATGACGGATTCTGAAGAAGAAGGTGGTATGTATTTTATTCTATTTTTGTTGTGATTTTAAGCCCTCTAGCACTATAAATATCCACATCAAATCGCTCATCAAAATTCCTTTTACACAATTTTGCAAATTTAATTGACTTTGCTTAATCAAATTTTAACCATAGATCGTGGCATTTACATATTTTTTATTTAATTATTATTTTTGCTTCATACAATTTTCTGTCTTTTGTTTTATAAATCTCCTTCATCTTTATTATTATTATTCATACAATTAACTTTTCCATTAGTCTTCAAAGTTTCTAGCTCAATTTCACTACTTTTTGCGTATTTTGTTTAAATTGTCCACTAGATCTAGAAAAGTTCTAGACATAAGTTAACAGTGGGTGATTCTAAAGATTCCTTATTAGCAAAGCAACACAATGATTGGCCTCTTATACATTTCGTTCTCTTTCTTAACTACCATTTGATTGGCAAATGACACAAAAACGAAAATAATTTTATTAGTGTAACTAATCGTATTGTATAAATAATAAATTAATGATAAGAATTAAAAAAAAATTATTTTAAAAATTAAAACACATGCGTGTCGTAGGAGACACGAACGATTTGGATGCTTGTTTTGGAATAAAAACTGAGCGTCAATTGAATGGTAGCCATGTTTATCTCCCTTATTATCATGGTGACACGTATGTTACTCGTAAGTTTTGTGTTTTAGTAATGCAGCTATTGTAGTATAATATTTATTTTTTTTATATTTGATTCTAGATTTTTGTTTATGCATTGATTAGATCATAATAATAATGATTACGAGATATAGTCATGGTGCTCCAAAACGTTAAGTATACGTACTTGCCTATTTTATGTTTACCTGATTTTATGATTATAATTTGAAGAATACACATGTATTTCATAGAAATAAATATGTACATATATGCCCCATTTCTATTTGGAAAAAAGAGAAATTAGTTATTTTATATAGTTTGAAATTTCATTGGTTTTTATTGTGCACCGTTACATGGGAGAACAAGCCAACCCTCTAAAAAAATGGTGCTCATCACAATATATTTTTTCTAACTTAGTTATTATAAAGTTATTTACTGGTAAAAATACTGTCGAGGTCAAAATATCACATGGTCTAGGAATCATTAACTAGTATCCAAAATGTGTACGTAGATTTAGAGTATACCAATCAATCAACATTGTATTATTAGTTTGTCAAAATGAGAAAGCAATACCGAGAACCAAGTCTACGTAGAATCTTTGTGGAATCAACGTTTAAAAGTAACCAGCTCAGTAAACGATTACATGCTAAAGGTGTACGATTGTGAGAAATCATACACGGTGGCTGTGGGAGATGGTGTATCATGGCAATCTGGTCTATCAGATTTTGGAGAAGGGGCTTCGATCTGGTACACGGGCGACGCTAAGACTTATAATGGAACTGCAGCGGGCGTATTTGGACCCAATTATAAAATATGGATGGCAATAGGAAAAACAGCCACTGTGTTTCAGGCTGGGGTACATGATATAGAACTGTGCGCAGGTAAACTTCTATTGAATAAACCAAGAGGCACTACAGTTATTATCTTATTTGACAGCCAAGCGGCACTGCTAGCGCTGACATCTTATTGTTTCAGCTCTAGGCTTGTTTGAGACTGTCATTCTCTTCTTAAAGAGCTGACACATTATAGCAGTCTAGTCCTGGACATGAGGGTATTCCGGGAAACGAATCGGCTGACCAGCTAGCTAAGCGGGGAGCCAACTCACCAATGATTGGCATGGAACCAGGTTTTGAGTAGGTAAAGGCTTCATTAGTGATGGCATTTTAAAGTGGGAAAATCTTCAGGTGGAAGATTATTGAAACTCACTTTCAGGACTTACCCTGCGTCTACACTGATAATTTATTTGGCAATGGGAATGGCAACATTTCCATTGCATTAAATGTCAAATCCTAAGGAGTGTGCATTTGATTGCCAGGCAATTTTGAGTTGAGCGAGTGAATTCGATGTGTCAAGCTCTAAAGCAAAGCAAAATATCCTTATACCTTAATCCTACCTGTTAACAATCGACGCTCACTTATGTCAAACTATGCGTTTTCTGGTAATATTGCTCTTAAAATTGACGTGACAATGATTTCCAAGGCAATGTTGAGGGCAATATTGCCATATGCGTTTGATGCCTAATATTACCGTTGTCATTGCCATTGCCAGATAAATTGCCAGTATAGACGCAGGATTAGACAGTAAAATTCCTGACTCTCTCAAATAAGAGAGCGGCTGAGTTTCCTTAAACAGACATAACGCGAGGGTTATAATGAGAAACTTTTCAGGACATTATTTCCTCAATTATCACCTTAAAATCATCGGCAAAGTATCACTAGATGGATGTCGATTCTGTGAAACCACTGCACACATTCTGTGTGATTGTGGTGCAGTTGCCTGATTAAGAAGGCATACTCTCGGTGAATTTACTCTCACCTGCGAAAAGCTGTCGTAGACTCTCCTGAGAAAAATCATTTCCTTTCTTAAGGGAATAGATATGGCCTAGGGAGTGGTTAAGAGCCAGTAACAAAAGACCACTTAGGTCGTGGTTCGCGATACAATTCTAGAGGCTCTCCCAACAAATAATACGTTCAAGAGTATAGTGTTATCTACTTAAAATCTACATATGTTTCTCGCTTACTAACCAATTATTTAGATGCAAGTCTATTTATAAACATTTTGATTTGACATACATAATACATTGTTAATAAAAATAGCTGAATCTAGGGGGAATGTAGGTGGGACGCCACATAGGTTTGATATCTGGGTACCAATAAGTCCGAAAATCGTTACCAGAATTTAGTCAAGCAAATTTAAATGTAGATTATATTATAGAATATAGTCTTTTCAATACTAATCGGAATTAAGTTTAGTTTTCTAATTTTAGAATTTTAGAATAGGGACAGGAAAAAGCTAGATAGGTACAGAGACATGGGTGACCCAATTTGTGAAATGATTTGAATACTAAGTTTAAATTCAAATTGAAATTAAATTTATTGAGACTCTAAACAAAATGAAACATGCAACGAAATGTGTTTGACAGCGACTGCAAGATCTACTCAAAGATCAAATAACAAAAACTAAATTGTAAAATCCGTCCGAGGCGATCGAGATCGAGATGAAAATTTGAATTATGTAATATATAGCGCCATCTACTTACATCGTCTAAGTTTCTAAAATAATATAATAGAATGCCTTAAAATAACTCAAAGTAAAAAAAAAATTAAAAACCAACAAATTTTTTTTTATTCGGTATAGGTCTAGGTGTAGATCAAGCGTGTATCACACAGCATTCCAAAGGCGCCTCACAAGAAATGAAAGAATATTATAACTGATTTACATCGTCATATTTTGACAAATTTTGACAAATTTTGAAATCTTAAAAAGCGTTTGATATAAAAAAAAATTATTAAAGAAATTATAAGCTGTCAAGGCAATCAAAATTTTAAAAAATAAAAAGTTATTGGATCCCAAAAGCTTGCATTGCTGGCAAGAAATTGATAATTTTAAATATTTTTGATAGCGAATCGTGTCGTGTATCTTGTGAAATATAAATTTAAATTTAAAGAGTGTCCTAGACAATTTCAGTATAATTTGTACTCGATTTCCACAAAATCTGGTCTTACAATGAGATCTTTCCTTCTTCCAAATCACAAGATTTCGCCGAATACAATGTGAAATCTAGCGATATGAAGTTCAGAAAAATGTTTAGATCCTGTGCTGCAATCTGATTTCAATTTCCGATTTTACTTGCGGAAATGCTTGCCGCTATACGACAGAGATATTCGGTAAAGGTATGTTAAAAGTGAGGGAATAATAGACGATTTTTTCACGTTATCTTGCGACACCTATTATTTACAACCGTAACTTACAGCACTTGTATTGCAAGTATCCTTTAAAGGCTGATTGTAAACACAAACTTCCAGTGTCTTGAGCATGATCATTATAAACATTTGTAGAGTCTGGCACGAGATTCGCATTTCTAAATTTGACCAAATTACGTCCGGAATCTCGATTATAGTGTGCAGAACGGACCACTTCCCTGATAATACTTCACGAAAATTGCAAAATTATTAAAAATATGTGGACAACTTACTGATAAATTAATTCATGATTAAAAAACAACAAATCAAAACATGGTGTTTTCACATTTAATTATATTGATTTATGTACATTTTTACTTTATTATTTTTTAATAATAAAGTATTGTGATCGAGCTGAAATTTCAAAAAAATTTGCTACCCTGAAATTTTGTATTTACACGTTTTAGGACTAGTAAACACCAAAAAAGCAAAAAAAAATGTCCGTCTGTCCGCCGTACGCAAAACCGTTTGAAGGCGCATAGCTCACAAACCCGTTGAGATATTAAATTGAAATTTTTATGATGGGTAGATTGGGTGAACGCCTATGATTGGTATCTTTTTGGGTGGCGGTGGTGTAAGGGGAGGGGATCTCAGGAACTGCTTATGGTAGGAGGCTGAAATTTGGAACTTATGTAGTACTATGATAGTGAACCTATTTGCAAATTTCTGATAAGGGTTGAGAAGTGTGGGAGTGGGGAGAAAAACAATGTGTCCGAATCATTCGAAAGCTGGGATTGAAGCATTCTAAAATCCATATCTCCTGAACCGTTGATCTCAGAAGTGTGAAACTTTGTAGTTATCTTAAGGGATACTAGGAGAGTAGAAAAGAGCTAAAATTTTTAAGAGCGGAAGTGGAGTGTAGGGGTGGGGGTGAAAAACTTAAGATTACAATATCTTCCTAACCAATTATATCAGGAAGATGAAATTTGGTTTCTGTATATAAGATCACAAGTGCAGTCTACTGAATGTAAAAATTTTGAGAGGGGAGGTGGAGTACGAAAGTGGGGGGATAACCATTTTTAAAAAAATTTAATTTGTATATCTCAAGAACCGTACCAGATATGATCTTAGAAGTTTTACAGGAGTTAGGCCCAGTAGACTTCTAGCAGGAAAAAAAATGTTGGTGGTGCTGGCGAAGGGAGTGACGGTGGGAGGGGGTGGAACGAAAAGAATTCTGATTTTTATTTCTTGAAAACCGCAAAGCACAGAAAGCTAAAAATTGACGACTATATGTATAGAGTCACTGTAGAAGTATCCTAGAAAAAATTTTGATAGGGGTAGCAAGGTACGGGGGTGGGGGTGGTTTTTCATATCTCAGAAACAGCGTAAGCTAGAAAGTTGAAACTTAATATGTATCTGTAAAAGTACTACAGGAGTAATTAAAGCAAAAAAAAAGTTCAAAATTTCATTGATGTACAGAGCTGGAGGAATGCGGTGTAGGTCTCTATGCGACTGATAAACTAATGATTAAACAGGAGGCTATTTGGAACGTTATTTTTTAGGTTATCAGTCGCATAGTGACCTACACCGCATCTCAGTATTTAACACGTTTCGGACTTCTACCCAAAAAATAATAAAGTTGCGCCCAGACTGTTGGCATATTTTTTCAATCTAAGGTGATGTCAGATCGCTTAATATTAACACGTGTTACCGGGTTGCCACAATATAAACTTTTTCATTGAAAGTACTGAGAAAGGCTTTCTAATTTTGAAAAAAAAAAATTTTAATATTTTTAAATTGTTAAAAAAAGATTATCAGAAATTGTTAAGAACTCTTTAAGAAATAAGTCGATAAGGATTACTATTTTGTACATCTCATGTTAGTAGAATTTAAGAAGGTTTTCAGCGATTAGGAGTTGACAAAAATTATGTAGGATGATTTGAGTATCCAAGTATCAAGTAGATAAATAAAAACTAGCGTTAAAGTAAAATATTGGAAAACAAAATCTCAAAAATCCAAAAAAAAAACCCCGAAAAAAATTTTGAAAAAAAATCTCTAGACATAAAATACCGAAATTATTAGACGAAATATGTACATAAGCGTTTTTAATAAATGAAAAAATACAAAAATTTTTGAAATCAATAAATTGAATCTCAACCTTAAAATAAAGTGCTTTTAACAATCTCGATCTTGAAATCCCGAACACAAAAATCAACTTTTAGAATTTCGAAATTTTTTTCAGAAAAATTTTTTTTGAGATTGTTTTACTTTATTATTTAAATTTTCTCTAGATTTTGTTGTCGCAATTTGGTAGAATATAATGATATCTTATCGTCAAAATTTTGACAATAAAAGTGGTATAACTCTGTAGGATAAATAAAAAATTTTGACAAAAACTTTTTTTACAATTTCATAATTTGACTGTGTTTGCCGTCGAATGCAGAACAAAATATTTGACAAAGCAACATACAGTCTAATTAAAATTTTTGTAAAAAAAATTTGTTGTGGTATTGAGTTCCACAAAAATTTATGGAACTTCAAAACTTTCAATATAACTTCCACACAAAATTTCTTATCAATGCTCACAATATCAGTATAACTGACTGCATGGACCTTTAATAGTTTTAGTCTAGAGTAACCAGAATTGCAACCACTTTTCCCGAAATTAATAGAAAGACGTGTGTCGTAGTGCAAAATTTGCTAAAATATATTTTTTAGGTGAATCGTAAGAGTACGTTCTACCACTTGAAAAGACAAAAAAAAATCTTGAAAACTCTAAAACGTGAGAAAGTCCTGGTAGTAGCTCAAGATGGAGGCCCTGGATTATGTCCTATAAAAGATAAATTAAAGGTGTATTTATTTTATATGGCTGTGAAAGGAGGACCTGACTTAGACTTTTCATGCATTTGAAAGTCGAGCCTTTTGTCGTACTAACTGACTAATAAAGGAAGTAGCGCAGTAGCAAATTCGCTACAAGTGAAAGTTGTAGACATATGCCTCGATCCTTTAAACTCTCCTACTAGCAATAGGCTTCGACTATCAATCCTGCTTCGATAGTATTTTTTTCTAAACTCAGAAATAAATCAGGGTATAAAAAGCCCTATTCTTATCAGGCCATGGATATGGAAGGGTATCGGGTACACAATTGGGGAAGAAAAAGTAACGATGAGTGTTTTGCTTATTTGAATCGTAAGAAAAACGAAACGTATCTTTTTGTATTATTTGCGATTAGTGTTTGAGCAAGTAGCCATAGCCATTGTTATTTTCTTAGCATTCGTTAGTCGTTTATTACATCCACAGTAAATAGTTTTTTTAAATTTTTATCGCACATTAAAATTTCCGCAAATCGAACCGTTTTGGAGCATTTTTTTCATTCTTCATGATATCCTCTGTTTTATAACGCGCTATGCTTTCCTTGTACTAAATCCAGTAAAATATTTACAGATGAAGATACCGTCATTTGTAACCAACACTACCAGTATCTTACTGCTGATGAGATGAAATCGCTGGGCGATGATTCGCTACCGATTGATGTAACTCGTGACGAACGTATGGATTCCAATCGAATGGTCCAGAGCACAGAATCGACTGGACAACCTCCACAAGCTTTGGAGGACATTATAAGTCCGCAACATGCCCAAGTTCATTCGGCTGGCAAACCTTCAAAGGAGAATAATTACATAGCCGACAATATTATGGTTGAACGGCATCCACAACATGTTGGGTAAGTTAAAAACAACCAGGTGTAAGACCCGATATTGTTATTAACAGTAATTTTCCACAAAAATACTCTTTTAATGCTTACTAAAAAAAAAATTAGAAGGAAACTACAATGGAAGAAGTAAGTTATTCAGTTTGGAACTACCGTCGAACCGCTCGACCTGTAGACTTATTTGGCATAGCCTTGATAAAATGATTTTGGTATTAAACCGTGGAAAAATGCTTAATAATGTTTCTAATTGCAGCTTTTTGGTTTCATTCCTGGTGGATGCTCGTGGAGGAGCGATGAGAGGCTGCCGACATAGTGGAGTCCGAATAATTGTCCCGGCCCGTTCAGCATCCCAGCCAACTCGAATTACTTGTCGTTATGTAAAACCACAACGAACCATGCATCCGCCCCAATTAATGGAGGGCGAAGCCCTAGCCAGTCGAGTCCTTGAACTAGGACCAATAGGTTCCAAGTTCCTGGGACCAGTTATTATGGAAGTACCACATTTCGCATCACTTCGCGGAAAGGAACGCGAAATCGTAATCCTTAGATCGGACAATGGCGAAACATGGCGAGAACATACTATTGATAATACCGACGAAGTTATTCACGATGTTCTAAACGAATGCTTCGAACCGGAAGGTACATCCTGATATAATTGTTCACCTGGAATTCTACTAATAATTTTTTTCTCCAGAAATCAATCAGCTTGATGAATTGGGCGGCGGAAGAATATGCCGATTCGTAACATACGATTTTCCCCAATACTTTGCTGTTGTTTCGCGTATCCGACAAGAAGTTCATGCAATCGGTCCGGAAGGTGGAATGGTATCGAGCACAGTTGTACCACAGGTCCAAGCCGTATTCCCGCAAGGAGCTCTAACGAAAAAGATCAAAGTTGGCCTACAGGTAAATCTATTTAAGCCGCGAAAAGGAATTGCACCCGATAAATTGCGTAAAATTAGTGTCAACCATGTTCCCAAGAAGAAACGTTTCTCGTTGATTTGGTGAAATATTAAGAAATTGACGAAATGATGCTGAAATATTTTTTGAGACTGTTCTTTCGAATAGAAAGTGAAATTGATTTGAATAATTTAATTGTGTGTGATAGAAATTTTCCAAAGAATCTGATGATAATAGTATATTTCAAAATATTCAAAAAAATCCTTTCTTAAAACATTGGTTTTCTCTATACAGAATGGAGCTAGATAAGATGCAAATGGAGAAGATAAATTTTCAATGTCAATTTATTTTGATTTTCGATCTATGAAAAAGTACTAGAAGGTTAAATATATTATTTTTCTGGCATGGTTCATAACGTTTTGCGGTTCCATCTGCTTCGTACAAGTCTCTAGACTCAGTACTGAAGAATTCATTCGAATTGCAAACAAAAGAAAAATTTGATTGACACCGCAATTTTTCAAAACCACAATTTTGAACTACTTTTCTCTTCTATGTACCAAAAACCTCAAATGTTGATTAAAAATTCAAAATGTTTAGGTTGAACCAATTTTTTAAAACTATACAATTCTAGTGGTAGCAATATTTTCTTTTTAACACTTTGAGAGCCAAACTTTTTGCCGAAAATTTTGACAATGCTATTTAAAGTGGTCAAAATTTACGTTGGACGCAGAGCCGCGTCGCTGGAACTAAACGTGTTAAGTGAAGCAATTAAGAAAGCTAAATTTAACTTTTGTTTCGTTATTTAAATTATAAAACGAGTGCCAAAATTCCTGATGATATTTTTTTATTACAATATTCAGTTGGGGAAAAAAAAGTTTACCAGTGTTGCCAATTGAAAAGGTTCGTGATGAGGAACTTTTAAGTATAATGGTAAATATATGAAGAATTTTTACAGACTCTATGTAGTCAAATAATAATCAGAAAAAGTTATATGATAAGAAGAGATTTTATTACAATCTTTTTTTCTTTAAAGATTTGAGAATAATAAAAGCCTTCTTCCCAATAGCCTCCATATCTTAGTGGCCACCACTCTTCTAGCACTGAGTACTGGGATTGTGGGTTAGAATCCCCTATGTCTCATTAAGGGTCTGAAGAAACCTTCTTTCTGCCGCAGTGAAGTAGTAACTCATGAAGCCTTAGGGAGTAGTAGCAGTTACTGTGAAGCCAAAGGAAGTAGTAGTGATTGAAGCACTGTAGAACTATTCAGCAGAAATCTATCTCCGTCAGTTTTATTCAAAATCATTCTAAACCGAAATCGTTAAAATTTTTAGATTACAAAGGAACAAAAGAACAAACAAATTTAAACTCAAAATCTTAACTAGGTCCAAGGTAGTATAGTAGTATATTTTTTTAAAATCGGATTCTACCTGATCTCCCTTAATACGCAATAGCTCGCTACGGACGGAACAATTTTTTTTGGGCATTAGGAAATAATTGTCGAACAACGTATTAATAAACAGCAAGTTGTATCAACTTTCGTACGATGAATTTCATAAGAAGAAGAAATGTAAATGAATGAAACGTCAGTTTCAAAAACCGATTGTTGTTCAAAATCAACATTAAATTCCCGCTTGAGTCGACGATCCATAATATTCGCTTATCGCTTAAAAACTCGGTTATCAAATAAAAATGACAAATGTAGACAACTTGTGTGGACAATTTTCTAATAGCCAAAACAACAAAGGGCAAAAGTCTAATTAAAAATTAGTAAATTGTTAATTTGGTACTAGTTTTAGAATTTTGTAGTACACAGTAAAAAAAATCCATTGAATCTTACATCTTTTCGATAGTACCTTTTCAAGTAAATTTACATTGGGATGTAATAGTCAATTTGAATGTAATTTTCAATTTTCGGTCAGTAAATTTCAATTTGCAATCAGTAAATTTCAACTTCGAAAGCAGCCAATTCACTGGATATTCTCTTGAATCTAGACTCTCAAAAAGTGTATAATTAGCACTCTTTAAGATACTCGTATTTCTACTTCTAATATTATTACTTACTCTTAATAAAAATTCTTACAATTCAAATAGATAAGTAGAATTACACGCAAAAGAACGTAATTTTCAATTCATATATTTTTTTTCAATTTTTTTTTTTTTTCAATTCAATCAATATTTATTAGTTTTTATACTTATGTCTACCATCTTATAATTAATAATTTAGAGAACAGATAATTCAATATCTTAACAGCTAAATTAAATCTAGTTAGCACAGCAAAGCGAAGCATCTACGAGAATTTTAGTGAAATAAATTCAAGGAAAAATCAATTCATATATAAATATAGTTAATTTTACAGGAAATGTTGCGTAATTTTGTGACTCTATTCATGTAAATTGCACGGTTCAGTTAAAAAGTACATGAATAATTTACTAATACCAGTAGTTTCGTGCAAAAGTAATTGAAATGTGTAATTTTACTTGAAAAAATGATATGTACTGGAAATTTCAAGTAAACATTTTTTAAAACAGATTTGCTGGCTAGGTCAAAATATGTAGGTATAAACGGATCTAATTTACTCCGCACACTTGGAAACACTTGATACTAGAATCAGTTGTTTCAAAAAGCTCAAATCAATTTCCTTTCTGAATATTTCACGCATCATTGAGTCAATTTTTGCAAGGATTATTAAAACAAATATATTTTACTTCGAATAAAGGAAATATCTTAAATTATTTAGTTCAAGACCGCGGTACAGAATAGGCCGGAAAATTAAGTCTTCATAATCAAATGTGTTCATTTAATACAATAACGATATTGAAATAGTCTTAACAAATATTTTATAATCATTTACTCGTATTTCCTATATACTATATACTCGTAAAAGAATATACTCAGCTTACTAAAATACACATAAAAAAAAAAAACTAAAAACTAACAACAGATAATATTTCCTTAAATCCTTCGGCAATTTCTGATTTCAACCAAACTAATAATTTTAATCGGAAAATTGTTGTCTTACCCATTCTCAGTGCTATTTTTTAAAAACTTAATTTTTTTTAAAAACAATATGTACTCGAAATTTATAGTTAAGCTATGTACGAAACTAAGTGAACATGAAGATTGCCATAAACACAGCATGACATTGATAATAATTAAGTCACGAAAAAACCGTAATAATAAAGGTTATGAAAATGCATGGTGCAGATATTTATTAAATAATTTATATTCTATTAACGATTAATATTCTTACCTGCTTATTTTATTCATTCTATGGTATTTTTGTTTATCGCACATAATAAGATTTCAAGTTTTCATTTCACACAAAATTCTAAACACTAACGAATAGTAACAGATTGTATATACAGCATACAAGCGATTAGGTGCCATCTGTTGGCGTTCGATCGAACCTATTGATGGAATTGCGCCCTCTGTTTGTGGGTATACGATCTGTTACAGTACATGACACAAATAAACTTATTTTTCGAAACACTCATTTTATCGACTACTATTAATCTCAACATTGCATGTTAAGCTAATTATTATCTTATAAATAATAATCATAAAACAATGGTGTATACATAAATTAACATTTACTATCAATAAATAATTTTGAAAATATTTTTGTAGTATAGCTTTTCACGAATTACATTACTGTAGTTTTTCAAAATCTAAAAGTTTTTTTTTTGTTAAATCTAAAATGCAAGCAACAATAATTTAATAAAAATAAGATTAATTTTGCAGAAATAAGAAAATATTTTCACACTTAATTATTGGCTTAGAAATTTAACAAAACAGAAATTTAGTATCACAAAATAATGAAAGTATAAAAGAACATTATTAAATTTTTTTTGCATTAATGTTAACTATAAAAGAGGATTATTTTATGTAAATATGTAGCTGACAAAAATTAAAGAAAAATAATAAAACCTTTGATTCTTGGTACCTATAATAATCTATAACATACTTAAACATTGTATTTAAACTAACAATATTAAAAAAATCATCTATTTACTCATTTATTATTATGATATTATACTTACACTTATTAATTTTCAATTTCCGTTTTTTTCTTTTTGATTGAGTGCCCAATAAATTTAGTTGAAAACGAAGAAAAATGGTTTTTGCTTTTTACTAACAAAACTAAAAAAAAAGAATTTTTAATCAAAATAACAAGAAAAAAAATATATATATGTATATTTCAGAAAATACAATAAGAAAGCAGGGTTCGAATCTTAAACATTGTTCACATGCATAATATCCTAAACATTAACGAGTATCATTAACGTAGACTATTATTTATTTGATTCGTAGAAATGAAAGAGATTAACTGACTAAATTTATTGGGCGTGATGCTCACTACCTTTTTTTTATTATATTGATTATTATTCTTGCATTACAAAATAAAAGGAAAAACAAAATTTTTTTTACAACAACCTTATAAACAATAATATTTAAATTTAATATCTACTTAATAATGAATTATGCTTAATATTCATATCAATGTTTGTTAAAACGAAGGAAAATTCACGTTTGTTTTACTTTTTTTTCTGAGTTTCGTGCTAAATTGCAGTACAACATAATTTTAATTGCATTCTTAACTTGCACACGTACCGGCTTGCTTGATTATTTCATTTTTCTTCGATTGTTTCAAAACTTTTGATATCGAATTATCACGAAAGTTTTATTAATTAATTATTATTTTTATGTATATGTTTTTGTATATAACTGCATATAATATTCGAGCCTTGCTTTATTTGTTGTACTAATGTATGAGAGGATTCAACGAAGGTTTTCGTATGTGCTGTCTGCTGTGTGATGTAATTTACTCCTTTCACTCGCCTTTTTATCACTAACATTAACATCACAACATTCCGATCTTTTCGTTGAACTTTTATTGCCGCGTTTCTACTATCGCACTCATGTGCCGTGGACGCGAATGTACAGGTGATAGTCGAAACATTTCATTCGTGTTCAATGCAAATCTCTTTTACATGCGTCCAAACACCACCATCGACGCGAATTTACGCGATTCTCAACTAGAGTTCCGAACTAACGCGAATGCGCTGTTTTCACATACGCGTTAGTTCGCACAAGTTCGCGCGATAGTCGAAACGCAGCATAACGAGTGTGGAATACATGCTAATACCGGAAACGATATTATCATTATTTATTAAGGTGGAATTATAGTGAACACGACGCGAGCGCATAAAACGAATGCATGTCAGCGAGTTCAACCAGTTACAGTGCTATCGCATCGCTCTAATCGCGTCGCTTTGATAGTCTACTTTCTAGTTTCGTCGCGCATATATCGTGGCCTTGACGCTTGTCGCGGTTGTATTTCGAATTTTTTACAACAATAGATAGCAAACGTGTAATAAATATCGGAAAATGAATGCCGACCAAATAAAAAAACAGGCAATACTTTTGTAGTCTGCGAACAAAATATTTTAGTATTTGATAATTTTATTTGGCAGTTGCGGGAAGCAATTCATCGCGGTCACATACGATATGGCACGAGCGATGCGATTGGGTCATCACACGCGTCGCGCGTATCGCTCTTACTGTAATTCCACCTTTACACTTTCCTCAGCCTATTGAGTAAAAAAAAAATTTTTCGATTCGCACAATATGATAAAAGTTTAGTGCTATTCTAGGTCATAATTTAACCAATCGTATGATACGTACCAATCATTGTACGGAAATGAAATCTAATATATACCATTCATTGAAGAAAATTCAGGAAATTCTAAATGTGTATGCAGGGTAATTCAAAGACGGTAGCGCAAACAAACCTATACTGGAAAATAGATGCTATTTAATAAGGAAAATAATTGTTTTATCGAGGTGACCGAAGGTTTTTTTCTTCTTAGTTGCACTTTATTAAAAAAAAAAAAAAATGCTTAATTGCCGAAATGGTTTAGAATAATGGCGAATAACTTCGAAACTACTCAACCTAGAGCATTATCTCTACCCTCTGACTTACGGTGACAAAATAGGCTTTAATAATACTAAAAAATTTAGTATAAATAAAATAAAATAATAAAAAAAATAATACTCAACAAAGTTGACAGAAGCTTCAAGTATTTTTCATCCGGCGATTGAAGAAGTATTTAAGGTACTTTAACGGTTTGAAAGATACTTATTCTTAAAAATTACTACCGTATGGAAAAGCGTTTGACGCATCATAATTCCAGAACCCCAAATATATGAGCATACAATTTTAACAGTTGTTGAAATGGGTGGTCCTCTATTGAAGATGATTCTTTGGCGGATGGGGGTGTAACCGGGGATGGAGCAGAGTTTAAAGCGAAAATTTGAGAAGTTTATATCTCCGAAACGAAGATTGTTGAAGGGGGTAATTGCTTTAGAGACAAAATATGCCGAAAGCACGACATTTTAAAATTGCAATATTCGATAATTATATCTTCGGGTTCGTTCTAGTGAATCGTTCTAGAATAATAGAATTTATAACGCTTATAGACAGCTGAAGGAGAAAGGACAAATACTTTTTTAAAGGAAACCGTCGTGTTGGGGTGGATGCGTCTAAAGATTAAAAATTTAGCTATCCAAATTTTATGAGCTGCTTATAATAGAGAATTGAAATTTGATAAATTTGTAGAAGTAGTCTAGCTGGGGTTGTTATCCACAATTGTGAGTGTTGTCATCCACAGGAGTAAGGGTTGAAAAAAAATACCATGAAAAAGAGGTAGCTTGGAATTTTTATTGTAAGTACACCGGTTGTACCCCTTTTAGGTGGTCTACTTTTGCTGGAGGAGTCGTGAAGGAAAAGGGTGGGGGAGGGCTTATGTGCGAATATTTGAGAAGTATGGTTTTTTGTCTATATAAATTGTATTGACGTAGGGGAGAAGGAGGCCGAAAAATGGTCATGTTCGAATTTCAAGAACTACGACCACAAAAAATATGGAGGTCGTGACAACAAAAAATTGTGATTTAAACAAGCAATTTTAGTTTTTTTGGAGAGAAAGTTCGGGAAGCACTTAAATTTGATGTGCAACAGAAGCACCAACTCCACTGCTTTCATTAAAATATAAATTACGTTTTTGATTTATGTCAACATTGGTTGTTACGAGGCAGGTACACTAAAAAATTAACTGCTGATCTATTTCACAAGTTTATTTTTTAAACGTAATTAGTACTTCAAGTGGCGTTTGCACTACTGTTGCTCAAAAAGTTTAACCGCTTCCTGGATTTTGTCCAGCAATTAATTATTAATTGGTAGAAATAAATGGAATTAAGTCTAAGAAAAACTGATATACCATCACTTTGATATCAAGCTGCGCACTAATAATAATTGTAATAAATATCTCTCGAACTCAGTCTTAAAGTATATTTCTCGGACAATTCAACAAAATTATGCGCAATTAAGCCCTATCCATAAACATGTTAAGTAACATTAAAATTTAAAATTTATATTCTGTAAAATTTTTTAAAATGTGATATAGGATACTTATTATACGAGTAGTAATACGATCGTAGATAGGTACCTACTTCTTGTATAAGTTTGTCCTAAATATCGACTCAGAATAGCCCTCTAAAACTGTCACTGTCTACTTTTAAAGAAACACTTATAAAACCTGAATCATTTTGCCGCTAGTTTTGAAAGAGATTGCTTTGAAATTAGATATGAGTTCCGACTACAGTATAATTTGAGACGAACAAGACCAATAAGTATTTGTCGCAGTGGAAATAATTCACAGTAGCTAGACTTTATTTTCATCCAATTCTTTTTGATGAATGTTGGAGACGAAAGATAAGTCGCATGAAGATCGTTATTAAACTAATTTCATAAGATAACACAAAAGGTAAACAAATATTCTGGGTGTAGTTCCAAGATTTCAAACTCAATTTACCGCCAATTAAGAACAAAACAAATCTAACGAAAAATTTCTTCAAAAACAATAAAAACATTAAAACTTAAATAAAATATCTACTTAGCAATAGTATCCACAGTAGAATTTGTAGATACTACCCATAAATTATTATTTTCAAATAGGCTCAACCCATTGAACCGGAACTGACAGCAAAACTTCTGGGACGCGGCGTTGCTGTTTCACCAATTGTCACTGTTGAACCTCGTCGCAGAAAATTCCACAAAGCAATCACACTAAGTATGCCAGCACCGAAAGCCCACAGCCAGGGAATGATAAATCAGTATTCCGGAAACGCTCCAACACTTCGTCTTCTATGTTCAATTACAGGTATGTCTATGTGTTGAGTTTAATAGAAAAAATTAATTTCAAAAGTTATAAATACAAAAAAAAAAACAAGAACATTATTATTCTTTTAAATTCTAAATATGTCTGTAAGTTGATTTTATTTCCATTTATTTTCAATTAATTCCGTGTTTAATAAATTTTATTTTTAATAAAAAAAAAAAAACAAATTGCAGTGTAGACGTTGCCTTTTTTTTATATTTTGTACATTGCCTAAATTATTTATCCGTTCAGTTTTTCTTCATTTCCTTTTATACATCGAAATTATTTTCGTTTCGGTTTACACGATTCGAAAAAAAACATATACTTAACATTAATTAATACATTGTTATTATTATTATTTTATTATTTATGTTTGTATGCCAAAATTATATGCTAAAATATTGGTTTTAAATAACAATTGAAAAATTATACATAATTACATATATATGAATGCGACTATAATGCATTGACAAAAATATGCAGTAAATTAATAATATTGTTGAATTTAATTGATTTTGACTTTTTAATCCTGGTTACTTCAGTGTGTTTTGAAAGATAGTTTATTTAGTGTAGAATAATAATATAACTATTAATTTAGTACTGTTCAAATATAGGAGATACTATTTAATTAATTCTTTTAGAACTTTAAAGTTTTAACGTAGAAGTATTTGTAAATAATTATCGAAAGTTCAAGTTGAGTAGAATCGTAATCAAACAAATAGTACTATATAATAATTAAGTATTCCATAATGAGTAAAGGTTGCTGTTAATGTATTTTTGCTTTCATTATAAAATCATTATTACCATAACGTTTTAATTAAATTTTTAAGGTTAATAATTGTTATTTCTAAAATTGCAATTATTAACTTATTTTATTAAAAAGCAGTCGATGTCATCAATAGCTTGTGATGCTTAAGGGCAGAAAAAAGCTGCAAGAAACCCACTAAACTTACCATATATTTAAATTCAGAGTAAATACACAATAATCTTCATTATAACCGTAGTATCCCTAAATAAATAAGCCACCTATGGTTACGCTAAAACACTAAAAACTACTCAATGATAATAAAAAAAAGTTCGGAAAATACATCGGTCACCATAGAATACACCCAATCGTGCGCTACTCTAGATGAAATACTAAATTCTTGTTTAAATTGTTGTTGACAAAAAATAGTGAGGAATAACCTGCTGCACGGAAAGGATGCTGCGTAACTATCTCGACGACCACGTTATAGTCTTCAGATTTTTGTTGAAATTTGAGCTTAAAATTTTATACAGTAAAAGGAAACATTTTAAATTTTATATTTCAAAAAGAACTCGCTAGTGGTAGAGAGATAAAACTTGGAAAATTTTGCCTAAACCCAGTTTTTGCAAGTATCTCGTTTACACTTTTACTTTATTATTTTAATAATACAGTATTGTTTTCGATTTTTAAAAAAAAAAAATTTGCTACCCTCAAATTTTTTTTTTCACGTTTCATGACGAGTAGACACGAAAAAAGCAAAACAAAATTTCAGTCCGTCTGTCCGCCGTACGCCGCACGCCGTACGTCGACCGCTGTACGCAAAATCGTTTGAAGGCTCGTAGCTCCCAAACCCTTTGAGCTATTAAATTAAAATTTTTTTTGTGAATAGACTGGGTACGCCCCTTGAAGTGACCAAATTCTGAAGGGTGTGGGTGTGAGGGGGGAGGAGGGGGAAGTGTTTTAGACGGAAAATTTTGGTTTCTAGATCTCAGGAACCGCTTATGGCAGGAGGCTGAAATTTGGAATTTATATAAAGCTTCAGTAGTGGACCCATTTGCAAAAAATTTGCCGATATAGATGAAGGGGTTTGGGAGTGGGGGGAAAAATAATGCGTCCGAAACGCAAAAAAGGTGAGATCAACACATTCTAAAATCCATATCTCCTAAACGGTAAATGTCACAAAATTGAAACTTAAGGAATATCTGTAGATATACTAGGAGAATAGATCGGAAACAAAAATTTGAGTTGGGGCAGTGGCGTACGGGGGTGGGGGGTAAAAAACTTTAAATTACGATATCTCACGAACCAATTGCACTAGAGAAATAAAATTTGGTTTTTGTATAAAGGTTGATAAATGAAGTTTGCTGAATGCAAAATTTTTTAAGGGGGTGGTGGAGCATGAAAGTGGAGGGGATAAAAATTTTTCTAAAAAATCACGTCTCATATCTCAAGAACAGTGTAAGATAGATGCTTAAAATTTTTACCAGAAGTAGGCCTAATAAACCCCTAGCAGAAAACAAAAGTGAGGGTGTAAAGGGTGAGGGTGGGGGAGGGAGAAAAGGAAAAAGTTCCGATTTTAATATCTCGACAACCTACAATGATATAAAACTGAAACTTGGTATTTAGATAGAGCTATATTAGTAGCATCTTGGGAAAATATAATTTTTTATAGGGGTAGTATGGTACGGGGGTGGGGGTGTTTTTCCTATCTATAGAACGGCTTATGCTACAAAGTTGAAACTTGGTACGTTTATGTAAATCAACTAGAAAACTAATTTAGATAAAAAAAAATTTCAAATATCTATTGGCGTTCGGAGGAGGGGCAAAAAAAATGATCAGTGAAAATGGAATGCATATATTTTCACGGTTTTCGTCATATCTATTAGGTCTTCCCAAATATTAAATTGATTTTTATTCTGCGGCTTCTTCATATAAATACCTAGAAAGTGTTTTCAGTATTTTTTTAAAATTCGACCCCTAAGGGGGTGCAAAGAGGGTTGTAAACTTTTTCACAAATTCTACTATATCCCCACGTCTTATCAGATAGCGAATATCTTTTCACTTTCACGTGCTTGCGTAATAATCGCCTAAAACTTGTTTTTAAGTTTTTTCCTTTTTCAGCCCCTAAGAGGGTATAAACGGGTTGAACACGTTTTCACGAGTTCCGTCATTTCTTTTAGAAGTGATACGAAATTGAATTGGTTCCTACTTTCTCGTGCTGTCTTCATATTTATTTATTAACTCCTTTCAGGATTTTTGGATATTCAACTCCCAAGTGGGTGTAAGGAGGTTGCATATCTGATGATATATCGAATTAATTTTTACTTCCTAAGGTTTCCTATATAACCGCCAAAAAGTCAATTTCAGTATTTAGATATTCAATCCTAATGGGTGTAAGGGGGTTGTATGCTTTTCAAAGTTTCGACATATTTCTTAGGTTCGATGATATATTAGATCGCTTTTCATTTCCATAGACTTTTTATATAATCGCCTACAAACCCATTTCTCAATTTTTCGATATTCAACCCCCAAGGGTTTGTATATGTTTTCACAATTTTTGCCATTCCTTAGTTCTGATGAGATATAAAATTGATTATTACGGCCAACCAATTCACGATTTTTCGAATTTCCAGAACCAAGGAGGTGTGAAGGGTTTGCTTACGTTTTCACAAATTTTTCAAAATCCCTCGTGTCTCATGAGATATCAAGTTGCTTCTTATGAAATCGTCTAAAAACGTGTTTCACAATTTTTTCGAAATCAAACCCCAAGTGGAAGTAATGGGTTTGTATACGTTTTAACAATTCGTCATATCTCTTAATTCTGATAAGGCAACAAATTCGTTTTTGCTTCTATGTGCTTTTAGTGTACATAATATACCGAAATTCGAATAGTCTACACGGACTTTTCAATGTTTAATCGGCTAAAAATCTCTATTTTGAATATTTTTATATTAAGAACAAAAATAATTTTTCAAGAAATCTAATAATCTCGAAGCACCTCATGATACACTCCGACTTTGACCACTTCCGAACTTTGACCCGAAAAATAATAAAGTTTCGCCCAGACCATTGGCAGATTTTTTTCACTTCTTTCGAAAAGATCTGTTTTATTGTGTGTTTTTCTAAAAAAAAAAAAAATAGAATTTGGTTAGGTACGCGTAAAGGGAAATTACATACCGTCGACTTACAAGAAAACTGCCTACAAAATGCCTTTTTGTTGAACGTCCTACGACTGATGGTTCCGGAAATTTTAATCAAATTTTAAGATAATCGCATTCTTCATTCGGCTAGTACTGCGCAAAATTGATCGAAATCAAAAGAAAATATACTGAATTTTCCTTTTTATAGTTCTTAATTCAGCCTTATATGGCTTATACTGTTCTTCGAACATAGATATTATGTCACCATAAAATTCTCGAGTTTTATAGTAAATTTTCATAAACTCGCCGACTTCCGCATTATCCCGCTAAGTTCAAAACGGCGTTTTTACGGCGATTGGCAGTCTTTTTAACACATCAAAGGGCACAACGCACTACTTAACTAGTTTCTGTGGCAACACTAGCGCGTAGTTTTTTTCGCGTTAATAAACGCGTTTGCATGCATTAGCCGTTAACGCAGATGTGGCTCTATCATTAAAGATACATGTTTTCCAAAGTATCGTTGAAGTCTTATTTTGTGTCAAAAATCTGAATCATCGTATAACGAAGTACGTACGAATAAATATTTACATTTTTGGTAAGTTTATATGCTTGAGTATGTGATCCAAAAATGAATTCCGTATAAAAATTTTAAGAAATTATTGTATGTTCAGTTTAAATTTAACATACTGAAAGTAAGCTATGAAATAATTTTCTTGGCTTCTGCGACACATTCATCAGAAATACATTCATATTTAAACCTAAAACCCAATAAAATGAATTATTAATAATTTATTTGGATTGAATAATATAAAACAAAAAAGGAGCAAGCTAAAGATTCTCAAAATTTGAAATTTCATGTTTTCAATTTTGATGTTCTTTGATTGATTATCGAAAAAAAAAACAGAATACATATACATAAATTACACGTAGTTATCCCTTTTAAAAATAATATTTCCTTAATGACAAAATTTAAGACATTACAAAAAACATATTAGATAAATTTGTTCATTTCAAAATCATATTGCACCTAAATATTTAGTTTGCGACGTAGGCTCGCTGTCCAATCCAATGAAGAAACGTTTTTCGGCATCGAATCCGATGATCGAATTTGTTTTTAAATTGTGTGACTGGAACCATGAATTGTCTGATCTTCAATAAAAAATTGTAGGCAAATGGATTATCTATTAATATCAATAATAATTTTCAAGTTCATGTAGCCAAATTGTAGATATTTAAAAAAAATGCACATCAAAACAGCTTATGTTCGAAAAATGAAAGTAAGAAAAAGTCATGAATACAAACATTTTATATTTTACAAGGCTTAATAAAATTCAAATTATCGAAAATGGTATGTTCCATACGTTTGAAGTTTAATAATAAAGAATTTTTGCTCCAAAGTGCCGTAGAAATGACATGTTCTCAAAAACCAACTTAAACTGCATTTTTTGAAGATGGCGTAGCGAGCAGACACTTTTCGAGGTTGCAAATTTAGGGGGTTTCATTAAGATTTTAAGTTAACAAATAACTATTTTGGTTGTCTTTATTGACTGGTCCAGAAGGGTTTAACTCTTTCCGGGGCAGGTTATGAAGGACGAAAATATTAAAATTTTATTCTTCGTAAATCGGTTACTTATTCCATTATGCCCAAAACAAATTGTTCCTCTCTCATATCCAGCGTAAGGACATGGTATGCTGACTATACCACCGCCCAAGATACGTACTAAATTTTCATAAGATTCAGTATAATTTAAAAAATTAGCTAATATAAAGGCATTAACCATTATTACGTCAAGAAAGTGTTAGAAAATTTTGGCACAAAATTTCTCTTTCTCTCTTTCTATCCAGGTCGTAATATTTTTTTAGCTGTTCGAAATAGGTATATAAATATAATATTTTTTAACTGGTCGCAATATATAAGTTGTCACTAAAAATGGGCGCTGGTATAGCACATATACCACCTGTCTCTAAAGTAAATAGCGGCTTACTTGTGCAACAAAAAATTCAATCTTCCCTTTACAATGATTGTTTATTGAATGCGACATGAATCCGTGGAGCTAATATTGGTCGCAATTTGTTCAAATCCCCGGTAAAAATAAATGAAATACATGCACTTTTATTACTCAAAACCGTTCTTTTTCCATGAGCTGAGAGGCACTCGTTTCTTATACATTCATACCTAGATATTTTCTATAAAAAAGTTTTCTAAGAGTATGATTTAGTGGTATCTATCACATTTCATCGCCCAACTTAAACGGATTATTTTTTTAAAAAGGTGGTATAGTCAATATACCACCGCCCCGGAAAGAGTTAAGAGGAAAGCACATTTTTCGAGGACGGGAGTACTTTTATTGTCTCAGAAAAACTATTTAGGGTTTTAAAAAACCTTGGCTTTGTAGCCTAGTGTAAGCATGCTGGTCTATAAACCGTAGAGATGGGTTGGAATCATACGGCTGTCCCATTTCAAATGTTTTTTCAAAGAAAATTTTAAAGAACTTCCCAAAAATTTCGTATTAGCTATTAGTTATAAATCCCCTGGGAGTTCCCGCAGGTAATTTAGGAGGTACCCTATATATCGGCTTTTACTTTATTATTTTTTAATAATAAAGTATTGTGATCGACCTGAAATTTCAAAAAAATTTGCTACCCTGAAGTTTTGTATTTACACGATTTAGGACTAGTAAACACCAAAAAGGCAGCAAAAAAAATGTCCGTCTGTCCGCCGTACGCCGTACACAAAATCGTTTGAAGGCGCGTAGCTCCCAAACTCGTTCAGGTATTAAGTTGAAATTTTTACGGTATGTAGATTGGGTAAACTCCTACGACTGGCATCTTTTCGGTGGGTGGGGGTGTAAGGGGGATGAGGGGGGAGCGTTTTAGACGAAAAATTTTGGTTTCCAGATCTCAGGAACCGCTAATGCTAGGAGACTGAAACTTGGAACTAATGTTGAACCATGATAGTGGACTCATTTGCAAAAAAATGGTCGATAAGGGTTGAGGGGTGTGGAAGTGGGATGGAAAACAATGAGTCCAAAACGCTTGAAAGCCGGGATTGAACATTTCTAAAATCCATATCTCCTGAACTATTAATGCCAGGAGATCGAAACTTTATGGTTGTCCTTAAGGATACTTCAATATTAGACAAGGGCTAAATTTTTTAAGAGGGGTGGTGAGGTGTGGGGGTTGGGGGTGAACAACTTTGGATTACAATATCTTCCGAACCAGTCACACGAGGAAGATAAAATTTAGTTTCTGTCTATGGGATCATAAGAGGAGTCTACTGAACGTAAACTTTTTGAAGGGGGAGGTGGAGCACGAAAGTGGAGGGATAGCAATTTCTCAAAAAATTTAATTTTTATATCTCAGAAACCGTATCAGGAGTTGGGGTTGGTTGACCTCCAGAAGGGAAAAAATTTTTAGGGGTGGGGTTGTAAAGGGTGATGGTGAAAAAGGGTAGAAAGAAAAAAAATTCTGATTTTTATTTCTCGAAAACCGCAATGAATAGAAAGCTAAAAATTTAGGATTAGATTAGAAAATAGGGGTAGCAAGGTACGGGGGTGAAGGGTGGTTTTTTATATCTCAGAAACGGCTTATGCTAGAAAGTTGAAACTTAGTACGTATATGTAGATGTGCTATTAGAGTAACTAAAGCAAAAAAAGTTCAGATTTTTATTGGTGTTCAGAGGTTGAGTAAAAAAAATGTCCATGAATCCACATTTTCACGAATTTCAGCAATTTTACTTCTGCTGGCTATTTATATAAGCACCTAGAAACGATCTTCAAAATTTTTTGATATCCAACACCTAAGGGGGTGTAAAGTGGTTGTGTACATATTCACGAATTCTGATATATTTCTTAGGTATATTGGGTTTTGGAATTCACTTTTACTTGTATAAGCTTTAAACATAGTCAGGGAAAAAAACGATTTAGGTATTTTTCCCTATTAATGGTATTGTTCAAGTTCTCACTGCTTCCAAAAATCTGTTAGGTTTAATGTGATCGAATTCGATTTTACTTCTATTAAATATTCTATTGATAAAAAATACGTAAATAAATAAAAAAAAATTGCCAACAGTATGGGCGCCTATGCCTTGAAGTAATGCTAGAGTTACTTCATTACTAGACCAACGGAATACTAGAAGGTGAAGTGGTCAGCCACACGCTCGTCCGTGATTATTACTCCGATTTTTAACTCAGGTACTCATTTACAGCTGAGTGATCTGGTAGTCTGGCACCCAATCCCATTCTCGAAAATTAGCCAAGCAGATTCGAAGCTGGTACCAGGTGCACCGAAGCTTTTGCTTAAACCCAGTTTATACCTTTATCCAGTTTATCTCTTCATGCGTGGGTTCGATGCTAGGCTAACATATCTCTGGAAAAAAATTGCGATGAGAAGCTTTGAGAGAAAAAATTTAAATTATTGTAGTTTTTCTAAAAAAAAAATAATTGCTAACCATTGATGTACGTCGATTTTTTGACACCGTTCCCTTTTAGATCCCAAGTTGATTTCACTTTATTATTTTTTAATAAAAAAAGTATTGTGATCAAAATTAAATTTAAAAAAAAAAATTTGCTGACCGCAATTAGGTACTTTGACGTGATATTACAATATCTTCTGAGCCAATTGTACCAGGAAAATAGAATAAGGTTTGTTTATACAGGATTATAAGTGGAGTCCATTTAATTTAAAATTTTTGAGGGTGGAGTTGAAGCACGGAAGCAGGATGATAGCAATTTTTCAAAAAATCAATTTTTATATCTCTAGAACCATATCAGATATGATTTTTAAAATTTTACAGGAGTTAGGTCCAGTAGACCTCTATCAAGAATTAAAATTTTTCAGAATTGTGGAGAGGTGGTGGTGGGAGTTGTGAAAAGGAAAAAAATACTGATTTTTATTTCTTGAAACCGCAAAAGGATAGAAAGCTAAAAAGGGACGACCTGAACTTCAATAATATCCAGAATTTATTTTGATCGAAATATAATAAAGTTTTGCCCACACTATTATACAGATATTTTTAAATTCATTAGTAAAAGCTTTCTAAAATTCACTCTTTTACATTTTCGTCAAATTTGCCAATGTAAAAAAGTCGTCTATAATTTTAATTTAGGTCACGACACTTTCATACACATGGAATTTGATAAAAAACGAAGTCATGCACCATATGTAGATATCAAGAGTTAGAGTATTGAACATTACTAAAAACAGATCAGCAATCATCAGGCTAGAATCAAATTCATTGAGTAACGGTCGTTTTTGTCAATCAGTAAAAACCAAAAAGCATAATAATAAAGATGAAACGTGCTGAAGTAAAACTAACTTAAGAATCATTATACTCGCATCGTAATCAAATCAAATAAACTACATTAAAAGACATCTAAATAAAGTTTATAAAATCTGTCAATCAAAACGGTTAAATTTGTTTATACATACCTACATAATTTCTTTAACACTCAAATCGGTTTCAATGTTCATATTATTTTCAATAAATTTTATATTGTCCCATTTTTCCCTTTATATAAAAAATATAAAATGTATAATTTTTCGTACTAATGCGTAAATGCCTATGTGCACGCATTCCACTCTTTCTCTCTATCTACGTGAAGGTGTGTTTCGGAAAAGATCTCTAAAAGGTAACTAACACAAAAAAAAACAATAATCAATTCAAAAAGTCTAAAAGTTACTAAAAAAAAAACTAAAAATATTTGAAAAATTTTAACTTAAATTTATTGTAAAATTTGGAATTAAAAATTGTTTTATCAAGCTTTTGAGCAACCTTAACAAACAATTTATTATTATTACGTACTATTGATATTATAGTAAATTATCCGTATTTCTTTACAACAGAATGAACTATTTAGTTATTTTTTTTTTTTTTTTTTGACTTTAATATTAGTTGTATTATTTTTTAAACAATTTTTCAAATATTCTATCACTCCCATATATTTTTTTTTGTTATATTAATTAAATGCAAATATACGTTACAAGTTGATCACGTACAATGAAAATACCTTGAAACGGAGGTTGCTTAACATTCCAAAATTATTACCTAATCAAAATAATTTCCGAAACAAAACTTATAATGCTAATAATTTTCAATATTGCTATAATTCGTTTAATGTACGAAAAATTTTACAGAACAAAAAAAATTTATATATAATATTAAAACATATAATTAAAAAAAAACTTTCATCTTTTTATTATCAATCATGATTTGGTGTAACGTATATGTGTATGTTATTTAAAAAAAAAGAATTTGTTTGAATATAAATATATTATTGAACACGTGACAAGCAAAGCGACATTTATTTAAACCAAATCAAATATTCTTTCAATAAAATTTAACTTACACTTAAAATATCACAATTTCTTAACTGGCTTCTTTCTTTCCGCTCTCTTTATCTTTCTCTTTGACAATTCAATTAAAACTTAAAATATAAAATATTATTTAATTCAGTTTGATTTTTAATCAAGAATTTTCTTCAAAAAAAAAATAACTACCGGCTAGAATGTTACATTAAAGTTGTGAAAATTAATTAATGAGAAAAAAAAGCTTTAAAACTCTTCACAATACAAAAAAAAATATAACGAATAAATTTTAAATTGCAATAAAATTGGATGTTTGAAAGTTAGTTGCCCACAAGGGAACTTTTCTGAAACCGTTGCTAATAACCACATTCAGCTTTTTCACAAAATAATAATAAACTATTTTAATAAAAAAAAATATTTTAATTATGTAAATACGAGCAACTTTTGCTTTAGGACCAAACTTTTTGTTTTTTTTTTATAATATAATTATATTTATTTCTTCGGTATTTTACTTTATTTATTGATTTTTTTTTTCATATATTCCACTACTGATTATGACTTGTGGTGATGAGTATATAAATATGTATATCATTCAACAGCAAATTTATTATTTTTATTTGTCACTGTAATTTAGGTGCTACTTGCTATAAAGTTGTTGTCGATTGGTGAAATTTAAATCCAGCACTTTATAATCTTACCTTTAAAATATACTAGTTTAATGAAACTTATTTTTATTTTGCTTATCGACAGCACGCTTCAATTCAAACAATTTTTTTTAACTTTTTCCAATATTAACAATTATACGCAAGTACATTGAAATAAAATATTTTATAAATATATATAAAAACTAAAATGGATCAACAATAACAATAAACTACCAGAGCATGTTTTTTTACAATATAATTATTGAACAGAGGTTGATAGTAATGGTTTCAAAAAATTAAAAAAAGTAATATCTACATAAATTTTACAATGAAATGCATTATATATATTTATATAAAAACATACTGTTTCTTTCTGTTGCTTAGTAGTTCTTAACGTACTGTAGAACGTATATAATAAAAAAAAAGTATTTTTCTTTAAATCTCTTCAAGCATAACTTTTAATTAGAAAACAGAAAAAAAATTAACGCAAACTGAAGGATTTTAAACAATTTCTTGGAATGCTTTTATTTAGGCGGACCATCACGAGCACAATGGGAAGATGTTACCGGCTCAACGCCACTTACATTTGTTAACGATTGCGTTTCGTTTACTACCACCGTATCGGCAAGATTTTGGCTTATGGATTGCAGAAATATATCGGATGCTACGAAAATGGCTACAGAATTATACAGGTAAGACTAGTAAAATTAAGGAAGAATGACTTACAGTATCCCGCCTGGAGGTATCTCTAAGCAGATACGAATCCTTTTTTTACTAAAAAGTTAAATGCCCGTATGCAGAATAGTCGAATGTGACCGTTTCTTTGTGACCTAAGCACGGATAGGTAAATACAAGACATCCAGACAGGAAGAGCGGAACATATTTGTATTGTACTTAAGTGTACTAAGTGTGTTCAAAAAAAATACTCCAGGACGAGGTTTCGCTCCGAAACTGCCTTCTTCATCTTGCGTGTCCCTGTATCATGTGGTTCCCTCATATGAAATCGAAGTTTGAGGTATTGATCTCTGTTACATTTCACATTCACACACCAGACTATTCAGTGTTGGTTGGTTGGTTTAAGTGGCAGCCCTATCCTCTAGACAAAGCTCAATGGCCGCGTTGGAACCACAAACTCGTATTAAACCCGGATGTTAGGGGTTGTTGTGACTAGGGAATTTAAAAGATAAGTGTGAGGAAAATTGGTTCGTTATATCCATCCTGTACTGTTTAGGAAGATTAATAGCTCTCCAGTTTTCTTCCTAGAACTCTCCCTCAGGTCACCGTAGAAGGGTTTGCCTAGTGCTCGCTCTCAGGTTGTAGCTAAAGCCGGACATTCGTTCGTGTTCTGGCAGCTGCGGCAGTGTACATTGAACGGAATGCCCAATTTGGCTGCATGTACTGATCGCCGTGATTCTGGAGATGTCTGCCCGGGTCTTGAATAAAAGTTCGATGACGTGGCTCGGTTGTAAGATGGCCACATATTCCTAGATACGGCGCAGGTGGTTAGGCTTTTCCATCTGGAGTTAGCCGCTGATTGAAAGTGCGAGAGTATGTCCCTCTTGACAACTCCTAACGGAACGTGAACTGTTTCTGCAAGAGAGACAGGGAGAGCGGAGCCCTTCCTGGCCAGTTCATCAACCCGCTCATTTCCCACTATATCTCTATGCCCCGGGACCCAGAGCACAGCAAATTTAAGTCGCCCCGCTAAACCGGCTAGTTCGTTGCGGCATTTCTGTACTAGTTTAGAGGAGATGGTAGCCGAATCTAGTGCTTTGATTGCGGCTTGGCTATCGGTGAAAATAACGATGTTGCGTTTTGGCGATAAGTCGTGTTTTAATGTCCGACAAGCCTCACGGATCCACAGTATCTCCGCCTAGAAGACGCTAGCGTGGTCCAGTTGGCGGTAGGACTTAGCGACATTATGTGTATCTGAGAATATTCCTGCCCCGACCCCGTAGTCCATTTTCGAACCGTCGGTAAATATTATCGTGTCGAAGTCTATTTTCACCGCACCGTTCTTCGACTCCTCTCTAGTTGGGAAGAGAAGCCTTTCGTGAAGCTCAGTTTGGGGGTGATGTCGTCAGTCGGTGACATAACCAATTCCTTTAGTAACTGTCCCAGGATATTACTATGCCTGTACGGCTCCGCAGTCCAGCACCCAGATTCTTTGAGTCTGAGGGCATTGTTTGATGCGGTGTTTTTTATAGAAAGGTCGATTGGTAGGAGGAGGAGTAGCATGTTTAGAGCATCGGTCTGGCATGACCGCATAGCACCTGTGATGCCTATTGCCGCACTTCGTTGAACTCTACTGAGTTTAGTTATCTTTATAGCCCTTACTCAAAGCGACCCACCAGACTAGCGACCCTTAGTTGAGAATTGGACGTATTACGGCAGTGTACAACCACAAAACCATCCTTGGTTTGAGTACCCACTTCTTGCGGAAGGTTCTTTTGCAGGCGTAGAAGGCCAAACGGGCTTTCTCCACCCGGTTTTCAATGTTGAGTTTCCAGCTCAGCTTTGAATCGAGGATAACACCAAGATATTTTGCACTGGAGGAGAGCTGGATCGGTTGGTCGTTGAGGCGGTGAACGTTAAAGTCTGGTATCTTGGTTTTCCTGGTGAATAACACCAACTCAGTTTTATCTGGGTTTACACTGAGGCCGCAGTTGGTCGCCCAGGTGCTTACCTTACCCAGAGCTCCTTCCATGATATTACTGCTCACAGAAGGAAATAATCATGAGACCAAAATCACCAGATCGTCCGTGTACGCATTCACTGTGACCCCTCCCTGACTAGATTTACTAGGATTTTATTCATAGCCAATAGCCAGAGTAGAGGTGAGATAACACTACCTATTCAGTGTGGGCTCAAAAGGGAAATCACAGTCACCAACTATCAAATTTTTTTCAAAGTATTAGTTCCGAGGTCGTAAAAGTACAATCTTGCGCCCGTTCAATCGTCAGTATAGATGCTACCAATATCAGGATGCTGCCTTTTGTAGTACTGTTGTGTAGTCGATGAGTTCTGGAATGGGAACTGATAAGATCCTAGTGTGACCCATACAACCTTCCCCAAATTTAGGGCGCGTTTAACTGATATTGACGTTACCAACATCCAATGGCATCTTCTGGCAAGCCTTCTTAATCCATTCCACAAACGTAAGCTTCTAGTTCAACCTAGGATGCAGGTGGACCCCTAATTACTTCACGCTAACGAACAGCGGTATAACATGCCATTCAGAAACGCGTATCTATATAGATATTCGGTTCCTTTTCTTCGTGAAGAGAATTTGGTCGGCTTTTTTCCGGACTAATGTTCAAACCACGACATATTTGAAATATGTTGCTCGGCGTTAAGGAGCTTACGTCTTACCAGCAAAGTGTTCTGCCAATGGAAGTACTTTGACGTGGATCGAAGATTGGGTTTGTATTCCGTCCACAGCACTCCACCCTGTGGAGTTCCTTGGGAATGGAAAGAATCAAAGCATTCTGCTAATTCCATTCCGCACTGAGGAGTTAATAGTTCTTGCCTTTATCATCGTAACAACACCCATTCTATGCACAATTTTGAAGGCTTCTGTAAACGGTGCCAGAGTACATATCTTAAGCAAAGGTTGTTTCTACGCTATAGGGGTGGGTCACTCAATAAGGATGAAGTAAATGAATCATTCGTCTCACATTCTACATCTAAGGAGTCGAACATGCATTTTTTTCATATTCAAATGTTACTGCACTGCATTCCCATCGAACTTAACTTTGCTGCGTTATTCAATTCCACTTTTTACCGAATTCAGGATAATAAACTCTTTCTTCATTTAACACCGTCTAAAGACTTCGTAGACTATTCCAGTCACCGATCGGTAGTGTGGCTAGATTTTAGTGCAAAAGTTAATGAATATATTTTTAAGAGCAATTTTTCAACTTTCTAATAGACACCACACCTGAGTTTATAGACCTGATTTAAAATGCTAGTAACACACAAATACAGTAGAGTTTTCTCTCGCTAAAGATGTTCGTAATTAACATATAAATTTTTTTACTTTTCAGAGAGGCAATTCACGTACCTTTTATGGCCAAATTTGTAGTTTTTGCGAAACGAGTGGATCCAACTGAGGCCCGCCTTCGTGTATTCTGTATGACCGATGATAAGGAGGACAAAACTCTCGAACAACAAGAACACTTCACAGAGGTAGCAAAGAGTCGAGATGTAGAAGTGCTCGAAGGAAAATCCCAATTTATCGAAATGGCCGGAAATTTGGTACCTGTAACCAAATCCGGTGACCAACAGCAACTGACATTCAAAGCCTTCCGCGAAAATCGCCTTCCATTTAGTGTTCGTGTGAAAGACCAACATGCCGATACCGTTGGCCGAACGTTATTCATGCGTGAGCCAAAAGTTGCTAAGGGTGAACCTCCGCAACAGCCAATCTGCATCCTAAATATTGTACTGCCCGATAAAATAATACCCGACCAAATATCACTCTTGTCCGGAAGTCGTGAGATCCTGTCAAGAGATGACTACAATTACCTGGGCGACTTGAGGATAGTGGACATTTCAAACCTGCTCGGTGAAGACTATGTTAAACTGGCACCGGAAATTGGAATTTCGCAGGATGAAATTAACACGATAAAAGCACAACATCCAACCAGCACCGCACAACAAGCTCAATCTATGATACAATTGTTCAAAACAATGAATCCTGGTGATCGAAATATTTTAGAAAATGGACTACGAGTCATAGGAAGGAACGACATAATACAAAAGTGTATAAAAATAACGAGTTATATAGAGACTAGCCGGCTGGACCATACATCGGAACGCAAGCACGTGAGTTTGGACAATGGATATGACGAGGCCGATATTATGAAGGACTCCGAATCGGTTGAAGAATTGGTGTTACAAGAAGGTATGCGTATAATTTGAAACTGAATGATAAAATCTAATTTCTTGATTTCTAATTCACAGACCAGCGAATCCAACAGATGCGAGAGCGTGACGAACTAAAATATTCCGCGGAAGAAAAGATTGTCGAAGATTCCGAATCGGATGATGAAAATATCAAGCGAAGTGTTGCCGAACGACGAGAAAAAATCGTCAAACGACTGTCCATCGAACGCCAAATTCCTGCTTCAACGCAGAAAAAAGAGATTGTCCAAGAAATCACCGAAATAAAACGAAAAAGTTTAATCGAAGACAAGAAGGCAATTCACGAAGAGGAAATAATGCTTCAAATGCCTACGGATAATATAATCAAATCGGCCGTGGTCTCCGACCAAATAATTAAATTAAAAACGAATAAAATCGAAACCCCCGATGTTAGTAAGACCGATTTCGACAAGGAATTGCAGGGCAAGTTCAAGAGGAGCGTTAAATTGCTTGACGACGAAGATGATGAAGATTTCATTGAGACTACATCGAAAATTGTCTACGACAGTACTGTAACTGAAAAATCGACGAAAACAACCGAAACAATTACGACAAATAACGATCAGATTTTATTTCCAACAACAATCGAAGATGTCTATCATTCCAGTGAACCTTCCAAGATCGATCAGTTTATCGCAACTAAGATTTCATCGATCGATGAATCAATTCCCATGCCAGTTGTCGATATTATCGATAAGAGTAAGAAAATTCTTGCCGATGCGAAAAAGAAGGAAGAGCTTCTTCTGCAAAAAGAAGAAATGAAAGAAGAAATTTCGTTAATAAAAGAACACGTATCGACAAAATTCGAAGAACTATCGACAAAGAAAGGCGAAGAATTCCTGACCAAAACCGAAGAACTAGTTTCGAAGAAGAAGGAAGAAATTACGAAGAAAGTCACAATCGAAATAACCGAAACAAAGAACACAATGGACGAAGATCTCGAACAGAAATTATCGAAGCAAAAGGAAAAGATTGAGAAGCACTTACAAGAAACAGCTGCCGATATTCAGAAGAAGGCTGAAGAAGAGATGGCCGAAAGTGATCAATTTATAAAGGATTTCATGCCGAAAAACTATTCCGATAAGCCGCGCGAATCACTTACTGAGGCCGAATTTTATAAATCGATAGAAGAAACGATTACGAAGAAAATGAGCGAAGGATTGATACAAATCGATGATGGCATACTTTCGTCAGGTGAGTTTTTGAATATACGAGGATTTTTTAAACAAGCAACAATCTATTCACAATGACCGTTTTTGTGCCGTTTTCGAGTAATTTTGTAAAGAAGTCGGAATTTTATACAAAATTTTCAGTGCCTCTTCTATTAATCAATCAATAACTGCCGAACTATTAATGGTCCTTTAATAACTTTATCTACCGTTGGAAGCAAAATATTGACGCTTTTCCATATAATCTTCTTTATTATTATGCGTATCGGGATAGCGAATCTATAACCATTTTATAGCATTACATTCGAAAAAATCTTGTTTACAGTCATTTAACTAAAAATGGGATTGTTGACCAAATTTATTTGCACGGTATTATGAAAGCCAACTTTGTCGCCATTCATACGAGGATACATTTATTGCTCTATCTTAAGCGCTTTGGAAGTTATCCACCTTTAATCTAAACCATTTTTGCTTTTAATCCATTCTTTTTTATAATAAAGTGTAACGTAGTAGGAAACCTACAATTTTTATATCGTTCTGGTTTCTCTACTTGGATCACATGACATATACTTTGTACGCCCCCTATTTCGGAACATTTTGAAGAGATATGTCCAAAGAATAGATATACACCTTTTCTAAAAAAAAAAATGGTGGGAGTAACCTTCGTTTTTATTTTTGCTTTTTTTAAGGTAGGGCAAATTCCGTTCATTTCTCTGAAGAAAATATTCTGGTTGTAAAATTTAGTGTGGCAACTGATTTCTATATATTAATTTTAAAATGTTACGATTCCAGCTTTCGAGCATTCCAGCCTCCCTCACTCAGACCGCTCTACATACAGCAAATCTTTTTTTGCATATGGATTCAATATCGTAGCTTAATATAAATTCCTTGCTTAAATTTTCAACGATGAGCGGCCCCTGAGGAAAGAAACCAACCTTGTTACTTATAAAGGGAACTCCTATTATAAGTGCAATAAATTTTGTACCCTAAGTCCACCTAATTTCTAAAAGAGAACGTAACAGAAAATAATTTAATTAACGTTCTATCCTTACGCTCGTATAATTTTAGTGCAATTAAAGAAAAACGTGTTTCTGATACGTAAACACTTTTAGCTTATTTTGATTTAACTGAGTAATTGCATAAGACTGCTTACGAGTAATTGTATAAAAACGAAACAATGTTGTCTTAAACACTCTCTTAAACTGACTTTTACAAGTGTAATAACACTTTAAGAATTTTGATAGATATGTAATTAAAAAAAAAATCTGCCAATGGTCTGGGCGAAACTTTATTATTTTTCGGGTCAAAGTTCGGGAGCGGTCAATTTCGGTATATTATGTACACTAAAAGTCCATAGAAGTAAAAACGAATTTGTTGTCTTATCAGACTTAAGAGATATGACGAATCGTTAAAACGTATAAACACTCACTTGGGGTTTGAATTTCGAAAAATTTGTGAAACAGGTTTTTAAACGATTTCATAAGAACCAACTTGATATCTCATGAGACACGAGGGATTTTGAAAAATTTGTGAAAACGTAAGCAAATTCTTCGCACCCCCTTGGTTCTTGAAATTCGAAAAATCGGGAAATTAATTTTAGGTCATTACATCAAATGCCGTAATAACCAATTTCATATCTCATCAGAACTAAGGGATGGCAAAATTTGTGAAAACATATGCAAACCCTTGGGTGCTGAATATCCAAAAATTGAGAAATGGGTTTGTAGGCGATTATATAAAAAGTCTGTGGAAATGAAAAGCGATCGAATATCTCATCAAACCTATGAAATATGTCGAACCTTTGAAAAGCATACAACCCCCTTACATCCCTTAGGATTGAAAATCTGAAAATACTGAAAATGACTTTTTGGTTCTTATATGGGAAACCTTAGGAAGTAGAAGTGAATTGGATATATCATCAGATCTAAGCAATATGTAGGAATCTGTGAAAACATATGCAACCTCCTTACACCCACTTGGGGGTTGAATATCCGAAAAACCTGAAAGGAGTTAATAGATAAATATGAAGACAGCATGAGAAAGTAAAAACAATTGAATTACTTATCACTTCTAAAGGATATGACGGAATTTGTGAAAACTTGTTCAACCCTTTTATATCCCCTTAGAAGCTGAAAAAGGAAAAAACTTAAAAACAAGTTTTAGGCGATTATTACGCAAGCCCGTGAAAGTGAAAAGATATTCGATATTTGATCAGACCTGGGGGATATAGCATAATTCGTGAATAAGTGTACAATCCCTTTACACCCCCTTAGTGGTAGAATTTCAAAAAATCCTGAAAACGTTTTCTAGGTATTTATATGAAGAAGCCGTAGAAAAAAAATTAGTTAAATATTTGAGAAGACCTAATAGATATGACGAAAATCGTGAAAATATATGCATTTCAAATTTTTTTAAACTAAATTACTTTTCTAATTGATTTACATATACATACCAAGTTTCAACTTTGTAGCTTAAGCCGTTCTATAGATAGGAAAAACATCCCCCACCCCCGTACCATACTACCCTTATAAAAAATTATATTTTTCCAAGATGCTACTACTATAGATCTATCTAAATAGCATGTTTCAGCTTTATATCATTATAGATTTTCGAGATATAAAAATCGGAACTTCTTCCTTTTCACCCTTTCCCACCCTCACCCTCTACACCCTGACATCCAAAATTTTTTCTGACGCATTATTTTTCCCCCCACTCCCACACCCCTTCACCCATATTAACAATTTTTATGCAAATTGGTCCACTACCGAAGTTCTATATAAATTCTAAATTTCAGCCTCCTAGCATAAGCGGTTGCTGAGATCTAAAAACCAAAATTTTCCGTCTAAAACGCTTCCTCCTCCTCCCCCCTCACAACCCCACCCCTCAGAATTTGATCACTTTAAGGGGTCTACCCAGTCTATTCATAAAAAAAATTCAATTTAATATCTCAAACCGTTTGGGAGCTATGAGCCTTCAAACGATTTTGCGTACGGCGTACGGCGGACAGACGGACTGAAATTTTTTTTTCCTTTTTTCGTGTCCACGAGTCATGAAACGCGAAAAAAAAAAATTTCGGAGTAGCAAATTTTTTTTTTAAAAAATCTATCACAATACTGTATTATTAGAAAATAATAAAGTAAAAGTGCTGCTCTAAAATTTTTTGTTCTCATGTATTAGAGAAAGAAAATACCAAAAACTATCGGGCTACCATTTTTTTTTGGTTACTAATAAAATAAAATAAATGTACTGTTGAAGCAATTAGTTAGAAAAGAGCATATTAGAAACAATATGTTTAAGAGGAAGTAAAGAGCGATTCAAATGCGGTAGAGAAGGGTGGTGCGAATAAAACATCATCTGAATAATCAGGACTAATTCCCCTGAAGAATGAATCTAGATGTAAACTACACTCTAAAAACGGAATGTAAAACTACTCTGTATTAAAAGCAAAAATACATTATATATTTAATTGGACGTCTTATTGACGTATAACCGTTTTTAGCACGCAAATAGGTATTATTACACAATAAGATGGACAATTACATCTATTTTGCTCAATAAAAAAGTAAATTTAGGCGGCATGATTATATTAGATCATTAATAACGTAAACTCACGATTAGTGTAATTTTACTTTAAACACTGTATGATATTACGCCACAGTAAATAAGCAAGTAAGCTTCCTGGAATGTATTTCATCATTTCATTCCACTTCACGTCGTTCGGTTTGTTGGGTGTTAGGAATTAAATTAGCCCAATGTTTTTCAACATAAGAGGTCATTTGTTTTCATTATAATATTAACAGTAATATTTTTTTCTATCATTGTTTACTCAATTCAATTTAATACATTACATGTATTGTGAAATTGAGTCTTTAATTTATGTGTTTACCGTATATATAATAATAAATCTTACTTAAATGGAGAATTTATTTATTATAATACAATGGGAATTTTACACAAAAAGTGTGTAATATGTATTTGCATTCTCTTAATAATAATTACGACAACGATGATTATTATTTACGCAGCTATTGTGCAATGATAACATCACTGATGTGCCTTGATTATGCAAGTTGTGTAATTATTACAACTTATTTGTGTAATTTTCCCTCTAATTATACAAGCAAGTAATTTTAAAAAAAAATATTATTCCACTGATAATAGATTTTTTTTAAATGAATCTGGAGCTGAAAAAATGGATATATCCAGGAGACGCTAAAAGCGATACAAACCCTTAAAAGAAGGTTGATTTTGAGTACTTTGAATTCTTTTGAAATTTCAGTCACCCGCTCCCCCTGCTAGCTACGGCCTTGTAGATCCCGACTTAAGCCATATTATCTAGTTAATTTTTTCATTTTCAATCTAAAACTAATATTAAAAAATTTTTAATTTCACAGTTTCAAAAGATATTCCCGAATCACAAACGCCACCACCAACACCAATCGATACCCAATCACACCAAGACGGAAAATACGAGAGTCCTGAATCAATACCCGGTAAGTAAACTAAAAACGATTTATATTAAAATTCCCAAATACAAAATAAACTATCTTCAAAAGAATATTGCTTTTCGTAAAATAAATATGTCATAGGCACTATAAATTATTTTGACATTTTATTTATGATTTTGGGCTGTGATTTGATTGAACTAAATGCTTACTCAATATATTACTATGATATTTAAAAACAAAAAAAAAAGAAATTAACAATTTATTAATAATATAGAAAATGACATAAATATACTCGTAAAAATATACATCCGCATTTTCATGATTCCTTCAAATTTTAGAAAGTTAAAATCATTTATCCGTTTTGATTTAATGTTAATTTTTTTTTTAATTTATTTTATTCATATGCATACTAAAAAGCATAATTTTAAAATATTTTTAATATTCTCATAAATTGGGAAGAGACAAAATAGCAAATTTAATCCTATTATGCATAACGAAATGTACTCATACGTAAATAAGTAAATTTCTAGACCGTTTCGTATTACTTCAAACGTATGTTCACTTTTACATACGAGTACGAAACGGTCTCGGAAACAACCTGACCTTCATTGATTGGAAATATTATTGATTTCTTTCTGTCAATTGTAATGTGAAAATCCACACATATATGAAGGTAGTCAAAGAAAGTCATTTGATGAATAATGATAATGTACATCTTATCGTCAATGTTTCTACGCGTATGAGTATGTAAAAGTCCGGACTACAAATCCAATTTGCTACGGTTTCACATAATTCTATTATTTAGCAAACAAATCGTAGAATAGTGTTGTGAACATTCTATTCGAACAGTATCATTCCTGTTAGTGGTTTGGATCTTAGAGCATTTTGTCTTGTGTGTTCTTTGTGTTTATAACAATTATATTTTTATTAATTTTTCTTTTAATAGTAAACTTAACGTTCAGTTTGGATTTATTCCGTTCTATTTTTGTTTTTCTAACTTTTGTGATAAAAAATATTCTTAGTTACTCTAAAAAAACTTAATAAAACCAAAAACAGTTTAGTGTAAACCCACAAAAAATTGTTTATTTATCGAAATTTCAATTTTTACTTTCTACCGATTTAGTGGTAAGTTTATTTTTAAAAATTGCAAACTAATATACCTAAGGGGCAAAACATTTGTGTTAATTGTTTTTAAAACCATGCAGAAATCAAAAAAAAAACATGTATCTATTTATTTTCCTAAGTTGATCAAGTAAGTTTGCAGCAATAGTTCAATATGAAAAGATATTAAAACAATTTCCTTTTTTTTTGTAAATTTTTTTTTTTTTTTAGAAACTAGCAATCGATAATAATAAACAATTTATTATTTGAGTGTACTTAACTAAAGATTTTTCTTAAAAGCAATTTTTGAAAATTTTAATTTCAATTAGAAGACATTGTGAAAATAACAATGTCTTTCTATTGATATAAAATATAATAAAAATACACAAACAACACACAATTTAATTGAATGTGTTATAAATATGCAGTAATAGTGGGTGTAAAAATCGAATAATAAAATCTGAATGGAAATGTTTGTAATTTATGATGAAACCAGTGATCGATTTTGAGCTTAGTATCGACTTTCGACACGACGAGACTTATAAATTTTAAATAGATTTCAATAAATCGGAATATTGTTTAAAGGAAACGAGATTGACTAATTTGTAGAGACAAGCTTCCAAGGCAGTAATTATTGAGTACTTGAAAATGTTTATGCCGACCATGTAAAATGGAGAGAATGATAGCCGAAGCCCTACAGGAAACCTCGAACAAGAGCCTTGTAAAATCGATAATAACATTTACGACGATTAAGTAGAATTTCAACGAATCCGTAGCGTAATGCAAGCTTAACCACCCTGATATAATTGAACACCTGTTAGACTGTTTTTGAGAAAGTGAATTAAGTGTGATTTCGTAAAAAAATTAAGGATAGAAGGATTTGAACTTGGTTCAATTAAAGATATGAGAGGCAGTTACGCGAAGTTGTAACTTAAAAGTCTTCTACGAAAAATTGGTTTGCTGGTGGAGAACTGGAGATTTTCAAGGGATCTTTTTTTAAAGGCCGAAGAAATCATTTTTGGACTTATTGCTTTCAGTCTTTCAGCTCCAGTTTATCAGTACCAGGCTCTACCCTCTGAATATTCTCCGCTCAAAACCCGATATACTTGTTTTCTTCTTCTGTCTTAATTTCTGCTCCCTTCCTAAAGGGGTCACCAATTAATTTACTATCCTCGTTGATAAATTATAGATTTGGAGATTTTGATGACAATTTTGGAACATTTTAATTTTTTTTTACTTCAAGTAGAACAGTTTTTTAGATGTCTTCATCGTTATAGCGTAGTGTCACAGTGTTTGGCCGGGAAGTCATGTCCACTAGCTTCATTTATTCACAATGTCCATTCAGTAATACATGCGATATTCTAGAAATCACAGAGGATCCCCAACAATAATTAATACAACCTTGAGTATGAGATTCGTAACTGTGACCAATTTGACGAACTACAGCTAGTATTAATTAGACTCTCAAATATTTGATCACACAAATTCAACAATTTAATTTAATTCATTGAAATTAATTTTGACGATTTTCGGCTTGTATTAGACCAGAAAAATTTGGCACAAATTCAGCCAAATGTTGACAGGTTAAACTGGACTTGTATAGAGCAACTAAAGCTTGTAGTACACTGTATTATGTTAAATATTTGATTATTCTGGTTGCCAAATGAAGTCAGATTGTGTAATTGTCAAATTGTTGTTTGCAACATTATTTGAGAAAAAATTTTACTGAATTTTTCGTCAAATTTTTTTAGTCAAATATTTGACAGCATGACGTACAGCGTAAAAACTAGTATTACACAGTTTGACCAGGTGGCCAAATTGCAGTAATAAGCAATGCGAAATAGCGAATTTGACCGAACCGAAACTGAGATTAACAGGAATTCACACTTTCGCAATTTGATCACTTGGTCAAACAGTGTAATACTAGCTTAATACTAGCTTAAAACAATTTAGCAAAATTTGACAGTGAATATATGTAAGTTTTAGGAGTTATGCTTTGAAAGCAGCCTGTCTATACTAGGCAAATTATTTTCTTTGATTATTTATTTAAAAGTGAACTCACAATCGAGGTCGGACTCATCTGTATTAAGTTCGACCATTGATTCAAATCCTGTAATACATTATGAAAGACATAACAGATATTCTGCCGAACTTAATGAATATCGACGTTGATACTTTTTATCCTTTGTTTGCTCATTTTTTTCGAGCAAAATAAAAAATTGCGGCTCGACGTGATACTTTTAAGGCCTAGCTAGGACAAAGGATAGTATATAACAATATGTTGGCTGTAGTACTTTGGCAATACAGAGACTCTTTTTTCTGAATTGAAATTATCGTGTCAGACCTGCATTGACAGTGCCACATACCAAAATCTTTAAATGCACCTTCTGTTGACTTCTTAAGCTGCGTTTACATCCATGTTGGCAAATTGCTGTACTTACCAGTTTTGCGACCACCAAAAGCCATGCGATAGCCAATCTTCAGGTTTTATGACTGAAAAGTCACCTTATGAAAGCCAGAAACCAACTCATGAAACATAGATATTTCGTTGAGAAAGAAACTAGACCTTCTAGGGTGGCATGGGAACTATCAGCTTAGTGACTAAGCATATGTGTACTAACACCGAGGTCGTGGGTTTGAATCCCATTAAGTCGGCGGCTTATGACTCGTGGTCTAAGGGAAAAATTTTTATTAGAAGGCACTGTAACAGAGAAGGATGCTACTGCTCTATGCGGCTATATCTTGCAATTAAATTTTATTATAAAATTTTTCTCACTTCTTCTGGGTTCTGTGCGTCGCTAATTTAAATTCGGTTCGACGGACCAAAAAAGGTTCGATTCTTTTTCAAAAAGAATTTAATTTTCGCAAGAACGGCTCAAGCTCAAGTGACAATTTTATAAAATCACTTTAAAAGTGATGATTGATTAAGTTCAAAGTGAAGTGAGCAATACAGAAAAGTAAATTGACTCAAATCTGACGGCTTTGAAAAATAAAAACAAAAATCGTCTGAACCTGTACAACCGAAAAAATAATAAAACTAAATACAGAAAATAATCACCATTATTCTGGAAGCCGCCGGTGGGACAGGGAACTGCAATTCACCCAATTAAATTATTGAAACGCGTGAACGATTCACTTTCTTGAAAATTTGACAGTTGAAATCCGCAATGAAATAGTCGCGTTTTTAAACTTTTTTCAGAAAGTAATTGGCAATAAATAAAGAGAAATTTGAGATAGTCAATCTCTCACATTTACAGTATTTGACTTTTGGACATTTTTCTGCCTTATAATATGGTTTCAAATACCCGGAAAAGACGTTTTTAAAGTATGTCGATAAAGCAGTTTCCGAACTTTTTTAATAATCGCATGTGCAATGAATGGGAATCGAATGTGAACCGCATAGTCGGCGGGAATAAAAAATTCGCCGTTTTCCAGAATAAGCGTGAATAAATAAATAATTAAACGTCTCTAATTATTTACATGGTCCGTCGATCCGGACGGCAACCAGCCAGCAGTTTGCAGCCAGCTTGGGTTAGAAAGCACATCTCTGCTATTATTTCTGAGTATTTACGTCGAGGTACTATTTGTTCATCTTCATGTGAGCTAATTCTTTTTCTCATTTGTTCTATAAATATTTTTCACATAACTTTAACTTCAAAGCCAAGCCCCTACCTATAAAATTTTGTATGGACACCATTGGAAATGGTATAGAGAAAGTGTTTTTATGTACCAATATCCCTGATCGCTATGGCTGGAAGAATTTTCCTTGCACTCTCGATTAAATCTGATGTAATTTGAAAAGTGAATATGGGCTTGCAAGATCCTTGACACAATCCAGACAAATAAAATTTTGTTCAAAGCACATAAAATTAAAAAAAGGTGACAGGAAAAACTCAAAGGAATAATTAAAATTAAAATAATAAAATCAATAAAAACAAATTAAACTGGTTTCACAATAGATCTACAAACACAAAATTTTGTATGAAAGTCTATTATCCACTTTCCCTTTCAATTATAGAACAATTAGCAAAAACTCTATAAATGTTTTAATAATATTGTCGAAATTAATGTATATGAAAATGTCGTAAAACACAACAAAATTATTTTTAAAAAAAAACCATAGAAATTATTATATAAACATTCTTCACACATACACCGCTTATTCCTTTTTAATTTGACTCACAATATTTCTCATAAATAAATCAAATTGAAATTAAACATATTTTATCATTTCAACAATTAATTAGAATCGTTCACATAAAAATACTTTTTTATTCTTCCTACATTTAAACATACTACATATATAATATAAAAGCTCGTATATGTCATTTATTTTATTTGGCCTGTACTGTTAGAAATTATATATATGCATTTCGCTTATCAGTAAAACAAAAACCAAAAATAAAAAATTTATATTTATGACTATGAGGCGCAATTGGCTTAAATTTTGTTTACTTTCAAATTGAATATTATTGAAATATATACCTTAATATAGTATTATATATTTTAGTATAAATGTACATAAAATATATAATTTACATCACACATTTACAACACAAAACATATCTGTACTGCGTATGCTACTATTATTGATTGCAACCTTTTCTATAAATTTTATTTTGGGCAAATACATAAATTTTTACAACAAAATACCCAAAAATACTATCGAGTATAGTATATGAAGTCGTGGTCGTAAAACCCAATTTATTTATATTTTTTTTTATAATTTTTTGTAATAATATTATCATAGTACACTCAAATAAAAATTCTTTTCAAATAATAATAAACTTTAATTTTTTTGATCCTTTTTCAATGACGTAAAAATTTTTATTTAAAACATATTAAACGCATACTATTTATACTTACTGATCAACAAAATTAATTTGTTTTTGTTTCATTTTATAATCAAATAATAAATACTTTTCATACAGTTTGTGATTTGATTAATAGAAACTGATATTCTACTGTTCAGTTACCTGAAAAATATTCTTTATTGAAGCCTATGAATATTTAGTGAAAATTTCAATTCACTGTAATGCAATAAATTTATTCTGATTAGACTTGAACTGTTAATAAAACAGTCATCGTTGGAATATGCGAAATTTATTCAAATTTAACGTAATGTTGCTTAAATTTTTTTAAAAATATCCCACGACATCATATATTATACGAGAAAAAATATATATATATATATAAATATCTACAAAATTTTGCTTGCTATAGCAAATTATTTGTGCATTAAATCAAGAAAAATTTATTTAGCACTTTTCAAGAATAGAATGACTAGTTTTTCTAAGCAAACTAAATGTGTTCATCTCACTTAAATTAATTCAATATTTTAAAAGAGTGGTAAGAGAAAATAATTTATTGTTTTTTTACGTGGTATAAAAAGTAATAATTTGAAGAAAATGGGGTAATAAAAATGACATCATTTTGTCTAAACAGCACAATAAATTCGTAGCAACTGTCATATATTCGGTTCCGTTTCATAAATATGAGCTTATTGGACTTCGGTCGGTGTTTTGTGAAGCTGAGTTCATAACTCTTTTCACAAAACTCATATTCTGTAAAGGTCAGTTATTTTAAACGCTCTACACCTCAATGTCACAGCTGTGACGAAGCGCGCTAGAGCGCAAGAATTAAAGTCTCGGGATCGAATCCGGGCCTACATATAACGCTTGCTCTAACTACAATAAAAGCATTAGTTGTATTTTTTCACTGAATAAAGCTCTTATGCTGTTATGACACTAGCTATTTTTCAAGTGCAATAAAAGTCAGTTGTGTGACAAGGCGACCAAAATTGAGAGAACGGGCTTACCGATAAAAATTTGTTAGCGGCATCTAGTAGACGAAATTAACAACTGATTTGTTATGAAAAATACTAGTTTTAGCGCGATTCATAACATAACATGATACTTTCCATAATTTATACATAATACTGTTATAACACAGGCTATTTTCCTCGCTAGAAAAAAGTACAATAATAGCCAATCGTGCGACAAGGCGAACCACATTAAAAGAAAGAGATACCGCTCTTTCCGACGCTAGCGGCATCTAGTAAACGAAATTAACAACTGGTTTGTTAAGAAAAATACCGGTTCTGGCGCGTTTCATAACATCACATGGAACTTTCCATAATTTATACGTACCGAACTGTCAAAACAAGTCTGTAGCGGCTGGAAAATCTAGCCGCCAGTGGATTTTTCTTGGATTAACTGCTAGAATGTTGCGAAACACTGCTCGAATGCGCTTTGTTGCATCCTTTTTTTACAGTTATGTATTGTTTTTTGACAGTTACTCATAGTTTTGCTGTTCGGACTGTCTCTCTCACACCAATGTCTAAATTGTATGTAAAAGTCTCTATCCCTCTCCATTTGGATTTTCTAGCCGCAAAAATAGCCAGTGTTGTAACATCATAACGAACTGTCATAAAGAAGTCTTTAGCCGCTAGTAAATTTAGCCCCCAGAGGATTAACTGGTAGAATGTTGTGAAACACTGCAGGAATACGCTAAGGTGTGGATTTTTTGTTTTACCGTTTTTCATAGTTTGCTGTTCGGACTGTCTCTCTCTCTCACCAATGTCTATATTGTATGTTAAAGGCTCTATCTCTCTCCATTTGGTTTTTCTAGCCGCTTTAAAGCCGTAAAAATAGCCAGTGTCATAATAACAGCATTAATTCGGACTTAATGTATAGAAATTATGTTCCGTATAGAATATCGAAAACTTCGGGGTTAATCTGATTTCCATTCAAATTTCGACATACAGATGGCGTTACTTAACCAAATTATTTTTAAACTAGCAATCCACTGACAAAAAAATAAAAAAAAAAGCCTGTGTGGTTTCAAACACAGTTGTGCATGACTATACCCCTGTATGGGTCATACGGGAACTAGTGAGGTTTATATTATTTGTTCATTTGTGACCAAAAACCCCAAACCCGCCAAATTCGCTTGTTGTCCGTCTGCCCGTCCGTCCGCCCGTCCGTCTGTTTGTCCATACGCATGATAATCTAAGAACGCTTTGACCTAGGATTTGAAATTTTGAATTTGAGGGTTTGGTCAAATTTGTAAGGATAAGTTCGTTAACGGGCAAAATTGTTCTAATCCTTCAGATAGCTACCATACGAAAAGTCCTTAAAACACATCTTCAAGAATATTGGCCAATAACTTCAGAACGCTTTGACCTACGACTTTGAAATTTTGCATACGTTTGTTTTTGAAAAGTTGCAGATAAAACTTTGAATATGAAAAAGTTCCCATGAGTCATCCATGTAGCTGCCATACAAAAATCCTGTAAAAATGTCCTCACTCAATTCACGGAACTCACTATAATTCGAGAAATTCTTTTGTTACGAAATGGAAATTCTGTACAAATTAGTTTCTGTAAGCTTGAGTGCATTACTCAGTAAAACTCTTTTACTTTTTTGATTGGCTCCCATACAAAACGTCCTTAGAGCACGTGTCCAAAAATAATGGCTGATAGCTTCAGAATGGTTTCAGATACGAAAAAAAATCCAAATTTTAATTGTTACTGATATACATACTACTAATATAGGCAATGTGCGAGCAGCAATGTGATGTGTTGTTTTTTGGTGAAAGGAGAATCTCTGGATCTCTCTGGATTGAATTTCAAATGGATTTTAAATTTTGCTCTTACAAAGTACGTAGGTAAGAAGCTCCCTGATAACATAAAAGTAAATTGTCATAAATGTAAAATTCTAAAAACATTTTAAACTTTGCATTTAAATTTGGAGAAATACGAAATTTTATGTTATCCTGTCGTGTTATGTATGTCTTTTTGGACAATTCTTTCAAAATTCTCTGAGGTGCTGTTGCTCACTTTCCAAATCTGGAAACAAATTCAAAAAATTCTTAAAATTGCGACCAGGAGAACCAAAGCAAGAATCGGAAATTCTAAGATTTCACTTGCGAAAATCAGAAAAATTTATTTTTTTTCTAAAATGCATGTTTTGGTAGCTTTCGAAATTTTTTTTTCAAAATTCTCCGATTTTTACATTAATGTTCTTGGCGCCCACTTACTAAATCTGCAAATATATTTAAAAAAAATTGCAGTCAAAAGAGCCAAAAGAAAACATAGTGAACCATAAGGTTTTTTTTTCCCCGCCTCTTGGCACGTTTTTGACCACCATTCCCACTTTGCTCATCGAATTTTTTTTGGCAGCTGTGGAGCTGAGAAAATATTTTTATAAAAAATTCCATAATACTCTTCAAGTGTAACTATGTTGATTCTATTAGGTTGTTGCAAATGAAATGTCGTTTTTGGTAGTGCAATTTCAAACAACTGTAACTTTTATAAAACTTAATTTTATTAATTAAAATAGGCACCAGCATATAAAAATCCACTTCTCCCAACGAGATACAAGTGCATTTATGCCAGTTTCGTAGAAGTCCGACTTTCGAGAGCGAAGAAGGCCCTCGAAGGCACTTTTGATGGCTGCTTCATTATCGAATTGTTTGGTCGCTAAAAAATGATCCAAATGTTTATAAAAGTGGTAGTCGGTTGGTGAAAGGTCTGGTGAGTATGGTGGATGAGGAAGAGTCTCATGCTGCAACTCGTTTAATTTTTGGACCGTTGTTCTTGAAACATGAGGCCGTGCGTTGTCACGAAGCAGTATAACTCTATCTCTGTTGACCAATCTAGGCCGTTGAACACGCAATTTTGTATGCATTTCATCGAGTTGGGCACAATACTTCTCTGCACTAATGGTTTCACCACGCTTCAAAAAGGAATGGTGAATAACTCCAGCTGCATACCACCAAACAGTCACCATTATCTTCTTCGGATGAAGGCCTGGTTTCGGCATGTGTTTTGGGGTCTCATCAGCATCCAACCATTGTCCCGATCGGAGTCATACAGTATCCGCTTTTCATCACATGTCACTATTCTGTTCAAAAATGGATCGATTCTCTTCCGGGAGAGCAGGGAATTTCCAGTCGACGCGTCATGTTTAGCTCAGTAAGCTCATGCGGAACCCACTTATCAAGCTTTTTGATTTCTCCAAGCGGTTGCAAGTGCCGGGAAACTGTCGAATAGTGTACGCCCGATTTCTCTGCCATGTCTCTTACAGTTTGGCGTGAATCAGATTCCACTAAAAAATTCAGCGCATCGTTGTCGATCGAAGGTCCTGGGCAGTGGCGGTGCTAATAGTTTTGGCGCCCGGCGCACTTTCTATGTTTTGGTGCCCAAAATTTTATATTTTGTTTCGAAAAATCAAAGGTGATTTTCAAGATTTTGCATGATATAACTAGAGGAGAGTGTGGTAAAGTGACCCCTGCTGTTAATTTGGCCCCTTAATTATTTCTAATTATTCATAATACCATTTATGGTTTGTGATACATATCGGGCTTTCTAATATGTAACAGATAAACACCATAGAATAAAACCGAAGAGCATTGCTTATTCGTACGACGGATCGCATTGCTTCCGCAAGATATGCAACATTGCTTCCATCAACATCTGTGATTGTCTTCAAAGGTGCATCCTGCAAGAATCAATGAAAGATATCAAAAGATCTCAATGAGCGAAACGTAGCCGCGGTCAAGACTGTGGATGTGATACAGGATGATTATAATATCAGTACTGAAAGTGGCGAAAATGAGGCTTCTTCGACTGAATACAATTCGACCAGGGACGTCATTTAAGTTTTACCCAACGGGCAAGATCTTTTTCACTTCATTTAAATGCATTTGTGTCGATATTAAGATATGTTGTGTATACATGCGCGCACACACAGTTCAAGGAGTACGTACATTTTTTAAACTCCTTTGAAAATACTCTTTCTTGAAAAAATCAAAAAGCCATGGTTCCCCTCAATTCTGGAATTGACCACCCACCCCAAACTCTTTATTCGGCATCTGATATTGAAGACATAAATTGTTAAGGATCCTTTCCTAGTAACCAAAGAAGTAAAATATGCATTCAATTGCGATTTTTTGGAGCACAATGAATGTCCTGGAGCAGAAGGCGATTTTTGCCAATATTATTGAATTTTTTAGCTATTTTCCCTATGGTTATATGCACACATTCAATTTGGCTCTCCGGTGCTGTACTACACACACATTTTCAGTGATAGCCGTATGCAAGAATTTTTGAATTTAAATAATTTTTTAGAAACTGTGAGACTTTAATCCTATTTTAAATGTATTTTAAGTAATTAAGTTTGAAGGCTGAATCGACATAACGAAACATTTTAAAGTAGCCTAGCAAGAAAAATATCATATTTTCTTTGGTTGTCAAACAGTGCTTCTAACTCGTGAAAATTCTAAATATTTCAATTTTCTCGATAACATTAGAACAAATGTATCGGTATTTTCGTTCAATCATTAGATAGCACTTCTTAATTGCATTCGTATAGTGATGATCACGTCATGTGAGTTTAATTCCCTATATATTTCAAAAACATGCCTGGAGAAAATTAAAAAGCCCATCGAAATTGATATAAAAAATAGTGTGCATAAAGATCTGAAGCACTGGCACCGCGCATGCAATATCTCTGAGGTCCCAATGCATTCATATGGCGCACTTTTATAAACTGTGCCAGATACCATGAATACATATGCACTCAGCGGAATACAACGCATGCCGTCGCGCATAAAAACGTTGAACGTTCACTGTACCGTGTGTGTTGTATGTCGAACAATGGTGCGGATGAAATGTTTGCGCCAATGAGTAAGTCAATAGATTCGCACATGTATGATCGAACAATGCGTTGAGACGTGTCGGATCAGTGTAGGAAAATCATGTTGATCATACAAAACTGTGTAAACTTGTTCGATGAGGGTGATATGAACGTGTATATTTATATAATAAGATCAAACCGCAACCGTATATTTAGGAGAATGAAACACGATCATATCATGTACGACGTGTTGTTAAATTGTATTTCGATGGATAGGTATATGTAAGTAGGATGCCGTGTTTTAGAATTGCAATATTTTCAATCATTGAATTTAGTGATAATTGATGATTGTATAATACATGACCGAACAATTGTGTAGGTAGGTGGAACAGTAAGTGCGGCGCCCTAAAAATTTGGCGCCCGCCGCAGTTGCTCCAATTGCTCCTATGGAACTTCCGCCCCTGGTCCTGGGTGACCACGTGGCTCACTTTCAAGGGTTAAATCTCCTGATCGGAATTTTACGAGCCATCGCTGTGTAGTTCGTTTGTTTACCGTATCAGTTCCAAATGCCCTGTTGATGTTTTCGGTTGCCTCCGTTGCGTTGTGGCCAAGCTTAAATGCATAAAGGAAAATTACCTGTTATTGACTTCAATCAATTTTTTTTATTTTTTTTTTCTGTCCGATCTCCATGAGTAAATAGGTCTGTTATTTTTGGCTACACCTTCTACACTTTTCTACACTAACTTTTGAATGAGTGCAGAGAGGTGAAGAGGGTGAATGAAAAAAGAACAAACCTAATAGGGCAGTTTGAGATATGAAGTTTGAGATATGAAAATCGCAACTGACTTCACTTCATAGAGAAAAACGACATTTCATTTGCAACAACCTAATACTTAAGATGATAATGCTTTCCAACCAGGCGCACAGCGTAGATCTTCGTTAGGCTAGCGCAGCAATAAGATCGAGATATCCAACGAATTCAATAACCATAAAAATATATTTTTAGAAAGAAAAAAGAAATTAATTAATTTCATAGAATGACGATCGTATTATTGTGCAAGCACTACGAAGATATGTTATAATCTCATCTTGAACAGGGAGGAAGGATGGGCCAAACTTCGTATGCAATTCCCAGGCATTTATTTATAAAATGGCTCTCAAAAGTATTCGGACACTTTAATAGCAAGAGAAATGTTGCGTAATTAAATTTTGTTTAAAATTCATGTAACTTTTCCTTCTAAGAATAAGTGTATAGATTCTTAGCTGCAGAAACCAATTTTTCTGCCATTTACCGTGAATTAAGTAGATTTTTCATCAGAAGCATTCGCGAAAAACCTTATTAAAGTTTATCTTAAAATTTAAATTAAGTGAGATGAAAGGGTTTTGAAACAAAAATAAAATTTAATATCAACCAAATACATTGCTAAAAAATATATTAAAGCTAAGACTATAGTGCTATAATAAAAGAGTCCGCTGACATGGCTAATATTTTATTTATTTATAATTTATTCGGCTTTTGTCTATGCAAATTTATTAAAATAAATCAATAGTCTAAATTTATGCTTATTGGTATTATTATAAGGCAATCGTAAACTGCTATAAATTTTAGAGCTTGTTAGTTAAAAATTTAAAAAAAAAAATTCTTGATTTAGTGCGCAGCTATTACTTACTCACCTAAATTCTTACAAATTATGTATAATGGTGTTTAATTTTTAAATCAACGCACATTATGTACTATAAATTTTGAATATAATGACAAAATTCCTTAAACTGTTTTATTACATTTCATGCTGCATATAAATATTTTGCATACGGTATGGAATTAACTTAAAATCAAAAATAAATTTATTGTGCAAAAAACAACATCAACAACTTGAATCTAACAAAATAATTTCTATAAAATGAAACTTCGAAACTGAAGAGGATTCAGCATTATCCGTACAAGATGATGGTTCTATTGACACAGAAGGTTTCCGCGAGTGTTTGGATAGCGAACAGCATAGTGATACCAATGTTATTGATTCTACTACTGATAATTATCGTCATTATCCGTCCGAAAACGAATACTATGCCAATTTTAGAAATGCATTTATGGCGTCTAGTGAAGATTTTGAAACTGATAGTCTTCAATCTGTATCCGAAAAAGACTACAAATCTACGGACAAATTGAAGAAGGATTTGACCCTTAGATTCAACGAAGAGAAGAATGAGTCGAGCGATTCGGCCATTTCCGATAGGCTTAAGAGCTGTGGAACTTCGCCGTTCTCGAAAACCGATGATAGTCCGGTTCAGCCCAATATTAAGAGCGACATACCGTCCTTGAAGCTGGTAATTGGCAGGAAAGAACTGAAAACTAAAGACGCCTCAGCTGTAACTGAAAGTCACTTGACGCTGTACGGTCACCAAGATGTCGAAATTTCAATAAGCTCGCAATCGCGTATAAGCGTTACGACTACTAGCAATGGTCGAGATGGAAACAAAACTACTCGACAGACTACCGAGCATGTAACCACTGACTTTAAGGACGATCCGAAACGCTACAAGATCCAAAGAACTACTGAATTGATCGAAGATAAAGAAAGGAAACGGGACGAAGTGAATTTTGCTAAGAAGAAATCGGTCCATCTATACGAGAGTGTGGACTCGAACAGCGAATCACCGGCTTCCGATAGAAGCTTCTCGCATCATATAACCGATACCGGTATTTCAATTACACGAGGTTTTACTGATACCGCCACAAGTCCTGGCGTCCGAAGTTCCTCCGAAAACATGAGTGACAAACAGAACTTAGGTTTCGTCACCGACACTGCTCTCGACGTCGAAGTTGAAGAAATGGAGCTGACCGATGCTGGACTTAGCCCGATTCAGCCCGATGAAATGGACCTGCATCAAATGCATGCCAGTCATTCAGAAGAAGAATCGAAGTATTCGAATCAAGGAACAAGTCCAGTTGAATTCGATGACGGCATTGACACCTCTGAGGCTGGTACCATCACCGACAGAGTTGAGCTTAAAGATGCTTCTTCGAGTCCCGTAGATATCAAGATAGCAATTGAAGATAAGATCATTGCCGACGATGAAATACTGACAAGTCGTCAAGGATCTGGCGATGTCCGGGCGAAAATCAAGATCCTAGAAGAAAATACTAAAAAAGCGACTGCTGCTCACACTAAACAAGTTGAAGTTAAAGAAGATCTGGTTGCAAAGAAAACTACAGCAGAAGTAAAATCCGAAATGAAGAAATTACCGGAAGTGTTGCCCGAACAAGAAAACATCGTCAGTGAACACATTCCGCCTATTCACGATACAATTTTGAAAATCGAGAGACAGATATCGGAAGGATCGCCCTCACACAAAGTTCAATCGAAGCCTTCAGCCGACGTTGTAGACAGTCTTCCAGAAATTGAAGAACAAATAATAATGAAACGTACACCCGAATCGATATCGGAAGGATCGCCCTCACACAAAGTTCAATCGAAGCCTTCAGCCGACGTTGTAGACAATCTTCAAGAAATCGAAGAACAAATAATAACGAAACGTACACCCGAAGAGATAGCCTTGGCGAAACTAGTCGGTTCCATTACAACCTACGAAGACATGAATCGATCCAAAGAAACATCATCACACTTGGAAAATATCGGTGAACCAATTTGCGAAGTGCTGTGCAAGAAAGTGAAGGTAGCCGAGCTTAAAGAACTCTTCGAAGACGACTCATCGACAGCATCGAAACCGTCCAAAATTATTCACTCTCAGACAGAAAAGAAAGAACCTACCGAAGACAAGAAGTCGGGTAAACATGAAGCCCCAACCCTCGAACTTGATTTAGAAAAGCCTCTTCCTGCAAAAGAGCCAATCGCTTTTGCTACAGAAGATCCTGCTAGAACCATGTACCGCTATGACCAAATGGTCCCAATCGAATCGCAAACAACTACCATAACAGAACACGAACGTACAGAAAAAACTACAGTCTTAGACGATAGATCAGTAGAACAGAAGCTTCAATCCAAACTAAAAGATAAGGTTCCTACTTTCGCTTCCAAAATACCCGTTAAGAAATCCCCTAAATTAGAATCCAGTCCAGCTATCAAAGACAAATATATAACGCTTACATCGACCTACTCATCAGAAGTTTCACGAATACGTGTCGAAACCGAAATAACAAAAGAACAAGTGACTATTTGGAAAACTACAACAATAGATGGAACTCCAATTTTAACTGACGAACGCGAAACTAGACCGGCTACTGAACCAGACGAAGTAATTACTAAGACTTATACCGACATACGTTACGATCAAGAGACATTTTCACCAACTGTTACAACACAAGTAGAACAAGCTTTTGACTTCAAAGATCCACTACCCGTAGCATTAATATCCCCAGTAAAAATTAAAGAAGTTAGTCCAGATTCACCTGATAAAATAACAGATCCAGACTCCCCAACTATTGAATCCCCAGATTCCCAAGAAATGCCCGTTCAGACTGAGATTACAACTCCAGCTAATGTCATTAAAATTATTCCAAAAGAGGTCAGTTCTTCGAAAATATTAGAACCAACAGAGGTCTCTTCTAAAGGTCATTTTGATTCAAAGGACCTGGAAGGCACCACTCCGTCTAAAGGAGTTAAGTTTCTCAGTGATATTGTTTCTACGGAAACAACTGAGAAACAAGAAACTGACTCAACCCTTATATCGAAAATTTCAGAAAAGTTTCTTCTTGAAGAGACTGGCAGGGAACCTCTTATTGTACCTAAAAAAACACAAACCGTAGAAAATAAAATCAAACCAACTTCAGCTTTCAGTATCCAAGAAAGCACAGAATTAGTCGAGACTACAGAAACTAAAGGCGAAGAAGCTGTTGCAGAGAATGTTCCCTTAATTCCAATGGTTTCCCCAAGGTTATCATCTGAACTTACATCTAAAACGATGACGTCAGAGACAGAGGAAAAACCAAAAGCCGAAAACTCAAAAAGTTTTAGCCAACAAGACACCGTCATATCCGAAACCACTAAAATCATTGAAAAACCTGAAGTAACTCCTCCGCTTAAAAAACCCGAGTCTCAAGTTCAAACTTTTGGCGAGATTTCCAAAACTTATCAAACGTTTCACGAAAGAGAACAGACTGGAACCGAAAAATTACAAGAAACTGATGAGGAACACACAACTATATCGAAAATTACAACACAATTCCTTACCGAAGAGACAAAGCCATACCTTGGTACAGCTCCACTTTCGTCGACTTCTGAGCTACGTCCTACATCGGACGAAAAAACAACTAAGACCACAGTAGAACCCCTTCTAGAAAGCAGACCAAAGCCAGATGTTCCTAAAGAATACAAGGCGATTCTGAAGGAACAAAGCATTGAAGAAACTGCAGTAGTAAAGACCACTAAAGGCATTGAGGAACAAATTATAATTGATGAAAAGCAAAAAACCCCAACTTCTGAAAAAGGAGCGTTAGTCATTCCCGAGGATGTAGAACAAAAATCTGAATCTATCTCAAAAATAACTCAGCAGTTCCTTCTCGAGGAGACAACGAAATATCTTGGAAAATCTCCCCTTCCATCGACTTCAGAGCTACGTCCTACTTCAGAAGAAAAAACTACTAAGACCACAGTAGAACCCCTTCTAGAAAGCAGACCAAAGCCAGATGTTCCTAAGGAAGATAAGGCGATTCCGAAGGAACAAAGCACTGAAGAAACTGCAGTAGTAAAGACCACTAAAGGCATTGAGGAACAAATTATAATTGATGAAAAGCCAAAAACCCCAACTTCTGAAATAGGAGCGTTAGTCATTCCCGAGGATGTAGAACAAAAATCTGAATCTATCTTAAAAATAACTCAGCAGTTCCTTCTCGAGGAGACAACGAAATATCTCGGAAAATCTCCCCTTCCATCGGCTTCAGAGCTACGTCCTACTTCAGAAGAAGAAACTACTAAGACCACAGTAGAACCCCTTCTAGAAAGCAGACCAAAGCCAGATGTTCCTAAGGAAGATAAGGCGATTCCGAAGGAACAAAGCACTGAAGAAACTGCAGTAGTAAAGACCACTAAAGGCATTGAGGAACAAATTATAATTGATGAAAAGCCAAAAACCCCAACTTCTGAAATAGGAGCGTTAGTCATTCCCGAGGATGTAGAACAAAAATCTGAATCTATCTTGAAAATAACTCAGCAGTTCCTTCTAGAGGAGACAACGAAATATCTCGGAAAATCTCCCCTTCCATCGGCTTCAGAGCTACGTCCTACTTCAGAAGAAGAAACTACTAAGACCACAGTAGAACCCCTTCTAGAAAGCAGACTAAAGCCAGATGTTCCTAAGGAAGATAAGACGATTCCAAAGGAACAAAGCATTAAAGAAACTGCAGTAGTAAAGACCACTAAAGGCATTGAGGAACAAATTATAATTGATGAAAAGCCAAAAACCCCAACTTCTGAAATAGGAGCGTTAGTCATTCCCGAGGATGTAGAACAAAAATCTGAATCTATCTTAAAAATAACTCAGCAGTTCCTTCTCGAGGAGACAACGAAATATCTTGGAAAATCTCCCCTTCCATCGACTTCAGAGCTACGTCCTACTTCAGAAGAAAAAACTACTAAGACCACAGTAGAACCCCTTCTAGAAAGCAGACCAAAGCCAGATGTTCCTAAGGAAGATAAGGCGATTCCGAAGGAACAAAGCTTTAAAGAAACTGCAGTAGTAAAGACCACTAAAGGCATTGAGGAACAAATTATAATTGATGAAAAGCCAAAAACCCCAACTTCTGAAATAGGAGCGTTAGTCATTCCCGAGGATGTAGAACAAAAATCTGAATCTATCTTAAAAATAACTCAGCAGTTCCTTCTCGAGGAGACAACGAAATATCTCGGAAAATCTCCCCTTCCATCGGCTTCAGAGCTACGTCCTACTTCAGAAGAAGAAACTACTAAGACCACAGTAGAACCCCTTCTAGAAAGCAGACCAAAGCCAGATGTTCCTAAGGAAGATAAGGCGATTCCGAAGGAACAAAGCACTGAAGAAACTGCAGTAGTAAAGACCACTAAAGGCATTGAGGAACAAATTATAATTGATGAAAAGCCAAAAACCCCAACTTCTGAAATAGGAGCGTTAGTCATTCCCGAGGATGTAGAACAAAAATCTGAATCTATCTTGAAAATAACTCAGCAGTTCCTTCTAGAGGAGACAACGAAATATCTCGGAAAATCTCCCCTTCCATCGGCTTCAGAGCTACGTCCTACTTCAGAAGAAGAAACTACTAAGACCACAGTAGAACCCCTTCTAGAAAGCAGACTAAAGCCAGATGTTCCTAAGGAAGATAAGACGATTCCAAAGGAACAAAGCATTAAAGAAACTGCAGTAGTAAAGACCACTAAAGGCATTGAGGAACAAATTATAATTGATGAAAAGCAAAAAACCCCAACTTCTGAAATAGGAGCGTTAGTCATTCCCGAGGATGTAGAACAAAAATCTGAATCTATCTTAAAAATAACTCAGCAGTTCCTTCTCGAGGAGACAACGAAATATCTTGGAAAATCTCCCCTTCCATCGACTTCAGAGCTACGTCCTACTTCAGAAGAAAAAACTACTAAGACCACAGTAGAACCCCTTCTAGAAAGCAGACCAAAGCCAGATGTTCCTAAGGAAGATAAGACGATTCCAAAGGAACAAAGCATTAAAGAAACTGCAGTAGTAAAGACCACTAAAGGCATTGAGGAACAAATTATAATTGATGAAAAGCCAAAAACCCCAACTTCTGAAATAGGAGCGTTAGTCATTCCCGAGGATGTAGAACAAAAATCTGAATCTATCTTGAAAATAACTCAGCAGTTCCTTCTCGAGGAGACAACGAAATATCTCGGAAAATCTCCCCTTCCATCGGCTTCAGAGCTACGTCCTACTTCAGAAGAAGAAACTACTAAGACCACAGTAGAACCCCTTCTAGAAAGCAGACTAAAGCCAGATGTTCCTGAGGAAGATAAGGCGATTCCGAAGGAACAAAGCATTAAAGAAACTGCAGTAGTAAAGACCACTAAAGGTATTGAGGAACTAATTATAATTGATGAAAAGCAAAAAACCCCAACATCTGAAAAAGCTCCTTTTTCGGGAATTACTAACGCTCCGTTAGTCATTCCCGAGGATGTAGAACAAAAATCTAAATCTGTCTTAAAAATAACTCAGCAGTTCCTTCTAGAGGAGACAACGAAATATCTTGGAAAAACTCCCCTTCCATCGGCTTCAGAGCTACGTCCTACTTCAGAAGAAGAAACTACTAAGACCACAGTAGAACCCCTTCTAGAAAGCAGACCAAAGCCAGATGTTCCTAAGGAAGATAAGGCGATTCCGAAGGAACAAAGCACTGAAGAAACTGCAGTAGTAAAGACCACTAAAGGCATTGAGGAACAAATTATAATTGATGCAAAGGAAGAAGGCCCAACTTCTGAAAAAGGAGCCTTAGTCATTCCCGAGGATGTAGAACAAAAATCTGAATCTATCTTAAAAATAACTCAGCAGTTCCTTCTAGAGGAGACAACGAAATATCTCGGAAAATCTCCCCTTCCATCGGCTTCAGAGCTACGTCCTACTTCAGAGGAAAAAACTACTAAGACCACAGTAGAACCCCTTCTAGAAAACAGACCAAAGCCAGATGTTCCTAAGGAAGATAAGGCGATTCCGAAGGAACAAAGCACTGAAGAAACTGCAGTAGTAAAGACCACTAAAGGCATTGAGGAACAAATTATAATTGATGAAAAGCAAAAAACCCCAACTTCTGAAATAGGAGCGTTAGTCATTCCCGAGGATGTAGAACAAAAATATGAATCTATCTTGAAAATAACTCAGCAGTTCCTTCTAGAGGAGACAACGAAATATCTTGGAAAATCTCCCCTTCCATCGACTTCAGAGCTACGTCCTACTTCTGAAGAAAAAATTACTAAGACCACAGTAGAACCCCTTCTAGAAAGCAGACCAAAGCCAGATGTTCCTAAGGAAGATAAGGCGATTCCGAAGGAACAAAGCACTGAAGAAACTGCAGTAGTAAAGACCACTAAAGGCATTGAGGAACAAATTATAATTGATGAAAAGCAAAAAACCCCAACTTCTGAAATAGGAGCGTTAGTCATTCCCGAGGATGTAGAACAAAAATCTGAATCTATCTTGAAAATAACTCAGCAGTTCCTTCTAGAGGAGACAACGAAATATCTTGGAAAATCTCCCCTTCCATCGACTTCAGAGCTACGTCCTACTTATGAAGAAAAAATTACTAAGACCACAGTAGAACCCCTTCTAGAAAGCAGACCAAAGCCAGATGTTCCTAAGGAAGATAAGGCGATTCCGAAGGAACAAAGCACTGAAGAAACTGCAGTAGTAAAGACCACTAAAGGCATTGAGGAACAAATTATAATTGATGAAAAGCAAAAAACCCCAACTTCTGAAATAGGAGCGTTAGTCATTCCCGAGGATGTAGAACAAAAATTTGAATCTATCTTAAAAATAACTCAGCAGTTCCTTCTAGAGGAGACAACGAAATATCTCGGAAAATCTCCCCTTCCATCCGCTTCAGAGCTACATCCTACTTCAGAAGAAGAAACTACTAAGACCACAGTAGAACCCCTTCTAGAAAGCAGACTAAAGCCAGATGTTCCTGAGGGAGATAAGGCGATTCCGAAGGAACAAAGCATTAAAGAAACTGCAGTAGTAAAGACCACTAAAGGTATTGAGGAACTAATTATAATTGATGAAAAGCAAAAAACCCCAACTTCTGAAAAAGCTCCTTTTTCGGGAATTACTAACGCTCCGTTAGTCATTCCCGAGGATGTAGAACAAAAATCTAAATCTGTCTTAAAAATAACTCAGCAGTTCCTTCTAGAGGAGACAACGAAATATCTTGGAAAAACTCCCCTTCCATCGGCTTCAGAGCTACGTCCTACTTCAGAAGAAAAAACTACTAAGACCACAGTAGAACCCCTTCTAGAAAGCAGACTAAAGCCAGATGTTCCTGAGGAAGATAAGGCGATTCCGAAGGAACAAAGCATTAAAGAAACTGCAATTGTAAAGACCACTAAAGGTATTGAGGAACAAATTATAATTGATGAAAAGCCAAAAACCCCAACTTCTGAAAAAGGAGCGTTAGTCATTCCCGAGGATGTAGAACAAAAATCTGAATCTATCTTAAAAATAACTCAGCAGTTCCTTCTCGAGGAGACAACGAAATATCTTGGAAAATCTCCCCTTCCATCGACTTCAGAGCTACGTCCTACTTCAGAAGAAAAAACTACTAAGACCACAGTAAAACCCCTTCTAGAAAGCAGACCAAAGCCAGATGTTCCTAAAGAAGATAAGGCGATTCCGAAGGAACAAAGCACTGAAGTAACTGCAGTAGTAAAGACCACTAAAGGTATTGAGGAACAAATTATAATTGATGCAAAGGAAGAAAGCCCAACTTCTGGAAAAGGAGCGTTAGTCATTCCCGAGGATGTAGAACAAAAATCTGAATCTATCTTAAAAATAACTCAGCAGTTCCTTCTAGAGGAGACAACGAAATATCTTGGAAAATCTCCCCTTCCATCCGCTTCAGAGCTACATCCTACTTCAGAAGAAGAAACTACTAAGACCACAGTAGAACCCCTTCTAGAAAGCAGACTAAAGCCAGATGTTCCTGAGGAAGATAAGGCGATTCCGAAGGAACAAAGCATTAAAGAAACTGCAGTAGTAAAGACCACTAAAGGTATTGAGGAACTAATTATAATTGATGAAAAGCAAAAAACCCCAACTTCTGAAAAAGCTCCTTTTTCGGGAATTACTAACGCTCCGTTAGTCATTCCCGAGGATGTAGAACAAAAATCTAAATCTGTCTTAAAAATAACTCAGCAGTTCCTTCTAGAGGAGACAACGAAATATCTTGGAAAAACTCCCCTTCCATCGGCTTCAGAGCTACGTCCTACTTCAGAAGAAGAAACTACTAAGACCACAGTAGAACCCCTTCTAGAAAGCAGACTAAAGCCAGATGTTCCTGAGGAAGATAAGGCGATTCCGAAGGAACAAAGCATTAAAGAAACTGCAGTAGTAAAGACCACTAAAGGTATTGAGGAACAAATTATAATTGATGAAAAGCAAAAAACCCCAACTTCTGAAAAAGGAGCGTTAGTCATTCCCGAGGATGTAGAACAAAAATCTGAATCTATCTTAAAAATAACTCAGCAGTTCCATCTAGAGGAGACAACGAAATATCTTGGAAAATCTCCCCTTCCATCGGCTTCAGAGCTACGTCCTACTTCTGAAGAAAAAACTACTAAGACCACAGTAGAACCCCTTCTAGAAAGCAGACTAAAGCCAGACGTTCCTGAGGAAGATAAGGCGATTCCGAAGGAAGAGAGCATTAAAGAAACTGCAGTAGTAAAGACCACTAAAGGTATTGAGGAACAAATTATAATTGATGAAAAGCAAAAAACCCCAACTTCTGAAAAAGGAGCGTTAGTCATTCCCGAGGATGTAGAACAAAAATCTGAATCTATCTTAAAAATAACTCAGCAGTTCCTTCTAGAGGAGGCAACGAAATATCTTGGAAAAACTCCCCTTCCATCGGCTTCAGAGCTACGTCCTACTTCAGAAGAAGAAACTACTAAGACCACAGTAGAACCCCTTCTAGAAAGCGGACTAAAGCCAGATGTTCCTGAGGAATATAAGGCGATTCCGAAGGAACAAAGCTTTAAAGAAACTGCAGTAGTAAAGACCACTAAAGGTATTGAGGAACAAATTATAATTGATGAAAAGCAAAAAACTCCAACTTCTGAAAAAGGAGCGTTAGTCATTCCCGAGGATGTAGAACAAAAATCTGAATCTATCTTAAAAATAACTCAGCAGTTCCATCTAGAGGAGACAACGAAATATCTTGGAAAATCTCCCCTTCCATCGGCTTCAGAGCTACGTCCTACTTCAGAAGAAGAAACTACTAAGACCACAGTAGAACCCCTTCTAGAAAGCAGACCAAAGCCAGATGTTCCTAAGGAAGATAAGGCGATTCCGAAGGAACAAAGCACTGAAGAAACTGCAGTAGTAAAGACCACTAAAGGCATTGAGGAACAAATTATAATTGATGCAAAGGAAGAAGGCCCAACTTCTGAAAAAGGAGCGTTAGTCATTCCCGAGGATGTAGAACAAAAATCTGAATCTATCTTAAAAATGACTCAGCAGTTCCTTCTAGAGGAGACAACGAAATATCTCGGAAAATCTCCCCTTCCATCGGCTTCAGAGCTACGTCCTACTTCAGAAGAAGAAACTACTAAGACCACAGTAGAACCCCTTCTAGAAAGCAGACTAAAGCCAGATGTTCCTGAGGAAGATAAGGCGATTCCGAAGGAACAAAGCATTAAAGAAACTGCAGTAGTAAAGACCACTAAAGGTATTGAGGAACAAATTATAATTGATGAAAAGCAAAAAACCCCAACTTCTGAAAAGGGAGCGTTAGTCATTCCCGAGGATGTAGAACAAAAATCTGAATCTATCTTAAAAATGACTCAGCAGTTCCTTCTAGAGGAGACAACGAAATATCTCGGAAAATCTCCCCTTCCATCGGCTTCAGAGCTACGTCCTACTTCAGAAGAAGAAACTACTAAGACCACAGTAGAACCCCTTCTAGAAAGCAGACCAAAGCCAGATGTTCCTAAGGAAGATAAGGCGATTTCGAAGGAGCAAAGCATTAAAGAAACTGCAGTAGTAAAGACCAGTAAAGGTATTGAGGAACAAATTATAATTGATGAAAAGGAAAAAACCCCAACTTCTGAAAAAGGAGCGTTAGTCATTCCCGAGGATGTAGAACAAAAATCTGAATCTATCTTAAAAATAACTCAGCAGTTCCATCTAGAGGAGACAACGAAATATCTTGGAAAATCTCCCCTTCCATCGGCTTCAGAGCTACGTCCTACTTCTGAAGAAAAAACTACTAAGACCACAGTAGAACCCCTTCTAGAAAGCAGACTAAAGCCAGACGTTCCTGAGGAAGATAAGGCGATTCCGAAGGAACAAAGCATTAAAGAAACTGCAGTAGTAAAGACCACTAAAGGTATTGAGGAACAAATTATAATTGATGAAAAGCAAAAAACCCCAACTTCTGAAAAAGGAGCGTTAGTCATTCCCGAGGATGTAGAACAAAAATCTGAAACTATCTTAAAAATAACTCAGCAGTTCCTTCTAGAGGAGACAACGAAATATCTTGGAAAAACTCCCCTTCCATCGGCTTCAGAGCTACGTCCTACTTCAGAAGAAGAAACTACTAAGACCACAGTAGAACCCCTTCTAGAAAGCGGACTAAAGCCAGATGTTCCTGAGGAATATAAGGCGATTCCGAAGGAACAAAGCTTTAAAGAAACTGCAGTAGTAAAGACCACTAAAGGTATTGAGGAACAAATTATAATTGATGAAAAGCAAAAAACTCCAACTTCTGAAAAAGGAGCGTTAGTCATTCCCGAGGATGTAGAACAAAAATCTGAATCTATCTTAAAAATAACTCAGCAGTTCCATCTAGAGGAGACAACGAAATATCTTGGAAAATCTCCCCTTCCATCGGCTTCAGAGCTACGTCCTACTTCAGAAGAAGAAACTACTAAGACCACAGTAGAACCCCTTCTAGAAAGCAGACCAAAGCCAGATGTTCCTAAGGAAGATAAGGCGATTCCGAAGGAACAAAGCACTGAAGAAACTGCAGTAGTAAAGACCACTAAAGGCATTGAGGAACAAATTATAATTGATGCAAAGGAAGAAGGCCCAACTTCTGAAAAAGGAGCGTTAGTCATTCCCGAGGATGTAGAACAAAAATCTGAATCTATCTTAAAAATGACTCAGCAGTTCCTTCTAGAGGAGACAACGAAATATCTCGGAAAATCTCCCCTTCCATCGGCTTCAGAGCTACGTCCTACTTCAGAAGAAGAAACTACTAAGACCACAGTAGAACCCCTTCTAGAAAGCAGACTAAAGCCAGATGTTCCTGAGGAAGATAAGGCGATTCCGAAGGAACAAAGCATTAAAGAAACTGCAGTAGTAAAGACCACTAAAGGTATTGAGGAACAAATTATAATTGATGAAAAGCAAAAAACCCCAACTTCTGAAAAAGGAGCGTTAGTCATTCCCGAGGATGTAGAACAAAAATCTGAATCTATCTTAAAAATGACTCAGCAGTTCCTTCTAGAGGAGACAACGAAATATCTCGGAAAATCTCCCCTTCCATCGGCTTCAGAGCTACGTCCTACTTCAGAAGAAGAAACTACTAAGACCACAGTAGAACCCCTTCTAGAAAGCAGACTAAAGCCAGATGTTCCTGAGGAAGATAAGGCGATTCCGAAGGAACAAAGCATTAAAGAAACTGCAGTAGTAAAGACCACTAAAGGTATTGAGGAACAAATTATAATTGATGAAAAGCAAAAAACCCCAACTTCTGAAAAAGGAGCGTTAGTCATTCCCGAGGATGTAGAACAAAAATCTGAATCTATCTTAAAAATAACTCAGCAGTTCCATCTAGAGGAGACAACGAAATATCTTGGAAAATCTCCCCTTCCATCGGCTTCAGAGCTACGTCCTACTTCTGAAGAAAAAACTACTAAGACCACAGTAGAACCCTTTCTAGAAAGCAGACTAAAGCCAGACGTTCCTGAGGAAGATAAGGCGATTCCGAAGGAACAAAGCATTAAAGAAACTGCAGTAGTAAAGACCACTAAAGGTATTGAGGAACAAATTATAATTGATGAAAAGGAAAAAACCCCAACTTCTGAAAAAGGAGCGTTAGTCATTCCCGAGGATGTAGAACAAAAATCTGAATCTATCTTAAAAATAACTCAGCAGTTCCTTCTAGAGGAGACAACGAAATATCTTGGAAAAACTCCCCTTCCATCGGCTTCAGAGCTACGTCCTACTTCAGAAGAAGAAACTACTAAGACCACAGTAGAACCCCTTCTAGAAAGCGGACTAAAGCCAGATGTTCCTGAGGAATATAAGGCGATTCCGAAGGAACAAAGCTTTAAAGAAACTGCGGTAGTAAAGACCACTAAAGGTATTGAGGAACAAATTATAATTGATGAAAAGCAAAAAACTCCAACTTCTGAAAAAGGAGCGTTAGTCATTCCCGAGGATGTAGAACAAAAATCTGAATCTATCTTAAAAATAACTCAGCAGTTCCATCTAGAGGAGACAACGAAATATCTTGGAAAATCTCCCCTTCCATCGGCTTCAGAGCTACGTCCTACTTCAGAAGAAGAAACTACTAAGACCACAGTAGAACCCCTTCTAGAAAGCAGACCAAAGCCAGATGTTCCTAAGGAAGATAAGGCGATTCCGAAGGAACAAAGCACTGAAGAAACTGCAGTAGTAAAGACCACTAAAGGCATTGAGGAACAAATTATAATTGATGCAAAGGAAGAAGGCCCAACTTCTGAAAAAGGAGCGTTAGTCATTCCCGAGGATGTAGAACAAAAATCTGAATCTATCTTAAAAATGACTCAGCAGTTCCTTCTAGAGGAGACAACGAAATATCTCGGAAAATCTCCCCTTCCATCGGCTTCAGAGCTACGTCCTACTTCAGAAGAAGAAACTACTAAGACCACAGTAGAACCCCTTCTAGAAAGCAGACTAAAGCCAGATGTTCCTGAGGAAGATAAGGCGATTCCGAAGGAACAAAGCATTAAAGAAACTGCAGTAGTAAAGACCACTAAAGGTATTGAGGAACAAATTATAATTGATGAAAAGCAAAAAACCCCAACTTCTGAAAAAGGAGCGTTAGTCATTCCCGAGGATGTAGAACAAAAATCTGAATCTATCTTAAAAATGACTCAGCAGTTCCTTCTAGAGGAGACAACGAAATATCTCGGAAAATCTCCCCTTCCATCGGCTTCAGAGCTACGTCCTACTTCAGAAGAAGAAACTACTAAGACCACAGTAGAACCCCTTCTAGAAAGCAGACTAAAGCCAGATGTTCCTGAGGAAGATAAGGCGATTCCGAAGGAACAAAGCATTAAAGAAACTGCAGTAGTAAAGACCACTAAAGGTATTGAGGAACAAATTATAATTGATGAAAAGCAAAAAACCCCAACTTCTGAAAAAGGAGCGTTAGTCATTCCCGAGGATGTAGAACAAAAATCTGAATCTATCTTAAAAATAACTCAGCAGTTCCATCTAGAGGAGACAACGAAATATCTTGGAAAATCTCCCCTTCCATCGGCTTCAGAGCTACGTCCTACTTCTGAAGAAAAAACTACTAAGACCACAGTAGAACCCCTTCTAGAAAGCAGACCAGAGCCAGATGTTAATAAAGAAGATAAGGCGATTCCGAAGGAGCAAAGCATTAAAGAAACTGCAGTAGTAAAGACCACTAAAGGTATTGAGGAACAAATTATAATTGATGAAAAGCAAAAAACCCCAACTTTTGAAAAAGGAGCGTTAGTCATTCCCGAGGATGTAGAACAAAAATCTGAATCTATCTTAAAAATAACTCAGCAGTTCCTTCTAGAGGAGACAACGAAATATCTTGGAAAATCTCCCCTTCCATCGGCTTCAGAGCTACGTCCTACTTCAGAAGAAGAAACTACTAAGACCACAGTAGAACCCCTTCTAGAAAGCGGACTAAAGCCAGATGTTCCTGAGGAATATAAGGCGATTCCGAAGGAACAAAGCATTAAAGAAACTGCAATTGTAAAGACCACTAAAGGTATTGAGGAACAAATTATAATTGATGAAAAGCCAAAAACCCCAACTTCTGAAAAAGGAGCGTTAGTCATTCCCGAGGATGTAGAACAAAAATCTGAATCTATCTTAAAAATAACTCAGCAGTTCCTTCTAGAGGAGACAACGAAATATCTTGGAAAATCTCCCCTTCCATCGGCTTCAGAGCTACGTCCTACTTCAGAAGAAAAAACTACTAAGACCACAGTAGAACCCCTTCTAGAAAGCAGACTAAAGCCAGATGTTCCTGAGGAAGATAAGGCGATTCCGAAGGAACAAAGCATTAAAGAAACTGCAATTGTAAAGACCACTAAAGGTATTGAGGAACAAATTATAATTGATGAAAAGCAAAAAACCCCAACTTCTGAAAAAGGAGCGTTAGTCATTCCCGAGGATGTAGAACAAAAATCTGAATCTATCTTAAAAATAACTCAGCAGTTCCTTCTAGAGGAGACAACGAAATATCTTGGAAAATCTCCCCTTCCATCGGCTTCAGAGCTACGTCCTACTTCAGAAGAAGAAACTACTAAGACCACAGTAGAACCCCTTCTAGAAAGCGGACTAAAGCCAGATGTTCCTGAGGAATATAAGGCGATTCCGAAGGAACAAAGCTTTAAAGAAACTGCAGTAGTAAAGACCACTAAAGGTATTGAGAAACAAATTATAATTGATGAAAAGGAAGAAGGCCCAACTTCTGAAAAAGGAGCGTTAGTCATTCCCGAGGATGTAGAACAAAAATCTGAATCTATCTTAAAAATAACTCAGCAGTTCCTTCTAGAGGAGACAACGAAATATCTTGGAAAATCTCCCCTTCCATCGGCTTCAGAGCTACGTCCTACTTCAGAAGAAGAAACTACTAAGACCACAGTAGAACCCCTTCTAGAAAGCGGACTAAAGCCAGATGTTCCTGAGGAATATAAGGCGATTCCGAAGGAACAAAGCTTTAAAGAAACTGCAGTAGTAAAGACCACTAAAGGTATTGAGGAACAAATTATAATTGATGAAAAGCAAAAAACCCCAACTTCTGAAAAAGGAGCATTAGTCATTCACGAGGATGTAGAACAAAAATCTAAATCTATCTTAAAAATAACTCAGCAGTTCCTTCTAGAGGAGACAACGAAATATCTTGGAAAAACTCCCCTTCCATCGGCTTCAGAGCTACGTCCTACTTCAGAAGAAGAAACTACTAAGACCACAGTAGAACCCCTTCTAGAAAGCAGACCAAAGCCAGATGTTCCTAAGGAAGATAAGGCGATTCCGAAGGAACAAAGCACTGAAGAAACTGCAGTAGTAAAGACCACTAAAAGCATTGAGGAACAAATTATAATTGATGAAAAGCAAAAAACCCCAACTTCTGAAAAAGGAGCGTTAGTCATTCCCGAGGATGTAGAACAAAAATCTGAATCTATCTTAAAAATGACTCAGCAGTTCCTTCTAGAGGAGACAACGAAATATCTCGGAAAATCTCCCCTTCCATCGGCTTCAGAGCTACGTCCTACTTCAGAAGAAAAAACTACTAAGACCACAGTAGAACCCCTTCTAGAAAGCAGACCAAAGCCAGATGTTAATAAAGAAGATAAGGCGATTCCGAAGGAGCAAAGCATTAAAGAAACTGCAGTAGTAAAGACCACTAAAGGCATTGAGGAACAAGTTATAATTGATGAAAAGCAAAAAACCCCAACTTCTGAAAAAGGAGCGTTAGTCATTCCCGAGGATGTAGAACAAAAATCTGAATCTATCTCAAAAATAACTCAGCAGTTCCTTCTCGAGGAGACAACGAAATATCTTGGAAAATCTCCCCTTCCATCGGCTTCAGAGCTACGTACTACTTCTGAAGAAAAATCTACTAAGATCACAGTAGAACCCCTTCTAGAAAGCAGACCAAAGCCAGATGTTCCCAAAGAAGATAAAGCAATTCTTAAGGAACAAAGCATTGAAGAAACTGCAAAAGTAAAGACCACTAAGAACATTGAGGAACAAATTATAATTGATGCAAAGGAAGAAAGCCCAACTTCTGGAAAAGGAGCGTTAGTCATTCCCGAGGATGTAGAACAAAAATCTGAATCTAACTTAAAAATAACTCAGCAGTTCCTTCTAGAGGAGACAACGAAATATCTTGGAAAATCTCCCCTTCCATCGACTTCAGAGCTACGTCCTACTTCAGAAGAAAAAACTACTAAGACCACAGTAGAACCCCTTCTAGAAAGCAGACCAAAGCCAGATGTTCCTAAGGAAGATAAGGCGATTCCGAAGGAACAAAGCACTGAAGAAACTGCAGTAGTAAAGACCACTAAAGGCATTGAGGAACAAATTATAATTGATGAAAAGCAAAAAACCCCAACTTCTGAAAAAGGAGCGTTAGTCATTCCCGAGGATGTAGAACAAAAATCTGAATCTATCTCAAAAATAACTCAGCAGTTCCGTCTCAAGGAAGCAACGAAATATCTCGGAAAACCTACACTTCTATCGGCTTCTGAGCAACGTCCTACATCGGACAAAAAAACTACTAAGACCACAGGTGAACCCCTTCAAGAAACTAATCCAAAACCAGTTGTTTGTAAAGAATATAAGGCGATACCTAAGGAACTGAGCACTCAAGAAACTTCATTATTAAATTCCGCTGATAACATTGAGAAACGAACTATTACTGATAAAAAAGAAAAAAAAACAACGCCTGAAACAGACGAGATTTCCCAGGTTGTAGACCAACAATCTGAAATTATAACAAAAATGACTCAGCAGTTCCTTTTCGAAGAAACCCATGCTCGGAGACTGATTAAAAGGACTTCAGGCGACGAAAATCAAACTCCTCTACAAACTCAGTTCAATGAAATTTCAATGCAAATTGAAACCTCAGCACAGACAGGAGACAAACCAAAATCGGAAACTTCCAAAAGTATTAGCCAACTAGACACCGTCTTATCCACAACCACTAAAGTCATTGAAAAGATCGCAGAAACTCCATTTGTATGCTCACATGAAAAACCCGAGAAACGCGTTCCACGTTCTGAAAAGATTTCGAAAACTGGACGTCCTGTAGATGATGAAGAAATGTCTGCATCGGAAAAAATGTACAAAACAGTTGAGGATTATCTAGAGATATCGAGAATAACACAACAGTTCCTTGAAGAGGAACAATCCAAATACTTTGGAAATGATCCGACCTTTGAGACTTCTAAAGTTTATCCAGAAAAAAAACTTCGTTTCCCTAAGGAAGATAAAATAAGTCGAATTGAATCTACTGTAATCATTCCATCATTTAAGTCACCACCTGAACTACAAACGGTAAACTCAGAATCAACATCGACAGGTAAACTTAAAATAGCTAGTCCAGAAATCACACCACGAACCCTGATAAACCAAGAGAGTGAATTTTACATAATTCCGAACACATATGCCGAAGGGAATAAGCCAGTACTCACAGAAGCAACGCAACAATCCATATTACAGTCAAACACCAATGAAATGAGAGGATACATCGGAAACTCTGAATTTTATTCTGCCTCTTCAAATGCTTACCATATGACTTCTATAAACTGTTCAACTTCAGTTAAACCAAGGGACCTAGAAGGCAAACTACTAACTGAAACAGTTGGAACACCTCAAGACAATTTGGATACACCGGAGCAGTTCACTGATAAACTAACAAACACCCTAGCATCAACTTCTATTAAGAACACTACCAAATCAGAGAAACAAATATCAAAAGACCTTATTATGTCATCGGATATATCACGCCATACGATAAATAAAGAAATGTCGCAAGTAACGATTCGCAAAGAAACCAGATCTGTAAAAACTTTTGAAAAGACAACCATTGAAAATATGACAAGTCTCAGTACAAGCCCAAACTCTGTCCTTGAGCCAATGGACCTGAAGGAATCAAACATCAAACACAAAGCCCAGAGAACCGAAACAGAACAAACAGTCGAGTCCCTTTCTGAAAACCCGGTCAAACCTTCTGAACAAATACTTGATGATAAGAAACCCAAATCAAACTCTTTCACCAAATCTCTGGCCGAAAAGAAGTCACTTATTGCACAAGCCAAGAAACCATCCCCTGAACTAAAACTTGACGATCAGAAAGAAAAACCAGACACTAAAATCAAATCTCTGACAGAAATTGAACAGAAGCCAGAATCGCCTTCAGAATCTCGGGAACCATCCGCTGAACTAAAACTTGACGATCAGAAACCCAAATCAGACTCCACCATCAAATCTGTGACAGAAATTGAAAAGAAGCCACTTCCTTCACCAGTCAAGAAACCTGTGGAATCGCCTTCAGAATCTCGGGAACCATCACCTGAACCAAAACTTTACGATCAGAAACCCAAATCAGACTCCACCATCAAATCTGTGACAGAAATTGAAAAGAAGACACTTCCTGCACCAGTAAAACCGCCTTCAGAATCTCGGGAGCCATCCCCTGAACTAAAACTTGACGATCAGAAACCCAAATCAGACTCTACAATCAAATCTCTGACAGAAATTGAAAAGAATTCACTTCCTGCAACAGTAGAATCGCCTTCAGAATCTCGGGAACCATCACCTGAACTAAAACTTGACGATCAGAAACCCAAATCAGACTCCACCATCAAATCTGTGACAGAAATTGAAAAGAAGCCACTGCCTGCACCAGTCAAGAAACCTGTAGAATCGCCTTCAGAATCTCGGGAACCATCCCCTGAACTAAGACTTGACGATCAGAAACCCAAATCAGACTCCACCATCAAATCTGTGACTGAAATTGAAAAGAAGACACTTCCTGCACCAGTAAAACCGCCTTCAGAATCTCGGGAGCCATCCCCTGAACTAAAACTTGACGATCAGAAACCCAAATCAGACTCCACCATCAAATCTCTGACTGAAATTGAAAAGAAGACACTTCCTGCACCAGTCAAGAAACCTGTAGAATCGCCTTCAGAATCTCGGGAACCATCCCCTGAACAAAGACTTGACGATCAGAAACCCAAATCAGACTCCACCATCAAATCTGTGACTGAAATTGAAAAGAAGACACTTCCTGCACCAGTCAAGAAACCTGTAGAATCGCCTTCAGAATCTCGGGAACCATCCCCTGAACCAAAACTTGACGATCAGAAACCCAAATCAGACTCCACCATCAAATCTGTGACAGAAATTGAAAAGAAGCCACTTCCTGCACCAGTCAAGAAACCTGTAGAATCGCCTTCAGAATCTCGGGAACCATCCCCTGAACTAAAACTTGACGATCAGAAACCCAAATCAGACTCCACCATCAAATCTGTGACAGAAATTGAAAAGAAGACACTTCCTGCACCAGTCAAGAAACCTGTAGAGTCGCCTTCAGAATCTCGTGAACCATTCCCTGAACCAAAACTTGACGATCAGAAACCCAAATCAGACTCCACCATCAAATCTCTGACTGAAATTGAAAAGAAGACACTTCCTGCATCAGTCAAGAAACCTGTAGAATCGCCTTCAGAATCTCGGGAACCATCCCGTGAACTAAAACTTGACGATCAGAAACCCAAATCAGACTCCACCATCAAATCTGTGACTGAAATTGAAAAGAAGACACTTCCTGCACCAGTCAAGAAACCTGTAGAGTCGCCTTCAGAATCTCGTGAACCATCCCTTGAACCAAAACTTGACGATCAGAAACCCAAATCAGACTCCACCATCAAATCTGTGACAGAAATTGAAATGAAGCCACTTCCTGCACCAGTCAAGAAACCTGTAGAATCGCCTTCAGAACCTCGGGAACCATCCCCTGAACCAAAACTTGACGATCAGAAACCCAAATCAGACTCCACCATCAAATCTGTGACAGAAATTGAAAAGAAGCCACTTCCTGCACCAGTCAAGAAACCTGTAGAATCGCCTTCAGAATCTCGGGAACCATCCCCTGAACTAAAACTTGACGATCAGAAACCCAAATCAGACTCCACCATCAAATCTCTGACTGAAATTGAAAAGAAGACACTTCCTGCACCAGTCAAGAAACCTGTAGAATCGCCTTCAGAATCTCGGGAACCATCCCCTGAACTAAAACTTGACGATCAGAAACCCAAATCAGGCTCCACCATCAAATCTCTGACTGAAATTGAAAAGAAGACACTTCCTGCATCAGTCAAGAAACCTGTAGAATCGCCTTCAGAATCTCGGGAACCATCCCCTGAACTAAAACTTGACGATCAGAAACCCAAATCAGACTCCACCATCAAATCTGTGACAGAAATTGAAATGAAACCACTTCCTGCACCAGTCAAGAAACCTGTAGAATCGCCTTCAGAATCTCGGGAACCATTACTTGAACTAAAACTTGACGATCAGAAACCCAAATCAGACTCCACCATCAAATCTCTGACTGAAATTGAAAAGAAGCCACTTCCTGCACCAGTCAAGAAACCTGTAGAATCGCCTTCAGAATCTCGGGAACCATCCCCTGAACTAAAACTTGACGATCAGAAACCCAAATCAGACTCCATCATCAAATCTGTGACAGAAATTGAAAAGAAGACACTTCCTGCATCAGTCAAGAAACCTGTAGAGTCGCCATCAGAATCTCGTGAACCATCCCCTGAACCAAAACTTGACGATCAGAAACCCAAATCAGACTCCACCATCAAATCTGTGACAGAAATTGAAAAGAAGCCACTTCCTGCACCAGTCAAGAAACCTGTAGAATCGCCTTCAGAATCTCGGGAACCATCGCCTGAACCAAAACTTGACGATCAAAAACCCAAATCAGACTCCACCATCAAATCTCTGACTGAAATTGAAAAGAAGCCACTTCCTGCACCAGTCAAGAAACCTGTAGAATCGCCTTCAGAATCTCGGGAACCATCGCCTGAACCAAAACTTGACGATCAAAAACCCAAATCAGACTCCACCATCAAATCTCTGACTGAAATTGAAAAGAAGACACTTCCTGCACCAGTCAAGAAACCTGTAGAATCGCCTTCAGAATCTCGGGAACCATCCCCTGAACTAAAACTTGACGATCAGAAACCCAAATCAGACTCCACCATCAAATCTGTGACAAAAATTGAAAAGAAGCCACTTCCTGCATCAGTCAAGAAACCTGTAGAGTCGCCTTCAGAATCTCGTGAACCATCCCCTGAACCAAAACTTGACGATCAGAAACCCAAATCAGACTCCACCATCAAATCTGTGACAGAAATTGAAAAGAAGCCACTTCCTGCACCAGTCAAGAAACCTGTAGAATCGCCTTCAGAATCTCGGGAACCATCCCCTGAACTAAAACTTGACGATCAGAAACCCAAATCAGACTCCACCATCAAATCTGTGACTGAAATTGAAAAGAAGACACTTCCTGCACCAGTCAAGAAACCTGTAGAATCGCCTTCAGAATCTCGGGAACCATCCCCTGAACCAAAACTTGACGATCAGAAACCCAAATCAGACTCCACCATCAAATCTGTGACAGAAATTGAAAAGAAGACACTTCCTGCATCAGTCAAGAAACCTGTAGAGTCGCCTTCAGAATCTCGTGAGCCATCCCCTGAACCAAAACTTGACGATCAGAAACCCAAATCAGACTCCACCATCAAATCTGTGACAGAAATTGAAAAGAAGCCACTTCCTGCACCAGTCAAGAAACCTGTAGAATCGCCTTCAGAATCTCGGGAACCATCGCCTGAACCAAAACTTGACGATCAAAAACCCAAATCAGACTCCACCATCAAATCTCTGACTGAAATTGAAAAGAAGCCACTTCCTGCACCAGTCAAGAAACCTGTAGAATCGCCTTCAGAATCTCGGGAACCATCCCCTGAACCAAAACTTGACGATCAGAAACCCAAATCAGACTCCACCATCAAATCTGTGACAGAAATTGAAAAGAAGCCACTTCCTGCATCAGTCAAGAAACCTGTAGAGTCGCCTTCAGAATCTCGTGAACCATCCCCTGAACCAAAACTTGACGATCAGAAACCCAAATCAGACTCCACCATCAAATCTCTGACAGAAATTGAAAAGAAGCCACTTCCTGCATCAGTCAAGAAACCTGTAGAGTCGCCTTCAGAATCTCGTGAACCATCCCCTGAACCAAAACTTGACGATCAGAAACCCAAATCAGACTCCACCATCAAATCTGTGACAGAAATTGAAAAGAAGCCACTTCCTGCACCAGTCAAGAAACCTGTAGAATCGCCTTCAGAATCTCGGGAACCATCGCCTGAACCAAAACTTGACGATCAAAAACCCAAATCAGACTCCACCATCAAATCTGTGACTGAAATTGAAAAGAAGCCACTTCCTGCACCAGTCAAGAAACCTGTAGAATCGCCTTCAGAATCTCGGGAACCATCCCCTGAACCAAAACTTGACGATCAAAAACCCAAATCAGACTCCACCATCAAATCTCTGACTGAAATTGAAAAGAAGCCACTTCCTGCACCAGTCAAGAAACCTGTAGAATCGCCTTCAGAATCTCGGGAACCATCCCCTGAACCAAAACTTGACGATCAGAAACCCAAATCAGACTCCACCATCAAATCTGTGACAGAAATTGAAAAGAAGCCACTTCCTGCACCAGTCAAGAAACCTGTAGAATCGCCTTCAGAATCTCGGGAACCATCGCCTGAACCAAAACTTGACGATCAAAAACCCAAATCAGACTCCACCATCAAATCTCTGACTGAAATTGAAAAGAAGCCACTTCCTGCACCAGTCAAGAAACCTGTAGAATCGCCTTCAGAATCTCGGGAACCATCCCCTGAACCAAAACTTGACGATCAGAAACCCAAATCAGACTCCACCATCAAATCTGTGACAGAAATTGAAAAGAAGCCACTTCCTGCACCAGTCAAGAAACCTGTAGAATCGCCTTCAGAATCTCGGGAACCATCGCCTGAACTAAAACTTGACGACCAGAAACCCAAATCAGACTCCACCATCAAATCTGTGACAGAAATTGAAAAGAAGCCACTTCCTGCACCAGTCAAGAAACCTGTAGAATCGCCTTCAGAATCTCGGGAACCATCCCCTGAACTAAAACTTGACGATCAGAAACCCAAATCAGACTCCACCATCAAATCTCTGACTGAAATTGAAAAGAAGACACTTCCTGCACCAGTCAAGAAACCTGTAGAATCGCCTTCAGAATCTCGGGAACCATCCCCTGAACTAAAACTTGACGATCAAAAACCCAAATCAGACTCCACCATCAAATCTCTGACTGAAATTGAAAAGAAGACACTTCCTGCACCAGTCAAGAAACCTGTAGAATCGCCTTCAGAATCTCGGGAACCATCCCCTGAACTAAAACTTGACGATCAGAAACCCAAATCAGACTCCACCATCAAATCTGTGACAGAAATTGAAAAGAAGCCACTTCCTGCACCAGTCAACAAACCTGTAGAATCGCCTTCAGAATCTCGGGAACCATCGCCTGAACTAAAACTTGACGATCAGAAACCCAAATCAGACTCCACCATCAAATCTCTGACTGAAATTGAAAAGAAGACACTTCCTGCACCAGTCAAGAAACCTGTAGAATCGCCTTCAGAATCTCGGGAACCATCCCCTGAACTAAAACTTGACGATCAGAAACCCAAATCAGACTCCACCATCAAATCTGTGACAGAAATTGAAAAGAAGCCACTTCCTGCATCAGTCAAGAAACCTGTAGAGTCGCCTTCAGAATCTCGTGAACCATCCCCTGAACCAAAACTTGACGATCAGAAACCCAAATCAGACTCCACCATCAAATCTGTGACAGAAATTGAAAAGAAGCCACTTCCTGCACCAGTCAACAAACCTGTAGAATCGCCTTCAGAATCTCGGGAACCATCGCCTGAACTAAAACTTGACGATCAAAAACCCAAATCAGACTCCACCATCAAATCTCTGACTGAAATTGAAAAGAAGACACTTCCTGCACCAGTCAAGAAACCTGTAGAATCGCCTTCAGAATCTCGGGAACCATCCCCTGAACTAAAACTTGACGATCAGAAACCCAAATCAGACTCCACCATCAAATCTGTGACTGAAATTGAAAAGAAGACACTTCCTGCACCAGTCAAGAAACCTGTAGAATCGCCTTCAGAATCTCGGGAACCATCCCCTGAACCAAAACTTGACGATCAGAAACCCAAATCAGACTCCACCATCAAATCTGTGACAGAAATTGAAAAGAAGACACTTCCTGCATCAGTCAAGAAACCTGTAGAGTCGCCTTCAGAATCTCGTGAGCCATCCCCTGAACCAAAACTTGACGATCAGAAACCCAAATCAGACTCCACCATCAAATCTGTGACAGAAATTGAAAAGAAGCCACTTCCTGCACCAGTCAAGAAACCTGTAGAATCGCCTTCAGAATCTCGGGAACCATCGCCTGAACCAAAACTTGACGATCAAAAACCCAAATCAGACTCCACCATCAAATCTCTGACTGAAATTGAAAAGAAGCCACTTCCTGCACCAGTCAAGAAACCTGTAGAATCGCCTTCAGAATCTCGGGAACCATCCCCTGAACCAAAACTTGACGATCAGAAACCCAAATCAGACTCCACCATCAAATCTGTGACAGAAATTGAAAAGAAGCCACTTCCTGCATCAGTCAAGAAACCTGTAGAGTCGCCTTCAGAATCTCGTGAACCATCCCCTGAACCAAAACTTGACGATCAGAAACCCAAATCAGACTCCACCATCAAATCTGTGACAGAAATTGAAAAGAAGCCACTTCCTGCATCAGTCAAGAAACCTGTAGAGTCGCCTTCAGAATCTCGTGAACCATCCCCTGAACCAAAACTTGACGATCAGAAACCCAAATCAGACTCCACCATCAAATCTGTGACAGAAATTGAAAAGAAGCCACTTCCTGCACCAGTCAAGAAACCTGTAGAATCGCCTTCAGAATCTCGGGAACCATCGCCTGAACCAAAACTTGACGATCAAAAACCCAAATCAGACTCCACCATCAAATCTGTGACTGAAATTGAAAAGAAGCCACTTCCTGCACCAGTCAAGAAACCTGTAGAATCGCCTTCAGAATCTCGGGAACCATCCCCTGAACCAAAACTTGACGATCAAAAACCCAAATCAGACTCCACCATCAAATCTCTGACTGAAATTGAAAAGAAGCCACTTCCTGCACCAGTCAAGAAACCTGTAGAATCGCCTTCAAAATCTCGGGAACCATCCCCTGAACCAAAACTTGACGATCAGAAACCCAAATCAGACTCCACCATCAAATCTGTGACAAAAATTGAAAAGAAGCCACTTCCTGCATCAGTCAAGAAACCTGTAGAGTCGCCTTCAGAATCTCGTGAACCATCCCCTGAACCAAAACTTGACGATCAGAAACCCAAATCAGACTCCACCATCAAATCTGTGACAGAAATTGAAAAGAAGCCACTTCCTGCACCAGTCAAGAAACCTGTAGAATCGCCTTCAGAATCTCGGGAACCATCGCCTGAACCAAAACTTGACGATCAAAAACCCAAATCAGACTCCACCATCAAATCTCTGACTGAAATTGAAAAGAAGCCACTTCCTGCACCAGTCAAGAAACCTGTAGAATCGCCTTCAGAATCTCGGGAACCATCCCCTGAACCAAAACTTGACGATCAGAAACCCAAATCAGACTCCACCATCAAATCTGTGACAGAAATTGAAAAGAAGCCACTTCCTGCACCAGTCAAGAAACCTGTAGAATCGCCTTCAGAATCTCGGGAACCATCGCCTGAACTAAAACTTGACGACCAGAAACCCAAATCAGACTCCACCATCAAATCTGTGACAGAAATTGAAAAGAAGCCACTTCCTGCACCAGTCAAGAAACCTGTAGAATCGCCTTCAGAATCTCGGGAACCATCCCCTGAACTAAAACTTGACGATCAGAAACCCAAATCAGACTCCACCATCAAATCTCTGACTGAAATTGAAAAGAAGACACTTCCTGCACCAGTCAAGAAACCTGTAGAATCGCCTTCAGAATCTCGGGAACCATCCCCTGAACTAAAACTTGACGATCAGAAACCCAAATCAGACTCCACCATCAAATCTGTGACAGAAATTGAAAAGAAGCCACTTCCTGCATCAGTCAAGAAACCTGTAGAGTCGCCTTCAGAATCTCGTGAACCATCCCCTGAACCAAAACTTGACGATCAGAAACCCAAATCAGACTCCACCATCAAATCTGTGACAGAAATTGAAAAGAAGCCACTTCCTGCACCAGTCAACAAACCTGTAGAATCGCCTTCAGAATCTCGGGAACCATCGCCTGAACTAAAACTTGACGATCAAAAACCCAAATCAGACTCCACCATCAAATCTCTGACTGAAATTGAAAAGAAGACACTTCCTGCACCAGTCAAGAAACCTGTAGAATCGCCTTCAGAATCTCGGGAACCATCCCCTGAACTAAAACTTGACGATCAGAAACCCAAATCAGACTCCACCATCAAATCTGTGACAGAAATTGAAAAGAAGCCACTTCCTGCATCAGTCAAGAAACCTGTAGAGTCGCCTTCAGAATCTCGTGAACCATCCCCTGAACCAAAACTTGACGATCAGAAACCCAAATCAGACTCCACCATCAAATCTGTGACAGAAATTGAAAAGAAGCCACTTCCTGCACCAGTCAACAAACCTGTAGAATCGCCTTCAGAATCTCGGGAACCATCGCCTGAACTAAAACTTGACGATCAAAAACCCAAATCAGACTCCACCATCAAATCTCTGACTGAAATTGAAAAGAAGACACTTCCTGCACCAGTCAAGAAACCTGTAGAATCGCCTTCAGAATCTCGGGAACCATCCCCTGAACTAAAACTTGACGATCAGAAACCCAAATCAGACTCCACCATCAAATCTGTGACAGAAATTGAAAAGAAGCCACTTCCTGCATCAGTCAAGAAACCTGTAGAGTCGCCTTCAGAATCTCGTGAACCATCCCCTGAACCAAAACTTGACGATCAGAAACCCAAATCAGACTCCACCATCAAATCTGTGACTGAAATTGAAAAGAAGACACTTCCTGCACCAGTCAAGAAACCTGTAGAATCGCCTTCAGAATCTCGGGAACCATCCCCTGAACTAAAACTTGACGATCAGAAACCCAAATCAGACTCCACCATCAAATCTCTGACTGAAATTGAAAAGAAGACACTTCCTGCACCAGTCAAGAAACCTGTAGAATCGCCTTCAGAATCTCGGGAACCATCCCCTGAACCAAAACTTGACGATCAGAAACCCAAATCAGACTCCACCATCAAATCTGTGACAGAAATTGAAAAGAAGCCACTTCCTGCACCAGTCAAGAAACCTGTAGAATCGCCTTCAGAATCTCGGGAACCATCGCCTGAACCAAAACTTGACGATCAGAAACTCAAATCAGACTCCACCATCAAATCTCTGACTGAAATTGAAAAGAAGACACTTCCTGCATCAGTCAAGAAACCTGTAGAATCGCCTTCAGAATCTCGTGAACCATCCCCTGAACCAAAACTTGACGATCAGAAACCCAAATCAGACTCCACCATCAAATCTGTGACAGAAATTGAAAAGAAGCCACTTCCTGCATCAGTCAAGAAACCTGTAGAATCGCCTTCAGAATCTCGTGAACCATCCCCTGAACCAAAACTTGACGATCAGAAACCCAAATCAGACTCCACCATCAAATCTGTGACAGAAATTGAAAAGAAGCCACTTCCTGCACCAGTCAAGAAACCTGTAGAATCGCCTTCAGAATCTCGGGAACCATCCCCTGAACCAAAACTTGACGATCAGAAACCCAAATCAGACTCCACCATCAAATCTGTGACAGAAATTGAAAAGAAGAAACTTCCTGCACCAGTCAAGAAACCTGTAGAATCGCCTTCAGAATCTCGTGAACCATCCCCTGAACCAAAACTTGACGATCAGAAACCCAAATCAGACTCCACCATCAAATCTGTGACAGAAATTGAAAAGAAGCCACTTCCTGCATCAGTCAAGAAACCTGTAGAATCGCCTTCAGAATCTCGTGAACCATCCCCTGAACCAAAACTTAACGATCAGAAACCCAAATCAGACTCCACCATCAAATCTGTGACAGAAATTGAAAAGAAGCCACTTCCTGCACCAGTCAAGAAACCTGTAGAATCGCCTTCAGAATCTCGGGAACCATCCCCTGAACTAAAACTTGACGATCAGAAACCCAAATCAGACTCCACCATCAAATCTGTGACTGAAATTGAAAAGAAGACACTTCCTGCACCAGTCAAGAAACCTGTAGAGTCGCCTTCAGAATCTCGTGAACCATCCCCTGAACCAAAACTTGACGATCAGAAACCCAAATCAGACTCCACCATCAAATCTGTGACAGAAATTGAAAAGAAGCCACTTCCTGCATCAGTCAAGAAACCTGTAGAATCGCCTTCAGAATCTCGTGAACCATCCCCTGAACCAAAACTTGACGATCAGAAACCCAAATCAGACTCCACCGTCAAATCTGTGACAGAAATTGAAAAGAAGACACTTCCTGCACCAGTCAAGAAACCTGTAGAGTCGCCTTCAGAATCTCGTGAACCATCCCCTGAACCAAAACTTGACGATCAGAAACCCAAATCAGACTCCACCGTCAAATCTGTGACAGAAATTGAAAAGAAGACACTTCCTGCACCAGTCAAGAAACCTGTAGAGTCGCCTTCAGAATCTCGTGAACCATCCCCTGAACCAAAACTTGACGATCAGAAACCCAAATCAGACTCCACCATCAAATCTGTGACTGAAATTGAAAAGAAGCCACTTCCTGCACCAGTCAAGAAACCTGTAGAATCGCCTTCAGAATCTCGGGAACCATCCCCTGAACTAAAACTTGGCGATCAGAAACCCAAATCAGACTCCACCATCAAATCTGTGACAGAAATTGAAAAGAAGCCACTTCCTGCACCAGTCAAGAAACCTGTAGAATCGCCTTCAGAATCTCGGGAACCATCCCCTGAACTAAAACTTGACGATCAGAAACCCAAATCAGACTCCACCATCAAATCTGTGACAGAAATTGAAATGAAGCCACTTCCTGCACCAGTCAAGAAACCTGTAGAATCGCCTTCAGAATCTCGTGAACCATCCCCTGAACCAAAACTTGACGATCAGAAACCCAAATCAGACTCCACCATCAAATCTGTGACAGAAATTGAAAAGAAGCCACTTCCTGCATCAGTCAAGAAACCTGTAGAATCGCCTTCAGAAACTCGTGAACCATCCCCTGAACCAAAACTTAACGATCAGAAACCCAAATCAGACTCCACCATCAAATCTCTGACTGAAATTGAAAAGAAGACACTTCCTGCACCAGTCAAGAAACCTGTAGAGTCGCCTTCAGAATCTCGTGAACCATCCCCTGAACCAAAACTTGACGATCAGAAACCCAAATCAGACTCCACCATCAAATCTGTGACAGAAATTGAAAAGAAGCCACTTCCTGCACCAGTCAAGAAACCTGTAGAATCGCCTTCAGAATCTCGGGAACCATCCCCTGAACTAAAACTTGACGATAAGAAACCCAAATCAGACTCCACCATCAAATCTGTGACTGAAATTGAAAAGAAGACACTTCCTGCACCAGTCAAGAAACCTGTAGAGTCGCCTTCAGAATCTCGTGAACCATCCCCTGAACCAAAACTTGACGATCAGAAACCCAAATCAGACTCCACCATCAAATCTGTGACTGAAATTGAAAAGAAGACACTTCCTGCACCAGTCAAGAAACCTGTAGAATCGCCTTCAGAATCTCGGGAACCATCGCCTGAACTAAAACTTGACGATCAGAAACACAAATCAGACTCCACCATCAAATCTCTGACTGAAATTGAAAAGAAGACACTTCCTGCACCAGTCAAGAAACCTGTAGAATCGCCTTCAGAATCTCGTGAACCATCCCCTGAACCAAAACTTGACGATCAGAAACCCAAATCAGACTCCACCATCAAATCTCTGACTGAAATTGAAAAGAAGACACTTCCTGCACCAGTCAAGAAACCTGTAGAGTCGCCTTCAGAATCTCGTGAACCATCCCCTGAACCAAAACTTGACGATCAGAAACCCAAATCAGACTCCACCGTCAAATCTGTGACAGAAATTGAAAAGAAGACACTTCCTGCACCAGTCAAGAAACCTGTAGAGTCGCCTTCAGAATCTCGTGAACCATCCCCTGAACCAAAACTTGACGATCAGAAACCCAAATCAGACTCCACCATCAAATCTCTGACTGAAATTGAAAAGAAGACACTTCCTGCACCAGTCAAGAAACCTGTAGAATCGCCTTCAGAATCTCGGGAACCATCCCCTGAACTAAAACTTGACGATCAGAAACCCAAATCAGACTCCACCATCAAATCTCTGACTGAAATTGAAAAGAAGACACTTCCTGCATCAGTCAAGAAACCTGTAGAATCGCCTTCAGAATCTCGTGAACCATCCCCTGAACCAAAACTTGACGATCAGAAACCCAAATCAGACTCCACCATCAAATCTGTGACAGAAATTGAAAAGAAGCCACTTCCTGCATCAGTCAAGAAACCTGTAGAATCGCCTTCAGAATCTCGTGAACCATCCCCTGAACCAAAACTTGACGATCAGAAACCCAAATCAGACTCCACCATCAAATCTGTGACAGAAATTGAAAAGAAGCCACTTCCTGCACCAGTCAAGAAACCTGTAGAATCGCCTTCAGAATCTCGGGAACCATCCCCTGAACCAAAACTTGACGATCAGAAACCCAAATCAGACTCCACCATCAAATCTGTGACAGAAATTGAAAAGAAGAAACTTCCTGCACCAGTCAAGAAACCTGTAGAATCGCCTTCAGAATCTCGTGAACCATCCCCTGAACCAAAACTTGACGATCAGAAACCCAAATCAGACTCCACCATCAAATCTGTGACAGAAATTGAAAAGAAGCCACTTCCTGCATCAGTCAAGAAACCTGTAGAATCGCCTTCAGAATCTCGTGAACCATCCCCTGAACCAAAACTTAACGATCAGAAACCCAAATCAGACTCCACCATCAAATCTGTGACAGAAATTGAAAAGAAGCCACTTCCTGCACCAGTCAAGAAACCTGTAGAATCGCCTTCAGAATCTCGGGAACCATCCCCTGAACTAAAACTTGACGATCAGAAACCCAAATCAGGCTCCACCATCAAATCTGTGACTGAAATTGAAAAGAAGACACTTCCTGCACCAGTCAAGAAACCTGTAGAGTCGCCTTCAGAATCTCGTGAACCATCCCCTGAACCAAAACTTGACGATCAGAAACCCAAATCAGACTCCACCATCAAATCTGTGACAGAAATTGAAAAGAAGCCACTTCCTGCATCAGTCAAGAAACCTGTAGAATCGCCTTCAGAATCTCGTGAACCATCCCCTGAACCAAAACTTGACGATCAGAAACCCAAATCAGACTCCACCGTCAAATCTGTGACAGAAATTGAAAAGAAGACACTTCCTGCACCAGTCAAGAAACCTGTAGAGTCGCCTTCAGAATCTCGTGAACCATCCCCTGAACCAAAACTTGACGATCAGAAACCCAAATCAGACTCCACCGTCAAATCTGTGACAGAAATTGAAAAGAAGACACTTCCTGCACCAGTCAAGAAACCTGTAGAGTCGCCTTCAGAATCTCGTGAACCATCCCCTGAACCAAAACTTGACGATCAGAAACCCAAATCAGACTCCACCATCAAATCTGTGACTGAAATTGAAAAGAAGCCACTTCCTGCACCAGTCAAGAAACCTGTAGAATCGCCTTCAGAATCTCGGGAACCATCCCCTGAACTAAAACTTGGCGATCAGAAACCCAAATCAGACTCCACCATCAAATCTGTGACAGAAATTGAAAAGAAGCCACTTCCTGCACCAGTCAAGAAACCTGTAGAATCGCCTTCAGAATCTCGGGAACCATCCCCTGAACTAAAACTTGACGATCAGAAACCCAAATCAGACTCCACCATCAAATCTGTGACAGAAATTGAAATGAAGCCACTTCCTGCACCAGTCAAGAAACCTGTAGAATCGCCTTCAGAATCTCGTGAACCATCCCCTGAACCAAAACTTGACGATCAGAAACCCAAATCAGACTCCACCATCAAATCTGTGACAGAAATTGAAAAGAAGCCACTTCCTGCATCAGTCAAGAAACCTGTAGAATCGCCTTCAGAAACTCGTGAACCATCCCCTGAACCAAAACTTAACGATCAGAAACCCAAATCAGACTCCACCATCAAATCTCTGACTGAAATTGAAAAGAAGACACTTCCTGCACCAGTCAAGAAACCTGTAGAGTCGCCTTCAGAATCTCGTGAACCATCCCCTGAACCAAAACTTGACGATCAGAAACCCAAATCAGACTCCACCATCAAATCTGTGACAGAAATTGAAAAGAAGCCACTTCCTGCACCAGTCAAGAAACCTGTAGAATCGCCTTCAGAATCTCGGGAACCATCCCCTGAACTAAAACTTGACGATAAGAAACCCAAATCAGACTCCACCATCAAATCTGTGACTGAAATTGAAAAGAAGACACTTCCTGCACCAGTCAAGAAACCTGTAGAGTCGCCTTCAGAATCTCGTGAACCATCCCCTGAACCAAAACTTGACGATCAGAAACCCAAATCAGACTCCACCATCAAATCTGTGACTGAAATTGAAAAGAAGACACTTCCTGCACCAGTCAAGAAACCTGTAGAATCGCCTTCAGAATCTCGGGAACCATCGCCTGAACTAAAACTTGACGATCAGAAACACAAATCAGACTCCACCATCAAATCTCTGACTGAAATTGAAAAGAAGACACTTCCTGCACCAGTCAAGAAACCTGTAGAATCGCCTTCAGAATCTCGTGAACCATCCCCTGAACCAAAACTTGACGATCAGAAACCCAAATCAGACTCCACCATCAAATCTCTGACTGAAATTGAAAAGAAGACACTTCCTGCACCAGTCAAGAAACCTGTAGAGTCGCCTTCAGAATCTCGTGAACCATCCCCTGAACCAAAACTTGACGATCAGAAACCCAAATCAGACTCCACCGTCAAATCTGTGACAGAAATTGAAAAGAAGACACTTCCTGCACCAGTCAAGAAACCTGTAGAGTCGCCTTCAGAATCTCGTGAACCATCCCCTGAACCAAAACTTGACGATCAGAAACCCAAATCAGACTCCACCATCAAATCTCTGACTGAAATTGAAAAGAAGACACTTCCTGCACCAGTCAAGAAACCTGTAGAATCGCCTTCAGAATCTCGGGAACCATCCCCTGAACTAAAACTTGACGATCAGAAACCCAAATCAGACTCCACCATCAAATCTGTGACTGAAATTGAAAAGAAGACACTTCCTGCACCAGTCAAGAAACCTGTAGAATCGCCTTCAGAATCTCGTGAACCATCCCCTGAACCAAAACTTGACGATCAGAAACCCAAATCAGACTCCACCATCAAATCTGTGACTGAAATTGAAAAGAAGACACTTCCTGCACCAGTCAAGAAACCTGTAGAATCGCCTTCAGAATCTCGGGAACCATCCCCTGAACCAAAACTTGACGATCAGAAACCCAAATCAAACTCCACCATCAAATCTGTGACAGAAATTGAAAAGAAGACACTTCCTGCACCAGTCAACAAACCTGTAGAGTCGCCTTCAGAATCTCGGGAACCATCCCCTGAACCAAAACTTGACGATCAGAAACCCAAATCAGACTCCACCATCAAATCTCTGACTGAAATTGAAAAGAAGACACTTCCTGCACCAGTCAAGAAACCTGAATCTCGTGAACCATCCCCTGAACCAAAACTTGACGATCAGAAACCCAAATCAGACTCCACCGTCAAATCTGTGACAGAAATTGAAAAGAAGACACTTCCTGCACCAGTCAAGAAACCTGTAGAGTCGCCTTCAGAATCTCGTGAACCATCCCCTGAACCAAAACTTGACGATCAGACCCCCAAATCAGACTCCACCATCAAATCTCTGACTGAAATTGAAAAGAAGACACTTCCTGCACCAGTCAAGAAACCTGTAGAATCGCCTTCAGAATCTCGGGAACCATCCCCTGAACTAAAACTTGACGATCAGAAACCCAAATCAGACTCCACCATCAAATCTGTGACTGAAATTGAAAAGAAGACACTTCCTGCACCAGTCAAGAAACCTGTAGAATCGCCTTCAGAATCTCGTGAACCATCCCCTGAACCAAAACTTGACGATCAGAAACCCAAATCAGACTCCACCATCAAATCTGTGACTGAAATTGAAAAGAAGACACTTCCTGCACCAGTCAAGAAACCTGTAGAATCGCCTTCAGAATCTCGGGAACCATCCCCTGAACCAAAACTTGACGATCAGAAACCCAAATCAGACTCCACCATCAAATCTGTGACAGAAATTGAAAAGAAGCCACTTCCTGCACCAGTCAAGAAACCTGTAGAATCGCCTTCAGAATCTCGGGAACCATCGCCTGAACTAAAACTTGACGATCAGAAACCCAAATCAGACTCCACCATCAAATCTGTGACTGAAATTGAAAAGAAGACACTTCCTGCACCAGTCAAGAAACCTGTAGAATCGCCTTCAGAATCTCGGGAACCATCTCCTGAACCAAAACTTGACGATCAGAAACCCAAATCAGACTCCACCATCAAATCTGTGACAGAAATTGAAATGAAGCCACTTCCTGCACCAGTCAAGAAACCTGTAGAATCGCCTTCAGAACCTCGGGAACCATCCCCTGAACCAAAACTTGACGATCAGAAACCCAAATCAGACTCCACCATCAAATCTGTGACTGAAATTGAAAAGAAGACACTTCCTGCACCAGTCAAGAAACCTGTAGAATCGCCTTCAGAATCTCGGGAACCATCCCCTGAACCAAAACTTGACGATCAGAAACCCAAATCAGACTCCACCATCAAATCTGTGACAGAAATTGAAAAGAAGACACTTCCTGCACCAGTCAAGAAACCTGTAGAGTCGCCTTCAGAATCGCGTGAACCATCCCCTGAACCAAAACTTGACGATCAGAAACCCAAATCAGACTCCACCATCAAATCTGTGACAGAAATTGAAAAGAAGCCACTTCCTGCACCAGTCAAGAAACCTGTAGAATCGCCTTCAAAATCTCGGGAACCATCGCCTGAACTAAAACTTGACGATCAGAAACCCAAATCAGACTCCACCATCAAATCTCTGACTGAAATTGAAAAGAAGACACTTCCTGCACCAGTCAAGAAACCTGTAGAATCGCCTTCAGAATCTCGTGAACCATCCCCTGAACCAAAACTTGACGATCAGAAACCCAAATCAGACTCCACCATCAAATCTGTGACAGAAATTGAAAAGAAGACACTTCCTGCACCAGTCAAGAAACCTGTAGAATCGCCTTCAAAATCTCGGGAACCATCGCCTGAACTAAAACTTGACGATCAGAAACCCAAATCAGACTCCACCATCAAATCTCTGACTGAAATTGAAAAGAAGACACTTCCTGCATCAGCCAAGAAACCTGTAGAATCGCCTTCAGAATCTCGGGAACCATCCCCTGAACTAAAACTTGACGATCAGAAACCCAAATCAGACTCCACCATCAAATCTGTGACTGAAATTGAAAAGAAGACACTTCCTGCACCAGTCAAGAAACCTGTAGAGTCGCCTTCAGAATCTCGTGAACCATCCCCTGAACCAAAACTTGACGATCAGAAACCCAAATCAGACACCACCATCAAATCTGTGACAGAAATTGAAATGAAGCCACTTCCTGCACCAGTCAAGAAACCTGTAGAATCGCCTTCAGAACCTCGGGAACCATCCCCTGAACCAAAACTTGACGATCAGAAACCCAAATCAGACTCCACCATCAAATCTCTGACTGAAATTGAAAAGAAGACACTTCCTGCACCAGTCAAGAAACCTGTAGAATCGCCTTCAGAATCTCGGGAACCATCCCCTGAACTAAAACTTGACGATCAGAAACCCAAATCAGACTCCACCATCAAATCTGTGACTGAAATTGAAAAGAAGACACTTCCTGCACCAGTCAAGAAATCTGTAGAATCGCCTTCAGAATCTCGTGAACCATCCCCTGAACCAAAACTTGACGATCAGAAACCCAAATCAGACTCCACCATCAAATCTCTGACTGAAATTGAAAAGAAGACACTTCCTGCATCAGTCAAGAAACCTGTAGAATCGCCTTCAGAATCTCGGGAACCATCCCCTGAACTAAAACTTGACGATCAGAAACCCAAATCAGACTCCACCATCAAATCTCTGACTGAAATTGAAAAGAAGACACTTCCTGCATCAGTCAAGAAACCTGTAGAATCGCCTTCAGAATCTCGGGAACCATCCCCTGAACTAAAACTTGACGATCAGAAACCCAAATCAGACTCCACCATCAAATCTCTGACTGAAATTGAAAAGAAGCCACTTCCTGCACCAGTCAAGAAACCTGTAGAGTCGCCTTCAGAATCTCGTGAACCATCCCCTGAACCAAAACTTGACGATCAGAAACCCAAATCAGACTCCACCATCAAATCTGTGACAGAAATTGAAATGAAGCCACTTCCTGCACCAGCCAAGAAACCTGTAGAATCGCCTTCAGAACCTCGGGAACCATCCCCTGAACCAAAACTTGACGATCAGAAACCCAAATCAGACTCCACCATCAAATCTCTGACTGAAATTGAAAAGAAGACACTTCCTGCATCAGTCAAGAAACCTGTAGAATCGCCTTCAGAATCTCGGGAACCATCCCCTGAACTAAAACTTGACGATCAGAAACCCAAATCAGACTCCACCATCAAATCTCTGACTGAAATTGAAAAGAAGACACTTCCTGCACCAGTCAAGAAACCTGTAGAATCGCCTTCAGAACCTCGGGAACCATCCCCTGAACCAAAACTTGACGATCAGAAACCCAAATCAGACTCCACCATCAAATCTGTGACTGAAATTGAAATGAAACCACTTCCTGCACCAGTCAAGAAACCTGTAGAATCGCCTTCAGAATCTCGGGAACCATCCCCTGAACCAAAACTTGACGATCAGAAACCCAAATCAGACTCCACCATCAAATCTGTGACAGAAATTGAAAAGAAGACACTTCCTGCACCAGTCAAGAAACCTGTAGAATCGCCTTCAGAACCTCGGGAACCATCCCCTGAACCAAAACTTGACGATCAGAAACCCAAATCAGACTCCACCATCAAATCTGTGACTGAAATTGAAATGAAACCACTTCCTGCACCAGTCAAGAAACCTGTAGAATCGCCTTCAGAATCTCGTGAACCATCCCCTGAACCAAAACTTGACGATCAGAAACCCAAATCAGACACCACCATCAAATCTGTGACAGAAATTGAAATGAAGCCACTTCCTGCACCAGTCAAGAAACCTGTAGAATCGCCTTTAGAACCTCGGGAACCATCCCCTGAACCAAAACTTGACGATCAGAAACCCAAATCAGACTCCACCATCAAATCTGTGACAGAAATTGAAAAGAAGCCACTTCCTGCACCAGTCAAGAAACCTGTAGAATCGCCTTCAGAATCTCGTGAACCATCCCCTGAACCAAAACTTGACGATCAGAAACCCAAATCAGACTCCACCATCAAATCTCTGACTGAAATTGAAAAGAAGACACTTCCTGCACCAGTCAAGAAACCTGTAGAATCGCCTTCAGAACCTCGGGAACCATCCCCTGAACCAAAACTTGACGATCAGAAACCCAAATCAGACTCCACCATCAAATCTGTGACAGAAATTGAAAAGAAGACACTTCCTGCACCAGTCAAGAAACCTGTAGAATCGCCTTCAGAATCTCGGGAACCATCCCCTGAACTAAAACTTGACGATCAGAAACCCAAATCAGACTCCACCATCAAATCTCTGACTGAAATTGAAAAGAAGACACTTCCTGCACCAGTCAAGAAACCTGTAGAATCGCCTTCAGAACCTCGGGAACCATCCCCTGAACCAAAACTTGACGATCAGAAACCCAAATCAGACTCCACCATCAAATCTGTGACAGAAATTGAAATGAAGCCACTTCCTGCACCAGTCAAGAAACCTGTAGAATCGCCTTCAGAACCTCGGGAACCATCCCCTGAACCAAAACTTGACGATCAGAAACCCAAATCAGACTCCACCATCAAATCTGTGACAGAAATTGAAAAGAAGCCACTTCCTGCACCAGTCAAGAAAGATGTAGAATCGCCTTCAGAATCTCGGGAACCATCCCCTGAACTAAAACTTGACGATCAGAAACCCAAATCAGACTCCACCATCAAATCTGTGACAGAAATTGAAAAGAAGACACTTCCTGCACCAGTCAAGAAACCTGTAGAATCGCCTTCAGAACCTCGGGAACCATCCCCTGAACCAAAACTTGACGATCAGAAACCCAAATCAGACTCCACCATCAAATCTGTGACAGAAATTGAAATGAAGCCACTTCCTGCACCAGTCAAGAAACCTGTAGAATCGCCTTCAGAACCTCGGGAACCATCCCCTGAACCAAAACTTGACGATCAGAAACCCAAATCAGACACCACCATCAAATCTGTGACAGAAATTGAAATGAAGCCACTTCCTGCACCAGTCAAGAAACCTGTAGAATCGCCTTTAGAACCTCGGGAACCATCCCCTGAACCAAAACTTGACGATCAGAAACCCAAATCAGACTCCACCATCAAATCTGTGACAGAAATTGAAAAGAAGCCACTTCCTGCACCAGTCAAGAAACCTGTAGAATCGCCTTCAGAATCTCGGGAACCATCCCCTGAACTAAAACTTGACGATCAGAAACCCAAATCAGACTCCACCATCAAATCTCTGACTGAAATTGAAAAGAAGACACTTCCTGCACCAGTCAAGAAACCTGTAGAATCGCCTTCAGAACCTCGGGAACCATCCCCTGAACCAAAACTTGACGATCAGAAACCCAAATCAGACTCCACCATCAAATCTGTGACAGAAATTGAAAAGAAGACACTTCCTGCACCAGTCAAGAAACCTGTAGAATCGCCTTCAGAATCTCGGGAACCATCCCCTGAACTAAAACTTCACGATCAGAAACCCAAATCAGACTCCACCATCAAATCTCTGACTGAAATTGAAAAGAAGACACTTCCTGCACCAGTCAAGAAACCTGTAGAATCGCCTTCAGAACCTCGGGAACCATCCCCTGAACCAAAACTTGACGATCAGAAACCCAAATCAGACTCCACCATCAAATCTGTGACTGAAATTGAAATGAAACCACTTCCTGCACCAGTCAAGAAACCTGTAGAATCGCCTTCAGAATCTCGGGAACCATCCCCTGAACCAAAACTTGACGATCAGAAACCCAAATCAGACTCCACCATCAAATCTGTGACAGAAATTGAAAAGAAGACACTTCCTGCACCAGTCAAGAAACCTGTAGAATCGCCTTCAGAACCTCGGGAACCATCCCCTGAACCAAAACTTGACGATCAGAAACCCAAATCAGACTCCACCATCAAATCTGTGACTGAAATTGAAATGAAACCACTTCCTGCACCAGTCAAGAAACCTGTAGAATCGCCTTCAGAATCTCGTGAACCATCCCCTGAACCAAAACTTGACGATCAGAAACCCAAATCAGACACCACCATCAAATCTGTGACAGAAATTGAAATGAAGCCACTTCCTGCACCAGTCAAGAAACCTGTAGAATCGCCTTTAGAACCTCGGGAACCATCCCCTGAACCAAAACTTGACGATCAGAAACCCAAATCAGACTCCACCATCAAATCTGTGACAGAAATTGAAAAGAAGCCACTTCCTGCACCAGTCAAGAAACCTGTAGAATCGCCTTCAGAATCTCGGGAACCATCCCCTGAACTAAAACTTGACGATCAGAAACCCAAATCAGACTCCACCATCAAATCTCTGACTGAAATTGAAAAGAAGACACTTCCTGCACCAGTCAAGAAACCTGTAGAATCGCCTTCAGAACCTCGGGAACCATCCCCTGAACCAAAACTTGACGATCAGAAACCCAAATCAGACTCCACCATCAAATCTGTGACAGAAATTGAAAAGAAGACACTTCCTGCACCAGTCAAGAAACCTGTAGAATCGCCTTCAGAATCTCGGGAACCATCCCCTGAACTAAAACTTGACGATCAGAAACCCAAATCAGACTCCACCATCAAATCTCTGACTGAAATTGAAAAGAAGACACTTCCTGCACCAGTCAAGAAACCTGTAGAATCGCCTTCAGAACCTCGGGAACCATCCCCTGAACCAAAACTTGACGATCAGAAACCCAAATCAGACTCCACCATCAAATCTGTGACAGAAATTGAAATGAAGCCACTTCCTGCACCAGTCAAGAAACCTGTAGAATCGCCTTCAGAACCTCGGGAACCATCCCCTGAACCAAAACTTGACGATCAGAAACCCAAATCAGACTCCACCATCAAATCTGTGACAGAAATTGAAAAGAAGCCACTTCCTGCACCAGTCAAGAAAGATGTAGAATCGCCTTCAGAATCTCGGGAACCATCCCCTGAACTAAAACTTGACGATCAGAAACCCAAATCAGACTCCACCATCAAATCTCTGACTGAAATTGAAAAGAAGACACTTCCTGCACCAGTCAAGAAACCTGTAGAATCGCCTTCAGAATCTCGTGAACCATCCCCTGAACCAAAACTTGACGATCAGAAACCCAAATCAGACTCCACCATCAAATCTGTGACAGAAATTGAAAAGAAGCCACTTCCTGCACCAGTCAAGAAACCTGTAGAATCGCCTTCAGAATCTCGGGAACCATCCCCTGAACTAAAACTTGACGATCAGAAACCCAAATCAGACTCCACCATCAAATCTGTGACAGAAATTGAAATGAAACCACTTCCTGCACCAGTCAAGAAACCTGTAGAATCGCCTTCAGAACCTCGGGAACCATCCCCTGAACCAAAACTTGACGATCAGAAACCCAAATCAGACTCCACCATCAAATCTGTGACAGAAATTGAAATGAAGCCACTTCCTGCACCAGCCAAGAAACCTGTAGAATCGCCTTCAGAACCTCGGGAACCATCCCCTGAACCAAAACTTGACGATCAGAAACCCAAATCAGACTCCACCATCAAATCTCTGACTGAAGTTGAAAAGAAGACACTTCCTGCACCAGTCAAGAAACCTGTAGAATCGCCTTCAGAATCTCGGGAACCATCCTCTGAACTAAAACTTGACGATCAGAAACCCAAATCAGACTCCACCAACAAATCTCTGACTGAAATTGAAAAGAAGACACTTCCTGCATCAGTCAAGAAACCTGTAGAATCGCCTTCAGAATCTCGGGAACCATCCCCTGAACTAAAACTTGACGATCAGAAACCCAAATCAGACTCCACCATCAAATCTGTGACTGAAATTGAAAAGAAGACACTTCCTGCACCAGTCAAGAAACCTGTAGAATCGCCTTCAGAATCTCGTGAACCATCCCCTGAACCAAAACTTGACGATCAGAAACCCAAATCAGACTCCACCATCAAATCTGTGACAGAAATTGAAAAGAAGCCACTTCCTGCACCAGTCAAGAAACCTGTAGAATCGCCTTCAGAATCTCGGGAACCATCCCCTGAACTAAAACTTGACGATCAGAAACCCAAATCAGACTCCACCATCAAATCTGTGACAGAAATTGAAATGAAACCACTTCCTGCACCAGTCAAGAAACCTGTAGAATCGCCTTCAGAATCTCGGGAACCATCCCCTGAACTAAGACTTGACGATCAGAAACCCAAATCAGACTCCACCATCAAATCTCTGACTGAAATTGAAAAGAAGACACTTCCTGCACCAGTCAAGAAACCTGTAGAATCGCCTTCAGAATCTCGGGAACCATCCCCTGAACTAAAACTTGACGATCAGAAACCCAAATCAGACTCCACCATCAAATCTCTGACTGAAATTGAAAAGAAGACACTTCCTGCATCAGTCAAGAAACCTGTAGAATCGCCTTCAGAATCTCGTGAACCATCCCCTGAACTAAAACTTGACGATCAGAAACCCAAATCAGACTCCACCATCAAATCTGTGACAGAAATTGAAAAGAAGCCACTTCCTGCACCAGTCAAGAAACCTGTAGAGTCGCCTTCAGAATCTCGGGAACCATCCCCTGAACTAAAACTTGACGATCAGAAACCCAAATCAGACTCCACCATCAAATCTCTGACTGAAATTGAAAAGAAGACACTTCCTGCACCAGTCAAGAAACCTGTAGAATCGCCTTCAGAATCTCGGGAACCATCCCCTGAACTAAAACTTGACGATCAGAAACCCAAATCAGACTCCACCATCAAATCTCTGACTGAAATTGAAAAGAAGACACTTCCTGCACTAGTCAAGAAACCTGTAGAATCGCCTTCAGAATCTCGTGAACCATCCCCTGAACCAAAACTTGACGATCAGAAACCCAAATCAGACTGCACCATCAAATCTGTGACAGAAATTGAAAAGAAGCCACTTCCTGCACCAGTCAAGAAACCTGTAGAATCGCCTTCAGAATCTCGTGAACCATCCCCTGAACCAAAACTTGACGATCAGAAACCCAAATCAGACTCCACCATCAAATCTCTGACTGAAATTGAAAAGAAGACACTTCCTGCATCAGTCAAGAAACCTGTAGAATCGCCTTCAGAATCTCGGGAACCATCCCCTGAACTAAAACTTGACGATCAGAAACCCAAATCAGACTCCATCATCAAATCTCTGACTCAAATTGAAAAGAAGACACTTCCTGCACCAGTCAAGAAACCTGTAGAATCGCCTTCAGAATCTCGTGAACCATCCCCTGAACCAAAACTTGACGATCAGAAACCCAAATCAGACTCCACCATCAAATCTCTGACTGAAATTGAAAAGAAGACACTTCCTGCACCAGTCAAGAAACCTGTAGAATCGCCTTCAGAATCTCGGGAACCATCCCCTGAACTAAAACTTGACGATCAGAAACCCAAATCAGACTCCACCATCAAATCTGTGACAGAAATTGAAATGAAACCACTTCCTGCACCAGTCAAGAAACCTGTAGAATCGCCTTCAGAATCTCGGGAACCATCCCCTGAACTAAGACTTGACGATCAGAAACCCAAATCAGACTCCACCATCAAATCTCTGACTGAAATTGAAAAGAAGACACTTCCTGCACCAGTCAAGAAACCTGTAGAATCGCCTTCAGAATCTCGGGAACCATCCCCTGAACTAAAACTTGACGATCAGAAACCCAAATCAGACTCCACCATCAAATCTCTGACTGAAATTGAAAAGAAGACACTTCCTGCACCAGTCAAGAAACCTGTAGAATCGCCTTCAGAATCTCGTGAACCATCCCCTGAACCAAAACTTGACGATCAGAAACCCAAATCAGACTCCACCATCAAATCTCTGACTGAAATTGAAAAGAAGACACTTCCTGCACCAGTCAAGAAACCTGTAGAATCGCCTTCAGAATCTCGGGAACCATCCCCTGAACTAAAACTTGACGATCAGAAACCCAAATCAGACTCCACCATCAAATCTGTGACAGAAATTGAAATGAAACCACTTCCTGCACCAGTCAAGAAACCTGTAGAATCGCCTTCAGAATCTCGGGAACCATCCCCTGAACTAAGACTTGACGATCAGAAACCCAAATCAGACTCCACCATCAAATCTCTGACTGAAATTGAAAAGAAGACACTTCCTGCACCAGTCAAGAAACCTGTAGAATCGCCTTCAGAATCTCGGGAACCATCCCCTGAACTAAAACTTGACGATCAGAAACCCAAATCAGACTCCACCATCAAATCTCTGACTGAAATTGAAAAGAAGACACTTCCTGCATCAGTCAAGAAACCTGTAGAATCGCCTTCAGAATCTCGGGAACCATCCCCTGAACTAAAACTTGACGATCAGAAACCCAAATCAGACTCCACCATCAAATCTGTGACAGAAATTGAAAAGAAGACACTTCCTGCACCAGTCAAGAAACCTGTAGAATCGCCTTCAGAATCTCGTGAACCATCCCCTGAACCAAAACTTGACGATCAGAAACCCAAATCAGACTCCACCATCAAATCTCTGACTGAAATTGAAAAGAAGACACTTCCTGCACCAGTCAAGAAACCTGTAGAATCGCCTTCAGAATTTCGGGAACCATCCCCTGAACTAAAACTTGACGATCAGAAACCCAAATCAGACTCCACCATCAAATCTCTGACTGAAATTGAAAAGAAGACACTTCCTGCACCAGTCAAGAAACCAGTAGAGTCGCCTTCAGAATCTCGGGAACCATCCCCTGAACTAAAACTTGACGATCAGAAACCCAAATCAGACCCCACCATCAAATCTCTGACTGAAATTGAAAAGAAGACACTTCCTGCACCAGTCAAGAAACCTGTAGAATCGCCTTCAGAATCTCGTGAACCATTCCCTGAACTAAAACTTGACGATCAGAAACCCAAATCAGACCCCACCATCAAATCTCTGACTGAAATTGAAAAGAAGACACTTCCTGCACCAGTCAAGAAACCTGTAGAATCGCCTTCAGAATCTCGTGAACCATCCCCTGAACCAAAACTTGACGATCAGAAACCCAAATCAGACTCCACCATCAAATCTGTGACAGAAATTGAAAAGAAGCCACTTCCTGCACCAGTCAAGAAACCTGTAGAATCGCCTTCAGAATCTCGTGAACCATCACCTGAACCAAAACTTGACGATCAGAAACCCAAATCAGACTCCACCATCAAATCTCTGACTGAAATTGAAAAGAAGACACTTCCTGCATCAGTCAAGAAACCTGTAGAATCGCCTTCAGAATCTCGGGAACCATCCCCTGAACTAAAACTTGACGATCAGAAACCCAAATCAGACTCCACCATCAAATCTCTGACTGAAATTGAACAGAAGACACTTCCTGCACCAGTCAAGAAACCTGTAGAATCGCCTTCAGAATCTCGGGAACCATCCCCTGAACTAAAACTTGACGATCAGAAACCCAAATCAGACTCCACCATCAAATCTGTGACAGAAATTGAAATGAAGCCACTTCCTGCACCAGTCAAGAAACCTGTAGAATCGCCTTCAGAATCTCGGGAACCATCCCCTGAACTAAAACTTGACGATCAGAAACCCAAATCAGACTCCACCATCAAATCTCTGACTGAAATTGAAAAGAAGACACTTCCTGCACCAGTCAAGAAACCTGTAGAATCGCCTTCAGAATCTCGGGAACCATCCCCTGAACTAAAACTTGACGATCAGAAACCCAAATCAGACTCCACCATCAAATCTGTGACAGAAATTGAAAAGAAGCCACTTCCTGCACCAGTCAAGAAAGCTGTAGAATCGCCTTCAGAATCTCGGGAACCATCCCCTGAACTAAAACTTGACGATCAGAAACCCAAATCAGACTCCACCATCAAATCTCTGACTGAAATTGAAAAGAAGACACTTCCTGCACCAGTCAAGAAACCTGTAGAATCGCCTTCAGAATCTCGGGAACCATCCCCTGAACTAAAACTAGACGATCAGAAACCCAAATCAGACTCTACCATCAAATCTGTGACAGAAATTGAAAAGAAGACACTTCCTGCATCAGTCAAGAAACCTGTAGAATCGCCTTCAGAATCTCAGGAACCATCCCCTGAACTAAAACTTGACGATAAGAAACCCAAATCAGACTCCACCATCAAATCTCTGACTGAAATTGACAAGAAGTCACTTCCTGCACCAGTAGAATCGCCTTCAGAATCTCGGGAACCATCCCCTGAACTAAAACTTGACGATCGGAAACCCAAATCCGACTCCACCATCAAATCTGTGACAGAAATTGAAATGAAGCCACTTCCTGCGCCAGTCAAGAAACCTGTAGAGTCGCCATCAGAATCTCGTGAACCATCCCCTGAACCAAAACTTGACGATCAGAAACCCAAATCAGACTCCACCATCAAATCTCTGACTGAAATTGAAAAGAAGACACTTCCTGCACCAGTTAAGAAAGCTGTAGAATCGCCTTCAGAATCTCGAGAATCATCCCCTGAACCAAAACTTGACGATCAGAAACCCAAACCATACTCTACAATCAAATCTCTGACAGAAATTGAAAAGAAGTCACTTCCTGCACCAGTAGAATCGCCTTCAGAATCTCGGGAACCATCTCCTGAATCAAAACTTGACGATGAGAAACTCAATTCAGACTCCACCATCAAATCTCTGACTGAAATTGAAAAGAAGCCACTTCCTGCATCAGTCAAGAAACCTGTAGAATCGCCTTCAGAATCTCGGGAACCATACCCTGAACTAAAACTTGACGATCAGAAACCCAAATCAGACTCCACCATCAAATCTCTGACTGAAATTGAAAAGATGCCACTTCCTGCACCAGTCAAGAAACCTGTAGAATCGCCTTCAGAATCTCGGGAACCATACCCTGAACTAAAACTTGACGATCAGAAACCCAAATCAGACTCCACCATCAAATCTCTGACTGAAATTGAAAAGAAGCCACTTCCTGCACCAGTCAAGAAACCTGTAGAATCGCCTTCAGAATCTCGGGAACCATACCCTGAACTAAAACTTGACGATCAGAAACCCAAATCAGACTCCACCATCAAATCTCTGACTGAAATTGACAAGAAGTCACTTCCTGCACCAGTAGAATCGCCTTCAGAATCTCGGGAACCATCCCCTGAACTAAAACTTGACGATCGGAAACCCAAATCCGACTCCACCATCAAATCTGTGACAGAAATTGAAATGAAGCCACTTCCTGCACCAGTCAAGAAACCTGTAGAATCGCCTTCAGAATCTCGGGAACCATCCCCTGAACTAAAACTTGACGATCAGAAACCCAAATCAGACTCCACCATCAAATCTGTGACTGAAATTGAAAAGAAGACACTTCCTGCACCAGTTAAGAAAGCTGTAGAATCGCCTTCAGAATCTCGGGAACCATCCCCTGAACTAAAACTTGACGATCAGAAACCGAAATCAGACTCCACCATCAAATCTGTGACAGAAATTGAAAAGAAGTCACTTCCGGCACCAGTCAAGAAACCTGTAGAATCGCCTTCAGAATCTCGGGAACCATCCCCTGAACTAAAACTTGACGATCAGAAACCCAAATCAGACTCCACCATCAAATCTCTGACTGAAATTGAAAAGAAGCCACTTCCTGCACAAGTCAAGAAACCAGACGAATCGCCTTCTGAATCTCGGGAACCTTCCCCTGAACCTAAACTTGATGAACAGAAACCTAAACCAGACTCTGCCATCAAATCTGACGTTAATAATATTGAAATTGCTGACATTTTAATACTAAATGTTTCTGAATCCAATATTGTTTCAAATGTAACAGGAAAGTTTCTTATTGAAGAGACTCGAACCCGGAAACCAGTTCTCGTACCTTTGGATTCGAAAGAAAAACCAACCAAGGCCTCTACCTCTTCTGAAGTAGATTGCCCAGAAAATATTATTGATTTATCTAAAACTACTGAAATTATATATAAATCTCCTTCTCCCACATTAATTTTAGACCCCGAAGAAACAGTTATTTCAACAGAAGATAAAATTCATTCAGAGGTTATTCAAAAATCAATTGTAGAGTCTACTATTACGTCAAAACTGACGCAAGAATTCCATAACTCAGAGACAGAAACCAGAATGTATTTGGCGGATGCCTCTTCAGAGCATATTTCTGTAACTTTAAAAGTTGAAGAAGCAGAACAAACCTTGCTCAAGGGTTCAGATTGTATTACAAAGTCCAGTAACGAGGAAACACTTCTGACTAAAACTGTTAAACTTGACAGAAAAGATTCATCTTCTGTTTCACCAGAAACGTCAACAGACAGACAGACTCCAACAACGGAAGAATATATACCCATTTTCCGTACAGAGATAGAAAGCGTAGTTGAACCTTCCTCAGCCATTGAACCATTCGACGATTGTAGGGTGTCGCCTAACGCCTCTCTAGGCATCATAGCTTCCGGTTCTCGTTCTCCCGACCTATCGTCTACGCCTGTTGTAACTACTACACTAACTGACCAGAAACTTTTAACCAGTACAACAACTACTACTACTACTTCTACAACTCAACAACACAATTTGGAAATTCTTCCCCCAAAATCTGGAGATTTTAGCAAGGAAGGAACTAAACTCAGAGCAAAAACAACTAGTGTAAAGAAACCGTCAACCTTGAAATACAGCTCTCCGATCAGTTCGCAAACAATAACCGTGTCGAGAAGTGAATTTTTCGAAAGCGGAGTGATTAAGAACAAATCAATTGTACAACAAAAACCAGAGAAGTCAATTGATTCGAAAACTAAGAAGGAGAGTCGAGTTCCCATAGCCAAGCATAGTTCGCGTATCGATCCAACTAGAAGGACAATTTCGACCGTCGAACGAACTATTGAAGATAAGGCAAAAGTTTCTAAGGAAACTAGGACGAAGCAGTCATCAGTGAAGTATGATTACTCAATACATGAGATTTTCGGTTCTCAGAAGCAAACATCCACTATTCAAAAACAGCCTGCAAAAGTGGCTGCAATAAAGCCGACAAGACCTAAGCCAACTTCCCAAGATGTGAAGAGAATTCGGACGGTATCAGCCAGCAGTAAGACCTCAGATACATCGCCTTCGCCAAAACCCCCTCAAAAGGCAACAGAACAGAAAACTATGAAAACTACTAAAGTACAGTCACATAGTCAAACAATCTACGCCAGGCAAACTAGTGAAAAGAGAACTACAACCGTAGCAAAGAAAACGGAAGCCGCTAGTAGCCCCAAGAAGATTATAAAGCCGAAGCCCATGAAGCACCCGGATATCAAGTCACTAGCGCACGAGGTCGACAATAAGTTTGCCGTAGATAATACGCGAATGATGTCCCCCATTTCAAGAAAAATCGGTTACATGCAATCCACCGTGTCCAGAAACATGAAACTCGGTAAACATGTCGAAATTCAAGAGAATAAGCTCGAGCAGAAGGTCGAGCACAAGCAAGAGTATGTTCTGGAACATATCTCAAGACCTAAGTCACGAGAACGTAATTTAACTCCGCATAGCGACAGAGGTGACAAACGCTCGCCAGTCAAACACAAGCCAATACAATCCACCAGTTTCACGACCAAAGAATACAAAGTTGAAACCAGAAGCTCCATTTCAACAACTAAATCGTCAGTTAAGTCAAAGGTGGAAAGATCCATAGAGTCGAGATCTAAAAAGGTACCGGACACTTTACATCCAGCTTCAGTCGAACCAAAAAAGCCGAAACCACAAAGCAAAGTCTTTCTGAGCAAGACTCAAAAAAGCCTAGAAAACATCTCAAAAATGACTGGAAAACCAGCAATCGAAAAACACACACTGCCACGAAACCTTCAGTCTCAATCAAGCCTTAAATCCACCAAGGATCAACATCAGCTAATCCGAAAGACCCGACAAGATAGTCGCAAATCATTCCTGACAACAACTCGGGCCAACTTCGAACAACTCAAGGAATCGAAGAAAGCGAAGGAAGTTCAAAACGCCCGCATACACAACATCCAGACAACCGAAACGTCCGTACGATGCCAGTCAGCACTCCAATACGCCAGCCAGGACAGCCTCACCACTTCGATGACCAACACCAGAAGTATCACCAAAAAAGAACCATCCTCGCTTCCGTCCAGTCCAAGTAAACTCCATAAAACGAAATCTGAAAATGGTACAAAACTGATTACAAGTGAAGTTTTTACTAGAACCATAGATTCATCTAAGTCGATCGAAGTAATTTATAGACAGCCGCTAGGAACAAGTGAACTTATTAGAAAAGCAAACGAGTACAAATATAATGATTTCGATGTCAGTTTTATTGACACTACAGATTCTAGCTTATCCGATTCAATTGCACTGCCATCATCCTCATCCGATCACGATTTTGAGTTTAAGCGTCGACGTTCCGTAAGTCCGGCCTCACCGAAACCCACCAAACGTCCCCTACATTTGATCGAAGAGAAAATTAAGAAAACCGATACGTTCTTGAGGGCAACCATCGAGGATCAGGACGAAACACTTACTTGCATACAAGAGGCAGGAACTAGCAGATTTATAATGAGCAGTAGTAGTCAATTAGTTCCAGATACCCAACTGCAAAAGTCACCCAATGTTGTTGTTGCGTTAGAAGCTAGTTCACCAACGCTACGTGATAGGCACACGTTACAGTACAGTTCTGTTAGCCAACCAGGTAATTTATTCCAATGATGTTATTCACAGGTTTGCAGAGTGAGCGCAACAAATGATACTGGCACATAATCGAAAAATTCGCACTAAATTTTTTTTTTTTTAAATGTAGTTTAATGGTAGATTAGTTCAGTAATTAGGCAATGGAATTTGATTCGATTGACCATCGTTTGGCTATTTTTCGAAATAGTGGCCAAAATTCACTACAAACTGCTATATGAGTGACGAGGAACCACTCAATCCTTACCCCAAAAAAAATGTAGATCTAATCATTTGATTTTGTACCGTTTATTGAGAGCAGGGGAAAGACAGCAAATATTCTTCAACATGTGTCTTAAGGACTTTTTATATGCTAGCTACCCGAAGGAGTAGGACAAATTTGCCCGTCAACGAACTTAGCCTTATAAATTCGACCAAGCATCCACATTTAAGACTTCAAGATCCTAGGTTCAGGCGTTCTTGAGTTATAGTGCGGACAAACAGACAGCAAGCGGGTTTGACGTTTTTGGTCCCAAATGAACAAAAAATAATATATAACTTTTTTTCGTCCAATGATCGGTTCTATGCGTTAAAAACTTTTGAGCTGGATGAAGCTTATAATACTCTCAGATTTCATCTAGAGTTTAAAAATGTGACAACAGTCTGGGCGCAACTTTATTATTTTTTTTGGGTAGAAGTCCGGAACGCGTTTAATGCTGAATGCGTTATATCTAAAAATCGTAAGATTAATTTCTGGCAATTATGCAGCAGGGATTAGGAAATAAAAATCAATTCTCTTCTCTGCAGAAGTTAAAGCCAATTTGAAATCTCATCAAACCTAAAGAAATATAGAAAATTGTGAGAACGTATGCAACCCACTTACACCCCCTTGGGGACATATTTCAAAATCCTAAAATTAATTTTTAGATAAATATAAAGAAAGCCCGAGGTAGTAAGAACCAATTTAATGTCTTATCAGTGCTAAGAAGTATGACGGAACTCATGAAAACGTGTTCAACCCTTTTATACCCTCTCAGGGGTTGAAAAGGGAAAAACTTTAAAAACGTGTTTTACGCAAAAATTATGGAAAGACATGGCTGAATTCGTGAAAATGTACACAACCTTTTTAAACCCCCTTATGGGTCGAATTTTAAAAAATCATGAAAACACTTTCTAGGCATTTATGAGAAGCTAAGAACCTATAGAATAAAAATTAATTCAATATCTTAGAAGACCCAATAGATATGACGAAATTCGAAAATATACATGCATTTCTTTCTATGCATTTATTTACCGATTTTTTTTCTCCTTCGTTACGCCATTGGATAATTAAAATTTTTTTCGTCTAAATTAGTCTTCTAGCAGATCTACATGTATGATACAAACCACGTATCAACTTTCTGGCATAAGCCGTTTTATAGATAGAAAAAACAACACTCATATCGACAATTTTTTTGCAAATGAGTCCACTATCAAAGCACTATAAAAAATTCCAAGTTTCAGCCTCTTAGTCTAAGCGGTTACTGAGATCTAGAAACCAAAATTTTACGTCTAAAACGCTCCCCCACCTCTCCCCTCACAACCGAACCCCTGAAAAAGTGGCAACTTAAAGAGGTGGACCTAGTCTACCAGAAAAATTTAAGCTAATAGCTCATAGGGTTTTGAAGCTACGAGCCTTCAAACGATTTTACGTACAGCGAACAGACGGATTGTAATTTTTTGGCATTTTTGGTGTCTACTAGTCATGAAACGTGAAAAAACCAATTTTTCAGGGTAGAAATTTTTTTTTTCTAAATCGATAACAATACTTTATTATTAAAATAATAAAGTAATTATAATTTCGAAATAAACAGAATTTGTTTATTGGAGTTTTAAAAATTAGTATTGTAACGAATATTCGATTCGCATCATTTTCAACATTTGATTTCGCAATCAAAGCATATTTCTATGCCCAATCACGTTCGGGCGTATTGAACTATTGTAGATCATCGGGCAACACCCCGGTTACAATCTAGAGTAGTGTAGGGTTACTAGATACACACACAACACTCTCTACCTAGGGTTTGGCAGATACGTCTAATTCGGTCGTTTCTGTACTAGAAATTGTAATTTAACCTCACAAAAATCGCCTGTTTATGTACTAGTTCGCCTGTTTTTGTACTAATGAACATTGCTATCAAATTGCGTTTTTGAAGTGTGTTAGTGCGAATATGTGAAGAGTCGGAAAAAAAGCTGTGGGTTCCCTTCCACAATTCTAGTACTTCTTTTCTTTGGTATGGAAGTGTGTGTGCGCGAAATTGTGGTTTTCAATTGAATATTTCCGTATTTCTTTCATTTCTTTTATGGAAATTTACAATTTTGAAGCGAAAAGTCAATCATTTCGAATGTTTAGAAAGCAAAATCCCATAAACATGAAAAAAAATTAAATTTACTGGTTTTTCACCTTGGTACGCATCTGCCAAACCCCTCTTAGAGGCTGTTTTGGTGTGAGTGCGTATACAGTAACCCTAGAGTAGTGTAGTGCTGAAAGCGAGAAATTATGTAGGGGCGTTAGCCCATCATCTGCTTCTAAATCAATTGAAAATGCAGTAAAACCATTCTTTTTCAAATATAACTTACCCCTACTAAATTTTGAACATTAATTTCAAATATTATCTAGATAATAATAAGAAAGAAATCTGATTTTTTACTGTGTTTATAATTTTTTTTTATTATTTTTTAATAATAAAGTATTGTGATCGACATAAAATTTTCAAAAAAAAATTGCTATCCCGAAATTTTGTATTTTCACTTTTTAGTACTATTAGCTACATGAAGGCACAAAAATGTCGTCTGTCCGCCATAAACGCCATCCACCGGATGCAAAAGCGTTTGGATGCTCGTAGCTCACAATATGACACATCCAAAAATTAAATTAAAATCACAACTCAATAATAGGGTTTTCTGAGAAAAATCACATTGATGAAAGAATTTTCAGGTTCACAGTAGCAAAAATTGTATTTCGAAGCAATTTTCTCAAGATCGGGTACAGCTACAATATCGACGCTTATATCGAATATCGAAAGGTCATTTAATTCCCTAAAAAACAAGCTATAACATATTAATTTGTGATTATTAGTTTTGAAAATATAAAAAATTATGAGATAGGGTATATGTCCGGTAGACACCCACCCTGTATCTCCGTGGCTATTAAAAACTGACCCACTCTGTAGGACATTTTTTTTTCTCAAAACATAACAAGGAATCACCCCTTAAAATATTGCCAATCAAGTACCGGACACCCTGTATACTGAAACCAGAATCAAAACAATTTAGATCCAATTTATGTAAACAAATAGGAAACAGTAGACTCAAGAGAAATGTTCTCCAGTTTGTTGAAATGGCTCAGATTTAAATGTATCATAAAACATACTGCAGTCACGATCGGCTGCAAGCCAATCGTATAATACTCTAGATGAATACTGAACTCCGATTTATATTGTAGTTGGGGATAAAGTATAATTACGTGTGTGCATGTTGTATGCCCTTTATTAAGGACTGCTATTAGATTGCTACTCAAAACTAAAAGACAATATTCAGTGTTTAACTTCATACCTTGAACTGGGTAAGTCATCGAAAAAAAATTTCCTTTTTGAAGGACTTTCACATGGGAGGTGCAGGAAGGACTCACTCGATTTCTTACATATTTATCCTTTTCCTTGGAACTATTCAAAAATTAATGTGTACAAAATTTCAAATTCGTAGCTTCAAGCGTTCAAAAGTTATCGAAAAATATTGTTGAACACGTGTCTTAAGGATATTTTGTATGGCAGCTACCAGAAGGAGTAATAGGATTTCGCTGATTAGTAAACTCGAACTTCCTTTTTACTCAAAACTAACTTGTACAAAATTCCGAATTCGTAGCTAAAAGATTACTTGAGTTATTGTGAGTTTTGTAAATTAAGTGAATACATTTTGACAGGATATTTGTATGGCAGCTACACGAAGGACTAAACGAATTTTCTTCATAATCATATATTTAGCTCCAACTATTGGAAAAATAACACATACAAAATTTCAAAGACGTAGCTTAAACCCTTCTGCAGTTATCGACCAATATTCTTGAACACGTGTTTTAAGGACATTTTGTATGGCAGCTACCCGAAGGAGTAGGACGATTTTGCCCGTTAACGAACTTAGCCTTACAAATTCAACCAAACATCCAGATTCAAAATTTCAAGATCCTAGGTGAAGGCGTTCTTGAGTTATCGTGCTAACGGACAGACGGACGGACGGACGGACGGACGGACGGACGGACGGACGGACGGACGGACGGACGGACGGACGGACGTCAGGCGGATTTGAGGTTTTTGGCCACAAATAAACAAAAAATAATATATAACTTTTTTTCGTCCGAGGCTTGGTTCTATGCGTTACAAACTTTTGGGCTGGATTAAACTTATAATACTCTATATGATTTCATCTAGAGTATAAAAATCTACCAATGGTCTGGGCGAAACTTTATTATTTTTCGGTCAAACTTCGAGAGCGGTCAAAGTCGGAGAATATCATGAGCTGTTTCGAGATTATTAGATTTCTTGGAAAATTAATTTTGTCATTAAAAAAAAATATTTAAAATAGAGATTTTTTGCCGATTAAACGTTGAAAAAGTTCGTGTAGAATATTCGAATTTCGGTATATTATGTAAACTAAAAGCCCATAGAAGTAAAAACGAATTTGTTGCATTATCAGACTTAAGAGATATGACGAATTGTTAAAACGTATACAAACCCATTACTTCCACTTGGGGTTTAAATTTCGAAAAAATTGTGACATAGGTTTTTAAACGATTTCATAAGAACCAACTTGATATCTCATGAGCCACGAGGGATTTTGAAAAATTTGTGAAAACGTAAGCGAATCCTTTACACCCCCTTGGTTCTTGAAATTCGAAAAATCGTGAAATTAGTTTTTAGGTCATTGCATCAAATGCCGTAATAACCAATTTTATATTTCATCAGAACTAAAGGATGGCAATAATTGTGAAAACATATGCAAACCCTTGGGGGTTGAATATCGATAAATTGAGAAATGCATTTGTAGGCGATTATATAAAAAGTCTGTGAAAGCAAAGCGATCTAATAAACCTAAAAAATATGTCAAAGCTTTGAAAAGCATACAACCTTAGGAAGTAAAAATGAATTCGATATATCATCAGATTTAAGCAATATGTAAGAATCTGTGAAAACATATGCAACCTCCTTACACCCACTTGGGGCGTTTAATATCCAAAAATTCTGAAAGGAGTAAATAAATAAATATGAAGACAGCACGAGAAAGAAAAAAACAATTCTCATCATCACTTCTAAAAGATATGACGAAATTCGTGAAAACGTGTTCAACCCTTTTATATCCTCTTAGGGGCTGAAAAAGGAAAAAATTAAAAACAGGTTTTAGGCGATTATTACGCGAGCCCATGAAAGCGAAAAGATATTCGATATCGGTCAGACCTGGGGGATAAGGCAGAATTCGTGAAAAAGTATACAACTCCTTTACACCCTCTTAGGGGTCGAATTTTAATAAATCCTGAAAACACTTTCTAAGTATTTGTTTGAAGAATCCGTAGAATAAAAATGAATTTAATATTTGGGAAGACCTAATAGATATGACGAAAATCGTGAAAATATACGCATTCCCTTTTCATTAATCATTTTTTTCGCCCCCCTTCCGAACGCCAATGGGTGTTTGCAATTTTTTTTATCTAAATTACTTTTCTAGTTTATTTGCATACACGTACCGAGTTTCAACTTTCTCGTAGAAACCATTCTATAGATAGCAAAAACACCCCCCACCTCCGTATCATACTACCCATATAAAAAATTATATTTTTCCAACATGCTACTACTACATGTCTATCCAAATTACAAGTTTCAGGTTTATATCATTATAGGTTCTCGAGATATAAAGATTTGAACTTTTTCTTTTTCACCCTCCCCAACCCTCACCCTCTACACCAACACCACCAAACTTTTTTTTCTGATAGGGGTCTATTAGGCCTACTTCTGGTAAAAATGCAAAGTATCTATCTTACTCAGTTCTTGAGATATGAGACGTGATTTTTTAGAAAAATCCTTATCCCCTCCACTTTCATGCTCCACCGCACCCTTAAAAAATTTACTTTCAGCAAACTCTATTTGTCAACCTTTATACAAAAACCGAATTTTATTTGTCTAGTCTTTATAGTCTAGAATTGGTTCGTGAAATATCGTAATCTAAAGTTTTTACCCTCATCCCGTACGCCACTGCCCCACTGAAAAATATGTTTCCGATCTATTCTCCTAGTAAACCTACAGATATTCATTAAGTTTTAATTTCGTTACATTAACCGTTAAGGAGATATGGATTTTAGAATGTCTCAATCTCAGCTTTCGAGCATTTCGGACGCATTATTTTTCCCCCCACTCCCACACCCTTTCACCCATATCAACAATATTTTTGCAAATGGGTCCACTATCAAAGCTCTATATAAATTCCAAGTTTGACCTTCCTAACATAAGCGGTTGCTGAGATCTAGAAACCAACATTTTCCGTCTGAAACGCTTCCCCCACCCTCACAACCCCACCCCTCATAATTTGGTGACTTCAGGGGGCCTACCCATGAAAAAAAATTCAACTAAATAGCTCAATGGGTTTGGGTGCTACGAGCCTTCAAACAATTTTGCGTACACCGGTAGAGGTACGGCGGACAGACGGACTGAGATTTTTTTTAGCTTTTTTCGTGTCTACTAGTCATGAAACTTAAAAAAAAAAATTTTTCAGGGTAGCAAATTTTTTTTTTTTAAAATCGATCACAATACTGTAGTATTGAAATAATAATGTAAAATTTGTTACAGAATATACACAGTGCGACAAATAAGTTTCGAGACTGGTCATGGAAAACATCATTAAAAGAAAAAATCTGAATATTTTTCATTTTTTTATTCAAAATATTCTCCTCCATTTTCAATACACTTGTTACAGCGATTCAACAGTGATTCAAATGCGTGTTCTAGCTCATTTTGTGGAATTGCCTCTAGTGCTCGTGTTGAGCCTGTTTTGATGGTCGAAATATCATTAAAAAAACATCCTTTCAACTTCTATTTCAATTTCGGGAATAAAGAGAAATCGCATGTACCCAATCAGGTGAATACGGTGGATGATTCAACACACAGACTTGATCCTCAGCCAAAAATTGACGAACAATGAGTGAGGTGTGACTCGGTGCATTATACAGTTCTCTGGATCACGATATTCGGGTCGAATACGACGGATTCTGGCCATCACACGCTTCAAAACTTCGAGATAAAATGCGCCAGTAATTTTTTGGCCAGTTGGAACGAATTCCCTGTGGACAATTCCTTTGCTATCAAAAAATGTAATGAGCATTGTTTGAGCAACATTTTAATATTTCAACATCGACCAAAAAGTTGTTTTGGGAGAACTGACATAACTTTGCTATCTATCCACTGATTTAAACAAAATTGGTATTACCGGGCAGAGGAGTATCACAGCTTTCAAACGCCGGCCTGTACACATAGATCGTACTACTAGTTACTCAAATATGGTTCGAGTCTCGGAATTTATTTGTCGCACTGTTATATTTACTTGTAATTATTATTATATTCTTATGATTAATGGTTTCCATTTTTCTAAAAATCAGGGTAGAATGTCACAAGAATCTTTTCACAGTTTTAACACTTTGACTGGAAGACTATTTGTCAAAAATTTTGACATTGTGGTCAAAAGGCATTGAGCACGCGTCAGTGAGTGATGGGCAACGAAAGTGTACAGCAATATGTTTTTACATATCACACAATATATTCACGTAGAAATTATTGTGCAAAATTCATATACTTTTATGATACGTGCATTTGATAGGGTAGCAGAAATAAAGAGTTAAACATTAAATAAAAAAAAATAAGACAAATATACCCGGTCTCCCCTACAAGTTTCAACTTTCTAGCACTAGGGGTTTAACAAATTGTTTTGTTCAAAGCCTGACTGATAGAGGGACACGTTTCTAGACTAAGATCCGTAATTGAAAAAAAGGGGATTTCATCGATTAGCCACATTTTAATCTAGTGAAATTCATTATGAGTCCAGTATCATTCCAGTTTACTCTGTAAATTTTGTCAAACACATACATAACATAGCATCCATGTAAATCAAAATCCACTACTCATAGCGTAAATAGCATCTTTACTATTGCCTATAAAAAAAATAAGTAACATTAAAACAAATGTTTTGCCTCTGTAGAATAATTTTTTTCATAAAAATTTTTTGAAATTTGCATCTCGAAAATTATAATGTTCTAACCTAATTAGGAAAAACACCAGATAACAAACAAAATTAAAGATCAAATCATGTCTGAAATACCGACCATATCCGTTACAAAAGACTACGACGATGAACTATCCGATGATGAAAGAGATGATTACAATATTAAAGACGCCCATACAGATATTGAAGATTTAGACGATAGCATTGGCGACATGAGCCTTAAAGTGAAGAATTTGAAAATGAAAAAATCGAAAAGTTCCCCAGCCACAACAGACATCGAGGACTATAACGATTCGTCTTCCGATGATGAAAAATCCGAACAGATATCCGATAGTCCGATATCATTTACCGAATTTTTAGAGCAAGACCATGTCGAAGAGGAGTTTGGTGCTTCGAATACGATTACAACGAAAACTTCGAATAAGAAAGGCAGTAATTTCCTGTCGTATCTCGAGGACGATCTTGGATGTGTCACAGATTGTGAAAATATGGATTCGTCCGGTGACGAAGTATCCATAGCTAGCGATGTCGAAGCAGATATTTCGATATCAGCGTACCTGCCGGAGCAAGACAATATCAACATATCCGATCAATTGGTCAAGAAAAGTAGTGACAACTATGAAGAGAACGATAGTCCTATTTCCGTATCAGACGCTGGAGATTTCTGTAATCCCGATGAAATATCCGATGCTGAAAACTTCCTAGTTTCCGATGTGGAAGAAGACGATATCATTTACTTACAGGCATATGGCTTGAGTCGATCAAAAAAAGAATTGACGACAGGTGAACCGTTAAAAGCAGAACTACCTCCATCACCCTGTCGCAGTCCAATGTCCTTTCTAGCAATTTCCGACATTGAAGAAGACATTCTTACTGATATCGAAAGGCTCGACATGGACACAGATGAAGAGATCATAGGTGGCGCAGAGATCTATGTCGTCCCTCAGCCTGTATCACATCGATCATCCATGACCGACATTGAAGACATGGACCTTGGCGATACAGCTGACTTGCTACCCGAACCACAACAAGTTAGTGCTGCAAGTATACCGGTACCGGTCCGCGAAATAATAATTGTAACGTCCGATATATCGGGACAAGGAGTTGCCAGTATTAAACCGCTACAAGGCAATATCGATACGGGAATTACGGATAACTACGACACAGGGCTTACCGATGCCGAAGAAGTATCGGGAGCCGAAGAAGACTACTACGAGAATACAAAGGCGGTCGATATCGAACAGGTTCCCGACGTCCATAATGCCGTCACTAAAAACTCCGAGTCCATAAAAGTAACAACTCTTCGGCGAAACGAAATAAATGCCGATTTCGAACCTGTAACCGACATTGAAGAGATCTTCATACCGGGAACTGTTCGAAGGAAAAAATCTAACAAGTTAAAAAATCAGGCAAGATCCAGAAAACTACTAGACGTTAGAGTACAAGATAAACAGGCCACGACCGACGTAGAAGAAATGGAAATGAGCGACGTTGAAGCAACGAACAAAAATCTTCAAGTCCTTCAGGTCGCTTCGACTAGTCGAATCGGAAACGAATCGCCCGATCTAAAAACCGACATAGAATACGTGAGCGGAGACGATGAATACTCCGTGTCCGAAGGTGACGATGAAAACGCTTGCGGTGCCAAGGCCATTAGTGAAACTAGCTTCTACTCGACCGTGACCACTATGGAATCCATTTCACAAGTGGGCCAGCCACACAAGCATCCTACAGCTCGTGAAGTTATCCATCATCCCGGCTTCGAGACAACGATGTCCAATCAAAACGTAACGGATATCGAAGATTTCAATTTGCCGTCGGACGTGGAAGAAAACTTACTGAACGTAGCGTCTTACTCACGTGCGGACACTGTTTCGCCGTCCGAACTTCAAGACGCCCTTAACGATAGTAGCGTATCCGTGGTTCACGAAAAATGCATCAGCGCTTTCGACATTGATAAGGAAAAACAATATATAAAAGGTCTTAGAGATTGCTCAGATGCGCACACCGATGTTGAATATCTCGAAGATGAAAATGACATTGGTAAAGAAAGTAATCAGCCTAGAAAATAGAAAAGGTAAAAATTTCTGTGAAGAGTTACTAGAACTCTTGTAAAGATTTCATCTTGAAAATAAGAAAAAAAAAAAAAGAAAAAATGAAACCGTATGTAGTTTGCTTTTAATTTCACTCGCTTTTTGCTTATAAACTTACTTTTTACTAGTTCAACCAAAAATCAGTTTGTTCGGCAATCATTTAAATGCGGATGTATCTATTGGTTCAAAGCAATATTATTTGATTAGTTACAATTTTGTTTTTGTTTTTGAATTTTTTCGCTTTCGTTAATTGCGTTGTAATTTTAAATATCACAAAAAAAACAACAAAAATTCCAAACATTTTCTTGTAGAAGAAATAACAGAAGCTTCAAAAGTCCGTGATGATTTTGACGACGAGACTGCCTCTGAGCGCATTGAAGGTAAGTCAAAACCAACTAAATTTTTGATTTTTTTTAAATTCAATATAATTTTGTGTTTTTACATTATTTCTATTTAATTTTTTTAACAATATTTTCTTTTTTATATTTTCAAATCACACTTTATTATTTCATTATTCTTTTTAATTCACCTAATCTTCAATCAACAATTAGATAGCATCTCATTATCACATTTAATTCATAAAAAAATTTAATTTTAAAACATGCTGTGTGTGAAATAGTGTTTATTAAATTGTGATAAATTGGATACGAAAAACTTCCAAATAATCGCAAAAAGAAATTAATTATGTGTTTCGATGAAAAAAATACATGATAAAAATATTCGAAAAATATACTTGTATATTGAGGAAACGAAATATGAGAAGAGATCAATGCACAGCTCATTTTATTCACGCATTCATTGTATCGATAATATTTATTTAATTTTTAATTTTTATATTAATGCCAACCAAATTCGTTTACGTAAAATTTTTATGGTATATTAGAAGATAGAGGGGGGTCAGAAATTATTTTTTTAGTCATCGTACTTTGTAAAGCCTCAGTTATAATGGCTTCGATCCGATCCGGCAACTTCGGAGGAGAAAATTTTCTAGATACATACAATGATTTCGTTCCGACATCCGTCAAAGTGACACTATCGAGGTGTAATTTGGATTTTCAGTTAGGCGAAGGAGGTGGTGAAATTCAATAATTCACCTCTTAGCGTCGGAACGGACAGAAGTTGAAAGTTGTTCAACTTTTCCCCTCCGTTTTGTATCTCGACTAATCAACGGAACGATTGTGACTAGTCGTTCCGAAATTCCCTTTAGATGTGTGTCGCATGAAGAAACTCAACACTGTCTGTTTTCCAGATCGGATCGGATTGGAGCCATTGTAACTGGGGCTTAATTCTTTTGGTCACATCTAATCTAAGCCCGATCAGCGTTTATAACTTTTGTAGGCATAGTGTAATCATTATTAATTGATATTTCCTGCTTCTTTGAAGTCAGGCCGTTACTGCTTCACCGATCTTCCTCTCTTGGAAGTCCTTCCCCGCCTGTTCGAACTTGTTTTTAGAGATACTCAAGATTTCGAATTTTCTGAAAGCAAGTTCGTCACCTGTCGATCAGTCCTTCAGATGACGTATTGTATATTGGGGAGGGGGGGGGGGCCAGAAGGGATACGTCCCCCTACCTGTATCCCATCAATCCTCGTAAAATTAAATATCATAAAATGAGAAAAGGTATAATTTTCCAATAAAATGTGACCATTTTGCTCACTTTTCTGGTTGCGAAAGGTTGATAAATCCGGCTCGACAGACTAAAAAATTTAATTTTTTTTACAAACAAAGATTTTATTATAATTCATTTTTTCCAAGAATTTAATTATTGTAAGCACAAGTGAAATTTTTAAGGAATTATTCCAAAAGTGAAGCTTTATTAGGTGGATAGTAAAGTGATGTGATGTGAGGGAAATTTTATTTTGTTTTCAACAGTAGTACAGTATCAGCAGAATTTTCATTACAGTTTATATGTTACTATACAAGATACTTACATTTTTGAATGAAATGGAAAAAATTGAAAACATCGCGAAATTTTCATAATTTCAAGACAGTTGTCTGTCTACCCTTAAAATTGACAATTGTATTATTGAAAAAAAAAACACTACAAAATTGAAATTTCTCAGCTTACGTCACTAATGTTTTCCTAACGAGGTTTCTCTGATATCATAATATAATTTTGAACAATTGATAATTCCTAGTCAGATGGCTCATAAGGTTGAGCGAATTCTTTGTTCGTCTTCTTTAGAGACCTATTGTCAGCCCTTTTCTTCTGTTGTAGAGATATTCGTCACCTGACTTCAAGCTTTATGCCCCTTCCTGTAATGTCATATGTGCTCCTTGGTAATGTTCACGCTACAAAGTAAAAAAAAAGTTTTATTCACGCTGTCGAAGTGTCCGAAAAATCTTAAGTTCACGACATCGTCGCAACGCTGAACATTAACTAAATAGTCCCATTCACATGTAGTTTACGATTTTTTTAGGTTTTTAATCGCATAGTAAATTTCATTGCAATGCAAAGTATTAAACGCGTTCCAAATGTCTACCCAAATTTTTTGCTTGCATATGGCTCCACTTTTGCAGATATACAGTGGCGGACAAAAGTCTACACACAGCATCTTATATTGAGTTTCTGGGTGATTGGAAGCTTTAATCAAAAAACCATTGATGCAGTATTTTTCACTATCGAAAATATATTTATAAAAAAAACAAAAACAAAAACTTTTCAGAACAAACTTAAAACGGAATTCATAAAAACGTAAAAAAATCACTTGACAAAAGACTACGTACAGACAAAATGTTCGGGTAAACATAACAGAATTTTTCCAAATATTTTTCTTTTCAGTACTTTGTTGGGCCCCCTTGAGCATCAATTACAGCTTGCAGTCTTCGGGGCATAGAGGCGACTAAATTACCGGTCCCTTCTGGCGTTATTTTCTCCCATTTTGCTATGAGTTCATCCTTCAGCAAATTCTTGTTTTTTATAGAGCACTTTCGAATTTTTCGCTCAAAGAGCTCCCATACATGCTCTATCGGATTTAAATCCGGGCTTTGGGGAGGATGATTAAGCTGTCTGGGAGCGTAATATAATAACCAATCCTTGACGATATGAGCTGTGTGCTGAAAAATCCAACTCCTTCCAAGGCACAACTTTTCCACTGATGGCTTCAAATGTTGTTCCAACAGGCTTTTATATACAAAGCATAGTGCATTCAATAAATGCTAATCTTCCGACCCCAGATGCTGCTATGCCTCCCCAAACCATAACATTGCCTCCAAGATGCCTGACGGTAGGTACCAAGTTTTTGGGACCTAAGGCAGTATTGTTCTTCCTCCAGATTTTGGCGCGACCATCACATTCAAATATGTTGAATTTGGACTCATCAGTAAAAAGGACTCGCTTTCAAAAATCCATGTCCTTGTTAATATGAGCCTTTGCGAATTCTAGGCGCAGAAGTCGGTTTTTAGCTGATATCAATGGTTTTTTACGCGGAGTTGCATTCAACGATTTGTATTCAACGCTCGCGTAATAGTCCTTGGATGGACAATTTTGGTATTCACTGTAGCGATTTGTTCCGCCAAATCTGGAGCACTTGCTTTTTGTGATTTGAATTTTTGTCCACTTCCTTCAAAATTAGGCTGAGGTCTCTCCGCGAAAGTTTTTTCGGTCGACCAGGTCGTGGCTTGTTCTCAATAGATCCGGTATTTTCAAAGTTTTTTATTATTGCTCGCACTGAACTTCGTTTTAATTTCAATAATTTCGCGATTTCAACATACGACTTATTGTCTTTTCTGTATTGAACGACCAATTTTCGCACATCACTGCAAATTTCTTTTCCCGATGACATTTTTTCGACTTTACAGTTCAAAACTAGCGATAAAACTATAATAGCGTTGCAGCTGCACATGTACAACAAATAAACAAATACTTGAAAAAATGCTGTTATGTTTACCTGAACATTTTGTCTATAAGTAAGCAAGCATTGACTGTACGTAGTCTTTTGTCAAGTGATATTTTTACATTTTTATGAATTCCGTTTTAAGTTTGTTCTGAAAAGTTTTTGTGCCAACATTTTTTGAAAATTCGATAAGCTAGCTCCCTCACAATCTCAGTAAAAATTGTTTACAACCGCCATGAAAACCGGCCTTAAATGTGTAAAAAACGTTTTGTTAAATTCTTTTTAATTTTACATTATTATTTTTTAAAAATAAATTATTGTGATCGACCTGAAATTTCAAAAAAGTTTGCTACCCTGAAATTTTGTATTTACACGTTTTAGGACTAGTAAACCTCAAAAAAGCAAAACAAAAAATGTCCGTCTGTCCGCCGTCCGCCGTACGCCGTACGCAAAATCGTTTGAAGGCGCGTAGCTCCCAAGCCCGTTGAGATATTAAATTGAAATTTTTATGGAAGGGCAGATTGGTTGAACCCCTACGACTGGTATATTTTTGAGGGGTGGGGGTACAAGGGGAGAGGAGAGGGGAGTGTTTTAGACGAAAAATTTTGGTTTCTAGATCTCAGGAACCACTTATGCTAGGAGGCTGAAACTTGGAACTTATATAGTACTATGATAATGGACTCAATTGCTGACTCAATGGTCGATATTGGTTAAGGGGTGTGGAAGTGGGGGGGAAAACAATGAGTCTTTAACGCATGAAAGCCGGGATTGAAACATTCTAAAATCGATATCTCCTGAACCATTGATGTCAGAAGATTGAAACTTTTTTGTTGTCCTTAGGGATACTTCAAGATTAGACAAGAGCTAAAATTGTTAAGAGGGGTGGTGGGGTGTGGGGGTGGGGGGTGAAAAACTTTGGATTACAATATCTTCCGAACCAATTACACCAGGACGATAAAATTTAGTTTCTGTATATGGGATCACAAGAGGAGTCTACCAAAACTAAATTTTTTGAGGGGGGAGGTGGAGCACGAAAGTGGAGGACAGCAATTTTTCAAAATTTGTAATTTTTATATCTCAGAAACCGTATCAGATATGATCTTGAAAATTTTACAGGAGTTGGGGTCGGTAAACTTCTAGTAGGGAAAAAAAATTTGATGGTGTGGGTGTTGGGGATGATGGTGAAAGGGGGTAGAAAGGAAAACATTCTGATTTTTATTTCTCGAAAACCATAATGAATAGAAGGCTAAAAATTTAGGATTATATAGAGCCACTATGGAAACATCCTAGAAAAATAAAATGTTTGATAGGGGTATCAAGGTACGGAGGAGAGGGGTGGTTTTTTATATCTCAGAAACAGCTTATGCTAGAAAGTTGAAACTTATTACGTATATGTAGATTTACTATTAGAGTAATTAAAGCAAAAAAAAAGTTCAGGTTTTTATTGGCGTTCAGAGGTTGAGTAAAAAAAATGTCCGTGAATCCACATTTTCACAAATTCCGTTAAAACTTTTAGACATGTCGAGCTATCAAAGCAATTTTACTTCTGCGGGCTATTTATATAAGCGCCTAATAACAATCTTCAAAATTTTTCGATATCCAAACCCTAAGAGGGTGTAAGTGGTTGTGTACATATTCACGAATTCTGATATATTCCTAAGGTATATTGAGACTTGGCATTCACATTTACTTCTATAAGCTTTAAACGTAGTCGGGGAAAAACCGATTTAAGTATTTTTCTCTATTACTTAAACCCCCTGGGGGTATTGTTCAAGATTTCACTGATTCCGAAAATCTCTTAGGTTTAATGTGATCGAATTCGCTTTTACTACTATGAATTATTCTATTGACAAAAAAAATACGTAAATAAATAAAAAAAATCTGCCAACAGTCTGGGCGCAATTTTATTATTTTATGGGTAGAAGTCCGAAACGTGTTTAATGATGAGATACGGTGTTGGGTACTATGCGACTGACAACCTAAGAAATAACCAGGAGGCTATTTGGAACGTTATTTTTTAGGTTGTCAGTCGCATAGTACCCAACACCGTATCTCATCATTAAACACGTTTCGGACTTCTACCCATAAAATAATAAAGTTGCGCCCAGACTGTTCGCTGATTTTTTTTAATAATATTCTCTGTACTCTTAAATACAATATATCAAAATATCAAGTTGGAATCGGTAAGGTGAGAAAATCCTTAAAGAACCTGTGCAATTTCAACTTAAGGGTTCATTCCACAACAAATTGACTTCATGTGCGACCTTACCAATGCCGATTCTTATGAAACTTTGTGCAGTTGAGGAATTAGTAAAAACCTGCAACTTCATAATTTTTTGGGCTGAAGTCCAGAACACGTTTTATGCTGTGTGGGTTACTAAGCGACTGAAAACCAGAAGAATAACCAGGAGGGTATTGGGAACGTTTTTTAAGGTTATCAGTCGCCTAGTAATCTGTACCGCACCTCAGCATGAAATGCGTTCCAGACTTCTACTCAAACAATAATAAAGTCGCGTCTAGTTCTAATTTTAATGATGCCATGGTGATCAGCACCCCGATATCCATACAATAACACACCTTACATCAAGGAACTTCGCATAAACTTGCAATTTGTTACCTGGCATTATCAAAACGAACTTAATAAAATTATTTAAAAACTCCCGACCAAGTCAGTGCCACAAGTGCATATTCTAGAGGGTTCCCAACAGGCTGTCCTGTTTATTTGGTAGTAAACCGAAAAATAAATAAATAAAAAAAATGTGTATGACCAAAATTCGAATGTTTCGAAGAAAAAAAACCGTAACGGAAACAGCCATGAAGTTCCCAGGGCGTAGGGCCAGTATTTTACCGAAAAGAAAAAATATTCACCAGGTGCCAACTATTTAAAGCTTAACACCCCCAGTTGCAAAAGACTACTTTTCCACTCGAGCTACAACATTTTTCTCAACTCTATCAAACAAAATCAATCGACAACCGCAACCGTTTTAAAACAATTTCAAACTTGCGACAACCCTCCCCCAAAAAAAAACTTCCTAAAAAAAGCAATTAAAAAAAATATTGACTTACCGCCAACTTCCCAGCAGCATTAAAATCGCGAAACATCTGAAGGATCACGCAACACGGGCCCGGTGCGCCGCAATGCGACACGCAAGCAACAAAACTTTCCATCACTCGCCGTTTATTGCGACACTTTTCGACGTTCAACGAAAACAACAACAAAATTTTCGCATTTTCGCGAAAACGCCACCGAATAATCGAAAAAAAATAGTGCGCTCGCGCTTAAAACGATTGCACCCGATTGAAAAACGGGCGCGTGCCACCGTGCGCATCATTTTTCACAATTTTCCGGCAATTTCGAACGGTTTTTCCCGCAAAAAAAATGAAAATTTGACGACAGTAACACCATGGTGAAACGAAACGCGGCCAACTGTTGCGAACGAAACGGAACACGAAATGGAATGACAAGCGATCGGCAATATGTTGCAGGACACTTGTTGCGGATCAAGTGCATTGGATACGAGTTTTACAGTAGGCGCAGTGAAATTCGGACACGATTCGAAAAATTTATTTTTACGTCTGTGAAATTGGTCTCACTTGTTAAGAAATTTCAAAAATTAAGGGGAGTTATTTAAAAAAAAATTGTTTTATTAAATTTAAATTGTTCTGCTGGGTAGATTGGGTGGACCCCATCAAATGGGACTTTTTGGAGGATAGAGGTGTAAGGAGGAGGAGCGTTTTAAGCGAAAAACTTTGGTTTTTATATCTCAGAAACCGCTTACTTATGCCAGGAAGTTGAAACTAATACCTTACATATATCTATGATAGTGAAGCCATTTCTAAAAAAATCTGCCAACAGTCTGGGCGCAACTTTATTATTTTTCGCGAAAAAGTCCGAGACGTTTTTAATGCTGATATGCGGTACTGGTTACTATCCGATTGAAAACTCAAAAAAAATTGGAAAAACTTTTCTAGGTGCTTATATAAAAAGTCCGAAGAAGTTTAATTCTTTGATAGCTCGATGCTTGACATGTCTAAAAGATTTAACGAAATTGGTGGGGAAAAAATCCTTTTCACGGAAATTTTTTTAATCCACCTTTGTACGCCAATCAAAATCTGAACTTTTTTTGTTGTATTAATTAATGTAGTAGCACATCTACATATAGGTACTAAGTTTGAACCTTCTGGCATAAGCCGTTTATGAGATATGAAAAACCAAACCCCATCCCCTTGCCAAATTTTGTAATTATTCAAATATTTTTCTGAGGTGCCTCTATAGTGGCTCTATACAGTTGTCAATTTTTAGCTTTCTTTCTTTTGCGGTTTTCGAGAAATAAGAATCAAATTTTGTTCATTTACACACCCGCCACCCCCACCCCATAATCCTAGTATCTCTTAAGACAACCACAAAGTTTCAACCTTCTGAGATGAATCGTTCTGGAGATATGGATTTTAGTATGTTTCAATCTCAGCTTTCAAGCGTTTTGGACTCATTGTTTCCCCCCACTCCTGCACCCCCCAGCCTCCTGCCATACGTGGTTCCTGAGATCTAGAAACCAAAATTTTTCATCTAAAACGATCCCCCTCACCCCCTTAGCTACGATACCAGTCGGAGGGGTTCACGAACTACGCGCGTTTTCAAAGGCTTTTGTGTACGGTGGGCGGCGTACAGTGGACGGCGGACAGACGGACCTTTTTTTGCTTTTTTGGTGTTTACTAGTCCTAAAACGTGAAAATACAAAATTTCAGGGTAGCAAATTTTTTTGAAATTATTAAAAAAAAAATCTGCCAACAGGCGCAACTTTATTATTTTCGGGCAGAAGTCCGGAACGCGTTTAATTCTGAGACGAGGTGTAGGTTACTATGTGACTGAAAGCCTGAAAAAGGTTTGGGAAGCGGTTAGAATGGGGTCGCGCTAAAATACTTAAACGCCGCTGTCACATATAACATATTGTTACGTGTAAGCCTGGCCACCGCGCAACTCGATCGATTACGAATAGGAAACAGCAACAACCGAATACCTAAGCTGCAAAGTAACCCAATCAAAAGCCTAGTTGAGGTAAATAAGAGAGCGAAACAACACGACTATATCTCCCCTCTAATCGAATGCGCTCGAATGTATTGGAAGCCTAGAAGATCAAATGGAATGCTCTCAAGCGTTCCAGTTGCGTCCACACACACCACCGAGCGAAGATTCAAGAACAGTCTAGACTACAATCAAGTAGTATAAAAGCAGATGAAGCTTTCAGCGAGGGACATAGTAATTTTTATTACGTCGACTGTAACAGCCAGCGTGTATACGCGACCGTGTTGGTAGAGAGCGAAAGTGATCGAGTCAAGCGATATATGGAATAAGCTGGCAGTGCTGCCATACAGTGCGAATTATTGTGCGATTATAATTCTGTGAATTAAAAGTGCGGATAAATAAATTATCACTTATTTTTATTTTAACCGAATTGTGTTTTACTTGAAATCCCGGCGAACCCCTAGCTCGCAACGACATGAATTACATAATTGGGTTATACTCCGGGAAGAGGTCTCAGTGAAAGTATAATATCAGTTAATACGCGATTAGGAGGTTTTTCGTGATTAGGTTTTTGACCATTACATGTAATTGGAAATGCATTTGTGGGCGATTATATAAAAAGTCTGTGGAAGTGAAAACCAGTCTGATATCTCATCAATCCTAAGAAATATGTCGAAAGCCTTACGTCCTCTTGGAGTTGAATATCTAAAAATACTGAAATCAACTTCTGACGATTATGTAGGAAGCCTTAGAAAGTAAAATTGAATTTGATATCTCATTAGAACTAAGAAATATGTAGGAATTTGTGAAAACATATGCAACCCCCATTGCACCCACTTTGGGGTTTAATATCAAAAAATCCTGAAATCAGTTTTTAGATATATGTAAGGAAAGCCCGAGGAAGTGAAAAAGATATGACGGAATTCGTGAAAACGTGTTCAACCCGTTTATACCCTCTTAGGGGTTGAAAAAGGAAAAAACTTGAAAACAAGTTTTAAGTGATTATTAAATAAGCCCGTGGAAGTAAAAAGTTATTCGATATCTAATCAGACCGGAGGGATATGGCTGAATTCGTGAAAATGTATGCAACCCCTTTACACTACCGTGGAGGTCGAATTTCAAAAAATCCTGAAAACACTTTCTAGGTATTTGTATGAAGAATCCGTACAATAAAAATAAATTCAATATTTGGGAAGAACTAATAGATATGACGAAAATCGTGAAAATATATACATTCCATTTTCACGGATCATTTTTTTTGCAAGGGGGTTCCGTACGCCAATGGATATTTGAAATATTTTTTAATCTAAATTACTTTTATAGTTGACTTACATATACATACGAAGTTTCAACTTTCTAGCATAAGGCGTTCTATAGTTAGGAAAAACACCCCCCACCCCTATTACTATAAAAATTACATTTTTTCAACATGCTACTACTATAGTTCTATCCAAATACCAAGTTTCAGCTTTATATCGTTATAGGTTCTCGAGATATAAAAATCGGAACTTTTTCTTCTTCACCCTTTCCCGCCCTCACCCTCTACAGGGGTCTATTGGGCCTACTTCTGGTAAAAATTCTAAGCCTCTATCATACACTGTTCTTGAGATATGAGGCGTGATTTTTTAGAAAATTGTTCATCTCCTCCACTTCCATACTCCACCGCCCCCTTAAAAATTTTTGCTTTCAGCAAACTTTATTTGTCAACCTTAATACTGAAACCGAATTTTATTTATCTAGTGTAATTGGTTCGTGAGATATCGTAATCTAAAATTTTTCGAACCCCCCTCCGCACGCCCCTGCCCCCTCTCAAAAATTTGTTTCCGATCTATTCTCGTAGTTTGCACACAGATATCCATTAAGTTTTAGTTTCGTGACATTAACCGATTAGGAGATATGGATTTTAGAATGTCCCGATCTCGGCTTTCGAGCGTTTCGGATGCATTATTATTTTCTCCCCCCCCCCCCCTCACTACCACACCACTTTACCCATATCATCACTTTTTGCAAATGGGTCCACTATTAATACTCTATATAAATTCCAAGTTTCAAGCGATTACTGAGATCTAGGAACCAAAATTTTCCGTCCAAAACGCTTCCCCTACCTCCCCCTCACACCCCCACCACTCAAAAGGTGGGCACTTGAAGGGGTCTGCTCAGTCTACCAATAAAAACAAATTCAGCTCAAAGAGTTTGAGACCTATAAGCTTTCAAACGTTTTGTGTACGGCGGACGGCGTACGGCGCACAGCCGGACTGACATTTTTTGTTGCTTTTTTGGTGTCTACTAGTCATGAAACGTGGGAAAAAAATTTTCAGGGTAGCAAATTTTTTTTTTTAAAAATCGATAACAAAACTTTATTATTAAAATAATAAAGTAAAATTAAGTGATTTTATATCTAATAAAAAATATATTATATGTATAATATAAATATATATAAATTCAGTTCATTTTCTAATAATATAAATCCAAATTAAGTTTTTATTTAGTCTTTATAAAAATAGTATAATGTGTAATAAATAAATTATTTCTCTGAAAATATTTTTTTTTTTTCATAATTCTTAAACTTGGCCGGAAATTGAATAATTTTTGGCCGGAATTAGAATTTTGGTGGCCGGGAATTGAATTGAAATACTGGCCTTTAAAAAAATTTAAAAAATTAATAAAAATAATGTTAATTAGATATTTTTATTATACTACATATACAAAAAAAGGAGGCATATTCACAAATCAATTATCGGTTTTTTAATACTAATATTACACAATTTACTACTGAATTGTAAAGTAAAAAAAAAAGTAAAGTGGCCGGTAATTGGGTGTTTTCCTATTTCTGAATTATTATTTGGTTGGCATTAATTCAAGCTCGTAACTTCACAATCACCATATTTCGCTTAACCACCATAAAAACATAAAACAAAACTTGAACAACTCACCGATATTAATTTGTTTAATATTTCACAAAGAAATATAACAGTAACCTCACCATGCATCATTAACTTTAACCCCCACTCTCTCTCTCTTTAAAAATTAAATATATTTTTTTTGAATTTTTTCTTTCTTCAATTTTTTTTCTTCCATAATTTGCCGAATTCCAGGAGATATTGATATGATACGAAAAGAAGCTCTAACATTAATTGATAGCATTTTAGAGCAGAGTGTTATGATCGTAAGTGCACAACAGTGCAACAACGACACGTACAATTCGGAAAGTGATAATTACGCGATTACATGCGATGTTAATGGCATTGATATGGTAAAGTCACCAACTATTGAATCACTATCTGGAAAATCATTTGACGATAATCTCAGTGTAAATGAAGAAAATAACATTATAATGATACAACCATGTACAACCACAACAACTACATTACCAACAACATCATCGTCCGTTGATCATAGCAATCAATTAATTTATTTAAATAATTCCGATCGAATTGTTAGTGTATCGACCAGTCCGTATCCGATTGATGATTTCGACGGTATCATCGATTTCGATCGCGTTTCAATCGAACCCGATCGTACGAATAATCCTAGTAAAAATTTTGATCGTATTGAACGTAAATTCGAAAGGCTTTCATCCCAACTGGACGATATCGAGGAGAGTGCCAGTTGTTTTGATAAGGATTTCGATAATTTATTAAGTAGGGACGATGTTAGTAATTTACAAAGCGACTTCTCGAAAATCAGTTGGGATGAAAGCGTTTCGGGAACAACAACAGCGGCTGATGTTGGTTTAAGTACTCCCGATAATGATTTGCAAGATTTACCTACAGGTGATTAATTATTTTGAAATCAAAAAAACAACCAGAAAAAAAAACAAACAAGTTATGAATATAACCAAATTAATCATAAAATGTTTTGTTTCTTAACAGTTTTTTTTTCATACTAACTAAAATAAATAAAATTAACAATTAAAATGTTTGAGCTCTATTTTCTTATCTAATAAAAAGAAATTGATCGTAACAATATTTTATAATATAACAATGTACATGTTACTGTACGTATATATATTTATATATTTCGTATTTCAGTTCGTTTTGTTTATTTTAACTTTACAAGGACTGCTTTATAAGAGCTTCATCAAAAAATTATTGCAAATCTCGACCCGTTGAAAATATTTTATGAGAAATAAGTGCCTGAATTTCAAATTGCGCTTATGTTTCCTAACAAAAAAAACTTTGCATTATTATTGTAAAATATATTTGCTTGCACTTTAAACACTCAAAAATCAATGTATAAATGCTTTAGCTGCCTACTTTTTTGGTATTAATAACATTTCAAATCTTAATTAAAATAAATTCAAACAATTTATGTGGCAAAAATATCTGCATACTGTAGGAATGCAGGCTCCTTTGTAATTAGCCAATTGGGATCGGATTAAAAAAACCTGCGGACATCGTGATATCAACCACAGCTGTATCAAACCGGAGGATAAACCTGAAGTTAGTGTTGTTAACAAAAATCCCCATTCTACTATTTAAAATTATCTGAAACTCAGAGTAGAGTCACGATGCAACAAAGAAATACTAGATTCCGATTTAATGGCATTGTCTCCTTGGGCACAACAGGACAAGTCGGCTCTGACGTCCTAAACAATTTTAAGATTTAAATAATTTTTCAAAACTTTTTTTATTTTCACTTTTCAGAGATCCCATAAAGCAAGAAAAGTGTTCGACATAACGCAATAAGGTTAGATCTGATACTTTTTCACTCAAAAATTATAGGGACCCAATATATCATGTATTCTGTGTACCAACTGCCCTAATTGCTTTAAGCGAAGCTGTTCCAAAATTAATTTCAACTCCAAGCCTTTCACCTGCACAAAGGAGAATGTATCATCTTCGAATTGTAACTGAAAAAAAAATCGCTACTTAAAATTTTTACAGTGGATAGATTGGTGTCCTCTTGGTATTTCTTTGAGACTTTAGTTTTATACGATTATACTCTAGATCAATATGTGTTCTTTCCAATTTTTAATTCAATTGTACAGTCGTAAATGCGCAAAGGCGTCCTTAGAGTTATTAAGAGCAGAGACTCCACTTATTTGCTCCAATCCGAAAAATTTCCAATCAATTTGCAATTCAGGTTCACTATAATCTTCTTGATCCTTTCATATGACGTCTATAGGTTGCTGGCTTCCATTGATTACTGGCTTAAATCCGGCTCGACGGATCAAAACATGTTCCAAAAAAAAAACTATGAAATACGCTGAAAGGGGTTATTCGGCAGCAAGCGGTGTACAATTGGTTGGGTTGAGCATTAAACAACATTTCGAGAACATAATTATTATTACCTTTTCGTATAACGTATAATTATGCGTTTTTGCCGATTTTTAATTCAATGTACCAATCGTAAATCTGAAAGGGCGCCCTAAGAGTGAGGAAGAAAATGGACTTGCACCCACATGTACTCCAATCCGAAAATTTATAATCAGTTTGCAATATTCTATTATAAAAAAAAGTGTACTGTACATAAGGAGTTTCATTTTAGCAAGTGGTTCGGGAGTTGCGAATCCAAAGGTGGCGCAAAGTGCGATAAATCCTTGGAATTTATTAAGAAGTTCGGCTTAATAGACTTTTACAAGAAACAAAAGTTATACTCTAAAACTAAAATGTTTAATGTAGTTAGCAAGGTACTAGGAGTTTCTATTACAGAAACGGCTCATTCTAGAAAGTTGAAACTTGTATATTTGAAAATGTAGATCTACCGGAAAAGTAATATGAGTAACGCACTGTCGTAAGGAGTTGACGTAAAAAACTGGTCGGATAAAAGGTCGTCCATATATTTACAGGAATTTCATCATATCTCTTACGTCTGATGATATATCAAATTAATTTCATGTCAAAGTGCTCTTTGTATAAACGCCTAGAAATACTTTTCAGAATTTTTCAATATTTAACTCATAACCGGGGTTATAACCCCCTACCAAGGGGGTTTTATTCGTTTTCACGAATTCCGTCATTTTTCTTAGGTCTGATGAGATATTGAATTGGTTTGTACTTCCTCATACTTTTGATTAAGTAATCGCTTTGAAATTAATTAATGGAGAGAAATGAGATTACTCCCGAATTCTCCCATAACTTCCAGGCCCGATGAGATGTTGAATTCATATTTACTTGCTCTTTATACAATCGCCTACAACTCAATATGATCGATATTCTCCTCGAAAAAAAGTTGAATCCAGCTGAATTTGTTTTCACGAATTCCGTCATATCTCTTAGGTACGATTATTTTCGTTTGATCTACGGGCTCTTTATTCGAGCGGCTAAAAATAATCTAAAATCTGTAAAATTAATTCAGTGTGGAACTTCGTAAAAATCAATCTTTTTTTTATGTTAGCAGTCGCATTGTAATCCGCAACTAAATTATAAAAGCGTTCGGACTTCTACTCAATAATTATAATAAAGTTGCGCCCAGACTGTAGGCAGTTTTTTTTTATAAACGTGTCCGAACTTCAACTAAATAATTATAATAAAGTTGCACCCAGACTGTAGGCAATTTTTTTCTAGTTTGCACTTTTGCACTCTGATTTCTTCCTTTTCATTTCAATTGTAAAATCACATTTAAATCTTTCCGGATTTGAACACTTAGGCATTTTCAAGATCAATCAATTCTTATCAAAAGATAGTAGAATATAGAGGATGGTATGGTGCTGGAATTGTTTCAGTTTCGTAGAAAAAGTTTGGATTTTCACAACTATATTTTGGGTCAAAACGCGTCTTCGTCAAATTTTAATGCAATATACCTTTGAACAACTGCTAACTGGTTAGGAAAACTAATAAACTAGTCTTAACGTATAAAATTTGACAATTTCTGAGGCTATTATTGAGACTTTTTTTGAATAATATACAGGCAGAAAATGTAGTTACTTACTTGCGAATGAGGGTTCTAACACCCCCGCTTTCCATACTCCCTGCGAACTTTTCTGGTACTCTACAAAGTTGTAAGGCCTGTGCTTTTTCATTTCCGATTTTTTTGGCTAATGAAGAAGAGTTTTGTTACACAACAAATCACTTCATCGACCACTTGACATAAATTTACATCTGGAAACTGTATGACTAAATACACCACATTTGTACAACTAAGTTTTTATGTAATATTATGGGGCATTAAAAAAATAAAACTAGCAATAGAATTGTTTTTGAAAAACAGAAATTTTCAAACAAATTTCACAAACTTTTTTAAACTCTGAAGAGGAGTCCTCCAATCTGAAAACACTTTTGACGAAAAAAATAATACTTAAATTAAGGCTAATATTTTACCTGTAAAATAAGCTTAGCTTGATTGGTCTGGGCTACGTTTTTAAAATTACGGCTCTTCGGAGAATTGTTCATCTCTTCCTGTGTCTCCGTGAGTTTTAGAAATAGATTACCTACCTCAACATTGACTTTACTTTATTATTTCAATAATACATAATACTTATTGTAACCGATTTTTAAAAAAAAAAATTTGCTACCCTTAAATTTTTTTTCACATTTCATAACTAATAGACACGAAAAAAGCAAAAACAATTTTCAGTCCGTCTGTCCGCCGTACGCCGTACGCAAAATCGTTTGAAAGCTCGTAGCTCCCAAACGGTTTGAGGTATTCAATTGAACTTTTTTTTATGAATAGACTGGGTAGGCCCCTTGAAGTTACCAAATTCTGAAGGGTGCGGGTGTGAGGGGGAGGAAGGGGGGTGCGTTTTAGGCGGAAAATTTTGGTTTCTAGATCTCAGCAACCGCTTATGCTACTAGGCTGAAACTTCGAATTTATATAGAGCTTTCATAGTGAACCCATTCGCATAAAAATTGTAAATAAGGGTGAAGGGGTGTGGGAGTGGGGGGAAAAATAATGCGTCCGAAACGCAAAAAAACCGAGATCGAAACATTATAAAATCCATATATCCTAAACGGTTAACGTCACAAAATTGAAACTTACTGAATATCTGTAGGTATACTAGGAGAATAGATCAGAAACAAATTTTGAGTGTAGTCGCGTACGGGGGTGGGGGGTGAAAAACTTTAGATTACGATATCTCACGAACTAATTGCACTAGACAAATAAAATTCGGTTGCTGTATAAAGGTTGACAAATGAAATTTGCTGAAAGTAACATTTTTGAAGGGGGCGGTGGAGTATGAAAGTGGAGGGGATACGAATTTTCTAAAAAATCACGTCTCATATCTCAAGAACAGTGTAAGATAGCTGCTTAAATTTTTTAACAGAAGTAGGACTAATAGATCCCTAGCAAAAACAAAAATTTTGGCGGTGTGGGTGTAGAGGGTGAGGGTGGGGGAGGGTGAGAAAGAAAAAAGTCCGTTATTTAGATAGAGCCATAGTAGTAGCATATTGGAAAAATATAATTTTTTATAGGAGTAGTATGGTACGGGGATGGGGAGTGTTTTTCCTATCTATAGAACGGCTTATGCTACAAAGTTGAATCTCAGTACGTATATGAGGGTCAACTAGAAAATTAGTTTAAATAAAAAAAAATTTCATATATGCATTGGCGTTCGAAAGGGGGGCAAAAAAAATTATCAGTGAAAATGGAATGCATATATTTTCATGGTTTTCGTCATATCTATTAGGTTTTCCCTAATATTGAATTCATTTTTATTCAACAGCTTCTACATACCTAGAAACTGTTTTCAGGATTTTTTGCAATTCGATCCCTAAGGGGTTGGAAAGGGGGTTGTATACTTTTTCACTAATTCTGCCTTATCCACCAGGTCTGATTAGATATCGAATATCTTTTCACTTTAAAAACTTGCTTTTAAGCTTTTTCCTTTTTCAGCCCCTAAGAGGGTATAAAAGGGTTGAACAAGTTTTCACGAATTCCGTCATATCTTTTAAAAATGATAAGAAATTGAATTGGTTTCTACTTTCTCGTGTTGTCTATTAACTCCTTTCAGGATTTTTGGATATTCAACCCCGAAGTGGGTGTAAGGAGGTTGCATATCTGATAATATATCGAATTAATTTTTACTTCCTAAGGTTTCCTAAGCGCCAAAAAGTAAATTTCAGTATTTTTAGATATTAAATCCGGAGGGGTGGAAGGGGGTTGTATGCTTTTCAAAGCTTCGACATATTTCATAGGTTTGATGAGGTAGTAGATTGCTTTTCACTTCCACAGACTTTTTATATAATCGCCTACAAACCCATTTCTCAATTTTTGGATATTCATCCCCAAGGGTTTGCATATGTTTTCACAATTTTTGCCATCCCTTAGTTGTGATGAGATATAAAATTGTTTATTGCGGCATTTGATGTAATGACCTAAAAACTTATTTCACAATTTTTCGAATTTTAAAAACCAAGGGGGCGTGAAGGGTTTGCTTACGTTTTCACAAAGTTTTCAAAATCCCTCGGGTCTCATGAGATATCAAGTTGCTTCTTATGAAATCGTCTAAAAACCTGTTACACAATTTTTTCGAAATTCAGTGGAAGTAATGGGTTTGTATACGTTTTTACAATTCGTCATATCTCTTAATTCTGATAAGGCAGCAAATTCGTTTTTACTTCTATAATATAACGAAATTCAAATAGTCTACCATACACGGGCTTTTCCAATGTTTAATGGTGTGGATTTCGTGTTGGGGTTTCATACCAGAAACCCTACTGACGCCGGAAAACAACCAACATTTAATCAAATTTGCTTCTATGGTAGCTTACCATGAAAAAATTCCATTCTTAAAAATTTCTATTTTAAATATTTTTTTTTTTAAGAACAAAACTAACTTTCCAAGAAACCTCATAGTTTCGAAACAACTGATGATGACAGCTCCCGAACTTTGACCCGAAAAATAATAAAGTTTCGCCCAGAACATTGGCAGATTTTTTTCTAGAAATGATTCAGCAAATCGTCTCTTAATTTGTTTATATGACCAACAACCTGCAGCGCGAATAATAATTTTAATAATTTTAGATATTTATTTTTGTAGATATATATAGATGTTTATTTCTTAATTACAAAATATTACACCAAAACATGAACACTGAACAATCTGATTTTCTATGGAGTTATGAGTATGTTTCGTCAGCTGAAGCACTAGATTAGACTGCGTCAAAACCTGAACTTATGCCGCCCGAGGGACTCAGACAACATATCCTGTATCACATCCTTCCTCCATCTCAAATATTGTGAAAAATTGGTATGGTATGGTACTAAGAAATGACTTACCAATTGTGGTTTTAACTGAGGAAAACCTGATCATTAACAGAAAAATGCATACGGCATCCATGGCCGACTTTAAAAAAAATCATCGATATTCATTCCTCAGCCCACAGGAAAAGAATGTGCCAAGAACGCTTCGTTTCACTTTTCGACTAGTAGAGTAGTGTACTCTTCAGTTGTGGATGACGTGCTTTGAGAATCAATTTAGATTTCAGGGAACTTGTTTATGGACCGATTCTGTGCTAATTTTTAGTAGCTCCAGCTAAACGTTGTAGTCTTTCATTATACCAATTTCGACAGTTTCTCTTTGAATCAGGTCCTGTTCTTTGATAAATCATTTAAAATATATCAACCTTTTCGAGGTTAATAATTTTTGTAGATCTGAAGCTTTTAGAAAGTCCTTGTAATTTAAAATCTAACCAGCTAATAAACTATTAACACAATTTCACACACAGCATGATATGGTCCTCCTAACAATTGTTTCTAACGAAAAACAGTGTTTCTAATGTTATTTTTTTTTATTGTATTAATTTTGTGAAGTCTAACGAATTATAATTTATACTTATTTTTGCCTTTTCTTAATTTTTTTTATTTTCAGTTTATAATTGATTTTTGATCGAAAACTCTTATACGTTCCCCGTTTTATGGTTTCGATTTTATTACCATTTTGATTAATTACTTTTGATTTTGCTTCTGGCAAGCTAATCTTCTGCCCTAACACGCATTTCATCGCTTTTATTTTAGAGCCAGGAAGTCAAATGAAACCAACTACTGATAGTGATATACCAAAACCAACACCACGAACCACTAAGTCTTCCGTAAGTGAAGTGGTTGTAAAAGAAGTGAAATCTTCGATTGAAACTGAATATTCGGAAGTGAAAAAGGAAGCAGTTCTCGAAGATGTTGATTTCCGGCAGAGCAAGAAATTCTGGGAATCACTTGAATCGTCCCAAAGTGAATCGCAACCTCCCATTCCAAAGCCCCGACTGCAAGTGAGAATGGCCGATAATTCTCTCGATTCGCAGAAGGATAGTAGTAGTCAAGGTTCGAAGATTTCATCTGAACAGCAAGTTGAGAATTCCGAAACAAGTAGCCTTCATACGTCCTTGAACGATGAGCGATTTAGTCGCGAAGAAGATTCCGAAATGAGCGATGCCCGAATCGAAGATGAAAGCTTCCCCGGTACTGACAATATAGACAAGTCCAAGCCCAGATCTGGTGAAGATGGTGAGATAAAGGCAGCTGGTAAACGCAGCGATGAAGATACCGATGAAGAAGCTGACGACAATCAGCAAGCAAGTTTTTATATTGGTGAGTCAAGCACGAACATCATAACCAAATCAACTACCGAAAAGAGATATGAACTTGCTTTTGATAATCAAGGATATGAAGGACAGCCCGAAGAAATGAAGCAGAGCGAAGTAGTTCAACATACCGAGACTACAACAGAAACTAGTCTAGAAAGTCGGGAACATAAGCCGACTGCCGCAGTGTCATTTGCAAAGCGCAACGACGACGAAGACGAAGACGTACATGTCTATGAAATTGAAGATGACGAATTTGATGAAACTAAGGAAATGAAACCGTACGTCCTATCTATCGATATACCCGAAACAACTACCAAAATAGAAACCGAAACTTTTGCCGAGGACAAGACTGAAACGAAAATATTCCGTCAAGACTCCGAAACCAGAAACGATATTTTAGAGTCGTCTTTTGACCAAACCGAGCTGGAAAAGGCTCAAAAAGCAGCCGAACTTTTACAAACTACAGTCCCCGTACCAAGTACAACGCAGCCAGATATTGAAACGCACCATGTATATTTTGAGGACCAAACTACACCTGTTCCACTGGAAGCAGTTAGACAAGAACTCCCTGTTCATGTAGCCGAAGTCCATGAAAGAAAAATTGTTGTATCAGAAGAAGAAGAAGTCCATAAGGTTGAAGAAGTTACATCCGTCTACACTAAATCTGAACAAATAACCACGCACACAGAGAGTAGTACAATTGAGATGAAGGAGAAGACCACAATCGCACAAAGGGAAGAACCTAAACCGGAAGACCTTCCTAAAGAAATCGACCTGAAGAAAACTGATCCCAAAGGTAAAGTCGAGCCCAAATTAGAACTGAACTTGGACAAAAGTGAACTGGAACTATCAGAAAAGTGTTTCGCAAAGGGTATGACCAAGCGAGAAGATACTACCCAACCTGTTGCCGAACCGAAAGTTGTTCTATCGCCGATAAAACCGTTTAAGGGGTTTGCGCCCTATCAAGAATCGGAAGGATTCAAGAAGTCTCTTCTGATCGATCCAAGTCAAGTTGACCAATCAATCGTCGATCAAACACTGGCCGAGGTTAAAGAATCCCTAGACGCTGTACAGGACGAACTAATCGAGGTTGTAAAGGATGGAAAGCTGATTAAGCAATCGCCATCGGAATTTGAATTCAAGCTATTGCCGCACATTAAATACACTACGGATCCAATACAGGAATCGCATCAGGAGGATCCTGAGAAGCAAGAAAAGGCTCTAACTGAAGACTTGACTTCAATATCGTCTACAGATGAGTCGTCCAGCAAGGCCGAAGTAGTACATCGTCTTAAGCGGGACCTCAAAGCCGATACTCTGAATAGATGGTCCGTACCGGATTTGGATCATTCTAGTTCGGGAGGTGACAGTCACTATCAAAGCTTCGAGAAAACCGACAGTCGGCCATGTTCTTCCGATGTGGAGAACCTGATAACCTACGGTAATTCGTCGGAATATCAAACAGCCTTAGATGCTTCCCTACTACCAGAATCCACCGAGTATGTTAGTGCGGTCAGTACTTTTGATCACAGCGGAAAAACTATCAGTTCGCATGAAAGTATGAAAAGTCTCGATTCCGAAAGTTCGGCCAATCTAGGAAGTATTGAAGTATCGGAAATGTCTGAAACTTTAGTGCCATCAATCACCGATCCGGATATTGAGAGTGAAATTCAAGATGAAGACTTTGATGCAGACGATAACGAAATGAAGCTGTCCAGTCTGGAAGATCAATTCTGTGGTGTTTTGATGGAAGACTATCCGAAATCGGATGATGGTATTCCGTCGCAAATGAAGCGATCGCAGGAAATGACTTTCCCGCAAGAATTACAGAAGGAACCATCAATCGAATTGGCCGAAGAGAAGTTCGAAGCACAAACGGTTCCTTTGAGGTTCAGCACAAGTATGGAAGAAAGTCGTAGCTACGAGGAGTGTAAGTTTCCGTCAAGTTTTGAAGAAGGCAGTGCTCTATCGATCAGTTTGTCGAGCGCATCCTGTGTTGATACCGTAGTTGAAAATGCCGAAGAACTTGCCAGCTCCCTGGGCGCTTCGTCATTAGCTGGGTCTGAAATCCTTATAAGGGATGATTATACCGGAACTTCATTTGAAGAGTTGTCGAAATCGGAAAAAATTGATAGTATGATGATGACTTCGTCGTTGGGAAAAGATGAAGACACCAACTATGCCAATACTCAAATTGTTACGGTAACAGTATCGGAAACAGGAGGCGAATCGGAATCAAAACGCAAAGGACATAAGAGAAATGAGAGTACTGCTTTTTCAAATACCGACTTCCTTAAGGAGATCGCAAAAGCAGCTGGTGGTGAATCAGGTGCAGGTTCAGGACCTGCTGACTCGCCTGTTGAAGAAGAACCTCCAATGGAAGCTAAGAGTTACTTCGAAGAGAAGAAAGAAAGCGAGTCCGAATCCGACTACGATACCTACGAGTCCGAATATTCCAGAGCCTTTAAATCGCCGTCGTCGAATCAGAAAAAATCCAAAGAGAAACATGTCGAAACTTTCGAAAAGGATCAAGATCCCGAAAAGCGACCTTTCACACCATCGCAGTCGGTAAGTGAGCCGATAATTGAAGATGCCACTGAAGAGATCGAGACTATTAAAACCGAAGAAAGTTCACGACGACCTTCACAGAATATGTATGACTACTCGAATATCCCGGACATAATGATAACCGAAGATTTGCAAAAATATTCCGAGGATGATGACGAATTTCAGGATAATGCTCTCTACAAGGTTAAGACCCAAGAAGAACTGGACAAAGCCGACGATACACCGATTCATTACGCGCAGGAGCAGGTCTACTCGGTTACTGAAGATCAGTACCAAGAACTTGATGAAGGACCATTTGTGACCAATTTAGCAGATATTACAACCAAATATAGTCCAGAAGCCGAGGAGGACAAGGCTGATTCGCCCGATTCGTTCGAAATGCTCGAACAACCGGACATTTCCGATGAGTTTGTGATTATCGAAGAAGTCGCAAAGGAAGCGGATGAGTTCGATACTGAGGGCAAAAGTATTTGCATACAGAATGTGAAGTATGTGAAGAAGCACGATGACGAGGTCGAACAGATTCTAGTCAAGTCAGCTCCAGCCGCTCCGAATGAAGGTTCCGCCATGTACATGAGAGAAGATTTGAATTTCGAGTTCGAAGAGAGTCCGCCGACCGATCAGGATAAAGATGGCCAAGCGGCTGATAGTGCGGCGGCTAGCAAACGTTGGGTCGAAATGCAACTATCCGATAACGCAGCACACCTACGCTACCCTTATGAGCTGGAACGAGGCATGCTGGAAGATATCAAAGAGGAAGATACCGACTTTGAAGTTGGAAGCAGTAGGATCAGTAGTTTCAAGGATTCGTTCTCGAGTACACCGGAATATGATGTTCTGGCGGGACGAAAGTATTTCACACGCGAACATGACGACGTTTCCATGAGCAGCCTGCAAGAGTTCGAAAGTTTAGAGCAAGCCATTTCACTGGAGAATAGGCGAGCACATCAAGGCTCGCAGGACTCGCTGAGTAATGGCAGCTTTACAAGACGCTATATTGCTCGCAGTGCCGGGCAAGGTGATGATATCTCTCTGTCTAGTCTAAAGGAATTTGAAGGTCTTGAAAACGCTTGTCTTGAAGCACATTTAATCGAAATCAAGGCCAAAGAGGAAGCAGCCTTGCTGTCGCGTTCAGATGAATCGAACAAGTCGGGACACAGTGATCCGAAATCAGGTTCCGGTACAACCACCACAACCGTAACATCGGTCACAACGGTCCAGCGAATTACAAGTGATAAGGGTCCGGCCAAGGTCCAACAAGATATCGAAGCTATACTCAAAGCCAAGCTGGATGAATGCGATGAAGAAACTTCGAACGTTATGGAGGTTTCCACCGACAGTCTTGAGCTAGCGTTGAAAAAATCGAAATCACAAAACGGTAATGGTAAGGACGATTCACAGCTCGGTAGTTGTGATAGTTTGGAAATTAATAAAAGCGGCGACATAATGACCAGTAGTATCGATTCGTTTGAGATTTCTAAGGACGCAACAGCACGATCATCACGATCCGATGTTGACTCACTCGAGCAGCAAATCCTTCAGGATGTACGTCGCGACAGTGTCGACTCTATCGAACTCGAGTTCGCTCTACAAGTCAGCAAAATGGAACGAGATTCGCTCGAAGAGCTCACCAAAGGTCCAACTTCTTCAACCACAACAACTACAACAACAATCATACAAGGTCCTGTTCAAACTGTAACCAAGGTAGTAACGAGCTCGACATCATCGGGTGGTTCACAAACCACCGGAATGATCAAAGACATTTCAAACGATTCCCTGAATTTATATCCGATGGAATCGGAACTACTTCTAAGTAGTACCGGAAGCCTGGATCGAACCAGTTCAACAGCTACAAATGCAACCTACCAAAACGAAACCGATTCACAAATGTCGGGCAGCATGACTAGCTGCGGATCAAATACAATGATCGATACGCTCGAGGGTAGTTATCCGGATTTCTATCCGGGAGCGAGTAGTTCAAGTACAACAACAACAACTTCGACGACACAGATCACAATCTATGACGATAATACATTGCAAGAACTCCATCAGCAACAACAGACCAAAGATGGCAGCACCGACAAACATTACGAATATTTTGAAATTTTTGATAAAGACTATGATAAACTTGACACTACTCAAACCGAAACAGGTAGGCTTATTAAAAAATATTAAAAAAAAACAAACAAAAATCTCCTTTTTATGATTATACTCTTATTTTTCTACATTCAGCAAAATAGAGCTCAAAACGTTTCACAAAGAAATTTATTCATAAATAAAATCAAAAAAGACTTCAAAATTTTTATTCAATTCGATAGACTTTTTGTACAGAAAAAGAACCCGAACAAAAAGATGCTGCTCAAAATTTTATTATCAAATAAATAAAAATAAAATTTAAAAAAAAAACCTGCAAAACTGCAATGCTTGCAAACATTATTAAAAAATAAAAAAGAAATATAGCAAAGATTTTTAATTTACAACTAATACATTATATTTTTACTGTTTAATGTATAACGGCCTTTATATATATTTGTTTATACGTTGTATGTAAACTTCTAATATATTTTGCATGTCCTTTTAATTAATTGTTAATTAATTTATTGCTCAAAATTAATTTCGTGTTTTATTTACGTAAAATAAATTTACAAATAAGAATAACAAGTAAATTAGCAAATGGAATAAACGTTTTGATTTTTGTACGCTATGTTAAAATTTAGGCCAAAATGCAAAATGCTATTTAGGAACATACACATACTAAGCTACCATCACACTTATATTTAAGAAATTTCGATTTTTTGTGCGTAAATAAGAATTAACATAAATCGTCTTATGGTTGATAGCTTTTACAGAGTTCGGTGATTTTTTTTTTATTTATTAAATGTGGTTTCATTATAAATAATGAGGCCCATGGAATTATGGCCAGGCCTGCAAGGGCATATATATTATTTTTTTTTTTTTTTTTTTTTTTTTTTTTTTTTTTTTTTTTTTTTTTTTTTTTTTTTTTTAAATTGCATTTCATTTCATCGAATATTATTTTAGCTTAAAAATAATAAATATAATGAAACCACCTAGTCATATCATAAATACTGACACACGGTTTTTTGGAAATTAAAAAATAACGGCTTGATATATTTTCATATATTCAAATAACGGTATCTATCATATAAAAAAAAATTACATTTATTCAAAATGGCCGCCATTGGCCTTCACACACGCACGAAGTCGCCTTGGCCAGTCATCGATCGCAGCACGCTCCTCACATAGAGGAAAATGGTCCACTGCATCCTCTAAATCCTCAATATTGGGGTGACGTTTGTGGCAGACCATGCCCTCCAAAACGGACCATAGCTTGTAATCCAAAGGATTAAGGTCTGGGCTGGCGGATGGCCATTCTTCAGTGCTAATAAACGCGGGTAAATTGTTTTTCAACCAGGCCTGGGTGGTTTTGGCCTTATGAGCGGGTGCAGAGTCCTGCTGGAACACCCAATGCTGGTTTTTGAATAAGGACTCGTTGAGAGGCTTTACAACACGTTCTAAAATATCTGCTTGGTAGTTTCTGGCCGCAGTTTTTACACCTTTTTCGCAAAAATGAAGCTTGGTGACGCCATCATAGGACACCCCCCCCCCCCCCTCCCCCAAACCATCACTGAGGCCTGCTGGTGCCCTTTTTGAACTCGGACGCTTCCTTGGAAGAGCGAGCATACACTCTATCATTCTGTTTGTTGCACTTTTCCTGCACGGTAAACATTTTCTCGTCGGTAAACAGAATATTTTTGAAATTCCCACCAGCTTGCTGGGCGAGTAGCACTTTTGATTTTGTCTTCCTATTTCCTTTCAACGTCAGATTGATGCTGTTATGACACTGGCTATTTTTCTCGCTAGAAAAAAGTGCAATAATAGCCAATCGTGCGACAAGGCGAACAACATTAAAAGAAAGAGATACCGCTCTTTCCGTCGCTAGCGGCATATAGTAAACGAAATTAACAACTGGTTTGTTAAGAAAAATACCGGTTCTGGCGCATTTCATAACATCACATGGCACTTTCCATAATTTATACGTACCGAACTGTCAAAAACAAGTCTGTAGCGGCTGGAAAATCTAGCTGCCAGTGGATTTTTCTTGGATTAACTGCTAGAATGTTACGAAACACTGCTCGAATGCGTTTTGTTGAAGCTTTTTTCTGACAGTTATGAATTGTTTTTTGACAGTTACTCATAGTTTTGCTGTTCGGACTGTCTCTCTCACACCAATGTCTAAATTGTATGTAAAAGTCTCTATCCCTCTCCATTTGGATTTTCAAGCCGCTTTAAAGCCGCAAAAATAGCCAGTGTCATAACAGCATGAGCAATTGTCCGGTTCGCCGTTTGTAGGCCCCGAGCCTCAAGTCTTTTTTTATAATGAAACTCATATATATCGGCTTGATGTTCATCTCTTGAGCCAAGATTTTTTGTTTGCGGAGAGGGTTTCGTCGAATTCGTTCAAGCACTGCTCTGATGGCCTGCGGCGTACGAACGGTGCGAGGGCGGCCGCATCACTGGCGGTCATTTACGTTACCGGTCTCTATGAACAATTTGATGGCACGATACACAAAACTTCCGGAAAGATTAAGCGGTCGGAGCGTTCGGAAAATGTTACCTTTTTCCATTCCACACTTGTGTAGCCCTACGACAACGATACGATTTTCTTTATCCGTCCACTCCATGATGATCACGAACCAAAACTAAATTCTTCTGGCATGTGAACAAAACACATACCAACTGTCAAAAATAACATATTAATATTTGGGTGCGTTACGGTATTTAAGAAATACCGTCGAGTTTACAGTTGTGTCAGTATTTATGATATGACTAGATAGCCTTTATGTAACGGCCGTTTATTCGGTTTGCAACACTTAAACATCGAAATTATTTCTTGATATTCTGGAGCAACGAATTTTGCACTGCCATGCATCACTCGACACCTACGAAAAACCGCTACGTAACGAACATTTTTCCACGTTTCCGTTGATGTCAATAGCTTCCATAATTCGTGTTGGATCAGTACATACGTACATATCGACCGAAATTCTTTCCACAGCTTAACCGGTTAGTTGTGATAATATCAAAAACCTTAACGGGAACGATTCGTGTACAGTATGAATTGGGGATGGAAGATCGTGTTAGTAGGGTAAAGCAGTGATTCAATAAGACCGGCGTTTTTTTTCCAATTTGACTGCCAGACTTTTTGCCAAAATTTTTGACTATCCATTATTAAGAAGTTAAAAACCGGCCGATTGGATTGTCACGCCACTTCACGTGTTAATAAATGTGCAAATATAAATAATATCAATAAGCGGTCATGCTCATATCTACAATATGACCCCACGTTGGGCGCAATCTATTATATCGGGTATTAATCAAAATTTGATACTTATACCATTTGACTGCATTTATCAGCAAAGCATATTCAAATATTTAAAAAGTGGCATACAGTTAAAGTTATCAATTAAAAATATTGCAAAAATTAAAAGAAAATATTCAAACAAAATACACCTCGTGTTAGGCAACTAAAATAATTTCACAAATTTTATTGTTACAATATTTGACACCAAAAATGGTCAAATATTTGCCACACTATGTTATAGCTTGCTGAAAGTTCAGGTTTTACCAATAGGGACGATAGGATTTTTATAGCTCATGGCGGATAAGACTTATTTTTGTTTAAACGGCTACGTAAACAAGCGAAATTGTCGCTATTGGTGTGAGTCAAACCCTCAAGTGATTGATGAGGCTCCATTACATCCGGAAAAACCTCTTTGTCTGGTGTGGATTATGGTAGGGTGGCTTCATCGGGACATATTTTTCAAAAATGAGCAAGGACGTACCGTTACTGTGAATGGTGAGCGCTATCATGTCATGCTGAATGATTTTTTCTTTCCTCAAATTGAACAAATTGATGAAGATGATATTCATTTTGCCATACAGCTGGCGTTACGATTGAGTTATTGCGTGAAAAATTTCGTTACTCGGTTATTTCACGAAATTGTCCTTACAACTGGCCACCAAGATCTTGTGACTTAACACCACTAAACTATTTTCTGTGGGGCTATGTTAAATCACAGGTTTACACCAATAAACCCAAAACTTTTGATGAGCTCGAAGCCAACATTCGCAGCATCATAGCCGCCATACTATCCGAAATGCTGCACAGAGTCATCGAAAATTGGCGTCACCGAATCAATCAGTGCAAGAAAAGTCGTGGTGGTCATTTAAACGATATTTTGTTTATATCATAAATGGCATAACACGTACCATCAAATAAAACCATTCCGCAACTTTTTTGATCAAATTTACTGTGTTTTATTTCAATTTTAAATTCTATCGTTCTTATTGGTAGACCCTGTATGATCGATCCATTCGTACGTTCGTCCTTTAGTTTTAGTGTTTACCTCGAACTATACAGTCGTCGATCACATCCCCAAAATACCCTAAAGAAATTGTTTCACGAAACTGCATTTTTTTGATAATTTTATTGATCACTTTACGTATCATACGAGCAAACCAAAAACATCGAAAGTAAATCACTATCGATACATTTAAGTGAAATATATGTTCATTCTTAATTCATTTAAAATTATTGGGTGAATCACTGTGCGTTCTATTTTGTTGAATCACATCCATCCATCAATGGCGGGACAGCCCAAATCGGGCCCTGGCCTCCTGAAGTCGTCGCCTCCAATCGTCTCGATCCAAAGACTGCGTCCTCCAGCTGCTAATTTTTAAGCAGGCTTTGCTATCTTCATCAACCGAATCTTCCCATCGCTTGCGTGGTTTGCCTACTGGTCAAGCGAATCACATGGGTAGATCGTAAATGAATCATCTAGGTGGCTCGTATGTGAGACATCCAGAAGCGAAAATTTGACATAAGATTCAAAACTTTGGTATGGTAGGGCATTGAAGAGAAAATTTAGTTCATGATATTGGGTAGGTGGGTACGAGTGGCAGTCCGTGAGAACACGGACCTAAGAAGGTCCGTTGTGTTACCACAGGATCATCAAATCCGGTCCTACTCGTCGAACCATTTAGAGCTTGCAATGAAGCGTTGGATTCTCGCGACCTCCATTGCAGTAAGATCACCAAGACAGTTGAAGAAGTGAGCTTCAAGATGAGCTTTCCTTCTAGCGGATAGAGCTGGACAGGTACAGAGAAGGTGAAGGACTGTCTCCTCCTCCTCCTAATCCAGGCAGCTTCTACAGAAGTTGTTTGAGAAGAGACCGAGTATTTTAGCACCACCGACTGTGGTGCTGATATTCGCCCTTTTGAGCAAAGTCAGTCAGCCTTTTAGATCCAGCTTCGACCAGATCTGTCTCGCAGTGTGACATGTAATGCCGTCCGCCCATCTTGAGTTGGTTTTCTCAACTGAGTCCAATTCCAGTAGCAGTTTACATGTAGAGAGGAGCACACCCAGATTCCGATGTTCCGGCATAGTCTGAAGGGTATTACCACTTCATGATATTAAAAGAATTAAATCTCAATAGAACTACAAAATTTCATTCTGAATTAAAAAGGTAAGTAACCAGCGACAGTAAAAGCTATTATACAAATTTGTCTGAACTCTTTTTGTACGCTTAATTTATTTACGCACAAAGAATTCAATAATACATTATACATAATGAGCGCTTGTAACCATTACCACATAATCATAACCGCTATTAATCAATTTTTTAAAGAATATATCCACAATATAAACAAATTATTTATATGCTCAGCAGGTGAATGCAGCAAAGAACGTGAAAGACATGATGAACAGGTAAATAATGGAAGAAATCAAATATTTTTCACATATAACTTTAATTAATTTATTTAAAATATTATACAATTTTTGATTGAATTAAATATTAACGTAAAACATTTCAGAAAAAGTAAGTAAAAACAGCTGTTCAACATCCGCAACATCATTGAAACCGGTCTCACTTAAACAACACCAAGAAGCCTAAAGCGGACAATTAATGGACTGCTCAGTAATAGCAAATTAACACAACTAGGCATTAAAACCTTTGCTTCAGCTCAATTTCGTCAAAATTGTTAAAACTATCAAATAAATCTTTCATTTCATCGTAATTGAATAAGAAACCATAAAAAAATAATTTTAAAAATTAAAAAAAAAATTGTTTCAAATGGCTTTTAAGTTAAATGAAATATATTCTTTAAAAAAAATTGGAGCTTATTTGCTTATAGTGTGTTGTTAAAATTTAATATACAAAAAACAAAATTATTGAACGGCTAATATTATGTTTTATTTTTTACAAACTTTATGCTTTTATACTTAAAATTAAAACCAAAAAAAAACGGCAAGTTTTAAACTATACAAGTTTATACAGTTGTAATAAAATTCTCTAATTGTTATTTCATTTTAATAAAAATTCCACGGAATATAAGAAAAAATCTTTTGAGAAATATTATAAAATAAAATAATTTTAAGGTAATAAAATAAATAAGTAACTAAATATTCATAATGTCAACCTAACTTAACCGATAGATGTTTTATATTACAACCCTAAATATAATTTCAAAGAAAATCAAAAAAAAAAAATTGAAAAAAATATTAATCCATGAAATTATATGTCTCCAGTACAACATTATGTGAACAAACCAAAAAAACAACACTTTTAATGCTACACTTTATAAATTGCATAATATTCTTGCATTAATTTATTTAATTTTTAAGATACAAAAATGATAAAAATTAAAAACAATATAATAATTATTAAAATCAAGCAAGTACAATTTATTATCGTACAGAATTGCCGTAAAAAAATTGAATAGGAAAAATAAAATAAAATTTATATGAGAAGATATATTGTGCAATTTATTGAATGCAAAGAAAGAAAACAAAGTTAATGTACTATTGCGACTATTAATAAAGTGCTTAAAAAAAATTAACATTCTTGTTGAAAATTCTTAAAAATTCACTTGTGTTGTGACTGCTGTTGATAAATTATCCGGACGTTTTGTTCGATGAGCGGCCAAATTGAATTGAATCAAGATGATAAGGTAACTTGTTATTGCACCAGTGACCTAGAGAAAAAAAAACACGAATTTAGTTTGGATCATCATTATTAATGGGCGCGACAGCCCAAATCGGGCCAGGGCCTGCAGGATTTTAGTTTGGATGGAGTAAATTTATTTGGAACAGGATAAATTTCAGCAAACGTAGTCGAAGAATATTGGGTTAACAGAATTTTAAGATAAACAATTTTTAAAAATACAAACTTTTTTTTGCCCTGAGATTGTGAGCCTGAGCAGGAAGGATGCAAGCACACTAATCGGAGTGCTCACAGGGCACTGCCTGATCGGTAGACACGCTAGACGACTGGGAGCCGAGGTAAATGATCTCTGTCGTAGCTGCGGTGATCCAGAAGTGGTGGAGTCAATCTTTCACGTCCTATGCGAGTGTCCGGCCCTATCGAGAACGAGAAGACGGAACTTCGGCGCTTATTTCCTCGATGACCTCGGTGATATCGATAAGGGACAGCTATGCAACATGGTAAACTTTTTAAAATACAGTAAATAGTTTTAGGTTTTAGGAGTTTTTATACTCGAAACGGGGAGCACAATGGACGAACAATTACGTCTAAGTGAAGGAGGATCACCACCCCTTATACCATATCATACCATTGTGAGTTCGAATCGAATCCCACGTAGTCATGTGGGGCTTTCTTTAAGTCTAAGTTATACAAAATTATGGGGTACATCCTTGTACTAGGAGGGTACTTCTCCAATTCGGAAAGAAAGCCTACCCGATCAAAAGCTTCGAAGGGGATAGTGTGACATGAAAAGGTGCCGTAGCCCTTTATATAAAGTGGAATTGCCTTTTCAGCTAGAAATATTGTCATTTTCAAGAGCAAACTCCTTCACCAGCACCCAACATCAAAGGTCGCTCCCATCTCACGAAAAGGATAGCTAAATATTATTATTCACCAATTATTTTACAGAGCGACAACCAAATTTCTCTCGTCCCTTCGTCTGATCTCAGTTTTCTATCGAAACTGTTCAACATAGTTTTTTTTCCGGGATATGTTTTTAGCCTATCACTCAACCCCTAGTGAGAAGGTGGAGGGATTATGAAATGAATATTGTCGAAAAATGAGGAATTTAAGTATAAGAAAAAGCGTAGGACCATGTAATTTATGAAATTCGAACTCACGATCTCTAGGATAATAGAGAAGCACAGTCTTACAGGGCGACCGAGGTCGTCCTCTAGAAATTCACCAATATTACATATGGCTACAATCCATTCTAAGCCAGATTGAGCTGAGAGCGGTAAGATATTGTCCTACATATTCATTACATAATGTTCACTGAAGAGCGGTGGCAAGGCCGTAGCCAGAAAAAAATTTCGGGGGGGTCCGTGAAAAAAAATATTATCCCCCTTAAATTTTTTCAAATGGAAAACTGAGGTATCTAGGAAGCGCTATAAGCGATACAAACCCTTACGTGTGTGAGAAGCTTATGAGAGTAAAATATTCGTGAGCAGCAACCAGCAAAATAAAAATTATGGGTATGTATTATTATATAATAATGAAAATGCAAACTATTATATTCAATATATGTATGAAAATAAATGAAATAGAAAAAAATCTGCCAATGGTATGGGCAAAACTTTATTATTTTTCGGGCCAAAATTCGGGAGCGGTCAAAGTCGGAGTATATCAGCAGTTGTTTGGAGCTTATGAAGTTTCTTGGAAAGTAAATGTTATTCTTAAAATAAAAATATTTAAAATAAAGATTTTTAGCCGATTAAACATTGAAAAAAGCCGTGTAGACTATTCGAATTTCGGTATATTATGTACACTAAAAGCCCATAGAAGTAAAAACGAATTTGTTGCCCTATCAGAATTAAGAGATATGATGAATTGTAAAAACGTATATAAAGCTATTACTTCCAAGTGGGATTTGAATTTCGAAAAAATTGTGAAACAGTTTTTAGCTGATTTCATAAGAAGCAATTCTGTGGTAAAAAGCGATAACAGCTTAAGTCGAGAAAATAATTAGGCAGTTACGTGTATCAAAATTGATAAATAAAGTAATAACAAATATGTTGGGAGATCTTATTTTATTGAATTTAATAATACAACACAATAATAATATATTATATGAGATAAAAATCTATCAAACAATGGCAATTTTTTTAAAAAATGCAATTGAAAACTTTAAAAATGATTATCGCTTTTTACCACATAATTTGTTATCTCATCAGACACCAGGAATTTTAAAAATTTGTGAAAACATAAGGCAACCCTTCACACCAAATTGGTTTTTGAAATTCGAAAAATCGTGAAATTTTATATCTCATCAGAACTAATGGATGGCAAAATTGTGAAAACATATGCAAACCCTTAGGAGTTGAATATCCAAAAATTGAAAAATAGGTTTGTATGCGATTATATAAAAAGTCTGTGGAAGTGAAAAGCGATATAATATCTCATTGAAACCTAAAACAAAATGTCGCAGCTGAGAAAAGTATACAACTCCCTTATACCCCTTAGGGTTGAATATCTAAAAATACTGAAATTGACTTTTTGGCGATTATATTGGAAGCCTTAGGAAGTAAAAATGAAGTCGATATCCCATAAAATCTAAGCAATATGTAGGAATTTGTGAAAACATGTGCAACCACCTAACACCCACTTGGAGATTGAATATCCAAAAATCCTGATAGGAGTTAATAGATAAATGTGAAGATAGCGCGACAAAGTAAAAACCAATTCAATTTCTTATGATTTATACCCACTCAGGGGTTGAAAAATGAAAGAACTTAATAACAGGTTTTAGGCGATTATTACGCAGGCCTGTGAAAGTGAAAAGATATTCAATGTCTAATCAGACCTAAGGGATATAGCAGAATTCATAAAAAGGTATAAAACCCCATTACACCCCCTAGGGGTCGAATATAAAAAATCTTGAAAATACTTTCTAGGCATTTATGTAAGGAATTCGTAGAATAAACATTAATTTAATATTTAAGAAGACCTAAGAGATATGATGAAATTCGTGAAAATATATGCATTCCATTTTCTTTTATCATTTATTTTGCCCCACTTGTATGCTAATGGATATTTGAATTTTTTTTAACTGAATTGCTTAACTAATAGATCTACATACACCCACCAAGTTTCAACTTTCTAGCATAAGCCATTCTATAGATAGGGAAAACACCCCCACCCTCGTACCCTATAAAAAAATGATGGGTTCTCGAGATATAAAAAGGGGAAATATTTCTTTTTCGCCCTCCCCCACCCTCTCCCTTTACACACAAACCTCCAATTTTTTTTTACCCTATTACGGGTCTATTAGGCCTACTTCCCATAAAAATTTTAAACAACTATCTTGGAAGATTCTTGAGAAAAGATACGAGATTCTTAAGAAAAATTATTATCTCCGCAACTTCTATGCCCCACCACCTCCTTTAAGAATTTTACTTTTATCAAACTCCATTTAATGGCATAACACATTTTATTTTTCTAGCGTAATTGGCTTATGAGATATCGTAATCTAAATTTCCCACTCCACCCCTGGACGCCACTATTATTTCTAGTCTCCTAATATATCTACAGTTCGTCTTTAAGTTTCAATTTCATGACATTAACCATGTAGGAGATATGGATTGATTGAAGAATGCCTAATCTCGGCTTTCGAGCGTTTCGAACGTTTTTTCCCCGCATAACTCTATTCCCCAAAAAACAAGCTATAACATGTTAAATTATGATTACTAGTTTTGAAGATATAACAGTTTTTATGAGGAGAGTACATGTCCAAAAGACTTTTCTTTACCATCCTTATCTCCTCGGATATTGAAAACTGACCCATTTTGTAGAACATGTATCCGGACCCTGTCGGTCCGCCCCTGGCTACGGCCTTGAGCGGTGGCAAACAAAATTGAAAAAAATTCAAATACTTCAAATATCAATAATTCTGATGAATGAGTAACTCACAATCAGGACCAAGTCAGGCTACGATATGCATGAACAACGCTAAGCTTCTTAACGAAACATGGTAGTACAATCGGCCTCTTTGTTGGCCTAAGTGCCCATACTCTAGCTATACTAGTGGCACCTTTTAGTATCACCCTTTGAGTATCCACAACTTCTTCGCAGGCTCCTATGGCTTATTGAAATTGGCAATGGTTGGGATTCTTTATTCTACCCTACGTGTTCATTGAGGGCGATACTCACGACTACTATCGAGAGCTCTTGATAGTTCTTCTCGTATATCGAAACTTAAACTGAAATCTACTATACGCCCGATAACGCATAACTGCTACGTCCACTTAGACCAGATGTATCTTCTTGTTAGGAATCCCGCGGGAAATCCACCATGTCGATATCCAAAAGGAATGGACATATCACTTATCGGATCAAACGTATCGATTATTTATTAAAAGCTAACTTTTATCACTCCTTTAACTCACTCACTTCATTACGATTTAAATAAAGTCCCTCTATTGAGATCTAGCAAAGCGATAAGATCTTTTGGCACAGAAATTCTTCTAATCTTACAACGATCTCAAAGAATACTATAGCAAAATTAAACCTCTCCTGCACTTTTATAATCTTTGCTTGGATTATTGCTGCTCTAACAAATACTTTGCTAGTGACTGTTACCGTCGTTCTATTGTCTGTAGGTTTTGATCCAATTCAAAAAGAATATTATGAAAGAAGCTTATCAGAGCGATTAGAAATCCGAATGGAAGTCTAAGTCACCATTTTTATGAAAATAATAATAAAAAATCAGAACAAACAATTTACTGATTACACTCGATGTACTTACGCTATCACGTAACCGGAGATGATCTTCAGGTCTCAGATTTTCTTTTCGTAAATTTCAGTATATACCATAAAATTATTATATCAAAAGCGCCCTTAGAGTAGGCCAAAAATGTATTCAACCCATTCGAAAAATTTTCTATTTCACTTTCATCATAAAATTTGTGTTCACTTCTTCTGTCTGCTACAGGCGCCTAGTTCAAATCCAACTCGACGGACCAAAAAATGTTCATGATTTCACCTTCTATGCCATTGTTTTGAAATTAGTAGAAATTTGTATGGGCGTACTGGATAAATCTAAATGTGCTGGAGGGATGTACGAGCTCGTATTACAAAAAAAAACATGGATATAGTCAATTGCAATTAGTCACATTAGTCGCCCGTGTGAGTGCTGTGTACGAGGAATAAACTGATCGAATTTTGAGTTTTGGATTGAATGAGTAGGCTGTGAAAAGAAGGGATGAAAAATAAAAAAGTTTAACAGGAGGATGGTTTTTGAAGAGTTTTTGGATGGAGATAGAGAAAAAAAAATTTTTGATTTGGGCCGGAGGAGAATGATTGTGAAGTTGCTGTTATAGAAAAAAAAATATGAGTGGAATATACAAATAACGAGTGGAGTTCAGGAAAGGAAAAGAAAAGAAAAGGAAGTTTCTGATTGATCATTTTTTTTTGTTTCGAGTCGCGTTCGGAAATGTGATAGGACACTCGTCGCGTCCGTTTTAAAGGAGATATAATAAACCCACTTACCCACTTATAATTATTTTTTAAAAAAAAAGATACATTAAATTAATGAAATAACTAAAAATTAAACATGACATGACAAGGACTACAAAATTATAAAAAAAAAATATTAAATAATAATAAAAATCAAAAAGTGTAATAAAAACAAAAGGGGTAGGTTTGTTTTTTTTTGTGTTATAGTTTGTTTTGTTAATTGATTTTGACTAAAGATGATAAGCTAAAGGCCTTTTAATGGACCCTCTATATGGGACCACGACGTGAATATTCTTTTTTGGAATGTCGTGGCTGAGGCAGGGTGGGCAGACAGGGCGCTACAACACCAGAGCGCCCTGACACGTCACGAAGTCGCGCAATCCATCGCTTCTCGGTTTCTCATGACCTATTGGGAAAGATATCCCAAATTTTAATGACCTGGATAAGTCGGCGAGACTTATTTTCGTTGTACAGGCCTAGGGTTTATGGTCTGATTTTTCGAGTAACGTACCCCCCACAGCCGCAGCTAGCCCGGACGCCAGCAAGCGCGTCGTTCTAGCTCGAACTTCAGCCACCAATTTGGACGTAGGTGAAATTGGCCCACTGATTCCCGTACCTGACCTTTCTGTTCGAATATTTTGACTTTTTCAAGACAAAATATTCACTCCAAGGCCTCCGTTCACAACAATCTCTGAAGCAATTCACACAAAACTAAATAATAGTTTTTACAGTAGATACTGATGCTCCGAATAAAATCTCGGGAGTCTCCTTGTTGGAAATTTAAGCCAAACTCTTAGCATTTAAAGACTTAAAACCAAATATCTGGATTATACGACAAAAATATATCAGAGTAAAAAAAAGCAAATAGGAAATTCTTTTAAAAAACGACACGGAAATTTTTTCGTGAAAGCAATTGTTTTTTGAAAAACTCTTATTAAATGGAAACTTATGTGACTTTTTTTTTGATAATTTAGGTAGTCTTTTCCATACACAACACATGAGACTGAGATCCTATTCCTATTCGGTGTTTTTTACGACGGGCCTACTCCGCGACTGCCATACACTCTTTAGAAAGATTGCAAGATTGTTCATCTCGTCCTCTTTTTTATCGGTTCTATAAGTTCATCGACAAGTTGTTTAAGGAAATCCGTTGGGTCGCCAATCACCGAATTTTGTATTTCCAACATTATCGACGGCTCTTTTTTCTGACGAGTCTTGAATTAGTTCATGTTCATCTAGCGTATCTAGGAAAGGAAGCACCACAGAGATGATGCACCCAAAAATTCTTCTATTCCTTCAAGTAGCATCCGCGTGAAAATTCCTTAAAATACGTGATCATTACCATTTCCCTATAAAAAAAAATCAGAACGCCACGCTAGGAATCCCAAATTTTGTATAACAGTTAGTTTTTCAATATTTGCGGAATCAAGAATGAATACGAGCAGCCAACACCACCGTTTACATACCATATAAAGGTCTTTGAAGAATTGGGATTCATTTGATGGATTGTTTAATACGAGTAATTGTAAAAATCGTCTAGGTACGAAAGTTTACACGTTATAGTTAGTGATAAACCCTAGCTCAAGGTTGTGATAGAGCAAAATGAGTCAACCTTTCACTCATAGAATATACACTTATTGCTCAGCCCGAATTTTAAAACGTTGCCTACTACTTACTTGTTTAAAATGTTTATAATATTTCGCTACTTACAACTATGAAGAAAAAAAATCTGGAATATCAAAGATACGCATTTTAGTAGCTGCCAGACAAATGTCTATAAGTTTGGATGCTTTCATTCATCCGAACTAGAGATCGCGTTAAGCTATAAATCCCAAGTTCGATAAATGATCAAGTTTTAACAGAGATTTTTGTCTTTTTAATGAGCTAAATCCTTCTACTCATTAAGGAGGTTTCCCTGCAAGAGATCTGGTTACGATTACGAAAGAATTATGAAAAAACTTTCAGAATTTAAGATTTAAGCAGACTATAATTTCACACGGCGATTAGTACGGGTCACTGGCCAATTGGGGATCATGCTGCCCAATTGGGCATTCCGTTTAATGCACACTGCCGCAGCTGCCAGAACACAAATGAGCGAGAGTCGCTCGGTCATTTCCTTTGCGAATTTCCGGCTTTGGCTAGAGCCTGAGAGCGAGCACTAGGCAAACCCTTCTACGGGGACCTGAGAGAGATTTCGGTTAAGAAAATTGGAGAGTTATTACTCTTCCTGGACATGTACAGGATGGATATAACAGATTAATTTCGCACTCATCCTTTAAATTCCCCAGTCACAACAACCGCTAACATCCGGGTTTAATACGAGTTTGTGGTTTCAAAACGGCCATTGAGCTAATAGAGCTCCGTCTACAGGACAGAGCTGCCACTTAAACCAACCAACCAACCATAATTTCACACGGGAACTCTCTGAGTAATAAAGCCATGCCAAAAAGTTATGCTTACACTTTTCACTAGTCGACTTCTTAGAATTTATTCAAGACATCGGTACCTTCCAACATTTATTTTTATATAAATTTGTCCGTACCAAAAACCTTAAATAAAGGCATAAATTAAAACAAAAATTTATAATATTTACCGAGTACAAAGTTGTCATATCCAAATTGAAAAATCCACACGCTGTAAAATTAACCGAATGATTTAGTAGTTTCAGCGAAAGATGATTGATCTACAAAACAATTCATTTAAAATATCTGTTTCCTTTTCAACGAAATGTTTCCTTACAATTTCATAAAAATTATTTTCATCAACTGCATTGGCAATTTTATGATAACAAACTCCAGTTTTTCGAGCTTCCAGTTTAGTTTGCCAGCTCAAAAAGATCACATAGACACATTTTCCGGCCGTATAAATTATGAAAATTAACGACATAATAACACTTCGGGACGACCGAAACAAAGCTGGAATATCCTAAAAAATTGTGATATTTAAAGAATTTCGATTATTTAAAAATTACTTGATATCTGAAATAAAATACATACTTGACTGACAATGTTGCAATACAAGAAGTAAAACTGTGCGGTAATACTCATAAATCCGTAAGCCATAAGGAACAACATTTGTAGGCTCCACATACGATTTAATAATTTGCCTAGTTCGCAAATTTCATCGTGAATCTGACAAAAGCCGTTGAGACGTACTTCCATTTTTAGAGTATCGTTTAAGTCGCTTTGCTTGATTTCCGGTCCACCTTTCTTATCTTCGTTGTAGACCTTAACCGGAACTGTGTCTGAAATTTGGTATAATGTACATGAATAAATCTAGGTATTACTAATAATAAAAAAAAATTGTCAACAGTGTGGTAACAACTTTATTCTTTTTCGAGAAAACTGACCTAAAGCTAGTATTACACTGTATGGGAATCCAGGCAGATATTAAAGATTTTAAATGGCGATTGCCTTATTGATTTAGGGAAACAAATCGTAGCAAGCACATCAAATTGGGATGTTTAAAAGACTGCCTCACATGAATGAATTACACATAAATATTAAACTAGGTTTGCTGTATTGCAAACCTAAACCTTTATAGAGAATTGAATTCAATGTTCAATTCATTTAACAAAAAATTGTCACTTACCATCCCATGGTATCACCGGTATGATTTTATTCGGCTTCTTCATCCTGGACATATACATTGTTGTTCGATTCTTCAGAAATATCTCCTTGTGTAAATAGCCCAAGTCCCAATTGTCCGAGTCGTTTAGCATTTCTGAAATTCGATTCTTTTGAACATAAGTCTCGACGCTTTTATCCAAGTATCTGTTAATCGCTACAAATCTCTCCTTTAGTCCGAACAGTAGCGAAGCAAACCATACTTTCTCGATCGTTGTAACTAGAACCGGAATACCCGAAATAATTGTGAGTAGCGACGATAATTCTTGTGGATCGTGGAAAAAATAAAAATTTAAAACAATCAAAGTAAATTCGCAGCAAAAGATCACTACAATTAGTGCCCGTATTCGAAAAACTAACGACTGATTATCACAATAGATATTTTCTTTGGCCAGACGATCGTCGACTTTTTTGAAACGTTCGAAAAATCCGATCAGATTTTTTTGATTGAAAATTCCAATAAGCAAATCAAAAATCATCATAAACGGTCCCATGTATATTATAAATATTCCAATAGCAGTTGTAAGAGTGCCTGAAAAGAAGACAAAGTTTAAAAAATACTTTCAAAATCGCTTTGAAAATTATAACTTACTGGCTTGAATGCTATCCGATAGCGAGTACAATTCGGTCGTAAAATGATACAGTACAGTGTAGACAACAATATTTACAATAGGCCAAACATTTCCGATTGACGATGATTTCAAAATTTTATTATTATAAAATTCGGAAAATGAAAATGGTACAACACCGAAAATTTTCGATACATAATACAACACTGCGAAAGACGAAAGCATCGCGCTTCCCTATGAATTGTCGAAGAGAATTGACGATAAACTGAAATCCATCCGGTCTAAACTAAACAATTAATAGATTGCACTTATTCCGGCACCCTTGCTTTTAACTAATTAAATGTGAATAATTAATAGGACCGGTGATCGATGTCGCAATTATTGTAGTAGTCAATTTGTTTTCTTGTAACATTTTCGTATTAATACTAATCGATTTTGCATTGTTATCAATATTATTCTCGATGACATTGTGTTTGTTTTTCTACTCGAAGACCATTTGCCTTTAATTAGGCTTGTCTAGTTTCTGAACAGCGGAATGATTCGTTGATAAAGACAATCTATTTGAATATATAGTTTTAATGTGGGCTTCTAAATATATGATACATATTTAGTTCACTTTAATCCCATCGTACAATAGAATAATTACTGCCCTCATATCTATTCATAATGATGACGAAATTAAAGGCAATACACGTTGAGAAGCTGCTTCTGAATTGTCTGAGGTTGTTTTCGGTATACACGGAACAACGATCCTCCTAATAAAATATGCTGGACACTTAAGAGATCAAAATGTGTGGCAGAAAGAGCAAACTTCAATTTTCCAAGGACCTCGACAGAGAGACGTAGTTGTAGAATCGAAAGAAATTAGGTCATTGGTTTATCCCATTTAATCCTTAATCTGAACGCGTTAGAAAACGGGCCTAAAAACATAAAGTGTGAATCCCTGCTTAACTTTCCATTGCAAAAACCTCTATTCTTGTATTTAAGGAAACGACTCATCTGATTAAAATATAAATTCGTTGAATTTATTTCTTATCTACTACACTTAGATTCACATTACGAATGCGTTGCATCGTCACAGTTTTCCCTAAAAGTTCCATCATTTCAGCAACACCTGGACCCTCCTGAAAAGGGACAACAACAAAATTATTTTTAATAATAAAAATACATGTCCCATGGAATATTTACATTTAGCCCGCTCAATATCGATCGTAGTGTTTTCATAAGGGCGGAAAATGTTAATTTTTGTTTCACGGCAAATTCCTTTAGGAACATTTGTAGCGGTTGCTTTGTAAATTCTTCGTTTTCCAGACCCGACAGTAATTCCTCTAGAATTCCTGAAAATGCAATAAAAAAGTCAATTTCGAAATGTTTTGTTCGATTTAATTTACCTTCAGTAAGATCAACTTCAGTTATTTTCGGCAACACCCAAAGGAATGAAAGTTGACTGCCTACCAATTCCTTGAGTGTAGAGAGCCTACAACCGGATACTTTAAGGATATTTTTTACATGCTCTGTGTCCAGATCTAAATTCTCTTCACTGGAATTAGTGAAAATTAAAATTTGCGCAATGCAAGGAATAGAGTAGCTTACCGATCTGAATAAGTTTCTTTCACTAGACTTATAACTTCTTCGACCAGTCTGTGACAATCTTTCGGATCATCTAATTGCCTAAGTATTTCCAAATGATTGCATTGATCTAGCAGCTCGGGATTTAATCGACTGGGATGTGAGTTGATTTTAGAAATATCGAACTGAAGTTCCGAATTGATTTCGTTAATCCAATTGCATAATCTTCAAATGAAACTTACCTGCGAACATAATTCATTCATCACATATGATTTTGGTTTAATTGATCGTTCACGAACAAAACCGCCACCCGCTAACGTTACATAGTTAATTAGTGCCTGCGGTAATATTCCCTTTTCTCTAGAATTTCAATGTTTATACAAATACGAACAGAAAAATATTGACAAAGATTACTTGTAATGACTTATTTGTATATCACCTTGCCGCTTACTCAACTTTGTTCCATCGGCGTTAACAAGAAGTGGTAAATGGCCGAATTTTGGTGGTTTCCAACCAAAAGCGCTTGAAATTAAAAACACAATAATATTACAAACAGAACTTCTTAGGGAAACTACTTCGTTCAACTTACTCATACATCAGTAAATGTTTTGTGGTTGAAATTTGCCATTCGACACCCCGAAAAACATGAGTGATATTCATTAGATGATCATCGACAACATTGGCAAAATGATAGGTTGGGAAGCCGTCGGATTTTATAATTACCGGATCGCCTTCGTTTTCCGAGACGTCGTATACGACATTGCCATAAACTAAATCCTCGATCGGTTTCGTGTACGAACTTAACTTGAATCGTATGCAAAATTCATTATTGTTCGTAATCTTTTCAGCAATTTGTACTGGCGTCAAGTGTCGGCATTTGTTATCATATTTTGGTACTTGTCTCGAACGCATTGCATCCTTTCGTAGTAAATCTAAACGTCGCTCCGTGCAAAAACAATAATAGGCACTGCCGTTTTCTAAGAGTTTTTTAACTTCACGCCTGCAATTGAAAGTAATAATTTCCTTTATTAGTGGGTAAGTGTCACCAGTTTCAAGTTATTCAATGAGCAGTGAAACGACGGCTGTTAGATATGACAAATCCCAATGATTCTTGTAAAAAAGACAAAGGTTGGACGAAGATAGTAAGGATACCCCCAATAGAGCCCTAGCAGAGAAAACATTTTGCGAGTTGGATGGGAGGAGATGAAAAGCAAGAAAACTACTTTCATACTTTCTAACCAATGAATAGAATTATTAACTTATGCTAAATGAACCTACCAATATTAACACTTCCCATGGTCTGCAATTTATTCCAAAAAATTTTCTTTGTTGTAACTGGGACCCTTTTAAAATTGATCTTCTCGACTGGAACGTTAACTGTCCAAGAATCTTGTTATTCGCAGTAGTGTTTTCTTTTGAAAGGATACTCTGTATGATAAAAAATAAGATAGGTTGAAATTTGAATTGTTGCCAATAAATTGGAGGGTTCTGACTGTAGTGTAGTGGACAAATGGATAGTATTCCAGCACAATTTTGTTTTCCGTTGGTTCTATTCTTCATTTCGAACTATCTGGTTTTTAACCTGAAGTGAATCGGTTCCGTGGCCAAACTCGAAAGAGCCGAAGAGAGCACGTTCGTATACAGTAACTCTATTTGTGACTTGTTCGCGGCATCGTGACTTACTCGACGCGTATTGTCTCGGTTTGCGGGTGTTAATTGTAAAACTATACGTGTCGCAATGCAATCGCAAAGTCAAAAGCGGAAGCATAAGACATTAATAATTAAAGATAAAAATGACAGTCTGGACCGCCTAAATCGAAATGAATCGGTTAATAAATTATCAAGTGAATACGGTGTAGGACGTGCGACAATATATGACATTAAAAACAACCACGAGAGCATACAAAAGTTCGTGTCAAACACTGACAGTGGGCCAGGCAAAAGGAAGACACTCAGGAAAGCTGAAAATCCCGAGATTGAAGAAGCTTTATACATGTGGTTTCTTCAGGAAAGAAACAGGCATACGCCTATTTCTGGGCCCATATTGGCCATGAAAGCAAAATTATTTTACAAGGAGATAGCAAAAAAAGACAACTTTGAAGCTAGCAAGGGATGGTTGGAACGCTTCAAAAGTCGTCATGACTGTAACAGGAGAAAAACTCTCTAATGATGCATCCTGCGTAGAGCCATTCAAATTGAGTGAAAGATTTAGATCTTTGCCCTTCACAGGTATACAATGCAGATGAGTCAGGCCTTTTTTGGCATGTAATTCCTAGCAAAACGTTTGTTTCACATAATGAGAAATCTATACCTGGACGTAAGGTAAGCAAAGAACATGTAACCATATTACCTTGTGCTAATGCTTCGGGCACACACAGACTAAAGATGGTGGTCATTGGGAAATCACAGAAACCACGAGTATTCAAAAAAATTGATTTACCTGTACACTATTATGGACAAAAAAGCGCATGGATGACAAAAAACCTTTTCAAAAAGTGGTTTGATAAATGCTTCGTGCCAGAAGTTAGGAAATGGTTGAAGGATCATAATCTACCTCAAAAAGCGTTGTTGCTTCTTGATAATGCTCCCGGTCATCCGTCCGAAGAAGAACTAACAACAGAGGATAAATGTATCACTGCGATATTTCTTCCACCTAACTGCACTGCACTGATCCAACCAATGGATCAGCATATCATTCAGTTTGTCAAGCAAGATTACATGAAAAAACTGCTACTAACAGCCATATCAAAAGACCAGCCTATAGAAAAAACATTAAAAGAATTAAACATGAAAGATTTCGTTTTCTCCATTTGTCAATCTTGGAGTGTATTGCCCCCATTACTCATTACATCATCATGGAAAAATTTATGGCCAGAAATTGTCCTCACTTCCGGCACCGCTCCTCAAATCAGTGTTACTTCGGAAGTTATAGAGCAAGTTGCTACGAAACGCAAATTAGTTCGGAAAATTTGGAATTTGTTTATTGTTTCGTGGAATGGATGAAGAAGAAAGTGTGTTCCAGACAATGTCTGATTCATATAATATGAAGTCGATAATACCTGAACCTTTGGCTTAGTCGGTTTACTTGGCTTTGGATTACTTGATTTTAAACCACATGGAGAGGATCAAGTATTCTTTCATGAAGGCTGCATATTGAGTTTTCAGGTCTTCATCTTTATTAATGCGTTTCTCGATGTTGATGAATCTACGAACTGCGATATCCCTCGACTTTCCTAAAGTTGATGGTTCCTTCCGAAATGGGAGTCTGACGATGAACCGACCTGATGCATCACGAGTAGTAGTCTCCTCAAAGAATGTTTCGCAATAGCGCTCCGCTTCTGTTAATGGCGAAATTTGTGAGGTGTCGATTTCATCCATCTCCCACAGTCTTTGGATGTTAAGTTCGATGTCATCTTGTGTCGTTATTCCGCAGAACGCCTTTGAAATTGATGCGTCTTGGGTTTTTCCCAATACTACCCATCCGAAATTAGTATTTTGTAAAGTCGGTATATGTTTGCCAAGCGCTATCTTCCCGTTTAACATGAGGGAAGAGTAATATTCGGCTCCAATCAGTACATCAATTTTTCCGATCTTATTGAAGTTCGGATCGGCGAGCTGGATATTTGTTGGAATTTTCCACCCACGAACATCTATACCGCGGCTTGTTAATGACATTGAAGAAAGGATGAAGGGACCTCAATCAAAAACATACTATCGAGTGAAGATTGACGCTATCAACAAATATTGGGGGGAGATTGCCGACATAAACCAAACCATCTGGTCAACCTGCGAGACTCCTGAGCGTTTCGACTACAAAATAGATACAATATGCAAGTTGGAAAACTGGACCCAAGATGTCGTGATTAAGCTCATGGACTTATCACAGCAGGATCAGTCAACCGATCGGACCATCAGTTCTCCAAACGTGAAGCTTCCCAAAATTAACCTACTAATTTTTGATGGGAACTATTTAAATTGGAAGTCATTCTCGGATCTATATCGGCGGATGATTCATGACCAACAAATAAGCAATACAGAAAAAATGTATTTTTTGTTGTCGAACCTAGCAGGAGAGCCGAAGCGATTGATCCAACACTTACCAGTAGCCGAAGAAAACTACATCTCCGCCTGGAACATTTTAGTTAGCCGATACGACAATAATCGGCTATTAGTCACCACAATACTTAACCGGTTATTAACTCAACCTACAGCGCAGCAAGAATCATCAAGTTGCGTTAAGTCACTACACGATGTCACTAGAGAATGTATATTAGGACTTGAAAACCTAGGAATTTGAACTAAATCATGGGATCCGATTTTAACGCATTTGATCACAATGAAAATGGACAAATCGACCCACAGTTTATACGAAGAATCACTGAAGAAACCCAAGGAAATACAAAGTACCAAGGAACTGTTGAATTTCCTCGAAGCGCGTTTTCATTCACTTCAAGCATTGGGAAGAAACTGCGTTCAACGATCACTAGCAGAACACCGGACCAGACCATCAACTTTGATAACAGCAGACACGACAAATTGTCCAGCTTGTCAAAGTACACACGCCATATATTCATGTCCAAAGTTCTTGAAAATGGATACTAAAGAACGTTTTCAAGTAATAAAAAAACAACAACTGTGTATTAATTGTCTGAAGAGCGGTCACTTTGCACCCGAATGTATTTCGAGTAACTGCCGCAAATGTGATAAAAAACACAATACGCTTTTACATGAAGAAGCTAAATCAAGTAATCCAAAGCCAAGTAAACCGACTAAGCCAAAGGTTCAGGTATTATCGACTTCAGATGCAGAAACACAATCTACCGTTCTCACATCAGGGATTGGAAAGGGGAATCATTCCGGATACGTATTTCTTGCAACTGCAGTGATTCATATTCTGGACAACAACAACGAACTGGTCGAATGCCGAGCGATACTTGGCTCTGGATCGCAAGTCAATTTTATATCTGCGGAACTAGCTAAACGACTTCGCTTACAACAGAAGAATTGCCATACTGCGATAGAGGGTATTGGAAACCGTCAATACAAAACCCAACGACGCTTATACGCCAAACTGCTATCCAGGATAAACAAATTTTACATTTTTTGTGCTACTGATGATACTTAAATTATGCAAGTACATAATTTCTAAAGGTGAAATATGAACAGAGATTGTCAACCAAGTTTCTATTCCAAATTTAAATCAAGAAGATGATGACGAAGATATCGCAACTACTCCACAAGGGTCAACTAAAGATGCGATTAAAGCATTTGAGCTGGATATGCAATGGTCTGAAGAAAATGGTGCAGCGTACAACGAACTTCTACTTCTGAGGAGACTAAGAGACAAGGCCTTACTCTCGCGTTTAGCCAATGTAAAACAAAAGAAAATTGATGAAAATATTCATGCACCATAAATTTATTTGTTTATCCATTTTATAATTAAGAATTAAGAAGAATTAAGTATGTACCTTGGAAATACATACATACATACTTACATTGTAATTGATTAATATAAATATGTTTAGTTGTTATTTTTTTGCATGTGAGTTAATGCCGTTAATTTTATTATAAACCCTATGCTATCTACATGTGTTGTTTAATTAATTAAGTGTCATATCATACCATTACCAAGGTATGTACTCCTTTTCAAAAAAGTCGCGGGTTACAAGGGATCGATGGCAGTACCATATAATCCGACAAATTCCATAATTCGACAACACCTTGCAAAACGTTTGTCGGATTAACGGGGATCCACTGTATTCCATAAGTATAATAAAGTTCCTTCGATGGTGTTAAATAGGGTAAATTATGAATGGCTTTAATACCCCTATTCATAAGTCTCGCAATTTTGTCTAGGTTTCTTTTCGAGGTATGGCTCCATAGAAGAAGTCCATAACTATTGGGTCCACCTATTGGGTTATAAACCCCCCCCCCCCCCCCCCCCCAAGTTTTACCAAGAAGGCTTCTACAGGTCCAAAAGAGAGAGCCTAGCTTCCTCAGTAATGCGTTTAATGTGTCATCTTAGCATCTAAGGTTACCCCCAGATATTTGACCTCACTGGAAAATTCGATCGAGCGGGAATCCTTAAACTACGATATCCTTTTCTTCATTGACCGTTAGTCGACTCGCTAAATTGCAAAGTAAAGTGAAAGGTAGCTTGGATCAACCGAGAGTATCTCCTCAGTATTCCAAAGAACAGAGGAAACTAAAGTTCTCAAGATCGTATGAAACCGACGACCCAACAGCCAAATTTAATACAATCGTCTAGCAGTTCCCAACAGAACCTTCCCCACTTACCGATATATTTCCAATCGTTCACTTTGCGTGTACGGACCATATTTTCCGCCGACATTCGGGCCCTCGTCAATAACGACACCGGCCCACTTTAAGTCCTCGATGATTTTATTCGTCGCCCCTTTGACGCGCCGGGTCTGATCCGTGTCCTCGATGCGCAGAATGAAACGTCCGTCGTTGGCACTGGCAAACAGATAATTGTACAAAGCCGTCCGCAATCCGCCGAGATGAAGAAATCCTACAGGCAATCAATAGATCATCAATTCTTTACGATAAGGTCAAAATATGGTCAAGGAATCGCTCGTCTTACCGGTCGGACTTGGTGCGAACCGCACTCTAACTAAACTATTGTCGTGCGCTCCACGGCGAATGGAATAGCCGAGTGCTAGCCGCGGCAACGTGCTGACGTTCACGCAAAGCAGCCGCATTTTTCAGTTTTTACTAACAAACAAATCGCATTTTAATCGGATCGGAAAATTGAAAATAGGCCTACACTTGAAAGATTTCGAACAGTTTTCGAATGTCAGCTGAGATTTGGGAAACCACAAAGTGCTGTCATAACAAACGTTCCAGGTTCCAGTCACATTTACGGACTGCCCCAGTTGCGAGATTGGAAGGTGAAGTTTCAGCGTTGCCAGCCGGTCAAAAATCAGCGTTTCGCAGTGTTCAGGGGCCCTATTCTCGAGCTTATTCGAATTTTGGTCGCATACGAACCCATAAAAATTAATATTCTTGAATGTCATGCGAAACTTTTACATTCGAATGGTCGTACACGAATTAGAAGTAGTACTGCCAGATAAGTTTTTTGCTATTTAACGTGAATTTGGTAAGCCACTGTGAAAACTAACAAGTGAAACACTTCAGAACAGAAATCCGTTAGTTTCAAACTTAAAAAAATGGATCAAAGCGGGCTGGTAATATTAGTGGGGAGGAGAAAACGATATTAATAGAATTTTTGGAACATAATCCATAATTAATTAAAGGTAGATTCAATGCGGAATTTACCCATGAAAACGCGCAACAATTTTGGAGTATCGTTTCGGGGTAAAGATTCTCTATAATGCACAAGCGAAAAAGTAATGTTAGAGATTTTTCATATTTTACATTAACGTTCCAAATGAAACTTTGGTATGTTTTAGGATGTGGTCAATAAAAATTTTTGACATCCGGGACGTAAAACTATATTTTTAATTTTGCTCTCCCAGTACATTTATTCGAACCACCATGACGGTTCCGTTTGACGTTTCTCGTCACACATGGACGCGAAAAAGGGAGTTTAAATCCCTTTAGCCCCGCAGGGCTGCACGAAAGCTAGTTGGAGCGTAGCGCACGACAGCCAAACATGAACGCGAAAAGGGAGTTTCAATCCCTGAGCCCCGCAGGGCTGCACGGAAGGTAGTTGGAGCGTAGTGCGCGTCATCCAAACATGCTATAATGGCGTCTCGAACTGTACTGGCTGGATTAAATCAAAAATTTTAAAACGTTTTTATACATTGTTTTACGTCCCGGATGCACCGCCGACTTAAACTCAGACCGCGCACATATGACAGTTCGTCGTGAGAAATGCCTCGTTTTTTATGTGATGTGTGACGTCACGGATAAAAACGAGAAAATATACCAGTTCATTGGAGAATCTTTTTTGGAACGAATTCGTAACAATATTTTATTATCCCAAAGCGCGGTGTTTTAATACAAAACTTTGGAATTGACGAACCCTCTAGAGTCGATACTGAATAATAAATGTTCAGAATCATAGCAATATGCAATGTGTTTCATATAACAAAAATTATATTTCAAATAATAAGCAATTTAACTGCACATTTCTTAAATGGCGGAATGCCGACATTGAAAAATTGAATTGAAAATTGCGATATTTTTTTCGACCTAATTTTTTCTATGAAAACCCAATTCCAGATGAGAAAACTTGTCTAATTCTCATTTTTAAATATGTTTATAAACTATTTAATTTTGCTTTGCCTAACAAAAGCTTGCACTTTAATAGAAAACTTAATTTTTATCATCCAAGTCATGCACCCGCCATACAAAATTGTTACGATTTGTATGGAGCTGTCATGTTTGTTATGACTCTGGTTTTTTATGTTCAATTCAACTGCGCGGCTATAGTTCAGAGGGCTCTGCCCGGATGTCAACAATTTTTATTGACCACATCCTAAAACATACCAAAGTTTCATTTGGAACGTTAATGTAAAATATGAAAAATCTCTTACATTACTTTTTCGCTTGTGCGTGAAAAAAAAGCTTTTCCTTGTTTTGAGACAAAACGTTTTGTTCCTAATTCGTACCATAATTCGTGCATTTTACACGAAACTTAATGAGTTACCGTCTTAAGGAGTTGGCAAGGCTGTGAACTATGTCAAAATCAAACCCAACGTCAACAAAAACATTGGAGCGTGGCCTGAGTTTGTAAACAAAAACTTGTTGACTTAATTTCTCGGCCGGGATAAGTGTAAATCGCCGATTACCAAGGCGAGCTGGGTACCAGGTAAACCAAGTTCTTTATTCTCCATTTAGGCAAAAGAATCGATCATTTTAGACGGTAGGTCTTCCTTCTTCAACGGTGTATTTCGCGACAAATTCAGCATGAAATTTAACAGCGTCGCAATTAAGTTTACTTAGGTGTATTGATTGTGTCTGCCAAACTACAAGGTGACGAGATTGTAAGGAGGTGTCGCTACTACCAGGGCCGAGATGTTTAAGGCCAACTGGAGTCCTAATACCAAAACGGACAAGAAATGGGCCTAGTCGAAAAAGGGTTATTCGCAGAGCGCTCTTTTAAGATGAGTGGACTGCTTCTTTTCACCCGATTTTGTCTTGCTTTTAACATGGGCATGTCGTTGCAAGGAGTACTCCCTTGTTCCAAATTGAACACAGATGAAGGTTTCGTGTTAGCTCTGGTGTATCCCGAAAAGGAGCACGAAAGGAATGACGATTTTTTTAAAGCCTCATTGTAAGTGTGAAATGAGCACAAATAAAAGTGTTCTGCAGGACCGCACTAATATAAAATTCAACACTTTGCTAGTCGACAGCTCCTATAACACCCTTATAGTTGAGATTTATATCAATGATGCTCCAACTAAAACTATTACTTCTTAAGGTACGCGTCCACTAGGGCGGACGGGCCGAGCTGGGCCGCATCGCTAAAATCCGCCTGCCCTTATGGAAGTGCGTCCACTGAAGGCGGACCGCATCGATGCGCGACGGATTTTGCTGGCGGATCGCTTTGCGAGCGGATTTCTGTTCGAGCAGAATGGCGCCCCGGCTCGTCCCATCACAGTGGACACAACGGAACAGATGGGGTCGGCATTTTCCGTTTCCCGCGATCCGTCCCAAGTGAACGCAGAAACAAAAACCCGTCCCGCACTGTTGCAATGCGGACCGCCTCTGGTGGACGCGTACCTTTACAGAGCTCCTGACGAACCATCCGATACTTCCGTGACGATCTAGACTCAATATTCTCTAAGGACCCTAAACTACACGATGACTTGACGACACAAAATTATATCAAAACGCTAGCCCTAAACAATTCGAGATCCTCCCACACGGTTAGAACATGTTTCGATTAATTGCTGCCAGATCGGAAACTCTGTCCACTTTGTTCTGATCTACACGGCTGTTGTAAGGCCAATCCTATTATACGGTCTGCTAGTATGGTGGCCAATACTCGATAAAGTAACTTACAGGAAAAAGTTGGAAAAGGTACAGAGACAGGCTTGTCTGGGGATAACAGGCGCCCTTCGCACCACTTCTTCAGACTCTCTCAACGTACTCCTTTCTCTGCCACCAATTGACCTGTTCGCTAAATATGTGGTAGGCAAATGCGCCCTAAGACTCAGAGAGTCAAACCAGCTCAAAACATGTCCATACGGGCACAGTAACTTCAGCCTACCTCCAGCAGAGGCTACGGACTACGCAGATCCTAAGCTCTGGTTCGACAGGAAGTACGCCATAAACATACCAAGCAGGGAATACTGGGAGGCAAGAACCGGTGACTCTGCGGGGTCGATTAACATCTATACGGACGGTTCAAAGATGGAAGACGGAGTGGGCGCAGCCGTGCACTCTTTTGATCTTCCAACAAACTCTAGCTACAGACTGCCGAATAATTGCAGTATTTTCCAAGCGGAGGTACTGGCGATTCAGAAGGCGGCGGAGATAGCTCACAAATCGCGAATAAGGGATGAGGCAGTTTTTATCTATACGGATAGCCAAGCAGCCTTAATGGCTCTGAAATCCTGTACTATCAAATCTAAGGCGGTACTCAACTGTCGACGCGCTTTACAGAAACTGTGCTCAAATAGGAAAGTGGAGCTCTGCTGGGTTCCAGGGCACAGTGGTTTCTTAGGTAATGAACTCGCCGACGGTCTTGCTAAAATAGGTGCAAACCTTGGGCAGGAAGCCGCGGTCTCGGTTCCACCGCCTCTTAACGTTATTTACAACTTCCTAGAGAGGAAGATGGTAAGCCGGTCCGAGGCCAGGTGGCAGGCTACGCCAACCTCCAGAACCACGAAGCAAATGTGGAACACTCACAACGAGAAAAGTACTAAACTCTTGTTAGCACTACCAAGGGCGCAATGCGCAACTTTAGTCGGTATTCTTACCGGCCATTGCCTGATTGGGGCGCACGCGTACAGATTGGGGCTAATCACTAACGATATTTGCAGGAACTGCAAACTTCCCGCGGAACGGGAAACACTAGAACACCTCCTGTGCAGCTGCCCGGCTCTGGCTAGGAGACGGGTGAAGGCTCTAGGTGCACCGTCTTTCGCAAATCTTGGACAAGTCTCGCGTAGCAGCATGCAGAGCCTGCTAAACTTTGCTACGGTAACAGGGACCTTTGATTTGAACGAGGAACTCTCAACACAGATCGATACGCAAGCGCACCTACCTTAGGCACATTGGGTCTCCTTTTTATGTGGTATCGCTATGGACCCTCGAGGGTCTATGCGAGGTTTTTAAGCCGCCACTGATACCTAACCTAACCTTGTTCTGAACGATTGGCAAGATCTAGGTCACAAGGTGATCGTCACACAAACAATTACAATTAATTGTCCAAATAAACAAGGCAAAATGTCGAAAACAGCATAAAGGTTATCAGTAAGGAGGTTTTCATCAGTCGAACAGATATAAACCCGCGGAGTTTAGAAGTCACCATAGAATCTGCAAAGTTAACAGCTACAATTACAAAAACCAACAAGAAATAGTTCGTCATCAATGGCGCGACAGTCCAAATCGGGCCCTGGCCTCCTAAAGTTGTCGCCTCCAATCGTCTCTATCCAAAGACCGCGTCCTCCAGCTGTTAATTTTACTTTATTATTTTTTAATAATAAAGTATAGTGATCGACCTGAAATTTCAAAAAAATTTGCTACCCTGAAATTTTGTATTTACACGTTTTATGACTAGTAAGCACCAAAAAGGCAAAAAAAAGTGTCCGTCTGTCCGCCGTAGACGCCGTCCGCCGTACGCAAAATCATTTGGACGCGCGTAGCTCACAAACCCGTTGATATATTAAGTTAAAATTTTCATGGCCCTTTTGCGGGGGGTGGGGGAGTGAGAGTTTAGACGAAAAATTTTGGTTTCTAGATCTCAGGAACCACTTACGCTAGGAAGCTGAAACTTGGAATTTATGTAGAACTATGATAGTAGACTCATTTGCAAAAAAATGGTCGATACAGGTGGAGGTTTGTGGGAGCGGGGGAAAAATGAGTCCGAAACGCTTGAATGCCGAGATTGAAACATTGTAAAATCCATATCTTCTGAACGATTTATGTCAGAAGGTTGAAACTTTGTGGTTGTCTGGGATGACAAGTGGAGTCTACTGAAAGTAAACTTTTTAAGGGGGGGGGGGGGGGGGGGGGGCACAAAAGTGGAGGGGTAGCAATTTTTCAAAAAATTTAATTTTTATATCTCAAAAATCGTACCAGATACGATATTGAAAATTTTCCAGCAGTCGGAGTAAGTAGACCTCTAGTAGAAAAAAATAATGTTGGGGGTGTGGGTGCTGAGGGTGATGGTGAAAGGGGGTAGAAAGGACTTTGGAGGATTTTGATTTTTATTTCTCGAAAACCGTGATGAATAGAAAGCTAAAAATATACGACTATACGAGGGTAGAATGAAAAGTTTCCGGAATGGGCAAGAAAACGCAGTAATTGAACAGGTTTTTGTTTTTTTTTTAAACATAGTCCACTTTCAGGGCGATACACTTTTCCCAGCGGTACTCTAACTTTTTTAAGCCCTCGGAATAATACGACTTAGGGAACTCTGTAAAATAGGCATTTGTGGCAGCGATGACCTCCTCATTTGACGTGAAGCGCTTCCCCCCGAGCCAAGTCTTTATGTTTGGGAACGAAAAGAAGTCGCACGGGGCCAGGTCTGGAGAGTACGGGGGATGCGGAACCACCTCGTAGCCCAATTTAACCAATTTGGCCTTGGTGATTCGGGATGAATGGGCCGGAGCGTTGTGGTGGAAGAGCACTTTTTTTCCGCTGCAAACGAGGCCGTCTCTCCTTCAATACGGCGTCGAATTGACCCACTGTAGTATTGCCCCGTGATCGTTCTTCTCATCTGCAAAAAGTCGATGTGGATCACACCTTGCGAATCCTAAAAAACGGTGGCCATGACCTTTCCGGCCGATGGGACCGTCTTTGCCTTCTTCGGAGCAGATTCGCCTGGAGAAGTCCACTGTTTCGACTGCCGCTTCGTCTCTGGTGTGAAGTGGTGGATCCATGTTCCGTCCACAGTCACGAATCGGTGAAAAAACTCCGCTGGATTACGCTTAAACATGGCCAAACACTCCCTCGAAGTGGTCACACGATTTCGCTTGTTGTCCACAGTCAGCAAACGCGGCACCCATCGCGCAGACAGCTTCCTCATGCCCAAATGTTCGTGTACGATGTTTTGCACACGTTTATATGAGATGCTCGTGGCCTCTACTATTTCGCACAACTTCACTCGGCGATCGGCTAACACGAGATCATAGACTTTGCCGACCATTTTCTCATTTGTGACCGTTTTTGGACGTCCACTGCGTGGTTCATCCTTGGTGCTCGTACGGCCACGATTGAACTCGCTCATCCAGAAACTGATAGTCGAAAATGAAGGTGTGGAGGTGCCATGAACTTTTTGCAAAATATCACGTATCTCCGTTGCCGTTTTCCCATCCATCCAGAAATGTTTAATTACTGCACGAAATTCGATTTTTTCCATTATGGCAAAAAAGCCTGACTTGCTTCACAAAACTGCCTGGTAAACAACAATGAGACGTATCTGTCTGAAAATTTAACAGCTTTCCTAAATGGGTTGGTGTTACCAACCATCATAGCCATTTCGCGATACGCGCGCTATCTCTTGCCCATTCCGGAAACTTTTCAATATGCTCTCGTATGTATAGAACCACTATAGACACGGCTTATTCTAGAAAGTTGAAACTTAGTACATATATGTAGATGCGCTACTAGAGCAATCAAAGCAAAAAAAAAAAAAACTGCCAACAGTCTGGGAGTAACTTTATTTTTTTTGGGTAGAAGTCCGGAACGTATTTAATGCTGAGAAGCGATGTAGGTTATTATGCAACTGACAATCTAAACAATACCTTTTCAATAGCCACCTGGTTATTCTTTAGGTTGTCAGTTGCATAGTAACCTACACCGCATCTCACCATTAAACACGTTTCGGAAGTTGCGCCCAGACTGTTGGCAGATTTTTTAAGATGGCTTTGTTATCTTCATCAACCGAGTCTTCCCATCGTTTGCGTGATTTGTCTACTGCCCTATTACCGCTCGCTTTGCCTTTAAGAGCACGTTTGGGGACTCTTCTGTCTTCCATCCGTTCTACATGGCTAGCCCACTGCTGTTTACGTAGTTTAATGGACGTTGAAGCTTCTGGCTCTTCGTAGAATTGAGAGAAATAGTTCTATGGATTACAAATTACCTACTAAAAACTATAAGGGAAAAAACAAAGTGTATTAAAAATTAATCCAAGGTCTAACTAATTTGAACAATACCACAAAATCAAAAATGAGACAAAAAAAAAAAAAGACTATCCAAAGAAAACTATTATTATATTTTACAGTTTACAGAAGCAGAAGCAAACTTTTGAATACATATTATCGGGGAAACCACATGCAAAGGTGATAGTAGACTTAAAAAGAACGTAGCATCAGTATCCATTACACCTCCTCCAAAGTGAATCGAATCCTGCAAAACTAGCGTATTATGCCCCTAGCTGCAATTTTTCAAAGGCTCTCTTCGAAATCTTCGAAATTCCATGAATATATTTGCAAAAAAACTTGTGAGTTATTCGAAAAAAGAAAACTTATAAAATCTCACTTGGACAGGTAGATCACTTTTGAAACGACAAATTTATCAAAAAGTTTCACTGGAGCAAGAACATGTTTTACCGAGCGGAAGCGGAGTTCGAACTTGGAAAGATTTCGCCAATTGCAGCAGACGTACTAGATGTAGAAAAAGAGCTATCGAAGATCGACCGGACAGGCGTTAGTTCTTGAATTGATGTTTCCAGCCATTCTGGTACCAGTGTCTGTGAAGCAAGCTCTAATCAGATTTTGTCATTCATAATTGAGGTAAAACTAACGAAACCTAAGTCTAAGAAAGGTCCGGCCTTACCTTCATATGCAAAACGTTTTCAAAGCCCAGGAACGATGCTATCCGGAAGTCGAAAATTTAAATTTTGATCGCGTCCTGGATCCAAAATTGTAATTGTTTTTTTAAGGGTGTCAATAGAGTCGGCAATTCAGTCGCATCTCGACTTTAACCACTTACCGGACCTTATCCCGAAAAATAAAGAAATTTCACCCAGATTGGTTCTTGCTTCCTACCTGCGCTCTTGCAATTCGTGAGGAGGACGAAAAAGTTTGGATAGAGACTGGGGACTCGAGTACAATGGGCCATCTTTGCCTGAGTGCTGAAGATGCGCTGCTTTGCTGCGTTTCTTTTTCCGCATCAAACAATAACAACAACCTTCAATGTTAAAATATTAGCAAGAATATATGACAACATCATTCTTTTCAAATTTTGTCGGTACTGCGACCCAATCTCAAATAGGCTTCTGCGTGGTATAGAACACATCATTAGAAATAAAGAAATTATGAAAAGAGATGCAGGCTTGGACAGAAAATATTTCATCAGCCCATAGACGCAGAAAGAACTGCAGAATAAAGCAGCAAATCTTATTGTGGGACCAAGTGGACGAACCGCTGCTTTTCTTTTGAAATTGAGAAGAAGAGAATTTGGTAGTATGATTGGTATCCTCACGCATAACTCTTCTAGCTTGCACTTGGTCAGAATGAGAATCATTGACGACCCCATGTGCACTGCTTGTGACGAGAGCGACGACACAACGGAGCATTTCCTTCTAGAGTGTCCAGCTTACTCATTTGCGAGAATGCATATATACGGCGTTGATGTAATGATGATGGAGGAACTCCGCTCTCGCTCCCTACCAGAGCTCTTACAATTCGTAAGAAGAACGAAAAAGTTCGGGCAGAGACTGGGGGATTCGAGTATAATGTGCTATGTTGGCCTGAATGCTCAAGATGCGCTGCTTTGCTGCGTGTCTTCCCCCCACACCAAACAACAACAAATAAATTTTTTCTCTGTCCAGAGTCGTGTTAGTAGAGACTTCGTCTTTTAAACCACCGCCTGTTTCGATTTTTCGCCAGACTCTTGATATTTTCGTTTTAAATTATCAGCGCAGTGGGCCTATTATCCACAATAGAGGAGGACTACCCATCAATTTTTCTTTTTTGTATTGATTTAATTCCGGGCGTCTGTAGTCTGGCAATAGCGGTCTAGTCTAGCAATGCTGCAATCATGGGTTCGACTCGCCATGGAGCCATCTAAAGAAAACAAATTGTACACAGAAAGGCCCATTTCACAAATAAATGCAAAAATATAATTCGCACGATTCCCTCGGCAGAATTGTGCACGCCATTATATCTTCTTGCGACTGAAGCATTCCTCGCTAAAGTTCCATAGACGCAGCGTTTCTCAGAGGGAGTCATTCCATACTAGTGTATTACAGATCAAAGATCACTTGTGAAAGGCAGTAAGGTTCTTGTATAAATTTTACACGTGAACTTCTCAAGCGTACTACTAAGCATAAGTTTTACTATTTCGATTTTTTTCTCTTAAATTCCAACCAACAGAACAAAGCTAAAATGCGACAAGAACAACTTGCAGAGGAACCAAAGGCTATTCCGAAATTAATCAAAAGTCATGCGACACAGCCTCAAAAAACACATCCTTTCAAAAACAACCTGGAAAAATCCAGACCAATACAAACCACATTTCATCTCCTAGACTTCGTTATCGAGAAAGGAAGCCAGCAGAAACATTCGAAGAAATCTTCTGCCCAAACACCTACAAAAAAATCATTACGAACGACACCGGCAAAGAAAAAACCACCTAGTCAAATGCGTCAGCAAATTCTTCTTCATCGAGATTTGGAAAACAATCTGCATTTACCAACTACAGACGTAACATTGGAAACAAGCTTGGCCTCTATCGATATCACCAATAAAGAAAACCCCGTCATTCATTCGCGCAATTTTCGAAGGTGAAACAAAAAAAAACACAATTAAATTTGTTCTATTCATTTTTCTCCTTACAGCTATTGCGAGAACACAACATCCGAAAAACTTGAAAATCTAACGAAAAAACTACTTCAGGACATTTTTAAATTCCAAGCAAGATTATACGAAAAAAATCCGATTAAGGGACGAGCGCGTAGAAGATACGTTCTCGGTTTCAAGGAATCGTTACGTCAACTTGCTATTGATAAAGTAAAATTAATTGTAATTGCGCCAGATTGTGAACCGTGTGATTTAGTCGGCGGACCAGACGAACAAATTAACAAGATCAAAAGTAAATGTAAAGAGAACGAGATTCCGTACGCTTTTGTATTGAAAAGACGACGGCTTAGCTACGTGCTGTTTAAGAAGGTTACTGTGAGTTGTGTAGCTGTGCTTAATTATGAGGGCGCACAGGATACCTATCGAGAACTCTTAGAATGTTTGGATGTCGAACGGGCGAAATATAGGGCCCTGGTCGAATCTGTGTTATAGTGAAGCTGCTGTAATCAAGACAGAATCTTCTCTATGGTGCGCAGATGCGGGTGGATTTTAAATTGCGTTTCAGACGTTGTTAATTTTTCGAGTCTGTCGTGAACACTTGGAGACCTGGTATTTCATTAAAAAACATTCCATTTTAATCTGAATATTTATTAAAATAAACAAAAAAATTAAATAAAGCAGTTCAAATTACTTAAGTAATTTCTAAGTGAATAAGTAGAATCCTTAAAGTAAACACGAGAAACACATTGAAATATATTTTTACATAGTTGTAGCAGTAACTCGTGTATTTTGTTTGATTAGAAATTTTTAAGAAGTTACAATATTTTTTTGGTTACGAACAATACGACAAATTGATTTCCTTTTTTTTTGGAATGCACATTGGCCTTAGATATTATGAAATGAGATTTTATGTAAATATTGAATGAAAAAGTTTAAACAAAAACAATTTTTAAACTATGGGGGCTTTCCCGTTTTTTACTAACCAGTCCATTGCATTTCTTCCTTTCTAACGTAAAATAAAAAAAGAACAAAATAGCGCAACCTTGATCCAGCTCGGCATAATTTTACAACTACTGATTTCGACTACTTGACACTGCGCGTACGAGTCTAATCAAGGCCCAACTTCTCTCTCAAGATACAAAAAAAATAGAATAAAAATCGAATCACATGAAGTATTTATGTAGGTGTGCTAAACTGTTGATTTTAACTGACTTTCCTCACTTTTTATTATGCTTAAATACGTTTAAAAACAAACAACAACCGTTAGCACAAATTTCAATTTGAGAACAATTTAACTGAAATCCCGATCAGGCAGCACAAGCGGTGCAACCAAGCTCCACGTATACAATCCAATGCATAGCCAACTGGATATAATCTTGATCCACATGGACGCTGCGTTTGCATTGATTGTTTCTAAAGACGATGAATTTGGTCTGAAAAGAATATAAAACTCAAGCTTAAGAATAAGTCCGGTAAATTATTTCGGCAGCTCTACTCACTTGTACCAATTGGTCAATGTCATCATTACGTAAAGTGTAGCAGTGGCGAAAACAATGTGAAATAGCGACCATGAATAAGCGACTGCGTTCTCTTCGTTGTCCCATACTTTGGCATCGCCCGACGAAGCTGGTTTGGTTTCCTCATCTGCTAAACTGGCTGTTAATACTAAATTTAGTGAAAAAACATATTTGCGTAAAAAACGTTAGTGTTTTAAGATCCCTGCACTAAGTTTTATTCGAATTGATCGTTCTTCAAATGAATGGATACTAACGTGAAAATCGAATGACTGGTTGCGTTTTGAGAAAATGTGCGACAGTTTTAAAAAATTTTAGGGAATATAAAAAAACACTGTGAATTACGTCTATGAAATTAAATCGCCCGAATTAAAATAAACTTGAACACTAGAAACTAAATCGATTGCTTGACAAAGACAAAAAGAGGATAAGCAACAATTTTTGTGTAATTAAGTTGGAATCGCGTGAATATCCCCGCCCAATGCCTGTTGTCCTGTAAGGACATTCGTCACGACCTTATGCGTTGGAGTTCTCCCGGCTATGCCGAGAGTCCGACTTTGGTAAGGTCGTGGGCGATGGAAGTATTCGGTGCCGTCGCGTGTCTGAGGGTGGTCGGCAATGTCGCTGCCGACGTCTTTGCTGCGACGGCTCAAGTCGCAGCCGTCGTCTTTGCGGCGACGGCATTAGTCGCTGCCGTCGAGCCGCGCCGCGCTGGCTCGTGCCATGTATGCCGGTGACGGCTGACCGCAGAGTCATGCGGTTGCTGCGTCGGCATAGTTCGGTGCCGACGTCTTCACACCTGTGGAGTGTGAGCTGCAGCGGAAGGTGCAACCGCCGTGTACGGCTGGCTGCTACCGCTGTTTTAGCGCAGCTGTGTGTGTATAACTGCAGTGATGACTATCGGCGTCATCACTTTACAGTGTGTTGTGAGTCGCCCGCCAGTCGGCGAACGACTGGCTGCCACTTCGATTTCTCGTCCTTATATAGGAATCGAAATGACAGCCAGCGTCCTTGGATCTGTGATCCAATTTGTGAGGAGTGTTTTCGGCCTGAGTTGTTTGGCCGCAAAACATCTCCCCCCACAGTCCCACTTGGTCGAATAGGCCCTGGTCTAGGGCGGTGAATTATAGCTACTAAGCTTTTCGAAAATTATCAGATGAGAAAATGTTTCAAAATGATTTCCCCCATTACTAATACGAGTGCGGTTTGATAATGACGTGCGAAAATCAAGAAGGAGGGGGGCAGGTAAGGAAGTCGTTATTTTTTTGTTCTGGACCATCCTTAAATAGATTACCTGCAAAGTTTAAGCCTGATACCTCGTTTAGTTTTCGAGAAACAGCCGTCTAAGCAAGTCGACTTATAAAATTTTTTAAAAATGAATTTCGTGCGTTGATTAAACACAATTTTTTAAAAGGGAAAACAGCTAAAGTAACCAAAGAAAAACTAGATAAGCATTATGGGGACTCTGCACCATCGATCCGAATGATTTACAAATGGTTTTCTGAATTCAAGTGTGGTCGTACGAGCACAGAAACCATACCAAGTCCAGGTCGTTCAAATGAGGTCACCACGCCTGAAATGATCGATAAAATCCATGATATCGTGATAGAAGTCGTCGAGTAAAAGTGCGTGAGATAGCTAACGTAGTAAGCATCTCATCTGAACGTGTTTGGAATATTTTGAAAAACTATTTGGACATGAGAAAGCTATCCGCAAGATGGGTGTCGCGTTTGCTCACAATCGATCAAAAACGCAATCGTGTGACAACTTCACAGCACAGTTTGTAACTGTTTTAACTTAATCCGAATGAATTTCTTCGTCGATTCATAACTGTTAATGAAACATGGATTCACCACTACACTCCAGAAACTAAACAACAGTCAAAACAATGGATGAAAGCCGGTTCAAGCGCACCGAAGAAGGCAAAAACCGTTCCATCGGCCGGAAAGGTTATGGCGACAGTTTTTTGGGATTCTAATCGAATAATATTCATCGACTACTTTTCTGCAAGGGAAAACAATAACGGGAGCATATTATTCTGAGTTATTGGATCTATTGAATGCTGAAATTAAGGAAAAACGGCCTCATTTGGCGAAGAAAAAAGTGTTGTTTCATCACGACAACGCTCCGGTTCACACGTCCGCTGTTGCAATGGCAAAATTGTATGAATTATGCTACGAATTGCTCCCTCACCCACCGTATTCTCCAGATTTGGACCCCTACGACGTTTTTTTGTTTCTAGACTTGAAAAAATGGCTTGCTGGAAAGAGATTCACCACGACTACTGAAGTCATGAATGAAACCAACGCCCATTTTGAAGGGTTGGAGAAATCATATTATTTGGAAGGGATCCAAAAATTGGAAAAACGCTGGACTAAGTGTATCGAGCTAAAAGGAGACTATGTTGAAAAGTAAAATAAATTTTTTCCCGAAAAAATGCTGATTTCTTGATTTTTGCAGGTCATTATCAAACAGCCCTCGTACACCAATGAACGCACCTTTTCGTGTTTGCGGCGAGTGAAAATTTATTTACGGTCAAAAAGGAACGAAGGAAGGCTGAATGCACTTGCTATTCTTTCTATCGAAGACGAGTTGCTACCGTCTTTGAATTATCATGATGACTGGATTGGTCACTTTTCTTTTCAGAAAGTAAGGCAAAAATTAAAGTTCATGTCTCCGTCGAATGGCATAGGTTTTATTTCTGTGCGACGTTATCAAAGGACAACGTGTTCTTTTTTTATGACACAAGTTGGACTGACTTAAGCTTCCGACAAAAGCATTTGATGAATACTAGAATCAGTAAGGGAAGGCTCTAGCGAATTCGGCACTACAACGAGCTGTACAACCTCGAAAACGATCCGGCAGCACCAGACCTCGTAAACTGTAAAAATTGCAATAGGCAGCTCCTTTTGAGTGTATAAATTTCCAGACACATTTAGAAGAGTAAAGTGTATGGCAATCAACCATCGGGAAATCTACGTAAACGATGGGAGCGACTCGTCGACGCAGATAGCAGATCGCTACTAGATTTCCAAACTGGAGGGCACGATTGGTGGATCGGGATGACTTGATGAGACTGCGTATTCTGGAGGATAAGGCTCGACTTGGGCTGTCGTCAGTTAGTTTTGGAAGGATAAAAACACAAACTAAACAAATATCAGGCGCCGAGGTGTCGTGTTTGAGTAAAAGTTGCCAGGCTTGTATTTTAAAGAATTTATCCTGCCCTATTCCAGGATTCAGTTTAGATCGGCGAGTAATGAACCAATCAACTCATTACATTGAGAGGCTAAGGTCGTTTTCAAAAATGGAAATGGTTTTATTCACTAGGAAGCACAGGATTTCGGAGTTCAGGCTACCAAGGCTTGATGGGGTCGAACTGCAATTATCGGAAAATGCGAAATATCTAGGTCTGATCTTGGATAGGAAGCTGAACTGGAAAATGAATGTTGGAGAACGTAAAAAAAAGGCGAATAACGCGCTTTTTGCGTGTAAACGGGCCGTTGAAAAGAGCTGGGGTCTAAAACCAAATATGGCACATTGGCTGTACACGGCGGTTGCGAGACCCATTCTGACGTACGGGGCACTAGTATGGTGGAAAGCCACGGACAAAAAGTATCTCCAAAGGGAACTGAGTGGAGTGCAAAGGACTGCTTGTGTAATGATCACAGGAGGTGTAATGATGTAATGATCACTGCGCACAACTCCATCATGTGCATGCAACACCACTGGTAGTTTGCATGCACTTTTTACCACTTGATATTTTCATTAAGCAGGTTGCGTCAAACACAGCGGCAAAATTAGTGAGCTGTGGTCTCTTTAGGGAGAGATCCATAGGGCACAGCTCAATTCTTAGGGAATTTCTACATAGACCTGCCGACATCTGCACGGATTATATGATCCCGGTGAATGCTTTTCAATCACCCTTCGAGGTCATATACCCAAGCAGAGAGGACTGGGTAAACAACTACTGAGCGAGGGAGAACTCTCCGTGTATACGGACGACACAAAAATGGAATGCGGCACTGGCGCTGGAGTCTTCTCTGAGCAGTTGAGTACACGGGAGTCGTTTAAGCTGACAGATGTCTGCAGGGTATTCCAAGCCGAAATGTTGGCGGTGCTCCAGGCAGCTAACATCATGTTGATGGGGGGGGGGGGGGGGGGGGGATGTGCGGTAAGCAATCTCACTCTACATTGACAGCCAGGCGGCTTTGAATGCACTGAAATCGGAGACTATTAAATCCCAACTAGTAAAGCGCTGTCGAAAAGTGCTCAAGGTACTTTGATGTCAGAATAGAGTATGTACAACTGTGCTGGGTACCAGGGCATAGCGGCATACCAGGAAACGAACTGGCCGATGAGCTGGCGAGATTGGGATCGGAGACAGCCGAAATAGTGGAGGGGGTTAGTCCACCACTAAGCGGCATCAAAGCGCTTATCAGGGAGCGGGCCACGGACGCAGCGAACTCAAGGTGGGAGCAGCTGACGAGCTGTAGGATCTCTAGGGTACTCTGGCCAAGGCTGGACAGACTAAAGTCTAGGGAAATATTGACATGGAATAGGGAAAAATTGCGGTTACTTATCGGAATACTGACGGGGCACTGCTTGCTAGGGAAGAATGCTATGCGGATGGGGATAGCCGACTCTGACGCGTGTAGGTACTGTCTTGACCTATATGCTGAGGAGGACATTACCCACATTTTGTGTGAATGTCAGGCGGTTGCAAGGAGGCGCCTAAAGTGGCAGTCTTATCTTCGACAATTGAGGTTTATAGGACATGACAAGATGGTCAAATTTATTAGGGATTTAAGATGTTTTGGGGGTGATTAATTAGTTCCACGTTATTTCCGAAGGGATCGCTATGGGCCCTCTTTTGGTGCCTAGTGTGCGCTGCGGCTCAGCGTGGCGCCCCTTCCTAAAACTAAGGTCGTTTTCACACACACCGGCTTTTCATTGGCACCGGCAATATCGCGCTAAGGCTAGTTGTTTGAGCTCTCTGACTTCAGCTACCGTCCTGAACCGCTTTTAGGTGGTCATTGGCTGCGAAACAATATGAAGACGTCCGACCTGCTAGTGCTATTCCATCTTAGGCACAAGTACAGAGACCGAAAAATCTAGCAACGTGAACAAAACACCGAAACACAGCACAGGAACTGGTGGCTACCGGCATCCGGTACTTCTGCCGAGTCGGGTTGTGTGAAAACGTCTATTGAATAACATTGAATGCGGTTCCGGTGCGTGTTTTGCGAGTGTTTGCGAAAACGATCAAACGAAGACTGATGCGCCGCAGCAATTCAGTTGGTGCAATAAGCATTTTAATAGGATTGACAGTGGACGAAAGAAGGTCATTAATAAAAGTAGAAACAGAGTTGGTGATAAAACTGAACCTTGAGGGACGCCGGAGTTGATATTAAAGAAATGATAATAAATTACGGATACAGGTGTTCCAACGTTCCGTCAGATAGACGAACTGTTTGAACTTTGGTCTGATAGACTATTTTTTTCTTGTTGTGAAAAACTGTTCCATGCTTTTTGTCGGGATGCGTACAAACGAAACCTGTTCAAAAAAACACTAATTTCAGTTCGGGAATAATCCTTTGCACTGGACATCAGTCTGTTCAATGGACACACTACTTATTTGTCAAAGGACTAAAATAAATCGTAATGTTCTTTTAGCTACTGAGCATTGAAAGTCGGTGTAAAACTTTATTTGAAGGCTAATTTAATATTCCTAGAGATTAAAATCAATCGAATTAGCAGTAATTTAATTAATAAGGAAGAATTTTGAGTCAGTGAAGAAAAGGATTACGAGGGCGCAAAATTTATGGGCTCACTGGTTCTAGCAAAAATTTCCCGCAGTTCAATAACGAACAATCTGTAAAAGAACAGTAGTCCGCACGATAGTCACAACTTGATTGTGTATAGCAAAAAAAAAAGAATAGAAAAGCAATCTAGTGTTCAAATTTACGAATCATTGCAATTAAACGGATACTTGAATGCATGAATCAAACAAGACTTGGCGATGGATTGAAGCCGAGTGAACTAATGATATTATTGTCTAACTCAAAAACTAAAAATCATATCAATTGGCCCGCCATTTCTATAAATTAGCTGGAAAAACAAAAGAGCTCGCAATCTATTCAAGTAGTTTGTAAATAAAATTGAAATAAATCGAATCGGAATGTTATCATGTAATTTATCGAAACTGATAAGTCTTGACAGCTAAGTTTAATCACAGAACTATTAGTCACAATCGGCAAGCAATAAAAACTAAGTGGAAATTAATCACCAATAACGTTCTACGTTTTCAAAACTACTAAAATGAAGTTACTGGTTAGAACAACCCGACTTACCTTGTCTTTCAGCGTCCGGCATTGCGACTTGGGCTACTTTCGAAGCAGACCGCAACGAGCTGTACAACACGCAAAACAGCCAAACAATTAGACCAATTATGCTCGTTGTATCGAAGTTAATCTGAAAACGCGGGATAAATTGTTAGTTAGGTTCGTGAAAAGATTTCGTCAACGTAGATACTGTACCTTGTTTTTGACGAGATCATTTGTTCCGAAGAAGCCCGGATTGCACGATATATCTGAAGAGATGAAGCTTTCAGTGCGAATTTTTGAAAAAAAAAAATTGTTTTAATTTTTTACCTGGATTGTTGGCAATTGCAGACCAAGTCAAGTAGATCGTATACAAGCTAACCATGGAACTCTGGAGCAGACCTGATCGTGGCAAGCTTTCTTGAACACTTGGTAAAATCGAAATCACGCTTACAGCGAAACTGAGTATCAGACTCATCGAAATGAAGAATTTGTTAAGTGAACAATCGTCGGACTAAAATCGAGAGTTACAGTTTTTTCCCAGTCGTAAATTTACAGTCTTACCTTTGTGAAGTAAACAAACAGCAAAGCAATACCAGCTATTGAAAGTGCATACTGCAACGCGGTAACCGTCAACAGTGCAACGTACCATCCACGTGATTCAGTCTCTTCGTAATATCCTAAGAAACGCATAAAATAATCATTTCGTATCGCCCGACGAACACCAACAATTCCATTTTGTTGTCCACTTACCGACCCAAGTTTCAGCCCACGAATGAGCAAAATCAATGATCAGGACCAACTGAACGAGAATGAAGATCAGCCCGCCAATTAATCCGACCCACATCCACGCTACACTGAAACTACCTCCCGGTATAAAGATTGCCGCAATTGCAATGCCGATACAAATTAAAAATTTCAAACCCCAGAAACCATTTTGTACGGGCGCTCTAGGATCGCGAGACGTTTTCACGCCTATCATAATCACCGCCATCAATACAAAGAAGCATACCAGCGCGAAATTGATACGATAAACGGCCATATATCCGATTGCCGAGGTACAATCGACCGTGTAATTCGACGGAACTATCTTTGCACTGCTCGCCGTCGAATTAACGCAAAACGGTAGTTTCTGTAAGGTATCCTGTAGACCGGGCGCAAGAGTTATAGCACTCACGATAGCACCAAGCAAAAGCATAAGGGCGTACATGAGACGTGATGATGTTGAGTTCCGGCACGATGGACACGCTTGACAGCATAGTGAACAGGCTGTTCCTGTGCAGCAACAGGCCAACTGGAAATGATAAAATAATGCGATTAGTAAGGGCAGGGTCTGAAAGAAACCAGATAAAGTAGCAATAGAGGGTAAAAAACTTTAAGGATAAAATCTAAGTCGAACTACTATCGGAAAACTCTGAACAAAATGCAGTGGTATGGTGTGCTTCCCGTTTGAGTGTGATTACTGGTGGAATCTAAAACCATTTTGTGGCTTTTACATATGTAATATAATTCGCTATGTCACATAGCTCCTCCTTATTACCAAGGTCTTTGAGGAAATATGTGCCGAGGTTCCGTCCTCTCGTTCCCGATAGGGCCGGACACTCGCATAGGACGTGGAAGATTGATTCTTCAACTTCTGGGTCAACGCACCTACGACAAAGATCATTTGCCTCGGCACCTAGTCGTCCGGCGTGTCTATCGATCGATCAGGCAGTGCTCTGTAAGCACTCCAATTAGTGAACTGGCATCTTTCCTGCTCAGGTCGAAGACAAATTTGCTTTTCTCGTGATCATATTCAAAGAGTTCTTGATTTTGAGCATTAGTTAGATTTGACCATATATTGCCTGCCTGCCCACTGCAAGTATAGTGAGTCGATAGACTATTTTTTATGGATCCGATAGGAATAGCAACCTGCTGGTCTTCCACTAGTGAGATCTCAGGCTGGAGCCTGCTCAAGCGAGTTCATCAGCTTGCTCCTTCCACTGGATTCTATCGTGGCCTGGCATCCAGCATAATGAATGATAAATTGCGAACATTTTTATTTTGATTAAATGTTAGTTGTTTTCCGGCGTCAGTAGGGTTTCTGGTGTGAAACCCCAACACGAAATCCCCGACTGCTGATTAATCGCTGTATGTACATGAGGACATGATAGTTGGAAAACCTTCACTGGATAGGCCAGTCCTATAAGATTATGTTGGACTAGGTCCGAAGGAGCTGTTTCGTCATCGGAGGGCATAGACTCGTCAGAGGGTGTATCACATTTTAATTTTATTTGAAACACTGTTCGATCAGAAAACAAGATATGAATCGAAACGAACACGAGGCGAAGGACAATTTCTGGATGAAAGTCGAAGAAAGACTTAGTAAAAAAAATTCGATAAGTGGAAAATCATCTCCCGGGATTGCACATGGACGAGAAACAAAGGTCCTCTCTGCAGATGAATCGATCGATCTTTTCCCAAAACTGCACCAACAGAACTCCAGATTAAGAACATAAGATCCGCAAGGAATGAAATGGAAGCCGGTGCCAAAAGTTTATACAGGAAGTCGAAACTTATCATAATCAATGAAAAGCAGACAGTTAACGGTGATTACTACCGTCGAAAAATGCTTCCAATCTACAGAAAATGTCCTATTCTGGAGCCGCTACTTTTTTGCATTTTTATTAACGACCTACCAAATGTTTAAACGAAGCAAATTGCAGCTTGTATGCGGATGATGCGCAGACCTTTCTAGGCTGCCCAGTTTCGGAATTGACGGTGTATATTGGTAACATGAATGACGAGCTGGATGCTGTAAGTTACTGGTCAAGTATGAATGGTCTGAGGCTAAATTGTCGAAAAACTCAAGCAATTGTTATTTATTCGCGAAATGTTGATACCCAATATCTGCCTGAGTTGCGGCTCAATAATGAAACTATTGCAGGACTAATAGGATTTTCTTCATAATCATACATTTAGCTCCAACTATTGGAAAAATAACACATACAAAATTTCAATGTCGTAGCTTAAACCCTTCTGAAGTTATCGACCAATATTCTTGAACACGTGTTTTAAGGACATTTTGTATGGCAGCTACCCGAAGGAGTAGGACGATCTTGCCCGTTAACGAACTTAGCCTTACAAATTCAACCAAACATTCAGATTCAAAATTTCAAGATCCTAGGTAAAGGCGTTCTTGAGTTATCGTGCTAACGGACAGACGGACGGACGGACGGACGTCAAGCGGATTTGAGGTTTTTGGCCACAAATAAACAAAAAATATTATAAAACTTTTTTTCGTCCGAGGCTTGGTTCTATGCGTTACAAACTTTTCGGCTGGATTAAACTTATAATACTCTATATGATTTCATCAAGAGTATAAAAAGAGGAGCGATTAAGAATACAGTTACAAAACTTGTAATGTTGTATGGAAATCTGGCCCGAATGATAACATAAAGCGAATTTTTATTCCAATAAGCGATGAATTTCGTTTGTGGAAAATGGAACTAACTTGTTTTGATAACAAAATGCGGCTTATAACATTATCCGCGATTACTATAAGCGGCATCTACTGTATTTTAAATAAAATGTCTAAAAGAACGATCTCTAATATGATGCGGAATCAGTAATCCGAATTTGAGCGTGACAAACATCGTTACTCTATGGTGCATTCAGAAGTACTGCTATACTCCTCTGAAATGTATGGACGACCAGTCAATGTATAGTACTGCTATACTATTTCCGAAGCTATTTTTAGCAGTAGTACAAAAGCACTTCTTATAATGCGTAATCATGTCTTTGGCAGTACTATAGCACTACTGTTGCATCTAGTCTTTATCTTTTTTCTGTTCTACTCTCGCATATGGATAATAGGTTTACTCATGAAACAAAATACATAACACACACGTTTATATACAAGAAATAAATAGATGAAGTTTTGGGCAAAGCCGCTATCGTTTGCAGCGAAAGCATTCAGGCGTTTGTTCATTACTTTAGCAGTACTATAGGAGTAGTACTCAAGTAGTACTGGGTACTTCTTCCAAAATAAGTTTATTGTATTTTCCCGCATCGTCCGCTCTCGACAAAGTCGATAGTATAAATTGGGTACGTTTTCCCTTTTTAAACTTTGAAAACTCTCAGCAATTCCCGGAATCGGCCATCCCTTGCCAGTTGTATACATGAAACTGGCGAGGGACGGCCGTTTTCAATATTGAGTTGGCCGTGTTTTTCAAGCTGCATTTACATCGAGCACGTTGAGGCACGACTTTGGTTGGTTGGTTTATGTGGTGGCCCGTCAGTCGTAACAGGGCCCAATTAGCACAATTCTTCAGCTCTGATTTTTTCTATTGTATTCTTTTTTAACAACTCACTCCTATTTTTAAATTTTTATATGTATATGTAAATTTCTATTCTTTCTAAGCCCTAAGCTATTGTGTAAGTGAAATGTATATTTTGTTCAATGGCTTTAAATTAAATTAAAAAAAAAATAGCATCGTTTTGATACCACAACTCGCTTAACCTGGTCGTTGAGTGCTGATGAAGTAGATACAGGGTTTTACAGAGACATGGGAATGGATTATCATATCCATCCGGAGCTGTTCAAAAAGATAATCAGTTCTCCAATCTTATTTTTCGAGATCTCATCAAGGTTATCAAAGAAAGGTTTGCCTAATGCACGAAGTCTGGCTCTAGGCCGGACACTCGCTAGCTAGGGCCGGACACTCGCAAAGAAGGTGGACAACAGTTTTCCTCTTGTTTGCATCCCCGTAACTGCGGCAATTGATGTTAAGGGGAGGTTGGTTAAGTCTGGCCGCGTGGAGACGTCTACAGTCTACACGGCTCCTGCTCAAGAGTTCGTCTGATCTGCTCTTCCTAGATATGACGCAGTTGGTCAGTCCGCAATTGTAATAAAGTGGGAGGATATTTGGCGCTTGTACCTAGTGGGACTTGAACGGGTTCCACAAGAGAGCCCTGAAGAACGGACCCTTGCCTAGCTAATTGGTCTGCCCGCTCGTTACCCTCTATCTTGCTGTGACCTGTGACAAAGCAGAGTAACTCTGGCGCGACTTTACCCACACCACAAAAATCAACCAATCAGACGACGAAAAACTGCAACAGTGCTCGACTTTTCGGACGAAAAACCGGCTTATGGTGGTCTTGTGGGGGTAAAGTCACACCGTAAACATTCGGCGCATCATACGCACCAAAAAAACATGCACTAGGGCCTGCAGTCAGGGCTCTCTAGCTTCAGCTACATTCTTGCCGATGGCCATTTTTAGTTTGTGTTTCATTGCGATGGAGACGTTCTTTGCTACTACCAAACGTCAGCTTATAGTGCTGCTACACTTTACTTGGAAGTGCAGAGGCCGAAAAAATCAGGAAGATAAACATCGAACCCGAGAATTGGTTCCGTCATGTCGAGAGCAACGCCGGATGCAAGAATCAGAGTCGGATGCCGGACCGGTCTAGTGCAAGACCAGTGAATCCAGGCCTGCTTTCAGCGCAATTCCCGATTGCGATTACGTTCGCGCAGCTTCTTATGCTGGTGGTTGTTGTGAACGGAGGCCTTGGAGTGAATATTTCGACTTGAAAAAGTCAAAATATTCGAAGGAAAGGAAGGTTCAGGAAAGAGTGGGCCAATTCCTACATCTGAATTGGTGGCTGAAATCCGAGCGGAAGCGACACGCTTGCTGGCGGCCGGGACTAGCTACGGCAGTTGTGGGGGGGTTCTTGCCCAGATTTCAGTCCATAAACCCTTGGCCTGTGCAACAAAAAATTTCGTGTCGGCTTACTCCAGGGATTTAAAATGGGACTATCTTCCCAATAGGTCGTGAAAGACCAAGAAGCGGTGGAGTGCGCGACTTCACGATTTGTCAGGGCGCTTAGGTGTCATAGCGCCCTGCCTAATCGTGAAGTCGCGCACTCCACCGCTTCTTGGTCTTTCACGACCTATTGGGAAGATAGTCCCATTTTAAATCCCTGGAGTAAGCCGACACGAAATTTTTTGTTGTACAGGCCAAGGGTTTATGGACTGAAATCTGGGCAAGAACCCCCCCACAACTGCCGTAGCTAGTCCCGGCCGCCAGCAAGCGTGTCGCTTCCGCTCGGATTTCAGCCACCAATTCAGATGTAGGAATTGGCCCACTCTTTCCTGAACCTTCCTTTCCTTCGAATATTTTGACTTTTTCAAGTCGAAATATTCACTCCAAGGCCTCCGTTCACAACAAAATGGCGCCCAACGTGGGGCTAGCCACAGCTACGCTTGGTGCACAAAGCGTAGCTCATCAACACGCGCGAGTTCCGAAAAATTCCGTGCAAAAAGTTGATGGGCAAAAAGGACTTAAATTTCGTCGTTCTGCGACAGTATTTTCGCCTGAACGGCAACAACAGTCCAAGTGTACAGCTTTTCTGATTTTTCCACAGCAAACCATCTCATCGGTCTTGTATGGAGACAGTGTGGAACTGACCTATTGACGAACCGTTTTGGCAACCTTTAGGCGCCAACTCGGTTCCATAGGAAAGGGAAACATTGTCTGTATGCGAGATTGATGTGATGTAAGTTGGGTCAGAAGTTATTTTCTTGACTCATTCCACCTTTGGTTCGTAAGTACCCAATTGAGAGCTGGGCATGCCTTGTCTTGGCGGGCATGTCGTCAGACAATTGGGCACAATACTTGCGAAACATCAGTGAGTTTGGTGATAGAAAATATCGTCGAAATTTCGAAAAGTCCCCTATTTCCTTATCCTTCCTTTTAGAGTTCCTTTATAAAGTAAAATATTTTTTTTTAAAAATAACGTAGTATATTTTTTTGGTAAAATTAAATTTTTTTGGTAAGTCTTCGGACGAAATTTGACTTAGATTTTTTTTTGCTTGCTGATTTTGATTTTTCTTGTTGCTATTTTTCTTCCCAATTTTTTTTATGTTGCATTTTTTTCTCGCGATCCGGATTTTCCCGATAAGTCGAGAAAGATAGAGATCGACTTCGCGATTTGCTGCATATGAGGGGAGGGGAAAGGAGCGACGACGTGAGGGTTCATTTGTTTTTTTTTTGATTTAGTAATTTTTTTTCATTCATTCATTTATTCAATCATTCGTGCGTTGATTCACTCGTGCATTCAATCGTTCGAATATTACATTTTTTTTGGACATTCACTCACTCGTTCAGTATTGTTCTATCGCTCAAGTAATTTTTTTATTATTCAGAGACTCACTCGTTCATTCATTCATGATTGATTCATTCATTTGGCAATCATTCATCCACTTGAATATCTAATTTTAGTCCATTTTATCCATACAATCATACATTCACACGTTCACTCATTCATACAGTCGTTCAATCATCCACGCAATTAATCAATCAATTGTTCGTTCATTCATTTACTCAATATTCGTTTAATCATTCAGTCGTTCAATTGGTTAATTTTTATTCACTCGTTCATTTATTCGATCTAATTTCAATCAATCATTTTTTTTAGGAACTAAATTTTTTTTTTCGACAACTCAACATGGTATCGACGGCTACCACCAAACGCGTTTTTGGAACTTTGTAAGTTAACTTGGTGTCACCGTTTATTTATTTTCCATTAATTCTTTATTGTCTTGCTGTCGCTCAGCCGTTCCGTTTGGGAAGTTTTTAGCCAATTGATCGGAGCATGAAACCTTGCCAAACAAACTGCTGTGTCGAATTACTCAAGACTAATACCCTACTCAGTTTCGGAGTGGATGGAGACTTGTTTCGATTATGAAAACGACAAAGACCTGCTGTTGCGCGAAAAGGTTTCTAGAGCTTACAGACGTCATAACACAAGCTAGAAGAGTTTTGCTCTGTTCACAAGCAAGGGAAAGCTGTAAAAAAAAACCAGGGCCCGAAGTAATTCCAAACTACGTGAATTGGCGTTCCACAGCAACACAAATCAGCCCTTCAAGTTGTTTACCCCGGAACCTGATCACTCAACCCATTAGCGAGCATATCCGAACACAGAAATTCCATTTGCATATCGGGTGAAAGATAATTCGTCTTCAGGCCCCTCGGCGAGCAATTCCGCCCCGAAAGGCTGTCCCATGATCTCTTTAATTGCGCAGTCACTTGACACCGCCGCAGCTCCAGTTCGTGGTCAGACGATTCTTTGCGTTTTCCGTCCGACTGACTTCATCCGTTGCCTTTCCTACACACGCTATTCCGCCCGATTGTATTACAAATCCGCTGGCTGTCTTCATCTCATGTCCGGGCCGCGGAAAATAGAAAATACAAAAAAAAGCCCATCGAACGACGGCAGCATTGAACTTTCTAATCGCATTACCGCAAGCAGCGCGGATTGCGAGCAAACACCTTGCGAATCCGAGCCTTTTTCGTCGATTGCCTTGGTCTAAAAATGGGCAAAGTAATCGGGTGCCCGCAGGGATTAAACAAGAGGACGGCAAACAACAAAGAGGCCGTTGGTAAACAAACTAAAATAAAACGCAATTTGGTCGCTGGACTGCAAGAAATCAAAATTACCTGCGCAGCCGAACAGATTCCCAGTATGGCTCCCATTTTTCGTCACTTGTTTGCACTGATTCACGCGAATTGATTTAAGCACTGCGAATTTAACACGGAATTCCGTCGATAAGAGAAAAAATGAGTCAGGAAAATTCTTTTACCTTCGTCGACTGTCACACAAGAAAATTTATTTGAGACTTGTCGTCTTCTTCTTGCCGATGTAGCGATTTTATGGTAGTCCTAACGATCTGTTGAAGATATGGAAGCATTGCGCTCCACTGGAACGTTGTCTTTTTACACCGAACTATCGATTCGAGCCTCGGATAAACGTCAAAATAATATTTCCAGTTCCAACCGCTGCGCACAAACTGTCAAAATTCAGTCGCGAAACGTCACAAAAAGTTTTCTACTCGTCCGGAATTGCTTGTGCTTCTGGCCGTCGTCGTCAGTTGGAAAATTTAATCCGTGGAGTTTTGTCCGATTGAGTGCCGCGCATTCTACGAACGCCCGATAAAAACCGCTTAAAAACCCGCCAGTCCGCTTTGTAAAGTTCCGACAGTTTCATTCAGTGTTTCGCGCAAAATGACTTCGATGTTTTGCGAAATTGAGCAAGGACCGGCGATTGAAGTGTTTGCCCTGAACAAGTCTTGCGTTGAGGACACGTTCGCCCAGAAGGTCAACCTTGGCGTGGGAGGTAAGCCCCAGTTGAAGTAGAGTGAAGTGTTTTTTATTATCTTCCATTCATTTGGCGGATTTTTTTGCCGGTTTTTGCACGACAAACGGCTTGATTGCGGTCCATTCAGGGAAGGTCAATGTGAAGGTCGACAGAACTGGCGTCTTTGTGATGATTTCTCGCGGTCCCACAGAAGCTGGTCGTGATTGCGTAATTAACAGCATTTTCCCGTTATCATTCTGGCGCGATTGTTTCGATGGGACTTAGCTCGAATAGCTTAAAGGTTTCAACACGCTCGCAAAGATCAAATTGCTCGACTAAATGAGGCTGCACGGTGTGCCGCCAATTAGAGCAATCGGTTGCAGTGCAACCGATTCGGTTAAACGGCAGCAAGGCCACCGTATCGTGGCAATTAAACGCTTTTGCACTGACTATGAGAAAAAGCGCTGCAGTGGATATTCCGTGGGCGGAACGTATCGCACTTTCGTAGAAATTACAGCGGAGATAATTGAGCTCCAACTTGCTATCTCATCGCGCTACCTCCGCTGCAGATTCGTGACGAGCAATCGGCTTATCGATTGCTCGCTCCACTTGCCTGACAATCGAAAGTACTGAGCCTTGTTGTCGCATTTATCAAGGTCCACACTTCGGCGATAGCCCGGTCGATTCAAGTTAAATAGTTGACGACTTTCTTCCTCGTCCAAAAGTAAGATATGCTATCGCTCTAGTTTGCTATTCGGTCCCAAAGGTCACCTAGCGCTACTTCAGCTTTTGTTTGCGTCACGACGCTGACGCGTGCAAGTTTGTTTTTTGTTTACCGCATTCATTCATAAAAAAAATGATATAGAACTAGCGAACTGCTGTAAGTTGCCACCAACTAACGGAAGGCATTTACTGACTGCTCCAAAATTATGTACGGGGTGCCTTTCCTTCGGACCACTGTATTGTCTATCCGGCGATTATGGAAGCCTTATCCCGGCTGTGGACTTAAGCATTTCTGCAGACCCCGCCGAAATCGGCCCCTACAGCATCAAACTTAGCCGCGGACTGTCGATCATCTCCTAAGGTGAACAGTTCAATATTCAGTTGTACCGGGTGCCGGAGTACAAATATTTCGAACAACTGCATGACTAACGAACTCGTTCAGTGCGGCACTACCTTTCAGATTAACCTGGAGAATCGCAAACTGGCGGTGCTTCTTGCTACAAGTAAACTTCTACTCAAACTGGACACAACTGAGGAAACTAACAAAAAATGGATAGGTTCCACTACATGACCGTTCGAATCGGAAGTTTTTGTTCTGCGTGCAAAAAGCGAAGTAGAGGCCTCACTGCCACTAGTAATACCATAAGTTGTTCTTCGCGCAAAGTTCTCTCCCTGTACTATCAAAATATTAGGTGAATGCGAACCAAGCTATGCATGTTCAGAAGGAATCTAGCGACTGCTGATGTCATAATTCTTAAGGTACAATCTGGCTGGTACAGCCGACCGTCGCGGTCAGCAGTAACTGCCAATCTCAACTGCTCACCGCGGCTGCTTTGCACTCACAACCGTTAACTGCCGAGCAGTCGCAAACAGACATGACAACTTATTTTTGCCTGAAGCAGTAGTCTACTGCCGGCAGTTACTGCTGACCGCGACGGTCGGCGGTACCAGCCAGATTGTACCTTTACTGAGACATGGTTGGACGATGTCATCTTAACTAATTAGGATTGCATCGCTTTGTAGTTTATCGGTTTGATCGTTGCCAACTTAATGGCTCTTCCAAAAGAGGTGGGTTTGATTGCAGTTTTTGATAAACTAACTTCAAGACTTCTATCGACCGGTAACAACAGTGTTGAGCAAGTTTTCGCCTCGCTTACTATGGGCAGCTTTCAGCTGCTACTAGGAGCTGTGTACAGTGAGCGAAATTGATTTAGCCGCACCCTAGTTCTACAATCAAGTTTGCGAGTTACGCCGTAAAAGGAGTAAAGAAATAAAAACAGAGATTATTGTAATTTACATTTATTATTTTAAGATAATTTCAGAAGGTTTATACCTATATCCAAGTAATATCATCGCTTAAACTAAATAACAAAATCAATAATCTGCCAATGGTCTGGGCGAAACTTTATTATTATTCGGGTCAAAGTTCGGGAGCGGTCAAAGTCGGAGTATATCATCAGTTGTTTCGAGATTATGACGTTTCTTGGAAAGTTAATTTTGTTCTTAAAATAAAAAATTTAAAATAGATATTTTTAGCTGATTAAACATTGAAAGATTCCGTGTAGACTATTCGAATTTCGGTTTATTATGTACACTAAAAGCCCATAGAAGTAAAAACGAATTGGTTGCCTTATCAGACTTAAGAGATATGACGAATTGTTAAAACGTATACAAACCAATTACTTGCACTTGGGGTTTGAATTTCGAAAAAATTGTGAAACCGGTTTTTAGACGATTTCATAAGAAGCAACTTGATATCTCATGAGATACGAGGAATTTTGAAAAATTTGTGAAAACATAAGCAAACCCTTTACACCCCCTTGGTTCTTGAAATTCGAAAAATCGTGAAATTAGATTTTAGGTCATTACATCAAATGCCGTAATAACCAATTTTATATCTCATCAGAACTACCCTTAGTAGTTGAATATCGAAAAATTGAGAAATGGGTTTGTAGGCGATTATATAAAAAGTCTGTGGAAGTGAAAAGAGATCTAATATCTCATCAAACCTAAGAAATATGTCGAAGCATATTACCCCCTTACACCGCTTAGGATTGAATATCTGAAAATACTGAAATTGACTTTTTGGCTCTTATATGGGAAACCTTAGGAATTAAAAATGAGTTCGATATATCACCAGATCTAAGCAATATGTAGGAATCTGTGAAAACATATGCAACCTCCTTACACGAACTTGGGGGTTGAATATTCAAAAATCCTGAAAGGAGTTAATAGATAAATATGAAGACAACACGAGAAAGTAAAAACCAATTCAATTACTTATCACTTCTAAAGGTTATGACGGAGTTCGTGAAAACTTGTTCAACCCTTTTATAAGGGAAAAACTGAAAAACATGTTTTAGGCGATTATTACGCAAGCCCGTGAAAGTAAAAAGATATTTGATATTTGATCAGACCTGGAGGATATGGCAGAATTCGTGAAAAAGGATACACTAGCACTAGCCTGAGGAGAATTCTGCACAAAGATCTCGGATTATTCGCTTACAAGGCCTAATTGACACAGAAATTGAAGGCGCTTCGTTATCGCTTCGCAATTTGGGCCTTAGAGCAGCTTGAAGTGGACAACGATTTTGGGCGAAAAATCATCTTTTCTGACGAGGCGCATTTTCATCTTGGCGGCTACGTTAACAAACAAAATTGCCGCATCTGGGGCTCGGAAAACCCGCACGTTATTGTCGAGAAGCCAATGCATCCACAGAGAGTGACAGTTTGGTGCGGATTGTGGAGTGGTGGCATCATTGGACCATTTTTCTTCGAAAATGAGGCTGGGAACAACGTTTCGGTCAACGTGAACGTTACAGAGCCATGTTATCCGAATTTTTTTTTACTGAAATTGAAGACATGGATTTGGACGATATCTGGTTCATGCAGGATGGCGCGCCATGCCACACAGCCCATGGCACAATCGATCTTTTACGCACCAAATTCCCAAATCGTGTTATCAGCCTCCTACCCCCGTACGCCACTGTCCCCACTCAAAAATTTGTTTCCGATCTATTCTCCTAGTCTACCTACAGATATTCATTAAATTTCAATTTTGTGACGTTAACCGTTTAGGAGATATGGATTTTAGAATGTGTCGATCTCGGCTTTTTTGCGTTTCGGACGCATTATTTTCCCCCCCACTCCCACACCCCTTCACCCATATTGACAATTTTTATGCAAATGGGTCCACTATCAAAGCTCTATAGAAATTCCAAGTTTCAGCCTCCTAGCATAAGCGGTTGCTGAGATCTAAAAACCAAAATTTTCCGTCTAAAACGCTTCCCCCTCCTCCCCCCTCACACCGCCACCCCTCAGAATTTGGTCACTTCAAGGGACCTACCCAGTCTATTCATAAAAAAAAATTCAATTTAATATCTCAAACCGTTTGGGAGCTACGAGCCTTCCAACGATTTTGCGTACGGCGGACAGACAGCGTAAGGCGGACAGACGGCGTAAGGCGGACAGACGGCGTAAGGCGGACAGACGGCGTAAGGCGGACAGACGGACTGACATTTTTTTTTGCTTTTTTCGTGTCTACTAGTCATGAAACGCGAAAAAAAAATTTTCAGGGTAGCAAATTTTTTATTTTTAAAAATCGATCACAATACTGTATTACAGTGGATGCCGCTTATTGTAATCGCGGATAATGTTATAAGCCGCATTTTGTTATCAAAACAGTTGGGTTCCATTTTCCACAAATAGAATTCATCGCTTATTATTTTCTTCGTTTATTGTTATCACCCGGATAATGTTATTGATTTTGGCTGGTCCCAAAGTGATTACAATAAGCGGCATCCACTGTATTAGAAAATAATAAAGTAAAACTAAGCAACTCTATTCTAGAGCGAAATTGATTTAAACGCAGTCTTAAAAATCAACCTATACATATATATATTTACACTCAAATTTAAAGAAAAAAATATTAATAATTAGTATGACTTCCATTTCTATTTATAACGACTACTCATCACTGAACTTCCCTGAAGTAATCAACTAAAAGAACGAACTAGTTCGCGAGAGATCGGGAATCGGAAATGATCGCTCACTATGGTGAACTAAAATGCACAAGCCAACTAAATTGTCATCCGTTCTTGTATACTTCCCTAGCTAAGATTCCCCATACATTTTCTATGGGGTTTAGGTCAGGACTACAATCGGACCAATCCAAATATTTCCCTCAATAAACCACTGCCTTTGCATGCCTGGAAACGTCGATCGCAGCATTATCTTGCTGAAAAATTAAATCCTCGTCTAAGTGTTGCTCCATGAATGGAATTAAAACGCCTTCTAACAGTTCCACATAATTTTCCGAATTCATTTTATCTCTATATATAAAAATGAATGTTTGTCTGTCTGTTTGTCTGTTTGTCCTGTATAGGCTCCTAAACCACTCATCCAATTGCGATGAAACTTTGGTGATTTGTTGAGGGTACGCCCTCGATGGTTTCTGCGTTAACAAAATTATTTAACAGTTGGTGGTTCGCGAGTTATTTCAACATTTGAGTGTTTTTCATATGATTTAGCAGCAGTTCGTTTTTGGTGTATTAGTTATGCCTATTCCTATTACTAAATGGTATAAGAGGATAGTGGATGGAAGATGGAATATGGAGGATGGAAGATGGAGGATGGTGGATAGAGAATGGAGGATGGATGATGGAGTTTGGGGGATGGTAGATGGAGGATGGTGGATAGAGGATGGTGGATGGAGGATGGGAGATGGTGGGTGAAGGATGGTGGATAGAGGATGGAGGATAGAAGATGGAGGATGGTAGATAGAGGATGGTGGATGGAGGATGGAGGATGGAGGATGGAGAATGGTGGATAGAGGATGGATGATGAAGGATGGAGGATGGTGGATAGAGGATGGAGGATGGTGATTTGTTGAGTGCATGTCCGAGATTATTTCTGCGTTAACAAAATCATGTAACAATTGGTGGTACGCGAGTTATTTCAACATTTGAGTGTTTTTCATATGATTTAGCGGCAGTTCGTTTTTGGTGTATTAGTTATGCCTATTCCTATTACTAAATGGTATAAGAGGATAGTGGATGGAAGATGGAATATGGAGGATGGGAGATGGAGGATGGTGGATAGAGGATGGAGGATGGATGATGGAGTTTGGGGGGATGGTTGTTGGAGGATGGTGGATAGAGGATGGTGGATGGAGGATGGGAGATGGTGGGTGAAGGATGGTGGATAGAGGATGGAGGATAGAAGATGGAGGATGGTAGATAGAGGATGGTGGATGGAGGATGGAGGATGGAGAATGGTGGATAGAGGATGGATGATGGAGGATGGAGGATGGAGGATGGTGGATAGAGGATGGAGGATGGTGATATGTTGAGTGCACGTCCGAGATTGTTTCTGCGTTAACAAAATCATTTAACAATTGGTGGTACGCGAGTTATTTCAACATTTGAGTGTTTTTCATATGATTTAGCGGCAGTTTGTTCGTTTTCGGTGTATTACTTATGCGTTTCTATTACTAAATGGTAAAGGACTATGGATGGTGGATAGAAGATAGTGGATGGAGGATGGAAGATGGAGGATGGTTGATGGTGGGTGGAGAATGGTGGATGGAGGATGGAGGATAGAGAATGGGGGATGGTAGATGGAGGATGGTGGATAGAGGATGGAGGATGGTGGATGATGAATAGAGGATGGATGATGGAAGATGGAGGATTGTGGATGGTGGATGGGGATGGTGGATGGTGGATGGAGAATGGTGGGTGGTGGATAGAGGATGGAGGATAGAGGATGGGGGGGTGGAAGATGGAAGATGGTGAATGGTTGATAGAGGATGGTGGATGGATGATGGTGGATATAGGATGGTGGATAGAGGATGTAGGATGGAGGATGGTGGATTGGGGATGGAGGATAGTGGATAGAGGATGGAGTAACGAGAGCAATGGAGCAACGGGAGAAATGAGAGTAACGGGAGAAATGGTAGCAACAGGAGTAACAGGAGCATCGTGAGAAACAGGAGCAACGGGTCAACAAGAGAAATGGGAGCAATGGGAGAAATAGAAACAATGGATCAACGGGATAAATAGGAGCAATTGATCAACGGGAGTAACGGGAGCAACGGGAATAGCAGGAGCGATGGAATAACGTGAGCGAAGCGAGCGTAGCCGCGGTACGTGGCTAGTTGGATATAAAACAAATTGGTGTCCTGGCGTGGTAACTAAAGGCTGTCCAAACCAAAATTGCGGCTGATCTTGGGGGGATTATTTTGGCGTAAGTCATGCCAATAATAACTGAATCCGTCAGGTCCATCCAGATTAATTTTTTTTTTCATACGAAAAGATGACGGTTTTCCATTTATCACCCATATCCATACGATTTTTCGCAAATTGCAGTCGATTTTAAAAATTGGACGTATTACGGCTATGTACAACCACAGAACCATTCTTGGTTAAAGTCCTCACGTTTTTCGGGAGGTTCGTTATTTTATATTTTGCTTCCAGCTGAGCTTAGTATCGAGCACAACTCCGAGATTCTTTGCATTGGATGATACTTTTACAGTCGCCTACAAATTTTCAATTCGATTCAGATCCGGGCTTTGTGCAGGCCTCTGCATAGTTTGAAATTTGCTTGGGATCTCCATTCTGTTGAAACACTATCTCGTCCACTGGATAAGCGCGAAATCTACTTCGAGTAAAGTACTACACAAAAGACTACGGACTAAGACTCTCATAGGATCCTTGCCGTCTGACTGGAATCGATCAATTTTGGTCTCATCTGATCAAATAACTCCTTTCCAGTCTTCAATAGTCCACTTCCTATGATCATTGCAAAATTATAGCCTTGTCTTTAAATTAATGTCAGATAGTGCAGTGTTTTTTTTGTATCCAATTCTATGCAAAACTCTTCTTACTGGGCGATCAACGGCTTTGTGTAGTGCCTCTGCGTCAATTTTAGATGTTCTTGCTTTCCTTGTCACCATCAATCGTTCCACCATACGAGCATCGCTATCAGACAACCACCTTGGTCGACCACCAAGATTGCTAGGTGCGTTAAAATTTCGTCGTTTTCTTACAAAACTTATTGTTCGGTGACATATTTTTAATTTTGCCGCTATTTTTCGCTTGAAGGTAGTACTTCATTTTCGACTTAAGATGACATTTTCCGAATTTTAACTTTAAAACTTACGCCTAAATGGGCGAGAATGAAATACCACTTTTGATTTGACTGCATTTGACGACCTTTTCACTTCATTATATCCTAAATAGTTTCATTATTAAATTCAGCTATCTAAAGAACCTTACTACAACCCCTTGTTCTATTATGACTGCGGGCTGTTATGCTTTACATTACTCCTATTATTAGCATTTGCCCAACTCCCATGTATTTACCCCTATCATTTTTTTTATCAATTAGAACAGCCTTAATTGAGATTGATGTTTCCAATTATGTAACAAGCACCTGTAATACTTGTGTTATTTTCGTAACAGCGATTATACATTTTACCTTCGTGAATCAAAAAGCGAGGACATGTTAAATATTTTTGATAAGAAAAAATATTTTAGTTACAGATTTTGATTCCAATGTGGCAAAGATGTTACTTGTTTGACTTTCTCTCAAAATGAAGGCACAGATTCTAATTTTTTTAATTTACAAAATTATAATTTTATCCCGGGCTTATGCCTTAAAAAATTAGTTCGTTCTTTAGGGGCATAAAACCGGGTTCTGAAATTTATAACGGCGATATTTGCCCCGATAACGTTAATCTTGGGCCGAGCAGTAAGTAGTTAACAATAAGATAAGATAGATAGATAGATAGATTTGGAAATAGGGGTTGGTGTGGTTAACCTCTGTCACTGCAGCCACAGTTGGGCTTATTGTGACGTCCCCCCGGTTTGATTATGATTCCTCTTCGATCCCTGCGCTTTCAATGAAACCTAGTATTTTGCGAAGAGGAATGGTTAGGAATTCCGATGGGTCCATGAAACCCTGACCAAAGTGACGAAGCCTTTTGCGAGTTAAACCCTCACATTCACAGAGGATATGCTCTGGTGTTTCGTCTTCGTCATTGCATCAGAGAGACCAATCCTATTGAGATGCTTCCTCATGTGACAATGTCCAGTCAGAGCTCCAACTAGGGTTCGGGTCTGATATCTGCTTAATTTTAGATAATCAGATGTTCTTTTTTCCGAGTGCTTTGGCATAAAAAGCTTTGAGTGCCTGTTGCCCGGTGCCAAGTCCCAGTGAATGGCACTTTGCGATTTTTGCCACATTCGGATGTTCATTCTGGCTGTGCTTAATGGTATCCCACAGAATGGATATGGTCCCATGAAGTCAGCTTCTGAATCTTTCCTAGCCATTAAGTCGGCCATTTCATTACCTACATAGCCGCTGTGTCCCGGAATCCAAATGAGACTAACTCTGTTCTTATTTCTGAGTTCAATCAGATAAGATATCGAAGCATTGAATTAATTTAGGGAAGTTTTTCGGTGGAGAGTTACACTTAAGTGCGTCATACACGACAGGACGATCGTTCAATGCTACCCGAGAGATAAATCTGCCGATCGACCTAAAAGAACAAACTCGAAAATTAGAATTGAACAATTGAACTGTTGTGTTCGAAGTCCTTTAACGATCCTTTTTTTTAGAATTTCAACAAATATCTGGTTCGTCTTAAGAACTGAAACCGTTTAGGAACAGCTTTTTATTGCATCGGTAAACCTATGTGCATAATTGTATGAATTGTTTGTTATTCGAGTTTGAGCATTGCGCAGAGTACAAGTCGTGAACAACAAATAGTAAAAATCGGTAAAGCACGTTTCTCTAAATTTAGAACTTCAAAAGCTAGAAACCGGCAGCGATAAAATTGTTGAAGACCCCATAGTTTCTTGTTAAGAATTATTTGTTTACTGATTTTTAAATTAGGTCAGGACTAGGAATCCGTATGATAGGAGTTGTGGCAAATCATAGTAGTGTTGTGGTCCATGTTTAAGAATCGTGATCTGATAATATCCTCCACAGCAAACAGATCGGGGCAGTATCAGCCAGGGACGTAATTTCAGTTTTACGAGGGGGGGGGGGGGGGGCAAGATATTATGTATGAATATATTGCGTGTTGTGTATACTTGCAAGATGTGTGTTGAAACATGAATTTTGATAAAAGTTTATGCAAACCGGTATTGGCAATGAGTAGTATTTACGTAATTTATTAATTTAATATGTGCAAAATTTCAAATTCCTAGCTTGAAGCGATCAAAAGTTATTGGAAAATATTCTAGAACACGTGTTTTAATGACTTTTTGTATGGCAGATACCCGAAGGAGTAGGACGATTTTGCCCTTTAACGTACTTAACCTTATAAATTCGACCAAACGTCCAGATTCAAAATTTCAAGATCCTAGGTCAAGGCGTTCTTGAGTTATCGTGCTAACGGACAGACAGATGGACAGACGGATAGACATCAAGCGGATTTTTTGGCCACAAGTAAAAACAAAATAATATAATACTTTTTTACGTCTGAGGCTCCATTCTATGCGTTAGAAAGTTTTGGGTTGGATTAAACTTATAATACTCTCAAATTTCATCTAGCGTATAAAAACCTTTAGAAAATCGCATCTCAGTTCAGTTTAGAATGGATGCAGCGCTAGAAACACCGCGCTCACTAGGTACTATACGGGCCCATTGCGATCCCTTCAGATCCTAGTGGGCTGCTCCATCCCCTTAAAAGCACTCCAAATCCCTGCAGAACCTGACCAGTTTGTCATCTCCTAACGACCTCAAAACCTCGATGTTATCGAAGAAAAGACTACCCAACCATCTCAATCGCCTTCTAGCGATCCCTGGGCATTCACACAAGATGAAAGTGATGTCCTCCACAGCGTACAGATCATGGCAGAATCTGCACATGTCCGTCTCCGCTACCCTTAGACGCATATCATGTTTCCTCAGCATACAGTGACCCGTCAGTGTTCCGACGAGCAGTCGCAGTTTTCCCCTATCTCAAGTTAATATATTCCTAGTTTTTTGGCTATCCAGTTCGGTCTACAACTACAAGGCTCTAGAAATTCTGCAGCTTGCCAGACCTGCCCACTTAGAGTTGGCCGCCTTTTTAGAACGCTCACCAATTTGCGCTTTGATGCCGCATATCGGTGGACAAACATCCTACTCAACCCTACCATTCGATGTCGATCCCGAAACAATGCGTCCAAAACGCTTGAAAGCTGGGATTGAAACATTCTAAAATCCATATCTCCTGAACGATTGATGTCAGACGGCTGAAATTTTGTAGTTGTTTTAAGGGGGAACATCCGAGTAGAAAGCAGGAAAAATAGGTGAATTTTTGAAGTTATTATCTCAAAAACTATTTGCTCGATTTTATCCAGATTGGTTTTTTTCGAAAGTATATATGTTGAGGTATGCTAATAATTTTTTTTTATAAATATATATCAACCGGGGGCGCTGTCATGGTCGGCGTAAAGAATGTCCGTCGCTTGCACGGTATGCGGTTCCCATGATTACATGCAGTCGGTTGATCCAAAACAAAAATTTCAAAAAGATTCTGAAAATGTAAAGTATGATGCCCTTCGCTACGTAGGGTTTTTTTTGAAAAATTTTTTTTTCATGCAATGGCTGCCGATTGAACTTTATTTTCAGTTTTTAACCTCAATTATCGACCTTTCTGTTTTGATAAAAAAAAAGTAAAAAAAAATCCTACGTAGCAAAGTAGAAAACCTATCCAAAAATAATGTGTGGAATTTGGTCAAGCCGTTTTCCGAAGATTTTGGGAATCGTCTTTGAAAAGTATATTTCGAGATAATAACGTTTGAATGACGCTCAATATAGAGAATTCACGAAGAACCCATTCTGGGTAATTGCCCACAACTTTCACAATTATTGGAATTTCAATATGAAATTTACACCCAATATTCTTAAGACGTTTTTTTTATTTCTTCGTCACTATCACCATCAATTGAATTTACGTTACAAATAATAATTATTGCACATCTTTAAATAGTATTGTAAAAATTTTCGTGCGTTATTAAGAATCTGAAGTCGTTAGGCGGAGTTCCTATTATCGCGACTACAATGTATAATTTTTTTTATCACTAATTCATCAAGTGCACGAAGTTTCTACGAAATTAAAAAAAAAGTGAGATCACACCTGTGGCCGATTTTTGATGGAATGACCCTACAATGATTTAAATTTAAAATAAAAAAGATTAGGTCTCACGCAGTCGCAAAACAAAAACAAGAAATTCGAAATCATTCGCAACCCCGGATACCACGCATTTTCCATGTATATTGTAAAATCCTGTTCTAAAGTTTTTGAGAATTTAATTTTTGAGAAACTTAAAGGAGTTGTACAGTAGTACACGAAGTACAATAGTAGTACAATTACTACTATACATAGTAGTACAAACGACAGCACTGATCACTAGAATTGTGCTTATCCAGCTTGGAGCTCTGGAGTTTTCACGATAAATAGCTGTGTTCTCTAAGTAGGAAGGCTACAGCTTGATAGTTTTACTCCCTGCTTGATGTGAAGGGGCAGTAGACGCATACAAAATTTCTAGTACCAGCATTGGCGTTGTGCGCAGGGCTTCTATGATCACAAGCAGTTTGTTACACACAAATTCGAATACGTCTCAATGTACAATATTCGAAGTGTACAATATTCGACATCCATAGTTAGTTTGGCTGCAAAAAGCGCGAATCCAGACTATGTTGAAAACCCTCCACTACCACTAATCTGTCTACAGATTTCCCTCTGAGGTAGGCATGCGGTGCCCTTTAAAACATCGTGCCCTCACATAAACTCCGAACATCCGTCTCCACGAGTGTCTCCAGTACCTTCAGCACAAAGAATTTAGACTGATCGGTCGGAAATCCTTTCCCGTCGCGTGACTGAGTCTACCCGCTTTTGAGATGAAAACTACACGCACTTCATGCCAAGTACATGAAACGTATCCAAGAATAATGTTCAATCGGCTTTCGAGGCTTTGCAGCATCATTGGCCGTCTGGCCCTAACTTTTTGAAGAGATCAAATTTTTTTTGGGGTCCATTTGATCATAAGAGCTTAAGTAGCCTTTCACTCTTGATTGTCCTCGTCCCGTCATTTCGCCGAATATAGCTAGGAATGAACGGCTCCTTGTAAAGTCATGGTCTTGAATTCTTGAATTCGAGTAGAGGAAGACTTCTCCTATTCTCATTATGTTCAAGTATTCCTATTCATATTGCACTCAGGGCCGGACAGTCTACACTCTCCGCTCTCTCGCAAAAAATATTTCGAGGTTCCCGGTCGGGCGCATGTAGGTAGGTAGGTAGGTACGCATGGCTGCCCGTGAGAACACGGACACACTTAGACCTAAAAGGTCCGTTGTTTTACCACAGGATCATCGAATCCGGTCCTACTCGTCGAACCATTTAGAGCTTGCAATGAAGCGTTGGATTCTCGCGACCTCCATTGCGGCAAGATAACCGAGACAGTTGAAGAAGTAAGCTGCAAGATGAGCTTCCCTTCTGGCTGATAGAGCTGGACAGGTATAGAGAAGGTGAAGAACTGTCTCCTCCTCCTCCTCATCCTGGCAGCTTCTACAGAAGTCGTTTGAAAAGAGGCCGGATCTTTTAGCATGTCGACCTATAAGACAGTGTCCAGTCAGGACACCGACTGCGGTGCTGATATTCGCTGATATTTGAGCAGTCAGCCTTCTAGAGCGTTTTAGATCCAGCTCCGGCCAGATCTGTCTCGCAGTGTGACAATCCCAGTAGCAGTTTAGATGTAGAGAGAGGCACACCCAGATTCCGCTGTTCCGGCATAATCTGAAGGGTGGTACCGCGACGAGCGAGTTCGTCAGCCATGCAGTTCCCTGGAATATCCCTGTGTCCTGGCACCCAGCACAGAAGAATATTGAACTGTTCAGCCATCTCCTTAAGAGATGATCGACATTCTGCGGCGACCTTTGATGTTGTCGAGGCCGACTCCAAGGATCTTATTGCCGCTTGGCTGTCTGTGAAAATACTAATATCCCTAGTAGATATTACATTGCACCTCAGCCAGGACAAGGCCTCCTTGATCGCCACAAGACACTACAGTGGTCCGGAAGGCTGAAGGGCGCATGTACTGCTCGGGAGCCCAAACAGGAGCATTAAGAAGGCACATTATCTGCATCCCTTCTGATTGCGTTTAAATAATAACAACATTGTTGAGCTCTCAATATGTTTGTAAACTGGTTGTGTACTTAATTATTGTGTGTTACATTGTAGTTGATATCATTCTTCGCACATATGTCGTACTGCATGTACAAAACCTATTATTGTCAAAGCAGATAACATACTTTTAAAAGTATTGTAATATTTATGGAAACTAGCTGCAGTTCGTCAAAAATTAACTAATAATCTTGCAAAAGTACTTCGCACCTTTATTGTTTCCAGTCTTTCTGTTGAAAGCTAGAGTTAGATTAGTTGTTATCAGGTTTATTGATTGAATAAGGAAAGATAAGAAAATTGCTTAGAACAAGTACTATAAAGTGTTTTTTGTGTGTACCTTAGCCGCCGTTTTATATGGCGTATTAAACTCGAACAACAAAACACTGATCGCTTTTACAACCAGTTTTTTTTAGGTTTACTTTTTATTGTCCCAAAAGTTGCTATTTGTTCTCTTCTGGGTTGTAAGTAAGCAACAACTTCTCGAATCATTGGTATTATAGCTTTTTACTAAACCACGGAGGATAAGACATGATTCGAACCTCGAGGCTACTGAGGCTCGTAGAACGAAATTTGTGCCAATTATTGCAGTGATGCAGTCTCCACAAACACTGAGGTCGTTGATTCGAATCCTACCTCTAAGATCACTAAGGATATTGGAAGCGATACCAGTGCCTCGAAAAAAACGCGTTTCTGTCCTATAATCCAGAAGAAGTCTTATACAAAGTTAAGATTTTGTTTTCTACACCCTTTGAACAAACTTACGTTCCGAACAATATTTTGCGACCTTGCTGGCTTTCGAAAATATTTTGCACCATTTATTTCAATTGATCGCGCAACAATTTCTAATGACGTTATTTTATTATGATGCTTTATATAATTCGCAAGTCGCGAGTAAACATAGAATTCGATAAGGTTTGAATTATTGCCATCAATAATTAAATACTTTTTGCGAGCGATAATCGATTAAAAGTTCCTTACACAATGTTTGCGTTCTAATCAAGATCATCCACGCTATGAGTGTTGTAATTTTGTAAATATTTACATTTCTTAGCCGACTTCTAGTAAGTCTGTTGTGTGCTTATATAAAACTTGCTTGAAAATTTGTTTTCCTTTTGCAGCGTATCGCACGGAAGAAGGAAAGCCATGGGTTCTGCCAGTCGTACGAAAAACTGAAATAAAAATTACTCAAAATGAAAGCATTAACCACGAATACCTTCCAGTATGTGGTAAGTTCAAATTTAGTCAGACTTTAAAAACCAGTTCAATTTCATTACCTTGTGTTTTTTTTTCAGGTGGCGATATTTTTGTAAAAGCAGCCTCGACTTTATTGCTAGGTGAAAAATCACCTGCAGTTGCTGAAAATCGAGTAACTTATTGAAATACGTTGAGAACCATGTACATTTTTTTTAAAAACATTATTTTTCTAGGCATTCGGAGTACAAACCCTCTCAGGAACAGGTGCCTTGCGTTTGGGTGCAGAATTTTTAGCACGTAAATTGGGTCGTTGTACGTTCTACTTCTCCGAACCCACATGGGGTAAGATGGACTATTTCAAATACCTATTACTGCGCTGAATTTTATTATTCCGCTTTCTAATAGAAAATCATCTTAAAGTATTCACGGGTGCTGGTTTCAAATCAGCAAAAACATACCGGTATTGGGATGCAGAAAAAAGAGGAATTGATATCAAAGGTATAACGAGACCGCAATGAGCTCTCCCTGTCCTAGAAAAATAATTTCGAATTGTTTAAATTTCAGGCATGATCGATGATTTGTCGAAAGCGCCAGAAAATGCTGTGATCATATTGCACGCTTGCGCCCATAATCCAACTGGATGTGATCCAACTCATGAACAATGGAAAGAAATTGCCGATATTATCGAAGTAAACAGTTTTTCGATCAATTTTCCTATCGCCTTGTTAACATGTTTTTTGTTTCTGTTTTTTTTTTGTTAGAAAAAAAAACTGTTTCCATTTTTCGACTCGGCCTATCAAGGATTTGCAAGCGGTGATCCGAACAAAGATGCTTGGGCAGTACGATATTTTGTTGAGCGTGGCTTCGAGTTGTTCTGTGCTCAATCGTTTGCTAAAAATTTCGGTCTTTATTGTAAGTTGTACCATGAATGGATTGAATAGAAAATTTGCAATTAAAATTTGAATAAATAGGCGAACGCGTTGGAAATCTGACGGTAGTACAAAAGGACTCGACAACAACGGTTCCTGTTCATTCTCAATTCACATTATTGGTTCGAGCTATGTACTCGAATCCACCGGCATTTGGAAGTCGTATTGTAGGAACTGTCTTGACCGATCCTACATTGCGTGCAGAATGGTAAGTAAGCTCTTCTCTTGGTTCTAATCCCAATCTAATCGATTGGGGGTTGACTTTGTTTGGAATTGTATTAAGCTATGTATTAAATTATGGGTAAGCCTGTCAATTGAGGCTTAGAGCTTGAAAACAGAAACAGTAGCCTCGGTATGAGCACTGCAGATTAAAAACCTGATGGGTGGTGCGATAAAATTTGTTCGTTAAAATGGGTTCTTACATTTTTTTAATTTCATCAGGATGTAATGTGTTCAATTTGTGAATGCCTGGTTTTAGTTCCTTTTTTTTCCTTCGTTATATAAAGCATTTTGAAAGAAGAGAGTAAGGTAGGATGGGTAAATGAAAAAGGCTGTTTAGCTGGTGTCCTACTTGCTCAGGCGATAGTCGCAATGAAAGCCTTATAAAAAGTTAAGGCCCGTCTCGCTTTCTTTTAATGTTACAATGAAAAATTTAAAATTGTCTTGAACAACTTTAAGTTCTCTACAATTTTGACTCTATTTCTTTTGTTAATAATTTTTTATATAATAATATCCTGGAAAACGTAAAAGCTATTCTTTCTTTTTTTTAAGGTATGCACAAGTTTTTTTTAAAAAAAATCCTTGTGTTGCGTCTGCACAGTATTATTTATTGAAATTTCTTTTGTATTTTGTCTTTCATATTTATGAAAGAGCAAATATTTTTCATAAGTTTGTTCGCAGTAAGGATTTTTCTTTGGCTATCTCATAGCAGGTTTATGAAAACTCCGAGCTTATTCGACATAATATGTCATCATCATCATCAATGGCGCGACAGCCCAAATCGGGCCAGGGCCTGCAGGATACATTGTCTGAAGTCATCTCGGTTCAGCGCCCGCGTCCGCCAATTTGTGCATCTAAGAAGCGATCTGCAATCTGCGTCAACTGAGTACTCGTATCTTTCCCGCGGTTTCCCCACCGGTCGTTTGCTATGAGCTCTACCTTTCAGTGTGCGTTTGGGAATTCTTCCGTCGTCCATTCGCTCCACATGGCCTGCCCATAGTAGCTTACGAAATTTTATAAGAGTCGATGCGGATGTGTCGTCATAGATGTTATACAACTCGTTGTTGTACCGGATACGCCATTCAGTGCCTTCTTTTACTGGTCCCAAAATTCTTCGAAGAATTCGACGTTCAAAAGCTTCTATTGATTTTTCAGATGCTTGGGCGAGAGTCCACGTTTCGCTTGCATATAGTAGCACAGGTCTTATTATGGTCTTATATATGCGAAGTTTGCTCAGCCTGTGCACTTTTTTCGATTTTAAGATCGGGAGAACCGTGAAATACGCCTTATTTGCTAGTGTGATCCGTTGTTTTACTTCGTCTCGTTCGTTGCCGTCTATTACAAGGTGTGATCCCAAGTATGAGAAATGATCCACATTCTCCAGGTTGTAGTCCCCTACAGACATATTTTGTCTAGTTGGCGCGTTTCTTCTTGTTTGGGCCATGAACTTGGTCTTATTCTCATTGACCCTTAACCCGACATCCTTTGCCGCTGAGTCCAGACAATGGAAAACTTCCTTCACGTCTGGAACAGATCTGGCCATAATCTTTATGTCATCCGCGTACACCACTAGTTGAGTGGACTTGATTAGTAAGGTATTTCATAATAAAACATTATATGTATTCTTCCTCTAAATTTTACATTTATTCAGCGAGCTGAACCAGAATGATTTTTTTCGAATTTTTCTTCGGCTTTTATTTTAGTCTCTCAAAGAATTTGCAGCTTCGGAAATTAGCAAGACGGAAAACGATCACTGCAAAAACCATACGATTGATGTTTTAGACTCAACTAAGTTCTTCATCGGATGAAAAAATATATTTTTTGAGATAATATAAAAAATAGGATAGAAATTTTATGCATGTTTGTTGTCCTCCAACGGCACTGGCGCTGGAGTCTTCTCTGAGCAGCTGAGTGCACGGGAGTCGTTTAAGCTGCCAGATGCCTGCTTTGTATTCCAAGCGGAAATTATGGCGGTGCTCCAGGCAGCTAACATAATGTTGATGGGGGGATATGCGGTAAGCATATCTCACTCTATATTGACAGCCAGGTAGCCTTGAATGTACTGAAATCAGAGACTATTAAATCCCAACTTGTAAAGCGCTTTCGAGAAGTGCTCAAGGTACTTTGCTGTCAGAATAGAATACAATACAACTATGCTGGGTACCAGGGCATAGCGGCATACCAGGGAACGAACTGGCCGATGAGCTGGCGAGTTTGGGATCGGCGTCAGTCGAAATAGTGGAGGGGGGGTTAGTCCACCGCTAAGCGGCATCAAAGCGCTTACGGACGCAGCGAACGCAGCGAACTCAAGGTGGGAGCAGATGACGGGCTGTAGGATCTTTAGCGCATTCTGGCCAAGGCTGGACAGACTAAAGTCTAGGGAAATATTGACATGGAATAGGGAAAGATTACGGTTACTCATCGGAATACTGACGGGGCACTGCTTGGGTAGCTGACTCTGACGTGTGTAGGTACTGCCTTGATCTATACGCTGAGGAGGACATTACCCACATTTTGTGTGAATGTCAGACGGTTGCAAGGAGGCGATTGAAGTGTCTTTTCTTCGACAATTTGGAAGATAAGAGGTTGATAGGGCATGACAAGTTGGTCAAATTTATTAGGGATTTAGGATCTTTTGGGGGTGATTAGTTAGTTCCACGACATTTCCGGCCCCTCTTTTGGTGCCTAGTGCGCGTTGCGGCTCAGCATGGAACCTCTTCCTAAAACTAAAACTTAATCTTGTTGTCCACCTAATTTTTCTCATCAGTGTGATGAAAGAACCCCCCTCACGAAGTCCCACCAATATCAAAGACTTAATGTGATACACACATTGTTATAGTGTTTTTAATTGTCCTTTCAACAATTAGAAATACGAAGATTGATTCGGTAGGGAGGCATGTTGATGATCAAAAAACATTTTTGTTAATTTAGTCATAGTCAACATCAACAAGAATGGGACTGAATGCCAAGAATTAGTGAAATAGTTATTCAATCGGGTTCCTGGTTTCTCTGCCCAAGCCCACTCAGGCAGATCGGTTGAATGACATAACGAAATCAGAAGATCGACCGAATATAATCAACATCCGATCGTATTACTTTATTTACTTAGCTGTCGCTGAACAACACCTGGTTGTCGGTTGCCCATTTTTTAAATTAAAAGTGTATTCTGTGAAGTATCTTTTCCGTCGTCCGACCATCAGACTCACTTTTTCCTTCTCATTTTCAGAAGGATCCTTTATGTGGCACATCTTCCCAGTCAGTCTTACTGCGTGTTTATAATTTTTTTCTTCGACCACGATTCAGAAGACCATCAATGGGTGGGATCGAACCCGGGACCCCAGTGTTAGAAGAGTAACTAACTAGTCACACGACTGCGAAAGATATCAGACCGATAAGTCTCACGTCCTTTATCCTCAAAACCCTTGAAAGGATATTGGACAATCACAGAATTCCGCGCAACCAATTGTCAAAATCACAGCATGCCTACACAAACGGCAAGTCGGTGGATACGGCCTTACATAAGGTAGTGTTAACAATTGAAAAATCACTCTCATATAAGGAGTACACACTCGCCGCTTTCCTTGACATAGAGGGTGCCTTTAATAACGTTCGATGCTCAACTATTAACAGCGCACTGCTATCAATGGAAGTGGAAACCGAGATTTGCAATTGGCTTGGCTTAATGCTACGAAGCGGGATTATTGAATCCGAACTAGGAGAGTCTTATCACAAAGTCAGTCTCCAGAGACACCCCGCAAGAAGGTGTGATCTCACTCTTAATTTGGCTCCTTGTAGTCAACAAAATCCTTGTGGAATTTGAGAGCCTCGGAATCAAGGCATGTGCATACGCCGACGACGTGGTCATCTTTGTCTCAGGGAAATATTTACCGACAATTAGTGGTCTGATGGAGAGAGCACTCACCAAACTACGGCAATGGGCCGACAACTGCGGTTTAGGGGTTCATCCCACTAAAACTGTGCTGGTCCTCTTCACGAAGAAGTACAAAATTCCAGATTTTGTGTTACCAAAGATGGGAAGCGACGAGCTTCATCTTTCCGATAGCGCTAAATATCTCGGGGTTGTTCTAGATAAGAAACTCAGCTGGAAACTGAATCTGGAAGAACGCGTTAAAAAAGCGTATACTGCTTTTTACGCGTGCGAGAAGATGTTCGGAAACAGGTGGGGTCTCCAACCAAAACTAGTACACTGGATGTACACAGCCATAATAAGACCAATCTTAAGTTATGTCGCGATAGTGTAGTGGGAGGCGACTAGAAAGTCCACGTATCTAAGCAAGCCGACAAAAGTACAGCGCTTGGCATGCATTGGGGTCACTTGCGCCCTCAGAACCACACCCACGGCAGCACTGGAAATTATCCTCCACCTGCTGCCAATGGACATGCACATCAAAAGCATAGCTGCAAAAGGCGCTCTTAGACTCAAAGAGTTAGGTCACTGGAGAACTAGACCTGCTGGTTACAGTACCATACTCAATGACTTCTTGGAGTGTGATACGAACAGGGAAACGGACTACATTATGCCAGAATTAGATTTCAGTAGGGAATTTTCTGGAATTTAGAACGCAACCTAGTCAACAGAACCATAATGGTATTTACCGACGGTTCGAAAATGATCTCTGGTACAGGCGCGGGGGTATTCTCACAGGAACTCGATATGCACTAGTCCTTCAGGCTACTGGACCATGCCAGTGTATTTCAAGCGGAAATTTTTCCAATACTTCAGGCTTGCAAAATTATTGAAGTAAAGGTGAATGAAACAGAAGACATCACTATTTGCATTTACAGCCAAGCAGCCATTAAGGCCCTTAGCTCGAAAACAACACGATCAAAACTATAGTTAGACAATGTCGTGGTGTTCTTAACACTATCGGCACACGGCACAAAATTACCCTCTGCTGGGTGCCAGGCCACTGTGGAATCCAGGGGAATGAGCAAGCTGATGAACTCGCTCGAGCAGGCTCCAGCCTAAGCTCACTAGTGGTGGACCAGCACATTGCTATTCCCATCGGATCCATAAAACAGTCTATCGACTCACTATGCTTGCAGTGGGTAGGCAATAGATGGTCAAACCTAACTACATGCTCAATATTAAGAACTCTTTGGCCTGAATATGATCACGGGAAAAGCAAGTATATCCCGAGCCTGAGCAGGAAGGATGCAAGCACACTAATCGAAGTGCTCACAGGGCACTACCTGATCGGTAGACACGCTAGACGACTGGGAGCCGAGGCAAATGATCTCTGTCGTAGCTGTGGTGACCCAGAAGTGGAGGAGTCAATCTTCCACGTCCTATGCGAGTGTCCGGCCCTATCGAAAACGAAAAAACGGAACCTCGGCGCTTATTTCCTCGATGACCTCGGTGATATCGATAAGGGAAAGCCATGTAACATAGCAAACTTTATAAAATCTAGTAAATAGTTTTAGGTTCCAGGAGTTATTATACTCAAACGGGGAGCACAATGAACGAACAATAACGTCTAAGTGAAGGAGGATGATCGCATCACCACCCTTTATACCATACCATACCAACTAACTAGTCACTAGGTTATTGACTTATATGGTAAGTTGGGCAGGCACCCGCGAAAAAAAAGAAAGGTAAATTGAAAGATGCGTCGTAAGTACACCGAACCAGAAACGAAATATGTATTAAGTCTTCACCGTCCAGCGATCAGTTATCGCTTCAACTCCTTCCTAGGCGTTCGTTCCAACACGCCGACATCGCTTGAAGCGACGAGGAGGTTGAATTTAATGAATCGACGTAAACTCTGTGCGTGCCAAATGATGCATCTATTTTAATAAACCATAACCCCGGAAGGGAGTACTTTTATATATTCATCCACGTCCACCCGTGGGGTGAGTTGATGCCCAGAAAACATATTACGTTTCTTGTATTGACTCTGGATCACTTCTGTATATTCCTTGGCTGCAATATGAAAATTAATGAAAAAAAGGGAAAAACTCTTAAAAACCAAAATCTCCAAGCCTAAAATTCACAGAAACATAAATCGAAATCCAAATCCAAAATGAATTCGGTTCCTTAAATTATGTCTAGTGGATGGACAACTACCATATTTAATACTTTGTTATTAAAATAAAAGTTGCTGAATTCAATAACAGTATTTGTTGTTTTTCTTTAATTCAAATGTGGAATAATATTATAGTATGTACAATTTTAAATTTTTCGCTTTACACACTCTCTGTTAATCAAGCAATACGTGTTTTAAGGAGTTTTGTATGCTACCCGATACGGTGGGAATTGGGACTTCGCTCGCTTTACGAACTCTGACTTTTACTCGGAACTAATTCCTATAAAAATTCTACTTTCTGTCTGAACGCTTTCTTGAGATATAGTGGATACGAAATTAATTTTTCCAGTAGTTTTGTGTTCACGAACGATGCGCTGTATCGAGGGCTTTACCTTACTTTCGTATCGAGGGCTTAGTAACAACTATACAGACACCGAATTATAAATTCTTTCTGAGTCAAATTGGGCTACGACTTGACGCATCGCACGCACGACAACACCCTCAGCTAAGAAAAAAAGGATACATGCTCCTTTTCTTCAATAGTGTCAAAATCGTTAGCATGATAGTTTTTCTCCGACTGAATTTGTATCTTAGGTCGTCCTTCGTTGCTTTTTTTCCGGGAATAACTACTTAGCCTATCGCCTCACCTGCACCGAGTGTGATTTCTGTGAATGGCTACGAACTCCCTTATTATTCCCGACTACAAATTAAAAGGGAGTTCAATAATTCATCTGGAGTATCGTACAATTAGTGAACGGAATGTTTTATACTGTGTCTGATGAGTTCTTTAACTAGAGATTCAAACCAACGACTTATAAATGCGTTTATCATTAGGCTGCAAGAAATAAACGTATTTGCTTCATACACGACCGGTGTATTACTTAACTTATATTGCCACTCATTCTTTGATTGATAGAAGAGCATGCAAATGGGTTCACAATAAAATATTGCAAATTCTAAAGATACAACTTAGCATAGCCGTTTGCTCTACTTTCAGTTCTTTTATTCCATAAATTGCTTTATATTGTTATTTTTCTTTTCGATTGATTTGATTTGCCGGCGACAACAACACTTTTCTTAAGATTAGATTTCGAAAACTCCACTCAGTTTTATTTCCATGACAAATCGGTTAGCCATGATCTCGATAAATTTTTATTTAGAAGATCTCGGTTAGCTGGCAATTAAGGAGATTATGTTGCCTTTTTTTCCGCCCAAGTACTCGGGTAATTGAAGTTCACTCATGTGTGCTTTTACGGTCGCATTTTGTTCAAGTGGTGCAAAAAAACCAACCCTGTAAATATTTTTCAATTAGTGTAATAGGATAAAGTCATGTTACCAGCTACTGATGCTATTTCTTCGGGCGGGTTTTTTTTTGTTCTTCTGCAGTCTTGCTGGTACTGTATAAACGAGTGCTTGGCGCAAAATTGTTACCATTTCAAAATACATAAGTAGTACAATACTCAACACATTCGTTCCGTTTTCATCGTATGAAAATTCTAATAAAAACAGACTAGAATAATAATACTTACTAGACTTTCCTGTCCCCGAACATAATTGATTTAAAACGTTTTGTATTGTATTTATCTTTCGTTTCGTTCTGAAGCGCTTACAAAGTCAACATTTTATTCATTTTACTTGGCTTGCATAATTGATTAAGAGCACTTTCTCATTTCGTTTTCTTATAGGATGGATTGTATCAAAATAATGTCGTCGAGAATAATCAAAATGCGACAAGCACTTTTCGATCACTTAACAAAACTAAACACTCCGGGGACATGGAAACACATCACCGAACAAATTGGAATGTTTTCGTATACCGGTCTCAATGGTAAGATGAAAAAAAATTTTTTTTTTGGTTTTCTCGAATTTTCCTATGTTCTATTCTATGTTTGTATTCTTACAGAGGCTCAAGTTAAGATGCTGATTAATGAATTTCATGTTTACTTGCTTTCATCGGGACGTATTAATATGTGCGGATTGAACGACGATAATGTGGAATATGTGGCGAAAGCTATTCATACAGCCGTTACGAAAATCGGTGCCGATCAAACCAATCAATCCAATCAAAACAAGTTATAAGATTTAATTTAAATTATTCTTTTTGAGATTTCTGAACTAATCTCACCCTATATTTTGCATTTGATAGAATAGTTTAGTGTAAAATTGAGAACAGACCATTATTGACAATATAATGTATAAAAGCCCAGATTTTTTTTTTAAGATTTACACTAACTTAAAAGTATGTTATACAAAATTGAGAGATTTTACGTAATAATTCCAATAATGTCGCATTTAATGCAACTAACACAATATATTTTATTGTAACGAATGCTTTTCAGTTCAGTTCAAATTAAATAATTTTTATTAAATTAGTTGCAACCACGAAACAAGTTTTTTTTCTATTATAAAAAAAAATCGTTCGGCTTATTGATGCTTCTTCTTAACACGCATTAACATTGTTTTCTGCTCGCTAATTTTCGGAATCTATTCTGAAGTTTGTTCTTGTTTGAATTGCTTAAAAAGTTCAACGTTGTAATAATTAAAATACAGAAGAAAATTTGGTAAGTATAACGTTTAAGACGGTTTCTTTTTTTTATTAGCACAATTACGTAGAATGCTGTAAGATGTTATTGTAAGAAGTTATGACGATTTTGAATAAAAAAATATATAACTGTTGTTTAAAATCCATTTAAATGATTCTAGACTTGTTTCTTGAATATGGAGGCAGAATTCGAAATAATATTTGTCGTAGAGTTAAATGGATGTCGAATATTCATCCATTTACTGGAGCGCAAGACAAGCGACTACTCAGGACATAAAGGATAGGCGGCACAACAAAGCTATTTATAATTATGAAAAACTGGCCGAAATTAAAGCTCGGAGTAGATACCATTCAATTAAGTCATTAAAAAATTGGTGACTTTATTCATCGGGACTGGAGAACGCTTTGTGGTATGAAACCCAAATTTGATATCATTAGGTTTTGGCTAAGAACAGTGGCTTGTTATATTAATGAGAAAAAATTTCTCGAATCCTTGAGGTAGTCCCCACTAAAGATTTAAAAAAAGGGGTTACAGTGTTATTGCACGATTACCAAAGAACCCGCAAGTCTACGAATTACAACATATTTAATTATTAAAATTTCTTGTTCTCACGTAGAGTAGATTGGCTGTTTAGAGTGTTTAGTACATGTATTGATTTTGTAGAGAAAAGAAAAATATTGATATTTAGGATAATGGAAAAATGTAATTCATTGTGGAGCTCGAGCTAGAAATCACTAAAGTGAAAGCCTAACGGAATCAATTCAAATCTCCAAAAAAAAACTTCAAAATACCCTGCTGCGTTAATATTTCTTATGTTTTATGTTCGCTCAAGTCTAGTTCCTTCCGTTCATATCTGCGTTACGATTTGTGGCGGCATGGCAAGTTGATTATTCATAAACCGTGACCAGAAAAAAAACCGACAGCCCTAAACTCTACCACTCTGGAGTCTTTACTTAACCGATGAAAAGGTTGATGACTGTTATAAAGAGTCAGCAGTACTGTAACACTCCAACCAAGTCCAAGAACAAAAACAAGACGGAAAAATTAACAATTTTTATTCATGGTTTATGGCTATTGAGGAATGAGAACGGACTACCACGCAGTTGAAACGGCTCGACTATTACACACCAACCGTTCAGATAATGCGCACACCATTTTCATAGTAAGCCACCGTCTTTATTTTAAACCGCGATATCGTGTTCTTCTTTCGTTGCGACTCGCTGTAATGGATCAACCTGGAGATAACCGTAGGTAGCCAGCCATCCAGGTATCACACGGGTATACACGGAAATATGTTGTAGCTTTCTTAGCGCGTCTGATGTGGATGGTTGAATCACCAGTCAGTCACCACACCACCAGAATGCCATAACCCACCAGGAGCATTCTTCGAATACAGGGAGTGCTGCAATATGGGCTCTCAACTGTATCTGAGCGGGAAATTCATTCATTCGTAAATTGTAAAACCATAGCGTTGCTATATGGTTGGATGAATAGTTGAATTTAGGAGTGGTAATAAGACGTACTAAGATTCGGCGAACAGGTGGAAATATACAGAGAATAAGAGTGAAAAATCGTTGCCAGATTGAATGAAATTATTTTGTGCGGTTGGTTTGATGGTTCAGTATAAGTTTATCCTGAAAAATATGGTTTTTGCCAATGAATGCATTGCAGATTTAATTGAAGCACTCATTACTAAATGGACAAGATCGCAAATTACTCCTTAACTTATAAAAAAGAAATTTTAAATCATATTTCTTCTTCAAATTTTAGAAGCTCACAAGAGCACGATTGAATTAATGAAAAATATCCTAGAGTTCGTTTCTGATCCGATCAATATTAAACTTCTTGTATTAAGACGTTCAGAATTCTGATAGATTTTTAAGCGATTTATGTAATCAATTCGATATCAAATTAGACCTAAGAAATATGTAAAAATTCGTAAAAATATATGCAACGCCTTACACCCCTTAGAGGTTGAATATTAAGAAATCCTGATATCGGTTTTTAGCGATGTTGTTAAAAGGGTCATTCCATCAAAGATCACCAAAAGTGTGACCTTACTATCGTCGATTCTTTTGAAAATTTGTGTACTCGAAGAATTAGTGAAAAAAAATATAATTCCCATTTTTTGTTTCTATCTCATTTTTTTGTTAGTTATAGTATGTTAAAGATTTCGCAAAATAGATGTCCGAGTCCTCTTTGAAAATTTTGGTAATTTTTATCCTAGAATAATAAAGTAGGGCTTATTTTAAAGATTGTTGTTTAAAACCTGTCGCAATATAAAAAAAATACGAATAAAAATTATCCTTGAAAGTTTTTTCAAGGATAACGATTTTGTCCTTTATCCTTGAATATCTCAAAATGCATATCTTCAATATTTTGAATTTTTTTATATATTGTTTATTATACTGTTTTTCAAAACATATCAAAAAATTAACTAGGGATCTCAAGGGGATCGGGGTTAAAAAAATCGAAGATCATCAATAGTTCTCAATTAAGGCTAATTTACCATAGTTCTCTAATAATTTAATTCGATTTTTTTAACCCCGATCCCCTTGAGATGCCAAGTTAGTTTTTTGATATGTTTTGAAAAACAGTAAAATATACAAAATATAAAAAAAAAAATTAAAGATACACTTTTGGTGATTCTTGATGAAATGAACCTTTTTCTATAAAATAATTGAGAACCACTGATGGTCTTCGGTTTTTTGACCGCGATCCCCTTGAGATCCCAAGTTAATTTTTTGGTATGCTTTGAAAAACAGTGTAACCTACAAAATATAAAAATATTAAAGATACGCATTTTGAGATATTCAAGGATAAAGGACAAAATCGTTATCCTTGAAAAAAGTTGCAAGGATAATTTTTATTCGTATTTTTTTCCCATTGCGACAACCTTCCCCTGTAAAATAACCCCTATTTTATTATTCTAGGATAAAATTTAACCATAGATATGAATTTTCAAAGAGGACTCGGACACCTTTTTTGCGAAATTTTTAACATACTAATAACTAACAAATAAATTAGATACAAACGAAAGAATTAAATAATATTTTTTTTTTCACTAATTCTTCGAGTATATAAATTTTCAAAAGAATCGTCGATGGTAAGGTGAGAAGCACTGATGTTCTTCGATTTTTTTGACCCCGATCTCTTTCAGATCCCAAGTTAATTTTTTGGTATGTTTTGTAAAACAGTAAAACCTACAAAATATAAAAAAAAAACGTATTTTGAAATATTTAAGGATAAAGGACAATATCATTATCCTTGAAAAAAAATTCAAGGATAATTTTTATTCGTATTTATTTTATATTGCGACAACCTCCCCCTTTAAAATAAGCCCTATTTTATTATTCTAGGATAAAAATTACCAGAGATATGAATTTTCAAAGAGGACTCGGACACCATTTTTGCGAAAACTTTAACATACTATAACTAACAAAAAAATGAGATAGAAACAAAAAATTAAATTTCAATTATTTTTTTCACTTGTTCTTCAATTACAAAAATTTTCAAAAGAATCGGAGATGGTAAGGTCACACCTTTGGCGATTCTTGATGGAATGACCCAAAAGCACGTGAAAGCAAAAATAAATTCGATGTCTCATCCAGTGTTGCCAAGTATTTTTCTTGGTTGAGCACTAAAATATGAAATTTTGAGCGTTAATTTCAACTTAAAGGCACTAAAAATGTATTTTTTCATATCAATCGCAGAAATTTTCAAATAACGCGTAAGCAGTAAAACTAATTTTTGTCCGCTGAGACGCAATTTTGGGCACCAAATTTAACGCTGAAAGCACTAAATTGGCATCACTGGTCTCATCAAAACTAGGAAATGCAGCAGAATTCGCGAAAATGTGGACAACCAACCCTTTAAGGGTTGAATATCAAAAAAAAATTCCGAAATCGATTTTTTGGCTCAATTAATTCGATATCTCATCACAAATAAGAAAGATATGACAGAATTCGTGAAAACGTTGCTACCCATCAAAACACCCTGTGGCATATTTGAGGAGCTCGTGGAAGAAAAATTAACTCGATATCTGAGAAGACCTAAGAGATATGACGAAATTCGTTTGAACCGCCATTTTGCCCTATTTCCATACACCCAGGCATACATACATTGAGTTTCAACTTTCTAGCGTACGCAGTTTTGAATATAGAAAAAACACCCCACACCCCCATACCTTGCTATCTCTACCAACAACCAGCTAACCCTACATACAAAAAGTTTAAGTTTCAGCTTTATTTTGCTTTTCACTCTTTGTCACTGTGAATCGCGTCACCGTGTTGTCTCAGAATGTTCTTCAAATATGGACATAGATTTTAAAAATTAATTATTATATTGTAGTTTTATTCAATTCTTAAAGTTTTATTTAATTTCTAGGCTCCAATTCAATTTTTTTAGATTTAAGTTTTATTTTTTTTAATGATTTCTTTAATTTTAAATTTTATTTAGTATTTTAGGGTCTTATTTTATTTTTTTTATTTATGAGTTTTATTTATTTGCTTATTCAATTTAATTTTTTTTTATAGATTTTGTTTGATTTTAAGTGTTACTTAATTTTTAATTTGATTTAATATTCGAACTTCTTTTGCATAAGTTTCATTTAAATTTAAGTTTTGCTTAATTTTATGTTTTATTTAGTCTACGATTTTATTTCCTTTGCGTTTAAGTTTTATTTGAGTTTAAGTTTTACCTTATTTCATGTTTTATTTAGTTTTTAAGAGTCTTTTCCATTGCTATTATTTAAATTTAAGTCGCTTAGCTGCAATTTTATTTATGTTTTAGATTAAAGTTTCGTTTCATTTTAATTTTTACTTAACTTTATATTTTATTTAGTTATATATTTAACTTCTGATTTGGTCTGATTTCTTGGGTATGACAAACTAGTCAGGTACTGCAGGGAATTGGAGTGTTTCTGAGGTGATGGAATAGCCCACGATGACCAGAAGGGATCGCAATGGGCCCGTTTGGCGCCTAGTGAGCGCGGTGGTTTTAGCGCTGCGCCCCTTCTTAAACCTAAACCTTGGTCTGATTTTGAGATTTAAATAGTTGCTAGTCTTCGATTTGAATTTTGTAGGTTTATGTTTAATTTGATTTTAAGTTGTATTTAGTCTTAATAATCCTTTTTTATTTTTTTTATGGATGAGTCTTATTTAAATTTAATTTTTCATTAATTTGGAGTTTTATTTATTTGCCAGGCTTCAATAAAATTTTTTTTTTTGATTTTATGTTTTACTTAGTTTTAAGTTTTATTTAGTCTTAAGGATCTGTGGGAAAAAAAATATTGGTGGTGCTGGTGAAGGGGGTGATGGTGGGAGGGGGAGGAACGAAAGAATTCCGATTTTTATTTCTCGAAAACCGCAAAGCATAGAAAGCTAAAAATTGACGACTATTTAGAGTCACTATAGAAGTATCCTAGAAAAAGGAAATTTTTGTTAGGGGTAGCACTGTACAGGGGTGGGGGTGGCTTTTCATGAATTTCGTTATATCTTTTAGACATGTCGAGTTATCAAATTAATTTTACTTCTTTGGGCTCTTTATATAAGCACCTAGAAACATTTTTTCAACTTTTTCGATATGCAACCCCTAAGGAGGTGTAATGTGCCCGATTTCTTCGATATTAAACCACCGGGGGGTGTAAGGTATTTTGCAAGTTTTCACGAATTCCGAAAGTCTTTTCCGTTTAATGAGTACGAATTCGCTTTTACTTCTATTGAATCTTCTATTGGAAAAAAAAATACGTGAATAAATAAAAAAAATCTGCCAACAGTCTGGGCGCAACTTCATTATTTTTTGGGTAGAAGTCCGAAACGTGTTTAATACTGAGATGTGGTGTAGGTCACTATGTGACTGATAACCTAAAGAATAACCTGGATGTTATTTGGAACGTTATTTTTTAGGTTATCAGTCGCATATTGACCTACACCGCATCTCAGTGTTAAACATGTTTCGGACTTTTACCCAAAAAATAATAAAGTTGGGCCCAGACTGTTGGCAGGTTTTTATTTTTAAGTTTCATTTCATATTAAGTTTTACTTGGTTTCAATTTTTATTGACTTTTGGATATAATTGTATTTTCTTGTGTACGTGTTTATATAAATTTAAGTCTTGTCCAATTTTGAGTTTTTTTTATTTATTTTTATTTGATTTTAAGTTTTATTTGGTTTTAAGTTTTATTTAGTTTTGAAGGATCTTATTTTACATAGCATAACATGAATTTAATTCAATTTTTAAAAATAGTTCGTACAATTAACTACAATTTCAGTGATCAGATCTTACATCTTTGCATCTGTAGTTACAATTTGAATTTTTACTAAAATTAGTTCTTTGTTTATTATATTAATAACAAGGATCTTATTTTATTTTTTCGTGAATGATTTTTTTTAATTTAAGTTTTGCTAAATTTTTGGTTTTATTTAGTTCCTGGGCTCCAATTTAATTTTTTTTTATTTGATTTTGAGTTTTAATTAATTTAGTTTTAATTAGTTTTTATGGATCTAATTTTTTTTGCTTATGCTTGAGTTTTATTTCAATTTAAATTTTTTTTTTATATTTAAGAAATTCCGTAAAAAATAGACGATTACATTAAGAGACAGCATTATCGAAATTGCATACAGTTTAGTACAAGCTTTAGAAATATAAATCTACAATAAAAGAACTGCATCCACTAAAAATGTATGGCGTAATCTAGGTGCTACTAATTTTGAAAATTTTAAAACTAAGAACTACCTTTATGCAAATTATCTTGAAGATTTCTTTTACAAAACCACGGCAATTATTAAATATATCAATTTTTGGGAAATTACCCGGTATATTTCTTTGGTAATTTACCTATCTTTCTAACCGACAATATTTAGATGTGTTACAGAATACTACAGGATTTATTTATTCAAATCGTTGTATAAATTTAGATATGATTAGAGCTGGATTAAATCAATGGTTTTTGAAAGTCTGATCGATGCAGTAAATTAGAATAGAAATTCGTAAAAAACTGGATTATTATCTTTATCAATTGTTGAAAAGTTACCCGATATTTTCTCTAGTAATTACCTATCTCTCTAACCAGAAATATTTCTATGATTATTAAATTTTACGCCGTATTACAGTATACTGCAGCATTTTTTTATAGCTTGATAAGATCTGGATTAAAACGATGTTCTTTGGGAGTCTGATCGATCCAGCAAATCAGAATTGAAATCAGTTTGAAACTGGATTGACTCCAAGCTAATAGTAGATTTGAATAATCAATTTCATATTAGATTGTGTCTTCTCTCGATCGCAATATTTAAATGATGTAATTTTCCAATAGAAGGAAATTGTTCAATGAAATATCGACAGTATTTAAGCTGAATGTTGGCTTATGAGGAAGTCTTTCTTTAACTACTGTTCTAGGTATATCTAGACGTGATATTTTGGCCTGTTTGTGCTATCAATTGTCCTAAGAGTTGCCTGTCAGAAGGCAAGAATGAGGGATGTCCTGGCAAGAACTAGTAGACTTGTTTTGAACCATACCCAGAACCAGGTTTGGACAATGTTCACTTTTTTGGCAGCAAGTGAAAGCTCCGGGCCATTTTTACCACTCATGGTTGTCAGCATGTCTGAAATCAGAAAACCGAAGAAATTAATTTTCAAAAAAAATCCGACAAAATCGATGAAAATTTTTCGAAGGGTTTTTCAAAAATGAGATCAATGATCGTGAGAAAATCACCGATCACATTAACCAAAAATTCCTCGAAGTAATGATTTGAGAAAGGTGCGATATTGGCTCAATGAATAGCAAAAATACTTGAAGGTGAGAATGCGTGACATGCTTCAATTCATTTTCATCGTATCATACCTCATACCTGGTGTGTACCTGTTTCGTGTTCTTCAAATTTCAATGCTTTCGGAGTGGCACTGCCATACCAGTTAACTTACCACTTGGAGTGTTGTTAGTATACGATGATGGTATTACCTTTATGCTTCGACTCGGACTTATAAGACTTTTGACTCTCAATCGAATCGAATCCAGTCGCGAGCACCAGCAGCAGTTAGCCCACCTGAGCGTTTCATGTTTGCTTTGCTCGGAGATCGGCTAATTGAGAAGTGCACCGTCGCGTCGTGGTAGACCACCACCTGGTGAAAGACGGTGTAAAAAAACGTTAGAAAAAAAAAACCAACAACGGCGAGAGAACGAGGAGAGTTTTACCTTTACGAATGTGGAAAAAATACCGACAACAACTTTGAAAGTGAACTCTAATTCAGGTATGAGCGCACAGGTAAATCGCACGCTTAAGACAAATTTCGAAGTCAGCTGTCCGATCAGTGATGATCTGTTCTTGATACAACTCGCACTATTTTTTGAATATCGTCCGGTTTTTCGTCTTTTACGTTGTTCGATTAGCTCGGTTCTGTGTTAATTTCGAATCGATTTTTTTTTTAACATCACCGCGAATTATTTAATTTTCCATGTTCTTGTTCGATTCAAGTACGTAGTATGGAAAAAGTATTAAGGTGCTTCAGATGCGCGCGATCAATATTCTTTAATTCAGCTCAACAATCGGATTAGATGTGAGTCGTGCAAAAAAAAGTGTCGGTAAATAATCACTTTCAGTTTTAGTAATTTACAAGAAGAGAAGAATGTCGGGAAGGTAAAAAAAAAATTATAAAAAAATTATAAAAAAAATATAAAGAGTTCTGTGAGTGATTAATTGATCAAGGTAAAAAAAATATAGCAAGAGTACCGAAAAAAATTTAAGGTGTATGCATGTTCGCGAATTAAATAATACAAGAAAAAAAAATTAAAAGTGGTTGTGCTAAATTTGGTAACATCCTCGTTCTTTTGTATGGATTACGATCTTGAAATATGGTTTGTATATTTTGTTGTTATTATTTTGATGGCTTGAATTTATGATTATGTAGTCGGAAGAAGTAAGGAAGTGATCAATGATTGACTACTTGTCACTAACGATCGATGCCTGGAAAAGTGAATATTATTCTTATTCAAATTGGTCAAAATATTGTTTCTTAAAAAAAATGCAATTTGTATCTTTTAATTTGCGCTCTTTGCTACTGGTTGCCTTTTAAGACGCAACATGACGGCAGGATGTATAGACAGGGAGCGCAGCATTTGAGAATGTTAGATGACAGGCTCGATGTTTTGGTTGTGTGTCAAAATAATTTTGACCACGTCAAATCTTTTTTTGAAGTATTTTCTAATTATTAAAGACACTCCTATTTGAATAATACCAAATTTCGTAACTGCGTCTAGATTTAATATTAATAACATTCTCGTTATTATAGTTGTTTTGTTTTAAAAGTTGCTGAACTTTAATAAGTCACGACTTAAAAGTAAAACACTCGTCAGATAGTACGTAGGTCTACAAAAGTTACGTATACATTTTATAAGCACACTTACAACGTAACGGTATGCATTAAAACCAAAAGGCTTTTAAAATCGGCTAAGAGGTCTCCGAATATTGTGTAATATTACAAAACGTACATAACATTACCGTCTTAACGAGTAACGATTTTAATGAATGTAGAAATCTACTGCGGAATTCAAGCATGGAAACAAAACCAAGATGAGAATTTTATTCGGTGATCTTGATGAAGAATCTGAAGAAGCGGTTTTGATGTTCTTCTTGTGTTTGTTTCCTCATTAGACTGTTGTGAACATTCAAATGTTGATTAATAACGATTATTCCTTTTACCGTAGAAAATTATATTAACTTTTCGATCACAGTTCCTCGACCAGTGGGTTGTTGTACGCGATAAGCTACTTAATTATTATCCGGTTTCGATCTGCACTATCAAATTATCATTAAAACTCATATCGCGTTTTTTTTTTGGGAGGAAATTTCAACAGTCTAGACCCCTTTTGTTCAATAATTTATATATTTGGTTTTTTTTTTATTCGACAGCAATATTTATTACGTGATAATTTTATAGATTTATTCTACGCATTTAATGCTGATGACTGTTGATCGATTTATAGCATGAAGGTTCTATAAAAGTTTTAGTCGTAGTGCGATCATTTTTTGGTTGACTTTTCCTTGACTGATCCTCACTTGGTGAACAAAAGAACTTAAATTGTAAAGTCTTTAACTAAATCCCAGGAATGTTTAATGATATGATTTAGTGGTTCTTAAAAAAGTTATTAACCGTAAAAAAATTGTTTAACTATCTTTTCTAACAGACGAGTATCAAGATCAGTATGGCGATCTTCATAAAATTGATCAGTTCGTTGACTCTGGATTTTGTGAGCTAAATGTAATTTTGTTTTCCAAAAATTATTTTTGTGTTTAAGTTATTTTCCCCATTTTCATCTTAATACGATCGAAAAAACCGCAGGCTAACTTGTGCGATCGCGGAAAAAAAAATCATGATAAGGTGTTTCTTGTAGTTATTACAAATAGACACATTTTTCAAAACAAACGCTTAGAAAGTCGTCAATTTTTCGAGATACCTTCATATGTGGGATTGCGATGTTCTTGCTTTCGTAGTACATAGCTACATACATCGGGTATGATTTTAAAGAATTGTTTCATTAATTGTCTATAATTTATTGAAACTTGTTGAATTGTGGCCGTAATAGGTCTGCCATTACAATTATTTTCTTGATTGAACGCATGACTTGATGACTTTGAACTTTTTTTTTTTACCAGAGAATGAAATGATATAATTTTCGATTTTATTTCGTTAGAATTTTTTTTTTGCTCTCTCAAATACGAAATTTAAGAATGAAACTGGGATTTATGATTCAGCATCAAAATTTCATTTCTATAAAGGTTTGCGCTATAAAATCGAACGAATATGTTTTTAGTATCGATTTTTATCATGATGTAGTGAGCTGTTTTTTTCCTTCGTCCGTTTGCATTTTATGAGTAATTAAACATTAATATCCAGTTATATTTTTCTAATTTATTTTCCTATTAGATTAGTTATTTGTTAATAACGTATCTTGAAGGTATATTTTGGGACTAATTTTAGGCTGGATTTAATATTTTTATTGGCCATTTAGAGGTTAGTAACTTCGGAAGGAAATCGCGTAAAACGAGATTTAATTTCACCTTTTGTAATGTAAATGCGAACGATATCGATTATCTGTTTTTTTTGGCGGGTAAAAAATTTTCAGGTATAGTCGCCGATGACAGCTTAATACTTTATTGGGTATAAAAAAAGTGGAACAACACAAATCTACAGCAGAATAACGAGCTTATTCCATTTCACGTTTACTATCCCAGTCATACCAACGTTTGGTAAATAACCATTGGTCGACCTGCGACGTCGCGCCGACGTCTAGACGACGTTGTCGTGCCAACTAATTTAATTCAAATAATAGCACGCTTATTGTTAGGGTATATATGAACAGCAACCCTGCCCTGACAATAACAATAGGTTATCTATGCAATTTTTAAGTGGTTTTAAAACCAATCAGTTATTTTATTAATTTTTTCTACAAAAATTGGTTGCAAAAGAACTACTTTTTGTACAATACATTTTTGAACCTACATTATTTCTAGCTTAACATATGCGACTAGAGAATAATTTTATTGCAGTTATTTTTAAATTAAATGTAGAATATTGAAAATATAATAAATATTATTATTTTGAAACCACTTTTTAATAACAAATCCATGCTTGCGACTTGTTTTCGGAAATGATTTGAAAAGGATCCCAACCAAAGTACTTTATAAAGGCCTATTTACACGGCGATAGTTTTATATGAAAGTACTATCGTGCGCGATAGTCTGATGTACTTGTATATACGACGTGATAGTAAAGCGATGCAACAGTAGACTATCTAATGTCATCTTGATGTTCATTTGACAAGTTGATGTCACAAAAAAGTATCGTGAAAGTGTAAAAATCGCGATAGTTGGGTTTGCACGGCGATAGTTAGCGCGAGAGTTTCGTAAATTTCGTAATAGTGCTATCATCTCTCTAGTCAAACATAATATGTGGTGCGATAGTGCTATCAAGGTAGTGCGAAAGCAACTATCATGTAGTTTACACGATTAGAGTTGTTACGATAGTATTTATCATGACATCAGCTATCGCAAAAACTATCACCGTGTAAACAACGCTTAATACATAAATGTTACGAAATAATCACCCGAAAAACTTCCAAGTTGCTGTTTATACATGAAAGTTATTGAAATAAGTTTTGAGTCTTATTCGTAATAAAAATAGGTACGAATAGTAATTAGTTCCTAGTTTTGATCAAAATTTCCCTAATAACTTATCAGTTAAACTGACCAGAAAGTTGCCCATACAACTTTTCGGTCATAGTCTCAATTTTAAAATTCTGATAATTTCTTCCTTTTTTAACTAAAATATCGTATCGACTTAGCATTTATAAAACTGGAATTATATGACAGTTGTATCTGGGTGGTTGCGCGGTACTGGTTACAACTTTAAAGTTATCTATCCCGTGTTAGTTGAAATATTCAATTTTAAACCATTAGAATTTATATTTTAAGTTTTCAATAAATTATAATTACATTTAGGCATTAAAGCTAATATTGTAATTTTTTTAATGCTATATAAATCAAATAATAAATAATAAATAATAAATAAATATTAGTGAAAAATATCAATGTGCTGTAAATATCAAAACCATACTGTTAAGTTATATTATGTAAAAAATCTTGATTTCTTTTAGAGAATTTTCACTAAAAACTTGAATTAAACTGCTGTCTGTTCTCAAAATTATTAAAACGAATCTAATAAATAAATCCTTTTACGATTTTCCGTTTGTCTGCATGTTCTAGTTTTAAGATATAAAACTTGAAGCATAGTGTCCGGTTTTTAGTCTCTCCCTTGCTTTTGTTTATACCCAGCAGACCAAAAACACAGAAATCCGTCAGAATTCCGATGGAAAGTTCTTTAAATAGTCGGAATTCCGGACTAGAAAACCAAGCGATTTCAGAAAGATTTTCATATGGCGAGGATGATGCTGTTCCGTGGGATTTCTTTTACCGAAATCTTTGAGAAATGTCCGGAGCATTTTCCAAAGCTTTTTCCCCATCCGATAGCTTATTCAATTTTAACTTTGATCATTTTTATCAAGTTTGATGTAAAGAAACATAGAGTCTGCAGAATTTTCTGCAATTATAATCGATTGTGCAAAAATTCTACTGATCCTGCATTTTTTGCGTCAGAACGGACAAGACAGCGAATTACTTTTTATTTTAGAAGAATTTTTAATTACGTATTTCTCAGCACAAGGATTTTTTTCTTGTAATGCATTATACGTTAAGTTGATAATACTAAAAGCTGTTCTTATGAATACTTTTGCAATTAGAAAATTTAAAAAACAGAACGACTTTTTAAAAATCAAAATAAAGATACAAAAGTCGAGGGTTTCCCCTTTATTATTTTGGTATAGAATTAAAAAAAAATTCTAATGGAATTTACTCAGAGTTTTCCACGATATGTCCGGATGTCGGCAAGTTCTTTTGGAATTCTGCCTGATAATTCCATTAAATTCCTATTGCTTTTCCTCATGGAATTATCTCTAAATTTTCCGAATGAAATCGTCTGGACACTTCTGTCTCACGTTCCCCTATATCAGAAGTAGCTCGGAACTTTCCGAGGATATCAGAACATTCCGCTTTATTGGTCTGCTGGGTAGTTTCTATTGATGTCTGATAAGAGTTCCATATTTTCGAGAGTTACTTTATTGGCACAACAAATTTCTTTAAATTATGTTACTGTACTAATTTTTAATAAGAAAGTATTTTTATTTGTTGACACCTTTATTGTCACTTGCCTGCAATATTGATGCTGGAATTGGTATTAAAAAAGAGTTTAGCGAGTATTTTTTTTGTTTTTAAACAAAATTAGGTGGGTGGAGGAATAAAAAACGTGATACCTTTATATTAACATATCATCTTTAATTTTTTAGCATCATCACTGCCACTTAATAGTCTTGATCACGTAACTCCAGCTTTCTATATAGTTTCTAGCAGCACTTACTTAAGTATATTATCGCATCCAGCTAAAAATGTTTTAAAAATATTAATGTAAAATACGCTAGTACCTACATATTAGTTGCAATTTTTTACTTTCCAGTATAAACCGTTCCTTAAGTATACAAATCTTTTTTTTTACTTTAATTTTTAAAAAATTAACTTTTTTAATCATTCGCTAAGAACACCTTAGATCTTTCCAACGAACCTCCTAACTATGATGACCAAATAAACATTATTCAGTTAACAGTTTCATAGACTTTTGTCTTTAATGGTAGGTAGGTATATTTTATAATTATTAATAATAATAATAAAACTTATTTGTCTGATTTCACAACCGTATACTATAGACTATTCTAGCAACCTTCAAAATTAAATGGGAAATTGGTTTGAGGAACGTAATTTTAAAGTCTCACAATTCATTCTTGGTTCTGTAAAATGTTTGCTTTTACATACAAATTCCACTCAAAATTAGCTGTTTAAAGTCCTTGATTCCTCAGCTTTTTAGTGGGTTTGTTGCTTAAGACAAAAACATAGATATGTAATTAAATTTTTTTGAAAAAAAATAAAAATAAAAATATGATTCTCTCCCACAAACAACCATTACGACTTAATCAAGTTTCGAAAGAGGTTGAATTTTTTTTCTAAAATCCATTGAACAATTTTTTTTCTTAGGAATTGCCCAAAAAATACTAGTTCCTGTAAAATAATTAAATACTTCTGCTTTTGCTTCAATAGTTCGACTTCAATAATTAGTTTTAATTTTTAACGTTAACGCATTAACGGTAAGGGATTTTTTTTAGGTACATTAGTAGTTATTGATATTTTTCTTCACTTAACATATGGACAGTAAAATTATGAATTTACCTACCCTATGCTTTACAAGAAAACAAATATTTTTGTAAAAAAAAAATTGTTTAAAAAACTTGTTGGGTTTTTCATTTGCTCGAATGTTTTTTTATCACAACTAGTAAGTGACTTTAAGCTTGTGGGTAATTAAATTTTTTAAATATTTTTGCTTTTTTAAACCCTTCAGTCAAATTTGAACTACTCCATAAAACTGAAATTTAACTGAACCCTGTTACGGGAAGAACTACACGAAAATGACAAAATAGAAACAGTTTAATTAGTAAATTTCACAAATGGTTTCCAAATTATTGCATTATGCTTATTTGGTTTTTAGTCAAATGTTGTCAACGATTTTTTTTCCCCACCAGACCTAAACTAAACGTGTACCTACATATGTGTATCACTTACAGACAACAGAAAAATAAAGTACCCACCCAACCTACTTTTCAATTTTACGTAATTTTATTTTTGCGTAAAATTCGATGAAAAATCGTAAAATCATTCAACTAAAGTGTAACAATCGTATTGAACTAGGTGTTTTCACTTTCACAATATTCAAGATGAATTTTTTTCCGTCTAATGCTCTTACTGGAAATTATTCAACATCTTTAAGTAGTCGAACAGTTTGTTGCAAATGAAAATTAAGAAGATCGGATGATTATTTACGAATTTACGAGTATTTGATATTAAAGAGTTTTTTTTTTTTGCATAAAACCGAAAGTCCAAATAATCAATCATATGAAATATGTGAATTTAATCTTTTATCAATATTTGAAAGTGAGATTTCTTTTGTTTGCCGGTTAAGACATTGATGTTTGGTCAGTTAGTTGAACTGTGGAAATCAATCTTTGAGGAGTGGTATGGGCAATTAAATCAGGTTCAAATTTCTAAATTTCTATTTGTATTTAGGTAATGTTGGTACATCTTGGAGCTCAAGGACGATGAAGTAAAAATTTCTGCACAGGAAAGATTCGAAAGAGGCGAATAGAATAGATTACAAGGAATAATATTGTTGAAGCAGCTTGCTATGAACAATAATGCTAAATATAATTACGAAAAATTAAAAAAAAATTTTTTTTTTGGAACTATTCCATATTATTTGGCACTGAAGTTTTCGTAATCTGTAATTTTTGACATATGTATTCGTAAGCCAAGAAAAATCTTAAATTTGTTTGGCTTACATTTCTCTTCAAGTGACAGGTGTTAATTTTCAAGTATACACCGTTCCTGAGATTGAAAAAACACTTCCTCCTTCAGCATCGTGTTACCCACCTTACACAGTTTTTACTGGTTGGGGCTACCTTCTGTATAAATTTCACGATACTAGAATACCTCATGTGATTTCGAAAAAAAGAATTATAATTTCTGATGCCATGTTCCACTCCCTTTCCCTCAAAACTTTTAGGTTTATAAAATTCCCTAGTACCTCCTTTTTTTAAGCCGCAAAAATGCAATAAAGTAATAAAGCAAAATTACAGCTCGTCATTCTCAGCCGTTCATAAAATTTCAAATTTTGGTTGCCTTTAATTAAGCTTTTGAAATCCTTCAAATGAGTATATTAATTTTTGCGATTTTGGTTGTTACTATTTAAAACTCATGACATTCTACAGTTTGCAAAATCTTAGTTTTACTTTTAAAACTACTGGCTAACGCAAGCAATATTTGTTTAGTCATCATCAATGGCGCGACAGTGCAAATCGAGCCCTGGCCTCCTGCAAATATTTGTATGGTATAGGTAATAAAATCAAGGTACTTTTTCGAGTAGATATTTGTATGGTAGCTACTCGAAAAAGTACCTTGATATAATTTCGTTTGGAAACCAACGTTGAAATGGAGAAAAAATATATAGTGTGCAAAATTTTAAATTCCTACTGTCTTACGGGTTCTCTTGTAATCGTTCAATTAGTGTGGCCACTGTTTTAAGGACTTTCGAATGGAAGCCAACGCGAAGAAAAACAGTAATTTTTCTTATTAATACGCCGAGTACGGTACACAAGTTAATCGCATAAAATTGCATTATCATAGCACAATGCGTTCTTGAGTTATAACGAATCCGGGTCAATATCTGCACAATTTTTTTCAAAGCATTTGTATGCTTGATACTTCTTTCAGTTCTCGATCATTACTATGGAAGGACTATAGATCGGAAGGACTATAGATCGGAAGGACTATAGATCGGATCATTTTGGAAACAGTAAGAAAGAATCAATAAGCCCACTGCATCTTTGCGAAGAAGAGATGTTTGTAATTTCTTCACCCAGTCGGGGTAATTCCGGAACCCGAACTTCGCAAGAAAAAACCTTGTTATATTATGTAGTGAATTCAATCTCTTGAATCAAGACAATCGAATTTATCAACAAAATAGGTTAATACTAGTATAATCCATACAACGATCATAAATTCGATTTGAATTCAAGTTCTAGCAATTCCCGATCCGTTCAGCTTAAATTAAAGAAAAGATTAACTAAGAAACTGCATTGCGGTATAAACGTAACAAGTAAGCAAAATCATAAACTTAATTTCACAGTTGATAGCCGAAATCGATATGCCGTTAATTTTATTTAATTAAAAACTGAAGTTAAAAAGCCTGAAGTGTGTTCTGAAGAGCAACAGTTGTCTAAATTATAAGACAAGTCGAATAAAAAATCAAATCAAATTGGCAATGAATAGGAAGCTAACTCTTAAACTATGGAATATTATGATATTGAAAAAATTACAAAGTGAACAATTTTCTAGTTCTTTAAGATACTTCCATGAGAAATGGACAAGTCGGCGTGGCATTCGATAACTTTGTTTCATCGTGAAATCGATTTTTTTTTAAATTATTGATCATAGAATTTGCATTTGATGTTAATATGCTGAAAGGAAAGTAAAAATTGCAGTATAATAAATTTGGACTCCTGTGGATAATATTCCAAGAATCAGCGATATCTTTGGTTGTTCTTATGAGATCTATTAAAATAATGACTTTGTTCAATCTTATTTTCGAATGATCGCGGGAAGGATCTGAAGAAGACTCTGCTCCATAGTTTGTTTGTCTCAATCAGCGGTGAAATTTGCACAGGTTATTCTGTCAAGAATTTCTAGGTTAATGGAACCAGCCAAAGAAATAATTTTTCCGACGTACTGTAAAAAAAACCTACATAGTCAAGCTAGTATCTGCCATAAAAAGTATTCGTTATTTGCATTAACATAATTTCATTTCGGTTAATTTTGTTTATCCTTCATTGACTCTATCAACCGTGCCATAATTAGCACTTCCCTGTAGTGCTAATTGATAAAGAATGCCGTGCACATTGAAAAGTAAATATGAGTAAATTGCCTGTATGAAAAATATCATAAAATATTAATATCTGTGCGCACATATGCCTGTCATGTTAGCTCTTTTTTGTGCCTTTAATACGGAAATCCATTACCAGATTTCAGCCATACCAGCCATAATAATTGTTAAAAGTGTTTGCATCCAGGTTATTTGCCTAGAGTTTTTAATTGCTTTCTCACGAATTAAATCATATCAAGTCGAACACGTTGCTGTACAATAGTAATTATAATAATTAATAAAAAAAATATATTTCCAAGGAAAAAAAACCTTTAGATCTTTGTCTTGATTTTTTTTTACCGATTTAACATGTATTTCATAATTTTCAATAATTCGGAACAAAATCGAGATATTTTAGTAGTAAAAAAAAGAACCGGTCGCTTTCGATTATGAAAATTTTAAGTGCGTTAACATTGGAACTAGACAACCGTCAAATCAAAACTTTGTCATTGAAAATCAATAATCGATGAAATTTACATAATTTCATCTCAATCAATTCGTCGAGTATGTGTCTGTAGGTATAATTAACAAGTCGATATAGCAATTTACTATAAAAACATTTGCATAATGTAACATGCTGGAAACGTTTAATTTCGGCTTCTGGCATAATAACCCAGTTAAATTAGTCGAATTTAATCGAAAAGTTGTTACTAACTTCAATTATTAACACAATCATAGATCATGATTTCAATACTACTATTTAAACTGTACACGGCTATAACGCTGCCGGATAGGAATAAATTTTGAATTTTACTTTTTAATCGGAATAAATGGAGCTCATTTTGCAAATTAATAACATACTCGTATGTAGGTATTATAATTACCCTAGTTTTAATTTACAATATTGTTTACTTCTTGTTATAGGTGAACGGGTTTTTTATTACTTTATTATTTTAATAATAAAGTATTTATGAATAATTTAGAAAAAGACACTCGGAAAGTTATTTAGATTCACAATTTTTTTCTAAACTTTGACATTTTCGTGTCATTTTACAGATTTTATCTTTTATAAACAAAAGAAGAATTTCATTTAGAAACAATACGAATCAAAAAGTTTTGCAGAAAAAAGAAAAATTCAATTAATATTTGCCAATCTAGAATATAGGACGAAAGTTTTCATTGAACATAAAATAAAAGAAAATAAAACAATGGTCTATTATAATTTAAATTTTCTATTATTGACGAAAAGAAAAGAAAAGAAAATAATTATTGAGGTTAGGTGTAAATTAGGTGTTGTTTAAACTTAGATGTAAATGAAATGGGTTGGAATAGAAAAAAGAACATCAATCAATCGGTATTTGTTTAACGAAAACTAAATTCCTTCAAAAGAAACTTTCATCAACAACTCTCTTATCTTTCATCAACCTGATTAAATTTCATCAATAAGAAACTGATGATGCTAACAACCAAAATTGATTTAAATATGACGTGAACTTCATTGTATGTATGTAAGAGCAATACACTACGGTGTAAACTCTAGCTTGTTACAATTCGTGGAAATGAATTTTAGTTCAAGAACACACATGTGGAACAATCCTTAGCAATAATATTAGCAGTAAGGATGTTTATCGAAATTGTATTTATTACTCTCTCTGATGATTCAAATGCAACCCGATGATGATGATCTTTCAGACCTAGTTCAACACCTAGTCCAAAAACTAACCATAGCTCAGCGGTAAGTTCAGTTTAAGTTTATTTTATTCAGTACTGAACATGCCAAAGTACTACTTCGGTATTACAGTTCACAGATATAGATATAGATATAGATAGGTAGATCTATACCTACTACGCTTTTAGTGAAGTTCATTTCGAGTTCTTGGTCAATGACTATAAACAACATCTATTTGGTGCTACTCACTTTTTCTGATAGTCAATGATGCAAAAATTATGTTTCTGTTTTCTATAGTACATAATGTACAAATGTGTAATGTTTTACTTATTCCTACCAGGATTTGATATTAGTATCGCACCAGTTTGAATATAGTACTCCTACACTCATAATGTATTAATTTTTGCATTCAGTACTAATGCAGTACTGATACAATACTAATTTTACGAATTCGCAAATGGCAAGTTATGTTAAGTCTCATTTGCATAAACTCGTAGTTACGCTTAACCACGGTCCAAGAATAATTGAATTTAATGTATTTTATAATAATTCTAATCAAATGACATCGTACTCTGACTATATATATATATAGTTTTAGCGTAGATAAAATTCAAGTAATCAAGAAAACTCAGGTATTTTCACAATTTCTGAACCCGAAATCAATTAATGTAGGTACTTAACTTATAGGTATTAAAGGATTATTGAATTTCCTTTTTTCTTCGGGGTATTACGAAATATTCTAGCGGTGGAAAGTGAGGAAATAGTGACTTAAGAAGAGAACGGAGTACAAGAAGCTCACATCAATACAACAAATCTGTTCGGGGTACTTTAGAGAAATTTGTGGGGTAATTCATGCACTTCACATTGAAGAAAGAAATTCACAGTGCAATTTAATAGACTTCCCGGAAGTAATAATGGTACACCCAGAGAAAAATAGTTATTTTTTTGATAACCCGTAGCTGTTGATTTCATGAAGTTGTCATTTTTACATAATGTGCCAACAATATTACAAATTAATGTTAATTTTACTGTAAATGCAGTTCTTGTTATTAATTATTTTTTTTTTTTGCAATGAAACATAAAAATTTTAATTGTCAAAAAAAAAAAAAATATTATAGATAATGAATCAAATCATAAAAGTTACTATTTTGTATGGAGCTCCACTAATCATTGGTGAAAATTACAACTACTCGTTGTAATTTTACTATGGACAATCATCTCGTTTTATGTTACTCGCCGTAAGATGTACAACCATTTATCAAATCAACATGCTACCACATCACAGAAACAACTTAGCAGTGATTTTAACCTTTGAAGTGAAATTTATATTTGACGTCGTTGATTCTATTCCCAAATTGTAAACTACACCGTATGTTGTTACATTTGTTGGTATCAAAGCCTAAGTAAAATTTTAGGAAATGCTCATTTTTCGATATACATATATTTCTTTTTGATCGCTTGATCGCTAAACGCGTTGTGTTCTGGACGTGTTCATTACGGATAAGTTCCATTTCGAGTTTTTACTATGCGCCAAGTGCCAAAATGGAAGACAAATTTAATTTAAATCTTAACATTGATCATTTAATAGTCAATATTACAAGTGCAATCGGTGAATAAAATCAGGAAATACCCATTCAAATCGAAACCGATCAATTAATTATTGACAGTGCAGTATTCGCTATTGTAAGTTGGTTTAATTTGTCTACATCCCCGTCATGCAAAGAAGTTGTATACAAGGGAACTGTTTTCAAAAATAATGTTTATATTGCTAAAATTAAACAAATGAAAAAAGATTGTTTCAAATTAAGAATATAATAGTCCAAAAGAATACTGAAAATATAATTTTCATATGTAAAGAATATAAGATAATTTCTTTCGATTTCAATTTTTATTCTTATGGTTCTTGATCTCTAAAAAGTTGTAAATGAAGTAACTGTATTATGCTCAGATACTACGAATCCCCCAATACATATAAATTTTAATGGCAAACATATGTTTCGAATCAAGACTTTATAATGAAAAATTATATACTTTTTTTTATTAAGGAAAATGATTGGTTAAATTTAAGAACACAGTGGGTCAAAGAATACTGAAGAAATGAAAGCCATCTGTAAACCCTGCTACAAATTGTAATCAATAAATATAATCTATAAATTAATCAAGTTGTTTCTTTATTTCAATTACTATAATCCTAATACTCTCTTCGAAGAAATTACAAAAAGCACCTACACTCTTGAAAGAACCACATCGTTGTAGATATAACAATCATTTCCAGTATAATTGAGATAACAATATATTCTATTAAATGTCTTACTTTTCCTGTAAAAAATACAAAAAGGCTATAAAACTAACATGCTGTGGTTGTAAAACTTACGACTCCGATTTATGAACTGTATAATGTTTGTTGTCGAAGTTATGAATTATCGTTATTATTAATACCGATTTTATTGTAAACTTTACAACTTTAAGCCACAGATTCTACAGTGCCAATTGTCAATAGGATGATGAACAATTTCACAGTAGAATTCTGTCAATTTCGCTGCCTCGTAGAAGTCTACAACATTTTCAATTCTACAACAAGTGTGCTGTAAAATTGACAGTTTTACATGGGTTTTTCTCTGGGTGTACCAAACAAGAATATTGGAATTTAAATACCTCCGTCATTTATATCATGCATATCGCTCCAGACCTTATTATCCGAGAAAACTAGTTATAATTTCAGCAGATGTGCCAAGATACTGAAAAACAGAAAGTACTGAATACGCTTAGAATACTAAAATTTCGATTCTCGATACTCATTTCGAAAAGACAAGTTTAATTATTTTCAAACTATATTATCAGTACTGATACAGTTTTGGTGTAGTGTTTATCTCAGTATTATTTGCTGCAGTACTTAATATTGGTGTTGTTTCGCAACAGCCTGAATTCATTTTCATGGCAGACATTAGAACTGAACTGAGTACTCAACTTCAATTTAGTGTAGAGCTCGAACATTACTTTTAAATTTGTTTTTAGTATCATAATTAAAACGCTAGTTTAGCTAAAAGAAAATTAGGGTGTTTCCACTTTATTAACTCAAAAAACTCGACCTGAACAAGATAGCACCATGATATTCTGATCATTAATTAAGGGAACAAAATATCTACATAAATGGTGTCTTGGTAGTCTTTTTTGTCGCAAATTCGTTAATTAAAAAAGAAACTATCACATAATTTAATTTTTCTTAACTAAGTCCTCAAACGAGTAAAAACCTAAAGTTACTCCGAAAAGTTAGATATTTTTTTTTTAATAGAAACCAAAAATAGAGTCTAAAAACCAAATGAAATCTATTCTAGCATGTCTAAGCGGTGACTAAATTTTTGTAAATCTCTCAATTTAAAAAAATTAATATCTACTTATCTTCGACGTTTGTTGTCTAATTTCATGGTTTCAATTTGATGGTCTTATCTTGTTCAGTTCTCGAGATATTTGAGAATAACAACTAAAGGTTTGTTTTTTCGTTTAAAAAAAAGTAATAAAGAATAAATCTAAAATAAGAATATTTGTTTTCGAAGCAAAATTAGCCTTCTTTTAGGACTAGAAAATAAAACCAGTTGAAAATGTCTAGACTCCAATACAAATATATCTGATTTGACTAACCTATTTATGAATGAAATTTAAACTTTCTAGCTTCGAACATTTTTGAGATATTTTAAAATTAAATATTTTGCAAAGCTCACCCACCCTTTTTGCTCTCTTTTCCGCATACCACAAAATCTTAAATCAATTCTAGTAAAAGGGTATCTACAATGAAAATTAGTAGGAGAAATCAATCAAAGCGTTTTTGAGATATGAGTCCTGAGTAGGGTAAACCCTAAAAAAATTGTCCTTTTACTACTTTATCCCTAAAAATTTGACAACGTCTGGTCGCAACTTCATTACTTTTCGGAACAAAGTCCACAAAGCGGTTAAAGCGGAGGTACAACAGAAGTTCTTACGCCACTGCCACCCTAAAACGTCAACAGCGTTTTGGGATCATAGTCCGGTATGCGGTCACAGTCGAAATAGAACACTCGTTGGATTGAAACATGCATTTTTTTTGTCCAACCTCTGTAGGCCAATGAAAATCTGATTTTTTTATTTAATTATTTCTTGTCTAGTACATCTACATTTGTTTCGTTTTAACTTTCTAGCATAAGTCGTTCCTTGGAGTACAAGAAACAATTCCCACTGTACCTTGCTACCTAGTCTCAAATTCTTTTTTCTCTGAGCCTAACTCCTTTATTAATTCCAAGCTGATATCTGAAATGATTTTAAAGATGTAAAACTTTATTTTCTTGAAAAAATTGTTTACCCCAATGCTCCACTGCGCCCTTAAAAATGTTGCATATGAGCCGTTTATTTTGAAAGTGGGGCAAGTCCATTTTTGAAAAAAATGAAGATAAAACTTAATATGATCTTTTTATCTGTAAACAATTTGTAGTAAAAAAAATGCAGATTTCCTATTATTTGGGAGATGGAAGTTTTAGCTATTAACGGTATTGTAAATATGTTTATTTTGAAAGTGGTGGAAGTTCATCTTAGGTTGAAATTATTTTTAACCGAATATGTTTCGGCATAATTTAGCTCCGGTTGTTGTATTGTGATACCAATGTGTTGGTTTTGCATCATGTCTGAAACGCATTATGTTTCTATCTATCTATCCTTGATATTGGTAATCGATAATTGTACAATATTTCATAAATAATAACAAGTACAAATTTCATTGTTTCGATAATATGTTTACTTCGAACACCGGCAAATTTTAGTAATATTGGCAACACTGCAAAAAACTATAAATTGTATAGTATTCGACTTCTATTATCAGCTTGCAAGTAAGTTCTATTTCAGTTTCTGGTATTATCACCACAACGAGGAAGACCATCTAATTTCGGAAATATAAAATTACCTTCTTTATATAAAACCATACCATACCATACGTATAAAGTAACTGATTAACTAAAATGCATAATTTCATTGAAATTGTTAATAAAAATTAATTGTTTTTTGTTATGTTATATTTTCTATTGTAATATTTAAAAACTCTTTTCTTTTTATCAAACTAATAAATATTTATATAAAATTGAACAGTATTTTGTTTTTATTATTATATTATAAAAAGGCTGATACAACTAAAATATTATCAGTTTAATTGACGATTACAATAGGTATGTACGCACTTATCCAGAATAGAGTAGGTTAGAAAAATTAAATACAAAATAACAACAACATTGCAGTTTTTATGATTCTTTATACCTTTTCTGTAGATAGTAGGCTAGAGCAGAGAATTTATCGCGAATAGCTGCCCTAGTGAGCTTACTGTGCAGCTATTCCTGTTAAAATCTATATTCCAGCCTACTATCCACAGGGAAAAGCAATAAATAACTAAAACAGCCATATTCATGGAGTTTTTAATATAAAGTTTAATCACTAATCTGATCTGGATAAATGCGCAAAAAAAACACACCTAATAATTCATTAATTTTGAAAGTGGTGCAAGTCCATTTAGGTATAATAAAACCTTTATTTTTTTAGACAGCCACTATAAACACTAATGGATAATAAACTTACATTATCTAATACCACAAGATTCAAAAAATATGTCTATTAGACAAAATAACAACAACATTGCTGTCTATTAGTGCTTACCAATATTTTTAAATTTTTTGAAATGCAAACCTTTAAATATCTCGCACTGTACCAAAAGTCCATAGGAAAAAAACACCACCTCGTGTTCGATGGAGTCCATCCTTTTGCGGTGTTATTTGACACCCAAATAGTGATGATAAAAATAAAATTGTTTAGGATAATTTATAATTTCCCAGTAACGGTGTAAAACGTACACAAGCGGTGTATTTTTCGTTCGTTGAAGGTTTTACAGAAACACCCGGCCGGTGTTGATTCGGATGATTTTTTTTATTTTAGGTTATAATATTAAACGTCGATTGGAGCATTTTTATGCCAAAAACTATTCATTTTGGGGTATTTTTAAACATGCAAAAAGTCCTTTTGCGGGGTGATATTACTCGCCCATAACTACTATATTCGTATAAATTTAATTTAAGTGAAAAACATTGTTTTTTTATATAAATCAATTTTTATTAAATTTTTTAATTATAAATTTGTTTTATTCATTTCGTAAATTAAAGAAAATAATTGTACATTTAAGGAACTAAAATTACTTTTACAAACAACAAACAAAAGAAATTTGATGTCGTCGTCCTCGCTTTTCACAACGACAAACTTTTGGTCACCACCGAATTTTACTTTGAAAAGTTTTTCCATAATTAATTCACAAGAACACTTTCTTCACCTCCACTATTCAAACTAGATTTGATCGATAACGAGAAAAACCAATTCACTAATAGCGCGTCATCCGTGGGTGATTTTAATATACTATTTATCCGATCGGTGTTTAATTACACCGAAAAAGGCAATATATCGTAAACATGATAGTGTGCGTTTTCATTGTTATTTAATCGGTGATAAATTGTTCCCGAAATTTATGCAATGGGGGTTTTTTCGCGATTTTCCAAATAAAATTTTGTTTGGTGTATTTTTGCGGTGAGAGAGAAAAAATGTTCACCCAAAGGGAAACTACGAAATTAACACCACTAGGTTGATGTATTGTGAGGCATTTTTGACCCTAATTGGTGTTAAAAAACCTATTATCCGCAAGGTGGTGTAATAAGACATCTCATATTTTTTACTGTGCGCAATAACAAAAAATGGACTTGCCCCACTTTCAAAATAAACGGCTTAACACAAACCAAATATCATCTTTCTGGTGTGATTGGTTCGGATGATAGAGGTGGAGATTGATGGGAGGGCGTTAAATAGTGTAGACTACGACCTATTTTTTACCCCCACACTACACCTCTCTCCTTTAAAAATTTTAATTCTAATATACGTTCGAAGTATGCCTACATGCTACCATTGAATTTCAATTTTGTAGCATCAACCGTTCACGAGATATGAATATCTCAATCCCAGTTTTCATTAATTTTGGAAGCGTTGTGTTTTCTTCACTACTGTACTCCTTCATACAGGTTTATTTTTTTTTTTTTTTCAAATGGCTCAACTTTCATAGCTTTAAATAAATTCTAAGTTTCAACTTCCTAGCATAATGGCTTCCTGAGAGAGTGAAACCACGCCTTCCCCCCTCACACTCTCACCACTCAAAAATCAAAAAGTTACTAACTAATCTATGGAAAAAAAATAAATTAATATTCCCACGGGCTTGTGAGGTACGAGCCTTCAAACGCTTACGTACGGTGGACAGACGGACTTTTTTGAGCTTTTTTTGGGTTAACTATCCCTGAAACATGAGAACATTAAAAAGTTGCTTTAGCTAATTTTTTATTAAAAAATAATAAAGTAAAAATAATAATTTAATGAAGTAAAATAAGATTTTTATTGAAAACCGGGAAGTTTTTTAAATAATGTAAAATATAATATTACCTTTTTAACAAAAGCGTTTATGAAAAACGAACATTTACATGAAACCCCCTTAATTTAGAACGTGTGCTACCTTGCAAGATTTTTTCCCCAGTCAAGTAGTGTAATCTACAATTTTTTTGCCAAATTGTCTTAGTTGTTATACTGAAATATTTATCTAAATTTTATTGTAAAATTCTAATGTAAACCGGTTTAATACAGGCTTTTTTTAATTCAGTTTGATCTCAAAAGAATTGTTCTTAAAAAATTGTTAAGGTAGGAAATATTATTAATTTTTCATCAACACTATAAATGCAACACGCGCGTAGCATAATTCTGTTCAATGACTCGAAATATAATGTAACTAATATTATTCATAAAATCTATGATGTAAACCAATGACCCTATAATTTAGCAACAAATTCAAAATTTCATTGTACGGCTACTAACCTTTACCGAAATAAATGTGGAACAAATCACCAAATCATCCGAAACCCATTTAAATATTGCAGTAATAATCCAAAAACCATATGTAGGAGGATATATAATAAAGTTATTATTAATATGCGGATTCACAAGTCCCATAATAATCGCAACATAAACTTGAAATAAGCCTTAAAAGGTCAGACATCCTGACAAATGAGTTACCATAATCGCGAACCAATATCGCGCCTGGAATGACCAAATCTCAAAACTCGTTATTTTCAAGAAACAGTGCGTTTTTTAGCAAGAAATAGGTGCGGCCGAATTTTGATGAGTCTGAGCGGGTGTAGCCAAACTTGAAGTGTCTTCTTTTTTCCGCATTGATTTATTTCGATTTTTGGTTTGGTGAAAGTTTTTTTCATGAATGAAATCCGCGAATATGAAACAAACGAATTTAAAAAAAGGACTGAATCAATATTATAAATTTGACGGAATTATAAAAAAAAAAATTAATCTGTCTAATGGTAAGTAGACATTTTCATAAAAGCGCAAATTTATTGCTATTCAATGTTAAAAGGCGATATGATCATGTAAATTATGTTTCCAATAAGTTGCCTCTCATTCACCAATGAGAAGTGGTTGTGATGTTGTTATTGCTTGTTGTATCCACGCGCCAGTACACTGAATGAAAATCATAAATCAAAAATTTGTCGGTTTTTATATGATTGTGTTAAGATCTGCGATTGGATACGGTATGGATAGGTGGCTCCTTTAAGGCATTTTGATTAGCATAAAACAGAATATTTATAAGAAAATCGTAAGAGAAGAGTTTGTAGGCACACTTAGCTAAATGTTACTTTATACATTGAATTAGTTCATATTTTATGGATTTGTGGTTTGATCGAATCATGAAAATTGAGGTTACGACTGGACAGGAATTTGTGTAAATAAACTGCTCTGTAATCGAACCAAATACTTAAATCGATAAATCTTTTTTTCTACCAACTCAATATCGAATGGAATTTATTTTTTATTATATTTTGTCACACATTTGATTTTAGATTGATGTTATATTTGTTTTTTTGGAAATTTTTATTCAATGCACGCAGCAAGATTGCAGATTATGTAAAATCATTGAACTCTGCGTGTCTTATTGGAATTCAATCTGGTTCTCCTTTGGTGTATTCACGATTTAATTAAAAAAAAAAGAAATCAAATTCTTGTAACGGATTGGCTATAACAATTTTTGACCATTCTTCTCTTGTGTATCGTACGAAACTTCCAAGAACTTAGTACTTGGTACTTATAAAATGAAATGTTTCTTGTGTCGATCAGTTTTGTGATTTATTTTTATATAGTACTTTATTATTATTATTATTTTACGTGCCTGTTATCAACAACAATTGGCATTTTCTTTATTGGGTGGGAGTATTTTCGGTTGGTTACCATCCAATTCTTTATGCTATTTGGGGGCTTTTATTGGATGTTTCCATTTTTTTCTTATGAGCAATGAATTATACACGAAATTCTTTATGACTGCCTCTGAGCAATATTATTATTTTATGGACCACGTTTTTGTTTTACAGTCAGCGAAGACAATTTCTGAAATTTAAAATGCAACAGCACGATGCACCTTTATGAATTTCGATCAAATTTCACCAAAATGCCTAGGTAGATTCAAGAAACAAGGCATATTTTTTTTTTTAAAAAATTGCGAAGTTTTTGTTTGTACCTTACTCTTATAGAACACTAATTATGTTGTCATAACTTCTCTTTTTACAATTAACTAATACAAAGCTTGTCTATAAACTAAAATTAAAAAAAAAGTGGTACCTTTAAATTTAGTATAATTTCACGTTTCCACGGTAATAGACCTCGAAAAGGTAAAAAAATAAAATATTGTCCGTCTGTCCGCCGCACACCAACGTTTTTTGTGATACGAGATTTTGTTAAATCTCGAAAACTACACAGAAAAAAAATCCATTCAAATTTACATCTTTTGGATAGTAGGCAAATATACCACACCTTTTCAAGTAAATTTACATTGGGATGTAATAGTCAATTTGAATGTAATTTTCAATTTTCGGTCAGTAAATTTCAATTTGCAAGCAGTAAATTTCAACTTCGAAAGCAGCAAATTCACTGGATATTCTCTTGAATTTACACTCTAAAAAAAGTTTATAATTAGCACTCTTTAAGATATACTTATTTCTACTTCTAATATTATTTCTTACTTACTTACTCTTAAAAACACTTGGCTTTAGGTAAGAATCGAACCCGCGATTAATTCTGGTTTTACTGCGTAGGTTTGGCGCACGTAGCCACTGCGCTATCGAAGGCGTTTCATTTTCATTTCAGTAGAAAACAAAATCGAACGAAGCGTCCAACTTTGTGGTTTACATGAAAAAGAATGTGTAATTTTCAATTCATATATAAATATAGTTAATTTTACACGAAATGTTGCGTAATTTTGTGAGACTTTTCATGTAAATTGTACTGTTCAGTTGAAAAGTACATGAATAATTTACTAATACCAGTAATATCGTGTAAAAGTGCTTGAAATGAGTACTTTCACTTGAAAAAATGTGAAGTGTTTCCAATAAGTTGCAATAAGTTGTAAAAATTGGATTGGAAATTTAATTTTTTTAAAACAGTGTAGGTGGATTAAAAATAAGTCGACGTCAATTCAGAACGTACTTTTTGAGGTTCGGGAAGTTACAAGAAGAGTTCAAAAGCGAAAACTTACAAATTGTATATTTCAAAAAATAAATTTGAGGGGGTAGGTAGTGTAGTTAGGTGGGTAAGGAAATATTTTTATATTTCAAGAAGTTGGAAGATGGCAATCACGTAGAACCTATATTAGGGCACACTTTTAATTTTTTTTTGGTTTGTAAGATACAGGGTTGAAACATTTTCCTTTCTTAGGAACGCCTTACACTACAAAGTTGAATTCGTAACTTAAATATAATTTTATTTGACAATTATTTTGGATAAAAGAAAATTAGGTTTCAAGCCACGTGTGACCTTGGGACATTTATATCAAAAGTTCTTCAAAGTATTCGTTTTCATTAGCAGATTTAAGGAGTCCATTACAGACTCTATCAAACGCTTTTTTATTTTAAGATACTTTTCTTTCGCGGTAGTTACGTTAAATAAAGCAAAAGGTATCCTGCTGATCAGAAGGTGTAAAGGATTTTCATTCCTCAGATTTTTAAATATTGTGCAATTGATACTAGCTACCATTATATTAACGAACACGGACGTAATAGATGTTAGATGATAATTGGATCCTCGCTTCATTACTTTTCACGTTTATTAAAAGCATTCAACCATTCAATTATTTTAATAAAAAAAAATCGCTTAGTCAAGTGGATTAATTATTTTTGTTACGTTTGGTAGTACAACATCACTAAGTTCGAAAATTATTTCACTTGGCAATGCTTTGCGTCAGATGCTATCGCTTTCCCAGTAAAAGCTTAACTAGTGTGTGTCCCGTCTGTGCTTTCAAAGCTATGGTTCTCTCTGAAAGCTTCTACACCATTCCTAATTGATTTAGACCTGAAAGGGTGCGCATTGAAATTTAGGAGTTGACAGAAATTAACGAAACATGAAATTAAATTTCTATTTACTTCTATTTAGTCTCCGGGAAGGGGTTTTGACAATTCTTCGTAACTCATCCTGGCTACGTTACTGAATTGAATTATCTAAGTGCAACCATGCGATGCATTGGCTCAACCTCAAATTTTCATCAGGTAACATAGAGAGCACAATTAATTTAGTCAAATATAAATACAAATCAAATTTTATGGGAGTATGTTGGCTATCGATTACATATTTTTTAATCAGTTTAAAGTGACTGAATCATCGAAAATACTTCTGTGCTTTGAGAGCATAGATACATGATGCCGAGCATTGACAAAGGCTTTATTGAATTACAAGCATTTAGACACATTGGTGCATGTAGCCAATGAAAATTTTAAAATTCTCTTTTATTCTGCACAGTGATATAGTATTAATAAATGTAGTGAACAGTAGGGATGGGTTGATACCGATATATGGTGATATCACCTAATACTAATATATTCATTACGCAGTATTATAATATCTAAACTAATACGTAAATATTACTAATATCTACTGTATCATGGCGAGCTGGTGCTTGTTGGCAAATATCGAATGGAGATTTAAAACTATATTTGGTGAAGTTTAGCTAATGAAAACATTGCGGTATTTGAATTTTAAATGTCAATATGATTGCGAAAATGCACTATTATTAGCTTATTGCAGAATATCTGATTGCTGAAAAAAATTGTAGCACGGTATAGACACTATGAGTACAAAACCGAATATACATGAAAATCAAAACCAAAAAAACCAACAAAAATGTTAAACGTTACGGAATTACCCCATCTACCCTTCCCCAAACTTACGAGGTGCGAAATCACACACATTTACTCTACTATCCTTTGCATTGTCCGATATACTCGTATGTAAGTTCTATTTAATCCCATTGTTATTTTCAAATCTAACAACACTCACCCTTTCCTCCTTACATAACGCATAGATTTAGCGATCTATTTATTCTTTACTTACTAGGATCCAAATTGCTCTAATTTACCAATCTAATTTTTTTTCCTCTTACAATAATTGCATACATTGTCATTCATATCTTTAAAGCAGAAATTTACCGATTGTCCTTTTCCTATGGATTCATGGGAGGTATGTGCGGCTTTTCTGCCGACTCTACAAACTAAAACTACCCTTTTCCTTACCTACTAAATGGTACAAATATTGCTATATATTCTTTGGTTACTTAGTATGAGCTAAAATAAATAAACAGATTGACCCTTCGGTTCTTTCCCTTCCGATAAATATTAAATTCGTTGTTTAAATCTAACATAATCTTCCCTTACTCATTTACACTTTCCCTATTTAATGTGAAGGTGGTAGGTGCGAAATTGCACAGGTGGAATTTTGTAGACCCATTCCTTCTTAAAGTGCCTGCCTTCTTTCTCTAGAATGCGCTCAATATAGTTGTAAATTTTTAGTTCTCTATCCTTTGCGGTCCTAGAAAAATAAGAATCAGATTTTTTTCCCGTTCTCCTTCTCCCGACATCGCCCCCTACAATCACACCTTCAAAATTGTTTTCCCTGCTAGAAGTCCACTGGGCCTAACTCCTGTAAAATTTCCAAGATCATATCTGGTGCTGTTTTTGAGATATAAAATTTTAATTTTTTGAAGGGAATAGCCTCTCACTGTTGTGCTTCACCTCCCTCCACTTGTAATCCTATATACAGAAACCAAATTTTATCTTCCTGCTGTAATTGGTTCGGAAGATATTGAAGTCCAAAATTGTTCACCCCCCACCTCCACACTCCAACTCCCCCCCATAAAATTTTCAGATTTTTTTATCTAATATTCCATTACCACAAAGTTTCAACCTTCTGACATCAACGGTTCAGGAGATATGGATTTTAGAATGTTTTAATCCCAGCTTTCTAGCGTTTCGGACACATTATTTTTCTCCCCACTCTCATACCCTTCAACTTATATCGATAATTTTTTAGCAATTGGGTCCACGATCATAGTTCTACATAAATTCTAAATTTCAGCTTCCTAGCATAAGCGGTTTCTGAGATGTAGGAACCAACATTTTTCGCCTAAAACACTCCCCGCCTAGTCCGCCTTACACATTCACCCCCCAAAAGATACACGCCATCCATCGGTCCCATGATATGTTATTGGAATATTCCCTACCATATATTAGGTCAAATATTCATATTCGTATGTATTCACTGATATCACATATTCGTGTGGAACCTTGATATCAAATATTAGTGAATATCAAATATTAGTGAATATAAAATATTAGTGAATATAGAATAAATAGATCGGCAAATCCATGGTATGAGAAAGGGTCGATGGGAAATGAATATCATGATATTCGAATATCTGATATCGGCATATTCCTAATATCTAATATATGTAAATATTAGTAATATCATAGTGAGTGTTAATAATATTCGTCTCATCTCCAGTCAACAGTTGAAATATTTATTTTAAAATCAGACCAATATTCTCGTGACATACAGCCGTGAACAATTCACTACTTCAAATGAATTTAGCTATGCATTCAGCGCACCATTGATTGCAACTTTTGGGCTAAACTATCATACAGCCGAAAATATGACAAATATGACAAACATAGTACGCAACTTTACTAGAGAAATTCAATTATTTCACCTTGCTTCAAAAATTTTGGTAAAGATTCACCGATTGTGGAGAAAAATCGAATGTTGCGAAAAAAAACTTGAGTGCATTTTAGTGCGGGCTTACCAAAGGTGAAGAAAAATCGAATAAGATGCAAAAAAAAAATATATAAATAATATTTGTCCATTAAATCCAAAAAAAAGGGAATTTGAAGGAATATAAACACATGAATTATCCTACGGTTGGCTATAGTCTTTCGCGACTGCAGTACGATTTTCTATTCACCAGAAATCGAAAATCGATTCTCTGGCTGTCCGTAGTGCATATTTAATTACGAATCTTTAGCACGATTTAGAAACGATTCATTTCGCGTTCACCAAACTGATATTGTGACTTTTACTAATTCGCTTTAGTGGAGATAAGGTGAATCATTTTTGAATCGTAACATAAATTTATGTGTATGCATCTAGAGAGTTAATTTTGAGCTTAAAATCAGTTTACTTTCGAAAAGTTAATTCGATTTGGTGATTTACTTTCGAATCATTTTCGAACAAAAACTTTTGTTGAGTCGTGTTCTATTCTTGACTTATGCAACAGTGGACATTCAACGTTGAAGACAAAGCAACAGTTAAAATAGGGCTCACCTTGCAGAATCTACAGAGTGAAATCTTCAAAGATACAATCCTGAAGTCAGCTATACAATGCTTTTAGCTTCATAGAAGAACATTTTGCTGCCCCCTCTAAATATGCCCTGTGGTGTCACACTGATTACTAGTGATAGCAGACTTATATTCAGTACCTCTAAAGTTTTTCATTAGCATTTAAGTGAACGTACAAGCAGCTATCATGAACGAGTATAACTTTATCACAACTCCATTGTATACATTATGAAACAAAATTACTTTCATGGAGTTTTTCGTTGTTGAAAAGTGTTTTTGTGTGAGTCTAATTTTTTTTTCGAAATAAATTTCGGTTGCTTTTATCGTTAAGCCCAACCTCTTGCAGACTGAGCTTAACCCAGTCATAGTCGAGGCGTACAGTCACAAAAGTGTTTAAAATTCTAACCTCGTTACGTGAAAACATAAAATATGAAAATTCCATCACATAAATTCTTCGTTCAGAGTTGTCACAGAGCATTCAAAAAAGCGACACACTCTCGTGTACAAAAGCCATATAGCTCCAGCTCCAGTAAACCGAGGGCCCATGACACACGTCTTATACTACATACTGGAGTGAGTATATGGTAGTAATTCAATTCACTACTTCTTCTTGTGCTGCTGCCGGTCTCAGACTCACTTTGTATTCACCTTTGAACGGTCTATGCCTCACCTCACCTGTGTGCACACGCGTAAGTTCTTAGAAGGTAAAACTAATTGCTACAGAGCAATTAAATTCTTTCGGGTTTTTTTTCTTGGTCGCTAGAGGTCAGCATCACTGTCCTTTATTTCGTTATCTAGAATTACTAGATTTCGAAATGGAGAAGATAGACAACCACCTACTCAAATCTTCTACGGATTGAATTCAATTATCGTATGTGACGGTTTTCTTGTTGTAATTCACATATAAGTAAAATCTCACCTATGCGGAGGAATATTTCGCAAATATTTCGCTTTATCCGAAAATATTGGGCCTGAATCGAACGGAGCACCTCGATATCAACGTCCTCAAATTGTAATCAACCCACGATCCGTCTCTTTATGCAGATCATTAACATTTTCTGTCAATTTAAGACGGAATGTTGTAAGGCGTTGTTTTTTCCTTTATTAATTTTCATACATACCTACCATAAAAAGATCCGACCGTTATGGAATTCTGAATGTGAATAATTTTAGCTCAATGTCGGCTCCAATCTAATGGCAAGTACTTACCTCACCTTTTTCGGGTACATGTGGTTTGGTTCCTGTATAATTTGTCCGATCTGGTAAGTGGTAATAAATAAAATAGAAAATTGGTTTATTGTTGAGTTGTCCTCTAAGAGTCCTTAAGCTTTAAGTGATACAAAAAGGAAAATTAGTGATATTATGGAATATGTTCATATGGATTTTTGGGGCTGTGAAATATAATGAAGTGCTGGGGTGAAGAAGGCTTAAACTTAAACCAGATTTTATACGACGATTGGCACCTTTGGCTTGGCAAGAAGTACGATAAATTCTGCCTTTTACTTCTACCGTATCTAATCCTGGCACTAGTATATGTATGGAGAGTTACACAGGAATCGAATATATGTATGATTCCTGCAATCTTTTTTTTCTTAGCAGATAATCTCATACTAATTGTTCTTAATAAGCCATTACGACTGGTGGCATTCTTCGAAATATTGAGTAGTAATACGACACATGTTAAGGAAGTCTTAATCTGTTACAAGATTAATCAGTAGTTGAGTTCTTATCAGGAAAATGAACATTTCTATTAGAGTCAATGGCACTAGAAATGAATTAACATAGAAGGTTTATTACATTTCTATACTTAATTTTATTGGGCATTTCTAAATCAAACTCTAACCCTGCGTCTACACTGACAGTTTATCTGGCAATGACAATGGCAATATTGCCATTGAGTTAAATGCCAAATCGCAGGTGGCATTTGATTGCCAGGCAATTTTCATTTGAGCGAGCAAATTCGAAGTGTCAAGTTGTGAAGCAAAGCAATCATAACTTCGAAAACTATTGATTAATTCAATAGTTTTTTCTTTATTCCACTTATTTTCACTCATTTTGCGATCAAACCAAAAAAACGTAAGTCTACCTGTTGAGAAGCGACGCTAACTTCTGTCAAACGATTCGTTTTCTGGCAATATTAACATCAAAACTGTCATGGCAATGCTGAGAGCAATACTGCCATATGCGTTTGGTGTGTCTACACTGTCAATTTGTGTAAGGCAATAATGCCGCTACCATTGCCATTGCCAGAAAAATTGTCAGTGTAGACGCAGGGTAAAGGTGCTCCCACACGAGCGATTAAAGTTGCTCAATTTGCAGCAATATTCGTGAATTTTGACGTCACGAAAATATGAAGCAATACACGACAACAATAGCAACAGGCGATATGGACCAACTTTTCATCAACTCGTTGCTGAATTGTGATGAGCGATATTGAACAATATCTAGCAATTCGGCAATAAGGGCGAACCAATTCAGTCTATGAACAACCAATTTAGTCTATGAACAACATGAAAGCAAACTTGACAAACAAATCTAAAACTTAAAAAAAAAATTGAAATATTTGAATTCCAAGCAATTATAACACTAAACTTGACAAATAAATGCAAAATTGAAAACAAAACTTGACAATTGATTTGCCAAGTTAAGGGGAAATGAAGCAACTATAGGCCGAGCAATCTGTAAAAACATTGCCACATTGCCGAAATATTGCCGCAACTAGCACGATATTGCCCTGTATTACTCTATTAATCGCTCCACTAGTTTTGGCAATAGTCGTCGGGCAATCAATTGCTTGAAAAGCTCCCTTCATAGTTGTAGATCACAATTTTTTTTAGTAATGTAAATAACCTTTTTATTTCTCCACATGTGACTAAGACTGTGTCTAATTACTGTGGCATTAAATGGTGACCTGATATGTCCAGGTAGGTTCTGTTAGAAACTATAAATAATTTTAACTCTTGATATAGGTACAATTTCCATTTCGAAAGAAAGAGAGGACGTTTAAGCGGCAATCCTTCTCAAGGTAATATCTTAATTTTAGTGTAAAATATCACAATATCGGAGGGTTGATCTATGAAGGGCTTACTATATCACGGGTCTACTATATTTTGTATTCTGAAATTTTTTTTATTTACATTTATAACTAAACAACAACAAAAAATTTTTGTCCATCTAACCACCAGTATTAGTTGATAATTTTAGAACGCATCCAGCGGAAATTTGAAACTGTGTCCATTTCAATGGTTAAGCTTGTATTACACTGTATGCCACGCGGACAAATATTTCACCATAAAAATTTGATCAAGTTTGATGTCAAACGGAAGACAACGGACCTTTTTAGGGCTAAGTGTTCTCACGGGCAGCCACGCGTACCTACCTACCTTGATGTCAAATATCCATTTGACACGCTTCCCGATTGCGATATTACACTATTTGACATATTTGACACCATCGACAAGTTTTCTCCACGTGACAAATGGTCAAACGCCATCAGGTCAGATCTATTGTAAATATTGATGTATTTGTTACACTGTATGCCACTCCGATCACCAAATTCTCGAGTTTACAACTCCGTTCAGATTAATTAACGAGACGTAAGTGGTTTCAACAAAAAATAGGAGTGTAATAAGAAAAGTTATTGTTAAATGTTTGTCGTTGTTGGTGCAGGTATTAACAATTAATAAAAAAAAAGTGCTATGCGGCAATTATGATGTTGATTTCACTGGAGGAAAGACAGAAGTAGTTTAAACTAATTCTTTATTTCACCGATCGCCACAAAAAGTTAAACATTCACGAATGACACTTCTTATTTGACCCATGTGACAGAATTGTTTTTCCAAAAATCGCAAACGGTCAAATTTGGTCAGATTGATTGTCAAACGGTTTCGGACATATGTTTCATTTGAACATTTTGCCAAACAGCATTTGACCATTGCACTATCTGATAGCATTTGACAGGGAACATGGTCAAATATTTGACCGCGCGGCATCTGACAGCATTTGACAGTGAAAATGGTCAAATATTTGACCGCGTGGCATACAGTGTAATACAGTTTTACAGATAAAGAAATCAGATTAAAAAATCGAGTGAGTCCTTCGAGTAGGCCATACAAAGTTGCTGTAGAAGAAGTTCTGCTCTTTTTCCTAAACCTGATTTTCTGAAATTAAGAAGTATTTTTCCTTCTTATCGCCTCTATGCTGTGATTTTTGTGCAAATTAACACAACAAATAAAGACTTTTTGATTTAGTACAGATTTGTAAATTTTTCGAAGAGCGTAAAGAACGGTGCTAGATTTGAACATTGTATTTAATTAGATGCCATTTTCAAAAAGCAGGAACCTCTCTTGTTCCAATATGCAACTGCTTCGTGTATGTTAACGTCATGTAGACATGACATTGCTGTTAGCATCCAAATATGGGAAATTATATTAGAATTTGATAGAATCTTATCAAAATCTCGACATTTCGGCAAATCGAGTTTTAAATGTTTGGATGTAAATCAGTTATAAATATGTGGAGTAGTAGTAGTTACCGTAAATACTCATAATTAAGTTCTTATAGCGGATTTAAAACGCAAGCTTTCGAACTGGATTTGCAGAAATCTCGTGATATTGACAAAACTATTAAGATCTACTGGATTAACCATAAATTTGAATGAGTTTGATATCTGCTCTGGTGACTATGTTTTGTGCAAACATAGTTTAAAATCCACTCAAAACCAAAAAACAACCTGGACAGATCGCTGCATTTGCCATACTCACTGCATTTACCACAATCTACGTCTTAATTTAGGTCTTAACCCAGAGATTGATTATAATATATTTATATTAGATTTTTTTTTACTTTTCGATTGAAATATTTTTAATTACTATAGTGTTCTTTTCAATCAGGAGACAAAGGACAAAAGAAGGATTAAAGAAAGACATAAGGAGAAATCAGATTTAATTGCATTATACTTTATTAAGTGCATTATACTTTATTAAGTGTATCTATTAATCTAATCGTCTCATATAATATTTGTTTAAAGCAGACGTGATAAAATAATCATGGGTGATGAATTTGTTAGGGGGTGGCCATGGCCCCTACTCTTTGACCTCCACTGATTTGAGCGTTATATTTTAGCAGATTTACCTCAAGAGACGACTGAAATTAAATTTTCTAATTTTTCTATTTGTATTTTTTTCTCGTGAATCGGGTCTGTTGTGCGTTGGCTAAAATTCTCCCAAAAAGCTATAAGTAGCTTTTTGATATTTGTACCCAAATCGTGGGAAATAGCCCAATATGGCAATCTTAATCCTAAGTCATGGCTTGGCCCCCCCGGCAGACCTGCAGTATGTTGTATGGGGGCCGTTGAAATAGTGATAAGAATAGAATGCCTCGTATGGTAGTCACTTTAAAGTGGAATTTTGTTTGCCACAATATTGCTCTAGGCTACTACTCGTATTGCAGTAAAATTCAACGAACAACAATTTAATTACTTCCTCGAAATCATCTTGCCACCTTTAACATATCGATTTCACTTAATTGATTAGTTTCTAATTGATTTTCATTCACCTCGTAGCTGATAAATTCCCCTGGGTAAACTCTATATTGCCGCCGGTTCCGAGATATTTCACTCAGAAATCCTTTAGCCGGAATAGAAACTAAAATTGCCATTAAAATATCGCGTTAAGGAAAAGTTCGTCTTTAAAGCGAAAATAATACCGGTGAAAAAAAGTCGTTCAGACTAGAGATAGGAGGTAAGTATCTAGTATCAACTAGGTGCATCTTTTCGTGATCTATGGCCTAGGAAGCCACTAAAACTAAATAAGTTGTTCGTGCTTATGGCGTTTTTATGTCTGCTGCGACAAGACAAGAAAGTGCGCCAATTACATTGAAATTTATTTATTGTGTCTGTGAGTTGCATTTTTAATGAGATCTTCTTGGTCTTGTTGCGACCACCGGCACTGTCTTTAGTGTTATCATTTTCTTCGACTTGTTCTAGTTACTTGTGTTTTTTTTACAGGTGTGATAGGTTTATGCAGTGCTTCTTCTCCTTTTCTGAGATTATTCAACCCAATTACAAAGTTGGTTTTTTTTCCGCAACGAACCATTAGGTAGGATCTACGACTATGCTGATAATGGACACCGAGCAAATTGAAGCAATTTATATCACTGTCAGTTGGTTTTATCATTTAATTATGGAAATTGAGATTAAGTGAATGGGAAAATGCAGGCAGGTGATTTTATAGCAAACTCGTCCAACTATATGCGAGCACGTTTCGCTATAATCATCCACGCAATGCACAGCTCATTAAGTTCGATTTTTTTTAAAAAAAATAATTTTACACATATACTGTGCTTCATTTACGTAAAAGAAACTTAATTGGAACAAAAAAAAAGAAAAAGAATTAACCTAAATTTCATCTTACGTAACCAAAAATTCAACTCCTTTTCTCTAGTTGAACAAATTCACTACCTATAGCCATAAATCAAGCCTTGCTACTTTCAAATCTTTCGCAGCCAGACAAAATTACTTTAACCAACTAGTCACGTAATTAAAGAAAATCAGGTAAAAAGTTTTGACGACTTCTTGCCACCCGAAAGACAGGTGATAATCTCAACCTGGCTCTAATCAGTTAATATCACGCCATTCTACTCTAATCGATGATTTATAGCCTCAGAAAATTTTCCAAGACAAGGAGCAAACTTTCTGACCGGAACAAAACTCTGTAAAAAGGTGACAATGGCGGAAGTTTTGGTGAAAACAAGGGCTCCTTATCGTTGCATCTTGAACGTCGAACTTAGGTTATTCCGTGCCTAATGATGGGAGTTTTCCGTGTTTGATAGCGTTATTACCGTGGCCACAACACCCTCCTTTCCTGACGATAGTCGTAGTTCTCGTTTAGAGCAATTTTCATTGTAGCCATTTTTTTTTTGCGCTTTCTTCCCACAGAATTTGCAATTAATCACCTCTATAGACATTAGACACCTGTTACGGGGGCCGTCGTTATCTTTCGATTAAACTCAACGGGGAGTAGTAACTGAACAACTTACAGGTGTTGACTTCTAAGTAATGTTGGCATCTTGGCACCTCGTTGAAAGTATTTTACGTTGATTCAAATTACACGTGAAATTGGGTCGACAATTTGTGAGACAATATTTTGCGGTGGAAACAATGCAGTCGACTATATTTCGGTTTCAGGTATTATTTCACCTGGTAGGGTACTGTACGAAAGCAATTACATGGTAATGCGGAAAATTGTTCGGGAAAGAAATTCATACCTTGGATTTCGTAACGAACGATTTTTGTCGACCTATTTAACGGTTGGGTTTATTCGGGAATACATTTGTGTTTATTTCCCAGAATTATTGTCCTATCGAATATTAACTCGAGAGCTCGTTGATCTAGTGGAAATTCAGTTGCGATTCGTTAAATATAATTTGAAAGAGTTTGTTAACCAATGTAATAATCTGTAGGCAGTTTCCATATAATAGTCCTTAAAATATGCGGTCACTAATATTTTTCAACCTAAATATTGGAAAAGTGGCATATGAAAAAAAAAATTATTAAGTCATATGGGAAGCCTCCATACAAAACTCTGTAAAAAAAGTGTGCGTTCATCTTCCAGAACTCACTATAATTTAAGGAAGTTAAAATTTTAATCAAATTATTTTCGTAAAAACTAAGATTGACTCGTCAGTGAGCAAAATTCCTCCACCGTACGTATAACTTCCATAAACAAGTGTTCACAAATATTGATCTATAATTTCAGAACGGAAAAATTACAGAATGCTAAAAGTTGCAAATATTGAAGGAATTTTTACTTACACTAATTTACATGTCGTCTTTTGAAATCGAATCTAAAGGAGGGATAAAAAATGAGGAGTACTGATACGGGGAATACGTGTGGATGGAAGGGAATCTAATTCGAAATTGTGACAGGAAAGTAACGATGAATGTTTCGCTTGAATTGCTGTAAATTATATTCACTACAATGAAAAAAATACTGTTCTTAATATTAATGAATGTCTTTCATTAAACAAAATTTTTCGGATTAAGGAGGGACACTCCTTTACATAGTCGAAAAATACATGATTTTCAAGCATTATTTTTTCAGGTATAATAACTCGAAACGCTTTGAAATTTTTATCACAATTTTATGCTTACTTCAAGAGTACAGTGTAATTTTTTCACATTAAAAAATCGATGTTTAATTTAAAAATGGATGGATGTTAATATCGCCTCGTTTCTAGCTGCGTAGACTCTAGCGTCCTTAATTTTGATCTGAACCAAAAAACCAAAAAGTTTTTGTAAAGTTTATGCTACTAGCTTCTAGATGACGTTGAGTATTTTCAAGAAAAAGTTGAAATTGCATGTTATTACACAGTTTTAAATTTAAAATGTATTTTTCGCAATAAAAATCGACTTTAAAATACGAAAAAAATATGTAAAAAATTGTTTTTCAAAAAACAGTTAACGTTATTTAGAAGAGAATTTAATTATCTATAAAATGAGCCATCATAAAGCCAAATCGGTTCAGTAGAATTTTCTCAATCGTGTACACAAAATCGAAAAATGATGTTTCGAAAAAAAACGCGTTTAAAGTTTTGGAAACATAAAAAATACTATGTTCTCGTCACCGGACCCCTCCGCTTTATGAGTTGTAACTCGTAAACACTGCAGAAAATTTTTCAGAAAATATTTTTGAATAGTTTAGCAATCGATGAAGTCTATTTCCAAGAAATAAATTTTTTTGACCCGATAAAGGAGTGTTCCCCCTTAATGAAAAAATCGTTACAACAATGTAGAAAATCATCAAATATTTTTCATGATATATGAACCGTACATTAATACTATCAATCTCATTTCATTAAAAATATTTTCATCAATTTGTATATATGAAAAGCGCACATTTACTCTCAGAAATCAATACCTAGAACTTTTGATGCACGCCTTCATCATATTGATGAAAAAGTTCTTATAAACAAGGCATCTTTGCTTTGTATTCGTAAAACATATTGAATATTTGTTTAAGTTTTTTGTTGTTTTTCCGGCGTCAGTGGAGTTTCTGGTGTGAAACCTCAACACGAAATCCCCGACTGTTGATTAATCGCTGTCCCTGAGGGCATGACAGTTGAAAACCTTCACTGGATAGGCCAGTTTTTTATAAGACTGTGTTGGACTGGGTCCGAAGGAGCTGTTTCGTCATCGGATGGTATAGACTCGTCAGAGGGTGTATCAAGCCTAAATCCGAAACACCCTTACAGCTGGTGGCATTGCTTGGGATTATTCTATATAGGCGATGTTGAAACTAATTTCATTTTCGCGAATTATAATTTAAGTAAATTCTTGCCTTCGCCTCCTTGTACTAAAGGTAGGTGGCACTGAAGATCACCCAATATTTCAACCAATTTGGTGGATGGCGGGATTCAATTCGGCGCTCTTAGCGTAATGATGAACACATTCATTACATTGAAGAAAACGACCATCGCACAGCTCAAGGTTTCAGATTCTCTGTTGGCAGCTGTTTTACTTTATTATTTTAATAATAAAGTATTTTGTTAAGGTTCCCACACACGAGTGGATAATCGTTGGCACGTAATCAAATGGTGTCAATTGTTCCGCTGAGAAATAAGCGAGCAGAAATTTCGCACAAGTGTCTGGGAACCTTTATTCGTTTTCATATGGCATAAAAAAAACGAATTTATATCCAGTTCCACGTTCATAATATTAATGTTCAAATTGATCATATTGAAGTCAATATATGCATTAATATTATGAAGGCAGTATTGATTACAGTAACAGGATTAATCGCAATTATGAATTAACACTTTAATATGAGGAACAACATTAGTAACATTAATTACTCTTTTCATCAATATTATGAATGCGTTCATCATGTTATACTGAGAGTTACACAGTTAATAGCAATAATGAATTAGTACTTAAATATGAAGTACTGATTTCATCAATATTATGAACTCGTTCATTGTAACAATGAATTTTTACATAATTTCCGTTATTGTGTGAGTGTCCAAAGCTGACCGAAAAATTATGAACGGTTTTGCATAATATTAATGAATACTTGCCTCGGCTCAAAAACAATGATTTTTTCATTATGATGATGTAGATTCTAATTGGTTGGATGCACCTTTTTGGGTCAGTGTAGGGAAAATAGAAGATGGTCGGTTATCCCACAAATATATTATAGTGCGACGAAGAACAGTATTTCAGTATACGTCCGAAGGGTGTTCCGAGAACATAATCCAGCTCGTTGAACACTTTAAGTATCGCGGGTAAAATGGGACTGTAGAGGAATTAAGTTGACGAATTCTTTCGAACAATCGCCATGAAAATATCTATGAAAAAGATCGAGGCATCCGATATTGCGGCGATGCTTTTATGAGTCTATAGCAACAGTGATTAAATTGTCACCTTTCAACTTGAAAGTAGTTTTTAAATGTGTTATTTAAAATGGGACAGCAACAACAACGCCTACCATGGAACTACCGGTGTTTCCTTAATCTCGTTTGGCTTATACATTGGATATTCTATTCGAAAGTTGGGACTCAAACTCGTGACCTCTGAATTAAAAGACTACACGGTCCAATATTTTCGAAAACATATTTTAATGAAATTGCAAGGGCCTTTTGGTAGAGAGTGTTATATTCAGCCTTCGAAATGTGGGAGTCGAGATGAAAAAAATTGTTTTTTGTTTTAAATATATTCATGTACGTACTTCCTCATAATATCCGGCATGCATACTCATAGATACCTAAATGTGACCTCATAAATTATTCGTTATAAAAGTCACTATGAATATTTTCAATACCTATTCATGACATTACAAAAAAAATAAATATCAAAATAAATGCGTGGGCCCAAGATTCCTTAGTTAGCTTACAACATTGTAACTAAAAAATTTTTTTTTTCTTCTTCTACCGACATTCGTGACGACAACACCTTCTCGACAAAATACTTACCCAAGAGTATTACTAAATGCTTCGTTCCATAAGAAGAGTGAAGAAGTGATTATTATTTGTATGGCGTATACTGTGATTATTCCTCGAATGACGACCATGTGAACTTTATGGTTTATAGACAAAGACTTGTATGGAGACTTCTATTCAAAAAATTCAAGAGTTGTTGATTGAGTCCCGAGTGTAGTACCTATGGTACCAAGCTCCCAAGGTACTGATGCCATCCATTGTCATTTTCAGTTTAGCTATTCAAGTCTCATTTCGTTCATTCGCCATTGGTGCCATAAGTCTGCCGTTTTTCCTGTAAAATTTGAAAATAAATATTGGAAAATATTCTATTGAAATTATTTTGAATTCGAGATAAGAAATGATTTCGATATTGTATGGAACAATAAATTATCGAGACTGTGAGTTGAGTGTCAGATTGATGTTATAGTTTTGAAATGTTGTCAGAAAGTGAAATATGTTGGACTATTAAAATTCCAGACTAGTAGACTGGTAATAAAATGTTTAAATAGCAACATGACTGTTTGACCAATCTTAAAAAAGAGGACCGAAACTTAATTAGATTTTTTCACCCAGCTCGGGCACTGACGCCCTAAATAATTTCCCTCCAATCCCATTTGTTTAGGGCCATCATTATCTATTCATTCGATTTGAGGTTTTCTGTCAGAAAACCGTCTTATAATTGATTTTCCGGGGATATGTTGCTAGCTGATCTTCAAACCCATAGTGCAATCTGAACCTTAAACTGTATGCAAAATGATCCCGGTGATGCCATCTATCATATTTTCTCCATCCTTTTTCACAATAGGTATAGCAGGAATTATAGTGGATTTTGAATTAAGTATTAACTTATTATAAAAAATACTAAATTTGACATACTAAATTTGACATAGGTATATATGCATTCTACAAGCTATAAGAAATACACGAATATAATTCTATAAAATAAACCTTTTTATCTCAGCTCTTAACTACAAAATTTTCATTTTTTATTTCGGAAAAATCTAGGTATATCATTTTTAATGAAGTCTGAGTCGTGACAAATAGAAAAGTTGAGATTTGAAATGTATTGAAGCTCTCTCAATTCACCTTATAGTTTAAATTTCATCAATCAATAAGAAATTTTCATCCTTATAATTTCGCTAAAGAATTAATTTTCCTACACTTTATTTTCTATTTCACACAAAGATTTTCAAGATATTTGAAATTTAAATATTGTAAATTACAGTAAAAATTTGAATTTATTTCATTTGAATAAAGGGGATTCAGCTAAAATTTGAAATATTTTTAAACTTATTTATAAAATCATCCACCCAGCGATAGAAATTATTAAAGATGCATTGAATCGACGTTATTAAAATTCTCAACAGCAGCAGTGTGAATTGAGTCGAATTCGATGCATTGAAAACGCAAAGAAGCACTATTTTAAAAAAAATTTAATTTTCAATTCAATTTTTACTTAAAATTTCCAGTTTATTTCATTTTTTCAACTTCATTTTTCACTTTTACACGAAATTACTTGTATTAGTAAATTATTCATGTACTTTTCAACTGAACCGTACAATGTACATGAAAAGGCTCACAAAATTATGCAACATTTCGTGTAAAATTAACTATATTTATATATGAAGTGAAAATTACGGTCTTTTTCGTGTAATTCTACCTATCTATTTGAATTTTACAACGAAAAACATGTAATATATGAAACCACGAAGTTGGACGCTTCGTTTGATTTTGTTTTCTACTGAAATGAAAATGAAACGCCTTCGGTGGCGCAGTGGCTATGCGCGCCAAACCTACGCAGTAAAACCAGAATTGATTTCAGGTTCGATTCGCACTTAGAGCCAAGGCTTTTATTAAGAGTAAGTAAGTAACAAATAATATTAGATGTAGAAATAAATATATCTTAAAGAGTGCTAATTATACACTTTTTTAGAGTGTAATTTCAAGAGAATATCCAGTGAATTTGCTACTTGAGAAGTTGAAATTTGCTGATTGGCAATTAAAATTTACTGTCCGAATTACATTCGAATTGATTATTACATCCCAATGTAAATTTACTTGAAATCCAAAAGATGTAAAATTCAATAGATTTTTTTACTGTGTGTCTTTTAAATCAGATAAAGGACGAGACTATCTTTTCGTTAATCTTCGATGTAAGAATTTGAAATCAGTATAATCTTACCATTCTTCATTCTGAATTGGGCGTACGGAGTTGCGAAACATTACTAAGTCAAATAGCTTTTGTAACAAATTTAAACAAATTAATGCTTCTCGTGCTTAACAAAAAATATAAATTACTTATATTACTGTATGATTACTTTTGTACTGACTATGAATTACCAAACATTTTATGTATGTATTTTAATGTTCGAATCGGGTGATTAATTGTGTATTTTGGTCTGTATCTGTTTTTTACAATTGAGATATATTGATAAAAATATAGTCCAGTTTAAATAAACATAAATAAAATACATCCTAATGGATTATTAAAACACATTAAGTAAGTAATATACATCTGTTGAAATTTTTAACGATACCTTTTTTTTAAATTTACCATGAAAAAAATTCTCATTACGGAAAAAAATAAAATTGCTGTTGGCTGTGTTAAGCCCCGGTTCCACTTGTTGCATTTCTGCGTATCGTATCACCATTGCATATCATTCACTGAACGGATACAGTGTGGACACTACACGACTTTTCTTGTATCAAGAGTGCGCTGAATTCGAAAATGCACGATACGCGATTACAAGGGAAGACGTGTTTCAGTTTCAGTTCAACGCAAATATGAGTTGACCGAATGAGCGATATTGTGAAATTAAAAAATTTTGCCACAAGTTCGACTCTTTTCTCCGTAATGGCAAAACAAATTTATAATTTTATGTCCCGAACGCGAATGAGGAATATTGTGCAACGCCATGTGCAACGCAAACATGACTCCACCGCGTATCGTATCATTCCTTTAATGTGAAAGCAAAAAACCGTCAAATGGCCGATTGGGTTCGTTGCGTTTCTTTGTTTTACATTTTGATGCAGAACGAGATACGTTTGTCATATCCACTGATACGCAACCAGAATGCGATACGCAGAAATGCAACAAATCTATACCGGCCTTTAGATTCAATATATTTCGCTAATTAGCGGTGTAGCATACTATTAGAATTAACGTCCAATCAAATTGGTTTAAATATGAGGTGAACTTCAGTGTATGTAGGTTGTCAACAATTTACTATAGCGAAATTTGGTCTGTTATAATTCGTGGATGTGAATTTCAGTTCAGGAGCGCACATATGGTTGAGTCCTCGATACTACCGGCTGTAAAATTATTTCGTATAATTTCATAAATTGCATAAATTGCTTCTGTGGCAGTGCTTAACCCTAGTCGGGATATTTCGTGTGGTGGTCTTACATGAAATTCCTCTACCGTCAAAAAAACCACCGAAAATTAATTATAATCCGTAGTTTACAAAACTACAGAGTTTGTAATATGTTAAATTTTTTTAAAAAAGTTATTACTTTTCATTGTCTCAATTATCATATCTAATTGAAATATTACCTAACCATTTTCACATTCATATAACTTTTGATGAAATAAATGAAAGTATCGATTAGTTACAGTCGTATAAGTTTTAATTATCTTTAAATTATACCGAAAGGGAAAATATAACGACATAGGTTCCAAAAATATGACCATGGAAAAACGGTGATTGCTAATATTCTTTTTTGGAATGTCGTGGCTGAGGCAGGGTGGGCAGATAGGTCGCAACAACACCAGAGCGCCCTGACAAGTCGCGAAGTCGTGCAATCCATCGCTTCTTGGTCTCTCATGACCTATTAAGATATCTCAAATTTTAATTCCTAGGGTAAGTCGGCGCGACTAATTTTTGTTGTAAAGGCCAGGGGTTTATAGTCTGATTTTTCGAGCAACGTACATCCCACAGCCGCAGCTAGCCCGGTCGCTCCAGCCACCAATTCGGACGTTGTTGGAATTGGCCCACTGTTTCACGTACCTTACCTTTCCCTTCGAACATTTTGACTTTTTCAAGACAAAATATTCACTCTAATTAAACAAATTTTCTACCTACGTTTTTATATAAAAAAGAAGTTATAGTTATTGTCACTGAGTTTTATAAAGTCACACTTTACTAAACAGTGAAAATATTTTTAACCGAAAATTTTTTATTTTTAAACTAATTGTTGTTATTGAAGCTAATAAACAATACATTTTGGAATACAATTTCATATTAAGATTTAATCGTCAGATGTATTTGAAACGAGTTTCAGATTTATTAAATTGTATTCATACAATCATTAAATATTATAAGCTCATTGAATGCAAAATTGTCAATTACAGCTGTAAAGATTAAGATCTAAACACTGAACAAATTTTAACTTGTATTATACAACTTAATGAATTTAAAAAAAAAAATAAAAATATTTTAACCTGGTGTTTAACATTTCAATATAATGTTATATTAAAATAAAATAATAATATGTATCAGTATTATTATATGGTATTTTTATAATATTAAAAGTATTCTTTTAATATTTTATGGTTACTAATATTTAATTATTTTTTTTTAATATTTATAGATGAAATACAAAAGATATTTAGATGTACTGCCAATTTTTCGACCTTCAGTATGTTTTAGATGAAACTATTGCCTTTCACATTTCGATTGAAAAAATCAACATTATGGAGTGCAATTTAAGAATTTCTATTATTTTTAACTATTATCCACTTTTATCTGCCTATTCTGAATATTTTAAGTTCCCAATTCAAAGGGCTCTTGAGCTCATTTCAAAGGGTTCTTAATGTTTTTTCTTCTCTAACTTATCAATTGATCACAATATTATCTACCATTGAAAAAATCTGCCAACAGTCTGGGCGCAACTTTATTATTTTTTGGGTAGGAGTCCGGACCGCGTTTAATACTGATATGCAATCCCCTTACAACCCGTTTGGGATGAATATTAAAAAATCCTGAAATTAACTTTTTGGCAAATTTACAGGAAGAAATAAATTCAAAATTTCATCAGATCTAAGAAATACGAGTATGTAGCAATTTGTGAAAATGTGTGCAACTTCTTTACACTAACCCGGGGGTTGGACAGAAAATACTAAAATCGGTTTTGTAGGCAATTATATAAAAACTCTGCTGAAGTTGTAGCCAATTTAATATCTCATCAAACCTAAAGAGCAACCTCCCTAAAACCACTTGAAGGTTGAATATTTAAAAATCCTGAAATTAGTTTCAAGATAAATATAAAGAAAGCCCAAGGAAGTAAAAACCAATTCGATGTCTATCAGTCCTAAGAAGTATGACGGAATTCGTGAAAACGTGTTCAACCATTTTATACCATCTTAGGGCTTGAAAAGGCCAAACCTTCTAAAATGTGTTTTTTGCGATTATACGAACAAGACCGTGGAAGGTAAAATTTGTTCGATATCTAATCAGGTCTGAAGGATATGGCTGAATTTGTGAAAATGTACATAACTCCTATACGCCCCTTAGGGGTTGAATTAAAAAAAATACTGAAAACGCTTTCTAGGCATTTATATTAAGAATCCATGGAATAAATATGTATTTCAATATATCAGATGACAAGAGAGATATGACGAAATTCGTGAAAATATAAGCATTTCATTTTAACTAATAATTCTTTTTGTCCCCCTTCCGTACGCCATTAGATAAATGAAATTATTTTTCATAGAAATTACTCCTCTAGCAGATCTTCATATATAAACTAGTTTCAACTTTCTATCATAAGCTGTTCTATAGATAGTAAAAACACCCCCCTAACAGTCTAACAGTCATGAAACGTGAAAAAAATCAGGGAAATAAATGTTTTTTAAATCGATAACAGTAACATAAGGGAAAACCTTGCGGAAAACATATGTTCCTCAGCAAATCACTTTATCCTTCCTTCCGAAGCACTTCTATTTCCGGTGTTTTTTCCATTTTCCTCTTCTTCAAGACAAAATTAATTGACACCTATTAAGTGTGGAAGATTAGCAAAAAAGTGCGCTTACTACCAACCTTCCAGGCTCTTGTTTTTATCGATATATTTGTTTTACCCATAAAATAAACAAACATCTTAAAGAATCACTTTACCATATGTTCTAATCTCCGCGAAAAAAAACTGATGTAATTGCGAAATCAAGCGTAATGCCACCGGAATTTCTCCATTTTCGCTAAGAAAAAAATAATTCACATCATATCTTTAGATGTTGATCTTTAATGCTCGGACAAGTAAGGTCAAAGGAAACTGTAACAAAATCCGAAATAGAGACAAGCATCTGTTGGCCCGCTTCGTTTTTCTTCATCTTAATACGGTTTTTTTTCGCGGTGGTTTTAATGTCGCAAGATTTTCTTCAGAAATAATTCGTGAGCGTATTTCGTCTTCAATTTATCTTGAGCTTAACTTTTCGAAACTGCTCATAGCTTGTTAATTTTTACGATTGGTCATTATTTGAGCATAATTATTGTTTCGTGAGGAGCATTTTTACGTCCCGAAGCGAACGACATAAGAAAGTTTAAAGTCGGATTTTTTGGGGTTTCATTTTCTTGTGAATCGCTTGGAATTTCGCAAAGTGAGGGCGATATTGATTTTATCTGAGATTATTGTTGGTATTTTTTTTTATATCTTTATCGAAACGATCAGTTCGCCAGCTTTTAATTGGCCAAATTGTGTTGTATCGATACGCCTGCTGCGTTTTGTTGTAATTTAGTCTTCCGCTTCTTAAGTTGTAAAACGTTAATTTGAGGAAATTATTGCAGTTTGGCGATGGTTAAAATTAAAGTTTAATAGCGTGTCCAACTGATTTTTAGGCTAACTGTTGAGAATATTATAATGCAAATAATGTTTTCGGATAATAAGTAGACATTTAAAATTATGTTACGGAGTGTTACCGGTCATTTTCGTTCAGTATTCAGGAAACAGGATTTTTGAAGATTTTATGTTCAAGTAATGTCGACTGCGTATTTTTCCGATTAGCTTTGCAATTTATTCGATAGATTACTGGAATTTATTTGCATTTAATTTAATTAATTTATATGTGACTCAAACTGTGTGTGGTACGGTTTGTATAATGATTTTATATCGAATTTATTTTTATTGCTTTAAGAAAGATGTTTCAAAAATAATAGCTATATAATTAGATATCTTCTTTAGCACTTTGCGAAGAAACTCATAGAATATGCATATTATCCCTGAAAGTACCTATACAAAACCCAATGAACCTATTCCAATTACTTAAAAAGGTTACGTATGAGTGCCAACTTGTAGGGCTAATCAACCAACGTAAATTTTCCAAATATCGCTTTGTACTTTAACTACGTACCCATTGTTCTCACCTTTTTGAAGTATTGGTTTTATTCATTATCCACTTGATCAAAATTGTGACAGAAGAATAAGATGGATGTCTGAACATATCTACCCTTTTCCTTAAGATCATAAACGTGAGGGGCATTTCGAGCAGGTTAATTAGCCGTGTGGTCTGTGCTTCCTGTCAGCATTTAGCTGCCATTCGGTTTGAACTACTGTAGGAGTATTTTTTTGTCTTTGAAGTTGTGTTTAGAACCTTCCGGTCTACCTTATGAATAATTGGTATAAATTGTGCTCATATATTTTATTTTACTTATTTAAGGATGACGAAATGCGATGAATACATTTTGTATTTAACACTCAACAGATGAGTTCTGTTCACATTCTTATCAGATTCACAAAACCATTAGAGCTACCAGGCAGCCGTTTGTTGTAGGCACCTTTACTGTTCTGATAATTATTAATATTTGCTAGTACACTACCATATCCGGTCCTGACTTGCCATTTTTAAAACTGGGTGGACTGTACGCTACTGTGTATTAAAGAATAACTTCTTAAATTCAGTTCGGTGTCCTTAAAAATTTTGTTTTTATAATATCGAACCAATCAAACAGTATGGACTTTATTATAACATAGTATTTCCAAAGTTTCACCCACAAAAGTTACTGTGCACAGATTGGACGTAGTATGGGTACCAAATAGTTTCAGACTGTAAGTTAAAAAGATGATGCGAAATTAATTTTCATACTAAACTAAAGGCTTATATTAGAAAGGTGAAACTTTGCATTACTAATATATGTTCAGTACGTGTTTTAAAAATGAATTTTGTAACTGAGGCTGGTACGTAACCTGTTTTAATTTAATTTTCACTTTATTTACGAATAACTTCTTAATTTTAAATATTTATTTTAAGAAAGATGGTTTAATAATATGTTAATATTTCATATATATACGTGATGATGTATAGCATAATTTTAATAATAATATGAAAAAAAAAATTGTAGGAGAAGAGGAAAATATAATTATTATTTTGAGAATGGTATTTTACCCCAGCGAACAACCAAAAATTCTACCAAATTGGTTGAAATATTAGATGATCTTCAGTGTCACCTACCTTAAGCATAAAAATTGCAATGGCAAATTTATTTAGTTTATAATTCGTGACAATGAATTTCGGTTCTATACCGGATATAGGGAATAATCCTCAGCAATACCAGCAACTGTAATGGTGTTTAGAATAGAAGGCATGATACAACCCCTGACGAGTTAGAATGCCATTCGATGACGAAACAGCTCCTTCGGACCTAGTCCAACACAGTTTTAAACTGGCTTCACCAATGAAGGTTTTTCAACTGTCATCTCCTCAATGGCAGTAGCCAGGACAGCCATTGATCCGAGTCGGGATTTCGTGTTGATATTTCGGACCAGATACTCCTCTTACGCCGAAGAACAACCAAAAAAATTATTTTATTCAAATAAATATATAATTATTAAATAAAAACACGTAAAATACTTAAGAATGTCGAATGACAAATGGTGACGACTGGAAACAAGAAAGACATATACGTAATACAAATTTATAAAATAAGAATAAATTCGAAGGCAATAAGAATTAATAAAGAGACTGAATTAAAATATTATCTGTGATTATGAAGACTTTAATGTTAAACAAGTGGAATATAATTCCAAAATTGCCATTACATCAATGGATTGGGATAAAAAAATTGTATAGATCCTGTATATCGAGAAAGACCGTGAAGCCTTAATTCAGAGATTAGGTACATCAACAAACCAATTTTAAAATTATTGATATGAAAATATGTATCATATTTAACATACTCTGCTCTCACAAGGGATCGATATATGCTGGCATTTAGACAAGTGTAACATCAGCTTGTTTGAACTATCAGAATATCGATATTTGCTTAAAAATCTTATAATTACCGGCATATGATATGCATAACGTAAGTAACGGAATAGTAAAGTGCCCAAGGAAGAGCCCTAGGGCACACCTATAATCGTAGCAGAAAGCAGAATTATTCCATTTCCGAATTGCCGAATTTTTGATACAATGAAAGCTACATATATTCTACATACATTCATCTGGTCAGTAAAGATTTTGTAGTAATATCATAAAATTACATAAGTTTTTCCGTATATTTACCACTGCAAAAAATTGTGTTAATTAGGAATGATGTAAGATATAATAGGAGCAATGCGCAGTAAATGCCAAAATTCCATTAACGTAAATAAATGATGCGATCTTAAATTTATTTTCGTAATAAGTAGTACAGGGTGGTACTTCTAGAAGTGAAAATTCTGTGATTTCTTCTATAAGTGAAATGTCGAATCGGAAAGTTTAGCCCCGTATTAATCAATATAAACTTTCCGATTGATATGTTGCGGAAGTTTTTAAAATTGTATGTATAGCAAGAAAAAAACAACATTTAACTTAAATTTTATCATTTGTTCGCCTATTTTTTTGAACGATGGCAGTTTCTTATTAACTTCTATCGCTTTCCAAATTGACCACGCTCTGGGTAAAACAAACGTTGTTAGCTATTTCTATGTTCGAAAACTGACAGCAAATATTTTTGTACCAAGTTTCAATTTTTTAGCATAAACCGTTTCTTAAAAAGAAAAATATTTTGAACATCTTATGTAACTTATGTTTATTTCTTATTGTTTTTATAGTTTTGTAGATCTGAAGATTTAACATATATTTTGGAAGTTAAATTGAAATAGTTATTTTGGGCTTGCATTGTTTTTCATTCACTATTTTAAATATTATAAGGCTTACCACGTGTAAAAATGTAAAAGTAGGGCATATAATTGTGTTTTTTTTGTTATATTTGGTCCGGAATGCGTACGATAACGTACTTTTTGCTAATTATCCCACATAGAAGTTCTAGCGACATGTAACGTTTGTCATGATAACAAAAACTACACATATAATTTTCAAATTTCAATTTTCTTGCATTGGCTGTTCATGTAATAACAATTTCTTTCTTCTTTACTTAAACTATTATGAAAGATTATATTTCCAATTCAACAACTTTGTATATCAAATTAAATACATTTGACTGTACAATGCAGTTTGCAACCTTTTAGATAAAAGTTACTTAGCGGATAGAAATAATTCCAAGAAATCATATTTCATTTAGAAGGATATTCTGTATTTAACATGAAGTTGCATCTTTCTCTGACATGTTTCATACTAATGCCTATGAAATCTAAAATGACAAATATTAAAAATTAAAAATCGAGATATGAAAGAAAGTGTTTTTGTGTAACATGTAGTTGTTAGTGCCATGTACCTAGTCGGTTTGGACGTAAGATATTGTGTTGTTTCATTTCTGTTGCAATAGCAATCCTATGAATAAATAAATAAATAAATAAATGTAGTTGTTAACACAATAAGAATATTAAAAAAGTTTTTATTAAAATAAAATCGATAAAAATTTAAAAATATAATTTTTTAAATAATTTTTTCGGAATGACAATGCTTCGAAAATTAACTATCAATATGTTCGGTCTATTAGTTTTTTCGAAAATGTTTGTTTGGTGAATTTTTTTACAGTAAATTTTTAAATTTAATAAACAAGTTTTCCGAGTTAAATACTGTCTTATCAATTTGAAGTAGTTTTTTTCAACATTTTCACCTAAAAATACTTATTTTAAGAATTCTTTTTCAATATTAATATATAATTGCTAAATCAAAAAATACTTTATTATTAATAAAATAATAAAGGGAATTTATTTTATTAATACTAAAGTAAAATGAATTGATTTGATTGAAATTATTTCATAAACTGATAACTGTGTGTTTTTAAATTATGTCCGTTTTACTTTATTATTTCAATAATACAGTATTTTATAGTTAGACTGGACTGGACTGCATGCTGAACTGAACTGGACTTTAATACACAGAATTAAAGTCCAGTTCAGTTCCATTAAAAATAATAAAATAAGACCACTAAGAATCCAGGTCGGACTAAATCAAGAAGAAATTGAATAGATTGTTAATTTTAAATATATCTGAATTTTAATTTTCTAAAGTTTTTAATTTTAAGAAGTTGAGTTAGTATTCTTAAAAACAAAATAAAATCCAAATAAAACAAGTTCTTGATTAAGTTGATTTTTAAAAGATTGTTCCTAAGTTTAATCATTTCAGAATTATGTATTTCTAAATTTATTAATTTTTAATATCTACTTTCTGTTGTGTACTTTGGTTTTGTTGTTTGTCATGATCCCAAAAATCAGAATATACGTTAGTTCACTCGTTCAAAAAATATGAAATGCGTAGGTCTAAAATCGTATAAAATGGACGGATGCACAATTTTTATTTTATATTTTTATAATAATACAGTATAACTTCTCTATAGCGGACACCTTTGGGGAATTCAAAAGTGTCCGCTATAAAGAGGTGTCCGCATTTCGGGGGGGTATTGAGTTTAATACCTAATTCATTGGGGAATAAAGAACTGTCCTCTATAGGGAGGTGTCCAGTTTTCGGAGGTGTCCGGTAATAGAAGTTTCACTGTAATATAAAATAAATTGAAATTCAGTATAAGAAAACAAGTCCATAACATACGATTTTGAAATTTGAAATTGTCTTTTTATAACTACAAAATCATTAATGTAATGTTTTCTATTCTTTTCAGGATTTCGGGTACATTTTCGAATTATCCAGTAAATAAATGGAAAGTTTCTACAACGTAAGTAAATCTACTTAGTTATTATTGAGAACAGTGATTTTCTATATTGTTGTATTTTTTTCAATAAATTAAGCACCTTTTTATACGGTAAGCTAAAAAAATGCACACAAAAAACTACCTAATTTAGGAAATATTATAAAAAGTTCGTGTATCTAGAAAAACATTTCATTAATTAACTTTATTATTAATAAAGATTTTTGTTATAAAGAAGCAAAATTCAATTTCTCACATATTTTCTTCAATACTTCCTTCCGGTGATTAAAAAAACAAAACTTTGCTTTTCGTATAGATCACCTAAATTGATTATAAAGAAAATTTGGAACAACTTTAAATAAAATATAAAACGTAATGGCCATGACAACTAGATTTTTCTTTAAAACTAGATCAGTTCAGTTTACACTTTTCGAAAAGTTTCACGTCTAATTTCTTTTGCGCTATCGAAATCTTTTGATCGGCCCCATACAAAAAGCATAAACTTTGTTGTTCTCATTTTAACGAGGCTTATCAATGGTTAAGCTCTCTGTACCTGTACCATAAATAAGCTAATTGCACTGGCCACACTCATATGTCGAATGTTGTGTTGCTTCATCATCATGACATCCGATACGATTGTGAGTGCTCGGCGATAATACAGGAAGGCCAATATTTGGAACAACCGAAATGTGATTTTTGTTTGTGGTGGCGAAGTGTTTTTTTTATTGAAAATTTTTTAAGTCGATTTAATGATCGGCTTAGCTATCGTTATGTTGCCTCGATACAATAAGCAACTATACAATAAGAATAACGAAAAACGAAATACACACAGAACTTATCGACAGTAACCGAAATTGGATAATTTCGAAAAGTGATAATCAATTTTCGATCAGAAATCAAACATTGCTGACCAACGAAAGTCACGGTCGAAGTAGAAATCATTGGAATGAAGGAGGTTCAGTGAAAAAATCAATTGATTGAAGGAAATTACGACCTAGAAATCAATTATTTTTCTTAAAAATTTCGTAAAAGCATCTGTTCTTAATTTGCTACTTAGTTTCAACAACTTAAAAAATTCCAACAAAATTTTATGATGAAGAAGTTGTGGGGAATCTTTCGATAGCAAGCTTCGGATTAGAAAGATACACAGTGAGTGTATAGGGTGGGTGGTTATAACGAAAATCTAAATGTCTGGTAGAAAGGCACCAACTAACTCCCTTGTACTTCTGTACTATCTAATTGTCTCATCTTGAAATGTAAATTAAGGAAAAGCTCCAGTTCGATATACAGAAGTTCAGTCCTGTTCGTAGGTATAAAGTGGTTGGTTCTTATTTTAATCCCAGTTGGGGTTTGTTCATGTTTATGTTGTAGCCTAAGCCTCAGTAATTTGAACACAAAGTAGCTGTGAACAGGGTTTTATCGGGACAACCTCCTTCAATTTAAGGGTAAACTAAAGATGGGTATTCAGTATATGCTCGGGCCGTAAATCTTTAATCTGGACAGAGTTATTTGGTAGCATTTACAAGATGTCTTGACTAGACAGTAAAAGCATAACTAGTCTTGTCAGAATTGTTTTATTTATCTCTCCGTATAGTAATCGGATTTGGTTAGCTGAGTTAGTTTTTCGCAAGGATTTAGAAATCCTTTATCTTGTGATGGATAATATATATATGAAAGTCTGTCGATTTCATTTGGGATCTGATATTATGGTACTTGGAGGAAATTTTAAATTCTTTTCCGGAATAGTTATTGAGATCTCGAGAGTTGAGTCCAAAAAGGATTCTTGAGAATTGCGTAATGTAATCCAGTGTAATTCTTCCCTTCTTACTAGGATTATGAAATAGTGTGCAGAATTCTAAATTCAAATCTATCGTGTTAAAAAGAACTTTGTCTTGCAAACACCATTAATTTCTGTCCCAAAATGCGTTCCATGCATTATTAAATCTATAATATAGTATCTATATTTATAATTACAAATAGTACAAATAAAATAGAAAACTATTTTCGATTGGTCTGGATGTTTGTTTCGTGTTAGAATGAAAACTGATAAACAATTTCGATTAAATTTGTATCAGAAATGGACTTACTAGGTTCTGATTCGCGTTAAGCCTTTTATGCATACAATAAAACAAAACACAAAAACTAATAAATGAAGATTGGCCCCTTTTCCTCCAATTTGTTGTTATTAGGACTTCACCAATATTTTGTAGTTCACTAATGTTTTTATTATCAAATAATAATTTTAATTTTCTTTTAATTGATTTGTTTTATCACGGTAACTTTTTTTGTTTTGCATTTCTGAAAATTGATTTTTATAAACTTTTTAATGTTGAAAAGGCAGCATAACGTGTTGTTAATTGCCATTCTACACATGATTGATCTTCGATGAGAGTAATTCCATGAGATCATTAATTTTAATTTTGCTTTTTTCCATTCATTAACTGAATATATTTTGCTAGATTTTGCAAAATTGGTAACACCTAACAGTAGACCTAATGTATTCTAAAAAATGGTTTAGATTGCGATACCTAGAAAACTATTATTGCTAATTCATTTCTGCATTTTTTCCTTGGATACATTAAAAAATGTTGAAGTACACTCAATACGGGTTTATAAAGAATTAGTTCCACCTTCCAAGATGGCTGTACAACGCAAAAAATCAATATATGCAGAGTTTTCTAAGGTTTAAAAAACAGAGCCATTTAATAGTTCAAGTCTAAATGTATAAACAGGCGATAATGAGTCCATAAAAATTACTTGTGCACTCTAAAGTTATTGTTATATTAAAGAATAATGTGGGTAGTTTTTTTAAATTTTCTATTATTATCTTTATATCAGCACTACCTTAATTGTTTACAAACGTGAATATCTTGTAAATTCGTAGCATTAGAAGGACGGGAGAGATCTTGCAATCATGGATTAAGAAGTGCAAAATGGTGAAAATATACGCTTTGGTATAAAATTGTTGTTTCCTAATGTTCACTTTTTAAAAAACAGTCACAAAAAATCATACAAAATTTCTTACGTGAGTATGTAAACGATAAATGGTACGACGTTTTTCAGAATGTTAATACTATAAAGAACGATTAATATGAGTTAGATCAATTTTGCTCTCACGGCCTTATATGTATCTAGCTATTCGCCGTTCAACTGATTTTCGAAAAATAAATGTTTTGCTTTATTAAATTTTTTCGTAGGGTTCAAATTAAAGGAGATATATAAACCCCGTCTCCTCCTCACGCTCGCAAAAAAAGGATAACCCTCGATATCACATATATCGCACTTTACTCAAATACAGAAATTCATCAAATTTTGTTTAGCAACAGATTCACAGACCACACACCTCATACCAACAATTTTCCAATTTTATTTCTAGAAATGATAAGTTGTTTTAAAATTTCTGTCAAGTCTATCTGATTTGATATTTCAAAAGGTTTTATCGTGTTCTGTTGACTTAATTTCTTAAAATTTTCATTGATAATAAACCGCAAGCTATGAGCACTCATCGCGTATTTATACATATTTTTTCCTTTCAGAAAGTTTGCCAGTCGTCTACTGCGTTCTTGATGGGCCTTTTTTGTTGACTTCTTGGATTCTTTCTAAAATGCACCCTACACCTTTAAGTAATTTTCTTCAGATACATCTGACAATAAAAATAAATCATAGTTCATCACAGTAATTGGTAGTTTTATAATAAGAGTAATATATTATCATAAGATATCCTTACTTTTTAAAAATAATTCATGCACCTGAACCTGGCTAAGGTGTGAACTTCGCCAAAAAGTTAGGCCCGCTCTGGAAATGCAAATGCAGCTGATCTATCCCTAATGGCGATAAGGTATTAGCTCTCAAATCAGGACCCCGATAGGTCATGAATTCCGTAAGAAATTAAACTGGCTAAGATTGGGAAAAGTGCATAAGTGCTTTTAAATTTCTTAACGAAACAAATTTTATTTATAATTGTTTTTCTCGCGATCCATAAACTCCTTTCAGCATAGCAAGCGTCACTGTTGAATTATTGAAGATCAGTAGGATTATATCACAGATACGTGCCTCAAATTTAGGAATATTTAATCACAAAATTTTATTGAAGAACTAATGTTAAAAAACTGAAATCCACACATTCCTTATCCGGAAATTCGAATGGTCGACATTAACGTGCGTTAACATTACTTAGAAGGTAGCACGTCTACCGTATTCATTCACGGTGTGCCATTTCTTTCTGAGTGCATAAACATTTCCGGAACCTTTTCCATAGAAATAATTTCCTGTAAAAAAATTCACCAGAAAAAGTGTTCTTGACTTAAGAATGAGCACGAAAATCGCTCAACGGGCGATAATTCCATCTCAAAAGCGATACTCCCAGAACGTAATTTCCGATCTTCTGTTAAATTCACCCGGGACTGTCTTAACTTATCGCCAGCAATCAGCAGTTTACCTGTCGAAGGAAAATTTCTCGGAAAGATGTCATAACCGTAAGCTTCGAATTCGGTAAATACTTGAGACATTCCCACGAGCAGAATTTCTCCACGTAAATAAGACCTTTGATTACCGGATATTGTAAAGTACTTTGGCCGCCATCTCTTCGACTCGCCGAAAATTCAAACATTTTCGTTTCGTATTGCGAATAATTGTAGCTACAACAACACTCAATCTACCTGGATACCTGAGAATACCTGAGAATACGTTAGCACCTCTATCGTCAGGCATATAATTTCTAGATATGTAGGTAACGTTGCAGGCTCCAAGCACAAGTAGTATCAATCGATTTTCCGCAAAATTACACAAGCATTTCGGCAACGAGTTCATGTCGCAACGATAGCCCTTTTAAAATGCTGAAAGGACACAGGGAGGTTTAATTAAATGGACAGGATGTCCGGTACGAGATGGGGTTACGCATGCATTAAATTGGCGCACATTAGCCATATGGCTCAATCGAACACGCTGATTGAATGATTGATCCGTGTCTTGAGCAACACTCACTCATGTGTACCTACTTGAATTCCTGATTGTTGAGCCGATGGTACTTTTGGGAGTTTTTGGTTGATTGAGGGCCGCGCTTAAAAGGCCCTTTTTCGTACTGCGGTTTTAGGTCTACAACTACTTCTTTGTGTTGCGAATAATTTAAATTTTCGAGTTCGAGGGTGGCTTTTGAAAACCGAATTAGAACTTTCGATTTAAATAAACCAACCCTTCTCGAGTTTCGATTCCATTGTTTGGAACTAATGCAATGCAATTCACAAAGTTTCGAGTAAAGTTGCTGTTCATTAACTTCGCTCAATTCGTTGCAAAGTTGTGGGCAATTTTGTTCATAATAAAATGGTCGAACTCGTACAATTTCTGGTTGAGTGTTGCACTTACTCAATGTCGGCCAACTTTATTTGTATTAATAAAATTTGCTTAAATTTGTGGCGGAATTTGTTGACTAGCACTTTATTTGCACTTTATTTATGATTAGTTTTACTTAAGAACATACCATAGTTAGAGCTATAGTAGTAGCATGTTGGAAAAATATAATTTTTTATAGCGGTAGCATGGTACGGGGGTGAGGGGTGTTTTTCCTATCTATAGAGCGGCTTATGCTACAAAGTTCACACTCAGTATGTGTATGCAAAGCAACCAGAACAGTAATTTAGATAAAAAAAAATTTCAAATATCCATTGGCGTTCGAAAGGGAGGGGGGGGGGGGTGGTCAAAAAAAAAGATCAGTGAAAATGGAACGCATATATTTTCACAGTTTTCGTCATATCTATTAGGTCTTTCCAAATATTGAATTCATTTTTATTCTACAGCTTCTTCATATAAATACCTAGAAAGTGTTTTCAGAATTTTTTGAAATTTGATCCCTAAGGGAGTGGAAAGGAGGTAGTATTCTTTTTAACGAATTCTGCCATATCCCCCAGGTCTGATCAGATATCTAATATCTTTTCACTTTCACGGGCTTGCGTAATAATCGCCTAAAACTTTTTCTTAAGTTTTTTCTTTTTCAGCCCCTAAGAGAGTATAAACGGGTTGAACACGTTTTCACGAATTCCGTCATATCTTTTAGAAATGATTAGAAATTGAATTGGTTTTTACTTTCTCGTGTTAACTCTTTTCGGGATTTTTGGATATTCAACCCCCAAGTGGGTTTAAGGTGGTTGCATATCTGATGATATATCGAATTCATTTTTACTTCCTAGGGTTTCCTATATAAGCGCCAAAAAGTTAATTTCAGTATTTTTAGATATCCAATCCTAACGGGTGTAAGGAGGTTGTATGCTTTTCAAAGCTCCGACATATTTCTTCTGTATTATATCGCTTTTCACTTCCCCAGACTTTTTATATAATCGCCTACAAACCCATTTCTCAATTTTTGGATATTCAACCCCCAAGGCTTTGCATATGTTTCCACAATTTTCTCTATCCCTTAGTTCTGATGAGATATAAAATTGGTTATTACGGCAGTTGATGTAATGACCTAAAAACCAATTTCACGATTTTTTCCAATTTCAAAAACCCAGGGTGGTTGTAAAGGGTTTGCTTACATTTTCACAAATTTTTCAAAATCCCTCGTGTCTCATGAGTCATGAGATATTAAGTTGCTTCTTATGAAATGGTCTAAAAACCTGTTTCATAATTTTTTCGAAATTCAAACCCCAAGTGGAAGTAATGGGTTTGTATACATTTTAACAATTCGTTGATAAGGCAATAAATTCGTTTTTCCTTCTATGGGCTTTTAGTGTACATAATATACCGAAATTCGAATGTCTACACAATGTTTAATCGCCTAAAAATCTCTATTTTAAATATTTTTTTTTAAGAACAAAACTAACTTTCCAATAAACCTCATAATTTTGAATCAACTGATTATATACTCCGACTTTGATTGCTCCCGAACTTTGACCCGAAAATTATAAAGTGTCATCCAAACCAATGGCAGTTTTTTTATGTATAATCGGCAAAAAATCAATATTTTCGATATTTTTACTTCCATTCTAATGGCAAAATTAACTTTCCAAAAAACGTCCTTGTCTCGAGACAATCAATGTTACGTTTCGAATTTAACCACGTCCCGGTGTATGACCCAATTACGTAATTTATGTGTTAAATTTATCGCACTCCCACTTTAACCGCTTCTGGAACTTTGGCTCGAGAAATAATAAAGTTTCGCCCAGACTATCGGTAAATCTTTTTTAATCTGATATTTACTAAATAAGTTATTAAGTATCAAATATAAATTATACATATTGTTGCGGGATTTCAAGTAAAACACAATTCGGTTAAAATAAAAATAAGTGATTATTTATTAATCGCACTTTAAATTCTATTCGCACAATAATTCACACTGTATGGCAATACCGCCCGCTTATACCATATATCGCTGGACTCGATCACTTTCGCTCTCTACCAACACGGTCGCGTATACACGCTGGCTGTCACAGTCGACGTAATAAAAATTACTATCTCTTCGCTGAAAGCTTCACCTGCTTATATACTAGCCGGTTGCAGTCTAGGATGTACTTGAATGTTCGCTCAGTGTGGAATCTTCTCGAAAGCTTTAGAGCTTTCGATTTCGATCTTCGTTCAGTGGTGTATGCAAAGGGTTCTAGTATATTGGAGAGCATTCGATAAAAAGGGAGATACAATCGTGTTGTTTCGCCTTATCTTCAGCTAGGTTTCTGATTGGGTTATTTTGCAACTAGGTATTCCGTTGTTGTTGTTTTCATTATGTGAAACGATCGAGTTGCACGGTCGCGCGGTTGCGCGGTTGCCAGGTTTACATGTAACAATATGTATTTTGATTAGTACAAGTACAGATAACAGTTCCCAATACGTAACTGCTCTAAAATCGTTTGAAGTTGAAGAGGACCAGAAAAAATAAAGTAAAATTCGTTATGAAGAGTAATTTGTAGTAAAGATATTTTGCTACAGAGATAAATAGATAGATTGGAAATAGGGGTTGGTATGGTTAATCTCTGTCACTGCAGCCACAGTTGGGTCTATTGGACCGTACCCCCGGTTTGACTATGATTCCTCTTCAATCCCTGCGCTTTCAATGAAGCCTAGTATTTTGCGAAGAGGAATGGTCAGGAATTCCGATGGGTCCATGAAACCCTGAACGAAGTGACGAAGTTTTTTGTGAGTTAAACCCTTACATTCACAGAGGATATGCTCTGGTGTTTCGTCTTCGTCATTGCATATTCTGCAAATTTTAGTCTCAGAGAGACCAATCCTATTGAGATGCTTCCTCATGTGACATGTGCCACAGAGAATTTTCGCCGAATACTACAGGAATATACGTACAATGGGTAAAATACATTTTTTTTTATTGTTTATCCTATTATGATTAAGCATTATACAAAAAATATTTATATCTTGACCTCAGTGTCTTGTATTTACTGAAGAAACTAACCCTAACCCTGCGTCTACACTGGCAATTTATCTGGCAATGGCAATGACAACGACAATATTGCCATACACAAATTGACAGTGTAGAAGCATTAAACGCGTATGGAAATATTGCTCTCGACATTGCCATGTCAATTTTGAGAGCAATATTGTCAGAAAACGCATCGTTTGACATAAGTGAGCGTTATTTATGCAATGTCCGACATTTTGCTTTGCTTCAGAGCTTGAGACTTCGAATTCACTCGATCAAATGAAAATTGCGTGGCAATCTAATGCTCACTCCTTACGATTTGACATTTAACCCTGAGTCTACACTGACAATTTATCTGGCAATGGCAATGGCAACGGCATTATTGCCATACACAAATTGACAGTGCAGACGCACCAAACGCATATGGTATTATCGCTTTCAGCATTGCCATGGCAATTTTGAGGATAATATTGCCAGAAAACGAATCGTTTGACAGAAGTTAGCGTCGCTTGTCAACAGGTAGACTTACGTTTTTCTGGTTTGATCGCAATTCGAGTAAAAATAAGTGGAGTAAAGAAAAAACTATTGAATTAATCAATAGTTTTCGAAGTTATGATTGCTTTGCTTCACAACTTGACACTTTGAATTCACTCGCTCAAATGAAAATTGCCTGGCAATCAAATGCTCACTCATTGCGATTTGACATTTAACTCAATGGCAATATTGCCATTGTTATTGCCAGATAAATTGTCAGTGTAGACGCAGGGTAAGGCAATGGAAATATTGCCATTCCCATTGCCAGATAAATTTCCAGTGTAGACGCAGGGAAAGGGTTTTCAGGAACTTTTTTCTGGAAATCTTGAGATCTAATGTAGTTTTCTTTATATATCAATACCGAAAAGATTGTTGCATGTACATCATAACATACAAAAACTTGTACTACAGTTATGAAGTCAGTCTTAGTGCACAAAACCGCAGTGAATTCGATCCAATCAAAACAGAAACCAAATCCTGTGACCGTTGTTGTGTCGTCTTTTTCTGTTCATGGGGTTAAACGAAATTCAATACTTTCTCATCAATGGAAGCCAAGTCGAGCGATTTGAAAAGAAGCAAAAAGAAATTACCTTTTCTCCACTCCGAAGGTATCGTCCTTATCAAATCGTGAACAGTATGGCACCTGAGCATTGAACGCTATACGAACATGACCCAAACCGGAAACACGTCCCCTTTACGAGTATGTGAGTTGCATGAGAACTTTGCAAAATGCCCGTAACTGCGACATCCACTAGCAGTAGAACACACTATATCCGTAGCGTTTGCTATAACTCGCTAGACGCTATGCAATACTTCTGTAAGCTCTCTAAGGCCATAAAACTGGAAACAATGCCAATAGCGCCAACCTGAAGACTGGGAATTTGTGGGACAGGTAGACAAGAACACGGGAATAATCGGGAATGAGAACGAGACATGGTTGTAGATAGGTGGTACTAAACGACTCTAAGCCCTGTCGGGAAGGAAGAACAATGTCATGAACATGAATGAGAAAAGTTATATTTGGTTCGGATTGGATATGGGAGCGTGGGACATGTAGCCGCGTTCCTATATGTACACTGGTGGCGAAAAGTGTAAGGACAAGCTAGCAAAAAGTTTCAAATTGTGCGATTAAGTGATACACAAAACTGACAAAGTGTAGAACTTTGATAGAAAACTCAAGTAGCATGACGTGAAACCGATTGAAGGAAAGTTACCGAGAAGGTCTTCATCATCTCGATAACTATATATTCTGCTATATTATGTTATGTCATAGCTGCTTATCAGTTGAATTAGCAAATATATTTAGAGTTATTCCTTCTCAAAAAAATCTAAATAAAAGTGAAGAAATTAAACCAAGAGGTGAAAATCGTTCGCAGTTACTGGGCGAGTACCGCAGGTTTCTCATTTGCGGCCATCACTTTTATTATTTTAATAACTAAATTTCCATACCAAGGCTTTAATTTATATAGGAGACATCGGCATTTCTTTGATATTACACACATTAAATCTTCCCTTCACACCTTTATCCACGAACAGTTGACAACGATAGTGAATAGTGGTCCAGCCACGCTGAATATTGGTAAAATTTAATGGTTGTAACCATAGAGATATATGTACTGGAGATGAAAAGTAGCGACTGTTTTAAAGCCGGACGATTCCTCGCAAAGGACCGGCAATTAACACTATGCTACTATTTGCATCTTACTCACATTTATATTATAGCCCGGTCTTGAACACGAAAAACACAAAACATTTGAATACTAGGCTACTATTTGCATTTCACTGTTACCTGGCATCAAACGCTCCATGCAAAAACGTTCAATTTGGCTTCAAAAAACTTAAAAGTGCTTCATACAAAAACGGCGTCTTGTCGTCTCCAGTATTTATGGTACATCTCTATGGTTGTAACAATTAAAGTAATTTTTTGCCTACTAAATTTTGTACAGGTCTATACATTTTTGATTAATTTTGAAATTTATTATACCTAACTATAATTTTTTTATATTTTTAACTTATGACATATACTAATACAATTATTATAATCACAATATGTTTTTCTTAAGGGGGAACATCCGAGTAGACCTTTTTTTTCGCTCATCTTAAAGTTTGTAGTCTTAAAAATATTGTATGTAAATTTTATATTGAAATTCCAATAATTGTGAAAGTTATGGGCAATTAACCGGAATGGGCCTTTCGTGAATTCTCTACATAGAGCGTCATTCAAATGCGATTATCCGAAACATACTGTTCAAAGACGGTCCCCAAAATCTTTGGAAAACGGCTTGACCGATTGCTTCAAAAATTTCACACAATATTTTTGGATAGGTTTTCTACTTCGCTACGTAGGATTTTTTTTTACTTATTTACTTTTTTTTTATCAAGCCAGAAAGGTCGATAATTGAGGTTAAAAACTGAAAATAAAGTTCAATCGGCGCCATTTCGTGAAATTTTTTTTCTTCAAAAAACCCTACGTTCATACTTTACCATTTTCAGAATCTTTTTGAAATTTTTATTTTGGATCATCCAACTGCATGTAATCTTGGGAACCGCAGACCGTGCGAGCGATGGATATTCTTTACGCCGACCATGACAGCAGCGCCCACGGTTGATATATATTTATAAAAAAAATTATTAGCGTACCTCACCATATATACTATAATATAACGAATAAAACCAACCTGGATAAAATCGAACAAATAGTTTTTAGATAATAATTTCTAAAATTCACCTATTACTTTATTATTTCAATAATACAGTATTGTTATCGATTTTTAAAAAAAAAAAATTTGCTACCCTCAAAATTTTTTTTTCATGTTTCATGACTAGTAGGCACTAAAAAAGCAAAACAAATTTTCAGTCCGTCTGTCCGCCGTACGCCGTACGTCGACCGCTGTACGTAAAATCGTTTGAAGGCTCGTAGCTCCCAAACGATTTGATATATTAAATTGAAATTTTTTTTATAAATAGACTGGGTAGGCCCCTTGAAGTGGCTAAATTCGGAGTGGTGGAAGTGTGAGGGGGGAAGCGTTTTAGACGGAAAATTTTGGTTTCTAGATCTCAGCAACCGCTTATGTTAGCAGGCTGAAATTTGGTATTTATATAGAGCTTCGGTAGTGGACCTATTTGCAAAAAAAAAAAAATTGCCGATATCGGTGAAGGGGTTTGGGAGTGGGGGGAAAAATAATGCGTCCAAAACGCAAAAAAGGCGAGATCGACATATTCTAAAATCCATATCTCCTAAACGGTTAATGTCACAAAATTGAAACTAACTAACCCCAAGTAATAAATATCTGTAGATATACCAGGGGAATAGATCGAAAACAAATTTTTGAGTGGAGGCAGTGGCGTACCAGAACCAGAAAACAAAATTTGGGGGGTGAGGGTGTAGAGGGTGAGGTGAGGGTAAGAGGTGGGGGAGGGTGAAAATGGAAAAGTTCCGATTTTTATATCTCGACAACCTATAATGATATCAAGGTGAAACTTGGTATTTGGATAGAGCTATATTAGCAGCATGTTGGAAAAATATAATTTTTTATAGGGGCAGTATGGTACAGGAGGGGGGGGGGTGTTTTTCCTTTCTATAGAACTGCTTATGCTACAAAGTTGAAACTCGGTACGTTTATGTAAATCAACAAGAAAACTAATTTAGATAAAAAAAAATTTCAAATATCCATTGGCGTTCGGAGGAGGGGGGGGGGCAAAAAAAATGATCAATGAAAATGGAACGCATATATTTTCACGGTTTCCGTCATATCTATTAGGTCTTCCCAAATATTGAATTCATTTTTATTGTGCGACTTCTTCATATAAATACCTAGAAAGTGTTTTCAGGATTTTTTAACATTCGACCCCTAAGAGGGTGCAAAGGGGGTTATAAACTTTTTCACGAATTCTACTATATCCCCAGGTCTTATCATCGCCTAAAAATTGCTTTTAAGTTTTTTCCTTTTTCAGCCCCTAAGAGGTTATAAACGGGTTGAACACGTTTTCACGAATTCCGTAATTTCTTTTAGAAGTGATAAGAAATTGAATTGGTTCTTACGTTCTTGTACTGTGTTCATATTTATTTATTAACTCCTTTCCGGGATTTTGGATATTCAACCCCAAGTGGGTGTAAGCAGGTTGCATATATGATGATATATCGAATTCATTTTCACTTCCTAAGCTTTCCTATATAAAAAAGCCGAAAAGTCAATTTCAGTATTTTAGATATTATATCTTAAGGGGTGTAAGGGGGTTGTATGCTTTTCAAAGCTTCGACATATTTCTTAGGTTCGATGAGATATTAGATTGCTTTTCACTTTCACAGACTTTTTATATAATCGCCTACAAACCCATTTCTCAATTTTTCGATATTCAACCCCCAAGGGTTTGTATATGTTTTCACAATTTTTGCCATCCCTTAGTTCTGATGAGATATTAAATTGATTATTACGGCCAACCAATTCACGATTTTTCGAATTTCCAGAACCAAGGATTTGTGAAGGGTTTGCTTACGTTTTCACAAATTTTTCAAAATCCCTCGTGTCCCATGAGATATCAAGTTGTTTCTTATGAAATCGTCTAAGAACCTGTTTCACAATTTCTTCGAAATTCAAACCCCAAGTGGAAGTAAATGGGTTTGTATACGTTTTAACAATTCGTCATATCTCTTAATTCTGATAAGGCAAAAAATTCGCTTTTACTTCTATGGGCTAGTGTACATAATATACCGAAATTCGAATAGTCTACACGGGCTTTTCCAATGTTTAATCGGCTAAGTTACATTTAAAATAAAAGAGAAAGTTTGTCCTAAAACTTTTAGTTGGCAGTGTATATTTTGCAGTACCATTTATTCATTCATCGTTGCCTTACGGATAGGTTGTACAACTGAACGATCGAAGACGCACCTTGTAGGTGACACTTTTGGAACACTATCTATAGAAGATACCTACCTTCCCGTCGTCGACACAATGGCAAACTTATTCGTAATAGAAAAAAAAAATAAGAACAATTTATTGTCCATGGGAGTGTTAAATCCTATTGTATTGGTACACTCATCGGAAGCGGTGACACTTCCCTTGAAGAGCCACTTAACTCGAGGGCGCCTCCAAGTCTCTCGGTGAAACTTTGATTATTATCTCTAATAGCCTTGTTCACTGGATATAACATCCACCCCGGAAATATACCGAATGGCCGGGAAGATCTTTAGTCATACTTAAGCGGAACAGCATTAACTGGTCCATCAATTTTTATGTTATGCCACTCGTAGGGATTGTCTGCCCTTTTGACAGGAAAAATGCTCAGTTTTATAGTTTCAAATCGAATCTAGCGGACCGTTGCTGAGCGCGACTACTGCCTTTTTTCCAGTACATATTTGTATTGCTACTATGAGCGCTCACTAACTTCCTGCCGATGGATCGAGCTATAAAGTTCCCTTTATTTCGAACTTAGCTTAACGTCATACGTTTAGACGAGTGTAGTAAGTTTTGGGCGTAATTTTGTTGTTTTGATCGCGGCACTTGATTTGAGGTTCCCATTCTCATTAGAGCCATTCATGAAAACAATAAAACCAAATTAACGTGGCTGATTAGAATGTGAGAAATTCACTTGGAGGCTCTATGGTAGTTTTATGTAAAAGACGGTTACCATGCGGAATGGTCATTTAGGGGAATTTTATGAGGCCGGGTCTAGCCAATCGAAGAATTTATCGTTTTGTTTCAGCGGAAACAGATAGACCACAGAATGGGATGTTCAAGTGGTCTTGGTTTTTGTTCTAATTAATACTCGGGAATTTCGAAAAGTTGTAAGACTGCTAACTTGTGCTCACGTCTAGAACATAAGATTTTTTAATCATAGAAAATTATTATAACAATTATGTAGTCGTCTCTCTGGCCATCAATTAGACAGAATGTTGTCTAGTGAATAAGAGACTCATGTGCTAACTGCAATCCAATGAACATGGGCTGACTCCATAAAATATTCGTGCACCTTAGAGTTTGCTGAAATGTCTTTTGAATTAACCCGTTATTTCAAAATAAATGCACTAAATTTTTAATTTATTATGTCTTTGAAATACCTTCAATAAAATATGACTTTCAGTTAAGATATTGAATGGCCTCTCTTATGAGGTACTGTTACTGCTTCAAATATCATTTTACTTTAGTATTTTGTGATAATAAAGTATTTTTATTTAGATCACGGTTGACAATCCCATGTTTTTCCACTGGAGATGGCTATGCGGGAATTAAACACTTTTTTGAATAGAATATACAACTATTGGTGATTTGACTTACCTTTTTGATTGTTCTTACATCGCAAGATCTTCCGATTTAACTCGAAAGTTATGAAGACTTACTAGAGAAACGATCCTTTGAAGTAATTGTTTAAAATGAATTTGAATTTTCCAAGCACCGCTAGCTATACGTTTTTTGTAGGTTGTTTACTTATCACAAAAAAAAACCAAAATAATTTGAATCCTTAAGAATTATTCCACGAAAAAGTACACTTTTGACTTTTTCACTTTATTATTAGGCATAACATCAAAGGTCGCTGTAGAATGTCGATCATCTCTTAAGGAGATGGCTGAACAGTTCAATATTCTTCTGTGCTGAGTGCCAGGACACAGGGATATTCCAGGGAACTGCATGGCTGACGAACTCGCTCGGCGCGGTACCACCCTTCAGATTATGCCGGAACATCGGATTCTAGGTGTGCCTCTCTACATGTAAACTGCTACTGGGATTGGACTCAATTGAGAAAACCAATTTAAGATGGGCAGACGGTATTACATGCCACACTGTGAGACAGATCTGGCCGAAGCTGGATCTAAAACGGTCTAAAAGGCTGACTTCGCAAAAAAGGGCGAATATCAGCACCATAGTCGGTGTCCTGACCGGACACTGTCTTATAGGTCGACATGCCAAAAGACGCGGCCTCTTCTAAAACGACTTCTATAGAAGCTGGCTGGATGAGGAGGAGGAGGAGACAGTCCTTCATCTTCTCTGTACCTGTCCAGCTCTATCCGCTAGAAGGAAAGCTCATCTTGGAGCTTACTTCTTCAACTGGCTTAGTGACCTTGCCGAAATGGAGGTCGCGAGAATCCATCGCTTCATTGCAAGCTCTAAATGGTTTGACGAGTAAGACCGGATTCGATGATCCTGTGGTAACAAAACGGGCCTTTTTAGGTCTAAGTGTGTCCGTGTTCTCACGGGCAGCCACGTGTACCTACCTACCTTATTAGGCATTTAAGTTGACGTTATCAAATGAAACCTGTTTAATCGAACCACTTCGGGACCGGAAGAAACACGGTAATCGTAAATAAATTAACGAAGAATTAGAAAAATAATTTTTGGCGTCAAGACTGAAGGTGTTAATCTACAGTAAAAGAACAAATGAATAAATTTTGAAAATTGCAATTAACGTCACTATCAACTTTGAAATAGGTTAATTCGTAAATTAATTTTTGGACAGAATTTTGGGTTTCAAATTTGAGTTGAACATGAATTTGTTAATTATTTAATTAGTTTTTATACTCTAGATGAAATCATATAGAGTATTATAAGTTTAATCCAGCCCAAAAGTTTGTAACGCATAGAACCAAGCCTCGGACGAAAAAAAGTTATATATTATTTTTTGTTTATTTGTGGCCAAAAACCTCAAATCCGCCTGACGTCCGTCCGTCCGTCCGTCCGTCCGTCCGTCCGTCCGTCCGTCCGTCCGTCCGTCCGTCCGTCTGTCCGTTAGCACGATAACTCAAGAACGCCTTCACCTAGGATCTTGAAATTTTGAATCTGGATGTTTGGTTGAATTTGTAAGGCTAAGTTCGTTAACGGGCCAAATCGTCCTACTCCTTCGGGTAGCTGCCATACAAAATGTCCTTAAAACACGTGTTCAAGAATATTGGTCGATAACTGCAGAAGGGTTTAAGCTACGTCTTTGAAATTTTGTATGTGTTATTTTTCCAATAGTTGGAGCTAAATATATGATTATGAAGAAAATTCGTTTAGTCCTTCGTGTAGCTGCCATACAAATATCCTGTCAAAATGTATTCACTTAATTTACAAAACTCACAATAACTCAAGTAATCTTTTAGCTACGAATTCGGAATTTTGTACAAGTTAGTTTTGAGTGAAAAGGAAGTCAGAGTTTACTAATCAGCGAAATCCTTTTACTCCTTCTGGTAGCTGCCATACAAAATGTCCTTAAAACACTTCTTCAAGAATATTGGTCGATAACTTCAGAAGGGTTTAAGCTACGTCATTCAAATTTTGTATGTGTTATTTTTTCAATAGTTGGAGCTAAATATATGATTATGAAAGAAATCCTGTTAGTCCTTCGTGTAGCTGCCATACAAATATCCTGTCAAAATGTATTCAATTAATTTACGAAACTCACTATAACTCAAGTAATCTTTTAGCTACGAATTCAGAATTTTGTACAAGTTAGTTTTGAGTAAAAAGGAAGTTCGAGTTTACTAATCAGCGAAATCCTTTTACTCCTTCTGGTAGCTGCCATACAAAATGTCCTTAAAACACGTGTTCAAGAATATTACCAATAACTTCAGAACGGTTTTAGCTACGTCTTTGAAATTTTGTATGTAGCATTTTTCCAATAGTTTGAGTTAAATGTATGATTATGAAGAAAATCCTATTAGTCCTTCGTGTAGCTGCCATACAAAAATCCTGTCAAAACGTTATCATTTAATTTACGGAACTCGCTATAACTTAAGTAATCTTTTAGCTACGAATTCGGAATTTTGTACAAATTAGTTTTGAGTAAAAAGGATGTTCGAGTTTACTAATCAGCGAAATCCTATTACTCCTTCTGGTAGCTGCCATACAAAATATCCTTAAGACACGTGTTCAACAATATTTTTCGATAACTTTTGAACGCTTCAAGCTACGAATTTGAAATTTTGTACACATTAATTTTTGAATAGTTCCAAGGAAAAGGATAAATATGTAAGAAATCGAGTGAGTCCTTCCTGCACCTCCCATGTGAAAGTCCTTCAAAAAGGAAATTTTTTTTCGATGACTTACCCAGTTCAAGGTATGAAGTTAAACACTGAATATTGTCTTTTAGTTTTGAGTAGCAATCTAATAGCAGTCCTTAATAAAGGGCATACAACATGCACACACGTAATTATACTTTATCCCCAACTACAATATAAATCGGAGTTAAGTATTCATCTAGAGTATTATACGATTGGCTTGCAGCCGATCGTGACTGCAGTATGTTTTTTCTTAAATTTTTGGACGCTATCTTAACATTTTTAATGCATAGATACATGGGCGGATTTAACCTTCTTGCCGCTCTAGGCCTCAGAAAATTTTGCCGCCCCTTTTGTCGGAAGATCGAATACCGATAGGTATTGCTTCAGATGTACTGACCTTTTTTTTTTGCACACATTTTTGATCACATTTTTGCTTCAGATGTACTGACCCTTTTTTATTTTTGCTCACAGATTTTTCCACACCATTTTTCTGGATGTTTCACGTAATGCATGTAAACAATTTTGCACGAGAACAAAGCTTGCTTTATGAGGAAACAAAAACAAATTTGCCGTCCCTGAATTTTGCCGCCCTAGGCCCGGGCCTAGTGGTAAATCCGCCACTGCATAGGTATATCTACAACTTATAGCTCGAAAACGACCTCCTGCCTGATAAAATTTATTAAATTTTGTTTATAATAAATGGTTTAATTCAAAGTCCCACATTTTGACACCACATATCAGTGATACTGTAGGTGTTAATAGACGCAACTTTTTTCCAAATTTCTTGGAAATTTTTGGAATAAACCCTAACAGTCAGAAATTGTTCACTGAATTTTTCTATTTTTTTTTCAAAAATAAATTTCTTTTTTTTAATTTTACTGTAAAGACAAATTTAGCTTTTGAACGAGTAATGGCAATCTCCTTTTTTTGTAATTTTAATAATTATTTATAATTTGCTTTTACGTCATAAGGAGCGTAATTTTTAGGTATCGTTTTAAGAATAAGATCTGTTAATCCTCACATTGGGCGCCACATGAACTTTCTATTTTGTGTTTTTTTGGTAGCACGTACATATTTTCTACAACTATCGGCAAACTCGTAACTGCCACCATTCAGAATCTAACATCAGCCTAGTTTAACTACCATTATATATAAGATTTCGTGATCCAATGATCCCACGTTGGGCGCCATAATTAATTTTTTCTTCTAATTACTGGATGGAAAATTATTAATCTGATTGTAATTTGCTATCGTTTCGTTGAATATTTTAATGCTGAGGTCCTACGTTGGGCGTCGTGATAAACATTCGTTTGACTTGATTTTGTGGCAAGTTTCTATACTGATTGTGAACTACCAACTTTCACCACTTAGCATTCGGTTACAGGGTTGGATGAACGCAGGGGCTTGTGGTTTAATCTCCACTCCTCCACCTCATTGCCGAGGTATCCATACACAAACGCTTTTGCTCGCTACAATTTCACATTACTTTCATCAGATCCTGTTTAAATTCCGCTATCGGGTGCCTATGGAACATAAGATAACAATCTGGAAGAACCATTGTAGGTCCTGACCAATGGTTCTTTTAACCACCAAATTTGAATTCATGAGCTTTAGATTGCTATGCACAATTAAACTAAATATTCACTTTTAACACACACAATTAAACTAAATATTCACTTGTATTTTCTTAAAAAAATTACCTCCCCTCCCCTTCCCACCCCTCTCTTTCTTGTGAAAATCCTACCTCATAAAATCTTGTAATCTTAGAGCCCTACATTGGGCGCCATATACAACGTCATCTATGTCGTCGTTTTCTGCAGTCTCACTAATTCGATTTTTTAAATAAACATCTCGAATTGTGACCATCACCTGGTTGAATGAATTTCAATGCGATTTTTATCACGTTTTTTCTTGCGTAATAAAATTGGCAATCATTATTGTAAGAGATTAGGTTACATCTTTGGTGTGCCCAAAAAATTGCGGTAGTCAATTTTATGTAAAATAGGCCTATTCACAAAGAACTGCATCTTACAAAATGATTTGTTTTCAAAAACATCGTAGGTTTCAGATTAACAACGACGAAGTTTATTATTGATGGAAATATGAAACCATTTCATAATTTAACTTTTTCAGAAACTACATAAGAGGTTACTTTAAATCTCTAAGCTCTTCTTGCCACATACCGACGATACCGATTTCACCATGAAACTTGTATAAAAAGTTCAATATTTCAATTTGTTTCGGAAAAGTGAAATTTTAATAATAAATATTAAAAAAAGTCGATCAAATTGCTTTAAAATCTTTTAAAATTTTTACATCAGACGAATGGGGATTTAAATTTTTTATTGTATTGTTCTATGCATTGGTTCTGATTCTGGTATCTTTCCATTTTGTATTTCTGAATTGAATTTATTGTCCCAAAATACCACAATTCACCCTTACTTAACGTATCCTGGCTTAACTTAATCACGCTATCAAATATATCACTTTCGCAAACATCCTTATTTTCCGAAATGCGTATTGCTCGTAAAAAATATTAATGTTAAGAATTCTGAACTATTGCCATACTTTTTTTGCAATATACGCGTATGTATCTATGACCACCCATTTTAGTATTACTTTTACGCTGGTGTATCTATTTTTGCATTCTCTCGTGTCGTAACATCGGTTTTATGCCTCAATTTAAATAAGATATTCGGAAGATATCAATTTTTATGGTAACCAGTTTCGAAGAGTCTAATGAGCTCTTAATCAAAAACCGAGCTTCGTAAAACAGCTCAATTCGAAGGCACTTAGCGATGTTTTTTTTAAGGAATCCGAAGAGTAAGTCCGCGCGTACGTGAATATCGTACAGTGCGGCTAGGTAGTGTTTTATACAAAAGAGGTTTTCTAAATTGCAGAATATTCATCCCTGCGGAACGATGAGTACCGCGCATTGGGCAGCAAAAACCAAGACATTTATGGCTAATTAATATGTCATTACGGATTTTATGTTTCGCATTTAAGATTCATTTTATATATGTCCGTATGACCGTTTCCAGTTTTTTTTTCGATGCTAAAAACTGAAAAGCTATTCGCACAACCGAATGTAATTTTAAGTGGATTTATTTGCTCAACGGTTTTACCTACATACGCCAGTTGTTTACGTGTGGCGCCTTTTTTCCAACTTTACAATCATTTGAATATGGCTGCCAACCGACTGAGGTCCAGTAATTGTTCGAAATGAATGATTGCGGCTACAGAAAAAAAGTAAGCAGTTTCACTTACGTTTTACACATACGAGTATTACCTACAGGGAAGTACTCGTAAGTAGGCATATTTCTACTTTCCAGAAAGAAGGAAAGTTTTTGGTATGCAAAATGTGAAACCTTTGGAAGAAAACGTGTACCGGGTTCGGCCAAGGCAGGCTTTCATTAATTTGTAGTTTCATTTTTCTAGAGGTATCCGTTAAGATCCGGTGATGGAAAAATGAAAAAGTCTTCCGAAAAGAAATTCGGTTATTAATTATGAAGTTTCTCACCCGAAACTGCGATACCTGGCGATATAATTACCTACAAATTTTTCAATTTTCGTCGAGCAATAAGCACTGTTAAGATCTACGCAAGACTATTTCGAATCTTCGTAGTTTGACGAACTATTTGTATGGCCATGTTGTAAAATTATCTTTATCCATTAGTCGGTACCATCACATTATCCATATCGCTTGATGTATCTATGGTCAAGAAAAATTATTTCACCTCAGCTTTTCGCTAGTTATTAGACCGGAACTCGAGCTGGGATTATTTCTTTGTGAGTTTTCCTTTGACGGAGGTTATGAAAGACGAAAATGATTACGATTCTGATGAGTGTTGAAAATAATTGTGTTCGCTGGTGTATGTCGAAAAATGAAATGACTTCGTTGCGGTTTTAATTTTTCCTTTACAAAACTTCCTTGTACAAGAAATACTGAATTTAACAAATGTGTTTTTAGTTAATGTGGCTTATGGCAAAATAAATAATACACGGAATAAGCTCTCTGGCTAATTATGAAACTGCAGTTTGCATGGGAATTTTAATTGAATCGAAATTAATGATTGACTGGACAACGAATACTTCAGAATTTTGGCCGTTAGAAAATGAGGGGGTTCGTAGGGCCTTGTCAAATAATTCCTTCACATATATGGCGTTATGGACGTTAAAATGTCGTGAATTTTAGTAATATAATTAAGGTAGAAGAGACTGACTGATGTTTATCTAAAAGAAGACATGCCATTGTGGGTACGTTGCCATAGATAGTTTTTAAGTGATCTGGTAATTATTTCCGCTTAAGTACACCAAACTTCGGGGATCACCCCTAATAAAAAGTTGGGTCGGTCGGTGAAAGTGGGAAAAGTGAGGCGAGTAAGGGAACTGTAATGGGAAAAGTTTACCAGAAGCAGTGGAAATTATTTCTGGAAACGTGAAAGGCCATATTTCGTTGAAACTATACAGGGACCTGGCACAACTTTGTTGCTTCGAGACAAGAACGACTGCATAATTTGACTGCACGTATGGTACAGGCTTAAGTAATGTAGATGTGCATATGGACGTTTATCTTTTATTTCATATCGTACGTGTAGTTGGAAGATAGGATAACAACCGGTTCACTGAATGAAAAATGTACAACAATGTTGCGGAACTTGATGATAAGACTATTGGCAGGAGAGTTTATGATGTTCCAAAAACTTTTTCGAGGCCAGGGTTAAAATTGGGACGTAGAGCCATAAAAAATATTATAAAGTATACCTATATACGCTTACCTTTAGTAGGTATTTTTTTAATACCATTTTCCTTTTTAAAATAAAATATTGTGATTGACATGCAATTTTTAAAACAATGCTACCCTGAAATTTTATATTTTCACGTTTCAGGGCAAGAAAAAAGCTCATCCAACTGGCGTATAGGCCACTCGTAATTGCTTTTGAAGGCTCGTAGCTCCTAAGCCCTTTGAACTATTAAATTAAGTTTTTTTTTGGTTGGCAGATTGGGTTGAATTCTTTAAGTTGCCAAATTTTGCGGTTTAATTGTAAGAGAGAGGTAGTTTCTATATCTCAGGAAGTGCTTAGACTACGAAGTTGAAATTAGGAATTTATCAAGGGCTATGATAGTGAAGGCACAGCCCCATTTTGATCCTAGACCAGGGCATAGTTGATATTTTAGTACAAATTTAAACCAGAACCATAATTGTTCTAGAAATATGGAAATAAACACAAACAGCCATAGAAATTAAAATATAATATTGTTGCGAGCTAGGGGTTCGCCGGGATTTCAAGTAAAACACAATTCGGTTAAAATAAAAATAAGTGATTATTTATTAATCGCACTTTAAATTATATTTGCACAATAATTCGCACTGTATGGCAATACCGCCCGCTTATACCATATATCGCTTGACTCGTTCACTTTCGTTCTCTCTCAACACGGTCGCGTATACACGCTGGCTGTCACAGTCGACGTAATAAAAATTACTGTATCTTCGCTGAAAGCTTCACCTGCTTATGTACTAGCCGGTTGCAGTCTAGGATGTACTTGAATGTTCGATGCGTGTGGATTGTTCTAGAAAGCTTTAGAGCTTTCGATTTTGATCTTCGTTCAGTGGTGTATGTAGAAGATTCAAGTGAGCTTGAGATCTTCGACTTTGATTCAAATTGGATTCTAGTACATCGGAGAGCATTCGATAAGAAGAGAGATACAACCGTGCTGTTTCGCCTTATTTCTGATTGGGTTATTTTTCAGCTAGGTTGTTGTTGTTTTCATTATGTGAAACGATCGAGTTGCACGGTTGCGCGGTTGCCAGGTTTACATGTAACAATATTTTGAATTTTTGTTTAATAAATTTAATCATTGGCAAGACCAGAGAAACGTTATCATATTCATCATTCTAGCCCTTTTCTTCGACTTGCTTGTAATCCCAGAGCCGTACACTGAGAGAACAGATTCATTGCTGCAATAGAAATATATGCCAAACGAATTACAGCGGTTGCAGGAAAAGTTCCTATCCCATTGTTGTAACCGAATTTCTGGGTTGGCCGAACCGAATTTTCATTTACTGGTATCCAATATATTTTCAGACAGCTGAATTATTTGTCTAGCCAATCAGAATCTCTTAAAATTTTGATTGCCACAAATGCGCGGGTTAACTCTAAAAAATGGAGTTATTTGTGATAAATCCTACACTGAATTCTTTTTTGTTACCTAGAAGGAGGTAGAGAACTCTACTAAGACACTATTTTCCTACTTCAAATATTATTTCTTACTTACTGACTTAATAAAACCCATGGCTGTAGGTAGGAATCGAATCCATGTTGAAAGTTTTTGGATTGGCGCCACCAAAAACCTTTCATTTTCATTTCCCTATGTGCACCTTAACTTACTGTGGATTAACTAAGTTACCGCAACATATATTCGGTTGACGGAACACACATTCGGTTACCACAGCAGAATGATGCCGAAAATCGTTTGTGATGAACAATATTCTATTGCAACAACCAACATTATATTGTGGCAATCAAATTTAAGTTGCTAGACATTTTTTTGCTAGGTTGTCTCAACAGAACCGCACAAACGAAATAAGTAGATTGTCTTAACAGAATGATTCTATTGCGTGTATGACGTTTTTTATTTCCTTGAAGGAATATTTTTTAGTACAACCGAACACCTATTGCTTCAATCAAATTCTTATTAGCATAAATGAACTTCGATTGCTGCAATAAAAGTTTTATTGATGCAAACTCATGCCAACTAATTATTTCTCTCAGTGTAGATATGGGCGGGTACCCATACAACATTTCGTAGGGAAGGGCAGAACTACCGCTTATAAAAGGAGTTTGCAATTTCTGGAGCTACATCTTGTGACGAATAGAATGAATGTGGATTTTACGCAGTCAAGAATCATTGAACCTTTCCTGCCACACCAAAATAATATCAGCGCACCGGAAGATAGGGGAAAAATACAGAGAAGTTGAAATTTTACTTAGAATCCGTTAGTAAGTAAAATCGCCCAACTTGTTCGGGTACATCGCTTATAAAATTCCTTAAAACAATTGATGACAGTTATGTTCTGGAATTTAAAAATTTCGCACGATATAACTCTTTTTAATTAAATATTGGAGGAAAAAAGAACTGGCAATATTGCGGTACTCTTTCAATTAGCTACCATACAAAAGTTCTTAATTAAAATGATTCCTATTTTTTCCGAAGGAGCGATAACTACAGAACGGAACGTATTGGGCATAACACCTTTTTTGTGATTAAGTTAAGACATAATTCTCGGGGAGAGGGGTTACGCAGTTATACTTATTTTGAAAGTATCCAAACTGGAAAACAGAATGAAGTGAAGATAATGTTTTAGGTTGCCATAAAAAAATTAGTGCTTTCTGGTGAGACAACTTGAAGACTTGGAATTAGTTGTAACCGTGTTCAAGCTGTTGTAAATGCTAAAAAGAAGCTAGGTTAGTATGGTAAATTTATCACTATTGGCTCAAAAACTTTCGAAGTTATTCACATTTAATTTTAACCATTTCGTAATTGAGCAATTCTTTTTTTTTAATAAAGTGAAACTAAAAAGTGATAGCCGTGGTTTAACAAAACGTTACGTATTAATGTTACTAATATCCTTCTGATCCTGTTACTTTAATCAATCTACCTTAATATTTTGCATATTTCAAAACACCCTCTTTCCCAGCACAGAGTCGAAAGGATGTATAAAAAAAAATATATGCGCAGAAACCATTAAGACCTTCTGTATTTTTCATAAGTCATACCAAACTTAGCGTATTTTTATGAAGAAGTAATCCTGAGTGTGAAATTCAATTCCATCTTCCAATAAAATAATGTACTTACCTTAGTATTCTTAATTTTATTTGTCTACTTAAATTTGAATTAGAATCCAATTTGTCTGCATTAAGTAAGAAATCCTTAATTTTTAATAAATTAAATTTCTTTAAATACAAATGCAAATAAAAAGATGTTTTGCATTTATTTTTCATTGAAAACAGTAAGTAGTGTTGATTTAGTAACTTTTACTTTATTATTTTTTAATAATAAAGTATTGTGATCGACTTGAAATTTCAAAAAAGTTTGCTACGCTGAAATTTTGTATTTACACGTTTTAGGACTAGTAAACCCCAAAAAAGCAAAAAAAAAAATGTCCGTCTGTCCGCCGTAGACGCCGTACGCCGTCCGCCGTCCGCCGTACGCCGTCCGCCGTCCGCCGTACGCAAAATCGTTTGAAGGCACGTAGCTCCCAAACCCGTTGAGATATTAAATTGAAATGGTGGGTAGATTGGGTGAACCCCTACGACTGGTATATTTTTGAGGGGTGCGGGTACAAGGGGAGAGGAGAGGGGAGCGTTTTAGACGAAATATTTTGGTTTCTAGATCTCAGGAACCACTTATGCTAGGAGGCTGAAACTTGGAACTTATGTAGTACTATGATAATGGACACAATTGCAAAAAAATGGTCGATATTGGTTAAGGGGTGTGGAGGTGGGGGGAAAATAATGAGTCTTTAACGCATGAAAGCCGGGATTGAAACATTCTAAAATCGATATCTCCTGAACAATTGATGTCAGAAGATTGAAACTTTGTTGTTGTCCTTAGGGATACTTCCAGATTAGACAAGGGCTAAAATTTTTAAAAGGGGTGGTGGGGTGTGGGGGTGGGGGGTGAAAAACTTTGTAATACAATATCATCCGAACCAATTACACCAGGAAGATAAAATTTAGTTTCTGTATATGGGATCACAAGAGGAGTCTACCGAAACTAAATTTTTAGAGGGGGTAGGTGGAGCAAGAAAGTGGGGGGATAGCAATTTCTCAAAAAATTTAATTTTTATATCTCAGAAACCGTATCAGATATGATCTTGAAAATTTTACAGGAGTTGGGGTCGGTAAACTTCTAGTAGGAAAAAAAATTTTGGCGGTGTGGGTGTTGGGGGTGATGGTGAAAGGGGGTAGAAAGGAAAACATTCTGATTTTTATTTCTCAAAAACCATAATGAATAGAAAGCTAAAAATTTAGGATTATATAGAGACATCCTAGAAAAATAAAATTTTTGATAGGGGTTTCAAGGTACGGGGGAGAGGGGTGGTTTTTTATATCTCAGAAACGGCTTATGCTAGAAAATTGAAACTTAGTACGTATATGTAGATGTACTATTAGAGTAATTAAAGCAAAAAAAAAGTTCAGATTTTTATTGGCGTGCAGAGGTTGAGTAAAAAAAATGTCCGTGAATCCACATTTTCACAAATTTCGTTAAAACTTTTAGACATGTCGAGCTATCAAAGCAATTTTACTTCTGCGGGCTATTTATATAAGCGCCTAGTAACGATCTTCAAAATTTTTCGATATCCAACCCCTAAGGGGGGTGTAAAGTGGTTGTGTACATATTCACGAATTCTGATATATTCCTAAGGTATATTGAGATTTGGAGTTCACTTTTACTTCTATAAGCTTTAAACGTAGTCGGGGAAAAACCGATTTAAGTATTTTTCTCAATTAAACCCCCTGGGGGTATTGTTCAAGATTTCACTGATTCCGAAAATCTCTTAGGTTTAATGTGATCGAATTAAGTCCGAAACGTGTTTAATGATGAGATACGGTGTTGGGTACTATGCGACTGACAACCTAAAAAATAACCAGGAGGCTATTTGGAACGTTATTTTTTAGGTTGTCAGTCGTATAGTACCCAACACTGTATCTCATCATTAAACAGGTTTCGGACTTCTACCCATAAAATAATAAAGTTGCGCCCAGACTGTTGGCAGATTTTTTGTTAGTAGTTTAACAAATTATGTGTAATGAATAATTAAAAGGTATTAATTGCGCTATATTAAAAAAAAGAATTATTCAAGTGATGAAATGGTGTGATTATAATACTGGAAGGTAGAAGGAGGTGGGGGCAAGTGCCCCTTCCCCCTCTTGCCCTTCTCTGTGGGCGCCCTTGGCCGTAGATGCTCAGTCTTCGATATTAGAATAATTACACGTTTGTGACACTAACCGATTAAGCGGTAGACAAAATTTCGGTCGATGTGTGCTCTGACTACTAACTATCTACGAATTAAGAAACGCTAGTAAAGAGTTGTATACAATGTTCTAGTTTACATTCAAAGGGGAAAAATGTTAGAGAATTAGCTTGATGTAAACATCTGTTAAATTTCTACTTCAATAGCTGCATATATTTTTAATTTTGTAGCACAATCAGTTCCTGTGATATCGGAAATCTTTTATTTAAGTCGTCACGATCCTTAAACATCGTCTCCATCGAAAATAATTTGTTATTCAAAATATGATTGACGTATACTGTGAAAGATATCTAAGAAAAGGGACCTGATTCTTCCCACATTCTTAGGAGATTCACATGCACACAAGTAAGATATATACTTGATTACGATAACAACATGAGCTGGGCGCCTTTTAGTATTATATTGTTTGCTACTTGATTTATGAGATGAAACGTGGAGGGACAACTTGATGTTATGTTATATCACAAGAATTGTTTTGCAGCCCAAATTTTTCCCAACACCTACTCGCAGCTATTGGCATTTATTTCTATGTGTGATCTGTTCGATATTAATAGAAAATCAATATTTTATCGTAAACTCTTAAATCCGAATTCATATTTTTTCCGCTCGATGCTCTTCCACATATGTAGGCAGGTGAGCTGCTTAATGTTATCTATTATCGGATAAAATATACGTGTTCATAAATTAAGTTGATTTTATAGAGCAACTTCATGAAAATGCAGTAGATATATCCATAAATTTATAATAAAAGTCGTATAATTAAAGGGCATACTAATGGCTTTAAAGTTTTAGTTATGCCCGACGAATCCAGGCGAAGCGTTCGGAATAAATTCACATTGTATAATTGTCCGTTGCTTAAAGCAGTCAATAAAATTTATTAGGACCGCGTCAATTAGTGCTGTTACGATTACTACCGCTATCACACCTTGTATTCTTCAAACTAGATTGTTGATCTCTAAATTTGTTTGGTGTTGACAAGCAAATCGATCGGTTTCAAATATCTGAAATTAAAGACACTGATTTTCTCAGCAGGTATTTATAACCGTGTCTTAAATGTTGTTTTTTCTCTCGGAAGATTTGGTTTTAAAACACCGTTTAGATTTATCTTGAAACACCTAATCGAACTTAGAACGTGATCAATCTTATTATGTAAATTTGGTTTTATTGTGAAAAACAACTGATAGCTAAATAGCTCTGATTTAAGAGTGTTAATAAGAGACGAGGTGCCTTATTTGTTAGAAGAAATTCATTGCTTATAATTTGTTTCGTATGTTAATTTCAGAAAAAATGTAATATCAACTCGTACGATCAGTTGGTGGCTTCAATATATGAGCATAGTGTGAATTTCAATCATCAGCGAATAGGAAATTAATCTCAATGGTGACATAATCGATGAGAAATTACTTAGAATTTTAGAATGATTGAAACGGTCCTAAGTAAATAATCGTTTAATAGGAAGGTTCTTTTCAATCTTAATTCTCGGAAATCATCATCATAAGCCTAAGTGCTTAGATAATGGCAGTGTGTTTCCAAAACCGCAAAGAATTACCTGTCCGGTAATTATGCTCGTTAAATATATCGCACAATCGCATGATTCGAAAGGATTATCGTTCGCAGTGTATGGCATTTCCGATCCCATTAAATACGATTTAAGCTAAAGCGAAATCCGACTAACAAAACAAATCCGAGAAAAAGTGTGCCCATTCAGATTCCAGGCGGCAAGAAAAAAACTGAAATCGTTAAAATCAAATAAAATATCTTAAATTTGACAAATCTGTTTCAAGTATGACGAGTGTTTCAAGTATGACGAGTGTTCCAAGAATGCATACTTTCAACCCGAACAAGCCTGAAATATAATAATTAAAATATGTAAGAGTTTCCGCTGAATATGGGGCAGAAGAACGCCATCCTGTATCTTTATCATAGACGGAATATTATAGCAATATCATAAATAACAAAGAAAGGTAAAATATAAAAAAAATTGGTCCAGCTAGCTTTAATCTCATATGGATATGAATATAATTTAAGGCGACACAATACAGTCGTCGACCCCAGGAAATACCACAATTCGGGTCGGTTTTGGGTCGAAAAAATTTCATCACACCACTCTGCATATTTTATTACGCCATTCCGTAATGTGAGAAATAATCCTTGTCGAATTCTTTACAAGATTTTTTTTTAGTCGGTATATCTTAGCATTTGTTAGCAACTTGTTTAACTTGTTCAGTACCTCTTTTGCCAAGTACTTCGAATTAACAAAGTTTTTGTGCAACATTGTTGCTAATGTAAAATTCGATTTAAAGATTAAGCAAAATATCTTCAAAACGTATGTGAATTCTTCTACATATACTCGTATGTATTACAGTGTGAAACTGGACTTGAGAATTTCAGCCTTTAGTTTTAAATGGAAATCAAATTTTCGTTCTCGGAAGTTGCAATTTTAACATAAAACCAAAAAATAAATTAGGATATACTACTCTACAATTAAATCTTAACAAACTGTTATTCCTGTATCTTTTAAATGTAAAGCAAATTATATACAATCTTTGAAAACAGATACACAATCTGAGGCCAACTTTATTATTTTTTCGGTCTACCAAAACAGCTTTTATTTTTTATGGACTTAGTTTTATTCACATACACATCATACAAAGATTGAATTTTGACAATGTGTCCCAGTCAATTATAAAATTCCAAAATTTTTAGGACTTCTTTCAAATGGAAACCATATTTAATTTATTTCGTTCTTTATTTTCCAGATAATTTAATCATGTGAAATTCAGTGTTTTTTAAGTGCATAAACAGAACAACTGATCTACAAAATTTGTTAGCAGTGCTTTAAAAATGAATACATCTACTGCAACTTTTACCAAAGATACAACAAGACGAAGTCTTCATAAGGATATTGTTGATGGAAATCCCGATTCAATAAGGTAAGAAAAATTATATACTCGTAAAAATAGCATAGTACCTACTAATAGTCAGTTAATATTATTTTATTCAAATTCAAATTCAATCAATATTTATTGGTTTTTTCACTTATGTCTACCATCTTATAATTTATCGTTTAGAAAACAGATAATTAAATATCTTAGCAGCTAAATTAAACCTAGTTAGCACAGCAAAGCAAAAACATCTACGAGAATTTTAGTGATATAAATTCAAGGAAAATTTCTACAAAAAACTTTGTGTAGTGGGTTTAAACCTAACTTACAAACTAACTTAAATTAAAAGAAAACAAAAAATAGTTAAAAGATAATTAATTAAAACTGAAAAACAATATTTGACGCCAAGAATAATATTATTTTAATTTTTATTTTATTAATAGGTGTGTTTTTTGCGCATTATATTGAAAACACCAAAAATATTGCTGTTTTTGTTATTTTTCATTACTTTTCCCTGTTCGATTTTAACAGGAATAGCTGCCCCAGTAAGCTCACTGAGGCAGCTATTCGTGATAAATTCTCTAATCTAGCTACTATATATGGGAAAAAAGTTATAAAGAATCATAAAAACAGCAATGTTGTTGTTATTTTGCATATAAATTTTCTATCCTACTCTGTTCTGGTTAAGTGCACAATAATCACACCTAATATCAACAAAAGAAAAATCATAAATAAATTAATACAAAAGACAAACTGCAGGTTTGAATTATTATTGAGTTGTAAAACTATTATGAGTTTATCCTAATTACCTTAATTGAGGTAGGGGATGAATGAATCGTTCAAGATAAAGGAAAATGGCATTATCGATCATATCTTGAGTTACGGACTGAAAAAACTAAATATTAATATTGGTAACATCACTGTGTGCTACTACGATTATGATGCCTTGATCGCTTAAGCTTCTTACCTGAAATTGGTCAACCCACCGGTGTAAATACAGTAGAATTGGATTTAAATGGACTCGTTTGGACTGTCAGCATTAGTCTGAAAAACGAAGCAAGTACATATACTGAAGCTCTTGAGTTGATACCTTACAAATGTGAGTCCATTATATTCTAAGTGATTGATGTGATACATATCTATAAATGTCAAGTTTCAGTTTTCCAGTTTAAACTATTTGCCTCCATATTTAACCCTACATACGCATATTAAGCATATAAGAGTTTACTCTGATTACTCGTATGTGTCATTTATCTACTGTAATAGTCGTCTGTACTATACTTTATGGTTTAATACTGAAATTTAATAGCTATAAAATTAAAAATTTCAAACCATTAATACAGTTGCGTAACTAAGCAGTGGCAGAGTAGGTATACACCTACATAGGTCAATTGGTTTTAGGGCACTCTATTTTTTAACCAATTTATTTAAAGAAAATTGTTGATGTTTTTTTTTATTTTGGACGTTTTTGAATATTTTGCCTTGTCTATGTTAAAGTTAGCTAACCCATTTGTTACAAAAACCAAATACTTGGAACCCGTCATAATAAAAATGGAAATGTAAAAATGCTTCGCTAAGTTTTGGCAAATGTCATGTTAGTTTGCATGGCAATTCTCTAAGAAAAATATTAGTCATAAAAACTTAAATTTTATCTTTTATATCCCATAAAATATATATATTCAAGTCTACACTTTCGTCGACTTTATCAGTTGTCATAAATTAAGCCAAGACACTAACCAAAATTCAATTAAGACAGTAATTTCCTATGCATCATGTCATAATCAGTTGTAACTAGACATGGACGAAGCTGATTTTTTTGACGAGTCCTAAGGACTGTATGAATAGTCTTTTCTGCACGACTCTGGCTACTGAACCAGTTTTACTAATTAATAAAACATGACTAATAAAAAATTATGTACACGTACTGATTAATAACGAAATTTGTGTACTCCTTGAAGACGTTTACGCCTTTTATACCCTGACTGTATGCATTTTTCATTAGGACGGGGCTCGGAAAGTTTTGTCCGATTCCGTAGATTGAACATTATTCTCTATACGATCCAGGCTCTGTCGTTTTCCGAAGCATTCAGAGTGAAAACGCGGTGAATGTTACACCTATTTCTTTTGTGTCCAGTCTACCCTATACTAAGACTAAACACTTCTGTAACACTTTTCTTTTAAAGCAGTGATTTGTCTCTACTACATGTAGAAAACTCCGTCATATCTGAAAGTAACATCTCACCCTAAATAGAAACTTCAAAAATGTGCCCCGGTATCAAAAATACTCCACTATTTCCGTCTAAGCCCATCCAAACCCGTATTGTTTTTACAGAATCTGTATGCCAGTTGCCATATCGATGGAATTAAAAACCTATGGATTGTTTCGATAGTAAAAACTATCGATACTATCGATAGACTATCGAAGTTTAAGCAACACTACATCGACAATGTGCTTTTAGCGGCGCAGTGGCGTAGCGTCAAGTTTCTGAGGCGGAGGACTTTTTTATTATTGTGTTTTAAGGTTGGTATTTTAACTTTTCGGCCATTATTTAAAATTTATATTTATTTAATTTACTTTAATTAAGAAATATTCGATTTTATTTTATTAATTTTTTTGATTTTTCAAGTTTTTCTTACACGAATTTTTTTTTATACCGAGCGGATAGAGACTATTTCCAATACCGGAAAGCTATTTAGTACTTGGTAGTGGAATATTGTAGAAAGGGAAACCGAGTCCAGAATTAGAGATCTTCACTTTGATTAATTTTTAATAACGAATTTTTACCGATTAAAGATTTAAATGATTAAGGGCCGGTTTCACAGTAGAAATTTGAACTGAAGTTTAGTTAAACTTAAACTTAAGACTAATCTGCACTTTAAACATAAACCGATTTTACGGTAAATAAATATCCTAAGATTAACTAATCTAAAGTTCGCAATTATTGTGAACTAATTTAGCTGAAATTAAGCTTTTTTTACATTAGTAGTATACTCTGGCTTTTCTGTCATTGTCTGTCATTTAATTTCGTTTTAATATTTAAAATTAGAAAGTGGAAAAACTATAAGTTCGTCGAAGCTATAATTTTATCAAATTTCAGCACTAATTGAAAAAAATTTATTTAAAACTAATTAATTTTGATCGTTTCGATTAATATTGACAATCACGTTACTTTAATTGGGGTAGAATTGGCTGACTGTCAAAAACGTTAATCCGAGCTATAAACGGAAGAGCTTCTACCGTTTAGCTGAATCCTAGCATTAGAACAAACTTGAGTTTAACAACCTCTGTAAACCCATTGTTGGTTTGATATTAATTTTAAAGAAAATGTGTGATTTAAACTTCGACTGTGAAACCGGCCCTAAATGATTAAAAAAGAGCAATATTTGGAATCAATAGTTAAGAGTCCGGTTTTCATACGAGGGGAATACAATGGCTGTGGCACATTGCTACAATTCACCCTCCTTAACCTAACCTTACCTACTGATTACTTTGACTGGTATTCATTATTTCATTGATTACTATACCTACTACTCACTCCAGTTCTGTAATGAATTACATGTTCACTGGAATCTCAAGAGTAATCATTTCAAGTAGGCAATCGGGTCTCGGTTTTTGTTCAGGATTGAACTCATCTAGAAATATGCAGTATTTAGTCAGAATAAAGAGTATAATCTAAACAAGACCCAAAAAACCCTTAGCTCTAGAGCCAACTAGTGTTGTCACTTTACCACTGTTGTGGTATATCTACTACGATTTTTGAAAAATTATAATCTACCTCGTCTAGCACGGGTAGTTCAAAATATACCACAATTTTCAAACAACCCCGTGATTGAGAACAATAATGATAACATAAGGTTTGTTCTTTTTGACTATACCATCTACGCTAGTTCAGAAATTGTATACTTACTTTTTTGATCTTTTTGGCAGAGTGACATCAGAGGTCCCTGTTTTTTTGTCGACCGTATGTAAAAAAGAAAACTGATACCACTATGCAAATGCGTTTGTTACGAGTATTTATCAATCGATTTATTTTGAAGTTTAGAGTCTGCCAAGCGAGACGAGTCAATAGGTTATAAACAAATCAGCTATAGGCATAAAGGCTCGCTTCTATCTAATCAGGGAGTACACGAGCTGTCGACTTTGTTAATGTGCTAAATAATTCATGTATCCGTCAGGTTTCAAGAACCATCTAAATTTACTATGAAACGATGCTACAAAGCGTGTTCTTCTACCTCACAAAGCATACAAAACAAGTGTGTTGAAATTTGTTTGCCAGCGTGGTGCCTTCTTACACCTGTTAACTTGTTTCAAGTGACTCAGAAGCATGTAAACAGTGAATTAAACGATTCCATATTTGCATACAACATTGTTGCGATTGAAACTGGGTGTACTGAGTACGGGGTACGCGTATGAAATTGTCGGGACACACTTTGCTTATTAGCTAACACAAGCGGCTATACTATAACATTGGGTGCGATCCTGTTCCTCCGATAGTGTGTACATTAATAAGTTTCCTGGTCGTAACAACTAACGTACTTACTGGGGAAGAGGTACTATTAATTAAGACTAAGTGTGCCATCATCAATCAAAGTAAAATCTGACTCCGTCTGACTCTGGGCGTTTACCGGATGAATTAAAATTTTAATCTCTCTTATTAACTCAGCGATTATCTCGTCCATTATTAAATGAATTTCCAATGGAATTTCGTGAAAAGCGAGGAATTTCGCTTGTTCCGATGAATTTATCAGACGTTATCAAATCGTTGTCAGAATAAAACGGAGGTTCGAGTGCTATAAAATCCATAAAATCTCATAGGACTAATAATTCATCTTGAGTTCGCCAAGACCGGATTTTCCCATTCGACAAAAACAAACTGGAAGCCATTGTTCGAATTGTTTGACACGAGATTTTGATCGCATTTTTCATTTTTTTCCCCGTATTTTTATTGCATTAACTTTTCTCTGGATTTCGTCCGAGAAGATAGACTGCAACTCGTCCTTTCTTCTCTACATGTCAGAAATGATTTATTAGACTGTCTGCATAGCTGGCAGATCTTATGAGGAATGCAAATCGTTTTTATTTGCGTTTTCGCCTTATGCTTGAAGTGAAGAATCGGCGCCCCTGTCGCATAGCACACCTACAATTTAATCAAAAAAGGTGAACGAATGACGCATTCATTGGCATGCTTGAATATCGAATCACACTACCTATTCGAAACGACTATTCAGATTTTAAATTGTTCTTTTCGTACGGATGTTGTATGCTTCTCGGCCATTTAAATTTTCAGAAGTTTTATGTGCTTTCGTCACAAAACATTAATCGCAAAAATATGGTTCAGAATTTGCTTGTTTGTTGCGTAAAGTGAATTTGCAATGAGCAGCACATGAGCAAGTGTCGTGCATGATAATGAGCACAAGGTTGAAGTTGAAAAGACGAAAGATTTGGCCATTGTTACATCTGAAAGTTACTCTTTGTCCAGTGTCTTTTCAGCCGGCTTTTCTATTATCTTATCGCTCATTGTACCTGCCGGCTCTTTAGAATTTAGTTATTATGCGCAAAAGTTAACTGCAAATTAGCGAGCCGTGAAAGACTTTAGAGAAACCGCTGAAATCAGCGGTAATTATGAAGATGTTTGGTAAGAAAAATCGCATATGTGGTCCTGTAGTCCATGGTAATGATTCATTCATATCACATTCAATATTGCACAAGGTGTGTATATCGTAAAATAGTACGGACAAAATTATTGGGCAATGCTAGTCTAATCTTAGACCGGAACGAGTAGAGAGGCAGGTTGAGCATTTTACATCGACATGCACATTATTTTTAATTACGATTTTTTCAAATTCCGCTCATTATTAAGATATAAAACTAACGCGGACAGCATTCAGGGCTTTTGGTCTTATCTTTAAAAATAATTAGACAGTGGAGTGATATTCTACTGTAGATGAACTAGATACCTACTGACCGAACTCATCTTCAAATCATGATCTGAAATAATGAAATGAGTGAAAATAGCGTATAATTACATTGAGGTAGGTGCTTCAAAAAATCTTAGATGCGCTATTCAACTGTCTGTCTTACTTCCAAGTCTAAGATCTCTAAATAAAATTAGAAATTTTAAAATTCGACATTATGATTCTTCGTTCAATCTGAATTTTATCTCGAAGTTACTGAACAATTATTTTTTCGTAAATCTCGCCTAATCCCCGTGAGGGTGAGTAGTGAAATTTAGGTGTAAAGAAAAGTGTGGGAGTGTCCCACCAACAACCTTTGCGATGATAGACTAGAACGCTTGCTCTATACACAGTAAACAATTTTTACTACTCTTAGGGCCGGTTTCACAGTCGAAGTTTAAACCAAATATTTGGTTTAAACTTAGGAACTTATTCGTTTGTCCCTAAGTTTAAACAAAATTTTTGGTTTAAACTTCGACTGTGAAACCGGCCCTAAGAGCCGTATTATTCACTTCAGGTTATTTATAAACTCTGGTTAATTCCAGTTTTCCCAGAGATTTGGTATTATTCACCTCCGGTTATCGTTTTTAACCGGTGATTCGCTGGTTTTGTAACCAGTGATTAAAGTTACCCAGGGAAAAATTTAACCGGTGGAAAAGTTCAGGTTTTTTACGAAACCCAGGTATTTAAACGACGATTTGAATTGTTTTCTTTTCACCGTTCTCCACCCTCACTCCTTACACCCGCTCCCTACAGTTTTCAGCTAGGGGTGTATCAGGCCTAACTCTCGTATTAATTGTAAGATTCCAATCTTATACAGTTCTTAAGATATAAGATGTTATTTTTTATAAAAATTCTTATCCCTTCCATGAACCATCGCCTTCCTAAAAAAATATATTCAGCAATCTTTTATTGTCCATCTTTAAACATAAGCCATATTTCATTTTTCTTGTTCATTTCGTTCGTGAGACATCGCAATGTAAGGTTTTTTACCACCCACCCATGGCTTTGACCACTCCCAAACATTTATTTTCGATCTATTCGCCCAGTTCCTAGTCTACAAGCAAGTATGAAGTTTCAACTTTGTGATATTAACCGTTCAGGAGATATGAATTTTAGAATGTCTCGACCAAAGCTTTCAAGCGTTTCGGACACATTGCTTTTCTCCGAACTCCCAAACCATTTCACTCACATGATCAATAGTGCAAGTGGTATTCAGCTTCCTAGCATAAGTGGTTCCTGGAATATAAAAACTAAAGTTTTTCGTCTAAAACGCTACCCACATCCCCCTCACCCCTCCACCAGAAACTTATTACTTGAAGGGGTCCACTCAATCTAACCTACCAATGAACTTAAACTAAATAGCTCCAAGGGTTTGGGAGATGCAAGCCTTCAATCGACTAAACGCACTGTTAAATCCAATCACTCGGTAGCACACACTCAGAAAACTATCGGGATCAAATGGGATGGTTCTCGTTGAAAGTGTAAACTGTGCATCACACACATCTTTTGTACTGCTCCCAGGTCCGCAACCATGATAAAATTGCAGCCAATAATTCTCATTTTTCCTGAAAATACAAATTTAAATATTCACAAAAAAAGAAAAAGGTTTGACTGGAAAAATGGAAAACCAGCCGTTAAGATAACCTGACCTTTTAAATCGCTAACCTGAGGTGATACAATTTTATACCCAGAGAAATTAACCAGTGATTAAAGTTAATGTCCCGGATAACTTAACAACTGGTTAAGGCGAAAATAACCCAAGGTGAATAATACGGCCCTTAGAGTAGGCAATTCAGTGCCTAATCTGAGAGCAGTGAAATTACTATTGTCAAATTTAATTACGCGCTCCTGTGCCTTTTACTATTAATGCGGAAAAATTCACACACAAGTGTGGAAATCAATCGCTAAAAATGTGCGTAAAATTACACACGGTGTGGAAAAACTAATGTGTACTACATATGTACTACTTATTATTATTATTATTAATTTATTGATAATATATATGAATATGATTCAAGCGAATGATTGGCAGATGAATTCCCAGACGTATTTTGAAGGGCAAAGGACAGAGCAATTGACAATTGGAAAAATTCAACACATGATAATTGGGAAAAAACCAGGTTACAGGTCAAAAAGGGTAGAAAGTATAAAACACTATACATAATTATTATATAAATTTAATTTATTTGTTTTAAAGCCACAAACTTCACACACTATAAACATAATTTTCTTTTTAAATTTTAAATCACGCCTTACACAAAACCGCGAAACAAGTGAATTAAACAACGAAGTGGTCAAGTTAATACATATCACAAAAAACAAATTACTACGCTTGAAGTATGAAAATTACATGCAAAAGGCGTAATTTTATACACAATGATCAATATTAAATGTGTAAAATTTCATGCGAAGTTGCAATATTACTACCCAGTCAGTAAATTTATGAATTAAATCTGTAAAAATACGCATTTTTAAGAATTACTCTTAATTTTGTTAAATTTAATGAACATTTATAAATTTACTCCATCAATGCGGAATAATTTACTACTTTAAGGATAGTAATTTTCACAAAACTTTTTACTGTGTAGGCTACCCTGGCATAAAACGATTTTGCGTAAACTATACTCATACCAAATTGAAGGAGTGAATTGGCTTAACTTGTTTGTTGCTGCTGGTTTTTTCTGAAATTAAATAATAAATAACATTATGGGTAAAAAATAACCCCCAATTATCAGGACCATTAAGGTGGTTTGGCTATGTATTTTCACTACTTTTAATGGAAAATTTTCGAAAAAGAAGCAAGATTTTACCGAACTTACCCTAAAGCTACACTGTCAAATATTTGACTGGCAAATGCTGTCAAATGGTGAAACCGTCAAATTTTTGTTTACCACATTATTTTATTTGGTACAAAGTGTATTTCGGCAGGCAAAATTTAACTGTCTGCAAATTTGTTTAACCAAATATTTTAAATATTAATTATCAATCGCCTTCAAGATTTCGTGTGTTCCACATGAAGGAACCGATTTTTTCTTCCAAATACTTAACGAGGATATTAAGGTGTTATAATTGTTACACTGAAAAAACTAGCGGCTACTAAGTTTGCTATATAAAATAGCAAACGAATTTTGGCATGATTAGTGACAAATTATAGCATTAAAAGTATTTTTTTTATTATAATAACCTAATTTCAATAGCTGTATTAGCCATGTACAAAACGAATAGTTACATATCACAAAATTCTTCTTTCAATATTTATTATTACTATCGTTAAAAGCAAAAGGAGCGATGAGAATGGCGATGATTTAAAATTACACATTGCTATGTTCAAATGGAAGCTTTTATAACAATTTTTGCAATTGTTTCTATGTAAAAAGGAAATAAGAATAGGGGAGAAAATCCCATTTGTTTAATGGTAAAAAGCTATGCAAATGCTACCTTGCAGGTAATCCGAAAGAACGAGCAAATAGTCCAAATTGCATTACAAATAGTGCAAATAACATATCAGAATATGCCATTTTTGGTACTATACTCGAATTATTCTGGTGAAGATACGCACTAGATAATCATTCTTGATCCGGCCGTGTGCGTCTAAGTTTGTAAATTTTCTTTTAAAAGCGTCAAAGTGAGTGAAAAATGATCGAAACCGCCGCAAATAATAATGAATCAATCATCAGCAAAACTAAAATTTTTGGCATCAGAAATGATGTGTTTTGCGAAATTTCTTGGCATATTAATTGGCGATTGGGTTCAAGAAGATGATGAAAAATGGGAATTGTTCTTGAATATGAAAAATATACTAGATATAATTCTTTCAGATGTTGTTTCAAAAAATGTGATAGATCATTTAAAAGTTTTAATTTCTTAACATCATTGATTTAGGCTATGGTTAAGAATATATCCAATTTGAGATTGTTCAACATATTTGTGTTATCGCAAACAATCAAATTTATTTGATAGACCAAAAATTGAAAACACTACATTTTAAATTTTATATACTTATTTTTTGATAGATTTTCAGTCTATAAAATATGTCATTTCGAATTAAATTTAAAAATTATCAAAGTTTAAGAAGAACATTTTCCTTTTTTTAATTTTGATTTTTCATTATTCTAAATTAAGATTAGTTGGGTGTTAAGTTAATAAATGAAATATATTTTTTTTCCTTTAAAAGTAAGCATTTTTAATTATTACTTTTTTTTTATTAAATTCCAAATTCGTTTTTTTGTCCAAAATTTTATATATGTAATGTACTGGAAAAAACAGGCTCTTTCTTGCCTAACTTGCAATATTTTTTGCCATTTACTATGTTTTAAATTGCGTCTAATCAAAGTTTTAAGTAGAATATGACGCCATCATCATTGCATATTTCCTATTTTTATTATTATTCATAGCAAAAAAAATTACTCACTCTGCTGTTTTCACTTTACATATTTTACTATGTCAGGCTGCACCATATATGATTACATGGCAAAATATCCTATTTCAAATCATTTATTTTACAAGTCAATATAATAGTAAATTCAAGTGGAGAATGCAAAATTTGCTATTAAATAATATGCTTAGCGACTTTTACTAATATGAGAATTTCAATTTAAAAAAAATTAAATTTTTCAATTTTTTGTATATGTAACGATGATAAATTCCAATTTAACCTTGCTGTTTACTGTATGTTCCATGGGAACTGCTGCCACGCTTGTAATACCATGTAAAATGGGACCAATAGTAATTTTTTTGTACTATCCCGATTTCAACCATTTAGATAGCAAAAAATAATAAGAAAAATAGCATTTGATGCTTTTTTTTCTTTCAGTGTACAATTATAGAAATACTTGATCGACTAATAATTTAAAATTTGTTCTTATTTTCTATGACCGTCACGCGAAATGCCGGATTAATTTTGCTGCATTACTGCTTACATGATTAGCAAATTGAAGAATACAAAATTGTATGCTGCTATTATAATGCAATCTCAAGCTTTGGAGCAATGATCGTATTAAGTAAGGACTTTTGAATGTGGGCTTCTTGAAGGAAAGATGATTTTTCACTTTACTATTTTTTAATAATAAAGTATTGTGATCGACTTGAGATTTCCAAAAAATTTGCTACCCTGAAATTTTGTATTATCACGTTTTAGGACAAGTAAACACCAAAAAAGCAAAAAAAAATGTCCGGCTGTCCGCCGTACGCCAAACGCAAAATCGTTTGAAGGGGCGTAGCTCCCAAATCCGTTGAGATATTAAGTTAAAATTTTTATTGCGGGTAGAATGGGTGAATCCCTTTGGATTACAATATCTTCCGAACCAATTACACCAGGAAGATAAAATTTGGTCTCTCTATATGGGATCACAAGTGGAGTCTACTGAATGTAAAATTTTTGAGGGGGAGGTAAAGCACGGAAGGGGGGGCAGCAATTTTTAAAAAAATATCAAAAACCGTAACAGATATGATCTTGAAAATTTTACAGGAGTTGGAGTCAGTAAAACTCTAGTAGGGCAAACAATTTTGGGAGTGTGGGTGCTAGGGGTGATGATGAAAGGAAAACATTCTGATTTTTATTTCTCGAAAACTGTAATGAATAGAAAGCTGAAAATTTACCACTATATACAGCCTATAGACATCCCAGAAAAATAAAATTTTTGATAGGGGTAGCAAGGTACAGGGCTGAGGAGTGGTTTTCAATATCTCAGAAACAGCTTATGCTAGAAAGTTGAAACTTAGAACGTATATGAAGACGCGCTACTAGAGCAATTAAAGCAAAAAAAGTTAAGATTTTTATTGGCGTTCAAAGAGAAGCGATGTAGGTTACAATGCAACTGACAACCTAAAGAATAACCAGGAGGCTATTGAAAAGGTATTGTTTAGGTTGTCTGTTGCATAGTAACCTACATCGCTTCTCAGCATTAAATGCGTTCCGGACTTCTATCCAAAAAATAATGAAGTTGCGCCCAGACTGTTGACAGATTTTTTTATTACTGAACTCAGACATACTAATGGCATGAAATGTCTGAGTTGTAAACGTAAGAATTTTAAAATACACTTCTTTTATGTTTCTTTGGAAATGTTATTTATATGAAAAATTGACTTCAAAAAGTAATTGTTTACACTATTTTATTTTTCCCAACTGCAATTTATATAGATAATTAAGAGGTTAATAACTTGTCAACAAATTTTATATGTCGAATAAAAACAACCAATTGTATGAGTTAAAAGCTGTTAAAGTTTTCTATTATTTTTTAATACCCATCCATATCGCCATAAATGAGTTCACATCATATCCTTTCAAATCAAATAATTTTCCTTTCTTCTTATAAAATAATCATTTCACTGGACCATAATCTCTTCTTCACTTTAACGAACATCAAACAAGAAAATTTTCCCATCAAATTAAGTATCCAAAAATTCCCAACGTTCGTTGATATAAAATGCACACTAAATTTTCGTGGGGCGACATCTAAATGTGGGGATAAGAAAATTTCCTTGGAAATTCAAACCGAAATTTGCAATTTTCTTAGCCCGACTCTCTTTCACTTTCGTCCTTTTTGCCGTATATTAACCTCGCATGACTTCATTTCCAATGAAATAGAAATTCCTTTGTAGCCGTTGTCCGTCAAACCCCATTTTCTGATCTTTTTATTACCTCTTTTTATCGGATTCCTCCAGGAAGTTAAAAGGTGGTTCCAGCCGTGTCATATGTGAGGTATTCAGGTCAATCCGAAGGAAAAAATCTTTAATTTTAGCCACAGAATACATTTTTACATCTACACATGTCTCCTTTTTACGGATCAGCAAGGAATCAATAATATGATGAGTATACTATGAAATTCCAATAACCTGAAGACGTTCGATGTCCGAACGGATCCTTAAGGTCGGCTAAGAAAAATAGAAATTTCTCTAGACAAGGAATGTCTTGATTAAACATTATGGACACTATTACATATCCTTGAATGGACATTATAAATTTAACGAGCTCGGTTAATAAATCCTTTGGTTCGAGTAAAAAATGTAGAAGAAATGTAGAAAAGGTTTCGAGAAAAGAATTTTTGAATTTACCTTTTCGAAGTTTTTCTTGCCGAATCGTTGAACGATGGAATTTACATCAATTGAATCAAATTTGATCAAGTGAAATGATGTAATCACTGATTTGTTCGTGAACTTTTAAAAATGCGAAATCTGCTCTCATAAATGAATTCAAAATAAAAAAAAAAAATAAAGTAAAATTAAATTGATATAATATTTAAAATTTTTTTAAGTTCCAATGAAAGAATGCTAACGACACAGGTGTACTTAAATAGTACACCTTAAAAAAAATCCATTGAATTTTACATCTTTTGGATAGTAGGCAAATATGCCTCATCTTTTAAAATAAATTTACATTGGGATGTAATAGTCAATTTGAATGTAATTTTCAATTTTCGGTCAGTAAATTTCAATTTGCAATCAGTAAATTTCAACTTCGAAAGCAGAAAATTCACTGGATATTCTCTTGAATTTACACTCTAAAAAAAATATATAATTAACACTCACTTATTTCTACTTCTAATATTATTTCTTACTTACTTACTCTTAATAAAACCGGCGATGAATTCTGGTTTTGCTGCGTATGTTTGGCTGCGTATGTTTGTGCCACCGAATGCTTTTCATTTTCCTTTCAGTAGAAAACAAAATCGAACGAAGCGTCCAATTTCGTGGTTTCATATACTACATGTTTTTCGTCGTAAAATTCAAATAGATCAGTAGAATTACACGAAAAAGAACGTAATTTTCAATTAATATAAAAATATAGTTAATTTTACATGAAATGTTGCGTAATTTTGTGAGCCTTTTCATGTAAATTGTACGGTTCAGTTGAAAAGTACATGAATAATTTTTTAATACCAGTAATTTCGTGTAAAAGTGATTGAAATGTGTACTTTTACTTGAAAAAATGAAATATACTGGAAATTTCAAGTAAAAATTAGATTGAAAATTAAATTTTTTTGAAACAGCGTAAACTCTCGGAAAAAAACGGTGTTTCTTCGAATACCACCAAGCTGATTGGTAGGTGTATTATACGCCTTTTGATGAGTCTGAAGCATGCAACTCAATAGCTCAATTTCGGTTCAGGATCTACACAAGTGACCTTTCCAGTGAAAGTTTTTCACCTGACATATCCTCAGTTGGTAATTATGTATTCCGGTCTTTACAGAAATCCCTAAAAAAGTTGATTACTGAAATTATTATTTTTATCATTTATTCGGAAAATGTATACCTAATTCATTTCTCTACATAATTAAAAACCCCGGATTAGCCAAAAGTTTCCTATTGGGATTATGTAAAACTATTCTTTTCATCAACAATTTTTGTTCTTTTCTTTTCTTGATAAGATGAATTATGCATTCGAGTTTATCGTTGCAATTTGCCACAAATGGAGATGGAATAAATTTTTACTGTCTTCAATATCGAACGGTTACTATTTTTATAGACAGTCACAATGAATTATCGTATTGCTATAAAATTTTATTTCATTTTTGAGCGAATACTTTATTACTTCAGAATTTTGTTGTAGTTTCGATGATAGTTCTAGGCTAGGAAGTTTGCACAGTGGAGAACACATGCTAAACTAGCAGGATATGAATAATTTAGGTGCCTGGTAGTTTGGAAATTTATTATTATAATTTTAATATTTTAGTTTAGTTAAAATGCAGCTTGGATAAATTTCCATAACCGCAATGAGATTTATTAAGGTGATTATTACTGAAATATGTTAGTAGATTATTTCTAATTCCTCTTTCACAATGTTAAGAATGCAATATTTTAATGTTTCTGGCAAATTTTATTGGTTTGAAATATTTCGTTCAGATTTTTTTAATATTCCAAGAATGTAGACTAAAATAAAATATAGCTTGAGTTAACGATCTGTTTATTGGCTCTGGAATTTTATTTTAAGAAAATCGTTCTTTCATCTACCACTTAATATTTCCTAGCATTGAATGTTACGACACTATGGACAACATGATCAACGGGTACCAGCCGTGTGATCCCTAACGCAAAACACATAAATTTATGTTACTAGCATAGGTACACCATTAGTTTTTTTTATAGCACCGAACTGAGCTGTCAACCTTTAATACAATATGTACATACAGTCCAGTCAGTATAGGATGGGGAGAAAAAAAAATTAACATAAAAATAAAAATGCAAATAAATACCAGGTTTATAAGCTTAAAACGATCGTTGACACATAGATGGCGTTAGGGAGCGTGTTAAGCAACCTAGTGTCGCCATTTCTTTTTATTTAAGGTTTGGTTAGTTGTTAACATTAATCAGTGCACATCGTCACAAATTTCATTCAACAACATACGTTTGTCCTGTGCTGATCATGTCTTGTTGTTTGCCAGAAAAATAGCATATGCGGGAAGCTCTGCTATTTTGCTTCCATTTGAAGAAAACGGCTTCTGAATCGCATCAAATGCTTGTGGAGGCCTATGGTAACAATGTTTTAGCGGAATCAACGTGCAGGGCTTGGTTTCGTCGATTTAAAGACTGCGATTTTGACCTGAGCGACAAGAAGCGCGGTACGGGAAGGTTGAGGACGACCAATTGCAGGCTCTTTTGGACGAGGACGATACCCAATCGCAAAAAACGCTAGCCGAGCAATTGGATGTTACTCAAGCAGCCATTTCCATGCGTCTACGTCATGGGAAAGGTTCAAAAGATCGGAAAATGGGTGCCGCATGAATTGAACGATAGGCAGATGGAGCGACGCCAAAACACATGCGAAATGTTGCTCGCTAGACACAGAAGAAAGTCGTTTCTGCATCAGATTGTGACTCGCCATGTAAAGTGGATTTATTTTGATAATCCATAGTGCAGAAAATCGTGGGTTGAACCCGGTCAACCATCAACATCTACCGCAAGACCAAATCGCTTCGGACGGAAGACGTGGTGGGATCAGCAGGGTATCGTCTACTATGAGCTCTTAAAACCTGGTTAAACTGTCGATGCCTACCGCTACCACCAACAATTGATCAAACTGCACCGTGCTCTGCGTGAAAAAACGCCGTAATATCAACAAAGACATGACAAGCTGATTTTCCTTCACGACAACGCACCATCGCACACGTCAAAATGGTAAAATGGTCAGAAACTACTTCGACACACTCAGCTGGGTGGTGCTACCCCCTCCCGCTAATTCACTAGACCTGGCCCCTTCTGACTACCACTTGTTTTCGTCGATGGGCCACGCGCTCGCTGAGCAGCACTTCGGTTCTTACGAAGACGTCCGAAAATGGCATCGAAAGAGAAGGAATTTTTTTGGCGTGGTATCCACAAATTGCCCGAGCGATAGGAGAAATGTGTAGCTAGCGAGGATGAGTACTTCGAATAAATTTGTTTTTGTTTTCTTTGATAAAAACGTTTGTTTTTCTGACAATTTATCTGGCAATGACAATGGCAATATTGCCATTGAGTTAAATGTCAAAGCACAATGAGTGGGCATTTGATTGCCAGGCAATTTTCATTTGAGCGAGTGAATTCAAAAGCAATCGTAACTTCGAAAACTATTGATTAATTCAATAGTTTTTCCTTTAGTCCACTTATTTTCACTCATTTTGCGATCAAACCAAAAAAAACGTAAGTCTACCTGTTGACAAGCGACGCTAACTTCTGTCAAACGATTCGTTTTCTGGCAATATAATCCTCAAAATTGCCATGGCAATGTTGAGAGCAATATTGACATATGCGTTTGGTGCGTCTACACTGTCAATTTGTGTATGGCAATATTGCCGTTGCCATTGCCATTGCCAGTATAGACGCAGGGTCACCCGTATAATCGTGGGCGCGTAAAACTGAACGAGTATTACGTGGAAAGTGAACTAGAGGATGGATAAGATGACCATTTTCAGTACTACAGCGACCGTGGAAATATCTGTAGTAAATGCTGAGTACTCTGACATTTCGACGATGTTCGAGGGAGTCAATAGTTACCGTAATGGCATCATCTCCAACAAGTCGGAACACAAATCTCTGAACACGGTCAAGCAAAGAGATATGCGTTTTAGGCGCTCCTGCCCAGATATGTGATTTGCACTCAAGTCGGGGCCTGATATATGTCTAGTAAATTTCTTGCACCTCCGGAGGAAACCTAGGCGCTTGCACCTTGGAGGCGTCAAGAGCTACATCATAAATGTGCTGACTCCAATCAAGTTTTTAACTGATGTTCATTCCTAGAAGGTGGAAATGCTCCGAAGTGTTCAATGTGACACCATCAAAAATAAGATGAGGCACCGACGTGTCGCGTTTAAAGGCTTGTGTTTTTGAGGCATTAAACTCTACTTGTTTGTCCCTGCCCCATTCCATGATTGTGATGAGATCGGAGTTTAAAGAACCAAATGACTCATTACGTTGAGAGGATATCGAAGACTGACGTTCCACTGTAATTGAGTTGAAGATGTAGGTAGAAGTGTACTATCGTCTGCGAAGCTATGGATAGGATTGAGAGTGGACGACAGAAGGTCGTTAATAAAAATTAGAAATAAGGTAGGTGATAAAACTGAGCCTTGAGGGACGCCGGAGTTGATAGGGAAAGGGGATGATGAAGCGCCATCTAATACAACCTGTATAGTACGTTCAGAAAGAATGCTCTCAATCCATCGAATACAAGCAGCATTAATACCAAATGCATTGAGTTTGGATATAAGGACTTTGTGCCAAACTCTGTCAAATGCCATCGCTGTGTCAAGTGCAAGTACTTGACCCTCACCGAAGCTATGGATACAAACGTTCCAACATTCAGTCAGGTATACCAACAAATCGCCGGTGGATATTCGTGGCTGAAACCCATATTGACAGTCATCAATGAGACGGTTGCTTTCCAGGTATTGCACGATCTTACGGTTGACATCAGTTTCCATCACTTTAGACGGAATAAAAGTAATGGCAATGGGGTGGAAATTAACTCCGCTGAAGTGCACACGTATATATCGATAGGAAATTTTGTTCACCGCTAACCAAAATAGTTGATATCATCAAAAAACGAAAATTGTTCGGGGATATTTAAAAAATTTGGACGCTAAGTTTGGTTATTAATACCCTGCTTTTGTGGTAGATATTCAAGGCACGTAGCGTTTGCAAGCAAAATTTCAACTTAGTCTCTGAATGCTTGAATTCATTCTGTCAAATACGCAGCAAACAAGGAAAAAAAATTATTTAAATAAATATTTAACCATAAATTTAATCGCAATGTAATAATTCAAATGAAAGAAATATAACACCAATAAATACCGAAGGCATTACTCGTATCGTTCTGTCCTCGTAGATAACAATTAAGTCAAAGCCCGGCGAAATAAAATCTTTCATGAGCGCGTAATAATTTTCTGTTGGACAATGCATTCGGAAATATTACACTATGCACGTTGCACACATGGCTCTTAAGCTTTCACCAAAATGTGTTGCAGCGCCATTTATCAAGACTAGGACAACATTTCGTTCATATTTGCCCGAATGTATGTACGAGTAGTTCGTTTTTGTCCTTTTTTCTTGCGGGCATTTTCACCGACAAACCTCGAATTTCGAGAGCATTGCAAAAATCATTTAATGAATCAAAAGCTGAAAATCCTAAAAATACACGCGGCCAGTGCAAAATACTACTAGCAAGCATTATAAAATATTCTCGTAGTGTTCTTGCGAAGGTTTTTTTTTCCTCTGCAGTAGACAAGACCTTTGACCGAGGATATTTGCATTTCATAACGCGAAATAGTCATTTTTTCTGTAGCCCGCTAATGTCGACATACAGCTATCATCGCGCTTAATTCATTGTTAAAAAAAATTAATTAATTCGGTGATACCGCAATGCTGAAATTGTAGAAGTACTTGGCGAAAATCATAGCTAAATATTGAAAATGTTTAATTTTCACGGACAATATTTAATTGAATTTTAAGGCGATAGCCACAAAGACAGATCAGAAAATTTAAAGAAGAAAATGAGTTGATATTAATATTATAATTTTTTTAGTCAACATATCCTGTATAGAACTTTTGCCACGCCGCTTACTGTAAATTTACCGACTTATCTATTATTACATTGTAAATTTATGTAAAAATACATGGACTAACTGAAACTTGTTTCATCAGCAGCATACGAACATACATATGTATGTCAAAGCAATTGCTAGAAACCTGAAATTTCACAGAAAATACAACTCAATTAGATATGGGCAAAATATCAATTTTTAAACATCACAGTCCATTTCGAACATCGACATTGACAAGTTAAAAACTCAGCGGATGTGTTTTGTGTTCATTCAAGTGCAATATTTTGTCGGCCGTTTTGATTTGTTGCTGGTCACTGCTGTCCAGAATTGGTCAACCAGACGGAGTCACCTTCTGGTTCAATTACAAGTTGTTATCCCGAACTTATCAGATACCATTTTTATTTAGAGGGAAGCTCAAACTGGGGTTGCAATGTGCGAAACAGGGCAAAATTTACAGACGACTACATCAACGGAATTAATGGTTTGTCACATTTCTATCCTCGCGTTGTATGGTATATTTTTGACTTTAACTGCAAGTTGTTTTCGTCAGAATTTCAGTTGCAAGAATATTTGATTATAGGGACGTAATTTGTTTCCAGTAATAGTTTCATATTTCGGCTGGGAGACGTTGGGATTATAATTTGTGATTTGAGCTTAGAACCAGTTTCTGTGTAACGTAGGAGTAGAAGGACTCATGGTGCGTTTGCTCTCACCCTTGAGGCTCGCCTTGAGGCGAGCCTCTACCCCTATCAGGCCATTGTAAACCGGATTTCGTCGGCTGTGTTCATTGCTGTGTTGAAAGCAATTTACACTCAACATGCCTCTGCGGCGCAACTTGCCTATAAGTGCGAAATGACAGAAATACGATGAGCTGCGAATTGTGTGGTACCACAGTTCATTGTATGTGTGTACACATATGAAAGCGTGCGTCGGAGAAAAAGTTGAAGAATGTTAGACTCTTGCGACTCCACAAGCCATCTGATTGGGTAATTTTTTGGTGAGGATAGAGGCTCGCCTCAAACGTTGAGTGTAAATGCACCACCATTCTCTCTAGCATGGAGAACAATATTTAAAAGCATCTATGTATAGTTTGAGAGTATTCATTCCGTCAATCTTCTACGGCACTATTTTGAGCATGATCTTTACTTCCGAACATCTTGCCTTTTTAATCTAAGTTGCGACCCAAAATTTTCCCTGCTGAATTTTATATTTTATTTCAGAAGATTGATTTATTTGAATAGTGTGAGAAATAGGATGAAAACTAATTACAATTTCTTCTACTCCTGACAATGACGGCCTTAATCTATTAGGTTGTTGCAGATGAAATATATTTTTTCGCTATGAAGTGAAGTTAGTTGCGATTTTCATGTCTCAAACTGCAGCCAGGTGGCACTAGTGGTATTGGGTATTGAAGTATAAATTCCCTTACATTTACTCATGGAATCATTTCAGTTTTGATTTCATTGTGATCGGACAAAAAAAGAACAAAAAAAATGGATTCGAGTAAAAAACGGGTACTTTTCCTTTACGAGTTTAAACTTGACAAATCGCAACAGAGGCAACCGAAAATAACAACAGGGCATTTGGAGCTGACACGGTAAACAAACGAAATACACAGCGATGGCTCGAAAAATTCCGATCAGGAGATATGACCCTTCAAAGGGAGCCGCGTGGTAGCCTTCGATCGAAGACGACGAGCTGAATTTACTAGTAGAATCTGACTCACGCCAAACTGTAAGGGACATTGCAGAGAAATTGGGCATACACTATTCGTTAGTTTCCCGCCCAGGAGAGCGGAAGTTCGTTGGGGAGGACGTGGAGGGTACGTGGTGGGTACGAACGTACCCACCACGTACCCCCCAATGGGTATGAGCGCATAGGCTGAGATTTTTACAAGTGACCACTTAAATTAAAGTTAAAATTAAATTCAAATCCGCAAACAGATTTAAAAAAAACAAATTTGAGCCCAGGAGAGCGGAAGTTCATTGAATGAGACGTGGAGAGTACGTGGTGGGTACGAACATACCCACTACGTACCCCCAATGGGTATGAGCACATAGGCTGAGATTTTTACAAGTGACCACTTAAATTAAAGTTAAAATTAAATTCATATCCGCAAATAGATTTAAAAAAAAACAAATTTGAGCCCAGGAGAGCGGAGTTTCATTGGGGGGACGTGGGGGGTACGTGGTGGGTAAGAAACGTACCCCCCAATGGGTATGAGCACATAGGCTGAGATTTTTACAAGTGACCACTTAAATTAAAGTTAAAATTAAATTCAAATCCGCAAATAGATTTAAAAAAAACAAATTTGAGCCCAGGAGAGCGGAGATTCATTGGGGCGACGTGGGGGGTACGTGGTGGGTACGAAACGTACCCACCACGTACCCCCCAATGGCTATGAGCACATAGGCCGAGATTTTCACAAGTGACCACTTAAATTAAAGTTAAAATTAAATTCAAATCCGCAAACAGATTTAAAAAAAACAAATTTGAGCCCAGGAGAGCGGAGATTCATTGGGGCGACGTGGGGGGTACGTGGTGGGTACGAAACGTACCCACCACGTACCCCCCAATGGGTATGAGCACATAGGCCGAGATTTTCACAAGTGACCACTTAAATTAAAGTTAAAATTAAATTCAAACCCGCAAACAGATTTAAAAAAAACAAATTTGAGCCCAGGAGAGCGGTGATTTATTGGGGGGACGTGGGGGGTACGTGGTGGGTACGAAACGTACCCACCACGTACCCCCAATGAGTATGAGCATATAGGCTGAGATTTTTACAAATGACCACTTAAATTAAAGTTAAGATTAAATTCAAATCCGCAAATATATTTAAAAAAAACAAATTTGAGCCCAGGAGAGCGGAGTTTCATTGGGGGGACGTGGGGGGTACGTGGTGGGTACGAAACGTACCCACCACGTACCCCCAATGGGTATGAGCACATAGGCTGATATTTTTACAAGTGACCACTTAAATTAAAGTTAAAATTAAATTCAATGCCGCAAAAAAATTTAAAAAAAACTAATTTGAGCCCAGGAGAGCGGAGATTCATTGGGGGGACGTGGGGGTACGTGGTGGGTACGAAACGTACCCACCACGTACCCACCACGTACCCCCCAATGGGTATGAGCACATAGGCTGAGATTTTTACAAGTGACCACTTAAATTAAAGTTAAAATTAAATTCAAATCCGCAAATAGATTTCAAAAAAACAAATTTGAGCCCAGGAGAGCGGAGATTCATTGGGGGACGTGAGGGTACGTGGTGGGTACGAAACGTACCCACCACGTATCCCCCAATGAGTATGAGCACATAGGCCGAGATTTTTACAAGTGACCACTTAAATTAAAGTTAAAATTAAATTCAAATCCGCAAACAGATTTAAAAAAAAAAAATTTGAGCCCAGGAGAGCGGAGATTCATTGGGGGGACGTGGGGGTACGTGGTGGGTACGAAACGTACCCACCGCGTACCCCCCAATGGGTATGAGCACATAGGCCGAGATTTTCACAAGTGACCACTTAAATTAAAGTTAAAATTAAATTCAAATCCGCAAATAGATTTAAAAAAAACAAATTTGAGCCCAGGAGAGCGGAGATTCATTCGGGGGACGTGGGGGGTACGTGGTGGGTAAGAAACGTACCCCCCAATGGGTATGAGCACATAGGCTGAGATTTTTACAAGTGACCACTTAAATTAAAGTTAAAATTAAATTCAAATCCGCAAATAGATTTAAAAAAAACAAATTTGAGCCCAGGAGAGCGGAGATTCATTGGGGCGACATGGGGGGTACGTGGTGGGTACGAAACGTACCCGCCACGTACCCCCCAATGGCTATGAGCACATAGGCCGAGATTTTCACAAGTGACCACTTAAATTAAAGTTAAAATTAAATTCAAATCCGCAAACAGATTTAAAAAAAACAAATTTGAGCCCAGGAGAGCGGAGATTCATTGGGGCGACGTGGGGGGTACGTGGTGGGTACGAAACGTACCCACCACGTACCTCCCAATGGGTATGAGCACATAGGCCGAGATTTTCACAAGTGACCACTTAAATTAAAGTTAAAATTAAATTCAAACCCGCAAACAGATTTAAAAAAAACAAATTTGAGCCCAGGAGAGCGGTGATTTATTGGGGGGACGTGGGGGGTACGTGGTGGGTACGAAACGTACCCACCACGTACCCCCAATGAGTATGAGCATATAGGCTGAGATTTTTACAAATGACCACTTAAATTAAAGTTAAGATTAAATTCAAATCCGCAAATATATTTAAAAAAAACAAATTTGAGCCCAGGAGAGCGGAGTTTCATTGGGGGGACGTGGGGGGTACGTGGTGGGTACGAAACGTACCCACCACGTACTCCCCAATGGGTATGAGCACATAGGCTGATATTTTTACAAGTGACCACTTAAATTAAAGTTAAAATTAAATTCAATGCCGCAAAAAAATTTAAAAAAAACTAATTTGAGCCCAGGAGAGCGGAGATTCATTGGGGGGACGTGGGGGTACGTGGTGGGTACGAAACGTACCCACCACGTACCCCCCAATGGGTATGAGCACATAGGCTGAGATTTTTACAAGTGACCACTTAAATTAAAGTTAAAATTAAATTCAAATCCGCAAATAGATTTCAAAAAAACAAATTTGAGCCCAGGAGAGCGGAGATTCATTGGGGGACGTGAGGGTACGTGGTGGGTACGAAACGTACCCACCACGTATCCCCCAATGAGTATGAGCACATAGGCCGAGATTTTTACAAGTGACCACTTAAATTAAAGTTAAAATTAAATTCAAATCCGCAAACAGATTTAAAAAAAAACAAATTTGAGCCCAGGAGAGCGGAGATTCATTGGGGGGACGTGGGGGTACGTGGTGGGTACGAAACGTACCCACCGCGTACCCCCCAATGGGTATGAGCACATAGGCTGAGATTTTTACAAGTGACCACTTAAATTAAAGTTAAAATTAAATTCAAATCCGCAAACAGATTTAAAAAAAACAAATTTGAGCCCAGGAGAGCGGAGATTCATTGGGGGGACGTGGGGGGTACGTGGTGGGTAAGAAACGTACCCACCACGTACCCCCCAATGGGTATGAGCACATAGGCTGAGATTTTTACAAGTGACCACTTAAATTAAAGTTAAAATTAAATTCAAATCCGCAAACAGATTTAAAAAAAACAAATTTGAGCCCAGGAGAGCGGAGATTCATTGGGGGGACGTGGGGGGTACGTGGTGGGTAAGAAACGTACCCACCACGTACCCCCCAATGGGTATGAGCACATAGGCCGAGATTTTCACAAGTGACCACTTAAATTAAAGTTAAAATTAAATTCAAATCCGCAAACAGATTTAAAAAAAACAAATTTGAGCCCAGGAGAGCGGAGATTCATTGGGGCGACGTGGGGGGTACGTGGTGGGTACGAAAGGTACCCACCACGTACCCCCCAAGGGGTATGAGCACATAGGCCGGGATTTTTACAAGTGACCACTTAAATTAAAGTTAAAATTAAATTCAAATCCGCAAACAGATTTAAAAAAAAACAAATTTGAGCCCATGAGAGCGGAGATTCATTGGGGGGACGTGGGGGGTACGTGGTGGGTACGAAACGTACCCACCACGTACCCCCCAATGGCTATGAGCACATAGGCCGAGATTTTCACAAGTGACCACTTAAATTAAAGTTAAAATTAAATTCAAATCCGCAAACAGATTTAAAAAAAACAAATTTGAGCCCAGGAGAGCGGAGATTCATTGGGGCGACGTGGGGGGTACGTGGTGGGTACGAAACGTACCCACCACGTACCCCCCAATGGGTATGAGCACATAGGCCGAGATTTTCACAAGTGACCACTTAAATTAAAGTTAAAATTAAATTCAAACCCGCAAACAGATTTAAAAAAAACAAATTTGAGCCCAGGAGAGCGGTGATTTATTGGGGGGACGTGGGGGGTACGTGGTGGGTACGAAACGTACCCACCACGTACCCCCAATGAGTATGAGCATATAGGCTGAGATTTTTACAAATGACCACTTAAATTAAAGTTAAGATTAAATTCAAATCCGCAAATATATTTAAAAAAAACAAATTTGAGCCCAGGAGAGCGGAGTTTCATTGGGGGGACGTGGGGGGTACGTGGTGGGTACGAAACGTACCCACCACGTACCCCCCAATGGGTATGAGCACATAGGCTGATATTTTTACAAGTGACCACTTAAATTAAAGTTAAAATTAAATTCAAATCCGCAAATAGATTTAAAAAAAAACAAATTTGAGCCCAGGAGAGCGGAGATTCATTGGGGGGACGTGGGGGTACGTGGTGGGTACGAAACGTACCCACCACGTACCCCCCAATGGGTATGAGCACATAGGCTGATATTTTTACAAATGACCACTTAAATTAAAGTTAAAATTAAATTCAAATCCGCAAATAGATTTCAAAAAAACAAATTTCAGCCCAGGATAGCGGAGATTCATTGGGGGGACGTGGGGGTACGTGGTGGGTACGAAAGGTACCCACCACGTACCCCCCAAGGGGTATGAGCACATAGGCCGGGATTTTTACAAGTGACCACTTAAATTAAAGTTAAAATTAAATTCAAATCCGCAAACAGATTTAAAAAAAAACAAATTTGAGCCCAGGAGAGCGGAGATTCATTCGGGGGACGTGGGGTACGTGGTGGGTAAGAAACGTACCCCCCAATGGGTATGAGCACATAGGCTGAGATTTTTACAAGTGACCACTTAAATTAAAGTTAAAATTAAATTCAAATCCGCAAATAGATTTAAAAAAAACAAATTTGAGCCCAGGAGAGCGGTGATTTATTGGGGGGACGTGGGGGGTACGTGGTTCTTGAGATATCAAAATTTAATTTTTTGAAAAATGACTGTCCACCCACTTCCGCGCTTTACTACATTCAGTAGACTCCACTGGTAATTCTATATACAGAAACCAAATTTAATCTTCCTCACACAATTGAGTTGGAAGATATTATAATTCAAAGCTTTTCACCCCCCGTCTCCATACCTCACCACTCCCCTTAAAAATGTTAACCATTTTCTAATCTCCTAGTTTCTCTTAAGACAACTACACAGTTTCAACCATCTGACATCAATCGTTCATTTTAGAATGTTTCAATCCTAGCTTTCAAGCGTTTTTGATGCATTGTTATCCCCCCCCCCACTCGCACACCCCTCTACCCCTAACGACCACTTTCTTATCAAATGGGTCCACTATCATAGTACTACATAAGTTCCAACTTTCAGTTTCCTAGCATAAGCGGTTCCTGAGATCAAGAAACCAAAATTTTTCATATAAAACGCTCTCCTTTCCTCCCGCTCACACCCCCACCCCTCCAAAAGATACCACTCGTAGGGATTCATCCATTCTACCTACCATCAAAATTTGAATTTAATATCTCAAGGGGTTTGTGAGCTACGTACCTTCAAACGGTTTTGCGTGCGGCGTCTACGGCGGACAGACGGACATTTTTTTTTTGCTTTTTTGGCGTTTACTAGTTCTAAAACGTGCATATACAAAATTTCAGGATAGCAAACTGTTTTGAAATTTCAGGTCTATAGCAATACTTTATTATTAAAAAATAATAAAGTAAAATTGCTTTCTTAAAAAAATATTGTTTTTTAAAGTTTTTACAAAGGAATGATAACAAGGTAAAGTCTTCTGACCGACTGATGTAAAGCATAACTCATTCTACTACTGTTATAAAATATTTAAATAAAAGAAAAATCACAAAATTGTGTCGAAAGTAGCGATTTTAAAAACGTAATATTTGGCCCCCTGCGTAGGGCTCATTTTTCTTTAATTTCAATTTAATATGGAAAAATATTGATTCATTCCCGGAACAGAGGGAGTCAAGCTTTGAGATGGAGTTTTATGAATCGCATCGACGTATGAAGTTCTACGTCATCCCGAGAGACCGTCCAAAAAAAAGGCAGTTGACAATTTGGACATAAAGAGATTCACTTTTATGTTCACAATCCATAGATGTAGTAGTATAACTGGATCGGCGATAAATAAAATTTTGCCTAATAAGCTCTGGTTGTGTTAGTTGTCTTATTGCGTTAGTGTAAGTGTGCAGTGGCGCCGTACAAAATAGTACGCTTTCGGCGACATAAAATTTAAATTTAAAGCAAAGGCACGGATTTGAGGATTGTACGTTTTACTTATCAATTTTCTCCAAGTTTAATAATTAACTGGTTTAACAAATAACAAGTAACACACTTTACTGGCTAGGAACATTTTTTTAATTTTAACAGAAATGGGACAAAAAGCATTTTTATTCTAATTAAACTATGTAATAATGAGCAGTACGCACAAACGTAACTGGAGTGGGTCCATTTTCCACCTAACTCCACATATGATGAGAGAGAAATAATTATTATCATTCATAATTCAAATAAGCCTTCAGAAGTAATTATAACATACATTTGATAAATTTTGTGCAGCTATATTTGTTGAAACGTAAATAGGTAAAGGAAAAACTTCATGTAGCAATTCTACAGGAGTCTAAGACCGGAAAGATTAAATAAAAATAGTTTAATACAGAAACTATAGCGTTATATGAAATTATATTTACTGATTCCATTCTTACACAAGAAGTAAACAGCCCTGTTTCACCATCGTCAGTGTCAGGTTCAAAAGAGTAACTCCATAATATATAAAATATTACATTAATAACACAAATAAAATTTTTAATAGTATGTAGCTAGCCGTTCCCGCTGGTACATCGTCATATGGAAACGATATATTTCCATTATATTGAGATTCCATACTCGTTTCGAAGCCCTAAAATTTAATTGGCAATAGAAAGACTTAATAATAAATAAATAAAATTACGAAAACAGTGTTGCGCAACACTGGCCCTTCAATATATGGTGTCAATTTATTTTATATTATAGATATTTGAGATTGGCTAGATGACCTAATGTATGTATGCAATTTTTACTTACCATATTAATGCTCAGGGAAGGAACTGCGATACTTATTAACCTTTTGTAGCGTTTACCGGGAAATAACAGAGTTTCGGATTCCAAAAAGTGATCCTCACATATCACACTTCCTTTGCTTAAGATTAAGTTCGGCTCCCTTATTGCTTCCAACCACATTTTCCTCATTTCAATTTTCTTAGGAAATCTGAAGGAGGCAATTTATTGGTTAATTTTATTGTTTATTATTGGTTTTAAAATTGATTCTCAATAGCACTTTTTAAAAATTCACCGATTTTATTCATAGTTTTATTACTATATAATATGTACTCTACCCCAGAAATATTTTTGCTCCGACGTTGTGATGAAAACAACTGTCAGAAATGATTGTCATTAAAACGTAAACAATTTTTTTTTTAGATAAAACGTTTAAATTTTCACTTAAATTAGCACTAATTTCGAAATGTTGGGCTATTAATGTTTTGCTCAATTGACTAAATTGTAATTTATATAGTGTACTTACTTGAAAAACGATTTTCCTGGCCAGCAATGCGATTTATTCATACAACCGTTCACTTCGCACTTCATTGCAATTTTTTTACTTTTTCCTGAATGGTTCTCACTGAAAATGTTTAGAAAAAAGTTTTTCGGTTCACTCCACGTTAATTTTAATCAAAAACTGGTTATTTACTTACCGTTTAACTGCAGAAAACTACTTTTTTATTTTGTGCTTTTTACAAGTCCAAAATCAATTTGACATAATAGAACAAATGTTCAGTACATCCCTTTCACATCGATGTTTTGTCTTACTCTTGACGAATTAGTCTCACATATAGGAACTTTACACAATACAGCCGATCCAGTTATACTACTACATCCATGTCACAATCACAAAAAAATGTGTAATATCATTAGTAAGCGTTTGAATTTTCTGTCAAGGAAATTGTATTTTAAATACACAATAATAAATTCTCGAAAAACCTTTTATTTATTTACCAAAAATCTGAATATCGTTAAATGAATTGATATAAATTGATTTTCTGTTCATAAAATAAAATTCAGATGGAAATTATTATTACAACTTGTACAACCAATGAATAATTTTCCAATAAAATTGACTAAATCAACATCAGACCTGTCCCACATTTCAATTTAGCGATGGCACTTAGTTCTCTTCATTATTAAAATATTCATAAATTAGTGGATAGTATGGCGATTATTGAAATCAACGTCGCACTGGGTAGTGGGTATGGAAATTTCATAAAATGACTGTTTTCTGTAAATAATAATAAGCGAAATGGCAGTTTGCAGTAAGCAAACAAATATTAGGTCCGTAAAATCAATGACAAATGATTTTCACACCTCACTCACCTGTAGTACTATTGCTCTTATGGCATACATTCGTGCCGGTAACGTGTGGTCATTATTTACAATCAATTCGAACTTGGCTAAGGTGCAAGGCAATCGGACGCAAAAGCGAGTGCGGCTAATAGTGATGGAGCGTGTGTTTATTGCAGAAATTCTTTTAGGTGAGCACCTGTGCAATTACGTTCTATTTACCATAGACCATACTGCCCACTGTCCGGTCAGTGTCTTCACTATACACGACAGTATCGCGCTTGGGTCAATTTTCTGCGGTTACTTCGGTGATTTTATCGGTTGTGGAAGAAGTCATTGGGCGTCAAGTGTACAGATACTCTACGAAACGGTTCTCTGGATTGACTACTAAATACTTACGATTCACCTGGGAGGTAAATATAATGGAGTATCAAATTGCGCATGAGTAAATCAATTAAATAAAAATTGTATACCTTATTTGACTGTCGTCACCCATGCTTCTGGGTTGGAACAAAAATGGCACATACTCGCGGTAAGTGCGATACACGGTAAAGTTTATCTCACGTAAATATTTTCGCAATTTTTTGTTTGCATGCTGAATTCAAAATTAAGGCTACTTCTTTATTCTAGGGTCATGGGGTTGAGGTGACGGCATACGATCATAAAAAATGAAAACGGATTTTAGCAATCAAATTTTCTTCCTGTATGAAAGAAGTGCAAATTTATTCTAGTCATTTCGCAGTCTTTGCGTTTATAGAACTTCTATGTGGAGTGTTTCCATACAATAAACTCCGCAAAGAATGACTTTTTACGGTCGGCAAGGATTTATGGACGGTTAAGCTGTCGGTTAGGCTAAATTTTTGGCCATCATTTTTGATATGATTTTGTTACGTGATATATTGGAGCGAAATATTTCATATTGTTTATTATTCGACACTTACGTTTGGGACACTTACGTTTGGAATATTTGTGGGTAGAGTATGTCATTTAAGGTTTGACTTTAAGTTTTAAATTGTAATGATACAATTACTCTGTATGTACATGCACTATCCGAATAATACTACGCTTAACCTCTACATTATATCCTATTTATTCTTGGCAAATGTAATATTTCATTTTCCCCGTATATTAGAAAACTTGTCAAATGAATAATGAAGAAAGCACTTTATTAAAAAAGAACGAAGCATGGTGCATACAGTAAAATAATTCAAACGCCGCAGAGTACATAAAGTAAGTTCATAGGTAAGCCACCTAGAAAAAGAGCCGAATAAGACTTTCATAAATGTCGCAAAAATCTACCCTTCCGGCATCAAATTTATGAGGTGCAAAAGAATAGATTGTATGAAGAATAAAATAGTTTAGGGCACGACACCCCAAAGAAAATTAAATTTACCAGAATAGAGATCTGATGTTACTGATACCGCCAAAACCAACCAAGTACATAAAAAACTATTGTCACTTTTGAAGCTATAAATTGCATTGTTGAATGGTTTTCGTGATTGTTTAGAAACTTTTCACAGGCAGTGGTTATGGATTTCTACAATTCCGCCGGAGTGAAAACTGAAGACTGTACCAACGGCCGTCACTGACCGATATCATGCTATTATAAAATAAGGCTGTGGTTTTCTACAAATCCGCTTCAAGTAGCTTGAGACTGCCATGAGGACACCTAGTCTATGCTAAGGCTGTGGCTTTCTACAAGTCCGCTTAGTATAGTCAAGGCCAATCATAGTCAGTAGGACACAAAACGCACTGAACAAGCCAAGCAGCGAAAAGCCAAGCAACGGAGCAAGCCAAGCAAACGAGCCAAGCAGCGACAAACGAAGCGACGGAGCAAGCCAAGCAGAGGAGCCAAGCAGCGACAAGTCAAGCAACGAAGCAAGCCAAGCAACAGAGCCAAGCAGCGGAGCAAGCCAAGCAGCGATGAGCCTAGCAGCGACTAGTGAAGCAGCGGAGCAAGCCAAGCAGCGACGAGCAGAGCCAGGCAGATCTAAGCCAAGCAGAACAGAGTTAATCCAAGCAGAGCAGAGAATAGCCCAGCAGAGCCAAGCTAAGCAGAGACGAACCCAGCAGAGCAGAGAATAGCACAGAGTAGAGCTGAAACAGAGCAGAGCGAAGACGTTACGAGCACAGCAAGCCACGACGAACAGAGCCAAGCACAGAGCACACCACGTGATAACGATCAGTGACAGGGTCAAGTATGGCAAGCAGAGTCGTGCCAGGAGTCGAGCTAAATCAGCTACGACAAGCCACGACGAACTCCGCCAACCAGACACAGCAGAGCCAAGACGATAAAAGCAGAAGCCACACAGAGAGAAGAGGACAGGAAATGACGAAGACAGGGAAGGACGAAGACAGGGAGTGCCAAGGCCACACAGAGAGACGAAGACAGGGAGAGAGAAGAGCAGAGAGAGTCAAGGCAAAGCGAGCAGAATCGTATCCACAGAACTACAGAGTCGAATCACGTTGAGCAGGACCAAGTCAAGGCGAGTACAGCAGACAAGCTTAGGTGAGCGAACGACGGGCAGAGACGGGATACGTGACCGGCAGAGACGTAATACAGTGAGCGAAGATGAGCGCATAACGATGAACTGAGGCGAGCGAGCAGAGGCGAGGTGCGTCAAGCGGAGGCGAGACAAGGCGAGCAAAACCTGATATCGAAGACGAGCAGAACGCTAGGAGATTATAACTCGAATTTGAATGTGTTAATAAAGATAATAAAGTGAAGTCAAGAACAAATAAATTAATCCTGCCAACAGATGAACATACCCAGGCTACAAAACAAGTCGTTGCAATGGCTGTAACTGTAAGGAAATTCTTTAAACTTCGACCGTCGCCTACATTTCCTTACTAGATTTAATGGGCTCCTCTGAGTCGTTACAGAACGATTTGCCGGCTTCTCAGGAGCTTGGGAGCGGGAAGATGAAATCCGACTCAGAGAAGACACCATCCTAGATGTGTTGTGTAACAATTAATTTCGATAAAGTGAGCAGCAAAAGAAAAAAAAAATATATTGAATTGGAGTTGACTGACCGTTCTAATATTTATTACTTTTCCTAATTTACAGCCTAACTTTATTATGAGAACTGAAAACGCCAGTAAAACTTATGAAATCATGAAATTGCGTCGAATGCGTGTGGTTATTAAACGTAACATTTGGCGCCCAGCGAGGGGTACACTTCCTGTGAAATTATTATCTTTTTACTTTTTCGATATACTCGTATGTATGAGCAGTTTCAACAGAATAAGACACTATTCGACTACACACTACGCCAAATTAAGCCATTGAGAGTACAGAGGGTGAAAAACTTTCCATAATCAGTTTAAATGTGAGTTGTTTTGCCAATGGATTGTTGAATTTTCTGCACTAATTGCGATTGACATGAAATTTACAAAAAATTTGCCACCCTTTTTATTTTCACATTTTAAGACCAGGACTTATTTGAGGTCTAATATGCAAGGTGAAAAAATTTTTCGTTTGAAGGCCCGTAACTTTTAAACCCGTTGAAATATTAATTGAACATTTTTTTGGAGGGTAGATTGAGAGCATCCTCTCGAGGGGTAAATTTGAAGGGGGTGGCGGTTTGATGACAAAAATTTGCTTTCTAAATCTCAGGAACCTCTTATCCTAGGAGGCTAAGAATTTCAGTAGTATTGTGATAGTGGACCCATTTCCAAAAAATGTCTACTTTGTAGGGGGTGAAAAACTTGGAATAACAATATGTTCCGAAGCAATTATACCAGAGAGGTTAAATTTGGTTGGTTTATATAAGTTCATAAGTGGAGTTTACTAAATGTAAAATTTTTGAAGGGGACGTGTATGATCTGAAAGTGGGGACAGTGAAAAAATTAATTTTTATATCTCAATAACCGTACCAGATATGATCTTGAAAAATTTTAAAGGAATTAAGCCCCGTGGTACTGAGTAGTATCAGTATCTGAAGAAAAAAAATTGGATATAGAAGTGTGGGAGAGGGTGAAAAAGTAAAAATTATGATTTTTATTTCTAGAGAACCGCTAAGGATAAAAGGTTAAAAGTTGATAACTATGTACAGCTTTCATTGTTGCATTCGAGAAAAAATTAAAAAAATTATAGTGGAAGCAATTTATGGGGGTGGGAGTTGTTTTTTGTATCCCAGGAACAGTTTATGCTAGAAGTTGAAACTGTCCATTAAAATGTACTGCAGAAGTAATTGCAGTAAGAAAAAATCAGAATTCCGTTGACGTACGGAGAAAGCTCAAGAAAAGATGTTCGTGAAATAATTAATTTTAGAAGAAAGCCTAAAACACTTTTTAAGTATTTTCATTAAAATATGTGTCCCAATTTTGAGAGTTTATTTCCATTAAGTGTGCAAAGAATTCCCATTTTCCTCAATTTTCTTAATTTTCTATAGGTTTTTCCGGTTGTTCCGAGTAATTGTATTGGGCTTATGCGGTCTTGAAAAGTTATGGAACGATTCGCGAACTTACAAGGCATAAGCGTAGTACTTAATTTTTTATGCGATTTCTTGTCTGTGGTTTTACTGTGAGACGTACATAAGTAAATAATTTCCTGTATTGTAATTAGGGTTTTTGAGATGCGGTACGTGTTTTCCATGTTTCTGGGTTCGTTCGAATTCCGCATGCTCTTTCAGAAATGCTTGCGTAGAATTCCTTGATAATGTTTGTTTGTAGTAAGTTCGGTCCGTGAGGTAAAGAAATCGGAAGTTGTTTAAAATTGTAATCCAGCTTGGCGCTAGAGATATGCAGCTTTATTTTGTGTAGGGTAGTCTAACTCATTTAGCTGAACTTTACTATTCCATTGTGACTTAACTTTTCCATTGTGATTTTCAGGTGGGTTAAGAACCACCTGTCAGACTTATTTATATTTAGGAGAAAATACCTTACATTAACAACTTTCAGGAGAACAATCAGCAATTAATCTTTAAAAATTTTATTTTATTAATATCGTATCAGGTACTTGCTGTTCCAATTACCTTAAGTGTATGTTCCGGTAAGGGAACGTACGAGCATTACCGTGAAATATCTACTAAAAAAGTGAAGCTAATACCAGGCTATATCTTCTAGAATAACGTCTTCACATTTAGTGCTACATAAATGCGACTTAGGTTAAGAAGTAAATGTCAAAGGAGGACCCGAGCTACAGAGAGCCAGGCCACAAGACTTGAAAACGCTACTACAACCTTAGTGCTATTATAGCGCAAATTGTTCTCACGTATTATGGCAATCTTTTTTGGTCGATATTAGAATGATATTACCTTACGTTGCCCGTGCCCACATCCCATATGGGATGCATAAATGGTGGAGGATAAGCCGTCTGAATGTCGTGAGGTTAATTTTCACTTTTATTGCATCACTCTCACGTTTAATATGAACAAAAATTCGAAATATATATACATATATGTAGACCATGCGCAACACTCCGCGGGGGTGGATAGCTGAATAGCTTCCTAGCTAAAGAGCTAGGTCATATCATATTCTACGAATCACAAAAACGAGAATGAAAAGAGGTTTAAAAGCTCATATAATGTGCAGCCCCATTATAAGGTTCAGTATGGATTATGTGAATTTATGGACAGACATTGTAGGAGACACCTGTGTCAAGTGGATTAGCATATTATGAGTATGTGCCGGATATGGTGTGTAGTTGTGGGATCCCGAGGTATCCACTTTGTATATTGTGTTCGGTAGATACCTGGAGTGTGAGTTTTGTGAACCTGTTGGGACATAGAGGCCGGAAAATGGAACATTGATGTCATGTAATTTTGTATTTTTGCCATAGAACATCTTGCTATAGTGCCACAGCCTCGAATACCTACCGATTATGTTTTTAAATTGCTGATAGCGCAATGGCCCAATTGAAGGTAATGCGAAGGTAGAGTAGCTAACTTGGAGCATTAATGCCTCGCTATTGATATGTAATGAGGTTTCTATGCACCGTGCAGTGCGGATAATGATCTTTATAATGTACAAACTGGCTGAAAATTGCCATAATTGCAATAATGCATAGGTAGTTATTTACATAAATGTTTATTAACATTGCGTTTATATTATCCTATTTTATTAGAGACAGGTATGTTCGGCAACATTATGAAATTGTATTATTTACGATAGAGGCTGGTGCAAGAGCTTATGGCAGATATCCATGAATGAATATGGAGCAATATGCAACCTTTTATGAATATTTCATTTTGAAAGTTCCTTGTAGCTTACTTATAAGGTTTTTCTTGCTTTGGTATACGAAAAAGTTCAGGGTATTTTAGACCGCGTATCTCTTTACTCTTATTTAACATTTCAATATAGTGCAGGCTATTCTTAAAGAGTATTTCATAACCAGAAAAGAAGTCAATATTTTCATTAGCCAATGTTATTAGCTAAATGAAAATATTGACGATACCGTTTCTCACAACTGCAATTCGTATAAATTTTTACTAATGTGTAAACACGATTTCAGTGAAATCGTAAAAGCTTTATTCTAGTTTCAAACCATCAGTTACCCAAGAGCAGCTACTCGTAGCTGCCAAACGTTTGCCAACTAATTTTTTTAAAAATGTGTACGCATTTCTAGTGTGATATTCTTCTCAATCTTACAGAAGTATAGAACGAGTCTCCTAGAAACTACGATATTACATATCAATTCTAGATTCTCCCCGTGATATGTTCTCGCTAAAACCGGGGTTTCTGCTTTGGGCAAAAAATAGACATACGCGCGGATTAGAGCTTATTAAAGTTTACACTAATTACAGTTTTGAATACTTTCCTAAACAGTCTAATAGTTTTCTGCTGTACGGTCAGAGCACTAGCAGACTATCGACTTTAAGTCGGCCAACTTTTTGTTGAGTAGATACCAACCGATTCAAAAATATCAAAACTAAAAACTTCGTGTATTACTTTACAATTCTCTTTCGATTAAATAGTTGGTAAATCTCTGTATACTCAGCAACTTATGGCACACGAGAGCAACTAAAAAATCGGCCGCAACTGTTTTTCGCTGTAATCGCACGTACCTTGTGTGTATCTTACTCTTGGAACACAAGCAAATGCGGCAACATCTCTGGCATGATGAAGATTTATTTCAGCATCGATCGATTAAAGGCTAAATCTGTCTGGATTTCTCTATGACTTTCGCATAATAATACATCGCTATTGGTGTGTGGTGTGCGCGTGGTCATCGACTGAATAGTTTATTCGGAGTAGGTTGATCCAATTAAAAAGTTTTCCGACTAAATAAATTTGATTTATTTATTTTTGAATTTGTTCAAAGTAAAATTAGGATTTACGAAATAAAAGTTTCAAACACTTTTGGAGCAAGTACCTAGCAATAATTACTACAACAGAAACTCGCGTTAGCGTTAATATTAAATTCTATCAATAGAGTCATATATTGTCCACATTGAACACACAGTCTAAACACAAGTTCAACGAGTTCAAAATTTAAAAAAATTGAAATACAAATAATTCCAGATCGATTATTTATTTCAAAATTTCATAATAAAAATTTTAAATTATCAAACTTGAACTTCTTTTAAAAAAAAGTAATGTCCAGACTATTGGCAGATTTTTTATTTACTTATTATTTAAATTTCAATAAAAACATGAAAGCTAAGATATCAAAATAGCTCCTTAAATATGAAAAAAATCTGAAAATTATTTTAGGCTATTAAGCCCGTTAAAGTCAAACTCAAGTCGATATCTCGCCAGACCTAAAAGAATTGTTGGAATTCGTGAAAACTCACACCACCTTTTGGGTTGAATATCTAAAAGTACCAGACACTGAAACACGACTTATCGCCAAAAAGCAACATCGTTATTTTCACCGATAGCCAAGCCGCAATCAAAGCTCTAAATTCAGCTACCATCTACTCTAAACTGGTACAGTAATGCCTTAGCGAACTAGCCGGTTTAGCGGAGAGGCTCAAAGATTCTGTGCTCTGAGTCCCGGGGCATAGAGACATAGTGGGAAATGAGCGAACTGATGAACTGGCAAGGAAGGGCTCCGCTCATCCCGGCTCTTTTGCAGAACTAGTCCACGTTCCTTTAGGAGTTGTCAAAAGAAACATACTCTCCCACTTCCAATCAGCGGCTAACTCCAGATGGAAAAGCCTAACCACCAGAGCCATATCTAGGAAGATGTGGCCATCTTACAACCGAGCCAAGTCAGATAAACTTCTGCAAGACCCGGGCAGACATCTTCAGAATCACGGCGATTAGTACGGGTCACTGGCCAATTGGGGAGCATGCTGCCAAATTGGGCATTCCGTTTAATGCATACTGCCGCAGCTGCCAGGACACAAATAAGCGAGAGTCGCTCGTTCACTTCCTTTGCGAATCTCCGCCTTTAGCAAGAGCCCGAGAGCGAGTACTAGGCAAACCCTACCACGGGGACCAGAGGGAGATTTCGGTTAAGAAAATTAGAGAGTTATTACTCTTCCTGGACAGTACAGGATGGATATAACAGATCAATTTTCCTCGAACTCATCCTTTAAATTCCCCAGTCACAACAACCCCTAACAACCGGGTTTATTACGAGTTTCTGGTTTCAAAACGGCCATTGAGCTAATTGAGCTCCGTCTAGAGGACAGAGCTGCCACTTAATCCAACCAACCAAACCAATCATCTAAAAGTGCTTAAATTAGTTTTTAGGCAATTATATTTAAAACCCTTAGAGTTAAAAGCAAATTCGATATTTTATTAGATCCAAGATATATGTATGTCGGAATTCGTGAAATCGTACAAAACTACTTTACACTTCCTTAGGGTCTATTAAAAAAACGATTTCTATGCACTTATGTAAAGAACCCGGCTAAGTAATATCTCGATAAACCTAAAAGATATCACGAAATTCGTGAAAATGTATAAAAACCCTTTTCACGGACAAATTTGTTTAACCACCTCTTTACGTCAATGCAAATTTGAATACTTTCTTTGCTTATATCACTATTTTTAGTACATCCACATAATCATACGAAGTTCAAAGTTTCTACCATCTAAGACACAAAGAAGATAAATACCCTTTTATTTGTCTAGTTTATTTCTCTCTATGAAAATGTATACTTTTATAATTTTTTGCTTTCCACCATCTCACACCCTTACCTCGAAAATTTTTCCTCTTCTAGAAGCTACTTGACCTAACTCCTGCAAAAATTTCAAGACCATGTCTTAAACAGATCTTAAAACAAATTTCTTTGGAAAAATTGTCCTCCTCACTTCCGTGCTCCACCGCTCTCCTACTCAAAAATTTTATATTGAGTGGATTTCTTTTATAAACTTATACACAAATCAAATTTTACCCTTCTGGAATAATTGCTTCGAAAGATATTGTAGTCCACAGTTTTTCACACTCTACTACTACACACTACCACCTCTCTTAAAACTTGTGCAATTTTTTAATACATACTTCACTTCAAAGTGATGATAATTCATAATGGGTGGTTATGTTTTCACGAATTCCATTATATCCTCAAGGTGCGAAAGATATCTAATTGGTTTTTACATCTAAGGGCTCTTGGTATAAAAGCGCAACAGTCAGTTTCAGAATTTATACCCCTTTGAGGTGAAATTGAGTTAAATATGTTTTTACGAATTTTGCCATATCTCCTAGGACCGATAAAATATTGAATTTACAGTTTTAATATTATATTATAATACAGTTTTTTACTTTCACGAGTTGCTTAGCTTTACCTTTTTTAGATAATCTGCTCGCATAGCCGAAAATATATTTGTTAAGTAGCATTTAAATTAGTAAGAAGAATTTCTTTTTATAGCTTGTCCAAATGCCAATTAACGATGCGATAATTTATTGAAAGTGGATTTAGATAGATACCTTTGTCTCTGCCACGAATCAGTTCCAACCTTCTACGAATCACTTTCATCCTACGTTAATGTTAAAACGGCGTAAAAGACTAATTATAATTTCATGGAGTATGTGACATTTTTTTTGAGAGAAAATACAATTTTACCAAAGTTGAGAAAGGTAACCAACCGTAACGTTGACGGCTAACCTGTCGTTAATTTTCAACAGATCAATAAGGAATAAGCTCATCTGGCATTTGATAGCTATCCAAATGAAAGATAATTGAATAAGTCTATAGAACCTTCATCACTCAAAGTATCTGTTCGCCAGCTCCAGAATGACACAAAAATACCCGCGTTAATCCTGAAAAATTACGAATTTCGTGCGAAAATACTGACGACTGACGTCGAGGATATCGGCTAAATCCTCGTTTGATGGGTTTCTGTTTACTATAACACAATTGTCGGCGTTAATATCGGCAAATATGCTAATTGCGCACCAAAAAGTAGAACACTGTTCAATTATTACGAGCTTCCGTATACACAGGATAATGATATCCCGTGAAGAAATTTACATATACTGCCGACGAGTATAGAAGATGCGATCCGAGTGTTTAACTCCTCGTTAAAATTCCATTTTAGTCCACGTACTCTGTACGCTTTACACGTTAACCGGTAGCAGTAAGGAGCACCTATGTCCCATTTGAAATTCCATACAAGACAGCGATAAAGGAGTTATAGGATCCTGTGAAGCTTCTTGCAGATACGTGGTAATAAAATAATTAGAATGCGGTTAGGTGACAACTGGTGAAGATTTTTGAATAGCAATTTGGATGAAGGTGATAACTGGTGGTGGATTACACTGGCCTTGAATAACGATTTCGACCAGGAGAAACCGAATTTTCCATTTATGCAAGGTTTCATGTGTAAAAAGATGTTTTTTCCCTCTTTCGAATTAGAATTAAATCGGAAAGTGAGAACATGTTGACGGTCAGAATGAAATAATTTACGAACATCAATTCATCATATCATCATATCAAAGAAAATACAAAAAATAGTGCGATATTCACTCAAGGACATCATTTCAGCATTATTTTATCCAATTTCAATTCATTGAAAACATTATGCAGTCATTAGCATAACGAACAAATTTATCAAACATTTCATAGAAATATTGAACGATACATTAATTCTATGAATCTGTATAATTCAATTAACTTCTAAGAATAATGCATCCGATCAATGAACATCTTCATAAGAATTATGTACGTGATCCTTTAGTTTAGGTTCAACGCGATCATGCCAACATTTCGTTATTACTATATTAATTTGAACAGTAATATTCAAATTGTTTAGGAATCGATACAATGAAGGTATCGTTAATTATATCCGTGAATTTTCCCTAAAGTGATAAAAAAACTGACTACGTTCATCACTATTTGACCATGCTAATGCATAAAATATGTCAATGCAATTGTGATAATTTTTCTTCACTATAACAGCGCAAATGTTCATTAAGGCCAGGTATCAGTCGAGAGGCCCGAAAAATGCCTCAATTTCAGGATTTTTTTTGTGATATAAAATAAATATATATGGAAAAAACTATTGACGGCTTTGATTTAGGTACAAATGAAGAATAATTGTGAATATTTTCATAAAAAAATTTTGCAAAATGGCGGCTCCAGCTCACATAACGTAAGGCCCCGATCGGCGTGAGTTGATGAACGCGGTACCTTCTACAGCCTTGCCAAGTGATCTGAAACCAAAAGTTAAAAAATTTTATGAAACTAGAGTAAATACGTTTTCAGATTTTGAAAAAACGCCCTGAGACTAAAATGGCAGCTATTTGAAAAAAAACACCACTTTGTTCACTCTTTTTTTGGCTTAAAAACTCAAATAAAAAAATGTGCAATAAAAAAAACAAAAAAGCTGGACGTTAATGCCTCCCAAATTTAATTTACTTTCTTTTAAGCTTTTGTTCATTAAAATCGGTTCATTCGTTGAAGCTGTAGAACGTACTGCGCTTCGGAAAAAGTGGTTTGGAGAAAAACGCGTTTAAAGTTTGATGTTATAAAAAATCGTATTGAATGTCGGCCGACCGTTCCACAAATCGGTCTGTAACTCGTGAAGTACATTCGATACCGAAAATTCCTTTTGTCCACGTATTCTCAATAACTTAAGGATGAAAATTAATTAATAAAATGCAATTTTTCATAGTCATGAACTGATACCTGGCCTTAAAGTTGTAAAAGGAATCACATCGTTTATCGATATTAGTGATTTGTTCTCAAATACAATGAATATGTTCTTAAATACAATGAATATGTTCTTAAATACAATGGATATGTTCTTAAATACAATGAATGTGTTCCAACATTAAGGGGATCATTCATTAAACCCATTTGTATTGAAATTATTATAGGATTACTTTTATAACTGTTTCGATAAAAAAAACAGGAAATTAATGAACTATTATTTTTCATACAAATGAATCCTTATATCGGGTTAAGTATGGAGACTTATACATTTGCAGGGTGAACATTTTCCTTCAACATATGTACCCTTTTCGTTTTGTGTAATTTCCAGAGGGAGCCAGATTTTTTGCAATAAAAACTCCGTGCGAATGCGAACTCAAATTTCAGATAAAGGGGTTAATTTTGTGGGCTATCTTCCCCTGTGATCTCTGTGTAAAAGGGCTCTTCTGAGGTATTGTTATTAATTATATTTTTTTGCTGGGTGCACGGGTGATAAGCCCATGACTAGGTCGAATTCGAATCCACTATTTCATGCAGACTAGCGTACCCAATCACTTTACCTTCTACAAACAATTAATTATGAAATTTTAGTAAAAATAATTTAATTATTGTATAGCCATTATTTTATTTTCACAAATTATTTTTTAGGACATGTAAGAATAGTTTGCTTCGTCCACGTTTATGACGTCAGGCATATGAGAATGCTGTCCCAATTAATGTTTGGTTGGTGTCTTGGCTTAGATTAAGGGAGTCACCACGTGACTGATTCAAAAAATCGACTTTTTTTTTACATAAATTGCATCCAAATATAGTGTAGAATATGTGAGCGAAGTGATATTCCGATATTCGAAGCCGTTCGGAAGTTACAGGCCGTTATATTCTCTAAATTCCTTTGCTGTTTCGAATATAATGGTAATTTTAGTCGCGTTTTTCTCAAAACAGTATTTTCCAAATCGGTAGACACGATATCTCGAAATCTATCTAATGAATTCTTTTGAAATTTGGTGAACTTATTCAGTACTCTTGTAGACAGTTTGGAAACTAGATTAATTGTGATTCATTAAGCCGTTTTTTTTGTCGACCTGAAGAAGTCTTAAAAAAACACCAAAATTGACGATAAAAAGTTCAACAAGTTGCTAAAAATTAACTGCTCAATATTTTTTGATAATTCTAGTTCCGAAAAAAGTTCAAACTTCACAGATTAAAATGCCGTTTGATTTTTTAAATTTGAGATAAGCAGAACGCCCGCAATCGTGTCTACTGAAAACAGGGTTTTTTGAAAATGAGTGGCTACGTTGCCGTATATCTCAGCAATGAGTGACAATTTCGGGCTGAAAAAATTGTGAAGTGTGCTCAAAATGTGAATAAATATGTGGTAAAAATTTCTCTGTTGTATCTATATTTACTTCTCCAAAACAAATTTCCCAAAAAAGCGTGAAAAAAGAGCCTTCACGGGATGACCTCCTTCAGTTGTCTTAAAACTACTGACGAAGTCAATGAAAGAGTAAATTATTCAATTCAATTCAATCAATGTTTATTAGTTTTTTCCACTTATGACTAGCATCTTATAATTTATGATTTAGGGAACAGATAGAAAGAGTAAATTAAAAATAACGTAATTTTAATTTTTCTGCTGTAAATATGAGGAAACAAATTTTCTAGGAGATTCCCATGCAAACTTGTATGAAATTTGCCAAAACCTCGCTAAAATTTGCATTATTAAGGAGGAATTATAGTAAACGAGACGCGCGTGTGTGAAGCGATGCGACGCGATACGCAGCTAGAAATGCATGTGGGTGAGTATAGCAGGGTGTAGTGATATTGCATCGCTTCGTGCGCGTCGCATTGATTCTTAATTTTATAATTTCCACTCGCGTAACATGATTTTGTCACTTGCATAGGTTCCGTTTCAGATTTTTTTCACACGCAAAACTGTATTTGTAGCTGTACGTACAATAAAATAAAAGCAGAAACATTGAAGGCTGCGTTCAAAAAATTTTGGAATATTTGTGAATATTACTGTACAATTTTGGCAACGCGTTTACTATAACTGGTGTCGCGACGCGATTGTCGTATCGTGAACGTTACGCGCATCGTCTTCACTATTCCAACTTTAGCGTCTGAGTCGTGTTCTGTGTCAAAATGTCCGTCTGTCCGCCGTAGACGCCGTACGCAAAATCGTTTGAAGGCGCGTAGCTCCCAAACCCGTTGAGGTATTAAGTTGAAATTTTTATGGTGGGTAGATTAGGTAAGCTCCTACGACTGGTATCTTTTGGTGGTGGGGGTGTAAGGAGGAGGAGAGGGGAGCGTTTTAAACGAACAATTTTGGTTTCTAGATCTCAGGAACCACTTATGCTAGGAGGCTGAAACTTGGAACTTATTTAGTACTATGGTAGTGGACTTATTTGCAAAATTGTCGATAAGGGTTGAAGGGTGTGGAAGTGGGGGGAAAACAATGAGTCCAAAACGCTTGAAAGCCGGGATTGAAACTTTCTAAAATCGAGATCTCCTGAACGATTGCTGTCAGAAGATTGAAACTTTATGGTTGCCCTTAGGGATACTTGAAGATTAGACAAGGGCTAAATTTTTTAAGGGGGGTGTGGGGTGTTTTGGTGCTTTGTTAAAAACTTTGAGTTATATAGAGCAACTATAGAGACATACTAGAAAAATAAAATTTTTCATGGGGTTAGCAAGGTACCGGGTGAGGAGTGGTTTTTTATATCTCAGAAACGGCTTATGCTAGAAAGTTGAAACTTTGTACGTATATGTAGATGTACTATTAGAGTAACTAAAGCAAAAAAAAATTCAGATTTTTATTGGCGTTCAGAGGTTGAGTAAAAAAAAGGCCGTGAATCCACATTTTCACGAATTTCGTTAAAACTTTTAGACATGTCGAGCTATCAAAGCAATTTTACTTCTGCCAGCTATTTATTATATATAAGCGCCTAGAACCGTTCTTCAAACTTTTCTATTTCCAGCCCCTAACGGGGTGTAAAGTAGTTGTGTATATATTCACGAATTCTGATATATTTGTTAGGTATATTGGGATTTGGAATTCACTTTTACTTCTATAAGCTTAAAACATGTCGGGAAAAAAAACCGATTTAAGTATTTTCCCCTATTAAACCCCCTGGAGGTATTGTTCAAGATTTCACTGATTCCGAAAATCTCTTAGGTTTAATGTGATCGAGTTCGCTTTTACTTCTATGGAATATTCTATTGATATAAAAATACGTTAATAAATAATAAAAATCTGCCAACAGTCTGGGCGCAACTTTATTATTTTATGGGTAGAAGTCTGAAACGTGTTTAATGATGAGATACGGTGTAGGTTACTATGCGACTGACAACCTAAAAAATAACGTTCCAAATAGCCTCCTAGTTATTTCTTAGGTTGTCAGTCGCATGGTAACCTACACCGCATCTAAGCATTAAACACGTTTCGGACTTCTACCCATAAATTAATAAAGTTGTGCCCAGACTGTTGGCAGATTTTTTATGGTATCATCTCCTATTTAATAAATTCGGACATGCGATAAAAATCAATTAAGCTTTGAATCCACTATCATTTTCAGGTCGCACTGTAGTCCCTATCAATCAAATGTTAAATCGCACGTACAAGAATTGTGCGCTACACCATCGATTAACGAATTGCGGCCATCTACGGATTAAACTTAATTTTGATCGAAATAGTGAGGAGATGTGACGAATATAATTGAAATCAGATCGGAAACGAGTCGATTAGGACTCCAGGCTGCAGATGTGATGAAAACGACTGAAATTCAATCGAAGTTCATTTACACACCAAACCTGACTCATTAAATGGCTTAGACAATCTTGTCACGTTCGTTTCGTATTAAAATTAACGTAGCATTTACGAGTTTTAGTGTGCGATTAATTCAGGTGCTAAAGGCTCAAACTTATGTAGCGTATGCCGGTGATGTTGCAGATTTTATTGCAACTACGGTAATTACTTAATTAGCGACATTTATTCCAATCGGACACTTGTCCGATTATTTACAGCGACCGTTCTCAGATGAATTTATTAGTCGAGATGCACGAATTCGATGTACCTATGCGTTACGCGAACGAAAGCCTTGGACAGAAAGGTGTCTTGGCTTTCGGAGTGATTAGGGTATAGGTGCCATACGTTCCGATTCAAACAACAATCGGCCGTATGTCACCCGACAATCGCATTTTATTGCCAATTGAGATATACAATTAATTTCCCGTTAAGACAGTAAAGCTTAGATTTTATATTTTAAGGTCAGTCTTGTGTAGGAGGGTTCGAGATCTTAAACTGGCTAGCAAACAAAGCACGTGCCGTCGACAACGTCTAGTGATTACAGGTGTGGCTTTTCGTTGAGGCTCTAATGACACAAAGCTATTGTAACGTTAGATATTTTATACCTACACCGGAACGAGGAAATTTAAATCAGTGGCTATTATTAGACGGAAAAAATTGGAGTTAATATTTCGTAGAATAGGATACAATTTACGGTTTCTTAATTGGAAATATCGAAAAAATTAATGCTTTTGTTACTAATAATTGAATGAACTGCAAATACTTAATTCGTATTTAACTGCAAGTTACCGTATTAACGGCCGATTCAAGTTCGGGGTCTAACAAAATATTATAATATTTTTTATTATAGTAAATTTATTATTTTCTTTGCAGTATTTTTAGCTCTTACTTAACTATTAAATAAAAGAGACAATGAATATATGTTCCTAATATTATAATTCATTGGAACTAATAAAAATTTTCGTTGAATCTACAATAATACAGGTTAAATTTATATTTCCAATATAGGTTAAATTTACATAAGCTATTATACCACCTGCACTCAAAAGGTATTCCAACGGAGCTAGTTTCCCTTCGCATACTGCTTTCCAGTTGATCATTTCTAGTACTGACTAAATTCTGTTAAGCAAAATTAATTCAGTACTGAACATGATATTTTTATACTCTATATGAAATCTGAGAGTAATATAAATTTAATCCAGCCCAAAAGTTTGTAACGCATAGAAGAGAGCCTCGATTAGCCAAAAACTGCAAATCCGCTTGACGACTGTCCGCCTGTCTGTCCGTTATCATGATACCACAAGAACGCCATGACCTAGGATCATGAAATTTTGAATATGAATGTTTGGTTGAAATTATAAGGCTAAGTTCGTTATCAGGAAAAGAATCGTCCTTCTCCTTCGGGTAGCTGCCATACAAATATCTTGTAAAAATATCCGCACTCAATTTACGGAACTCACTATAACTCAAGAAATCGGTAAGCCACGAAGATGAAATTTTGTACAAATTAGTATTGAAGAAAAATGAAGTCCATTAGTCAGTAAAATTACTTTACTCCTTCGGGGAGCTCCCATACAAATTCATTAAAATCATGCAATGTCATTAAAACACGTGTTCTAGAAAATTTTCCGATAGCTTTTGAACGCTTCAAGCTAGAAATTTGGAATTTTACTCACAATGAATTTTAAACGGTTTCAGGTAAATGGATAAATATGCTAGAAATCGAGTGAGTCCTTCCTGCACCTTCCATGTGAAAGTCCTTGAAAAGGAAAAATTTACTTTCGGTGATTTTTCTAGTTCCAGATATGAAATTGAACACAGATGATATTGTCTTTTAGTTTTAAATACCAACCAAATTAGAGTCCTTAATAAAGGATAAACTACAGGCGCACTCCTTATTTTACTTTATCCCCAACTATAATATATATCGAAGTTCAGTATTTAATCTAAAGTATCATACGATTGGCTTGCAACCGATCGTGACTGCAGTATGTTTTAGTTTTAGTTTTAAGAAGGGGCGAAGGACTGAGCCACCGCGCACACTAGGGACCAAAAGGGCCCATAGCGATCCCTTCAGAACCTCGTAGGTCACTAAGCATCCCCTAAACAACCCAGATCCTTAACGAACTTAACTAGCTCATCATGCCCTATTGACCTCAGGTTTTCCAAATTGTCAAAGAAAAGACTGCCCAGCCACCTCAGTCGTCTCCTTGCAACCGTCTGACACTCACACAAAATGTGGGTGATGTCCTCCTCAGCATATAGGTCAAGGCAATACCTGCACATGTCAGAGTCAGCGATCTCCATACGCATAGCATGCTTCTCTAGCAAGCAGTGCCCTGTCAGTATTCCGACAAGTAGCCGCAGACTTCCCCTACTCCATGTCAATATCTCTCCCTAGTCTTCCTTCTGGCCAACCTTGGCCAGAGTGCCCTAGAAGTCCTACAGCTCGTTAGCACCTCCCATCTAGAGTTCGCTGCGTCCGCGGCACAATCCCCGATACGTGCTTTAATTCCGTTTAATGGCGGACTAACCACCTCCTCTACCATCCCGTCTGACACCGATCCTAGTCTCGTCAGCTCATCGGCTCGTTCGTTGCCTAGTACTTCACTATGCCCTAGTACCCAGCATAGTCGTACTCTATTCTGACTACAAAGTACCTTGAGCACTTCTCGACTTCTCTTTACTAGCTGGGATTTAATAGTCCCCGATTCCAATGGATTCCAAGCCGCCTGGCTGTCAATGTAAAGTGAGATATCTCGACCGAATATCCCCTTCATCAACATGATGTTACCTGCTTGGAGCACTGCCAAAATCTCCGCTTGGAATACACTACAGGCATCCGGCAGCTTAAAGGACTCCCTTGCACTCAACTGCTCAGAGAAGACACCAACGCCAGTGGCGCATTCCATTTGGGAGCCGTCCGTATACACGGAGAGTTCTCCCTCATTTATTACCCTATTGCTTTTCCAGTCCGCTCTGCTTGGTTATACAACCCTAAACGATAATTTAAAATCATTTACCGGGATCAAATAATCCGTGCAAATGCAGTATGTTTTAATAATACGAATTATTTTTAATGCAGTTTTCTGTAGCATTTATTTTTTTATTTATTATTTTTTTTTTTTATAACTATGTCGAGAAACAAATATATGGAAGAAGAATTAAGAATCAATGTTGAATCGAGGACCGCATCATTTTCAAGGCAATATTCTACCAAAAATGCTTTGCAGTGCTGTACATATCGGATATACAGGGTGTAACTAGTACTGAGGTAGAAAATCGTTCCACACATACTCCCGTTTTTGCACCGTTAAGGAGATAGCGCGATTTTAAGGACGAAGGATTTTCATCGTACCTGTGATCACTGTTTAATCTCTAACTTCTGCTGTACTTAGCGTAACGTAATAATTCTGGGCTCGTTGGAAAGGACACAAATTCTTCTTTCTAATTTCTATCAACTGTGTCAATCAGTGCTATACTTTTTGAGAAAAATTCATTTAAATGACACAAAAATAACAAGAAATTAAAAAAAAATACAAAAAAGTCCTGTTTTCTCCAAGAAGAACCTGATTAACTACCAAATTTTATTACATTTTCGGAAAGCCCATAAAATTTCATCCTATGTTGATCAAAGGGTTAATCACAATGTGATAGTGATAAATACCGTTTTTGCACTGGATAAAATGCGATAAAAAATAGTAAAAAATCCTTTATTAATTGGCACAATTTCTTTAAATTCTTGTCGATTTCCATATTTTTTAAAGCAAAAAAAATGCACTAAAAAATAGCGTTTTGGAACATTTTTAAAGGGAGCTCTTCTTCGATGACAACAAATTGTATAATTTCAAACTACCTGCAATTTTGTCGATAAATAATAACTGCTTACGTAATAAAATAACGAACACATGACATAATTTAAAATAAACTCGTTCTTTTATTATAAAAAAAATTATTCAATTAAATAAAACATTCATCCACTGCTTTAAGTGGACTATCAAAATGGTAGACAGTTTCATCAACAACAACGTAGGCATATGTTATATCAGCTGAAAAAAATTTAAATTTTGTTATAAATAGTTAAAATGGGCATCTTAGATAAATAGATAATTACTGAATGTATCACCCAATAAAATTACAATTGGCTGAAGAGTTTGATTGGTATGACACCAATGCTTCTCCTTAAGAGTCTCCGTGAAGTATCCTATTGATTTGTGACCACATTCCAGCAACGCGTTTCGGACTTTTGCCCCAAGAAATAATAAAGTTGTTTCCAGACTATTGGCAGATATTTTCTTATTGCATTGACTTACCGGCGAATGCGGAAATTAATTGGGCAAGTCCCCATTGTACTAAAATCTCAAGGATGAAATTTTCCTCCATTTTTAATGTCAACAATTGTATGCACTTTGTTTATCTTATTCAATTCACGGATTTTCTGGAGTTTATATTTAAATCCCTTACCACGTTTTTATTATTCTTCTTTATGTTATTTAAACTTTTTTTCACACGCGTTTTAGTGATGTACTGCGCACTGGTGAACGACACAAACTGAAACCGTGCTGAACGCGTCCAGCGTCAGTCAGTTGAAATACATAACTGAAATATCCATATGTACGTGGCAAATTTTTCTATGTCCATTTTTACATTGAACATTGGATGTCGTTTAATTTTCCGGAGAATTACAGTAACAAACAAAAACGTATTATAAAAGAATTGATCGGTTTTGCTGATTGATGGACTTACTGTCAGTATATTCTTTCCTAAAAAACGGCGATCCCAGTTTCTGAAAACACACACAATTCGATTTAGTGTTGGGACTATTACTAATAAATTATACCGAAATTTTAATTAGTATTTAACCAAAACTTTTCCATGTGTCTTTTGCATATAATAGGTGTGTTTTCTGCGCATTTATCCAAAACAGAGTAGGTTAGAAAATGTATATACAAAATAACAACAACATTGCTGTTTTTGTGATTCCTACTATCTACAGGGAAAAGCAATAAAAATAATAAAACATTCTTGATCTTTCCAATGTAAATTTTAATCACTTCTCTAATCTGGATAAATCCGCAAAAATACACCTAATGTACACAATATGATATTAATTTGATTTTAAATTTGAATTACTAAGAACAAAGATTTCAATACTCGAGTTATTCAATATTTTATTCCACTGTAAGCCAATGAAAATAAATTAACACTTTCATCAAATAGCGAATATTCCCTGACATATAGGAAACTTCTCATTATAATAAAACAAACTATTAGCTATAAGGCCAGGGAAAATATCCTATTGATAATACTACCCTTGGAATGTTTCGCAAATTACAATATAGTTAGGGAAAAATCCTGTATATATAGGATTTAAATAATATTTTAAGAACCAATTGTTATTTTCCCATATACTATGTTATTATTACCTGTTCAAAAAGGAAAAATTTGCCATAAACATGACGTTTTTCACAATTTTTTTCCGAGAATTCAAAAACGTAAAAAAGGCGCATAGATAAATCCCAGGGACATCAAACATTCTCTCAATTTTCTAATACAATTTTTTTTTTGGTTCTTATCTTATGACATCTAAAAGTGATGAATACTTAAACGTCACGATTTATAAGAGTTATTCAGTCCTACCACAAAACGAATTACTTAAAAAATGTCGATCTCTTTTAAGAGTTCTGCTCCGGTACTGAAAAACTGAATAGGTTCACCAAATGGGTATGCAATTATTTCCCAGTAAAACGAAAAAAAAAATATTCTGAAAGAACAGGTTTTTCTGAAGGTATTGAGTGCTGAAAAATTATACTGACTCGTCAAAGTCAAAATTATCCCTAGCTTTGCTAATAACTATTTGTTCCACAGAAGTACATAAATACGAATGAAAAGCATTGTAAAAGATCTGAACTCATAATGCGAATTTTAATCAGCGAGCAAAAGAGTTATTTAAACCAATTGCTTTTATTAAAGCCCATAAAATAAACACATTTTAAAGTTCTTTATGAAATCAATTTCGCTATCATCGTTTATAAAGATCACGTCGATCATATTAAAATCGAATCTTAACGACTCTCAAGTGCAGGTGCATTTGTGCTTAATTACAATCTGCATCATCGTCATGATATTATGCACCAGAGATCCGGATAATATCCATTTATCTTTTAATATCCACTTTAGGTCTGAATGTCTATAAAATCTTATATCTGCGGTAGTCGAGAAAGAAGAGAAAAAAAAAATGTGAAGAGTTAAATTCTGAATTCACTTTTACTTACTCGTAAAAGCGAATATAATTGAAATGAACGTAAATTGAAGAGCATCAAAGTACCGCGCGATTGTAAATTTTTTTCCGCGAAATTACATGAAAAGTTAAGTTTACAAGTTTCGGTTGGAGCTAGGGACAATTGAAAATGTTGGTACACTGCTAATTAATCATGGCAATTAAAAACCAAAATGAAATCGGTAACAGGTAAACCGAATTGAGATTAGCCGGTGACAATGGATATGTCGATGACCGTGACTAGAAAAATTAGCCATGTACTAAATTCAGGTAGCCACAACCTAGCGGGTAAAATTAAGATCAATTTGAGCAATATTTTAGGTAGTAGGTACCTTTATTGCGATTTGTGATTTTCTTGGCATTTGTCTAAAAGGCTAAGGTCCCACATAGGTTCGAAACATGTTTCTGGTGCGATATGACGGTGAAAATTAATGAGCTTGATTGGTTATTTCGTCATGACACCTCTAGGCCACCCACTGTAAGCCTCCTGCCGGCCCGTTCATATAACAAAAACTTGTACTTTAGTGCAGTATATTGTTGTAGATGTACAGAAATCTTCTACCTCGTCATGTAAAATAAATGTCTCTGTATACCACAAGCACCTGATTAGCTATCTTAATTGCAGGTCAAGTGCCAGTTAGTACTAACGCTTAGAATTACGTAGTGAATTGAAAGGCTGACGGAAGGTAGACGATACAATGATGAACCTTCCAGCAAATGTGGAACATGTGGGAGAGAAAGCACTGCTGAAAACAATGGCCTACGATATAAAGTAGTTTTCTTAATCCCGAACAGACTATGATGCAACTTTCAGATCAAATGTCTGCCGAGTAACTAATAGCTGCAGGTATCAGTTATTTTACCTGGTACTTTACCGGAGATCATTGCACGCTTTCTACCTAATACCGAGCCGCCGATACCATCCACCTCGGCCCGGTACTTTTAACCAAATGTTGCGGGTAAATGGGTTTTCGTGCATCAAGCAACAATATATATGAACAACAGACCATCAGACAACATTTATATTATGGAAAGCCTTTGGGTGTTATGCAAACCATTTGTTTTAGATTTTCGCTAGATTTCGAACCGGAAAATCTCTTTCTGTTCACGAGGGAAACTTGATCATCCGTTACCATCCCCGGGCAACCCTTTTTTTATAAGTAAGGTTGTTGTTTTTGTTGCTGTATCCCATGTCGTCCATGTAGCATTAGGTTCGTCCCATTTCCAGTTTTCCACTTCATTCGGGTGGATGAGATGGAATTTTCTTGTAACGCCTCATCTGTTACACTTTGGTGACTTTTATGTCGGACCATATGCATAACAAACATATAAAACCCAAATTTCGTAGAGTTTCCTTTTCTTTCGGTATAAAATGATCAAGATACGTTTTTTTATGATATTGTTTTAACACTTTTACTTCATCGCCTCGGGATAAAATCTGTTTTGAAAATGACTAAATTTTGTGGTTGCCTGAGTTATGACATGGGCTGATATAAAAACCAACATTAAACCGCTTTAGTTGAAAGAATTTTCTTATACGAAATACAACACTGGTTTTAATATTAGATTTTCAGGACATCTTTCATCCTTCATCAAAAAATTGCTGAGAATTTTCTTAGAAGACTTGAAAGAAGATCAAAAGGGCAACTGCTTTAGCTGATTTTATTGCAGAAAGTGCAGAAAAACCGTGCGAATAACAGATGGAGTAGAAAATTTTTAAATTTATTGAAGGTTTTTGCACAGCTATACAAAAACTATGCAAGCAATATGTTAGCGTTTCAGGGTGAGTGATGACTTATGCAGTTTTGCTGCCTTTTGTTAATAAAAAAGAGTAGTTTATAGACCAATGCAGTTCGGTTGTAGAATACACCATAAAACAGTCCTGTTTGTCTCGAAACGAGAAGAGATCTGAAGTGCCGATACTACTGACACCCATGAAATAGCAACTACAATTTTGGGTCATAGGGCAAAGTAGAAACATAGTACTGATAGTTTCGAGACAAGGAAGTTTTTTGTTAATAGATCATCAATCTAATTCATGCAAAAAAATTCCGTGATAAAAAAATTTATTTAATATCTAATCAGACCTAAAACATATGCCGAAATTCGTGAAAACTTATACAATCTGAACATATGACGAAATTCGTGAAAACGTATACATTTTCCTTAATATCCTTTGAAATGTTTATCGTCCTGACATTATTTTTTAAGGGATTGTGTTAATAACAAGCGCGGAAAAGTAGAAACCAGTTCGATATCATATCAAAATCAAGATATATGGTTGAATTCGTGAAAACGTATGCCGTACAAAGGAATAAACCCTTTACACTGGTTGAAAATAAAAACATCCTGAAACCGATTTTCATGCGATTATATAAAAGTGTACAAATAAGTTCCCGGATTTTTCTATAGATGGTTCTAAAAATGGCGATAAAAAATGGCGGATCTGAAACGTAATATGGCAAGATTAGACATCTGGCAACAACAACCCATCATTACATTTGTCATGTTTTATCGGCGTCATTTACTTTTTTGTCCATAAAAATGTCGAAGTTTAAGCCAGTTAAGCGTCATTTGCGGGAAGATTTACTTTTTTGTTGCAATTGTAAAAAAATCTGCCAACAGTCTGGTCGCAACTTTATTATTTTATTAATAGGAGTCCGAAACGTGTTTGATGCTGAGATGCGGTGTAGGTTACTATGCGATTGACAACCTAAAAAATAACGTTCCAAATTGCCTCCTGGTTATTCCTTAGGTTGTTGTCAGTCGCATAGTAAGCTACACCGCATCTCAGCATTAAACTCGTTTCGGACTCCAACCAATAAAATAATAAAATTGCGCCCAGACTGTTGGCAGATTTTCTTTATTTATTTACGTATTTATTTTTTTAATAGATGATTCAATAGAAGTGAAAGTGAACTCGATCTCATTAAATCTAAAAAAAATTCGGAATTCGTCAAAACTTGAACAATGTTTTACTTTCCAGGGGTTTTAATACCAAAAAATACTTAAATCGGTTTATTCCCGACTATATTCAAAGCATTTAGAAGTAAAAGTGAATTCTATATCTCATTAGACCTAAGAAATATATCGGAATTCGTGAAAAAGTCCATAACCGCCTTACACCCCCTTAGTGGTTAGATGTCGAAATATTTAGAAAAACCTTTCTAGGCGCTTATATTAAGAGCCCGCAGAAAAAAAATTGATTTGATAGCTCGAAAAGTCTAAAAGATTTAACGAAATTCGTGAAAAAGTTGGAAAAACCCTTTTTACGGACATTATTTTTACTTCATCTTTGTACACAAATGAAATTTTTTTTAGTTTTAATTACCCTAGTAGCACATCTACATATACGTACTAAGTTTTAACTTTCCAGCATAAATTGTTTTTGAGATATAAAAAACCAACCCTCACCCCCGTACCTTGCTACCACTATCAACAATTTTATTGTTCTAGGGTGTCTCTATAGTAGTTCTATAGAGTTGTAAATTTTACGTTTTCTATTCATGACGGCTTTTGAGAAATAAGACTCAAAATGTTTTCCTTTCTACCCCTTTCACCATCACCCCCAGCACCCACACCAACAAAATTATTTTCCCTACGTTTTAGACGTAAAATTTTGGTTTCTAGATCTCAGGAATCACTTATGCTAGGAAGCTGAAACTTGGAATTTATGTAAGACTATGATAGTGGACCCATTTGCAAAAAATGATCGGTAGGGGCGGAGGGGTGCGGGGGAAAAACGATGAGTCCGAAACGCTTGATAGCCGGTATTGAAACATTGTAAAATCCATATCTCCTGAACCGAAGGTTGAAACTTTGTGGTTTTTTTGGGCATACTTCAAGATTATTTTAATCGGGGTGGTGGGGTCGGGGGATGAAGAACTTTGGATTACAATATCTTCCAAACCAATTACACCAGGAAGTTAAAATTTGGTTTCTGTATATTGGATCACAAGTGGTGTCTACTGAATGTAAATGGGGGTGGAGGTGAAGCATGAAAGTGGAAGGGTAGCAATTTTTCAAAAAATCAACTTCTATATCTCAAAAACCGTACCAGATATGATCTTGATAATTTTACAGGAGTTGCAGTCAGTAGGCATTTTTTCACGTGCCAACTGCTGCTCCAACGGCAGAACAGGAAGGTTTTTTTCACCGTATCGTGACTGGCGATGAAAAGTGGATACACTACGACAACCCGAAGTGCCAAAAATCGTGGGGATACCCTGGCCATGCATCGACGGCAAAGCCGAATATCCATGGTCCCAAGGTCATGCTATGTATTTGGTGGTGGGACCAACTCGGTGTGGTGTCTTATGAGCTGCTGCAACTGAGTGAATACCATCACAGGACCTCTTTATCGAAGACAACTAATGCGTTTGAGCCGAGCATTGAAAGAAAAACGGCCACAATATGAGCAGAGACACGACAAAGTGATTTTGCTATACGACAACGCTCTCAGGTTGTGAAAATATACCTGGAAACACTGAAATGGGTCGTTGTACCCCACCCGCCATATTCACCAGACATCTTCCTTCCGACTACCACCTATTCCGTTCGATGACGCATGGCCTGGCTGAGCCGTTCTTAAGAAGATGCCAAAAATTTGGTAGATTCATCGATCGCCTCGAAGCACGTGGAGTTTTTTTTAACGCGGAATTTGTATGCTGCGAGAAAGATGCACAAAGATTGTCTCTAGCGATGGACAAAATTTTTAAAAATAATTGTGTCACCAATTTCCCACAATAAAGGCTAAAATTTTGAAAAAAAACAACCGCCATAAACTTATTTGTACACCCAATAGTAAAAAGAAATTCAATATCTAGTTAGAGATATAGCGGAATTCGTGAAAATGCATTTCCTTACAGAGTGTGAAGCCGATTTAATATAAAAAAAATTCTAAAATTGATATTTAGGTGATTAAAGAACTAAAAACCTGCAGTTGGATCAAGGCGATGCTAGAACGCAGGAAAAAAAACTTCGACACTAGCCGACTCAATAGTCACAGTCACAGCTGCTAAAGGCTGTCCACAGGGTGATATCCTCTGGTGCTTAGTAGTGGACGACCTTCTTCAAGACCTATCAAATTCCGGAGTCACGGTACAAGGTTATGCTGACGACCTTGCCATCCTTGTTAGAGGTAAATTTAAAGAGCCGGTGACAGATCTAGTTCAGAATACCCTAAACCAGGTAGCAACCTGGTGCACTAAAGCAGGATTGGGTATCAACCCAAAGAAAAGCACAATTGTTGCATTCACCAAAAGGAGGTGTAAGGACAACTTATCTTAGCCTACTCTTTTTGGAGAATCCATAGACTATGCTAGTGAGGTAAAATGCCTGGGTATCATCCTGGATGAAAAGCTCACTGGGAATGCTCATTTGGACAAAGTTTTTGAAAGGGCCAGAATCTCTCTCTGGACCTGCAGGAGCCTTCTCGGCAAAAACTGGGGACTGAGTCCAAAATTAACCTACTGACTTACGCCGCATCCGTCTGGTGGAAGAAAACAAAACAGAAAACTTTTCAGCTGAAGCTGACTAAATTACAATGACTGGCATGCCTGGGTATTACTGAGGCGACGCGCACCACTCCCACAGCTACCTTAGAGGTGCTTCTCAACCTAGCACCTCTACACTTAGAAATACAGAAAGAAACTAGGTTCACCACATACAAACTTTTGAGCTCGGAGGACGAGTCAGAGCGCAACTCTCTCCGCGGAACTCAACAAGGACCCCATACTAGCGATACCTCTTTCTGATTCAATGGTACCGCAATTTAATTTCACAAAGCCATTCAAAATTGTCCTACCTGAAAGGGAGGATTGAGCAACAAAAAAAGGAGCGTGAGTTTATGAAGTGCGCCCAAATGTGAAATTCTACTGTAGCATGCACATAACATCCACTGTTTTTCAGGCCGAGACTCATGCTATTGAACTATATTAGAGAAAATATCAGACGGGGCTACAAAAACCAACAAATATATATTTTCTCGGACAGCAAGGCAGCAATAATGGCACTTCAGTCCGTTCAAATCTACTCCAAACTTGTTTGGAATTGCCTTCAATGCTTGATTGAACTCGGAAATAAGAACAGAGTTAACCTCATTTAGGATTCCGGGACACAGCGGCTATGAAGGTATTGAAATGGCCGACTTAATGGCTAGGAAAGGTTCAGAAGCTGATTTCATGGGACCATATCCATTCTGTGGGATACCATTAAGCACAGCTAGAATGAACATCCGAATGTGGCAAAAATCGCAAAATGTCATTCACTGGGACTTGGCACCGGGCAACAGCCACTCAAATCTTTTTATGCCAAAACATTCGGAAAAAAAAAGAACATCTGATTATCTAAAATTAAGCAGATATCAGACCCTAACCCTAGTGGGAGCTCTGACTGGACATTGTCACATGAGGAAGCATCTCAGAGCAACCAGAGCATATCCTCTGTGAATGTGAGGGTTTAGCTCACAAAAGACTTCGTCACTTCGGTCAGGGTTTCATTGGACCCATCGGAATTCCTGACCATTCCTGTTCGCAAAAAACTAAGCTTCATTGAAAGCGCAGGGATTGAAGAGGAATCATAGTCAAACCGGGGGGACGTCACAATAGGCCCAACTGTGGCTGCAGTGACAGAGGTTAACCAAACCAACCCCTATTTCCAATCGATCTATCTATCTATTAAAGAACTAAGCTGGCTTAAATTTTTTTTAGGCGCAATCCTGCTAGGCAAATAGCTACTCCTATTTATATTCAAATGTAGTATCATTTGGTATGTAGAATCTAAGAAATTTGTTAAGTGCATTTCTAATTTGTATTTAAACTTTACAAGGAATTTCGTCGAATTATGCAATTTAATTATATAGTAACTGAAAAACTAAAGTGAACGATGCAACTGAACTTTTCACGCACCTGTTGTGCAATTATTAGCTGTTAACAATCTAATAGCTAAGCATTTAAACCCGTCTGCAGCTCGTGACTAATTAGTAGTTACAGGAACAGTAGTCTACTGCTGAGATTGTTCCAAACTAGCTACTTGTCTTTCCGTAAAAAGGCATAAACTGCTCGTATACGTATAATTTGCCGGGGTTCGTCACTTCCTATCGCGTCCGGCTTAGTATCGCCAACTACAATTTAAATCCTTCCGATTAAATCTCTTTTATGGATAATAAAAATACCGCAGTTTTTATCTAGAACTTTGAGCGGATTGGACAGACGACGGGACGGGACCACAACAGACGGAACTACGCTCAGGATAAATGAGCTGTCTTAGCGGTTGAAATCGTAATGACGGGTTTCGAATAATTGATCCAAGGAAAAGGGAAAAACCCGATACTCGTTCAAGTGCTGACCGATCCGATCCATTAATACGTTTCGCATAAGGCATAATGTATATCCAATCCAGCCCCGGTCTCTCATTAGACGACCTATCCGTTTCTCCGCTGTATATTATGAAAAATACATGCCGCGGACGATAAAATTGTATTTTGTGCGCTGCACACAATGCTCCAGATCGTCGGTTCGAATAAATTCGATGGAAAATCGTGCACTTAAATTTCATGTTCGCAATGACGGCAAATTGTAATTAGACAAGTAAAGTGGTTGGTTGGTGAGGGGGATGAGGGGTGGCAGGGTGAGGGCAGTTATTGTTGCGGCTTGTTATTGTTATCGAGAATATTGGGTAAACGATTAAGCTGGGAAAACTTGCAGTACTGCCCGAACTGAACCGACGACGACGACGACTGAAACTGTGTCACGTTCAATGATTTATTCGTCGAATTCTAGTGCAGCAATCAAGAAGGTCGTTTCGGTAACGATTTTCTGTCACAACGAAATTTATTTACCTTGGCTCGTATAACCCACAGCATTATTACAAGAGTGTACTCGATCTCAGCCGACTCGAGTCCATTGTATGGAATTCTCGAATGTTGTCGAGGCGAAGAACAACATGCGTCAAGTGTGTCGCCCGAATGGTGAACTGAACTAAAGACCCATAGAGATTGTTGTTGGATACAAGGTCCCTCATTGCTCATTAGTCGACTGGCTACAAATTTGAATTTAATCTGGACTTTGTTGCTCGGTGACCCAAATTTTGTCCAGACCGAAAGTCCTCCTCCTTCTTGTATTTTGAGACTAGAGAAGCGTATCACAGCAAACTATCCAATCCTTAGTAAAATATCATCCGTTTTGTTTACAGGACTACAACAGCTACGACAAGCCATGAACCAAAGGACGAATACGATTCTTCGGAATCCTTGGAAACGGCATCGGATGAGATCCCTGTGTGGATACACGGCGAGCAACGTTGGATATCAGGTGTTAATGAGGAAACTACATGTGCTGATTTGGTTAATGTTTTACTCGCCGACGAAGGTATAAATCCCACTAGTGGCAACAGTTCGACCAGCAAAGGTTTTGTTATTACCGAGCGTTGGCGTCGTGTCGAACAAATTCTCCATGATGAGACGAAAATTTTACAAATTTGGGCAGCTTGGGGCCATGCAAAGCCAGAGGTAAGATTTTTTTTTTGATTTATTTCGGATGAGTTAAATTGTTTGTTCTTATGATGAGAAACTGGAGTATTTTAAAATTGAACAAAGCCACATAGACTAAAATCTATAGTTTGAATGAGTAAGTTAATGATCCTTACCATCACCTGGCAACACAGAAAATGGTTAGCACCGTAGGATAACGTAAAAGGTGGTTCATGGAGCATGGAGGCGAAAGCTATTTTAGTCCTTTAAGTGTCTCAGGACAACGCTGGATCGATTTCGGTTTTTCAGTACTGACAATTTTAATTGTATTTGAATTAAGTTCTGAACCAATAATATGTCTATGACGGGTCACTGTACAGTCCCTGGCCATATTATTAGATGCACCCAGAAATTTTTTAAAATTTTACCTTTACGGAGTAAAATTAAGGCTTTCTGAAGAATACTAAAATAAATATTTTTCCATTTTGCAGGCTATTAGATAAGTAAAACTCATAACTGCGATAAATTATTGTAGGACATGTATTTTTTAAAAAATATATAATGAAGCAAGGGAAAAAAATCGCAAATTTTTTGTATGCTTAATATTTAGTATTTCCTCCTTTAGCAGCAATTAAAGCCTGTATCGTCCTCGGCATACTGTTTATGCATGACTACACAGTTTCCTGAAGGTCCGGACTATGGCTCCAAATATCTATTATTTTTCTATCAGCCGGGTTTTCGTTGTAATGACCTCCTTCGCTACCTCTCTTTTGATTAGTGCCCAGACGGATTCATGCCTGGCCAATCCAAAAGGGGAACATTTTCTTCGCTCAGAAAAGTTTTGATAGACCTTGCTGTGTGGCAGGGATAAGATAAAATTTTCTCCACTTGGAAACCACTCCCTCAACTGAGGAAGCAATTTTGTCTGGAGGACATCTTTGTATTGGTCCTGTTTATTTGTACCCTTTACAATGTACAGACGTCCAGTTCCTTTTGCAGAGATGACTGACCAAATCATCACCTTTGTTGGGTGCTTCACTATTGATTTCACGCAGTCTGGATGAAATCTCTCACCTGGACGCCTTCTGACGAATTGCCTTTTATTGGCAAGAATTTCGAAAGTGCTTTCATCACTAAAGCTCACCTGAAATAGTATTCATCACAATGAAAATTTACGTAATTTTAATTATGTTACGACCAAACGCAGTTAATAAAGTATAAAAATATAAAAATAAAATATATTTACCGATTTCCAGAAGTTCAAATCTTTGATCTGATGGTTCCTTACCCAAAGCAAACGTTTTGCTTTCATCGCAGGAGTCAGTTGAGGCTTACGAGCGGGTTTACAGGCTTTCATATCGAGCTGGAGAAGCTTACGGTGAACGGTTCTTTCACTGGCTGGTACAATACTCTCATTTAATTGAGTTGTGATCTCATTCGTGGAAGCAAAACGATTTTCCACGCATATTTTCACCACGTGGAAAATTTTGATTTGCGGCCAGAGTTATTGTTCCTTTGAGGACCCAAATCTTCATTATTTTGAACTTTTCCTTTAATTCGTCTTACAGAAGCCTCAGAAATATTCAATCTCCGGAAAATTTCTCGATTCGAAAAAATTTCGGCATCGATTAAGGCCTTAACTTCATGGATTTTCTCTTTCGTGAGATCTCTGGCTCTACCCATTTTTTAAATTTTAATTAAACTTAATACAAAACTTAAATGTCTTTGAAAGTAATAAGAAACACTTCTAAATTAACATACAAAAATCCTGCAATACTGAGGCAAAAACCAAAATACATCCTTCTTGTTCAAAACCGTCGTGGAGACTGAGACAGGTAGCCCCATTTGTTTTAATTTATAGACAAGCGAGTCCTGAGGAGACTGCAACGTTTTCGGTGATACCAAATAGATAACAGAAATACGAATCTAGGTAGAGCGGTTTTCGCATCCCAAACATCAAATAAAGCGCCTTAGAAGGATCTGAATCCAGTTTTTGGTAAAATTTTTAAGTGCGTCTAATAATTTGGCCAGGGACTGTATTCTGGGGAAACACGCTATGACGGATATATGCAGGTTCTGCCATGATCTGTACGCTGTAGAGGACATCACTCACATCTTGTGTGAATGCCCAGGAATCGCTAGAAGGCGACTGAGATCGCTGGGTAGTCTTTTCTTCGATAACATCGAGGATTTGAGATCATTAGGGGTTGACAAACTGGTCAGGTTCTGTGAGTGTTTTTGTGTTTTTGAGGGGATGGAGCAGCCCACGAGAATCTGAAGGGATCGCAATGGGCACGTATGGCGCCTAGTGAGCGCGGTGGTTCTAGCACTGTGCTCCTTCTTAAACCTAAACCTAACCTACATTCAAAATTTGGCGAATTAAATCGATTTTCAGTACTGATTACCGTTAAAATGGAAACCGAACATGCGAATTTATTATTCTATATCTTGTTGTATGTCGTCAAACTGAACTAAGTCGAATTTTCGTGATTGGACCTTTATTTGGAGTACTGAAGACGCGAATTTTTGAATTTATTTTCTTATCTTCTTCTGTATAGTAATTTTTCTTTATCAAACTTTCTCCTGTTGATATACATTTTATTAAAATACAATAGAAGCCTACAAATTAAATTTAGTAGAAAAATGAAATTAATTTTGACGCTGGAAATTTTCTAGTACCTATCTTGTTCATCAGCGTGTAGTGTCATCTCTGGGAATTGGTGAGGAGATCAAGGAATGCATGTGGCATTACTGGACCTCCACACTAATTCCCCACAAAAGTTTGTTCAATGGCGGTTTTTTTGGTTTTCAGGGGAGTTTTGGAAGAAGAAAGGAGAGTTAAAGTTAGTGTTTTTGGCGCGCATGGGACGGGGAAAAAATGAGATAGTCAGAAAAATTAGCACGGACGGGGAATATATAAAGAAAAAAATAATTCGGGCATCACGAAGCAGTTTTACTCGTGTGTAGTTCTTTTAAGCGATTATTTTCCCCAATAAACTTGCTCGGTTAGAAAAAAAAACGAAGATGGTACTTTACAATTGCGCGCCACAAAAAAATCGTTCTGGTTGCGCGCATTTGTGTACAAAGCCGCTATAATTTATACCCAAAGTTGGACAAAAAAAAAATATTAGGCCAAGCAACCACAAAATAAAGCACAGAAGTTCATAAGAGTCTTCGCCAAAATGAAAGCAACAAGAGAGCAACAAATTAAAGTAGAAGTTATAAAAATAATAAGAAAAAGTAATTAATGAGGCATCAAAATAAATTAATATTAAAGATAACAAATAAATATAGAAATAGAAACTACAGGTAAATTAAAAGTAAAATAAAAGTAAATTGAATAAAAAAATAAAAGTAAATTATAAAAAAAATGTGAACAGAAACCGACTTTACAGACACGAAAATAAGTTTAAATAAAATTAATAAATAACAGACAAAGATAAGAATTTGTTCATGCAGCGGAAAACTAGAGGTACATTTTTTTAATTTATTTTTGGCTTTTCTTTTGTTTTTATTGGCTTTTATTTTTTTTTAATCGTTTTTTTTTTGATTGCTCTTTCTGGCTTTTTCTTTTAAACTGCTAAAGACAATATGGTAAAGTAGATAGCCATTAGTATGGCTCTTCTCGGTTGAAGACCTTTCTCCCCCTCATTCGTCTCTCTAGGGGCCATACCTTTTAAATTCTTTTGAGGACAAGTATGGCTGAGGTAGGGTGGGATAGACGGTACACAACAACAGCGCCAGTCGAGTTGAAGGAAGTTTTCTCGGTGTCTCATGACTGATTGGGAATCTTATTACAATTTTATCACACGGGTAAGCCGGCGTGAAATTTTTGTTGTACAGGCCAAGAGTTTTATGGTTTGAAATGAGAACAACGTACTCACACACAGCCGCGGCTAGGCCAGAAGCCAACAAGCACGTCGTTCCAGCTTGCATTTTAGCCACCAATTCGGACGCATGCGGATTTGGACCCCTGTTTCCCGATTCCCAACCTTTCCTTCGGTTATTTTTACTTTTCTTAAGGAGGTCATCCCGTGTGAAGGCTCTGTTTTTACGCTTTTTGGGAAATTTGTTTTGGAGAAGTAAATAAAGATACAACCGTGAAATTTTTACCACATATTTATGCACATTTCGGGCACACTTTACAATTTTTTCAGCCCGAAATTGTCACTCATTGCTGAGATATACGGCAACTTAGCCACTCATTTACAAAAAACCTTGTTTTCGGTAGACACGACTGCGGGCGTTCTGCTTATCTCAAATAAAAAAATCAAACGGCATTTCAATCTGTGAAGTTTGAACTAGTTTCGAAACTAGGATTATCAAAAAATATTGAACAGTTAATTTTTGGCAACTTGTTGAACTTTTTATCGTCAATTTTGGTGTGTTTTTACTACTTCTTCAGGTCGACAAAAAAAACGGCTTGATGAATCACAATTATTCTAGTTTGCCAACTGTCTACAAGAGTACTGAATAAGTTCACCAAATTTCAAAGGAATTCGTTGGATATCGTGTCTACCGATTTGGAAAATACCGTTTTGAGAAAAACGCGACTGAACTTACCATTATATTCGAAACAACAAAGGAGTTTAGAGAATATAACGGCCTGTAACTTCCGAACGGCCTGTAACTTCCGAATATCGGAACATCACTTCGCCCACATATTCAACACTATATTTGAATGCAATTTATGCAAAAAAAATCGATCTTCTGAATCAGTCACACGGGATGACCCCCTTAAGTCGAAATAACCACTCCAAGGCCTCCGTTCAGAACAAGTGCTTTGTAATATTTATTAGTGTGGTATCTTTTAACTCAATATATTCACGTAAATATCATCGCCCATTTCGTTTGAATAATAAGTGTCTATTCATTTGCGAAGTAATAACAAATACCCGAGATCTGAGTCTGACGATTTAATGCTATCAAAAACTGGCAACCTAAGTATATTGCACCTAAAACTGCCCATCAATTAAGTGAAAATAAAGTTTGTTGCAGCTTGAAGTTTACAAATTTGCAAAGTCAGTATAGCTTCAGTACTCGAAAAGATTGAAATTGGGTTCATATAATTGTAATGTTTGCTGCGGAAGACGTTTCTTGAGATGAATATGACTTCGATTTGGAATCTAAGAAATATTAAAGTTTTGATTCATAGTAGCCAGGTTCAACTTTATAGACTTAAGATTGAAGAAATATTACAATAATAGGAATGAAGTAATCAGGCGCGTAGCGTGAATCTCCGTAGGGCTGGCGCAACAATACGATCGCTGAATTTAGCGGAATTTTTTGATTACTTCCTGGAATTTAGAAATCGAAATTTTATTTCTGAATGAAAATTATGTGTTTATGGTTATAGAATTCATAGAATTTGATGATCGTGTTATTGCGCTAGCCCTACGAAGTTTCACGCTACGCGCCTGGAAGTAATTTATGTTACGCGAAATAATAATTAAGAAAAGAAATTTATTAAATTCATTATTGCCAATAAATCAGGTACTGGTTATAACAAAATTTCTTCTATACACTACCTACTAAATTTCGGTATAATTGAAGTACTGACATTCAATGTAAAATGTGTGCGTAATAATAGAATTCAGTCAGTACTCAAAATGTGTTGCGGACTTCAGTGCATATACCTTAATCATAAAAAAAGTACTATGACTAAATTTAAGGGGTTAGGCCACTCTAGAGGCTGAAAAAATAGGTCTTGTAGGAGATTTTTTTTCAGAAAACTAGAAAATAAATTGAGATTATAAAAATGGGTGTTTATAATACATATTATTGACTATGTACAGTAATTTTTTTGGAGCAATTAAAAAGTGTAAAAAGTAAGTTCGAAAAGTGTAAAATTTGTTTAAAAAATCGTCAGAAAATTGATAATAACAAATGAACTATGCAATATATGGTAAAAAAAAATCCTACGTACTCTGATGGACAATATAGTTTCAAAGATATATTCAAAATTTCAAGTAAATCGGTTGAAAATTGTCTGAGTTATGTTTCCGGCCAGATTGAAAAATGTAGTTTTGAGATAAACGCGTTTGAAGTTTTGAGTAGTAGAAAATCATGAATAATTTTGCAGGCGGCCTGTACTAAAATTCGAAAACCGAGTCCTTAGAGACTTTTTTCAGCCATAATCTTTTGGGACATCATTTTTGAAGTCCTAAGGGACCATTTAAAATTAAAAAAAATCGATTTTTCGAAAACTCTAGAGTGTCTTAACCCCTTAACACTGTTATAATTCGCTGTAATGAATTTCGGCTCAGTATCGCACATATACCATTGGTACGGTGGTTTTGTATAGTTGGCATAATACACGCTCTGATGATTCAATGCAACCAAGTCCAAAACAATTCTAAACTGGCTTTTCAGTGAAGGTTTCTTACTGACATGTCCTCAATGGCAGTAGCCAGGGCAGCGATCGATCCCAGTTGGAATTTTTGTTTCTATGTTTCACAAAGAAACTCCTCTGATAACGAAAAACAACAAAAAATTCTTATAATTCAATTTTTATTCAAAATAACATACTTTATATTGCTTGGAATAAATGGAAGCAACTGTTCAAAGGTTTAACTTGAAGCTAATCAAAGTTTGGCAGGAATCTCACCCTCGTATATTAAGTTGCTCATTTAGCTGAGTATAGAAAAAAAATTCTCTTGTCGCAGTGTTTGATGAACTTCCTTGATGAATCTTAATTAAAGATCCAGGACACACAATGAGAGATAATGAAGGTAATCAGTCGAAAGTTAACTAAAAGACATCCTGTAAATATCTCATTTGAGATGTTTCACGGAGAAATTTTTAAAATTTCATGTGATATCGCGAGCGATAAAAATATCATGGACAAAATCCCAATTCGTATCGTTCGTTGGGATTTCGATTAGATATTGTAAAATAAGATTCATCTTACACTGATAGACACATAAAACATTCTTAGAGTATCTCGACAGTTTTATCAATGTTAATCCGTTCACACCTTGGTATCTAAATTATTACGATAAGTATTCAATTAATGTAAATTACATAATGCCATACTCAAGGCAATATTTATGTACTGGGGTTCGTAGGACAAAATGTCGGTATGACAGATCCACAATTTATGCTCTACTGATTCGTTTAAGAAGTGAAATATTGCATTCAACTCGACTGACGTTATCAGTTCGAGGAGTAGTTCTATTTGCCATATAACCAAGATTCATTTCGATTAGACAATTTCGGCCTGTCCATTTATCCAGGTCATCACGTACACCCTTCTCATAGTACAAATAAATGGTTTAAATTCCAAGGTGTAGGTATATCGAGATCTACATACTATAATTCATATATGTTTGACCTATTTGAAAGTAGAAATCGAACTAGTGTCGCTCATATTCCGTATGAGTGTTTGGTATGTGGATGGGGACTCATATTTGTCGCCGAAATGAGCTTTAAATTCACACAGCAAGGTTTATTTTAAATTAAAAAATCTGCCAATTGTCTGTGCGAAATTTGATTATTTTTAGATCAGAGTTTAGGTGTGATATGAATTGTTATCCAATTTTCCAACTTTTCAAAATTGTTTAATTAAGTTTAGTAACGTTTAGTCGTGACGGCTCTCTACTGCCACAGGCACTGGTCAGCAAGGCCTCGTTGTTTTCAAAGTTAAGGACGACCAAACGGTAGATTAGATTAGATTTCATCGGAGGCGGAGGGATTCCTCCAAGAACCGCGACCAGTGGTCTATTGTGCTATACCTCATAGATCTTTCTCCAGTTTCAACCTAGAGGTCCTCACTCAGCTTTATTTATGTTAGGAATTTATCTAGTTGGTGTAGGTCTATTTTTGCAATGGTACTATGGTCCATAAAGCGTTCTCCGAAACATTTGTGGCGCTGAGTTGCGACTGCCTCACAGCAGCACAGAATATGTTCAGAGGTTTCTGCCTGCAGTTGGCAGAACCTGCAAAGGTTATCGGTTATGATTCCTATTCTTTTAAGATGATCTTTCAAGCACGAATGACCCGTGAGTATTCCGGTTATCACCCGTACTTTGTTTCTATCAAACTGTAGAAGCTGTTTGCTTCTTTTAGTTGAGTGGTTCGGTATGAATCTTTTAGCCTGTCTAAGTCTGAACAGTGTGGTCCAGTATTGGCATTTCTTGTGACCCTCCCATACCCTTATGCTCCTCTTAATGGAGCAGGTTGATATTCCACAGAACGGCTCTGGTCCAGTAGGACGAACCGCTGCTCCGTCTCTTGCAAGTTGGTCTGCTATTTCGTTGCCCTCTATGCCCTCATAACCGGGTACCCAGTGCAAGAGGACTCTGTTTGTGGTACTAAGGATACATAATTTTTCTTGGCATTCCCACACCAGTTTTGAGTTTACTGTGTGTGCAGTCAAGGCTTTTATCGCTGCCTGACTATCTGTGAGAATGACTATGTCCTTATTTGAGTAACCCCTTTCGAGGTTTATTTCTATGGACGTGGATATAGCATGGATCTCTGTCTGGAAAACGGTGGGATATTCACCAAGGGATGCCGTTATCCTGGCGCGGGGTCCGCTTATGCCAGCTCCGGTGCCTTCAGTCGTCTTAGATCTATCGGTATACCATACAATGCTATCCGGTCCGAACTGCGGTGGGCCCCTTGCCCAGTTCTCTCTGTCGCAGACTATGGAATTGAAAGGAATTTCAAAGCGATATCTCTTTGTCATTTGGTCCACAGGCATGTCTAGCATTTGAATGCTGCTTCTAAGTCTGGATAGATCATTAGGTCCACCTTTTACTCTGGATGGGTTGCCGTTTAATTCGTTTCTCATCGCAGCTAATCTTGCCTGCGATTCGATATAGATGTGCAGTGGAGTCAGATCTAAAAGAACCTCCGTAGCTGCCGTGGGGCAGGTTCTTATTGCTCTTGTTCTGTTGATACATGCCAACCTTTGGAGCTTGTCCAATTTGCTCCTGGCGCTTACTAGTTTTGTTCTTTGCCACCATACTTATGCTCTGTATGCTATCATAGGTCTTACAATAGCTGTATTGGTCCATAAGGCTATTTTGGGTTTCAAGCCCCAGCTTTTGCCTACCACTTGTCTACACAAGAGTAGAGCAATAGTGGCTTTCTCTGATACTTTTTCTAGGTGCTTTTTCCATAGAAGTTTCTGATCCAGAATTACTCCTAGATATTCTACTTCTGTCGCGGGTTTGATTTCCGTCTCGTACATCATGAGCGATCTTATTTTGCTCAGGTCGCTCTTTCGTGAAAAAGGCACAATCGTGGTTTTGCCCGGATTGACCTGTAGGCCTTTCTCATGGCACCATGTTTGTGTTTTACTTAGTTCTTGCTGCATAAGGTCGCAGAGGGTTTCCTCAAACTTGCCCTTAATCATGATTACTAAGTCGTCAGCATATCCTTGGACTGTAAGGCCGCTATGACTGAGCAAGCTCAGTAGGTCGTCCACCACAAGACACCATAGAAGGGGCGATAGTACTCCTCCCTGTGGGCATCCTTTGCCTGCTTTGACCCTTGTGGTGTCCGTTCCCAGGGAGGTGTGAATCTTCCGTGTACTTAGCATTTGGTCGTTCCACCTTGCTATGGTAGAGTGTACTCCTCTGTCGACAATTGCCTTATTCATACAGTCATAGGATGTGTTGTCAAATGCTCCTTCTATGTCCGGAAATGCGCATAGCGCAATTTCTTTGTCGGAAATTGCCTTCTCAATTTCCGTTGTAATTTGGAGGAGTGCTGATTCCGCCGATTTGTCGGTTTGGTAGGCAAATTGATTACTGTGTAGTGGTTTCTTGCTAAGTGCTTCGTGTCTCAGGCAGTGGTCTATTATCTTTTCCATGGTTTGACCAAACGGTAAGTGGAGTTACGACCATGACGTATATGTGTACTTCTGTACTTCTATTTATGCAATGTGATTTTTTATTAATTTCTCGGAACTACATAGTATTTCAATTCGTGAGCAGAACTGTAGAACCGCTAGGCTTTGTAACTACCTGATCGATATATATTTCACTTTTTTAATATTTACTCTCGTATGCAATTCATTTTCCAACGGTTCAAGACGCTGCGAAAATTACAGACATGTTCGCTTACGCGGCAATCGATAAAGTCCTAAAAACTTTTGATAAATTGCCACTCAACATACCAAATGTTCTCCCTTCAACTGCAATGTAATTGCTTGTCGTGCAATTTATTAAGCGCAATTGCAATTTGAATTTTAAAGGCCTTATGATTCTGCTGTCGACTTTCACTAAAATTGCTTTTAAAACCTAGCCATCTGCTGAAAATCTGCACTATACAGACGTCACCCCCGCTTTCAGTTTCCGCGATACGTGGTCGATCCGAAGGCGCTTTCGGGCAGTAATGCTACGAAAGTGGCCATTACACATTTTTATAGTCACGTGCCTCATCTGATCAAATTATTATCGCAATAAATCGCCCTTCTTAAGTCTTTCTCGTAAAAGTCCCGAACGCTCCAGTCGTAGCTGGCTATCATGCCGAAAAACCAATGTCGTTTCAGATTCGATATAATGAAGGCATTAATAGCTGCGAATAAATCGCAAATGCCAAGTCATAGGTCAAACTTGGCGCAAGAAATTGGAAGCGTATAGAGTCGCGCGCTCACACACTTCATCCACCTACAACTTAAATTTAGTCGAGATGAGACGTCTTGTTAACATTTTGTTGTTACGCTGTAATAGCACTAAATCACGCTGTGAAACTTGCAATCGAACGTTAAATTGGTCGAAGGCGTGGACGTAACTGTGCGAATTGCTTCGGGCATCGTACAGGTATTTACATTGAGAAGAAGATGAAGTTTTCAAATGGAAAAGGTCACTGAGATGTACCTAGTTATTTTGTAACATCGATTTCCTCATAATACAGACCGCGAGGGCTAATAGAAGGCCATAAAATTTGTTAGGCCGGCAGGGACAATGTTCGAATTAAATGCCATTTAAATTGCTTTCGTTTTACATGAATAACGTAATGTTCGCGGAAATCGAACCGAAAGCGATATTATTCAGGTTTTATGAAATTCTTCTGGAAGCTGTATTACTTCATGCAAAATACTCGTATATTAATTGAATATTCTACTAAAAAATGCAAACATCCAAATAGACAATGAAGTGGGAAGCCTCTTTAGGAGCAATGCATAGTTCGACTATCCGATTCTGATAAAGCTTTTTACTTTGGGGATTGATCCCTTGATTTATCGCTTTTTTGGTCAAAGCGGCCTTGTTCCAATAAGTGTAACATAACTGCTCTGTCCTCTAGCAAACTCACTCTGCACCAAGATTTCTTTCTCATCGCTGAAAGATTGGTACACCCTTCGCCGAATCAGACCTTCCAGAAATTAATGTAACCTAACAGCATTTTCAAAATGTGAATTAACACAAGGCTGAGGAACAAATTTATTTTCAGTTCCTGCTATATCACTTTGGAGGAGGCACAAAAAAATCATGCAACCCCATTTAGCCTCAAGAGAGAGATTTCTGAAAATATCGAAATTATTAGTAATAGTGACACTCCCTTAAATTATTTTAAGATAAGTACCAAAATTGTTCTCTATTATACTAAAAAATCTTTGTGGTTGGAGGTATTCTTCAATAATTTACCGACATAGGTACGTATTTAAAAAAGTTAAAATAAATTGTAACTATGAAACTTAAAAGCATAATAAATTTTTCTTCTTCGTAATTGTTCATCATTTCTCATCAGATTTAAGAGGTATAACGAATTGTGGAAACGTATTCAAGCCACTTGGGGGTTGAATTTTGAAAAACCGTGAAATTAGCTTTTAGGCCATTACATGAACTGCCCGTAGAAGTAACAACCAATTGGTGACAAAAATTGTAAAAACATATGCAACCCCTTTTCCCCAAGGGCTTAATATCAAAAATCGTGAAATGGGTTTGTAGGCAATTATATAAAAAGTCTGTGGAAGTAAAAACCAATTTGATAATATAATCAAACGTAAGAAATATGTTGAAAACTATGAAAAGAATGCAGCCTCCTTACACCCTCCTAGGGTTGAATATCTACAAACCCTGAAATTAACTTTTTGGCGATTATATAGGACTTCTTAGGAAGTAAAAGTCAATTCGATATCTCACCAGTTCTAAGAAATATTTAGGAATTTGTGAAAATGCATGCAACGCCTTTACACAACCTGGGGGTTGGCTTTCAGAATAGCCTAAAATCGGTTTGTAGGCAATTATATAAAAACTCTGCAGAATTTAAAGCCAAATTGATATCACATCAAACCTCAGAGATATGGTGAAAGTTGTCAAAACGTATGCAGCCCCTTACACCCACTTGGGGTTGAATATCCAAAAATCTTGATAGAAATTTTAAGATAAATATAAAGAAAACTCGAGGATGTAAAAACCAATTCGATATCTTATCACTCCAAAGATATATGACGAAATTCGTGAAAACGTGTTCAACCCTTTTATACACTCTTGGGGGTTGAAAAAGTAAAAAAAATGGAAAACCGGTGAAACCGACGATTATAAAACAAGACCGTGGAAGTGAAAAGTTATTCGATATCTAATCAGACCTGAGGCATATGGCTGAATTCGTTAAAATGTATGACGAGACGAATTTAAAAAATTCCTGAAAATACTTTCTAGGCATTTATGTGGGGAATCCAAAGAATACAATTTAATTCAATATTGTATAATAGTATACCTAAGAGATATGGCAAAACTCGTGAAAATATATACATTCCATTTTCACTGATAATTTTTCCTCCTTTGGTACGGCAATAGCTATTCGAAATTCTAGTAGACCTACATATAGTTACCAAGTTTCAACTTTCTAACATAAGCTATAGAACAGATAGAAAAAACACCCTTAATAAAAAATTAATTTTTTCGTCATGTCACTACTATGGCTTTATCTAAATACTAAGTTTCAGCTATCTATCATTATGGGTTCTCGAGATATAAAAATCAAAACTATTTCTTTTTCACCTTTATTTTTAAAACATGACATATCCAAATTTTTTTGTTTACTCTCGATGAAATAAACTAATTATTAGATATACATTTTTAGATTAAAGAATGTAATAATAAAATATGTTTCTGTAGAAAATATTATTCCGTACTAAATATGTTTTGTCTTTAATTTTTAGGAAACTTAGGTTGAAAATTAAAAAGATTAAAAGCAATACTCTTTAAAAATTTTATTAACGTGTTACCTTTTCAAAATGAGCAGTATATTATTGCAAATCTATATATATAAAAGAGGATGTATGTATGTATGTGCGTATGTTCCCCATGAACTCCTAAACCGCTCAACCGATTATGATCAAATTTTCAGGGAACATGTAGAATAGTCCCGCGATGGTTCCTGTAAAGTTTGGTACCGATCGAATCAAAAACAATTGTTTTTTCGACATTTTTCGACATTTTTTAAATTTTTTCGCGATTTTAGTCCTAATTATTTGTTTGTTTGTCACGTATGCCTTCCTAAACCATTCATCCGATGGCAATGATACTTTGGTGATATGTTGAGCGCACGCCCGCGAAGCTTTCTGCGTCAACAAAATCATTTTACAATTGGTGACACGCGAGTTATTTCAACATTTGAGTAGATTTCATATAGTTTAGCGGCATATATATGTTAGTTTAGCGGCAGTTCATTCGTTTTCGGTGTATTAGTTATACTATTACTAAATTGTAAAGTTGGACGATGGATGTTGGATAGGGGATTAGAGGATAGTGGATTGAGGATGGTGGATGGAAGATGGAAGATGGAGAACGGTGGATGGGGGATGGTGGATGGTGGATGGAGGATGGAGGATGGAAGATGAAGGATGGTGGATGGGGGATGGTAGATGGCGGATGATTGATGATGGATAGAACATGGAGGATGGTGGATAGATGATGGAGAATAGAAGATGGAGTAACGAGAGCAACAGGAGCAACGAAGCAACGGAATCAACGGAGCAACGGGAGTAACGAAAGAAATGGAAACAACGGGAGCAATGGAAGCAACGTGAGAAATGGGCGCAACGGGAGCAACGAAAGCAACGGGAGAAATGGAAGCAACAGGAGAAATAGAAGCAACGGGAGTAACGGGAGCAACGGAAGCAACGGAAGTAACGGGAGAAATGGAAACAACGGGAGAAATAGAAGCAACGTGAGTAACGGGAGAAGTGGAAGCAGCGGAATCAACGGGAGCAACGGAAGCAACGGGAGAAATGGAAGGAACGGGAAAAATGGGAGCAACGGGATCAACGGAAGCAACGGAAGAAATGGAAGCAACGGGAGTGACGATAATATAGCACCAAACAAACGTGAGCGCAGCGATCGTAGCCGCGGTACGCGGCTGGTAACAAATAAGCGTTATTGATGAAAAAATTGATGAAAAAATTGAAAAAATTTGAAACTTTAAAAAAATTGGAAAATTTACGAAGCTACTAATGTTTACTTAAGCAGAACTTAACTAACAATTGAATTTTACAAACTATGAACTGAATTAAAAAAAAAAATTACAAAAAATATATGAGCATCATACAATTTGTAAAAAGATAAATAATATTTGGGAAAACTAATTAAATTTACAGATCGACGTAAAGGAAAATTAAAATTAGTTAAAAACTAAGTATTATGTTTAAGAACTGCTGGTATATGTATAAGGTGTGTTTTTTTGCGTACTTCTCCAGATTAGAGCAGGTCAGAAAATTTATATGCAAAACAACAACAACATTTCTGTTTTTATAACTTTTTTCCATAGATAATAGGCTAGATTAGAGAATTTAACACGAATAGCTCAGTGAGCTCACAAGGGCTGCTATTTATGAAAAAACGTTCTGAAAACGTCATAAAAACAGCAATGTTGTTGTTGTTTTGCATATACATTTTCTAACTTGCTCTGATCTGGAGAAGTGCGCAAAGAACACACTTATTATAAACTATTATAACACAACTTAATATTTAAATAAAATTTGCAGACACACAAATAAAAGTATAAAAAATACTAATTAAAATATAAAATATTACTCCACAAAAAAGGAAAAATAAATTAATAATTAGAAATTTCTAAATAGTAAAGAAGAAAAGAAGATGTACTATATCTATATGTAGTTTACTAATTATTAACAAAACTGACTAAAAACTAAATACTGAACAAAACTGATAAAAAACTATAAACATTTTCAAGACTTAATATTGCTAAAAGGTATGAAATAAAGTAAATAAAGTGCTGAAACAAATAATTTATTGTGATGCAGAAAGGTTCTGAGGATAAATTTGAAATCAAAGTTTAGATTTTGAGTTTGGGTTTTGCAAAAAATTGTTTATACGAAAACATTTTAAGCGATAAGTGGCATTGTGTTGTCTTAATTATTTTCATGATCATTGTTTTTGTTATTAAGCTTCAAATAAGAAAGCATTGTGAAATCTAGATTTTATTTTAGTGTACCACCGAAAAGGTATTTATAATATGAATCTAACTACGTCTCAGATTTTAGAGGTTCCCTGAAAAAAAGGTCCGAGCTCGTTGTCTGGAGAAGGACCTCAAACAAAAAAACTTTCTCCGGACTAGAAAAAAGGTGCAAATTCAGTTCGTCTTTTGAATTAGTTACAAGAAGTTGAGTTTATTGAGTTATTAAATGATGCCAAGAGACAAATTTGTTTATCTCTTAATTACCGTCAGTTCTTGGAGATTCCATTCATTCATTCTAATTAATTTTAAAATGTGTTTCTCCTATTCAATTTCTATATTTTAAACTAAATCTTTATCTAATCACCTCCTTAATTTTCAGGTCAAGCTTACATTACGTCAAATTGAACCTCTGATGGCCAACTGGACCAACTCATCAAACGAACAAGACAGCGGTATGGGGAGCCCAAATGGAAGTACTAATAGTGCAATAATTCGTCGAAGACGCCACAGGGCATCCAAGTCGACAACGGCCTGGGTCACCCAGGCCCAGACCATTCATCCGAAATCCCAAAAAGGCACTATCGAAAAGTTGATGAAGTTAATACTGGAACAGGGCGAAACTATTCAACACCAGCTTGCCAAATTAAGGTATTCCTCGACTGACTAATGCTCTCCTAATTGCCAACGATGATGCTAATCTTGAAAATCAATTTTCCAACATTTTCATTTCCTATCTGGTTTCCTAATTGACCTGACAGAGACCGAGAATTGCAGATTACGAAAATCGAAGAAGACCGTCACAAGTTGCGGGAACGAGAACACGGGAAAAACTACCTCTTGGAGACGTACCTGAATGGATTGCATGAGGCGGACGAGAAGGAAATCGTAACAGGTGAGTACCTACCTATAATCGTGGAAAACTCTATCCCCATTGCCCCGACAATATACCGAAGCGATTCTTTCGTCAATTTTCCTGATTAATTTTTGGACAACTTATTTAACATAGCCGACGTGACTTGACAAAGTCTGGTTATTGCTCGAGATCGGCCGGGGAAAAAATTACACCTGGCAGGTTGCGAAGCGATTCGAAATGGTGTTTGTTGCCTATTGAACGGATTTATGGAGTTTCTGCAGATTCATGTAATAGAAACCGAGCGATTGTACAGGTACTTGACGGTAGATGTAAGATACCGTCTTATAGTCGGTACATACCTCTACCTGGTCGTACTTCACTAAAGCTGCGTTTTCGTGATTGTCATGCATCGAGACACACGACTAGAGCGCTAGGTAACGCTTGTGATCGTCGGAAAATCTTCGATCCGTGAGAAAGCGAAACTATGTCGATGCTAGCCTCAATGGTGTAATGGTACTTTATCCCGTGAAAGATGTTACGCGCAAGATTAACAGAAAAAAACCGAAGAAAAATTTCAATTTTCATTGTTTTTGCTCCGATGAATCCTGAAATTATGATTTCGAAGTGGTTTCGAATATCGTTGGTGCGATTCAGGAAGCGAATCGTGGCAGAATGTTTTCAATTTGTTTGCCAAGACTTCAGAGTGAATGGCGTACAGATAGTGTACATAATAAGGATGCGGATATTTCACCGGGTTATTGAAACGGAAAAGAGATTAAGTAGAAGCATAATGAGTTCATAGCAATACGATGAGCTGGGTTTTATAATAATCAAGTGAATTTCAGATAATGAACCGAATTGTTTTTACAGTTTATACCATGGATACACTGCTTGTATACAAATTACATTATTCAAATCATGATATGCGATACAAGATGGCATGATACACAGCCCATGTTATAGTTGTAGAAACCGGACCATCACATCGCACACAAAAATGAAAACACGCTCAAACAATTCTACCTGACAGAAGGATAGAAAAATGCACAACTGCCATTCATTGGAATTTCAGTTGATTTCAGTTTTAGATGGCGCTGATGGCAGTTAAAAGAAGGCTATATCAGCTAAAATCATCGAATTTATATACAAGGAAACAGGTTGGATATTATGTAGATATCAGCTCGCTGACGTACTATATGCGTATTATTGGGTAATACACTGGTGATATTGACGATATTATGATTTGTATACGAGCTGTGTATCCAAGGTATTAGTGTTTCGCGATATTCAATTTACAGATTATACTCCCTAGTAAGGGTAAACATGAGTCCACTAGTCCAAGGTCCTGGAGTCACCCACATTATAAGTCTAGCACTCTTGAATCAGGTATAAATTTTAAATTATATAAATAGCAAAGAAATAAATTGGGAGTACTAGTATAGGCGGTGAGGGTGGAAATGAAAAAAAATCTGATTTCTCGAAAACCGCAAAGGATTTTTTAATAGAAGTAGTAAGGTACGGGGTGGGGAATTGTTTCTTTTATCTCAGAAACGGCGTACGATAGAAAGTTGAAACTTAGTGCATAAATGTAGATTGTATTACCGGAGTAATTTCAGCAAAAAAAGTTCAGATTTTCATTGGCGTACGGAGGTGGAGTAAAAAAATCCGCTAACAGTCTTGACGCAACTTTATCATTTTTTGGGTAGAAGTCCGGAACGCGTTTAATGCTGAGAAGTGATGTAGATTACTATGCGACTGACAACCTAAAAAATAACGTTCCAAATAGCCTCCTGGCTATTCTTTAGGTTATCAGTTGCATAACCAGGTGGTTAAATATTGAGTAATACTTAAATCGGTTAAGTGAATTCCAAATCTCAAAAGACCTAAGAAATATATCGGAATTCGTGAATATGTATACACAACCACTTTACATCCCGTTAGGGGTTGGATGTCAAAAAATTTGGAAGAACGTTTCTAGGCGCTTATATATAAAGCCCGCAGAAGTAAAATAGCTTTGCAAGCTCGACATGTTTAAAAGTTTTAAGAAAATTCGTGAAAATGTGGAATTACGGAAATTTTTTTACTCAACCTCTGAACGTCAATGAAAATCTGAACTTTTTTTGCTTTAATTACTCCAGAAGCGCATCTACATATACATATACACTAAGTTTCGACTTTCTAACATTAGCCGTTTCTGAGATATACAAAACCATCCCTCACCCCCGTACCTTGCTACCACTATCAAAAATTTATTTTTCTAGGGTGTCTCTATATAATCGTAAATGCTTAGCTTTCTATTCATTACGGTTTTCGAATAAATATAAGAACGCTTTCCTTTCTACCCCCTTTCATCATCACCCCCAACACCCATACCACCAAAATTTTTTTTCCTACTAGAGGTCTACTGACCCAACTTCTGTAAAAGTTTCAAGATCATATCTGGTACTTTCAGTGGGCTCCACTTGTGTTCCACAGAAACCAAGTTTTATCTTCCTGGTGTAATTGGTTCAGTAGATATTGTAATCCAAAGTTTTTCTCACCCACCCCCACCCTCACACCCCACCACTCCCCTTAAAAATGTTAACCCTTGTCTAATCTTGAAGTATCCCTAAAAACATCGACAAAGTTTCAACCTTCTGACAACAATCGTTCAGGAGATATAGATTTTAGAACGTTTCAATCCCGGCTTTCAAGCGTTTCGGACTCGTTGTTTTTCCCCCCACTTCCACACCTCTCAACCCCTATCTACCATTGCTAATGGGTCCACTATCAAGTTTCAACCTCCTAGCATAAGTGGTTCCTGAGATCTAGAAACCAAAATTTTTCGTCTAAAATACTCTCCTGTCCTCCCCCCTCACACCTCAACGCCCCCTCATACCACCACTCCCCCTCACCAGCACCACCAACCTCCCCCTCCTCCAAAGATACCTGTCGTAGTGGTTCACCGAATCTACCCACCATTAAAATTTGAACTTAATATGTTAACGGGCTTGAAAGCTACACGCACTCAAGCGATTTTGCGTACGGCGTACGGCGGACAGACGGAAGTTTTTTTTTGCTTTTTTGGTGTTTACTAGTCCTAAAACGTGAAAACACAAAATTTCGGGGTAGCAAATTTTTTTTAAATTTCAGGTCGATCACAATACTTTATTATTAAAAAATAATAAAGTAAAAGTGTCGGTGAAAACGGGTTTTTCCACATTTTCACGAATTTCGTTACATCTTTTGGGCATGTCGAGTTATGAAATTAATTTTACTTCTGCGTGCTCTCTACCTAAACACCTAGAAACTTTTTTCCAAATTTTTTGATATCCAACGCCTAAGGGGGTGTAAAGTGGTTGTGAACATTTTCACGAATTCCGATATATTTCTTAGGTCTAAGGAGATATCAAATTCGCTTTCACTTCTAAAGGCTTTAAATATAATCGGGAAAGAACTGATTTAAGCATATTTTCGATATTCAAACCCCTAGGGTTGTAAGGTATTGTTCGATGTTTCACGAATTCCGACAAATCTTTTAGGTTTAATAAGATCGAATTCGCGTTTACTTCTTTATATATTTATATTGATTTACAAAATTAATTTAAGGATTTTCCAATATTCAACTACTTAGATGGTGTAAAATGATTGTGTATGTTTTGACGAACTCCGACATATAACATAGATCTGATGAGATATTGTATTTTTCTTTGCTTTAAAGGATTTATTTATATAGTCGCCTGAAAATCGGTTTCTGAATTTGATATAATAAACCCCTAACAGGTTATGTCAATATTTTATTCTCTATGTCTACTTGAAATTAAAAAAATAATAATAATAATAATAATATGCCAACAATCTGGGAGCGACTTTATTATTTTTTGGGTACGACTCCGGAACGGGTTTAATGCTGAGATGCGGTTTAGTTTACGATGCGATCGACAACCTAAAGAATTCTCAAAAGGCTATTTGAACACAATTTGTTTAGGTTATCAGTCGCATAGTAAACTATACAACATCTCAGCATAAAACCCCCTTCCGGACTCCTACCCAAATAATAATAATGTTGCGTCCAGACTATTAGTAGATCTTTTATCACTCAAGAAGTGTTTTAGATATAGTCTTGAAATTTTTACAGGAGTCAGGCTCAGTTGACCCTTAGCCGAGAAATAAAATTTACGGGTATGGGTGTAGGCGGTGAGTGTGAAGTCTGATTTTTATTTTTTGAGAACCGCTGAAGAAAGTTGGCTAAGAGTTGAAGTCTGGATGGAGCCACACCATAGATGTTCCCTAAAAAAATTGTAGATGAGGAAAGCAAAATATGGAGACATATCTCAGGAACGAATTCTTGTAGAAAGTTGAAGTTTGGTATGTTCATGCACACAAAGTAAATTAAGTACAAAGAAATTCAGATTTCCATTGCCATATGGAGATGGGATAACAAATTGTCCGTGAAAATGATTTTTTTTTACATTTTCACGAATTTTGTCATATCATTCCGGTCTGTTGAGGTATCGAAAAAAAATTACTCCTGCTAGCTCTTTATATGAGAGCCTAGAAACAGTTTTCCAAATTTTTCTCCATTTAACCAATGTAAACTGATTGTGTGCTTTCACGAATTCCGGCATATTTCTTAGGTCTAATGCGATATATAAATCGCATTTAATATTAAGGGCTTTAAATAAAATCGTCTGAAAACCGATATAAGCATTTTTGGATATTCAACTACAATGTGGTTGTGAAAGTTGTCACAGATTCTGATGAATCTTTTAGGTCTAATGAGGTGTGGAATTCGATTTTTTCGCTTTATGCATAATCGCTTTAAAATCAATTTCTGGATTTTACAATATACAACTCTTTAGACGGTGTAAGATAATTGTGTACGCTTTTATGAATTCCGACTTATCTGTATGTAAATGTAGTGTATAAAATATAATTGTTTAATGTTCCTTGTTTCTGGTTTATTGTTCATTGTTCATCGCCGATCCTTGTTTATTTGGTAGTTCGTTCTTTTTTTTAAATTTACTTACTCCTGGTGAAATGTTGTCTCTATAATTTCTACGTACCGAAATTGTTGAAATTCATTGTTTTTTAATCTTCCAATACCTTCAGTCAAAACCTGAATTTTATTTAAGTCTGCCTGGATTCAGTATTATATTTTATCTACTATGTAACTTATCACAGTTTATGGTCCTCGTTCGCGCCTATTACCTACACCTATCCAAGGCAAAATTGAACAGAGCAGTAAATTTTATAAGTTCTTACGTGTCCTAAGTAGCACCATTACCATCTTAGCAATGTACCACTAAACAAAAATGTTTACCTGTAAACTTTTTTAAAACAAAACTTTTCTTTTACAGTGAACAGCGATAGTGGCGTTCAGACCGAAGGAGCAACTTCATCACCCGAAATCGGCATCCACGATGACGAAGGCTACCCCAGTACCGGTAAAATTCAAAAGTACGGAACTTACACGGAAAAGCCATCACATCGCGAAAAGAAACTTTTAAAGGAGCATAAGCACATCAAGGAGTATAGTACGATACTTAATGAAAGCAGCACCCACTTATCGGAAGATATCGAAGACGATGCGTCCGTGAAAATTGAATGGATGGAAAAGTTGGTCGTAATCAACAAACACCTGCAACGTGAGGAGGAGCTCTTAGTGAGGTTGGGTGCGAAAATTCGAAAATACGAATCGGAAAATCCAGCACTTAGTGAACAGCAAATTCGTGAAGCCTTGCTACGCGTCAATAGCAGTATCGATAGTAGCAATGACGAGATCAAAAGGCTCGAAAAAGATTTGATCGTCTTCAACGAAACCCTCGAGGAGAAAACCAGTCTGCTCGACGTCCTCAGCAAGGAACTGCTCGCTGTCGAACAGCTGGAGGATCCTAGCCCGGCGGACAGCAATCAGCTTGACCTAAACAGTGAAAAATTAGTCGAAAATTTGTACAGCTTCAGCCAGTACATATCCAAACCAAATTACGAATTCAACGAAAATAACGAGAATCGCGATCAGAAAATTTTCGCCCGGCATACACCCGACCATGTTGCCGACATGCAAAATTTCCATCCCAGTCAGAGTACAAACAGCGGTATGTCCGGTTTTCTGGACCAGAAGCTACCACCCCCGTCCCAATATTCGGATAATGTTTCGTCTCAAATTCCGCTCGTAAATCAGAAAGTTTCGCAGGCCCCGATACTGAACTGTCGAAACCAAAATCCACTTTGCTCGTCGCTGGATATCGTCACGTCGATGAATTTATTGCATAAACCTGACCAAATAAAGTTCAGTAGTAACGTCTATTCGACGTCGAATGGCATTGGGGGTGGTAAGCTTGGCCCGAAGAAACTGATCAGCGGAATATGCACCGAATTCGAATCAAATTCGGACACTGGATTGAGCTCGCTGGGCGAAGATGTTGTTCACATGGGGACTTTAGTGTAGTAGTGTCAGCGTTGTATTTGTTTAAAAGTTAATTATAATATAAATTAGTTAATTAGTTGTTAAATCGAACGGTACATACTCTCAGCAAACCAAACATACAAATAACTGGTTATTGTATAAACACCCACACAAAACACACATATACCTTTACACATCAACATACATACGTGTCGTAATTAATTTTTATTATCTTTTTTAAAGTTGTTCAGTTAAATGTTTTTTTTTTAGTTTTTTATTTTACAATTTAATATGAAGCACCACCCCCTACCACTTTTATCAACTAGTCAAGTTTTGTATTGGATCAGCAAACATAAATAAAAATGTGTTTTTATTTTTATTATTAAATGTCTTTACTATTGTCGAAATGCAGGCGTATTACTTGAGTTAACATTTTACAATAATTGTTTTTAACATTTTTAAAGGTAAAAGATATTTTTAAACAATTTGGCAGAACATCTAGAATTAACCGGGCAATACCATTGCAGACGAAACTGCAGGAAGAGTATCAAGACTCCCTCAAAATGGGGATGGTATCATTCTCCCTTCCGAAAATTTTTTGATAACCCAGGTACGAACAACTATCCAGGAAGACAATGCTGCAATCTGGGCCCATAGCACAAACTTTTTGAAGTCTCACTGGTTACAGACTGTATACCCAGTCTACAACTCCACTATGCCTCGGAAATTAGACACAATACTAGTGACATTAAGACACACTTGGCCGACCAAAGGACACCTAATTTTGAAAAAAAGATCCACCATCATGCCCCACTATCAAAATAGGCTTACCACAAAGCACATCCTCGAAGAATGCCCAGAAACTCCATCTTTCTTTCACCACCATATTCCCCACTTAGATGTCCTTTTAAACCCAACACAAACCTCAAATTCCCCACTCTTTCAACTCATCTCCCATTTAAATATTTTAAATCAAATTTAATCGATTTATTTTTCCAACCTTAATATGTACAAATATGAAAATTGAGAAGTAATGTATTATAAAAAAAAAGTTTTGTGTAAATCAGCGCCTCATGTACTTGGCTTAGAAGGCTCCCATTTAGCTCCGTCTAATCTTTTAGGCTGTTGCTCAGAAAAGTAAATAAATCTAGAATTAATCCATTCGCGGTGATGATAGCCAATTATGAAAAACTAAATTCGAAATTGAATTTAATTTAAAGCAAATTATGTGATGTTTTTTCTAAAGAAACTAAATAATTTATTTATTCAAATTCAATTCAAATAAATTTATTTCCATAATATAGGTACTTAAAACTAGACATTGCTGGTAAATTGGTTGATTAGGTGGTCAGTTAGCAAACTTTACATCCATAGTTACAAATGTAGCTACAAGCAGTTATTAATACTGATTGAAATAATTAGAACAGTTTATAAGGAAAAGGGAAACAAAAACCTTATTTTTATGTGTTAAAACTTAGAACTAAACTTAAACTAAGGTACAACTAAATAAGTAAATGAAAGGATTATCTGTAGAGTACAGAGAGAATCAACGGGTTGCTTGACTTTTCGCAATTGATTTTAAAATTTTCTTCTTGTTTACAAGTTACTTCAGTTACTGTTGGTAGTTGCGCAATAAAATGTAGATAATTTATTTAATTGTTTATAATATTAAATTTTCAACTGATATTGGAATTTTGGACTACGAGACTTATTTATCGTAAAAATCAGTTCAAAAGATTTAAGAAAAATTTGATGTGAACAAACTGCAGGCATTTTAATAATTTTGTTTAGAAAATTTTATTATAAAATTTCAGATTCTGGTTACATTTGACATTCAACCCTAAGTGGTGTAAGAGGGTTGCATACAATTTTAGGAGTTCTGATATGATTAGGTTTGATTAAATATCGAATTGATTTTTGCTTTTACGGGACTCAAACTTGATTTCAGGATTTTTTGATATTCAACCCCTGTAAGCGGCTTTCACGAATTTCGCCATATTCTTTCGGTCTGATAAATATCGGTTTTCTTTTAATTCCATGTTCTTTCTATAATCGCCGGAAAACAGATTTTTGGATTGTTTGGCATTCGACCCTAAGGGGGTGTTTCAATAAGTGGTTACTTTCTAGTTTGGTTTTCTTTCGAATTGGAAAATAACAAATTTCAAGTTTGTAGCATAATGCGTCCTCAAGTTGACATGTAATAGGCTGACCAGGTTTGCAGTTTTTATAAGACGGGGCTACCCGAAAAAGTGAAATATATCCCATATCAATGAAACTACAACTTAAGTTCTGCAATAGTATGGATGCAACGTTATTTTTCAAGTAAAGTTCTGAATGTGGTTGAAGTGCAAAACAAATTGCTATGGCAAGACTAACCAGATACAATCAACTTCGGAAGTTTTAGCGTTTAGCAAATACGGAAAAAATGCAATTAATTCTTCCTCTCATTAAAAATTGTATTTGCAAATTGTGTCACTAGGCAGTTCCTTATAAGTACCAAAATCAGACTTCATATATTTTTTTAAAGATATGGACTAATCCGAAGAAATTATATTCAACAATTTTTGACACGCGAGGATTAAATACTGAAAAGCCCGAAATCAGTTGGCGACTGCAAAGACTGTAGGAATAAAAGTCAATTCGAAACTTAGTAAAACCTAAGAGATATGGCAAAATTCGTGAATATATTTTCAGCTTTTACTTTATTATTTCAATAATACAGCATTGTGATCGATTTTTAAAAAAAAAATTTGCTACTCTCCAAATTTTTTTTTCATGTTTCATGACTAGTAGACACAAAGGAAGCTAACAAAATTTTCAGTCCGTCTGTCCACCGTATGTCGACCGCTGTACGCAAAATCGTTTAAAGGCTAGTAGCTGCCAAACATTTTGAGCTATTAAATTGTGAATAGACTGGGTAAGCACCTTGAAGTGACCATTTTTTGAAGGGTGGGGGTGTTTTAGGCGGAAAATTTTGGTTTCTAGATCTCAGCAACCGCATATGTAAGGAGGCTGCAACTTAGAATTTAAATAGAACTTCGATAGTGGACCCATTTGCAAAAAATTGCCAATATTAGTGAGGGGTTTTGGGAGGGGGGGGGGGGGAAATAATGCGTCCGAAACGCAAGAAAGCCGAGATCGAAACATTCTAAAATCCATATCTCCTAAACGGTTAATGCCACGAAGTTGAAACTTAAAAAACTTCTCTAGATAAACTAGGAGAATAGATCGGAAACAAATTTTTAAGAGTGGGCAGGAGCGTACGGTCGAACAATTTTAGATTACGATATCTCACGAACTAATTACACTAGACAAATAAAATTCGGTTTGTGTATAATGGTTGACAAATAAAGTCTGCTGAAAGTAAAATTTTTTAAGGAGGCGGTGGAGCATGAAAGTGGAGGGGATACGAATTTTTCTAAAAAATCAAGTCTCATATCTCAAGAACAGTGTAAGATAGAGGTTTAAAACTTTTACCAGAAGTAGGTCTAATGACCCATAGCAGAGAAATAAATTTTGTGGGTGAGGGTGTAGAGGGTGAGAGTGGGGAGGCTGAAAAGGAAAAGGTTCTGATTTTTATATCTCGAGAACCTAATAATATAAAGCTGAAATTCAGTATTTAGATAGAACTATAGTAGTAGCACGTATAATTTTTTATAGGGGTAGTGTGGTACGAGGGTGGGGGGTAATTTTCCTATCTAAAGAAAGGCTTATGCTACAAAGTTGAAACTCGGTATTTATATGTAAATCAACTAGAAAAGTAATTGAGATATCCATTAGCATTTGGAAGAGGGGCGAAAAAAATGATCAGTGATAATGGAATGCATATATTTTCACGATTTTCGTCATATCTATTAAGTCTTCCCAAATCTCTATTTCATTTTTATTGGATCGCTTCTTCATATAAATACCTAGAAAGCGTTTTCAGTATTTTTTTAAATTCTACCCCTAAGAGGGTGTAAATGGGTTGTATACTTTTTCACGAATTCTGCCATATCTCTCATGCCTGATCAGATATGAAATATCTTTTTACTTTCACGGGCTTGTGTTATAATCGCCTAAAACTTGTTTTTTCCTGTTTCAGCCCCTAAGAGGGTATAAACGGGTTGAACATGTTTTCACGAATTCTGTCATATCTTTTAGAAATGATAAGAAATTGAATTGGTTTTTACTTTCTCGTGTTGTCTTCATATTTATATATTAACTCTTTTCAGGATTTTTGGATATTCAACCCCCAAGTGGGTTTAAGAAGGTTGCATATGGTTTCACAGATTCCTACATATTGCTTAGATCTGATGATATATCGAATTCATTTTTACTTCCTTAGGTTTCCTATATAAGCGCCAAAAAGTCAATTTCAGTATTTTTAGATATTCAATCCTATGTGATGTGAGGGGGTTGTATGCTTTTCAAAGCTTTGACATATTTATTAGGATTGATGCGATATTAGATCGCTTTTGACTTCCACAAACTTTTTATATAATCGCCTACAAACCCATTTCTCAATTTTTCGATATTCAACCCCCAAGGGTTTTCATCTATTTTCACAATTTTGGCCATTTCTTAGTTCTGATGAGATATAAAATTGGCTATTTTTATATTTTTATGTTAAGAACAAAATTAACTTTCCAAGAAAATTCATAATCTCGAAAGATCTGATGATATTCTCCGACTTTGACCGCTCCCGACCTTTGACCCGAAAAATAATAAAGTTTCGCCCAGACCATTGTCCGATTTTTTTCATAGCGATTGGGTAGAAGTTCGAAACTTGTAATCGCTTTTAGGCGTTTGAATCAAAATCCCGCAGATGGAAAAAAAACTGAATATCTGTATCAGAAACAGACACAGAATTCGTCAAACAATATTCAACCACACGGAGGGTTAAATATAGAAAATGTTTTAAATTGAGTTTTAAACATTTGTATAGAGAAGCCTTAGAAGTAAAAACTAAAATCTATTTGACTGGCAGAATTTATGAGAACTCTATATTGCACCCTATTTCATCTATTTTGAATATCGAACAACTCTTTGACCCTCTTTGGTGTTTTTATAAGTAGCCGAAAAATTTAGAAGTTCATTGGATATCTTACTATGTTCAAGAAGTACTCCTCCTGTCCCGTCCTAAAAATGTCTAAACTGATAAGTGCCTATCGGGACTTTCTTCAAGCTCCCACTTTCTCCAGCTTCTAGATAAACTGGTGCGCGCTTGCATACCATGCCCCATCGAATAAACAAGCGAACAAAATAGAGCAGCGTTTTTTAGGTGCTTGTCATTATGTTATGTCATTATGTCAGATGCTTGTCATTAAGGGCCGATCGACTAATCCAGGGGGCAATTACAGTGGCTTAATTTTCATCATTTATGCCATTATTTATTTAAAAATTTATTTTAATTATTTTTTAACAATAACGTATTTTACAGTTGCCTGAAAGACCGGACCCTTAATTTGTTAGAGTAAGTTAACTTTTTGGTGTAGGAGAAAAAATTAAGAAGCGTTTGGGATAAATATTTTTAATTTTAGTTTATATCTCGAGAGTGATATAGGTATGCTGGAAATATTGTTGTGAGCTAGGGGTTCACCGGGATTTCAAGTAAAACACAATTCGTTTAAAATTAAATGAAGTGATAATTTATTAATTCGCACTTTAATTCTATTCGCACAATTATTCGCGGTGTATGGCAATGCCGTCCGCTTTTATATAGCACTTGACGCGATCACACGCTATCAATCGCTTTTCACTAACACGTTTGCGTACTAGCTGACTGGCACAGTCCACGTAATTAAAATTACTATGTCCCTCGCTGAAAGCTTTGCCTGCTTTTATACTACTTGTCTGTAGTCGAGACTGTTCTTGAATCTTCATTCAGTAATGTGTGTGGAATGTTCTACAAGCCTTGAGAGCTTTTGATTTTGATCTCCTACACTGTTCTGGTGCACACGAGAACATTCGATTTGAATATGTTCCCCTTCGTATTTGTTCCTCCCCTTATATACTCAACTAGGCTTTTGATTGGGTTAATTTGCAGCTAGGTATTCGGTTGTTGCTGTTTTTATTATGCGAAATCGATCGAGTTGCGCGGTTGCCAGGCTTACATGTAACAGTATTTTGAGAGCTCGAGACTATCACCAGGTTAATCGAAAGCTGGACATCTAAAGCGAAAAAATAAGCTGTTCAAGAAACCTAAATGAAATGCTTCTCATAAGGTTGGATGGATCCAACTCATGACCTGGAAAAGAAAAGGACATGCGGCTGTTCCCTTACTTGGCAAGCAGAGTCCAGCTCAATTTCGAAAGATCTTCTTATTTCTCATTGCGCGCCTGTAGACATCATTAAATTATTTAAAGGATAGTGGAGATACGATTTAAGTACTTAAATTTATTTCCTGAAGTTCTCATTTCTACACAAATTTAAAGCGATTCACTTAGTACAATCGCTTTAAAATTTTGCATAAAAAATTGGATCTACGTACAAGAATTTGGGTATCCTGATGACGAATTTTCTCCCACGATATAAAAATTTCCTTTTTTTCATTTCCAAGTCATGTGTGGAATTATGTGCTCGTATGCGCTCCGACGGTACATCATCCGGGTTATAGTCACATTGCCATGTTAGTCCTTCGTCGTTATCGTAGTCGTTGAAAAGCTGGGTAAGGAAAGCCAACTAGCTTTTTAATCCGAACGTTTCGCTTTTCCGACGAAACGTTTTCTTGGTTGGCTGCTCAGATACCATGAGGCTTAAGTAATTTGCTTCCTTGACTCTTTCTTAGACGGAGTGAATGCCTTAGTGCTTGAGGAAGTTGTTTTAGCCTGCAGACTTCTATGGTCGGTGTTTTACAAGGGAATGTTCTGTAGCAAGAAATTGGATAGTCGTGATGACGATGAAGGGCGTAATGGGCTTACAATATTTCATCCGACAATTAACTTCTAAAGGAGTTTCTTTCAACGGTGCGGGCATGGTACGATGCATTCTGTTAATAGGACCTTTTGCCGGTGGACGTTTATATTGAAGTTTTATGAATGCCCTAATTACATCCATTATGTAACTAACTTATTTTCGTCTTGAATTTGAGAGCTACACCGAATCTATCGGTTTCATTTATTCATGCCTTATGCCAAAACTACGTGAAAAATTTCAGGTTTTCTTAATATCGATACGCCCGAAAAAATAAGAATAAGAATAGGAAAATGTTTTCCTGTCTTCTAAATGGATTTTTCTTCCGAAGAAATTGCTCTCTCCTTTCGTTTCGTCCTGTAAATTAATCATTTTGAATAATAGGATAAGAAAGGCCGACTTTCTTTTTTGTTCCTGCTTTAGGCTAGAAATTAGGCTCAGACAATTGATTGAGGGCATCATTAATTGCAAATTCTTTTCTTTCGTTTCCTTTTCTTTTCGCATTTTATACTTCGGGTCAAGTGGCGTTAAGACGCTTGGCTACAAAATTTGTTTCAAGTTGTAGCAGTTAAGGTTAATTGTTAGCGATTCGTAATTAGTGAGGGAAAATGGGAAAATTCGAATTGTCGTTCTAAATAAATTGTCCTAAACTTGTGGTATGGACAAAAAAAAATAAAATAATTTCGATATTATTGCTGATTAGTGCACGTTTCATTAATTTGGTGGAGAAATTAGAAAATTGTTTAATGGGGCGGATGATGAAAGGAGCTGTAGAATTTTATCAGAACATTCAAAATTTGAGTTATAGAATTTCTTAGCGGTATGGTCTAGAACAGTATTTATTTGGAATCAGTTTTTTATTTAGAATAAAATTGGTTAAATGACTATGTTCTTTTATATCAATTACTGACAACAATTTATTGTTCCTTCAATAACCGTAGTTTCGAATATTCCTTCCTTCCAAATTAGAATAAAATAAAATGTAAAGAAATGATTCCTTCCGGACTAAATTTGTAAAAACAGTTGGGAAAAAAATTAAATACTCGTAAATAGAAACTTCCAAACGTACTGGTCATTATGCTGTATTTTAGTAGACTCCTTCGTCACCAATTATGCGATGATAATCAATTAAGTAAGTGTTAATTATATTATTAAAAAAAACTTAAGTTTTGATAATAATTAATTAATTACTTAATTAATTTCAATTTGTTCATCCACGGAAAGTGAAGTTAATTGTTCAAATTGGTAGTGGCGAAAATACACGGCGTTCGAACTAAATCTTTGACTCATATTTAACCTTGCTTGGATCTAAAAGTGGTGTTGATGTTATTTAGTATTTCGGCTGAGCTGCTTGTTTGTCAGATATATTAAAACAATATTTACGAATTTAATTAGAAATTTGACAAAAATAGGGACTTGGGAGCGTCTACCCCAATGTATAATCATCCCTTAATTCGATATTTGTTTTATTTATCGAAGCAACCAATTCTGATCTCTTAGGTCGTGGTTCGAGAAGCAGTGAGGCTTCTATAGGCTCTACGAAACAAATAAATAAATAAATAACCAATTCTGTCATAGTAGTATTAATTTTTAACTGAAATTTTGACCCGCAATATCTGGGATGACAGCGTAGTACGCTCACCCCTGCATTTGAGTAACGCATCGGCACTCCATCGGTATTCATTCTGAACTACGAGTATTTTCTCTTCTCAGTACTGAAAAATGCTGATCTCCAACAGAATTTGTAGTACTATCGAAATTCTGCTAATCTTAATTCATTCAGTGCTGAAGTTTCAGTATTACGAATTTAGTTAATTTTAAAATAATTGAAAAGAATATGTTCCTATGAAAAGACGTATCCGAAAATTTCATCTGTTCTGACTTCAGGTGCATTAATGTTTAACCAGTTTACAGAAACTAGGCTAACCAGTCCGAATAGTTAGATTTTCATTCATAATTTAGACGTGCTAGTTAATGTGAAATGTATAATAATAATGCAAATATTAGCTACATTTTGATAATATCCAAGTTTACATGGAAAACTGATAGAAAAAATTATCATTACGTACTGGGAAAAAATTAACTTTGGCCCTTATTCAATTAAAAATGATAAGTCTACTCTCTCCTTGATTTCGTCAGCTATTTTAAAGCAAGCCTAGCTAAGCGAAGACACCAACCAAAATGCAATTAGACTCTCCTAGGGCTGACGTCATAAACTATTATAATTAGATGTAGACAGAGAAAACTGTCCTGAAAATTGTTTTTTATAACAGTTTTTCATATATTGATTTATTTCTCTTTTCTATTTATTGGTTTTTCACTATGTACGTACAACGATGTAGACTACCTTGTATTAATAAAAAACTTGGACCTATCAGAATTTAGATCAAGGATTGCACAATTTTGAAGTCAATATTGTCCCAGGTTATCTACCGCTGTAAATGTTAGTTGAAAATAGTGCAATAAGAGATATAAATCTTTGTCTGCAGTTGTTTCAATGTAGAACTGATACAGTACTAGTTTCAAGAATTCAGAAACGTCAAGAAGGAAGAGATAAAAAAGATGCCAAGGATTCCAAAGTTTCACTAATTTTTGTCGTACAAAATTTTTTTTTATTTCTACTTAATACCATAATATCTAAAAGCATGAAATGATGTTGAACTTAAAATCCAAACAACTTTTAAGTTAAATTCAGTCCTGTTGCAGCGCTGATTTTTCAAAAAATTTGTATCACTTTTTACTGTTCTGCTTTAGTACTGAAACAAAATTATAAAAATATGAATTCCTAAATTCCAATGGTATTCAGTACTGATAATTTATATTGACCCAATTCAGTTCAACTAACATTTAATCAAATTTGCTTCTATGGTAGCTTACCATGAAAAAATTCCATTCTTAAAATTAGCGAAAAAATAAAATTTCTGTTGGAGGGTTTCGATGTCGCGTTCTTAGCGTTTAGCTCTATATATCCTGGTGTACAACAAAAAATTCCATAAAATTGGTTGTAATATTAGGTGATCTTCAGCGCCACCTCCTTTAGTATAGGGTTGCGATGGCGGGAAATTAGCCAAGTTTAAAATTCGCGGATCGTAAATTTGATTTCGAGTTCGCTATATAGAAATTATGCTCAGCAATTCCACCAGCTGTAAGGGTGTTTCGGATAGTAGGCATGATACACCCTCTGACGAGTCTATGCCCTCCGATGACGAAACAGCTCCTTCGGACCTAGTCCAACATAATCTTATAAAACTGGCGTATCCAGTGAAGGTTTTCCAACTGTCATGTCCTCTAGGACAGCGATTAATCAATAGTCGGGGATTTCGTGTTGGGGTTTCACACCAGAAACCCTACTGACGCCTAACATTTAATCGGATTTTACTTAATTATTTTTTAATAATAAAGTATTGTGATCGACCTGAAATTTCCAAAAAAATTTGCTACCCTGAAATTTTGTATTTTCACGTTTTAGGACTACTAAACCCCAAAAAAGCAAAAAAAAAAATGTAAAATAAAAAAAAATGTAATATGATATAAAAAAAAATATCCGTCTGTCCCATTTGAAAGTGTGTAGCTCTCAAACCGCTTCAGATATTACGTTGAAATTTGTGAAAGGAATAACCAGGATGCTATTTGGAACGTTATTTATCAGGTTGTCAGTGGCATAGTAACCTACACCGCATTTCAGTATTAAACACGTTTCGGACTTCTACCCATAAAATAATAAAGTTGCGCCCAGACTGCTGACAGATTTTTTTCTGTCGTTTTTCACAAACGAATTTTTATACAGTTTACAGCACTAAGGTCATTATCAGATATGTTTAGCTGTCACTAGTTTACTGAAGTCTCACTGGTTTATGTACATACTTACATTAATTTTCTAGCACTGTGCGTTCTTAAGAATAATATTTTCCGTCTAAAAACTTCCACCATCCTGTCTTTTACCCAAAAAGTTTACAATACTCTGTGGAAAATTTGAAATTTATTTAATAAATATTCTTGAGCTAACTGAATAAGTCGAAAAGGTTGAAATATTAGATGATGTGTAGAGCCACCAACTTTACGCATAAAAGTTGCTATGGCAAATTTCATAGTTTATAATTCGCAGAAAGAATTTCGGTACTATGTCACATATAGGGAAAAATCCTCATCAATACCATCAGCTGTAAGGGTGTTTCGGATAGTAGGCATGATACACCCTCTGATGAGTCCATGCCATCCAAAGACGAAACATCTCCTTCGGACCTAGTCCAACACATTTTTAAAAAACTGGCTTCTCCAGTGAAGGTTTTTCAACTTTTATCACCTTAAAAGCAGTATCCAAGATAGCGATTGATTAAAGACGGGATTTCGTGTTGGTGTTTTGCACCAGAAACTCCTCTGATGCCGAAAAATAACCAAAATATTCTGAAAATCGAAAAGGGTTAAACATTTCTGGAATACTAAAGAGTTCTTAAATTATGTTTCTGTAAATTCACATCATTCAAGAACTGTTGTATTTTCACTATTCGAAGTACAACTTCTTCTATAATTGTACTTAGCCTTTCAAAGTTGAGACAACGACATCTGTATGTCGAATTCAAAATAGTCACATGGAAAGACAACTGTATGTCAAATTCAAACTCTTTGCTCTTTAACTGTGGCGCATTCTTATAGTCAGATTGACACTTAAGCGGAGATACACTTGTTGAGTTCCTCGCGTTATTCATTTCTTGTGCTTGGTTAACCAGTATACAAATTTTATTTAGAGTATGCAAAAGTTAATATTTTTAGTAACAACAATGTATTCGTTGCACTTGAATTAAATTTTCGAACAACTCTCATTATATTAATGTGGAACAATTATTGGAATTCCCTGACGTTCAATTTCCAACGGAATAATTGATATCTTGATATAGTTGCAATATAACTTAGTTTCGCTCTCACATTCGCCTAGTCAAACCTAATGGCTCACATTAAAATAGAGTGTAAGCCCATTAAACTAAAAACAGTCGTTATACCAATGGGCCAGCATTATGATATGATGCCCGAAGAGTTACGCTAGAAATTATGTAACTGAAAAATGATGTCTATGGGCTAAAATGTAGGTAACGTGAAAATGGTCCTCATATGAGCCATTTGTAACATTTAACGGAGAATCGTTTTGAAACAACTTTTCTAGCGGACTCTTGAAATATTGAAATTAGTTCCAAGTTTGACGTCGAATGCAAACTATTCCCTGGCTCTGCACTATTTCAGGCGTATCGATGCTAAACGTGCATATCGAAACAAGACGATTTATTGCTACCTGAGACTGCACCTGAATCAAAACTGTAGAAGAGCACTTTATCTTCGTAGCGTCGAATGTTGTCGGACGTATCTGACGAGATCTTAAATTGTGTTGAACAAAAAAATAAAATATAACTACAGGTACGAGTATGTTCGATTGGGAGCAGGAAAACAACATTAGCTATGACCGACAGAACGAATATTACAGAAAAATGTACTCGAAATTACACAACGCTTTGGCTTTAGTCTGGAAGTTAAGAGCCAAGATTGAGTCGCGTAATTTAATTGCCAGGCTATCTATTGCAAAATAAGTACGAATGTCCGTTTCATATAATTTACACGACATTTTACTGGCTGCGTAATGTTTTCATATTTTGTTGCAGGTGATTTAGTGGTGTCCAGGTGGAAATTGTAGCATACGTAAAAATCAAGCAATTTGAAGAATTTAATTAGATCAGGGTCAACTAGGTATAAGGTGTATACATACGTATAATAAGATAGTAAAACAAATAAAATTAATTTAAGAAAATAGGAGCCACGTGATTGTTTTTCAGTGACGGGTAAAGTACAGATATCTTCGCAATGTTTTTCGTATTCAAAAGACTTTCATGCAAAAAAAAACTTTAAAAACTTCCATGACTTTTACATTTTTAATTAAGAGAAATCGTGCAAAATCAGTTACTCTTGTAAAGGGTTATTCAATAGGTACACAACAATTTTGTATTTTAATACAAACAAACTCTTAAACTTTTTTGCTGGCCTCTCAATGTCAAAACGTTAGTCAAGGTTGAAATCTGTATATGTATGGTATATAAAAGAGGATGTATGTACACATGTACGTATGTATGCCGACAGGCTATAGACTCCTAAACCGCTCAACCGATTTTGATCAAATTTTCAGGAAACATGTAGAATAGTAGCGGGAGAGTTCCTGCACTCAAAGAAAAAATATGATTATGGCCACCATATTTTGGGAGAACCTTACTATGATTGAGGTTATAGTTGCTACAACCATGTTACAACATGTAACACAGTTGCACTAACTGAATGTATGTTTGTAATAACTATAGGTCTATAGCAAAAATTTTACAACTTAGTTATTAGAACTATGGTGTTTGTTTTTAGGAAACATACAGTGTTTGTCTCAAACAAAATTATGGTTGTGGAAACCTTGGTGTGTGATTCACGCAACCTTCTTTTTTAATAGAACGGTTACGCCAATCATAAAAATCCTGTGACATGGTTACTTGAAACATAGTTAAGTTTTTAGAAAACATGTTATGTTTGGCTCAAACAAAATTATGGTTGTGAAAACGTAGGTATGTGATTCACGCAACCTTCTTCTTTATTAGAACGGTTACGCCAATCGTAAACATCATGTGGCATGAAGAAATACATAATGAAAGTATAAAAATTACCAGAGATATGAATTTTCAAAGCGGACTCGGACACCATTTTTGAGCAAACTTTAACATACTATAACTAACAAAAAAAACATACTGCACTCACGATCGCCTGCAAGCCAATCGTATAATACTCTAGATGAATACTGAACTCCGATTTATATTGTAGTTGGGGATAAAGTAGAATTACGTGTGTGCATGTTGTATGTTCTTTATTAAGGACTGCCATTAGATTGCTACTGAAAACTAAAAGACAATATTCAGTGTTTAATTTCATATCTTGAACTGGGTAAGTCATCGAAAAAAAATTTCCTTTTTGAAGGACTTTCACATAGGAGGTGCAGGAAGGACTCGATTTTTTACATATTTATCCTTTTCCTAAGAACCATTTAAACATAAACGTGTACAAAATTTCAAATTCGTAGCTTGAAGCGTTCAAAAGTAATCGAAAAATATTGTAGAGCACGTGTCTTACGGACATTTTGTATGGCAGCTACCAGAAGGAGTAAAAGGATTTCGCTGACTAGTAAAGTCGAACTTTCTTTTCACTCAAAACTAATTTGTACAAAATTCCGAATTCGTAGCTAAAAGATTACTTGAGTTATAGTGAGTTTCGTAAATTAAGTGAATACATTTTGACAGGATATTTGTGTGGCAGCTACACGAAGGACTAACAGGATTTTCTTCATAATCATATATTTAGCTCCAACTATTGGAAAAATAACACATACAAAATTTCAAAGACGTAGCTTAAACCCTTCTGAAGTTATCGACCAATATTCTTAAACACGTGTTTTAAGGACATTTTGTATGGCAGCTACCCGAATTAGTAGGACGATTTTGCCCGTTAACAAAATTAGCCTTACAAATTCAACCAAACATCCAGATTCAAAATTTCAAGATCCCAGGTGAAGGCGTTCTTGAGTTATCGTGTTCACGGACAGATGGACGGACGGACGGACGGACGTCAAGCGGATTTGAGGTTTTTGGCCACAAATAAACAACAAATAATATATAACTTTTTTTCGTCCGAGGCTTGGTTCTATGCGCTACAAACTTTTGGGCTGGATTAAACTTATAATACTCTATATGATTTCATCTAGAGTATAATTAGATAGAAACAAAAAAATGAATTTCAATTATTTTTTTTTCACTAGTTCTTAAAGTACAGAAATTTTTAAAGGAGATGGTAAGGTCACAACTTTGGCGATTCTTGATGGAATGACCCAAATATGAACTTACATGATTGTACTCACCATATTTTAACAAATTCTAATGTCGCACTGATCATATTCATCCTTATCACAATCACAATATGGTTACGGCAATCATAATATGTCAACTAACATGATTGTACTGACCATCTCTAATCAAATGCTATAGTTACACTGATCGTTCAAAGTTATGTCAATTATAGTATGGTTGCGACAATCATATCTAATATCTTACCTTACATGATTGCACACACCATATCTGGTATGGTTGTGGGAATTATTTTATCAAATTTCATGGATCCACTGATCATAGAATATTGTTGTCGTGATTATATTATACTTTTACATCATGTAACGAGAATGATTGGTACAATAATATAAAATTTCAGTACGGTTATATGTTTAATGCAACCATACTATGTTTTTACGAATAATATGCTATGGCTAGGAGCACCATATCCATGATCATTGGAAACATATATGTTTTACAATAGTTAGAAGAACTTTAATATAGTCAATGCAACCTTGGAATAACCATAGTTTTCCTTTCAGTGTGTGAAGTTTCGTGCCGATCGAATCAAAAACAATTTTTTTTCGACATTTTTTCCAATTTTTTGGCGATTTTAATACCCTGGTGTTCTAATTGTTTGTTTGTTTGTCCCGTATGCCTTCCTATACCATTTATCCGATTGCGATGAAACTTTGTTGATTTGTTGAACATACCGCCCGCGAACGATTCTGTATTAGTAATTTTATTCTTAATTCTATTCTACAATAGGTGGCGCGCGACACAAACAAATGAGTGTGTTTCATATAGTTTAGCGACAGTTCGTGTGTTTTTGGTGTAAGTGCGCACGTCTGACAAAATCGAATAACGAAAGCAACAGAAGCAAGGGCTGAAATGGGAGCAAAGAGAGCAACGGAGCAACGGAAGCAACGGAAGCAACGGGAACAACAGGAGCAACGGAAGCAACGAAACAACGGGAGCGACGGAGCAACGGGAAGCAAGACTGGAAGCAAGGCTGGAAGCAAGACAGTAGCAGCGTACAAATGTGAGCGTACATAGTAGAAAAATTTTACAACATTTATCGTTGGCAATTTGTTGCCAATCAAAAAAGTGTAAAATTAAAACCGAATTTAATTTTATATTTCAATGGCTAATCCAATTAAATTCGGTTGGTTAAATTACATACGTATTGTAAATATGTTTTCAATGTAAAATATAATAGCAAATTGTGGTTGTAAAATCTACAAACAAAATATTTGAAAATAATTGCAAGTAATGTAATATTTTCCATTGATTAGATTTAAACAACCACTTTTGCTATTAATTTAAAATCTGAAACTTAGTTAGTACATAGGGTGTCATATACTTCGACTTTGACCACTTACCCGACTATGACCCAAAACTGAAATTGATGTCTTACTGTTGGCATTGCCATAGGCACTCTGTCATATCCCGACCTTAACCGCTTCACCGATTTAAAACAAGAAAAATAATAAAGTTATGCCAAGACTGTTGGCAGATTTGTCATTTTTTCACTCAATCTTTTTTTTTAAATTTTTTAATTGATTTGAATAATATTTCTTTCCATTCTAACGAAACTATGGAAGTGGAAAGAAGCAGAAGTATTAGAGTGCGATTGAGTTCAATCTATGTTTTCATCAATATAATGAAAATATGAACATAGTCTTAGAAATGTTCATTAATACATCAGCATGTTGTCTCCACCATATAGAACATAAGTCAATACACAACGAAGGGATTGTAATATTTAGCTGTATAATGCACAATTTTTTTTATATTAGGATTATTTTCATTATAGTTATCAATGTAATTACGAATTGTTTCTTCAATACCAGTAAAAGACGAATTCTTTCTAAGAACTTTTCAATCAACATAATGAGGGTGTGCATCAAAATTTGGCAGTGTTATGGTAGTTTTCAGCAGCATGACTTCATATTCGATATATTCTATACAACGTTTTAAATGAAATGCGATTTATCGTTTTAATGAACGGTGTATATTTCATCAAAATATTTAATGATGTAGTTTATTGTCCCAGCGATTTTTTTATTAATCCAAAGAATTGTGTTAATGCATCAATAACAAGGCATTTATTAAAGTTATGAAATCCGTTTTTTCCATATAGGAAATTGTGAACAGGAAAGGTAGCTTTTCAAGAAAACAATTTATAAATGGATTTAAAAATGATGAAGACTAGAAATTCTACTTTCATTCGGACTTGTACTCTCGTGCGATATCTTTCTACCCTTGTCCGCTTAGTTCATCCCTTAGCATGGAACTATTTACGAAATGGTATCGTCATAATAATGCAGTTGCTCCTCGCAGTCTACAAATTGAAGTTCGAATCTAAAGTTCCAATTGCAGTTAAAAAAAAATCGTGATTTGAATTAAGAAATCTTTAGTTTCATCTTTAATTTGACGAATGATGCTATGAATATTTTTCAGCTTTCGCCCATCCGAATTCCCAATTCTTTCAATTTACATAAGAGCCGTACAAAATTATTGAACAGAATTTTTAATGCAGCCCGGAGTCATAAATTATCTAAGAAAGTACAGCAATAAGTACTCAACAGATAACAACATTATTTCCATTTATTTCGTGTTGTTATTCTCGCTCTGTCTGTAATGGAGAAAGTCAATTTTCCAAAGAGGAGTTTGAAACAAGACGTGCAAAAAAAAAACGTTAGGAAAAGTTTTTTCCCGAAGTGAGTCAATAAGGCCAAACTTAATTAAAAGTTGCAAATTAATACAACTGCTCCTTCCTGTGATGAGTCGGTCCGAATTGAAATTAAATATGTTGAAAGATCCTTATCGACTTCAGCTTATCGCTAAGGGATGGCATCTCAATCTTTCAGAAAAGTCTAGTTGCCCTTACAGTGGAATATGAACTATAGTTTCGCTGAACTAAAGGGATACTGGAAACAATAGTAGTGCATTGGAAACGGCTTAACTTAAGGACAATGTCTTGATGACTTCGATAAATCTTTGGGTCATTTGGAGTTATCGCAAAGGACAATTTTTTAAAACCGACTGCTTGGAAGTTGACTTTAAAAGACTATCTTCCCAAGGAGTATGTAATTTGATTCCTTGCCTTTTGGACTGTGAAATGAAAATTTATGGTGCGAGCCTGGAAAATGGGACATTTCTGGATTCAGAGGAAAAATGAATTGAGGTAGAACCAAGTGAAAATTCAGATCTTATTGAAAACGGTTGCAGCTTTATGGTTGATGAGTCTGAGTGGGCAACAAGAAGCCGGAGAAGGAGTTGGAGCCTAGAAGTCGGAGTCGAGAAGTTAAAGTCAAGCAGTCAAAATCGAGTCGAAGTCGGAGTCGAGGAGTTAGAGTCGGGGGGTAAGAGTCGAGGGGTCGGAGTCCAGGAGTCTACTGTTTTTGGATGAAGTCGTAGTCGGAGTCAAAGAGTTAGAGTCGAGGAGTAAGAGTCGAGGGGTCGGTGTCCAGGAGGCTGCTGTTTTTGGATGAAGTCGAAGTTGGAGTCAGTGCAGATATTTCAACTGTGACTGGAAACGTTCAAATAAAACAGAACAGTGGCTTGATGGCGAATTTGATATCGAAATTAAAGGGTCTCTAATATTTTCGTTCACTTCTCAGCGACTTTAAGGTCGGAAATTTTTTTCAACTCTTTAACCTTTTTTTTAGTTTTTATTTTAAATTTACAAAGCGAATATAATCTATTTACGCCAGAGATATTGACGTAGATTAATGGTAAGAGTCCACTAGAGGCGGGCCGCATCGCAACGGTGCGGCGAGCATTTTTTTTCTACGTACTGCGTACCGTCGCAGGCTTCGTTCAGTGGACGCACTTCCATTTCCATAACAATGTCTGGCAGGCCGATTTTTGCGATGCGGCCCGGCCCGGCCCGACCCGTCTAGTGGACGTGTACCTTAATAAAACCTTTGGTTATTGTCAGGATCAGTATGGAATAATACCAGAAGTACACGCCCTATTCTTGATGTTCTTCTCGCCACCTTGGCTAGATAAGATCCATAGATGCTAAGCCTTTCGAAATATAAATGTTTCCCTTGCCTCACAATATGTCTGCAATCACATGCTTTCGTTAAATGCCTGCCACACTATAACTAGACTATCAATAAATAACTTTAGTGAACAATGATCCTAAATATTTACCTGAATATAAGGTAATTTAGATGTACTCGTACGATCCACCTGGTTACACCTGAAAATTCCGGGCACGTTCAAAATGAATTTATTTCGTATTCCATCCGCGACTTTCATATCTTATCTTGCTCGAGGAAAAAGTCGAAAAATTCTATGAAGGGTGTTTTTTTCTTCTTTCCTGATAAGATGGAATTCATCAGGCGAATGTCTAAAGGCAAAAGCATGGCCAAGAAGTCACGGTTCGGTGTATAGAATCTTCCTGAAGTGGGATTTCAACATTCAAATTGAACAAATACTTGCAGAAAAAAAGGGACTACGTTCCGTTCTTTTACAAATTCCTATCAGGATATCGATGATAGATGGGAACAGTCTTTCTCTAAGTGTTTCTATTGATTTTAGTATTATGGTTAGGCCCTTTTCCAGTTTATATTGATATCGAGTTCGGAATGGAGCAATAAAAAGTGGTAAATATTGGTGGAATTTAAGACGGATAGTTATTTTACTGAAAGAACGTGGTGCTTCTCATTAAACTTGTACTAAAAAGTAACTGTAAGGATTGCAGTAATAATTACTGCCATATCAAATAGTGGAATTGGCAAGGTCCTTAACTGAATTATCGACACAGTCAAGAGCAATCTCAAAGCCTATCACGTTGAATCCAAAAGAATCGCCTTGTGCTAAGTTTCAAATGAGCTCTAATTCTGGCTGACACCCTATAGGCAACCCTGAACCCACAGCATTTTCAGTTTCGTCCCGAGCTTCTACCTAAACAATAATAAAGTTGGGCCCAGGCTGTTCTCGTTACATAACTAATTTTAGACCTTTGGGACTGAATATCAAGAAATCTTAAAATCCCTTTTCGGACGAAAAAGTTAAAATCGAATCAAGATCGATATAATCGATTATGAAATTCACTTAATTAACTTAATTAGGGGTTGAATTTCAAAAAATCATTATACTGATTTGCAGACGATTATATTGGAAGCCAATACAAAAATCTGCCAACAGTCTGGGCGCAACTTTATAAAATAAATATATAAAATATAACGTTCCAAATAGCCTCCTGGTTATTCCTTATATTGTCAGTCGCATAGTAACCTACACCGCATCTCAGCATTAAACACGTTTCGGACTTCTACCCATAAAATAATAAAGTTGCGCCCAGACTGTTTGCAGATTTTTTTTATATATTTACGTATTTGTTTTTTTAATAGATGATTCAATAGAAGTGAAAGTGAATTCGATCTCATTAAACCTAAAAAAAATTCGGAATTCGTCAAAACTTGAACAATGTCATACTCCCCAGGGGGTTTAATATCAAATAATACTTAAATCGATTTATTCCCCGATTATATTCGAAGCATTTGGAAGTGAAAGTGAATTATATATCTCATTAGATCTAAGAAATATTTCGGAATTCGTGAAAAAGTACATAACCGCCTTACACCCTCTTAGGGGTTAGATATCGAACAATTTGGAAAACCGTTTCTAGCCGCTTATATTAAGAAGTGAAATTGATTTGATAGCTCGAGTTATTTAAAAGATTTAACGAAATTCGTGAAAATGTGGGAAAAAAACCCTTTTCACGGACATTTTTTGTACTCCATCTTTGCACACAAATGAAAATCTATTTTTTTTTATAATAGTTTTATTTACTCTAGTAGCACATCTACATATAGGTACTACGTTTCAACTTTGTAGCATAAGCCGGATCTGAGATATGAACACCACCTTCCCACCCCCCACCCCCACCCCCTACCTAACTACCCCTATCAAAAATTGTATTTTTGTGGGATGTCTCTATAGTAGCTATATACAGTTGTCAATTATTAGCTTTCTATCCTTTGCGGCTTTCGACAAATTAAAATAAATTTTTTTTCTTTTTCACCCCTTCCCACCCTATACCCGCACATTCAAAATTTTTTTTCCGCTAGAGATCTGCTGGTTTTTATTTTTGTAAAATTTTCAAGATCATATCTGATACGGTTCTAGAGATATAAAAATTTAATTTTTTGAAAAATGGCTGTCCCTTTACTTCCGCGCTTCACCGCCCACCTCAAAAATTTTACATTCAGTAGATTTCACTTCTATATACAGAAACCAAATTTTATCTTCTTGGTGTAATTGGTTCGGAAGATATTGCAATCCAAAGTTTTTTGCCCCAACCCTCACACCCCACCAACCCCTTTAAAAATGTTAGCCCTTGTCTAATCTTGAAGTATCACTAAAGATAACCGCAAAGTTTCAACCTTCCGATCAATTGTTCAGGATATATGGATTTTAGAATGTTGGAATCTCGTCTTTCAAGCGTTTTGGACTCATTATTTTTCCCCCCACTTCCACACCCCTCAATCCCTATCGAGAATTTTTTTGGAAATGGGTCCACTATTATAGTTTTATATAAGTTCCAAGTTTCAGCCTTATTGAGATCTGAGAGCAAAATGTTTCGTCTAAAACGCTCCCGTCTCCTCCCCCTCACACCACCACCCCTTAAAAGATATCAGTCGTAGGGGTTTACCCAAATTTGAACTTAATATCTTAATGGGTTTGGGAGCTACGCGCCTTTAAACGATTTTGCGTACGGCGTACGGCGTCTACGGCGGACAGACGGACAATTTTTGCTTTTTTTGGGGTTTAGTAGTCTTAAAACGTGAAAATACAAAATTTCAGAGTTGCAAATTTTTTGGAAATTTCAGGTCGATCACAATACTTTATTATTAAAAAATAATAAAGTAAAAAAAGAATGAATTCATATCAAATTAGATCTAAGAGATATGTCGGAATGCGTGAAAGTACATATATACAACCACATTTCAACCCCTTAGGGGTTGAATATCGAACAATCTAGTATTCTAGTCGCTTATAGAAGAAATACAATTAATTAAAAATTAATAACTGATTAAGTGTATAGTTGTTCCTTGTCAATAAAATTTCTTGTTTGCGAAATCTTATACTTGAACTTTTTGCACGCCATCGCTCAATGTAACTATTAAAGCGCAGACAGATCCTTGAATGAATCACAAAGTAAAATACTGCAAATGCACTAATAATTAATTAACTCTTCCCAAAGATTCTTTCGTCCAAGACAGTACAAAAACACGCACTAAAAGTGTTTTTTTTTCTCTTTCAGATATGACCCTCCTAATTTCGTTTACGTAAATACATAAAATTGTAAGCATTATGTAGACGTCCTTTAAAAGTTTGCCCAACTACGTAGCCGGACAGTAAATACTTCGTTTTAAAACCCAGAAAATAGCAACGATAGGCTTTTGGAAAGCCGCCATATTCTTTTACCTTGGCCCTTTTTTGAACCATTAAAACTTTGAAAGTAGAAGAAAACCCCTTCTGTGGGAATTCATGTCGAAATCACTGAAGTACTTAGCAAGTTCCTCTTATCTTGGTTCAAAGTTTTCGCTAAAGAATTTCAAGAATAGTCGAATTTAACACAAGAAAATGAGTGGGTTTGGGGGATGAATTTTTGGGGTAAATAAGTCAACAAGACGTAAGCTAGTAGGCAAATTAGATAATGGTAGTCGTTGCCGCAGCCATCTTCGTCGTCATCATCCTGGGACACAGGAGGATGTGCTAACGATGGTGCTAAAGTACTCATCAATTATACACGGTTGAAGGACTCTCTTCCAAGGATTTTCTCGTGGTTTCCATTACCGATAAAGACCACATCAATATCGAGCGCTGCGAAGCGTTAAGTTAAATTTATGGCCAAACCCGCCACTGGTTCGTATATGCCAGCAACAGTAACGTGCGTATTCTTGTTTTTCAGTTTTATTGACAGATAGGACATTTATCAAGCAAGGACTTTATAGTTGCGTATGTGTTTTGGGGAGATGCTAGCAACACCGGGATGTCTAGGTCTAGTGGGCATCCCACATAAACCGATCGCTTCAATGATTTTATCGGGATTACTTACTTTTTTTGGGGGAAAAGCTATGAAGCATTCTTGGTTTTATGGCGTACGAAAAAAGCGGCCCGAATTGCTTAGCTTTGTCGATTTTTCAGTAACAGGTCAATTACTTTTATGCTTAAATCGGAATTAAGTTATCATAGTGAGATACTCCTGAATAATGCTACTTGCTGCTTAGATTAACTCTTGATATTTATTGTGCCTAATTGAGTTTGAAGTGGCCGGCTATTCGATTTTATTTTTTGCTGTACTGAAGAATTGGTAGCTAATTTTGATTGACTGGCATCTGTGATGTCGAGGACGACATTTAAGTATTTTATATTAATGTGGGTAATACGTGAAAATGGTCCGGAATGCGTTTTACGCTGAGATGTGTCGTTATCACTATGCGGCTGACAACCAAAAAAATAACAAATTGTATCGTGGCTATTCGTTAGGTTGTCAGTCGCATATATACCAACACCGTTTTTTTTAAGCATAAAATTAGTTCCGAACCTATACTCAAAAGATAATAAAGTCCCGCGGCTACACCCACCTTTGCATGGTGCTATGCCACCGAAACTGCAAAACCAGCCTTGCTTCCTGTTGCTCCCGCTGCTCCTGTTGCTCCCGTTGCTCCTGTTAGTCCTGTTGATCCCATTGCTCCCGTTGCTCTCGTTTCTCTGTTGCTCCCGCTACTCCCGTTGCTCCGTTGCTTCCGTTGTTCCCATTGCTGCTGTTGCTCCCATTGCTCCCGTTGCTTCGTCGCTCACATTCTTTGGTTGCTTCCGTTGCACCCTTGCTCCCATTGGTTTCGTTGCTCCCGCTGTTCAATTATGCCAAGCGCGCGCGCTTATACACCGGAAGCACATAAACTGCCGCTAAACTATATGAAATACACTAATTTGTTGAAATGACTCGCGCGCCACCTATTGTAAAATGATTTTACTAATGCAAAATTCTTCGCCAGTGTCCCCTCAAAAAATCACCAAAGTTTTATCGCATTTGGATGAATGGTATTGGAACGCATGCGTGACAAATAAACAAACAAATATGCACTTTATAGAGAAAAATAATCCATTTTCTGTGCTCCTAATCATAAAATTATACACGAACCGTCATACAACAGTCAGCTGTCGAAAACTTGCCAATCTTTGAGGGTTTTTTTTTAATTTCCATCAGTTGGAAATTTTCAAATTTAGCATTTCTCAATAGGAACGCACAACTCCTACACCGAAAACGCACGAACTTTCGCTAAACTTTCGGAGGCATACCCTCCACAAATCACGAAATTTTCATCGCAATCGGATGAATGGTATTGGAATGCATATGGGACAATCAAACAAACAAACATACATAAAGAAAAATGATTCATTTTCTGAACTCCTGATTATAAAATTACACACGAAGCGTCACACAACAGTCTGTTGTTCAAAATTTGTTGGAAATTTCCAACTTTACCATTTTGTAATAGGAACGCATAACAAATAAACCGAAAAAGCACGAACTATATGAAACACTCTTAATTGTTGAAACGATACTCGTACCACCAATTGTAAAATGATTTTACTAATGCAGAAACCTTCGCGGGCGTGCCCTCAGCAAATCACCAAAGTTTCATCACAATCGGATGAATGGCTTAGGAGCGCATACGGAGCCAACAAACAAACAAACAAACATTCATTTTGATATATAGAGATTTATTTCATTTTTCAATTTCAATAAAACATTGGTAATAAAATATCGACATAGCCCGTTAGAAGTTGAATATTAAAAACTTCCGAAATGGATTTTTAGGTGATTTAAGTAAGAGACAAGCAGATATCTCAATCTGGAAATTTTAAAAGTCCGCAGAAGTATTCCATAGAAGTAAAATATTCCATTAAACCTAAAATATTTGTCGAAATTCAACCAAACTTGCGAAGCCACCCTCTTAAGGGTTGAATATCGAAAAATCCGGAAACTTGTATATGTCGGAATTCGAGAAAAAGTATACAACCACTTTACACCACCTTAGGAGTTAAATATCAAACAATTTGGAAAACCGTTTCTAGGCCCTTACACTCATACATATGAGGAGCCCGTGGAAGTAATATTAAATTGATCATTCGACAGACCTAAAAAATACGACGATATTCTTAAAAATGTAGAAAATACCAGTTTTACGGACAATTTCTTTGTACTACCCCGTGCGTCAATGGAAATTAAATTTTTTTTGTTCGCTTAAATTACTTCTGTAGTACTATTACATGTTCGTACCAAGTTCCAGCTTTCTAGTATAAGCCGTTCCTTAGATACACTAGTTTTTCAAAGCACATTTCTTTGAAAAATCAGGTCGATCACAATACACTATTATTAAAACATACTGCAGTCACGATCGGCTGCAAGCCAATCGTATAATACTCTAGATGAATACTGAACTCCGATTTATATTGTATTTGGGGATAAATTAGAATTACGTGTGTGCATGTTGTATGTCCTTTATTAAGGACTGCCATTATATTGCTACTCAAAACTAAAAGACAATATTCAGTGTTCAATTTCATCGAAAAAAAATTTCCTTTTTGAAGGAATTTTACATGGGAGGTTCAGGAAGGACTCACTGGATTTCTTACATATTTATCCTTTTCCTTGGAGCCATTTAAAAATGAACGTGTACAAAATTTCAAATTCGTAGCTTGAAGCGTTCAAAAGTTATCGAAAAATTTTGTTGAACATGTGTCTTAAGGACATTTTGTATGGCAGGTACCAGAATGAGTAAAAGGATTTCGCTGATTAGTAAACTCAAACTTAGTTTTTACTCAAAACTAATTTGTACAAAATTTCCAATTCATAGCTTAAAGATTACTTGAGTTATAGTAAGTTCCGTAAATTAAGTGAAGACGTTTAGACAGGATATTTGTATGGCAGCTACACGAAGGACTAATAGGATTTTCTTCATATTCATACATTTACATCCAACTATTGGAAAAATAATACATACAAAATTTCAAAGACGTAGCTTAAACCCTTCTGAAGTTATCGGCCAATATTCTTGAACACGTGTTTTAAGGACATTTTGTATGGCAGCTACCAGAAGGAGTAAAAGGATTTCGCTGAACAGTAAACTTGAACTTCCTTTTCACTTAAAACTAACTTGTACAAAATTTCGAATTCGTAGCTAAAAGATTACTTGAGTTATAGTGAGTTTCGTAAATTAAGTGAATACATTTTGACAGGATATTTGTATGGCAGCTACACGAAGGACTAATAGGATTTTCTTCATAATCATACTTTTGGTTGCAACTATTGAAAAAGTAACACGTACAAAATTTCAAAGTCGTAACTTTAGGCGTTCCGAAGTTATTAGTCACTATTCTTGAACACGTGTTTTAAGGACATTTTGTATGGCAGCTACCCGAAGGAGTAGGACGATTTTGCCCGTTAACGAACTTAGCCTTACAAATTCAACCAAACACCCAGATTCAAAATTTCAAGATCCTAGGTGAAGGCGTTCTTGAGTTATCGTGTTCACGGACAGACGGACGGACGGACGGACGGATGGACGGACGGACGGACGGACGGACGGACGGACGGACGGACGGACGGACGGACGGACGGACGGACGGACGAACGGACGGACGGACGTCAGGCGGATTTGAGGTTTTTGGCCACAAATAAACAAAAAATAATATATAACTTTTTTTCGTCCGAGGCTTGGTTCTATGCGTTACAAACTTTTGGGCTGGATTAAACTTATAATACTCTATATGATTTCATCTAGAGTATAAAAATAATGAGGTAAATGTAGGATACGCCTAAACTTAGTGGTGTTACAGAGCTGCAACCCTATTGCTCCTTCTACCCTAACTATTTGAATATCCCACACTATTAACGGAAATTAGTACCAGTTATCAATTGCATAAATTCATATTTCCATTCCCAAGGAATGCAGTTTTAAAAAATTAATCATCTAGGTAACAGACATGCATTTCGGTAAGCATCAATAATTTTGCTTCGAAGTTACTACACTTCAGAAAACTAGAATCAATTAACTGAAAAATAGATGGAAACATAAAACCCATGGATTAAGTAATTATCTCGATCTAATTATTTTAGTTAAGTAATTTTATACGACTTGTTATACGGCCACTTATACCTTGTACTGAATCCACTTAAAAATTCCGTAGTCGAACTCCCACCGTTAATTAGTTGGATATTATCGTTATATTTTCGACTTCCAATCAAAATATTATATTCATGTTTTGATTACTTCATTCACCCGGTGTAATAAATTTTCACACCTAGCGTTCAAAGTGTTTCCAAAAAGTGTTTGCTTCGCACTTCGATTAAAAGCGAGTTTCTGTGTATTTTCCGTGACTAACTACTTGCATTAAAATTAAATTACTCTTGTGATAAAAACACGACGTAATTCCATCATCTTTGTTCGAAATCAGTGTAGCAAGTCATCAATATATAAACATTTAATAATTTATATATGAGTACCTAGGTGGCGGTTATATTCATGCCCATAATTTTATTGCCAACTTTTTAATACCACTTAATTACACTTCGAGTAGCTGCGAGCGATCGGCGCTATCGTTCGCGACTTCGTATTAAATATTTAAATTATGGAACACGGATCGCGACAACCTGTCGCAATCTGGTTCAAGTGAGACGCACTTCACAACATAAATTATGATTTAACAGCTATCAAGTTAAGCAGGGCGTTTTGTTTCAATTAGATCAATCGGTAGATTGAATGCTGACTAGTTTATTTTTGCTTACTTTCACTTTATGCGATACTTCGTCCTCGTTGGACACAATCCAAATGTAGGTACTACAGGTAAGTGGATTTCCGAAGGTGCTAAATTAATCTTTCAATACTGAGATTGACTTAAATCATGTTGCAATTACAGCTGTCCTTTTGTCAACAAAAATCTTTTGTTTAACTGTTTAAAGCAGTTCAGTATGGCGATAGCAAGGTTAAATGCGGTATAAAATTTTACTTTATTACTTTTTAATAATAAAGTTTTGTGATCGGCCTAAAATTTGAATAAAAAATGCTACCCTAAAATTAAATTAAATTAATTAAAATTTATTTTTTACGTTTTAGAAAGAACGGACGCCATATGCAAAAGGGTTTGGAGGTGCATAGCTCACAAGCCCGTTGAGATATTAAGTTGAAATTTTGTTGATGGGTAGATTGGGTCAACCCCTACGAGTGGTACCTTCTGTAGTGCTGGGGGTGTGAGGAAGGGAGAAGTAGGCGAACGTTTTAGACGAAAAGTTGTTACCTCTAACCCAGGAGACGCTTATGCTAGAAAGCTGAAACTTGAACGTTATGTAGGAACTATGATAGTGAACTCATTTTACTTTATTATTAAAAAATTATGAAGTAAAAAATGATCGAGATGGATGAATGTCTGTGGGAGTGGAGGGGGAAGGGGAGGGCGAAACAAAGCTTCCGAATCGCTTTAAAGTCGGGTTCGAAGCATTCTAAAATCCACATCTTCTGAACGGTTGATGTCAGAAGGTTGAAACTTTGTGGTTGTCTTAAGGGGAGCAAACCTTTCCAATTTAAAAAAAAAATTTTTTTCTACATATTTCGAAATTATAAAGGAAAACGAACGTTGCTCAAGAATCAGTTTAGCTTGAAAGTATGTCGTGTGCGGTTGAATTTTAGAAACTAAAATGCCAAACTATCCTAAAGGAAGGCGAAGTAATATAGCTCGAAAATGTTCTAAAAAATCTGCCAATGGTCTGGGCGAAACTTTATTATTTTTCGGGTCAAAGTTCGGGAGCGGTCAAAGTGGGAGTATATCATCAGTTCTTTCGAAATTATGAAGTTTCTTGGATAGTTAGTTTTGTTCTTAAAAAAAAATATTTAAAATAGAGATTTTTAGCCAATTAAACATTGTAAACGCCTGTGTATCGTAAACTATTCGAATTTCGGTATATTATGTACACTAAAAGCCCATAGAAGTAAAAACGAATTTGTTGCCCTATCAGAATTAAGAGATATGATGAATTGTAAAAACGTATATAAAGCTATTACTTCCAAGTGGGATTTGAATTTCGAAAAAATTGTGAAACAGGTTTTTAGACGATTTCATAGGAAGCAACTTGATATCTCATGAGACACGAGGGATTTTGAAAAATTTGTGAAAACGTAAGCAAACCCTTCACACCCCCTTGGTTCTTGAAATTTAAAAAATAGTGAAATTGGGTCATTGCATCAAATGCCGTAATAACCAATTTTATATCTCATCAGAACTAAGGGATGGCAAAAATTGTGAAAACATATGCAAACCTTTAGGAGTTGAATATCCAATAATTGAGAAATGGGTTTGTACGCGATTATATAGAAAATCTGTGGAAGTGAAAGGCAATCTAATATCTCATCAAACCTAAGAAATATGTCGAAGCTTTCAAAAGCATACAACCCTCTTGCACCCCTAAGGATTGAATATCTAAAAATACAGAAATTGACTTTTTTGCGCTTATATAGGAATAAGTAAAAATGAATTCGATGTATCACCAGATATGCAACCTCCTTACACCCACATGGGGGTTGAATATCCAAAAATCCTGAAGAAGTTAATAGATATATATAAAGACAACATGGGAGAGTAAAAACCAATTCAATTTCTTATCACTTCTAAAAGATATGATGGAATTCGTGAAAACTTGTTCAACCCTTTTATACCCTCTTAGGGGCTGAAAAAAGACTATACTTAAAAACAGGTTTTAGGCGATTATTAGGCAAGCCCTTGAAAGTGAAAAGATATTCGACATCTGATCAGACCTGAGGGATATGACAGAATTCGGGAAAAAGTATACAACCCCCTTTCACCCCCTTAGGGATCGAATTTCGAAAAATCCTGAAAATGCAATCTAGGTATTTAAATGAAGAATTTGTGGAATAAAAATAAATTTAATATTTGGAATGACCTAATATATATGACGAAAACCGTGAAAATATGTGCCTTCCATTTTCACTAATAATTTTTTTTGCCCCCCTTTCGAACGCCAATAGATATTTGAAATTTTTACTTACATAGTTGATTACATATAAGTACCAAGTTTCAACTTTGTAGCATAAGCCGTTCTATAGATAGAAACACCCCCCACCCCCGTACCATACTATCTTTATAAAAAATTATATTTTTCCAACATGCTACTACTACAGCTCTATCTAAATACCAAGTTTCAGCATTATATCATTATAGGTTCTCGAGATATAAAAATCGGAACTTTTTCCTGTTAACCCTCCCCCACCCTTACCCTCTACACCCTCACCTATTAGGACTACTACAGGTAAAAATTTCAAATATCTATCTGACACCGTTCTTGAGATATGTGAAGTGATTTTTTTGAAAAATTCGTATCCCCTCCACTTTCATGCTCCACCACCCCCTAAAAAAATTTTACTTTCATCAAAGTTCATTTGTCAACCTTTATGCAGAAACCGAATTCTATTTGTCTAGTGCAATTCCTTCGTGAGATATCGTGATCTGAAGTTTTTTACCCCCTACTCCCGTACAAATTTTTTTTTTTTTAAAAATCGATCACAATATTGTATTATTGAAATAATAAAGTAAAAGGATATTATCAAGGGAATCAATTCACAGATAAATGCGAGGAGAGTACAAGTGACAGTGTGAGTGAGTTAGAAGTTGAAGGTTTATTATATGCGCCTGGAATCGCTGATTGATCGGTAAGTCACTAAAATTATATATAAATAGTTTTATCGTACTAAAACTTTAAACGCGATTATCTCGAAACTGTATTTTCAAAAACTGCTCGTGCTGTAGCTCAAAAAGTTCTTGATCGATTTGGCTGATTTTTTGGGGGCTTTCTGTCTATAACATTATCGGAAGGATGTCCTTAAAGTTTTGAGGATACCGCGTAAGTTAATGACTTTTTTGAAGTGAAAATAGTCGATAATTTAACATTTCATTAAAAAACCTACTAAAATTTTCAATTTTACTCTTTTTTGTAATTTTATAGGTTTATCCTTCCCCTAGACCTGTCCGCAGTCGAAAAATATTTTTGTTTTCTGTTTCCGATCAATAGAAAAAATAGGACAAATGCAGCACTTTTCGATGTCATGCAAAAGACGCCTAGAGGAATACCCTATAATATCGCGATTTTATTATGTAAAAAAAAATGTTTTTTCAGTACTTGAAAATTGTAATAAGACAATGCGATTATTTTATTACCTTAAAAAAAATCATAAAAAATTATTTATTTTCGGGCGCCTAAAAAGTTTGCTCCTTTTAAGGCATACCGGGAGCCTAGGGAACAACTACAATTTTGAAGTGGGGACGTGGATTGTGGGGTGGAAAACTTTTCAGTGCAATATCTTCCGAATCAATTGTACCAAACATATAAAATTATTTTTGTGTGTATACGATTACAAGTGGAGCCTACCCAATGTAAAATTTTTGAGGAGGGTGGTGGAGCACGGAAGTGGAGGATAGGAATTTTTCAAATTAAGAAAAAAAAATATTTTTAAATCACAAAAACCGTAGAAGATAGGATCTTAAAAATTTTACAGGAGTTAGGCCAAGTAGACCTATAGCTGAAAAAAAACACTTTGGGGGGGGGAGGATATGATGGTGTGAGGGGGTCAAAAGGGAAAAATCCTAATTCATATCTATCGAAAACCGCAAAAGATTGATAAATTTAAATTGATTACCTTTTATAGCCACTATACAAGTATTTTAGAAAAATGGGGTTGGGGTGGTTTCTTGATTGTCAGAAGCAGTTTATGCTTGAAAGTTGAAACTTGCTACGAATATGTAGATGTACCACCAGTGTGGTCGTACGAGCATAGAAACCATACCAAGTCCAGGTCGTCCAAATGAGGTCAACACGCCAGAAATGATCGATAAAATCCATAATATCGTGATAGAAGATCGTCGAGTAAAACTGCGTGAGATAGCTAACGTAGTAAGCATCTCATCTGAACGTGTTTGGAATATTTTGAAAAACTATTTGGACATGAGAAAGCTATCCGCAAGATGGGTGCTGCGTTTGCTCACAATCGACCAAAAACGCAATCGTGTGACAACTTTACAGCGCAGTTTGCAACTGTTTCAACGTAATCCGAATGAATTTCTTCGTCGATTCGTAACTTTTGATGAAACATGGATCCACCACTACACTCCAGAAACCAAAGAACAGTTAAAACAATGAATGGAAGCCGGTTCAAGCGCACCGAAGAAGGCAAAAACCGTTGCATCAGCTGGAAAGGTTATGGCGACAGTTTTCTGGGATTCCAATGGAATAATATTCACCGACTACTAGGAGAAAGGCAAAGCAATAACGGGAGCTTATTACTGTGAGTTATTGGTCCGATTGGATGCTGAAATCAAGGAAAAACAGCCTCATTTGGCGAAGAAAAAAGTGTTGTTTAATCACGACAACGCTCCGGCTCACACGTCCGCTGTTGCAACGGCAAAACCGTTTGAATTACGGTACGAATTACTCTCTCACCCACCGTATTCTCCAGCTTTGGCACCCTGCGAGTTTTTATTATTTCCAGACTTGAAAAAATGGTTTGCTGGAAAGAGATTTACCACGAATACTGACGTCATAAGTGAAATCAATGCCTATTTTGAAGGGTTGTACAAATCGTATTATTTGGAAGGGATCAAAATATTGGAAAAACGCTGGACTAAGTGTATCGAGCTAAAAAGAGACTACGTTGAAAAATAAAATAATTTTTTTTCCCGAAAAAATGATGTTTTCTCGATTTTTGCACGTCATTATCAAACCGCCCTTAGTAAATGAAATCGGCATGAATTGCCAGTAGTGTGATTATTGAATGCAATTGGATAAAGTGTTGCTATTTTATAAATTTAATCGAATTTTGTTTTTACTAGAAATCCCAGTTGTCCCCAAGCATGCAACAATATCAAAAATAATGCGTAAAATTTCAATAAAAAAAAAATTCTTGCTCGATACATTTCACATACGATTCGTACATTTCACATCAAAGTGCAATGAAACGGAAATTTAAAAGATTGTAGCGTCAGGGACAAAAGAAAACTATTTCTCGTGACATAACAGAAAGGAAATTGTGAATCTTGTACTTTGGCAGAAATCCCTGCTGTACAATAACTTTTTGCTTCAATCCCAAGCGGTGTAGTTTTCCATAACAATGTTGGCAAGGAGAAAGTACGTACGGTGTTTGCACAGTGAAAATTATGCAACCTTTCTGTGTTGCTATTTTCAGTTTCAAAATTAATTTTCTTTCTGTTCCGGGAGCCATCAGAATTTCTCCGTTAAGTTCGAAAGGGATAACGTCGTCCTGTAAAATAGAAGCGAGATTAAGTGAATGGGGTTTGGCAGTTCTGTGCAGTCTTTGGCACTTAATTATAATAGTTCTTAGGTTATTACCTGTGTTTTTTTTTCAAATTAATCGGTGCGAAAAAAAAACGTTGAAAAAGTAAATTTGTAATGAAGTTTTATGTAGTTTTGAAATTTATTCATCGTTTCTTTAGAAATGAGACCGGCTCTAGGAAATGTTTGTTAGTTTGTTTATTTGTTTGTCCCATATGTGTTCCTATACCATTCATCCGATTGCGATGAAACTATAGCAATTTGTTGAGAGTAAACGAATTTGATATCTCATCAAATCCAAGAAATATGTCGAAAATTTTGAAAAAAAAGTATGCAACTTCCTTTGAACACCCTTCGCGGTTGAATATCTAAAATTCCTAAAATCAGTTTTTAGTCAATCACATGACAAGCCCAATGAAGAAAAAACTAATTCGATATTTCATCTGATCGATGAGGTACCTATGTCGAGTAAGTGAAAATGTGTAAAAATGTTTTAGAAAAAAGGATTTTTAGGAGTCCGAGGGCGGAATTCGTGAAAATATATAGAACCTCTTTACGTCCTGTTAGGGGTTGAATTTGAAAAAAATTTCCCAATCCTCTAGTTACGAGTTTTCTGTGTTAATCTCTATTATCAGAAAAATTATATCGTTAGTAGAATACTTATTATAAAAATTAATTTCCATTCGATCTCCTTTTTGCAAGAATATGTCTTCTCAAATCAGATCTCCATAGTACCTCTTAAAAAATCATTTAAAAAAGCATGGGGATAAAGTAGAATCAGGAGTGCATTGTCCTTTTTTAATGAGGTTGCAACTCGAAACTAAAAGACAATATCATCAGTGTTCAATTTCATATCTATAACTAGGTAAGTAAAATTTTCCATTTTGAAGGATTTTCACATGGGAGGTGCAATAAGGGCTCACTCGATTTCTAGCATACTTGTCCTTTTGTCTGTAACCATTTAAAAATTAATTTGTACAAAATTTCAAATTTCTAGTTTGAAGCATTCAAAGCTATCGGAAAACAATCTTGAACACATGTCTTAAGTACTTTTTGTATAGAAGCTACCCAAAGGAGTAGGATGATTTCGCTGAGTAGTGAACTTTCACTAAAAATAAATTTGTACAAGATTCCGAATTTGTGGCTGAACGATTTCTTGAGACGTAGTGAGTTCCGAAATTTGAGTGAACAGATTTCTACAGGATTTTCGTGTGGCAGCTACTCAAAGGGCTCGTAGGAACTTTCATATTCATTCATTTAACTGCAACTTTTGAAAAACCAACGTATACAAAATTTTATAGTTGTAGCTTAAGGTGTTCCGAAGTTATTGGTCAATATTCTTAAACACTTACCTTAAAGACTTTTGTATGGCAGCTACCCGAAGGAGTAGGACTATTTTGCCCATTAACGAACTTCGCCTTACAAATTCGTTCAAAAAAACTTTTTATTTTCTTACTAAACTGAATTTTCTTACTAAACTGAAAAAATCTTACAAACCACTTTCAGAATATTTCCGGAACTAACTATGTATAGTGAAATATTCATTAAAATACATTTTATTTTAACTTCCAGGAAGCACAATGTAGCACAGGATGTTTCGCTATAGACTTCCTAAATGTGGAATTTGACACAATTTCCTACATTCAATTAAAAAAAGCCCTAATCGCGTTTTTGGCGTAAAATGACAATATATTAACAACGAGGACGATAATGCTAAGATTTTACACCACAAACAATCTCCTTACACCACTTTTCAAAAGACTAAAAAATGAAAAATAAAACTAAGCAGATATATGTAGAAGAATCGACGTGTTCGATGGAAATTCTCAAACCGAATGCGGATTTAAAACAATAAATTAGTAACATTCCTGGAAAAATGAAAACTCAAAAATGTTCATCGTAATCAAATTTTCATCGATTTGGAGCAAAAAAAGAGAAGTTGCAGTTTTCTCCATAATTTTGTTAAAAATCTCCTTTTTTTGCTCCATTGATAGTAATATTAGATACCTCCCTATTTGCTCCCTCATTGAGTTCTCCTCAAACTACTGGGTAACTATCACATCACTACGTTTCCATTTGCGAGTTAATTTTCATGGAATTACGAGTAGAGTTGAAATTCGTATGAAAACTATAACTGAACTCAGCTCAGCATGTAAAAAAATTTACGCATCGCGTATTAGTTATTTTTAGTTGTGATTTTTTAATTACATAATTTCGGGAGGGGGAGGGGGGGTTGAACCCTCAAAACCCCCCCTGCGTTCGCGCCTGTCTAAGGCATTTGTGAAGTATTTGTAAACTAAAAACAAATTTCATTCAACACTAGCCGCGTACCGCGGCTACGCTCGTTTCGCTTACGTTGTTCCATCGCTCCTGTTACTCCCGTTGCTCCCGTTTCTCCCGTTGATCCATTGCTCCTGTTTCTCCCGTTGATCCATTGCTCCTATTTCTCCGTTGCTCCCATTTCTCCCGTTGATCCGTTGCTCCTGTTTCTCACGATGCTCTTGTTACTCCCGTTGCTACCATTTCTCCCGTTACTCCCATTTCTTGCTCCCGTTACTCCATCCTCCATCCCCCATCTCCAATCCACCATCCTCTATCCTACATCCTCAATCCACCATCCACCATTTTCCATCCACCATCCACCATCTACCATCCCCATCCACCATCCTCCATCCACCGTCCTCCATCTTTTATCCGCCATCCCCCATCCTCTATCCGCTATCCACCATCCTCCATCCTCTATCCACCATCCTCTATCCACCATCCACCATCCTCCATCTATCATCCCCCATTCTCTATCCTCCTTCCTCTATCCACCATTCTCCGCCCACCATCCACCATCCTCCATCTTCTAACCTCCATCCTCTATCCACCATTCTTCACCCACCATCTCCCATCCACCATCCACCATCCTCTATCCACCATCCTCCATCTACCATCCCCCAAACTCCATCATCCATCCTCCATTCTCTATCCACCATCCTCCATCTTCCATCCTCCATATTCCATCTTCCATCCAATATCCTCTTATACCATTTAGTAATAGGAATAGGCATAACTAATACACCAAAAACGAACTGCCGCTAAATCATATGAAAAACACTCAAATGTTGAAATAACTCGCGAACCACCAACTGTTAAATAATTTTGTTAACGCAGAAACCATCGAGGGTGTACCCTCAACAAATCACCAAAGTTTCATCGCAATTGGATGAGTGGTTTAGGAGCCTATACAGGACAAACAGACAAACAGACAGACAAACATTCATTTTTATATATAGAGATATAGAGATTGAAGTTGTAAAGACAGTTCTAGTCTAATCACTTGAATTCAATTCTAATCATCAACTAAGTTATGTAATGTAATACTTAACAGTTCAATAAATATATGTGTGTATGAAAAAAATTTCAATACAATTTCTGTCATTTATCTGAAAAATCTGGAGAAGTAAAATCAATTCAATATTTCAGAATATCTAAGAGATATAACGAAATTCGTGATAATATTTCCACACCCTTTTCACGCACCTTTTTTTGGCCCACCTGCGTACGTCAATAGATACATTTTTTTTAACCTTTATTTTCAAATTTCAACTCTGTAGCATAAACCGCTCTACAGATAGCAAAAACGAATATGTCCACTAATTTTCGACGAAATATGAAAGAATATCTTGTTGGGGTGAAAACGTGATAAAACCCAAATAAATTGAAAATAGAATCAATAATTTTTGAATAATAAAGGAATAGAGCTTGAAAATAGCAACAAAATTGTCGAGAGACAATCATTTGTGACAAACTTACATTCGTTTGGAAATATTTAACATTTTGATGTTTCTTTCCTAGTTGCTTCATATATTTCAAATAATTCAAATTCTCCACCTCGATATAATAACATAGCCTGCTCCTCATTCTTTTCTCATCTGTGGTTTTGAAACATTTTATTGGCATGCTCCTATATTTTTTCTTGAACCCAGTTCGGTTTGTTTTTCAACAACATCTATTTACGAAAATGAAATTCCTCATCCTTTCACCCAGAATCACTTCTCTGCAGCCGGGGTTCGGGGATAGACTAATAACATATCTCCAGAAAAAAATTAAGGTAAGTAGCATCGATCGAAAACTCATATCGGACCAAGGAATGATCGAAGTGTACTTTAGAGAAATATCGTCAAACAGTCCAATGCCCAATTTGGTCTAACGCGTCATAGAATAGCCATTTTACGTAATTCAAAGTTTTCAAATCTTTTGATCTTTCCATTAAACAATAGGAACTCGGAAGTCTGAAATTTTTTCCTAATTTATTACTGTGAATTATTGTTGCTAAAGTTTCGAATTCAAACACTGAATTAGGTCCAAAGTTCATATCGATAATTTCCAAAGCGAAATTAACAAATCGTATCAACAAAACAACAACCGCACCACAGCAACACTAGCAGCCTTTTGTACATTAGTTAGTTGAACGTGTGTTAACAGTGATAAATTGGGGACGATTAGAGCATAAGCTGCACTGCATTGTATTCATAATAGCCCCTCGGGAATGAATTAATGAAATTGTCTGCCGATGTCCTGTTGTTTTACTATTGAGCCTAGTTGCGGTCAAACTTAGGAACAGCTCTTTTGAAAATTGACCCCAATTTTAGTGCCGTGCCCTCACCGTTTATTTCCTTGTTAATGCGGAATGCATTATTATAGGTAGTACGTGCCAATTTTGGCAGGTCATTCTTCACCTAGTCATGGCACCCGAAGCTAGCTCGCGTGAGTAAATAGATATCACGCTAGAGAACTACTGTTGACTGAATGTCAAAATTATGGCACCTACTAGGTTGTATCTTCTATAAAATAATAGTTATCTATCTAAAATTTCGTCGACTTTAATGATCATCCTCTGACCAGATAGTCGCAACATCCAAGTGAAACTAAGAAAATCCTTTGGCTACTTAAATACATCAAATTAATCCTTTACGAAAATCCCTTTCATTTATCCTCGAACTTATCACCACCGCCACCCCTTGCTTCACTCAACTCGAACCAGCTATTCAAACACGAAGTCAAGAGCATCCTTCAGTTCATGTAGTATTCAATTGAGTGGCAGCAATAACGATTCAGACAGACACAAGATCTGATCTCGTTAGGAATTCTAAGGACGTCAAAGTCCTTACAATGGGCCAGTAAGAAGACATCAAGAGAAACGCCCATCCTACACGTAACCTTATACTTAACTGTGGCAGCTTCGTCACCCCCAATCAAAGCAGTCATAACTGCTATCTGCTACTTTTTTCGACCTCATACCTTTTCACTTTCGTAGATACAGAAATCTCGCTTTTCCTGCTGAACTCTACGGCCTGAAGGATCTGAATTGGTAAAATAAATAAGGATCAGGCCCAACTCGGAATTTAAATCGTGTCTTGTGTTTGTGATGGGTACAGAATATTTCCGAGATATAAAAGAAAACTTCAGTAAGAAAAAATATAAAACAGGAAAAAGAACAAAGACGGAAATCCGGAATCCACTTTGCTTTGACTGGAGTAAGCCTTCACTGTTCTTCCTCCTACCGTCGAGCATCAGAACAAATTTTCTATTCGCATTAAAGCTTGGGTCATTTCCAGCATCAGGAAGTGATATGAAAGCCAGCGAGTGAGTAATGGCCAACTCGTTGTAAAGTGCTTGGAATCATAATTTATGACGGGATACGTTTATATTTTATTATTTATATGAATAGTAAAACGGACCGCTATTAGACCATTCCCTAAAATAATGTTAAACTTTCTACCCGGGCACTTCATCTGCAGTCCTTTTTCGTTCGAATGTATTATTTCCGTAGTTCACCTAGATTTAGGATACTGAACTGTTTACTGTAATGACCTCATTATAAATTGAATTGCTTTTGTTTCCCACCAGGAATGATGCATGTCTGTATTATCTTTAATCTAGGACTCTGGGAGTAATCGTTGAATAGTTGTTTTATAGTTGATGTCATTATTTACGGAATGTATTCAGGGCCATTAAAGTAATTTGTCTTGCTTTCTGTGACATGATGTCTAGTATCTGATATAATGACCATAATTACTTGATTAAATGATTGTTACGATTCACACATTATAGCAACTATAAAGCTAATTCAAAAAAATAGTTCACAAGTGAATCTGGAGGAAATAGAATGAACGTATAGATTGTTCAAAATAAAAGTGAAGAAACGTGACTTTGTTCCTCTTTCATACCAACTTTAGATTGTGAATGATATGCCATTTCTGGAAAACTCATATGAACCAAAAACGTGGCATCATGATTATGATGAATCAAAAGAAGACATCCGAGTAATGTGCATAATCAAGTCGTTGTGACAATGAATGGATTTCGTAGTGTCACCAAAGAAATTCATAATATTGATGAACAGAATAAAATATGATAATAACGTTATTCATTATAATAATGTATAAATTCATTGTTTTGATGAATCGTAACGCATAGAACCGAGCCTTGGACGAAAAAAGTTATTTATTATATTGTTGTTCATTTGTGGGCAAAAAAAAACATTTCCGTTTGCTGTCTGTACGTCCGTCCGTCCTGCCGTACGCATGATAACTCAACAACGCGTTGAACTAGGATCCTGAACTTTAGAATCTGTATGTTTGCTCGTATTTGTAAGCCTAAGTTTGTTAATGGGCAAAATTATCCTGTTCCTTCGAGTAGCTGCCGTACAAAAAGTCTCGAAGACTCGCGTTCAAAAATATTGGTCGAGAACTTCAGAACGGTTTAAGCTACGGCTATGAAATTTTGTATACGATGGGTTTCCAATAGCTGCAGTTAAAGGTATATATATAAAATTTTAATAACTCCTTCGAGTAGCTGCCATAAATGTCCTCATCTTACAGAACCCACTATAACTCGACAAATTGTTTAGCCACGAAGTTAAAATTTTGTACAAATTAGTTTTAAGGGAAAATTAAGTGGTCAGCATAATTCTCTGGTTACTGGCCATTAGGCGACCACGCGGCCAGACTGGATATTCCCTTTAATGTCAATTGCCACAGTTGCGGGGATGTAAATAAGAGGGAAACTGTTGTCCATCTTTTTTGCGAGTGTCCGGTCCTACCTAGAGCCAGACTTCGTGCAATAGGCAAACCTATCTTTGACAACATTGATGAGATCTCGAAAAATAAGATTGGAGAACTGATTATGTTTTTGAATAGCTCCGGATGGATATGATAATCCATTCCCAGGTAAAACTCTGTATCTACTTCATCAGCCCTCAATGACCAGGTTAAGCGAGTTTCGGTATCAAAACGGCGCTAATGTGTTAATTGGGCCCTGTTTCGAATGACAGGCCACCGCGTAAACCAACCAACCAACGTTAGAATGGTTTAAGCTATGACTTTGAAATTTTGTGCGTGTTGTATGATTATGAAGAAAAGCCCATTAGTCCTTCCAGTAGCTGTCATACAAGAATCCTGTAAAAAGTCTTCACTTAATTTATGGAACTCACTATAACTCAAGTAATCGTTCAGCTACAAATTCGGAATTTTGTAGAAATTAGTTTTGAATGAAAAAAAAAATTGAGTTTATTAGTCAGCAAAATCATTCTACTCCTTCCGGTGGCTTCCATACTTCCCCCCTTAAGGGGGAAGGAACATTTGAGTAGAAAAATTTTTTTTTTAAATTTCTTAAAGTTCGTAGTCTTAAGAATATTCTGTGTAAATTTTATATTGAAATTCTAATAATTGTGAAAGTTATAAGCAATTAACCGGAAAGGGCCCTTCGTGATTTCTCTATATTGAGCGTCATTTAAACGCGATTATCTCGAAACATACTATTCAAGGACTGTCCCCAAAATCTTAGGAAAACGGCTTGACCGATTGCTTCCAGAATTTCACACAATGTTTTTGGATAGGTTTTCTACTTCGCTACGTAGAATTTTTTTTTATCAAGCCAGACAGGTGAAAATAGAGTTCAATCGGCCGCCATTTCGTGAAAATATTTTTTTTCAAAAAACCCTTTACATTTTCAGAATCTTTTTCGAAATTTTGTTTTGGATCAACCGACTGCATGTAATCTTGGGAACCGCAGACCGTGCGATCGATGGACATTCTTTACGCCGACCATGGCATCAGCGCCCCCAGTTGATACATATTTATAAAAAAAATTATAAATTATTAGCGTACCTCAACATATATACTTTCGAAAAAAATCAACCTGGAGAAAATCGAGCAAATAGTTTTTGAGATAATAATTTCTAAAATTCAATTATTTTTTCTGCTTACTACTTGGATGTTCCCCTTAAGACACGTATTCAACAATATTCTCCATAACTTTTAAACGCTTCAGGCTAGAAATTTGTACATAGTAATTTTTCAATGGTTTCAAGTAAAAGGATAAATGTGGAAGAAATCGAGTGCGTCCTTCCTTCACCTTCCATGTAAAAGTCCTTGAAAAAATAAAATGTTATTAGGTGTACAAGTAAGTTCCCTGCGTTTTCTTTTAGATGGCGCTAACACGAAATGGCGGATCAGAAACGTTATATGGCAATATTAGAGATCTGGCAACAACTCGCCATTATTACATTTGTCAAGTTTTATCGGCGTCATTTACTTTTTTGTCCGTGAAAATGTCGAAGTTTGAGCCAAATAAGCGAAGTTTGAGCCCAATAAGCGAAGAATTGCTTTTTTGTTACAATTCGAAAATACTTTATTATTAAAAAATAATAAAGTAAAATCTGCGGCTGAGGCGCGTCCAATGATTACAGAAACTTATGGTGAGTCTTCTATAAGTGAATCAACATGTCGCGAATGGCATATCATAATGGTTTCATCGCTACAAGATGCGTGATTTCGGCGTAGAAGACAAGGAGCGTTACGGCTGGCCAAAAAATTTCGAAGACGCAGAATGGAGACATTACAGGACGAAGGAAGATGCATGCCAATTGCAACAAAGTCTTGCGGATTCATTGGACGTGACTCAACGAGCTATTGGACTTGGTCTGAAAGCCTTGGGAATGATGCAAAAACAAGGAAATCGGGTACCGTATGATTTGAAGTCAAGAGACCTCGAAAGGCGTTTTTTCACGTGCGGACAGCTGCTCCAACGGCACAACAAGAATGTTTTTGCATCATATCGTGACTGGGGATGAAAAGTGGATACACGACGACAACCCGAAGCGCCAAAAATCGTGAGTATACCCTAGCTATGCATCAACATCGATGACAAGGCCGAATATCAATGGTTCCAAGCTCATGCAATGTACATATTTGGTGGGACCAGTTCGGCGTGGTGTATTATGAGCGGCTGCAACCGAGTGAAACCATCACAGGACATCTTTATCGAAGACAACTAATGCGTTTGAGCCGAGCATTGAAAGAAAAACGACTGCAATATGAGCAGAGACACGACAAAGTGATTTTGTTACATGACAACGCTCGGCCACATGTTGCTCAAGTTGTGAAAACCTACCTGGAAACACTGAAATGCGACGTCCTACCCCACCCGCTGTATTCACCAGACATCGCCCCTTCTGACTACCACCTATTCCGATCGATGACGTATGGCCTGCCTGAACAGCACTTCTGTCCTTACGAAGATGCCAAAAATTGATTCGATTCGTGGATTGCTTCAAAGGAAGTGGAGTTTTTTCAACGTAGAATTCATATGCTGCCAGAAAGATGGGCAAGGGTTGTGGCTAGCGATGGACAATATTTTTAAAAATAATGATGTAACCAATATCCCACAATAAAGGCTCAAATTTTGAAAGAAACGCCGGGAACTTACTTGTACACCTAATACATTCGGTGATTTACCAAGTTTCAGTTATGATATTGAACGCTGAAAGTATTGTCTTTCACTTTCGAGTAGCAACCAAACGAGAGACAAACCACATGCGCACTCCTTATTGTACTTCATCCCCAACTACAATATAAATCAGTCTTCAGTATTTCATCCATAGTATGATACGATTAGCTAGTAGCCTATCCTAACTGCAGTATGTTTTTGCATTACATAATAACAATTTTGGAATAGGTTGCCCGGCAGTAGAACTCTTCTCAAAAGTAATTATACATTAACGTTATGAATACAGCACATTGGTCCGTTCGTAATATTGAAAAAAGTCGTTATTATATCCAGTTCCACGTTCATAATATTAATGTACAAATTCATCATATCGATGTCAATATGTGCATTAATGTTATGAACGCAGTATTGATTGTAGTGACGGAATGAATCGTAAAAATCAATTTATACTTTAGTATGATGAACAACGTAAGTAACGGAATTTGTTCATTGCCACAATGAATTTTTCCATAATTTTTATTATTGTGTGAGTGCTTAAAGCAGAGCGAAAATTGATGAAAAGTTTTGCTTAATATTAAGGATTCCTTCCGTCAAAAACAATGTTTTTTTCATTATGATAGTTGGATGTAACTTTTTGGTTTACAATATTGCAAAGGTGCATCGAAGATGATACCATAAGTGATTTCAGAAAAATGAACTACTGATTGGTGGGTTGATGGCGCCAACTCAGTAAAAGAATTGTGGGACAGGTTTGAGTATTGGTCTCCGTATTGGTTCATTTGCTTTCTTCGCGACAGACCGAACAATTGTTAAGAATATAAAATATTTCAAGATTTAGGTCCTGAAAGGATAAATCAGGGGTTTTGTTTTTAATCCTTGTAGTTTGTGGCTATTTCATTCCTGCACATAATGCGCTCTACGATATCAGACATATTACTCAATGTATTATATGTAACACATATTTCACATTTCTTATTCCTTCAGTTCTGAACTTTCGACATTCATCCCTAAATGAAACTTAGATTTCGACATCTGACAATGAAACTTTTTACATTAATTTTCTGCGAACGGCTGGGTTTCAGCCTATTTGTGCGCCTTATATCAATCATACGAGGTCGTCTCCCAGTTCTTCAGCTTTTCTTCAAAAAGCCATTAGTCTTTAACTTCATAAACACGGAGCAATAAAGAACTTTTAGCGAAACGAACGTCGAGCAAGAGCGGAATATTATTTTGCCATCACGATGAAACCCATATCCTTAGGAATAACCTGATGACATGTAAATGGGTTTCCGTTTTTTTTTCCACCCCCTCGAACTAGGAGAAAAGCGTCGCGAGAAGGCAACGATCAATCTATCAGTAAGGATTATGTCGTCAGGACTTTTATTAAATTCCGTCTTACGTTGATGTTGTTGGCATCGTATTGATGCGGAGCTTAGAAGAGGATCCTTGATAGCATAAGCCATCATTCAGACAGTATAGGTATAGGCTAGGTTACCCCCGTGTCGAATCCGTATCTGATAGAGTAAATTATTGCTGCAAATGTGAACATCAAGAAAGCGAAAAATGATTGTGTTAGGAGAATTTCCGTGTCCTTTTTCTTGAGCGGTGTCATACAGGAGCTCAAGTAAGTGGTATAATGCTTTATGGTGACGATAATATCATCGAGAATATGAGGTTTCATCTACGTTTATCTTTTGTTCATATTCAAAAGTGAGTTTTATTCGGTATAATCTTATGGATATTATGTTTTATTGCATGTAAGCAGAATGCTTAATTCCTTTCTTATTTCTTCACATTTGAATAATTCCACTTCATTAAATAAGAAAACCAAAATCATCGTGATCGCACTAAATGGTGGTATTACTCCACTAGATTCAACGTTGCATAAGTGCTTAGAGGCTGAAAATAAAATTTTAAAATTATTTAAATTTTGAACATAAATTCAATTCAAGATAATTATTTTTTACAATACCAAACATAATTATGTATAAAATTTTTTTCTGATATTTGGCACAAAAAAATCAGTCCGTCTGTCCACTGTACGCCATTGGAGGCTCGTAGTTCCCAAAACCTTTCAAATATAAAGTTAAACCCTTTCAAATATAAAGTTTGGTGCGTAGATTAGATAGACTTCCTTTAAGAGGTCATATTTGAGTGAGTGAGGATTTGAGAAAGGGTTTGGAGTAAAGTGAGCATTTTAGACAAACAAATTTCGGTTTCAATATCTCGGCAACAGCTTATGCTAGAAAGTTTAAACTTGGAATTTATATGGAGTTATTTGTAAGAATTATAAGATTTCAGCTTTTTCCAGAGTATTAGAAAGCTGAAATCGAGCTATTCTTATCCTATATCCTAAAAGGTTCATGTAATAAAGTTTAAGCTTAGTAATTCTTGCGGGCCTAGTGGAAATACAATGTTTAGGCCGGATGGAGTGTGCAAAAACTTTAGAATACGAAATATCGCAAAGCATTTAAGTAGAAAATTTGGTTTATGTGTGTATATAGTATAGATGGGAGGATAGGGGGTGGGTATAACATGAATTTTGTAAGGCAGAATTTTCTAGACTTTTACAGATTTTTTAAATTTACGTGACGCATCACAAGAAATATTTAAGATATAATCTTGGAAGAGGATGCCTAGCGGAAAAAAATAGAGTTGAAGACGTACAATTTTCTACTTTCTATTGTAATGGCTCTTTAAAACCCAAAATTTTGAATTTACAAAAAAAACATACTGCAGTCACGATCGGCTGCAAGCCAATCGTATAATACTCTAGATGAATACTGAACTCCGATTTATATTGTAGTTGGGGATAAAGTAGAATTACGTGTGCGCATGTTGTATGTCCTTTATTAAGGACTGCTATTAGATTGCTACTCAAAGCTAAAAGAGAATATTCAGTGTTTAGCTTCATACCTTGAACTGGGTAAGACATCGAAAAAAATTTCCTTTTTGAAGGACTTTCACATGGGAGGTGCAGGAAGGATTCACTCGATTTCTTACATATTTATCCTTTTCCTTGGAACCATTTAAAAATGAACGTGTACAAAATTTCAAATTCGTAGCTTGAAGCGTTCAAAAGTTATCGGAAAATATTGTTGAACACGTGTTTTAAGGATATTTTGTATGGCAGCTACCAGAAGGAGTAAAAGGATTTTGCTGATTAGTAAACTCGAACTTCCTTTTCACTCAAAACTAACTTGCACAAAATTCCGAATTCGTAGCTAAAAGATTACTTGAGTTATAGTGAGTTTCGTGAATTAAGTGAATTCATTTTGACAGGATATTTGTATGGCAGCTACACGAAGGACTAACAGGATTTTCTTCATAATCATATATTTAGCTCCACCTATTGCAAAAATAACACATACAAAATTTCAAAGTCGTAGCTTAAACCCTTCTGAAGTTATCGACCAATATTCTAGAACCCGTGTTTTAAGGATATTTTGTATGGCAGCTACCAGAAGGAGTAAAAGGATTTCGCTGATTAGTAAACTCAAACTTCCTTTTCACTCAAAACTAACTTGTACAAAATTCCGAATTCGTAGCTAAAAGATTACTTGAGTTATAGTGAGTTTCGTGAATTAAGTGAATACATTTTGACAGGATATTTGTATGGCAGCTACACGAAGGACTAACAGGATTTTCTTCATAATCATATATTTAGCTCCAACTATTGGAAAAATAACACATACAAAATTTCAAAGTCGTAGCTTAAACCCTTCTGAAGTTATCGACCAATATTCTTGAACACGTGTTTTAAGGACATTTTGTATGGCAGCTACCCGAAGGAGTAGGACGATTTTGCCCGTTAACGAACTTAGCCTTACAAATTGCACCAAACATCCAGATTCAAAATTTCAAGATCCTAGGTGAAGGCGTTCTTGAGTTATCGTGCTAACGGACAGACGGACGGACGGACGGACGGACGGACGGACGGACGGACGGACGGACGGACGGACGGACGGACGGACGGACGGACGGACGGACGGACGGACGGACGGACGTCAGGCGGATTTGAGGTTTTTGGCCACAAATAAACAAAAAATAATATATAACTTTTTTTCGTCCGAGGCTTGGTTCTATGCGTTACAAACTTTTGGGCTGGATTAAACTTATAATACTCTATATGATTTCATCTAGAGTATAAATATTCATCCCGTCTGTACAACTGTACCCAAAATCGTTTGATGGCTCGTAACTCCCAAATCCTTAAAAAATTTATATTACGATATCTCACTAACAAATCCACAAATGAAGTTTGCCGAAAATAAAATTTTTTGGGGTGGTGGATCATATAAATGGGGAGGGGGTAAAATTTTTCTTTAAAACCACGTCGTATATCCCGGGTACTGTTGAAGATACATTACTAGAATTTATACGCAAAATAGGGCTAATAGACCACTAGCGACAAACATTTTTAAGAGCATGGGTGTAGGGGATGAGGGTGATGGAGGGTGGAAAAGATCACATGAACCTGTGACGGATAGCAAAAACTTGTTATTCAGATGGAGCTATATAGTGTTACAGCATGTTGTAAAAATATAATTTTTAAAAGGGGTTGTGATGGTGCGGGGTTGAAAGGCTTGTGCTAGGAGATTGACACTTGGTTAGCAAATGTAGATTTGCCAGAAAGGAAAAGTAATTTACATAGGAAAAAATCAAATATTCATTGGCGTACAGAAGGGTGTAAGAAAATGATCAGTGAAAATATGGTGCACATATTTTCACGAATTTCGTCATATCTCTTTGGTCTTCAGAAATATTGCACTCATTTTTCTTCTACTAGTTCCTCGGATAAATGTCTAGAAAGCTTTTTCAGGATTTTTTTTTTAAATTCGATCCCTAAGGAGATGTAAAGGGATAGAACATATTTTCATGAATTTAGCCATATGACTCAGGTCTAATTAGGTATTGAATAACTTTTCACATCCACAGGCTAACCTCTAAGAGGGTTGAAAAGGCTTGTATGCGTTTTCACAAATTCCGTCATATCTTTGGGTGAAAACTAACAAGATTGTGACCAGCCTATTGAACGTTTCTTATGGATATCTAAGAAATACAATTTTTTCGAATATTTTATGGCGGCAAAGCTTATCATGAATATGGTATGGTTTTTAAAGTCCTATTGAGATATTTATTCTCTATTAATTACCACTGTCTACTCGATGAAATTATTTTTTCAGTAAATTTATTTTGGATTCTGAATCCTTCAACCGGAGCAGCTTTCTATACTTCACTTTTACGATATCGGGAACATTTTCTATCTCAAAAGCGACTCACGCTGAAAAATTTAATTTTTGTATATATTTTTAGCAGTGACGCCCCATTGGTCAGCATTTCTGCTCCCCCATAAGATGAGCTACTGAACTTCCTTTGAAACTACTCTTTGGATTGTTCGTTTGATGATTTTATAACCGAAATAATCATATTATTGATTATTACACAATTACTTACACCTTCAATTTATCTTAAATTAAATTCATTGTGGAATGTAGACGTTTGCAGTATCTCTGGGCAGGGTTCGATGCTTCACGTGTTCACTCTAAACTTCTTCAATATCCTGCTTATCCTGGGGCTTTATTCACAATGAAATGAAATTTTTAAGTAAACGAATCTCAAGTGAATGTAAAATATGATTTTCTACGAATCGATGCGTGTTCTATTTTACAACATACGAGTATATAGCAAACCATGAGAGCAAATGTCTATGTTTGTTCAATGTCTTGTTGATTTTGAGAGGTCAAACAAAAATGGAGAAAACTTTCAATCGATGTTTGTGGTTGTCCTGGGACCCAAATTCATTTTAGAAATTCTACAGTCGAATGCTATTAGTTGGGAAAAAAAAGGGGATACCGTTTTCTCCATTTAAAAGGGAAGCAAATAGAGAGCTTTTTATTCTATTTGATTTTCGGGCAATGTGTGATTTCAGACTGAAAAATATTTGTTTTAATTTAATTGAAAAATTTAATTGTAGAGGTAGTTGAGCGTATAGTGTTTTTTTTTAAGGATAATTTTTCAGTGTTTTATGATACGTTATACCACATGCATTGTTATTAAAACAATTATTTTTATGCACATTTTGAATAATATTGTCAACGTCGTGAATTTAACCGCTGGCTTTTCTTTTATAGTCAACGTTCATCCGGGTATAGATTTTCAGCCTATTACCGAACCAACTATGTGACTTGTGTATAATGAATGAATTGAAATAAGCATAGATTGCAAATGTACTATAGTTATTATTTAATATACAAGAATAAAGCTTAGCAACCTGAAGTTGTTCATGTACGACAATTAGATCGTAGATACAAGAAAACTTTCACCTTGACTTTCATAAATTGTTATGGTGGAGGAAGAATGGAAATGTGTAAAAAAACCGACTGCAAAATTTATTTCAAATCTCTAAAACCCTACAACTGTGTCTTCAAATGTTTGTTTAAAAGTTTTTGATTAAGATTATTCGGGAACTGCTTATAAATCGTACATTTCACAGAACTTTCTGAATAGAAAATTTTGCATTTGACCAAAAGATTCGTCAAAGTTGAAACAATATATTGTAAGAGAGTATAAATATGAAAAAAAACTTTTTCCACAGACAATTTTTTTGCCACCGCCTCCATACACAATTGAAAATCAGAATTTTTTTTTTGCTTTAATTACTGCCATATTACATATACATATACGTACTAAGTTTCAACTTTCTAACATAACCCGTTTCTAAGCTTCAAAAAACCACCTCTTACCTCTATCAAAGATTTTACATTATTTCTAGAATGCCTCTATATAATCCTCACTTATCAGCTTTCCATCTTTTACGATTTTTGAGAAATAAAAATTATAATTTTTTCCATACATCCACATCCCATAATTTTTACTTTATTATTTTTTAATAATAAAGTATTTTCTCTGCTAGAGGTCTACTGGGCCTAACTCCTGTAAAATTTTTGAGACCTTTTACGGTTGTTCAGATGCAAAATGTAAATGTAGAACTTTTTAAGCTAAAAAGTTGAAACTTGACTTGCTTTTAAAGGCAACATTCAAGATACCAGTAGTTTGGGAGAGAAAGTGTTCAAGAATAAATGTAAAGAATGGAAAACAAATTCTAGAACTACTATAAAATAACGATATATATCTTTCAATTTCCCAAATAAAAAAATAGCTTATATCTTTAATGACGCTCAAATTTTCTGTACGAAACGATTTTTTTTCCTTAATTTTAAAATTCAAGTCAAAGTTTTGGATTTGAATCTTTTAAGCTTATAACACTGAACAGTTTACATCTGGATTTTTAAATTCATAATTACAAAGTAATTGACGCAAAATTGAAAATTCTCAAGTTGTTATCCCAACAGAATTCCCTCTCTGATTTATTTTTTGTAATTTTAATTGTGAATTACACAGTTGCATCCTTCCGGCATATTTTCCCATTGCAAATTTCAAACAAATTAAAACCACACACACTTTAAGCTGAATAATCACTGAAGGCACGATATCTACTGCACTAGCAAATAAGAAATTAATAGGGGAAACAATTTTCTACGATAGGCTTTTATTGCTGCAATTGCTTTTTAATAACATTTCTTAAACCTCACGGGCTTTGTTGCACCACTTACTGTAGTGTTCATAGTTCTTGTTCTATAAATATGAAGCCCCTATATACGAAACAGAGTCGCTGTATCCTTCATATACCGCTGCATGGAGCAGCAAAGTTTGAAAGAGGAAAGTTTTCAGTTCAACAATTTCCTCAGAAGTTTGCTTGAGTTGATTCATAGTTGATATATCGAAGGAAACCCTTAAGAGTGGTTCAGAACTTGTTGAAAATGTAGAAAAAAATTGAACTTCATAGAAATACAAAGCAGTGCCCCCTTTACTGGGAATATTGGAGAAAATTTATTTTTAAAATGATTGTTTATCGCGGAATAACTGAAGATCGCGTTGACAGAAAGTTTTTATACCATACACACGTTAGAACTAGAAGAATTTGTAAGGCCAAATTTGGAAATAACTGAACTTGTTATAATGCTTCTGTTTGCACAATAACTTAAAAATGCTTCATGTCTGAAATAAATAAAAAAAATTGCAAAGAATTGCGAGCCTTTCCATTGCTTCTATACTAAAGTTCTTGTAAAAATAATTTTTTAAACCACAATACACGAAATCTTAAGAAATTTTGCAGCTAGGAGGTCAAAATTTTATTCAATTTGATCTCTATTTTTTGGGTTAGTCCGCACAAAAGGTTCTTTGAGCATGCGGTTTCAATTATTGCACGATTACGAGACGAGCTCGAAAAGCAGAGAATTTAAAATTTAGTATTTTACAATTCTGCACACTTTACAAGTTTAGTATGGATGCGAAAACAGCAAGAGTCAAAATTTAATAATAAAGTAAATTGCAGTATCCATTCCTTCGAAGTTGTCATTACTCGAGAAAGGATTAAGTTATAGATATAACATTTTGTACGATTTAGTTTTGGTCAAAAAGTAGGTCTTACATATGACGAAGTAGTCGTCTTTGCAAAATGGCCATATAAATTAAAAAAAATCTGCCAACAGTCTGGGCGCAACTTAATTATTTTCGGGCAGAAGTCCGGAACGCGTTTAATTCTGAGACGCAGTGTACGTTACTATGTGACTGAAAACCTAAAAAAGGTTTGGGAAGTGGTTAGAATGAAGTCGCGCTAGAATGCTTATGCCGCTGCCACATATAACATATGAAATACGTAATTGGTTCATACTCCGGGAAGAGATCTAAGTAAGGTCGCCAGATTGGGCTATTTACCGCGAATTGGGCTATTTCAATATTCAATTCGGGGGTACAAATTTCAAAAAGCTACTTATAGGTTTTGTGGCTATTCGGCCAACGCAAATTGTGTTAGTTTGCTAGTTTACAACAAAGCCGATTTACGAGGAAAAAATAGAAATATAAAAATTAGAAAACTGAATTTTAGTCGTCTCTTGGGTTAAATCTGCTAGTGTTATCGGCTCAAATACAACGTTGGCAAACTATGTCATATCACAAATCCTGTTGCCACTAAATGTTCGATTCTCAATAATGAAAAATAATACTTCACAAGGTATCTATCTGGTGTTTGCAAACTAAAATTCATTTAGAATCGGTTCATTATTTGTTGACTTTCTACAAATGAGCCACTTTCTTTCAAGTTAAGGACACCGAAATATAACATACAAGAGATAAGAGATGTACCAATATTGATGACTGTCATAGAGTTCCATTTTATCATAATTTATTAAACATGTGTTGCAAAAATTAAATTTATTGTTACATGTGTACTCTGGCAATGCGAACAACTCACTTATTATTTGTATTAAAGTTTCCAGAGAAAAACAATAACCTTGTAATATCGTAGATAGGTCCATGTACTTCTTGCATATTCTAGACGTTTCTCGCATGTAATAGTTACTTCATGCGCATTCCACACAAACAACCGAATATGCTGGAAATCTCTCGACTCACCACATGCAGTATATAAGCGCTGCAGAGATATTTTTTTTCTGCTGTCAGAATGAAACGACGATCAGTTCTACGCGAAAGTGTATTTTTAAAGTGATTTTCATCGATAAAAGCGATCAAGTAGTAAATGATATCGAATTATGTTTTACTTGAAAACCAGGCGAAATTACTTTTCAATTATAATTTTACCTTCAATTTGGACCTAATATGTTTGGCAAATAAGATTTGTAAAATGGTGATAAATACGAATTTAGGTATTCACACAATATTTATTATACATTATAGTGTTTCCTACGAATTCTGGAGCACAGTTCGTCCTCGAAATCGCATTTGTGTTCAACATGTTTAAGTAGGTCTGTAAAATTGCAAAGTTGAGCGCGGTATTTGGGCTACAAGTCTTCATGCGGGTTTTGGGCTATTTCATAAGCTTACTCGGCGGGTTCTGCATCCAACTATCTGGCAACCCTGGATCTAAGTCATAGTATAATATCAGTTAATATGCGATTAGGATTTTAGTGATTAGGTTTTTGGGCCATTACATGAAATCGGAAATGCATTTGTAGACGATTTTATAAAAAGTCTGTGAAAGTGAAAACCAATCTGATATCTCATAAATCCTAAGAAATATGTCGAAAGCCTTACGTCCTATTGGAGTTGAATATCTAAAAATACTGAAATCAACTTTTGACGATTATGGTAAGTAAAAATGAATTTGATATCTCATTAGAACTAAGAAATATGTTGGAATCTGTGAAAACATATGCAACCCCCTTGCACCCACTTTGGGGTTAAATATCCAAAAATCCTGAAAGGAGTTAATAGATAAATATGAAGACAGAACGAGAAAGTAAAAACCAATTCAATGTCTTATCACTTCTAAAGTATATGACGGACTTCGTGAAAGCTTGTTCAACCCTTTTTACCCTCTTAGGGGCTGAAAAAGGAAAAAACTTAAAAGCGAGTTTTAGGCGATTATTACGCAAGCACGTGAAAGTGAAAAGATATTCGATATTTGATCAGACCTGGAGTATATGGAAGAATTCGTGAAAAAGTATACAACCCCTTTACACCCCCTTAGGGGTCAAAATACAAAAAATCCTGAAAACCGTTTCTAGGTATTTATATGAAGAAGCCGTAGAATAAAAATTAATTAATTATTTGGAAAGACCTAATAGATATGACGAAAATTGTGAATATGCATTCTATTTTCACTGATAAATTTTTTTGTCCCTCTTTTCGAACGCCAATGAATATTTGAAATTTTTTTTATCTAAATTACTTTTCTAGTTGATTTACATATACATACCGAGTTTCAACTTTGTAGCATAAGCCGTTCTATAGATAGGAAAAACATCCCCCACCTTCGTACCATACTACCCCTATAAAAAGCTATAGCTATAGCTCTATCTAAATACCACGTTTCAGCTTTATATCATTATAGGCTTTCGAGATATAAAAATCGGAACTTTTTCCTTTTCACCCTCCCCCACCCTCACCCTCTACACCCACACTCCCAAAATTGGAGTCTATTAGGCCTACTTCTGGTAAAAATGTTAAGCATCTACCTTACACTGTTCTTGAGATATGAGACGTGATTTTTTAGAAAAATTCGTATCCCCTCCACTATCATTTGTCAACCTTTATACACAAACCGAATTTTATTTTTCTAGTGCAATTGGTTCATGAGATATCGTATTTAAAAGTTGTTTACCCCCCACCCTCGTACGCCACTACCCCACTCAAAAATTTCTTTCCGATCTATTCTAATAGTATACCTACAGATACTCACTAAGTTTGAATTTTGTGACGTTAACCGTTTAGGAGATATGGATTTTAGAATGTGTCGATGTCGACTTTTTTGCCCCACCCCCAAACCCCTTTACCCATATTGACAATTTTTATGCAAATCGGTCCACTATCAAAGCTCTATTAAAATTCCAAGTTTCAGCCTCCTAGCATAAGCGGTTGCTGAGATCTAGAAACCAAAATTTTCCGTCTAAAACGCACCCCCCGCCTCCTCCCCCTTCACACCGCACCTCTCAGAATTTGATCACTTCAAGGGGCCTACCCAGTCTATTCATAAAAAAAAATTCAATTTAATATCTCAAACCATTTGGGAGCTACAAGCCTTCAAACGATTTTGCGTACGGCGGACGCCGTATGGCGTACGGCGGACAGACGGACTGAACATTTTTTTTTTCAGTTCAGGAAATTTTTTTTTTTAAAAATCGATCACAATACTGTATTATAAGAAAATAATAAAGTAATACTCAACCGAATTTTTTTTTTGCTTACAGTATTCGAGCACAACTACACGTAATCCCTGCTCAAGCAGAACATTAAATAGGCTTCTACATCTTACAACTAAAATAAATCATGGCAAGTGTGACAGTTGAAAAACTTTAACTAGACGCCATTGGAGGCACTGCTGCGAATAGTATTTGAGGCAGAGTAGTGTATAGCACTGTGCGTTCATTTTATGTAGTATTTTAGCACTTCGAAGTGCATGACGAGTTTGTTATACTACACTCAGAGAAAAATCACTATAAAATCAACAGAAACGTAAATGATTTAACTATTTTTCACTATGAAATGGCGCCATAGAGGTTTTTTGTTGAAATAACTACCGAAATAGTAAAAATATTTGAACTGTGCTGTCAACATTCTTCTTTATGGAACTACTAAGGTGTACTTGTAACTTTAAATACTTTCCATGTAGTTTTAACACTTGTTTCATTTTGGAATTAAATGGGGATATGTACGGTCATAGCGATTAGACAGAAAAGTGATGATGGTGTATTAATGAATTAAAAATTGTGGTATTTCAATTTAAAACCAAAACCTACGAAGTAACATATCATCATGTAAAATTTAAAAATACCATTGTTAATTGACTACATCAGAATCCATGCCTTAAAATGGGTATTTGTTAAATTTTCAAAGTAATATGTTCCAAATGACATTGCAACATGTAAAGTCACTACTATCACTGTCTTACCTTGATAAATAAAATGCTTTGAATTGTAAAATAAAATAATAATTTTGAAAACGTTACTTCATTTATTTATAAATAAAAAAAAAAATTTCATAGGTATATAAATTAAAAAAAATTACTTATTCACATAATTTTAAAATAGGAATCTTCATCAATTACTGTTTTTTACTGTTACTTAACTTAGTGGCATTAGAATATTATTGTTTTATTTATATGTTAACTACATTTAAAAAATTTATTAAGGTAGCTACAGATGGAATATTGTTGTCGAAATCCGTATGAATTTCGTAAAAATATTTTTGGAGAAAGGTCCAGGGACCTTGACAAGCTTTCGGGTATTCTAAGCCAAGTGTATGAAACGTTTTTAGGCAAATATCTACAAATTCAAGAAATGAATTTAATTTGTAAAGACTTTGGTCCAAATAAACATAAAAATCTTCAATTTGAAAGCAATCTGGACCGATAACTATAATTAAAGGTTGAATAGTGTAACCTGCACTATAAAAATTTTGACACAAGCTCACCAATCCTGTGTTCATAATTGTTTATAGATGTCAAGTGGAGGGCAAAACTTTCCTGAGCATTCTTTATTGTTGCCTTTCGTTTGTGTCGTCCCCTCTTATCAGAAAACCTTGCAGCAGGCAGTAATACAGCATTTAAGAGTATTGCGTAAATGTAATCTACAGAATCTAAATAAAAACTACTTAGTACTAACATTTTCAATGTTGAAAGCTAATTTACCTTCTGACTTTATTTGTTTGCTGGCCAGAAGCAATTCCTTAGATGCCTTATCGTTAATATGTCTTGAGAAGTAATTAAACATTTTTTTTTTAAATTCACTCCATTTAGCAAACAGTGAATACTCCTTCCCTGGATACATCAATCGAAAATCGATTTGTATCTGAAATTAAAATAAAACATAAGTATATCTCTTTGAAATTCGTATTACTTGTCCTACCAACTCATGTCCTTTAGAATTCTTGTACATAGGCCATGCTGCCAAAAATTGTGTATTTGATAGGAACTTTTGCTTAAGTTCCTTTTGTCGAAGTAGAAATGTTTTTTCCCAATTTATCTTGGATTCCTCGCAATCATTACATTTTCGACTTAAAGTTAATTTTAATGATTGCGATAAACTTTCGTCGAATTAACATCATAAAGTTGCACAACAAAATTTTCCGACATGATAATAACGCTTTCGACTTCACTCGAAACTTTATAATTTTCACACATTTTTGCACTTTTTTCAGCTACAAATTCTTAAAAAAATCGTCTCGCACTATTATTTTTATGTACACAATATGAGACACAAACACAAAATGCATCGTTCTTCAAATCTTACCGCGTACGTGACAAAGAACAAAAAAGATACCTGATGAAACATGTCAATAGAACATTGGATACAAGAAAAATCAGAACGCGTTTCGTCGAATTAACAAGCATAGTAGTAAATATGTATGTGTAGCAGAAAAGGCATGGCAATTTATTGCCAATTTACTAATAACTTGTCGAATATACATGATATTTGTAGTTTTATAAATTTAATTTACTATTTTAAAAGACAGAGATATGAATCTACAACTAGCGAAAATTTTTAATTTAACATTGCTTTTATTAGAGTTTGCAATGCGATTTTTCTCTGGGTGTACATTCGAAACAGATTCAAGATAAGCAACCACTTCTGAAACAATCACGCAATTACACATCATCAAATGCACATTATAACTAAATTTCCAGTCGACTAAAACCGCTCAGTTAACACAACCATCACACATAATTTTCTCGCACGGCAGATGCACAAGACGGGCACCTGTACGTTTCGTGGTACAATTAAGATCGAGGCTCCCTTAAATTTGCTGCAAATTACTTTCAACAGGAAGTTGTTAACTATAAAACTCGTCGAGAAACAATGAAATTTTGAGCTCGCTATTGCTTCCTGCGAAATCGCACTGCATAATAAATGTGAAAAGCCACAGTGCACGTAGTTCCATCCGAAGATTATTGTACAAGGACGACGTAGAGCAAGTAGGTCCTCCTTAAGGATGGGAAGCCGCACACCTTCCGTTCAAGTTTTATTAGAGCTACCGCTCGACGAATATTAAGTGGATTTCCATATAACAGATCGGAACCGCAGCAGTTGGGCTTAGCGTTTCTCCTTAATGACTTATCGCGTCTAGCACGCTATGGTAGGGGCGGTAGCGGTAACAGATGGACTTGTTCTGACAACGCTGACGCCATTCAATTACAAACTGCTGAAATTCGGAAAACAGTAAAGCGATTTTGAGTCCTGTCGCCCGCTATCCCCGATCCAATCCTTAATAAAGGATCCACAGTGTTTCGTGTTTGTCTTTACCGCTTTGAATCGCTTCGGCAGTGTGGCAATGTTGAACGTATTTCTTTCCCACGTCCGCCCCTCAATTTTGCAAAATCACGTAGGCTGTGCTCAGTGAGGGGTTGTTATAAAGCACGAAACGATAGCATCTGCATACTAAATTTTCCGGCATTAAGCAGACCTTATGAATCGTTAAAACCCGAAGGATAAATGCCAGGAGTAACAGCAGTTGGGACCTATGGATTTCGGGGCTAGTTCCTTTTGTCCGCTAGACAATAGCTTCCTCTTGCTCCAGACCACTGCCATGAGGCCATAATGACATTTCGATGGCTTTGTAATGAAGTTTGCTGCGGTTTGTTGTAGGTGACAGATTGATTAGGTTCAGTTGTATGTTTCGTTGTATTCAGGCCACGAGTGCCTTGCTTTTTCTTCAAGCAGGTTTATTTTAGAGTTTATGATGAGGCTCGTTCCTCGCATTCTTGTTGTTGTTATTGGCAAACGGTAGAATGATATTCCGCTTTCTATCCCCACTCACAAAACTCCCATTTGTATGGATTCGGCATGACTTTGGTGATTTCAGCATTTAGCTCAAGTAGACAAGCTGTTGGATGTCTTGATGTTGATCATGAGGAGGAATGACTTTATAAAGCGAATGCCAAGACGTTGCTGTTTCTTGGTTTTTCATGTCGGAAAATTTCTCTGCAGAGTGAATTTGCATTTTATTAATTTCGGAGGTTTTTTTTCGGATATCGATAATAAAATTAGGCGGCATTACATTGCACATTTTCGTCTAAGTATGGACACTTTCGTCTATAAACGAAATGTGGTTTCCAACTAATTTCAAGGATTTGGGAGAATGAAATTCAAAAGCGTATCAGAAATTCCATTATGCATGTGTAAAAAAAAATCTGCCAACAGTCTGGGCGAAACTTTATTATTTTTCCAACCATTTGCGCCCACTTTAAAATTGTGCACAGCTATTGTGCGCAGATGCGCACGTTGAAATAAGGCCTGTAGGCAAAACTTGAAGAATAAAAGAATAAACTTGCTTCGATCATTTTGATGCGCCTTAGCACGGGCGCATGTAAACACATTGTACATGACATGCGGGAATAGCCTTGCTTCGCTTATTTCGATTCGCCTTTAGCACGTGCGTCATATGCGTCAAGGCGTTTTATTTACAGCGACCTTAATTGCGCCAAGCACGAGTCAGTCGCCATCATGCACAAGTTTTATGCACAGTGAACACATCGTGGACATTTTATGTGCACAAAACTATAAATGGTTGTGCGGGAATGGCTCAAAATCCAGAGTATAACATCAGTTACTTCCAGATTAGGAGGTTTTTTTAGAAAGGTAATTTTATTCCTCGAATAAAAATAAATATCTGCCAACAGTCTAGTCTGGACGCAGCTTCATCACTTGTTGCGGACCAACTGCAGTGGATACGAGTTTTACAGTAGACGCAGTGAAATTCGGACACAATTCGAAAAAAGTTACTTACGCTGTTATGAGACTAGTTATTTATCAAGCTTAAAAAAAAGCGCAGGAAAAACCAATCGTGCGACAAGGCGAACAACATTAAAAGAAACAGATACCGCTCTTTCCGACGCCAGCGGCATCTAGTAATGTTGTTATGTCACTGGTTAGTTTTCGCGCTTTAAAGCCCCCCATAGACACGCGAGCAGTTTGGTGCAAACATAGGTTTGCGCGAGCCAATTCGCTCGTGTATGGCATTGTTGGCCGTTTGCGCAAACATACTTGCCCAAAAATCAAAATATTTTGATTTTTCAGTGCACCAACATGCTGCTGTTGGCCGTATGTTCTCACGTGTGTGATGATGTTTGCGCAAACTTCAGTGTTCAGTTGAATTGCAGTCGTTGAAGGTAGTAGTACAACCGTTATCGAGGCTTTATTAATGAATTAAGGATATAATATAATATTATTCAATTCAACCAATATTTATTAGTTTTTTCTTCTAATGCCTATCATTTTCTAATTTATAATGTAAAGAACATATAACTTAATTGTCGGGGCTTGCCCGAAACAACAACTCAACCGCTCACGGAAGAGTTTTACCAAGGTTGTAAGTTATAGTGCTTGGTATGGTGTTACATGTGCCTTGTTTCTTCTACAGCCTTCCGATAAAGAGCTTTATAGAAAATCGGGTTTGATTTTATATTTTAAATAATTTTTTGAAATAAAAGATGAGAGTTTTATTTCACCGTAGTTTTTATTTGTGTGGTCTTTGGTCACTAGTTACATCATACATATTAGTTACTTTCCTCTTTATAGGATAAGAAAGACGTATTATGAAAATAAAATGCTTTTAAGAGCTCACATGCCCCTGCGCGCGCTGAAAACCGAGAAAATTTGAAAAATTATTATAAAGGTTATATATGGGGAAAAAAAATTAAATTGTTGAGTACACATAGATTATTAACTATTCAAATATAACAAAAAAATAAATTTTTTTTTTAATATTAACATTATTTTTTACGGACTACTTATGAAAACCATGGCCCGTCCTTGTCGGCATCATAACTTTACTAAAAATAATTCAATTTGCAAAAATAAAAAAGAATCTTGTAAAATAATGTAGCAGTTATAGTCTGACGGAGGAAATTTTTTATTTTTTTAAAAAATAAAGAAGTTACAGTATTTCAAGCTTTAGTAATCAGTTTTTTAAAAAAAAAATTGCGTTTAATAATTTATAAAAAATTGTCCAACCATAAAATTGATTGAGTTATCGTGCCGAAACTGTCTAAAGACATAGTTTCGAGAAAAACGCGTTTTAAAATTTTGATAGGTACAACGTGAACTTACGGCAAGTCTCCCATTACAGCTTCGTACCGTACACCTTCTTCCCTTTGTATCTTCCTATAAATGACCTTGTTTTCTAAGCAAGGTTTTGCGAACAAAAGATTAGAAGGGGCACAAAAACCCTAAAAGGCGGGACATAAAAGGATTTTTTTCGCCCATAATTTTCGCTTCCTCTTTTCTTTTTTTGCTCTACTAGTATAACTAGAACGGCACAGAGACAAGTTGTTTCCATGGTGGAATGCAATAAGCAACTGAGGCTCGCCAACATGCTCGCTGGTGTATACACTACAGCTAGTGTTTACGCAAGCCTATATTTGCGCCAACATGCTCGCGTCTCTATGGGGGGCTTAAAGCGGCTAGAATAACAAAATTGAGAGAGATAGAAAATTTAACATGCAATTTAGACATTGGTGTGAGAGAGACAGTCCGGACAGCTAAAATAGCAGTGACTTTCAAAAAAAATAATTTAAAATAATTTATACATACCGAACTGTAAAAAAAAGCGTTTAGCGGCTGGAAATGAAACTCCCAATGGTTGTTTCTTGACTTGAACTGCTAGAATGTTGTGAAACACTGCTTGGCCGCTATGTTGCCGATTTTTTTTTGACAGTCACTGATATTTTAGCTCGGACTGTCTCACTCACACCAATGTCTAAATTGTATGTTAAATTTTCTATCTCTCTCCATTTGGTTTTTCTAACCGTTTTAAAGCGCAAAAAATAACCACTGTCACAACAGCATTAGATATTAAAAAAACCCTACTATTATTTTTACGTCTGAGAAATTGGTCTCACTTGTTAAGAAATTTCAAAAATAAAGGGGAGTTATTTAAAAAAAATTGTTTTATTAAATTTAAATTGTTCTGTTGGTGGATCCACTCAAGTGGTGACTTTTTGCTGTGAGAAGGTGTAAGGGGGAGGAGCGTTTTAAACGAACAAATTTGCTTTTTATATCTCAGGAACCGCTTATGCCAGGAAGTTGAAACTTAAAACTTTCATAGATTTATGATAGTGAAGCCATTTCCAAAAAAATATGCCAACAGTCTGGGCGCAACTTTATTATTTTTCGAGTCCGAGACGTGTTTAATGCTGATATGCGGTACTAGTGACTATTCGATTGACAACTAAAAAAAATTTAGAAAAGCGTTTCTAAGGCGTTTACATAAAAAGTTCGAAGTAAAATTGCTTTGATAGTTCGACATGTATAAAAGATTTAACGAAATTTGTGAAAATGTGGAAAAACCCTTTTCACGGACATTTTTTTGTATACTACACCGTTGTACGCCAATGAAAATTTGAACCTTTTTTTGCTTTAATTAATCTAGTAGCACATATAGGGTAGACTGGGTAGAAATGCACCACTTTTCATTAAGGGGTAACACCACTGTAACGGCCTAGAAAAAGCTCTTTTTCGACAAATTTTTTTTAATGGAAGGAAAGGAAATAGACTAATAATATTTTGGGAAGTTAATAACCATGATTTTAAGTATACAGTAAAAAAAAATTTTGTGAAAAATTTTACAAAATGGCGGCACTAAAGCCATTCTCCCGAGGCATGTTAAATTTTAGTCGCTCTGCGTCACGCAGTTTAGCTAGCGTAAATTTGAACCTAGCACAAAAGAAAAAAAAATCACTGAATCTTCATAAGTATGGCTAGCGAAACACGTACGGGAATTTAGAAATATTGAGTTTTGTGTGATTGGCGAGTATTTGAATAATTTTATTCAATTTTCGTCCAAAAACAGGACAGCTATTTGATAATAACTATTTTTTAAATCAACGTATCCCGTACGCGTTTCTCTTTGAAATATTATTTTAAAGATATGGTGAAAAATTCGAATGAAAAGAATGAAAATTGTTCAAGTTATACTGCGTGCCGATTTCGAAAATTGTGTTTCGAGAAAAACTCGTTCAAAGTTTTAAAATGTGTTGCAGACATGAACAAGTAAATAATTCAACTTTTAAAATTGTTTGCCATTAAACTGCAACTCCAGGACCATAAAGCTGTCCTTCTAAGTTGGAATATTCCTGTTCAATCTCTTCACTCGACGATTTAATGATGGAGCGCGCCTCTTTTGCCGTATCTGTCAATGAACGCTCAGCGTACTGGATTCGCTTAGCATCAGATTCGACACAAAAACTGTAGCATTGGACGCCAATATCCACATCCAGAACCTTCGTAATCCTTAGCATGTTAGTCAGTCCATCATTAAAATTGCATACAGCGATATCCGTTGCTATATTTAGGATTTTCTTGCCACTTGAATAAAATGTTAACCTTTTTGTACATGAACTGACGCTATACTAACGTATTCTGTGTGAAAATACATCCAATGGAACACAAAAACTTTCTAGCGATATCTATTAGTTTATTCGAGAAGCTAGAAACCAACAGGTAAATCATTAGGCAGTATCTTCACAGATGGATACCTGATCCGACGCAGGTAGTTGTCAGTGTGACCACAAGTGCTACGAAGGTAGCAAAATGCTACTATTGACAATTTTAGACTACTATGCTACTACATGACTAAATTTGCTACCCTGGTAAAATTAACCATTATAAAACTTGTGTACGCCAAAAATATGATACTTTGACAAACCATATCAAATGGAAAATTCATGCACGCCTCTGGTCTAGCTGTCTAATATTACTGTACTGAGAAATATACATAGTACAGTGCTACCGCATACCGCCTACATAATCGCAATTGAATTACGCATCTTTTTCGAATCTATCACTCGTTCGAGGGAAGGACAAAATGTGCGTTTTGTGTGAATTTTGATTTTCCTAAATAAATGCTCACACTTTAAAATATTATTTTTCCTTTAAACATTTTAAATTTGTAGTGGATATACAATGTTATGAGTAACAGATAAGCATGTAAAGACGTAACTAGTTCCATTTATTTAAAAGAAGTATTAGAAAATATTTTTGCTACCCAAGCTAAGAATTGTTACCCTTAGAAATATTAAAACGGTCACACTGGTAGTTGTTTCGAAGCAGCCTGACGCGCTCGGTAAAGAGCACGAAATTCCACGATAAAATTGATTTTCATATTTAAAACTTTTTGCCCCATATTCTCCAAGGTTCAAAAAATTTTTTAAGCACCAAAAAAAATCGATTTTTTTAGAATTTTACAGTGTTGTAACCTCTTAATTACTCCATATCTCCGTAGAAAAAAGAGGAACTTGATTAATTTTTCTTTCTTTATTTGATCAAACCACCTTGCGCAAATATTGTATTCATAATAAAGAGCAAAATAAAAACAGATATTGAGCATAATGTAGAAGAACACTGTCAGTCCAAATGGTGCATTTCTCCCATCATACGGGAGAAATGCACCACATTTTAAATAAATATATAGAAAACCCAAACCAAATTAGTTGAAACAAAAAAATAAAATATATTTACAATAATCATAACGAAGTAAACAATAAATATTTTAAACATTTTATGATTTTTATACTAATAAAAAATAATAAATAATACCAAATAATAATAATTAACTAATTTTATGTAAGTTTTGATAAGACAACGGCTATTTAAATTTGAAAATTTGTTTGTGGCAAAATGATTTTAATATCATAAAAATTTGTGGCCATGAATTCAGCCAAAGGAGGCATACCAATCTGGTGCATATCTTCCAATATGCTCGTGGTGCAATTCTACCGATCCCGACCAGGTGGATATTTTTTAAAATTTTTTTTTAAAATAAAAACAAATAATAAACTAGCACTTTACTAAAACACACCTTAGACTACACGCTATAAATATATGCTTACCTAAAAAGGTTCACGACCGATAATTTGCCCTTAAACAAAAATGTAGCATACATAATGAAATTTAGTTTCCTTTACGTATTTCTTTTTCTCCGAATAACTGTTCGGCATTACTCGGTATTTTAACGATTACTGAAAGCAATCATATGGATAGGAATGAGAAAGAGAATACTATCTCTACTTTGTAGATTTTACTTACGAGCGAGCGCCAATGGCGAGTGGTGAATTTCTACCTCTGATGCAGGGCTACCCATTCCACCCTACATATAGGTATTAAGTTTCAACTTTCTAGCATAAGCCGTTTTTGAGATATGATAAACCACCCCTTCCTACCACTATCAAACATTTTATTTTTCTGAGGTGCCTCTATAGTGGCTCTATATAGTTGTACATTTTTAGCTATTTTTTCATTGCGGTTTTCGAAAAATCATATTTTGTGCATTTCCACTCCCTCTTACAATCACATCCTAGAACCACATACTCCAGATTTTTCTCCGCTATGGGTCTACTGGTCCTAACTTCTGTAAAATTAAAAACATATCTGATACGGTTCTTGAGATATAAAAATAATTTTTTTTTATAAAATGGTTGTCCTCCCACTTCCGCTCTTGACCTCTCTCCTCAAAAAGATATTGAAGATATTGTAATTAAAAATTTTTCACCCCCAACTCCTACATCCAACAATTTTTAAGCCAAGGTTTTGCTGCTTTTGGTTCAATATTCTAACTCGCACCTCATCCTTGAACGAATTAATTTTTTGACCTAATTTGTCTGCAGTCTATTTGAATTTTCATTGCAGACAAAACATGACTTTCTTCAACAAAATTTTCCTACAAGTGGCTCGGTTCATTTTCTAGCAACGAACATACTGCATAGTTGGATTTCTTCAATTATTGTCTCCGTATGTCGAACAATCGGTCTATTGTATCCGTTTTCGTGCTGTTTTATGAATGGCAATATTTCAGCCATTGAATGTATCTGCACGTGAAATGTTTCTGTCATTGCACTCGCTCGAGGCCATGTTATTGCCAGAAACATTTCTTTTACTAAAAATGTGTACCGAAGTTGTTTTCAATTAGAAATTGAAAATGTCACATTCAAATGCACTTGTTTTCCTTTCACCACAATCTGAGGAAACTCCTTAGCCATTTTCTCCTATCTCATCTGCTTTTATCTAAATAGTTCAGTTTTCATGTCGCCATATAACAAAATTAGCATTTGTGAAATACCATTGTGACGGCGGCTTTTTGCTAAAAATCGTGTGAAATTAAAGCGTGGCCATGCCAGGAGGAAATTTCAAAACAAGGAAAAGGGTGACAATTTAATTTTAATGCAGGTCTAAAAGAAAAAGGTGGCTTCTGAAGTCAATTTTGGGTTTTGTGTCCCTTTTTTGACGGAATTGAATTATTCAGAGACATATTAAAATGTTCATGCCTGGAATAGTCAACAAGTTGCTCTTTGGGGTGAAAAAATGTCTAGGTTTTCAGCGGGGCGACTAATAAAATAAAGAAACCAAGCAGTACACATGTTTCATGTCTGCAAGAAAATGTCCTTTTTACTCAGTTTCTTGGTTTATTTCAGAGTTGGCGGCAAGAACTATAAAACATGGCATTTCGGCAATTTATCGCTAAGTGATGTGGAGACTAGAAAACGGATGACGAAATTTTGTATTTCATAAAACTTTGTATACGTAACCCAAGACAGTTTGAAGTTCTACGAATCTCAGTTTCTAATATTGAATTGGTAGCGTCTTAACTTAACTGAACTCGATTCCCTTTCAACAAGACCCTTGAAATAAGAATTTTTATTTGTATAAATCATTGACAAACTACCGTTTAAAAATTGAGGCTTTGGCCGCCACTGTAACCTAACTACCGTTTAAACATTATAAAAAAAATCTGCCAATGGTCTGGGCGAAACTTTATTATTTTTTGGGTCAAAGTTCGGAAGCGGTCAAAGTCGGAGTGTATCATGAGTTGCTTCGAGATTATTAGATTTCTTGGATAATTATTTTTGTTCTTAATATAAAAATATTTAAAATAGAGTTTTTTAGAACAAGATTTTATACATTGAAAAAGTCCGTGTAGACTATTCGAATTTCAGTACATTATGTACACTATAAGCCCATAGAAGTAAAGACAAATTTGTTGCCTTATCAGAATTAGATAGTCGAATTGTTAAAACGTATACAAATCCATTACTTCCACTTGGGGTTTGAATTTCAAAAAAATTGTGAAACAGGTTTTTAGACGATTTCATAAGAAGCAACTTGATATCTCATGAGACAAGACGGATATTGAAAAATTTGTGAAAACGTAAGCAAACTCTTCACACCCCCTTGGTTCTTGAAATTCGAAAAATGGTGAAATTGGTTTTAAGGTCATTACATCAAATGCTGTAATAACCAATTTTATATCTCTTCAGAACTAAGGGATGGCAAAATTTGTGAAAACATATGCAAACCCTTGGGGGCTGAATATCCAAAAATCGAGAAATGGGTTTGTAGGCGATTATATAAAAAGTCTGTGGAAATGAAAAGCGATCTAATATCTCATCAAACCTAAGAAATATGTCGAAACTTTGAAAAGCATACTACCCCCTTACACCCATTAGGATTGAATATCTAAAATACTGAAATTGACTTTTTGGCTTTTTTATATAGGAAACCTTGGGAAGTAAAAATGAATTCGATATATTATCAGATATGCAACCTCCTTACACTCACTTGGGGGTTGAATATCCAAAAATCCTGAAAGGAGTTAATAAATAAATATGAAGACAGCACGAGAAAGTAGGAACCAATTCAATTTCTTATCACTTCTAAAAGAAATGACGGAACTCGTGAAAACGTGTTCAACCCGTTTATACCCTCTTAGGGGCTGAAAAAACTTAAAAACAAGTTTTAGGCGATTATTACGCAAGCACGTGAAAGTGAAAAGATATTCCATATCTGATAAAACGTGGGGATATAGTAGAATTCGTGAAAAATTTTACAACCCCCTTTGCACCCCCTTAGGGGTCGAATTTTAAAAAATCCTGAAAACGCTTTCTAGGTATTTATATGAAGAAGCCGTAGAATAAAAATGAATTCAATATTTGGGAAGACCTAATAGATATGACGAAACCCGTGAAAATATATGCATACCATTTTCACTGATCATTTTTTTTGCCCCCCCTCTGAATGCCATTGGAAATTTGAAATTTTTTTTTATTTAAATTAGTTTTCTAGTTGATTTACATAAACGTACCAAGTTTCAACTTTGTAGCATAAGCCGTTCTATAGATAGGAAAAACACCTCCCACCCCCGTACGCCACTTCCCCTACTCTAATTTTTGGTTCCGATCTATTCTCCTAGTATACCTACAGATATTCATTAAGTTTCAATTTTGTGATATTGACCGTTTAGGAGATATGGATTTTAGAATGTGTCGATCTCACCTTTTTTGCGTATCGGACGCATTATTTTTCCCCCCACTTTCGAACCCCTTCACCTATATCGACAATTTTTTTGCAAATGGGTCCACTACCGAAGCTCTATATAAATTCCAAATTTCAGTCTCCTAGCATAAGCGGTTGCTGAGATCTAGAAACCAAAATTTTCCGTCTAAAACGCTTCCCCCTCCTCCCCCCTTACACTCCCACCCCTCCAAATTTGGTCACTTTAGGGGGCCAACCCACTCTACCCACGAAAAAAAATTCAATTAAATAGCTCATAGGGTTTGGGTGCTACGAGCCTTCAAACAATTTTGCGTACACCGGTAGACGTACGGCGTACGGCGGACAGACGGACTGAAATTTTTTTTTGCTTTTTTCGTGTCTACTCGTCATGAAACGTGAAAAAAAAAATTTTGAGGGTAGCAAATTTTTTTTTTTTAAAAATCGATAACAATACTGTATTATTGAAATAATAAAGTAATTGTTAAGAGTCAGCTTCTGCTATGTCTAGTTATAACAGTTTATAACGCCTTGCATATCAAATTCCAGTTCCAATTAAATCTTGATTTGTATCTTAGGTTTTACGGCAGCTAACGAAGCCGACGGAAGAGTAGAATTAAACATTTTTCATTAAGGAAACCGTACAGGTCTTTTTCACTTATTTTCAAGAATTTTTTTTTCATAGTAAAATGTATTGAAATATTTCGAAGTTTCTACACATTATCTGACATATATTGAAGTATAGAATAAATATAATAAAAAATTTTTATATGTTTTCCCTGATGTACGACGACAAAATGGCGGCTACAGGGGTAGCCCGTAAAAAGTCTGTTGACATGATATCTCCCGTTAGAAACGTCTGAAATAAAAAATCAAAATGGGATATTAAAATATAAGTAAGTGGCTAGAATTGAACATTTTGGGCAAAAAATTAAAAAAATGGCAAACTTGACCCTTTTTTTCAACTGAAATTGTTAAAAAAGAGGGTTAAAAATAATTAAAAATTTATGAATTTATGATTCTATTAGGGGCTGAACCTACATATGTTCTGAACAATCTCTTAAAATTTCAGCCCAACCGGTTAAATAGTTTTTCCGAAATCGTGTCAACCAGGTCCATAAACGATGTTTCGAGAAAAATGCGTTTAAAGTTTTTTCGATCAAAATTGTTAGTATATACGCACTCATAAGCACTACCTGATAATCGACTCTAGGACTTATCCTCGGTCGGTAATCGATTTAAAAATGTTTCTACTAATTCTACATATATGTATATGGTACACGAAAATCGTGTATTTCAAAAATTTAATTTTTAAAAAAAATAGACTTGTACGGTTCCCTTAAATGAAACAGTACAAAAATTTAAATTTAAATGGCACGAATAATCATAATAGAATTATTTAAATGAAATGCATCTACTTATTTTAATACAATTCAAAGAACTAAACTAAAAGATTCGATTTTACATAAAAGAATTAAATACAATAATTATTCAGCGACTAAAAAAATTATAAATGAAATACTTAATATTGATTCTTAAATTAATTTATTTGTTAAATTTTTGAAGAAAAATCTATTTTTACTTTATTATTTTTTAATAATAAAGTATTTGGATCGACCTGAAATTTAAAAAAAAATTATCAATCCAATCCGTCTGTCCGCCGTAGGCCGTACGCCGTCCGCAGTATGCAAAATCGTTTGCGGGCACGCAGCTTACAAACCAGTTGAGATATTAAGTGGGTACGTTGACTAAACCACTACGACAGGTATCTTTTGAGAGATTAGAGAAGGGCCAAAATTGTTGAGGGGGCTGGTGGGGTGTAGGGGTATTGTGCAAAAAACTTTGGATTACAATATATTCCGAACCAATTACACGACGAAGATAAAATTTTGTTTGTATATATAGGATTACAAGTAGAATCCATTGAAAGAAATTTTTGAGGGTGGAGGTAGAGTACAAAAATGGAGGATTGACATTTAAAAAAAAACTAATAGCACATCTACATATATGTATTAATTTTCAACTTCCTAGCATAAGCTGTTTCTGAGATATAAAAAACAACCCCTCACCCCTGTACCATGACACCACTATCAAAAATTTTATTTTTCTAGGGTGTCTCTATAGTGGCTCTATATTGTCGGAAATTTTTAGCTTTCTATTCATTACGGTTTTCGAAAAATAAAAATCAGGATGTTTTCTTTTCTACCCCCTTTCATCATCACTCCCAATACCCACACCCCCAACACCCACAGCCCCAAAATTTTTTTTTCCTACTAGAGGTCTACTGACTCCAACTACTGTAAAATTTTCGAGATCATATCTGGTACGGTTTTTGAGATAGACAAATTAAATTTTTTATTTTCTTGGTGTAATTGGTTCGGAAGATATTGTAATTCAAAGTTTTTCACCCCCCACGCCTACACCCCACCACCCTCCTTACAAATGTTAGCCCTTGTCTAATATCCCCAAAAACAACAACAAAGTTTCAACCTTCTGACATGAATCGTTCTGGAGATATAAATTTTACAATGTTTCAATCACTGCTTTCAAGCGTTTCGGACTCATTGTTTTTCCTCCACTCTCACACCTCTCCACCTATATCGACAATTTTCTTGCAAATAGGTCCACTATTATAGTTCTACATAGGTTCCAACTTTCAGCCTCCTAGCATAAGTGGTTCCTGAGATCTAGGAACCCAAATGTTTCGTCTAAAACGCTCCCCTATCCTCCCCCATCACATCCTTAGCCCCCACCCCCCTAAAAAGTTGAAACTTAGTACATATATGTAGATGCCACTGGAGAAATTAAAATAAAAAAAGTTCAGATTTTCATTGGCGTACAGAAATTGTGTAAAAGAAATATCCATGTAAAGGATTTCTTTTCCACATTTTCACGAATTTCGGTATATCTTTTAGGCATGTCGAGTTATTAAATTAATTTTAGTTCTGCGGGTTCTTTATATATAAGTACATAGAAATGTTTTTTCAAATTTTTCAATATCTAAGCTCTAAGGGGGTGTAAGGTGCTTGTGTACATTTTCACGAATTCTGATATATTTCTTAGGTCTAATGAGATAATATAGGAAAAAAATGTTTTAAGCACTTTCGATAGAAAATCCCGTGATGTACGGTATTGTTCAAGTTTTCACGATTTCCGAAAATCTTTAAGGTTTAATAATTTTTTTTTTAATTTTTCTGGGTACGTGATACGTTTATGTCACGGACGTAAGGACATAAGAATCTAAAGTTAAAGAGATACGCATTTAAATTTTAAGTGATGGGTAATTTCCAAATATATTTAATAATCTGAAATTGAAAATTCCTACGTTGTTCACAATTGTTTCGTGGAGATTGGGCAAGCAAAAGAAATTTAAATTTCATTGAGAACTCAAATTTTGATGACTTTGATATTGATCTCCAAAATTTTTTTTTTCGTATGTTTCGTATGGTGGTATTATATCCCCTTCAATTAAAGTTTTTTTGATTTTTTTAAATTATTTCAATGCTTTGAGCGCAATAAGTTTCGCCTTTCGTTGCAATTTACGGGAGATTTTGAAAAAAAAACAACATTCTTACCAAAGTATTTCTAACAAATACTTAATCAAAATAAAGTTAAATTGTTACGCCAACGCTAAAAAGGATCTCCAAAAATTCCAATTTTCCCTGTTTTGTTAGGAACTGAATTTCTTTTACAGTGTACTAGCCCGCCTCATGCACTTTACTTTATTATTTTTTAATAATAAAGTATTTTGTTACTTGGACGCAGCCCAGTCATTTAGACCAATTTCCAGGTTTTTTTTGTATAAAGCAAATATAGGGGTGGATATAATCCATGTATGCGATTCGGAGGTGGTTTACATAATCTGGAACGAATGTTTGAAAAACTTAAGGAAATCAATGCTTGCAGAACAAGGGGTAAGTGGTCCGATTATAGAGTGTGGCGATTAGCAAATTTCACAGAACCTTCAATTTAATTATAATTAAAATATTTGTTGCCATAAAAATATTAGTGAATTGATGCTTTCTATATTTTTGAGAGGTCTTCTTAACCTGCCCAACTTATAGCTCAATTAATTAACCTGAGCAACTTAATTAATATTAAGCAACAAGGTTATAGCTACAAGAAGAAGTGGTATCACTCTTTGCCTTACCTACGAAATAAAGTTGTAAATCTCAATTGGTACCTATCAAATAAAAACAAATTTAATGGAAGAGAATGGTTAGAGCAGAAGCAAACGCAATAAACTGAGAAAACTTTACTCCTTTGTAAAGGAAATGGAAATATTTATGGACCGTGTGTCCATTTTCTGGAATATGTTTTCGTTTAACCCATTTCCCAGTCGAGTGTTTAAAGGCAGCAAGCAGAACAAAGTAAAGTGTTTTAAGTGTTTTATTTGCTCTTTGTTGAGATAGGATTTAACTGCTTTAAAGATTCTTTCGAGCTGTAAGCTAAAGGAAGCTTAACTCATCTACGCTTTTTGCTTATAATTCATACGGACGATTTTAAAGATGTTAAATTTAAGGTAGTGGTGATTTGCATACGAGTATTCATATAAATTGCGGTAAATTTCAGTGAAGCAACGGTTAAAGATTCGGATGGGGTGATGCTCCCCTTAATTTGAGAATTGACGGGATGCATGGTCGTTTCTTTTTTTTAGAAAGGCTACTTTTAATGAAGTTTGAAAAATTTATCTACTAGCTAAACTGTCCCGGAAAAAAAATTTAGCACTTAACTCCTTGGTAGCTCGAGGTAATCTACCCAGGAAACTACCAGTGAGTGATACCCGATAGTAGGCTGTTAAATTAACCACGCTGCATACATATGGGAGAATCTTCTGAACAGGAACTACAAGTTTTAGGGTCAGCATATTGTAGTTTGGAAGGTTAGAGTTGGAATGTCGCAACTTTTCAGTTGTATGATTATGTAAGAAGAAAATACGCTGAACAAAATTCTAAGACGAAAATGATTTCATGCCAAAGAATTGTTTTTCCTGAATATATGCTTACTTTGCAGTACCCAGCAAGACATTTACCGTAAATCTTTCAGTTAAAACCTGCAAGCACGCGCTACCCGAAAGTACGCATACACACAGAAAATTCAATACTGTGACATGCAAATTTTCTTGTTATTTAAAGTTTCTTTTAGGGGATGTTTAGTATAAATCTAAGTAAAACAATTATAGTGCCATTCACTAGAAGACGGAAGGTAAACTTAAGGCCCGCGATTGTGAGAGGAACTACAATTGAATTCTCGTCCGATGTCAAACACTTGGGAATTACCTTGGACCAGTGTTTGACTTAGAATTTACATCTTAAAAATATCTCAACACGAGTAACATTGTCTTTTATGGCGTGACGAAGGCTCTGTGGTATCACTTGGGGTCTCAGACTAAATATGGTATACTGAACCTACAAGTCTATTATAATACCAATGATCACATATGCCGCTATGGTGTGGTGGCCAAAGGTTGAATAAATCACAGTACAGAAGGCCCTGCAAAAAAATCAGTAGCGTGCTGTTCTTAGCATTACTGGGGGACTTAAATCATGTTTCACTGATGCAATGGAAGCCATGATAGACTTGGCCCCATTACACTTAGAGATAAAGAAGAAGGCTCTGAGAGAGGCCATAAGGCTACAGCAGTACAATAAATTCAAGGTTGGAGATCTTGTCGGTCACCTTAAAATTCTACAGGAATTTATTCAGAAGGACCTAACCGATTCAGTAAACGATAACATGCCAAAGGTATATGATTTTGAGAAACCATATATGGTGACTCCGAGAGATCGTGTATCATGGCAATCTGGTCTACCAGATTTTGGGGAAGGTGCTTCAGTCTGTTACACGGACGGCTCTAAGACCTATAGTGGAACTAGAGCGGGCGTGATTTGTAAAATATGGACGTCAATGGGACAAACAGCCACTGTACTGAGGTACATGCCATAGAGCTGTACGCAGGTAAACTTCTACTATATAGTATAAACCAAAAGGCGATACAGTTATTATCTTATCTGACAGTCAAGCGGCACTGCTAGCGCTGAAATCTTATTGTTTCCACTCTAAGCTTGTGTGAGACTGTCATACTCTTCTTAAAGAGCTGGCACATCACAATAGTCTAACCCTGATGTGGGTGCCAGGACATGAAGGTATTCCGGGTAATGAATCGGCTGACCAGCTAGCAAAGTGGGGAGCCAATTCACCAATGATTGGCCCGGACCCATACTTTGGAGTAGGTTAAGGCTTCATTAAGGATGTCATTTTAAAGTGGGTAAATCTTCAGGTGGAAGATTATTGGAGCTTATTTTCAGGACTTAGACAGTCAAATAAATGCCTGACTTTCTCAAGTAGGAGAGCGTCGGTATAACGGACGGGTTATAATGGGATATTTTTCTGGACATTATTTCCTTAATTATCACCTTAAGATCATCGGTAATGTATCACTAGATACATGTCGATTCAGTGATATCACATCTGAAACAATGGCGCATATTCTGTGTGATTGTGATGCAATGGCCAGATCAAGAAGGCAGATTCTCGATGGATTTACTCTCACCTATGAAGACCTGTCGAAGCCTCTCCTGAGTAAAATCATCTCCTTTCTCAAAGGAATCGATATGGCCTAGGGAGTGGTCAAGAGCCAGGAACAAAAGACCTCTTAGGTCGTAGTTCGAGAAGTAGTGAGTCTTTTATAGGCTATACCAGATAAATAATAATAGGGGATGTTTTCTAATATACTCGTGTTATTGTTAAAATATGTTTGAAGAGACCAACGATTGCGAATTACGAAAGTAAAATTGGAGCCTTCACACCTGCAATATATATTTCTTTCAAGGATACCATTACTATAATACATTAGGCCAACTGGCAACCGCATATAGTTGAAAGGTAAAAGTAAGTATGTACATGTACATAAGTAATAAACACTAGATGGCTCGCGTCATCATGCTTCCGAAAACTTCTAGTAGCTATTCTGCGTCATAAGAATATCCTATATGTATACAGCGTGGTTAATAACCCAGTCAACTATCAAGTAATATTCCGGGCTATTTTGTTCTCAACTATCTGGTAGTCTACTATCGGACAACCTTAACGAGGAGTAAAGAAGACGGCAAAACTGAAGGAATGAGGTAGAGAATCATAAGCATTTTTTTTTAATTTTTTAAGGATACCGAACTGAACTTAGAAGGTTAGCCTTTAATACACTGAAGAGTACAGTCCAGTCAGCTTAGGGATGGGAGGTTAGAAATCGGGCCGGGTATATTCTTTAGCTGAACGATTTACGGTTAATGTTACGGCGGATATATCACGGATATAACTGGTAAATTTTTTGCTGAGGTATGCGTACTTTCGGTAAGATCGTTCTTGCAGAGAATACCAGAAAAATTTATATCACAGTATGAATATTCACAGTCATGTAGGCTGCGTGTTGGAATGCTACTAACACGTCTTAAGATCCATAGACATCCATTTATTTGCTGGGGAAAAGAACTTGACCCTCGGGTCAAAATTGAAATTTCCTCCCTGAAGGGATTAGACTCTAAATAAAATAAGCGCAGTTCAAAATATTGAAACTATTGATATCATTGATTTCTTATTGTAAAAATTTCTATCCTTTCGTGCGGGGTACCATCGACGCTTTTCAATGAAACTTACTTTTTTGCACTGAATATTTATTACTGGCTATTTTCTTGTAAATTGTTGATTTTTCTGATATTGTATTTGTTTGAAATGAAGGGAACATACAAATACTTTCAAACGATTCGACACAGAACAAACAATGCAATGTATTCCTTGCTTTCTTTTTCAAGTCTCTCGCAGAAATGTAGATACCGACTTACGTTCAATTCAGCAACGATTCAGAAAAGTATTTGTATCTGTGCTTTTCAAAGGAAATGCTGAATACCCAGCTCTGAGAAGATTAAATCGACACTACAAACATAAGTACAACAGACGATTTCAGGATATCTTTCATGATTTCTTTCAGGAACGCTTGTGACCATCGGACACGTCTGGTATATGGACCGCCGGTAGAACAGCAACAATAAATCTTTGCTATTGGTTTCTTGTATTCATTGGAAAATTTTACTTTTAAAGTTGATCCAGAAACTTTTTCGCAGCGAAGTGATCCTGTCGTTTTAGGAAAAGAAAGTGGTTTGTTTATTCTGTTATAAAGTACACTATACATTTTGTCAAATTCAATCGTACAGATTCCAGTAGTCTGAGCTATCTACTTTTGCTTTCTAGAAGATTCAATCGTTTATGATGCACTTAAGATATTTAGACTTATCCAGGTGACAAGGATCACAGGGTCTTTGATACCCTTGCAGCTAAGTGCGCTAATTTTCGAATCCCACCGTATGCTGTTAATGCATAGCAACTGGGATATTTCATACAAGTCTAATTTGGACATCAGACTTTAATTGATTTCAAAACTATCTGTTTTCTATTCTATGTTCCATTTTTTTTAAAGGCTCGGCACTGTTACTCGGTTGTGGGGAAAAATCCCTCTTCCAAGAAGAATATTTATCATTATATTTAAAACCCATTACCGATGAATCTATCTGAATCTTATGGTCGAGTACAAGGTCGCCAGATTGGGCTATTTACCGCGATTTGGGCTATTTAAATATTCAATTCGCGGGTACAAATTTCAAAAAGCTACTTACAGCATTTTGGGCTATGCGGCCACCGCAAATTGTGTTAGTTTGCTAGTTTACAAGAGAGCCGATTTGCGAGGAAAAAATAGAAATATAAAAATTAGACAACTGAACTTTAGTCGTCTCTTGGGTTAAATCTGCTAGTGTTACCGGCTCAAATACAACGTTGGCAAACTATGTCATATCACAAATCCTGTTGCCACTAAATGTTCGGTTCTCTCTCATGAAAAATAATACTTCACACGATATCTATCTGATGTTTGCAAACTAAAATTCATTCAGAATCGGTTCATTATTTGTTGACTTTCTACAAATGAACCACTTTCTTTCAAGTTAAGGACTCCCATCGAAATATAACATACAATAGATAATAGATTTACCAATATTGATGACTGTCGTAGAGTTCCATTTTTCATAATTTATTAAACATTATTTTTGCTTGATTGGTGGGTTACAGACATGTTTTGCAAAAATTAAAGTTATTGTTACAAAGTTATTGTTACATGTGTACTCTGGCCATGCGAACAACTCACTTATTATTGGTATTAAAGTTTCCAGAGAAAAACGACAACCTTGTAATATCGTAGATAGGTCCATGTACTTCTCGCATATTCTAGACATTTCTCGCATGTAATAGTTACTTCATGCGCATTCCACACAAACAACCGAATATGCTGGAAATTTCTCGGCTCACCACATGCAGTATATAAGCGTTGCAGAGCCCGGAGATATGTTTTTCTGCTGTCAGAATGAAACGACGATCAGTTCTAGGCGAAAATGTATTTTTAAAGGGATTTAAAAATACATTTTCATCGATAACAGCGATCAAGTAGCAAATGAAATCGAACTGTGTTTTACTTGAAATCCTGGCGAACCTCAAGTCCGCAACATTGAATGACACTAATCGGGAGGCGGCTTGATCTTCTTTTGACTGAGGATCTGATAGCTTAGGCGAAGGTGATTATGAGATGCTTACATTATTATATATTGATGTGCATCTTGTAACATAAACTAATACTCATACATATTATTATTCATAAAAGCAAAAAGCCATATTTTATTTTTGTCTGATAACTTACAAGTAGGATAATTTACTGAAGATTTTGATCCCATCGAATTATGAAAATTACAAATTATTTTTCATGAATAATTTGATTATTGCATCTAATATTTTTAGAGAAGACTTTTAAAATTGTGATAAATGCGAATTTATATATTCACACACATATTTACATTACAGTGTTTCTAAAGAATTCTGGAGCACAATTTGTCGTCGGAATCGTAATTATGCTCAACACATTTTAGTAGGTCTGATAAATTTCAAAGTTGAGCGCGGTATTGGGCTACAAGTCTTCGTGCGGGTTTTGGGCTATTTCATCAGTTTATTTGGCGGGTTCTGCAGCCAACTATCTGGCAACCCTGGTCGAGTATCTGTTCATACTTTAGAGGAAATCTGCATGATAACTCGTGACATTTTGAATTTGGATGTTTGGTCAAATTTGTAACAATAAACCGTGTTTCTTTAGCTCGATAACTCCAGAACAAGTGTCACTAGTAAAGTTTCCAGATTGGGCTATTTCCCGCTATTTGGGCTATTTAAATGTTCAATTCGCGCGTAAAAATTTCAAAAAGCTACTTATAGCCTTTTGGGCTATTCGGCCAACGCAAGTTGTGTTTTTTTTCTAGTTTATAAAAGACCCAATTTACGATATAAAAAAAAAATTTGAAAACTGAATTTCAGTCGTCTCTTGGGTAAATTCTGTTACTGTTAACGCCTGAAATACAACGTTTGAAATTACATGATATCACAAATCCTATTGCCACTAAATTTTCGGTTCTCCGGTCATAATAATGAAAAATAATAATTCACACGTTATCTATTTGGTATTTGCAAACTAAAATTAATTTAGAATCGGTTCCTTATTTGTAGACTTTCTACAAATGAACCACTTTCTTCCAAGTTATGGGGACTCATAGAAATCTAACATACAAAAGACAAAAAATTTACCCATATTGATAGCTGTCATAGAGTTCCTTTATTTTTTGCATAATTTATTAATAATTATAATTTTTGCTGGATTGGTAGGTTACAGAAATTTTAGTCCCTCCAAAGTTATAGTTACATGTGTACTCTGGTAGTCCGAACAACTCACTTATTAATGATATATTAAAGTGTCAAGAGAAAAACTACAACTTTGCAATATTATAGAAATACTTCTCTTATGTTCTAGACACTTTTCGCATGTAATGGGAACTTCTTTCGCGTTCCTCAACCGAATATGCCGTAAATTTGTCGACTCAACACATGCAGTATATAAACGCCGCAGAGCCGGGGATAAGTTTTTCTACTACGAGAGTGAAACGACGCTTTACTCGAAAGTGTATTTTTAAAGTGATTTTCATCTATAACAGCGATCTAGTAGTAAATGAAATGGAATCGTGTTTTACTTGAAAACCCAGCCAAATTATTTTTCAAGTATTGTTTCACCTTTAATTTGCACTTATATGTTTTTCAAATAAGATTTTTAAAATGGTGATAAATACGAATTTATGTATTCACACAATATTTATTATTCAGTCTTTCTTAAGAATTCTGGAGCACAGTTCGTCGTTGAAATCGCAACTGTGTTGAACACATTTAATTAGGTCTTTAAAATTGCAAAGTTGAGCGCGGTTTTTGGGCTATAAGTGTTTGTGCGGGATTTGGGGAATTTTATACAGCTCATTCAGCGGGTTCTGGAGCCAACTATCTGGCAACCCTGGTCACTAGAATAGCTCTTCACATAAATATTGGATTGAAAAAGGATTCAAAAATTCTGAAATAGATTTTTGGGTGATTAAAATTTGAAGAAACGTATATTTTGGAGACTCTTAAGGGGTGCAAATCCTTTACAATTTTCAAAACAACAATTTTTTTTTTACATATTTCGAAAGCATAAACGGTAACGTACGTTGTCCAAGAAATTGGGTCAGTTTGGATCGAAAGTATGTCGTGTGCGGTTGATTTTTCAAAGCTAAAATGCCAAATTATACAAAAGGAACGCGAGGTATTGAAACTTTAAACGCGATTATCTCGAAACTGCATCTTCAAAAACTGCTCGTGTTGTAGCTCAAAAAGTTATGAATCGATTTGGCGGATTTTTTGTGAGCTTTCTGTCTATATAAATATCGGAAGGATACATCTAAAGTTTTGAGGATATCTCGTAAATAAACTACTTTTTTTGGGGTAAAAACTGTTAAAAAAAATAGTCGAAAATTGAACATTTGCTTGAAAAGCCTCATATCTTTTCTGTTTTATTATTTTATAGGTATATCCTTCCCATTCATCTGTCGGTATTAGAAAAAATATGACAAATAGAGCACTTTTCGAAGTCTCGCAAAAGACGCCTAAAGGAATAACCTATAAAGACGCTATTTTGTTTTGTAAAACAAAAAAATTATTTTATTTTAATAGTTGAAAGTTGTAATAATATCACGTGAAAATTTTAAAATGATGCGATAATTTTATCACTATAAAAAAAATTCATGAAAAAAGACTCATTTTCGGGCGTCTAAAGGGTTTGGTCCCCAGTTATGACTCGTCAAAAACGTTTGCGTTCGGCTTATACGACGGACATATTTTTGCATTTTTTCCGGTTTACAAATCTTTTTAGTTTATTGTCGATAGCTCGAGTTGTTTTATTGGATCTTTGTTACTTTAGCTATTTACGAGTATTTGCAAGCATACCGTATAAAAATATTTATTTCATAGATTTCAGGTCTTTGGTAGCATAAAAAAAATTAAAAAATTATCCAAAATTTTCAGAAAGAACACTAAATATTTATGTCCTTAAAAAGTTGTAATCAAATCCGTAGACCTGTTCTCGTAGTACGGTACTATAACTGGTAGAGACCAAAAAAGTCAATTCATTTTTGTCGAGGAAATAACGCTTCTTGCTATACAAAATTTATTGAAAATTCAGTGTAACAATTTCAAAATACTAAAAGAATTTTAAATAAATAAAACAAAAAGAATTTATTATTAATTAATTTTGAAGTCATAAGCTAATATAAATAGAATGAAAAGTTAATGTTTAAAGCGGCATGTATAGTTCATTCTGCATTCATAACTGAAATATTTACTACAAGAAGTTAACAAGAAATGCATAAGACTCGGTAAAAGAAATCGACCAACTTTATTATTTGCTGAGATGCGGTGTAGGTTACTTACTATTCACAACCGAAAAAATAACGTTCCTGGTTATTCTTTAGGTAGTCATTCGCATAGTAACTTAAAACGCATCTGAGCATTAAACGCGTTCCGAACTTCTACCTATAAAATAATAAAGTTGCGCATAGACTGTTAGCTTTAGGGGTTTAATATTGTAAACCCGATTTTTAGACGATTATATAGAAAGCTCGTTAAAGTAAAAACCAATTAGATATCTCATCAGATCTAAGAGATATGTCGGAATTCGTAAAAACGAACTCAATAATTTTAAACCCTCTAAGGGGTAGAATATCGCAATAATTTGAAATTATTTAAATTCAAATTCAAATTTATTATTATCGTGAACCATATGATTACATGTACATTTAGCAGTAATAATTTGGTGATCAGGCTTGTGCCTCTACAACAATGGTATGAATCTTAAAACTAATAATGGCTGTATTGAAATAAAATTAATTAGATTGGCTTGAAGGAAAAATGATATCTTGAAATTAATTTTTAGATGATTATTTATAAGACCGCTAGAAATAAAAGCCAATTCGATATTTCATTAGACCTGGAGTAATTGTCGGAAACTAACACAACCCCCTAACACCCCAGTAGGAGCTGAAAATCAAAAAAATTTTTTTGGGTTATTTTATTTAAATCCCTTAGAATTCAAGACGAAATCGATATATCATTAGACCTAAGAAATATGTCGAAATTCCTCACACTCTTAGGGGTTGAATATCAAAAAATCTGGAATATGGCTTCTAGGCGCTTATATGAAAGCGACGGAGAAGTAAAATTAATTTGATACCTAGCCAGACTTTAAAGGTATAACGAAATTCGTGAAAATGTTGAAAAATAAACATTTTCACGCGCAATTTTTTGCCCAATCTCCGTACGCCAATGTAAATCTGATCTTATTTGTTTCTTAAATTGCTTCTGTAGTACATCTTCATAATCGCAATTTTCCACTCATCTCCCATAACAAAATGTTATTGGTACACTCCAGCCGATTAAGATTATTGTGTTGTTTGTGCTTCGATTTTCTGGAAGGTTTACAAATGTTTAGATGGTGATAAAATTGGTTGTACTCGTTTTTCAGTAACAGGTAAATCCAACGCATTTTCAATCTGAGAAAATGATTTTTTGTTACTAGAGGTATTATTTGACCGCGTTGGCCTTAAGATAGTTGTTTGTAACACTTTTCATTGCAGTTTTTACCATAATTTTTTCCCATAATTTGAGGTAATTTTTGATTACTTTTTTGACGCCATATTTTTAAGGTAATTTCCATCTTTGAAGTCCTGCTGTCTTATACCCACAAATTTTTGCCCTCTCTTCAAAGGTCAAATATTGTGTTGTGGAAAATTTGGAAACGGCACTACTTCCTTGAAATTATTTAAAAAAAAAATTTTTAAATAATAAATGCTTACATTGAAGACAATCAATATTGTCTAGGGTTACCAATATTTTTATACTCTAGATGAAATCATATAGAGTATTATAAGTTTAATCCAGCCCAAAAGTTTGTAACGCATAGAACTAAGCCTCGGACGAAAAAAAGTTATATATTATTTTTTGTTTATTTGTGCCCAAAAACCTCAAATCCGTCTGACGTCCGTCCGTCCGTCCGTCCGTCCGTCCGTCCGTCCGTCTGTCCGTTAGCACGATAACTCAAGAACGCCTTCACCTAGGATCTTGAAATTTTGAATCTGGATGTTTGGTTGAATTTGTAAGGCTAAGTTCGTTAACGGGCAAAATCGTTCTACTCCTTCGGGTAGCTGCCATACAAAATGTCCTTAAAACACGTGCTCATGAATATTGGTCGATAACTTCAGAAGGGTTTCAGCTACGACATTGAAATTTTGTATGTGTTATTTTTCCAATAGTTGGAGCTAAAAATATGAATATGAAGAAAATCGTGTTAGTCCTTCGTGTAGCTGCCATACAAATATCCTGTCAAAATGTATTCACTTAATTTACGAAACTCACTATAACTCAAGTAATCTTTTAGCTACGAATTCGAAATTTTTTACAAGTTAGTTTTGAGTGAAAAGGAAGTTCGACTTTACTAGTCAGCGAAATCCTTTTACTCGTTCAGGTAGCTGCCATACAAAATGTCCTTAAAACACGTGTTTAAGAATATTGGCCGATAACTTCAGAAGGGTTTAAGCTACGACATTGAAATTTTGTACGTGTTATTTTTACAATAGTTGGAGCTAAATGTATGATTATGAAGAAAATCCTATTAGTCCTTCGTGTAGCTGCCATACAAATATCCTGTCAAAACGTCTTCAATTAATTTACGGAACTTTCAATAACTCAAGTAATCTTTTAGCTATGAATTGGAAATTTTGTAGAAATTAGTTTTGAGTAAGAACAAAGTTTGAGTTTACTAATCAGCGAAATCCTTTTTCTCCTTCTGGTAGCTGCCATACAAAATGTCCATAAGACACGTGTTCAACAATATTTTCCGATAACTTTTGAACGCTTCAAGCTACGAATTTGAAATTTTGTACTCGTTCATTTTTAAATGGTTCCAAGGAAAAGGATAAATATGTAAGAAATCGAGTGAGTCCTTCCTGCACCTCCCATGTGAAAGTCCTTCAAAAAGGACATTTTTTTTCGATGAATTACCCAGTTAAAGATGTGAAAGTAAACAATGAATATTGTCTTTTAGTTTTGAGTAGCAATCTAATGGCAGTCCTTAAGAAAGGACATACAACATGCACACACGTAATTCTACTTTATCCCCAACTACAATATAAATCGGAGTTCAGTATTCATCTAGAGTATTATACGATTGGCTTGCAGCCGATCGTGACTGCAGTATGTTTTTAATTTAATTACCAATATTTTTTTAATTTCATTCATCGAATTTAAACAAAACTTTGGGATACGTCTAAGCCAACCTCACACTTGAATTAACTAACAGCTTTCTTTACTGATATCTGGACTCATATGAAATGAACACTTTCAAAATTGAAGTTGCCCAAATAAAATATTCAGTACTGTAAAAATAACTCGTTATAATTCCGATCTTAGTACGTAGTATTAAAAGAAACAATGGTTTTTGTAAAAAAATTTGTTTAGCTTATAAATTAATCGCGCTTATTTTAGTCCTGAAACGTTAAATACAAATTTTTTTTAAATTTCAGGTCGATCACAATACTTTAATATTAAAAAAAAGTTAATAAGGGGGTGTTGGTATATGACGTTGTTGGGGTATAAAATTATAAATCTGTAAAAACCAGGCACACCTTCGAGAAGCCTTCATACAAACGTCCGTATTAATATTAGCTTCATGTGTGATAAGGTGTTGACCCAAAGTAAATTATACACGACAACAGAAATGCTTTAGGCATGAAAGGAGGTGAATTCATTCATTAGTTGCCTCGCATTACAAATAGTACTACTGTTTGTTGATTCTAACCCAAACCCCAAGGGTTCTACACAACCGAAATAAATATAAAGCCGAATGGATTTGACCATCCAGGACACAAACCACAAAATATTTAATTTAATATTTAAAGTAAACATTATACAAATTATATCTAAAGTGAAAACAAACAGTCCTAACAGAATGTTTACTGTTCTGCTGACTCAGATTGAATCGGAAATTTAATACATACAGTCAACCAAATAAAGAAAGGAACAATAGAATTTAAGGGTCCCAGAGAGCCATACTTATTATTCCTAATCTAGTTTGTGGTACGGTTTTTGACGAAATCCCTCAAGGACTGTTCCCTGTTTACACCTACGCTCTAACGTCTTTCTATGTTTCTACGACGAGGAAAAGGAAAATTCCCTTTTGCTGTTCCGCAAATAATTTCGTCCGAAAAAATGCCCAGGGGATTCCTTTATTTCCATAGGCCGGCCGAACAAAAAACATACAACAAACGTGTATTAGTCTCTTTCTTGTTTATTTATTTTTTTTTTCATTCGAAGGACACCGCTCCAAAGCCATTGTTCATTCCTGGTGACATATCCAAATCAAATGAAGTTGAACGAATAAATAAATTTTTGGAATTGTTCCATTCCGGTGTGGTGTATCCCTCGGATGGTTAGACTGCAGGATGTGCCGCAATATGGACCTGAGATGATACATCTCAATCCGAAGGAGTACACACATAAACAACTGAATTATGCATAGTGCCTTGAACATAAAATTGAATAGGATACCGAATGCTCTTTCCGTATAACGTAGCATAGAAAGCCGGATCGACTGGCATTTTGCTTGTTGACAAAATCGGAAAATTCGAGAAAATTGCTGATAATGGCGCAGGGGTAGTTTATTTGGAACTACTAGAGTCGAAATTGATGGTGCAGGGTGCAATTGAAATTACGTTCTGTTTGAGGAGATTATTGAGTGGAAGGATTTAAAATGAGCCCAAAAATTTAATCAGGTGGAAAACTGATGTTTAGATAAAAATTAGGCGCACACCAAATTTTTTAAACCAAAAATCTATAGTACGAAATTGATTCAACGCAAATTTCGAGAAAATGGATTTTAGTAAATCGTAGTATAATTTCAGTTATTACGTGATATGGAGGTTTTTCGTTATTTGGTTTTGGGACATTACATGAAATCGGAAATGCGTTTGTAGGCGATTATATAAAAAGTCTGTGGAAGTGAAAAGCAATCTGATATCTTATCAATCGTAAGAAATATGTCGAAAGCCTTACGTCCTATTGGAGTTAAATATCTAAAAATACTGAAATCAAGTTTTGATGATTATGTAGGAAGCCTTAGGAAGTAAAAATGAATTCGATATCTCATCGGAACTAAGAAATATATGTATAAGAATTTGTGAAAACATATGCAACTTCCTGGCATTCACTTTGGGGTTTAATATCCAAAAATCCTGAAATGAGTGTTTAGATATATATAAAGAAAGCCCGGGGAAGTGAAAACCAATCCGATGTCTTATCACTCCTAAGAGATATGACGGAATTCGTGAAAACGTGTTCAACCCGTTTTTACACTCTTAGGGGTTGAAAAGGGAAAAAATTTGAAAACGAGTTTTACGCGATTATTAAATAAGACTGTGGAAGTAAAAAGTTATTCGATATCTAATCAGACCGGGGGGATACGGCTGAATTCGTGAAAATGTATACAACCACTTTACACCATCTTGGGGTCGAATTTCAAAAAATCCTGAAAACGCTTTCTAGGTATCTATATGAAGAATCAGTAGAATAAAAATTAATTCAATATTTGGAAAGAGTTTTCGATCAATAATGTGAAAAATTTAGCAGTGGGTTTCAAAGAAAAATTCCGTATCTCATTACAGTTTAGTCAAGGAAGTTGAAATTTAGCTGTGAATATGCCAGAAAATTAAGACTTGGTTTATACTAAACCTTGTAATGAAGCAGTACTCAATGAAAAAAATAATATAAACAATTTTAACCCAGTTTTCATTGAATTATGATGTTATATTACTTCAATTTTTATGAGCACCTCAAATGTTATTGTGAAACCAAAAACAATTTTACTTGCTCCTAAACGTATTCACTTAAGATACAATAAAAGCTATCTTTATTTTAAAGTAGGTTAAGTCTTGAACTTTAAACTTTTGCAAAAAGTAAACTCGGCTACTTCTCGAAAGCGAACTGGACCATGAAAATCTTCTTCTATGGCTTGAAAATATGAAGAAAGAAAGTACAGAAAGCATCGAGCTGAACTAGATGCAATCGTACTTCTGTCAATTGGCTTCTATTCAGAACCCTTAAAAATGCTTCGTTCGTCACAGCGAAACGTTTTCGGAATCCCTTGCGAAAAGTTTTGTGGCACTAAAATAAGGCATTGTGTCTCGCAAACGGAACTGCACCGAAGAATTAAGTTTCGAAATAAGTTTTCAGTACAACTTAGGTACCTTACATTTTATTACAGACATTTCGCTCAGGTCATATTTTATATATGTTCAAACGCTTTCGAAATATGCAGCTAAAACTTTCTGCTCAACTGCAGAAGGTTTCGTCGAAAGAAACACTTTCCAAACAATGAGTGGAACTTTCGAAACGCTCTAATCCGATAACATTTTGTGTAGCTGTTTCGAAACAGGACTTGCACAAACTGCTCCCAAGAATTATATTTTACTTCAGACAGAGGTGTCAAGTGTAATAGAACACTTCCAAGTATAGAAAAGAAATATGAAATTTTCTGAGATAAGTATAAAATGTTCATCGGTACACTTACGAGTACATACTCCTAGGACTTGGCTACTGTACGTACCAAATGACTTTCAAGCAATTGAAAAGTCTACATCTGCTTGATGAAGTCCAAAAGTTATTCGGTTGTTTTATGAAAAGTTATGGTCACATTTAGCAGATGAGTTTGTGTATTCAGGACATGCTGTTCTGTTGACCAGACGAATGGACTTTTCAACAAAAAAAATACCTAGGTAGCTTCGAAGGGAACTAACATGTCCTTGTCAAATGGCAAAACCGTAGCGCAGCGACGTCATTTCAGTTCCAATCTGGAGAACTACATTTCTTTCACTACAGCATGAAAAAAACATAGCTTGGCACGTAGTGGTTACACAGGTAATAAACGTACCCTACCGTAGTTACGATGGGTGTACGGGTTAGATTTAGAAGTAGCGTGTGGTCTGCGGTTGCTCTTGTTTGTATCATATTGTCTTCAAAGAAAAGGAATAGGTTTTAATTTCCATCTTGATTAGAGAAGAGAAACACGTGCCACAAGGCTCTTACAAAATACACATTTTATAAGATCCAAAAAATAGGACCGGAGATATTGACAAACAGCATCTATAATATTATTCTGTAGGTGATTCTAAATTAACTACGAATTTACGTAACTGCTTAGAAAAAATCTGCCTACAGTCTGGGCGCAACTTCATTATTTTTTGGGTTGAAGTCCACAACGCGTTTATGCTGTTTGGGTTACTATGTGACTGACAACTAGAAGAATAACCAGGAGGATATTTGGAACGTTTTTTAGTTTATCATTCGCCTAGTAATCTATACCGCATCTCAGCGTTCCGGACTACTCAAATATAATAAAGTTGCGTCTAGTTCTAATTTTAATGATGCCATCGTGATCAGCACCCCGAAATCCATACAATAACGCACCTTACAGTAAGGAACTTCGCAAGAACTGGCAATTTGTTGCCTGGCGTTATCAAAACGAACTTAATAAATTTATTGAAAAACTCCCGAGCAAGGCAGTGCCACATGTATGTAGTCTAGAGGGCGCCCAATAGGCTGTCCTGTTTATTTGGCAGTCAACTGAAAAATAAATAAATCTCAAACTAAAACATAACGTTCCAAATAGCCTCCTGGTTATTTCTTAGGTTGGCAGTCCCATAGTAACATACACCGCATCTCATCATTAAACACGTTTCGGACTTCTACCCATAAAATAATAAAGTTGCGCCCAGACTGTTGGCAGATTTTTACTTTATTATTTTTTAAAAATAAAGTATTTTTTATCTATTTATGTATTTTTTTTATCAATAGAATAATTCATTCCTTACCCCCTTAGCGAATTCGATCACATTAAACCTAAGAGATTTTCGGAATCAGTGAAATCTTGTACAATACCCCCAGGGGGTTTAATAAAGAAAAATACTTAAATCGTGTTTTTCCCCAACTACGTTTAAAGTTTATAGAAGTAAAAGTGAATCTCAATATACCTTAGGAATATATCAGAATTCGTGAATATGTGCACAACCACCTTACACCCCTAAGTGGCTGGATATCGAAAAATTTGAAGATCGTTTCTAGGCGCTTATATAAATAGCCCGTAGAAGTAAAATTGCTTTGATAGTTTGACATGTCTAAAAGTTTTAACGAAATTCGTGAAAATGTGGATTCGCGGACATTTTTTTTAATCGACCTCTGAACGCTAATAAAAATCTGAACTTTTTTTTCTTTAGTTACTCTAATAGCACATCTACATATACGTACTAAGTTTCAACTTTCTAGCATAAGAAGTTTCTGAGATATAAAAAACCAACCCTCACCCCAGTACCTTGCTACCCCTATGAAAAATTTTATTTTTCTAGGATGTCTCTATAGTGGCTCTATATAATCCTAAATTTTTAGCTTTCCACTCATTAAGGTTTTCGAGAAATGAAAATCAGAATTTTTTTCCTTTCTTCCCCTTTTCACCATCACCCCCTACAGCCCCACCACTAAATAGTTTTTCCCTAGTAGAGGTCTACCGATCCCAACTCCTATAAAATTTTCAAGATCATATCTGATACGGTTTCTGAGATATAAAAATGATATTTTTTGAGAAATTCGTATCCCCCACTTTCGTGCTCCACCTCCCCCCCTCAAACAATTTACGCTCATTAGACTCCTCTTATGATCCCATATACAGAAACAAAATTTTATCTTCCTGGTGCAATTGGTTCGGAAAATATTGTAATCCAAAGTTTTTCACCTCCCAACCCCACACCCCACCACCTCCCTTAAAAATTTTAGCCCTTGTCTAATCTTCAAGTATCCCTAAGGGCAACCACAAAGTTTCAATCTTCTGATATTAATCGTTCAGGAGATATGGATTTTAGAATGTTTCAATCCCGGCTTTCAAGCGTTTTGGACTCATTGTTTTCCCCCCACTTCTACACCCATCAACCCTTATCGACCATTTTTTTGCAAATGAGTCCACTATCATAGTACTACATAAGTTCCAAGTTTCTGCTTCCTAGCATAAGTGGTTTCTGAGATCTGGAAACCAAAATTTTTCGTCTAAAACGCTCCCCGCTCATCACCCCTTACACCCCTACCCCCTTAAAAGATACCATCCGTAGGGGTTCACCCAATCTACCCACCATAAAAAATTTCTTAATACCTCAACGGGTTTGGGAGCTACGCGCCTTCAAACGGTTTTGCGTACGGCGTACGGCGTATACGGCGGACAGACGGACATTTTTTTTTTTTGCCTTTTTGGGGTTTACTAGTCCTAAAACATGTAAATACAAAATTTCAGGGTAGCAAATTTTTTTGAAATTTCAGGTCGATCACAATACTTTATTATTAAAAAATAATAAAGTAAAAAATGAGACTTTATCTTGATTTGATCGGTTAAACGTAGTAAGTACCTTTTAAAAAATGTTATAGGAGTACCTAAAAACTTTGTCAGAAATAAATGTTGGTATCTCGATATTTTAGGAGTTTATGTGAATAATCTGTAACGGATTATTAATATTTATTTTTGCAGGTTGAGTAAATATAAGATTTTAGATTCTACTTTAAAATTTTCTAAGAAGCACTTAGTAGGTTTTGAAATGAGACAGCCGTGATGCTTATTACTTCTTGTACTTAAAAATCAAAGTTTTCGACGGTTCCCACTTTTCGGCAAAGTTGTTATTAGCAAGTTCTTTGGCAATTAAGACAGCATTCACTGTACCAGTGAGAAGTGAATTTCTCTTCTTATCCTTAATTAAATTAAATTCAGAAAACTTTCTTTCGGCTGATGTACTTCTATAGGGGGGAAAGCGATTATAGATCCGATAAAATGTCTTACAATGCGAAATATGGTTTCGTTTAATCCGTTTTCTGATTAAAAATATTTTGATAGAAATGATCGCCATTCCTTATTAAATATTTCTACGTTAGCTTTATCTACTAAATTGGGGAATAATGACATCAAAGGAACTAAACAAGATGATAATTTTTTTGGATCAATGCCCTGCAATGCGGCCAGAACTTCATTATCAAAATCAATCCGAAATAGAACTTGCTTGCAAACTTCAATGTAATAATCTCGACAGGCATCTTTAATATTATTTATATCTGCTTCTGGTATCAATATTTTATTTATTAAAATAGCAGCTTTTGCATCAGTATAAATATTTTCAATAGGTAAATATATTTCCTCACTGTTGAAATCAGCAACATTTGGTAAATAAATTGTGGTTTTACGAAATTTTGAAAAATTGTTTTAAAAGAAGTTTTTTATTGTTCGAAGCAAGATATGTATCCTCGGTGCATACGCTTGAAATTCGATATTTATTTTATTTGTTAAATTTAAAATATATACCAAAAAGATAAAGTATGCTCTATTTATTTCCGTCATTTCTGCGCATATTGTATGTGCTAAATCAGCGTTACTTTCTCGTTGATATCGTAATAAAATGTTGCAACGGAACCTACTGCTCTAATATCCGTGGAACAACATATTCCAATGATAGCCACCTTCCTAGTGGAAGGCGAAATGTGGAGTGGATGTGCAAGTGGATTATGAAGTAAAGTAAAATCGACAATCAATGCAGGCAAGAATTCAATTCACAATAGATTACATTTTTGGCGAATTATATTTTGGGTATTTTATTACAAAGAAAACATATAGGTACCTATTGTAGATTGTGTGGGTTTTTTATCCCCTAAATCGATTCCTGTTAGTAATTTCTGAAGTTTTGAATCTTCAGATTCCCCAAAACGTAAAATCATTGCATCCTTAAAATACGTATATTGACCGACTAATGGAATGTTCTCAATGATATCCATTGCTTGTGAACATTCATTAGCGTTTAGCATGCTAATTGCATGATTAAACTGGGTCGATTCAACAGAAATATTCGCTGAAGCGAATTGACTGTCTAAAACCTTGAACCACGCTGCAGGATTGTAGTTCCAAAATTGGATCTTTTGTATGGCCACAGAAGCCAAAACCGAAGATCCGGCCGAAAACTCACCCGCCCTAAGAGAGGGTTGAATAGGTGTGTTGTCGGTGGTATCCCCAATCATCATAAGTTTATCAGAATGTATTAAACGGGTTAACACTCACGGATGTAGATTGTGGTTAATATTTATTAATTGTAAATTGTGAAATTATATTAATATGGTTCGTCGATAAATTCTAATAAAGGTTCAATTTTAACAAAATTTTATATATAATTTTTATATGTAGTAAATTAATATCTTACTTTAAGTAGTTGTTGTTAAAATTACAATACTTCCTTTCTTTCTTAAATTGTTCTTAAATTGTTCTTTCTTCTATTTTTCTTTTCTTGAAAAAAAATTTTTCTTCTAATTTTTTCTTTCTTCAGAAAAACAAAAACCTTCTTAGAATTATTCGGCGTTAAACGACTTTTTTCTCTCTTCGGCGTTATACGACTTTCTTTTCGCTTTTCGGCGTTATACGACTTTTCTTTATTCTTCGGCGTTATACGACTTTTCTTTATTCTTCGGCGTTATACGAAATTAGTCCTTTGTCGGGGTCACCAATTGTAGAGGATACAGGTATAATATCCTTTAAATTAACTTTGTTAATATTTGACGAATTTCCAAAGTTTGATATTTATTTAATGATTTCACAAATATTAATTATTTATTTAATAACTTTAACATAGTTAGATATTACATATTAGTTTCACAATATCAATTATTTATTTAATAACTTTATCATAGTCAGATATTATATATTGATTTCACAATATTAATTATTTTTAGTTTAATAACTTTAATATAGTTAGATATTACATATTAATCGATTTCACCATATTAATTAATTTTATTTATCAATTTTTATAATGTTAAATAATTTGCAACCTTATTCGGTAAGGAGTTTGATAAGACTTAAAAACATATTTGTAAAATTTAATTTTTTATAAAATATGCCAACTTCGATTTAATTTCCAATAATATGTATGAAGTTGGCAATCGTTCAAAACTTTAGTGAAATAACTCAGTTAAATAGGATTATTTAAATGTGACGTGACGTACCACAGCACTATAATTATAAATTATTTTTTTCATGCGGGTAGGATAATTGAAATTTGAGTAGTATAAGTAGTACGGACTTGAAATAGTAGTAAAATACTTCTATAGTAGCAAGTTTGGCAGCGCTGCTACCGACCCCAACTCCTGTAAAATTTTCAACATTATATCTGGTACGGTTTTTGAGATATAAAAATTAAATTTTTTGAAAAATTGCTATGGTGTTCCAACTCCCCCTTTAAAAAGTTTACTATCAGTAGACTCCACTTGGGATCCCATGTACAGAAACCAAATTTTATCTTCCTGGTGTAATTGGTTCGGAAGATAATCCAAGGTTTTTCACCGGCGGACAGACGGACATTTTTTTTTTTTGCTTTTTTGGGGTTTACTAGTCCTAAAATGTGAAATTACAAAATTTCAGACGCCACCGTGCGCATCATTTTTGAATCAAAAAATTTAAAGAAGAATTCATTAAATTTACATTCGAGATATGAAAAAAGAAAATTCCAAAAGTCGAGATATACATATTTCCAAAACAACCAGCGTTTCAATAACGTTAAGTTAGTGTTCTACTCTGTTATTCCGTCAGGAAAAGTACCAAAACGTATTCTAAATATGGTAAAATCTCGTTTTGCTAGAGATACTCAATGCCGTATGTTCGCTATAACATAGCATAGCATAGCATAGCACCTTCCTGTATTTCCAGATAAAAAGTATCAACCATAAATTATTCTTCAATCGACTCAACATTCTTTCGACCTAAATATCTTGTATATCCTTACCACGTACATCTTAAGATGTGACCAGGGAAAAGTTCTCTCCATAAATTAAGATAATGACTTCAGTTATTTAAAACGTGTCCCCGGCAAACTCAAACTTAATGAGCTTCTAATATTGGAAAATTATTTCGTTCTTTATTTAATTGTTGAGTGTGTAATTCATTGAGTAATTTTTCTGAAAGAGTGTTTGAGTATTGCGTCCTTTTAAGTAAAAAGGAATGAATTAATAGTACGAGTATACCATATACAGGATTTTACGATTGTTGCAGATTACACTTTATAGGCCGCAATTTGTATTCAAATTATTTCGTAAAAGACGAGTTATTACCATAAATTTCGAATATACGCTTTCTTATGGATTTTATTTTTATATTTTTTCTAAAGGCCCAAGTAGCAAATGAATTTAGATGAGAAATTACATAGAGAATAAGGAGTTGTAGTTTTTGTCCATCATAATCGTCAAACTGAATTTAAGTTTCATAAACTTCGGCAACTATCAAACTGTCGCTTTTTCAAACTGACGTCCTTTTTTATTTACTTGGTATCTTTTGGAAAAGTTTCATCTACATGCTGTGCATAAAATAGTGACATAGAAATGTATACGTTAATACATGAGATTCGTATGGCATGATTTTGCTTTTAGACTAGCAAGAAGCATGGCTTCCGGAAGAAATTTTGAAAGATATCGCTGCGACTTTGTGCCAAGAACGATATCGACAATAAAATATGAAATTCACTTAATGGAGTTTTAGAACAACATGGAGCAGAGTTACTCGATGTTGAATTTGTATGACTTCTAGAACAATTTATTGAATGGATTTTTGTCTATGAAATGATGAATTGAGGACAAGAAATGCTTTTGTTTTAATCAAATTTTGAAAAGGATAAAAGATTCCTTTTACTTTCTTTATAAAGAGTTTTGGGTAGGATGAAAGATTCCTTTTAGTTTATTTTTAAGGATATTTGAGTAGACCAACAACATACTCAATGAAAAATCCTTGCAATCCTCCAGGTTTATACATCGAATTATTCATTTATTCGGCAGATTCAGCGAGGGACCCGAAACAGGATATAGGCCTTCTTAAGATGACCAAACCGATGTGATGCTCAATTTATTTATCTATTGATATTGAGTCAGGCTATGTGAAATATGGTTGATGTGTGTTGAGTCAACCTTAAAAAAGCGATTACACTTATATTTGCGAAAAGAAGGAAATGAGGACAGGATGGGTCTTTTCTATAGCTGTTTTTACAACTAGTGCATTTAGTTATACTCAGTGGCTGTGATGAACATTAGTACGCAAATTCACTTATAAAACATTTATAACTTCTTTGTTATTCAAATTCAAATTCTTTATTTTGCCTAGTCTGTAAAACTTCTTTGTCACATTTCTTTCTATTTCTATTTTTTATCTTCTACCAACGAGGAACAACCGGAAAGTCTGACAGAGTGAAAATGGTCAAATGTTCTGGCAGCTAAAAATCGAATTCACTATGTAGCAAACGCCTGAAGTAACGTTTTACAATATTTTAATTTTAATTTACAATAATTTTTTTTTCAATGTGAGCCTACACAGTAAAAAAAATCTGCCAATGGTCTGGGCGAAACTTTATTTTTTTTTGGGTCAAAGCTCTGGAGCGGTCAAAGTCGGAGTATATCATGAGTTGCTTCGAGATTATTAGATTTCTTGGAAAATTAATTTTGTGCTTAAAATAAAAATATTTAAAATTGCGATTTTTAGCCGATTAAACATTGGAAAAGCTCGTGTAGAAGTATTTCGAAGTATTCGAATTTCGGTATATTATGTACACTAAAAGCCCATAGAAGTATAAAAGAATTTGTTGCCTTATCAGACTTAAGAGATATGACGAATTGTTCAAACGTATACAAATCCATTACTTCCACTTGGGGTTTGAATTTCGAAAAAATTGTGAAATAGGTTTTTAGACGGTTTCATAACAAGCAACTTGATATCTCATGAGATACGAGGGATTTTGAAAAATTTGTGAAAACGTAAGCAAACCCTTCACAACCCCTTGGTTTTTGAAATTCGAAAAATCGTGAATTGGTTGGCCGCAATAATCAATTTTATATCTCATCAGAACTAAGGGATGGCAAAAATTGTGAAAACATATACAAACCCTTGGGAGTTGAATATCGAAAAATTGAGAAATGGGTTTGTAGGCGATTATATAAAAAGTCTGTGGAAGTGAAAAGCGATCTAATATCTCATCGAACCCAGGAAATAGGTCGAAGCTTTGAAAAGCATACAACCCCCTTACACCAATTAGGATTGAATATCTAAAATACTGAAATTTTCATTTTGGCTTTTTTATTTAGGAAACCTAAGGAAGTAAAAATGAATTCGATATATCATCAGATATGCAACCTCGTTCCACCCACTTGGGGGTTGAATATCCGAAAATCCTGAAAGGAGTTAATAAATAAATATGAAGACAGCACGAGAAAGTAGGAACCAATTCAATTTCTTATCACTTCTAAAAGTAATGACGGAATTCGTGAAAACGTGTTCAACCCGTTTATACCCTCTTAGGAGCTGAAAAAGGAAAAAACTTGAAAATCGGTTTTAGGCGATTATTACGCAAGCACGTGAAAGTGAAAAGATATTCGATATCTTATAAGACCTGGGGATATAGTAGAATTTTTGAAAAAGTTTACAACCCCCTTTGCACCCCTTTAGGGGTCGAATTTTAAAAAATCCTGAAACACTTTCTAGGTATTTATATGAAGAAGTCGTACAATAAAAATGAATTCAATATTTGGGAAAACCTAATAGATATGCCGAAAACCGTGAAACTATGTGCATTCCATTTTCATTGATCATTTTTTTTTGCCCCCCCTCCGAACGCCAATAAATATTTGAAAATTTTTTCTATCTAAATTACTTTTCTAGTTGATTTACATAAACAAACCGAGTTTCAACTTTGCAGCATAAGCCGTTCTATAGATAGGAAAAACACTCCCCACCCCCGTACCATACTACCCCTATAAAAATTTATAGTTTTCCAACATGCTACTAATATAGTTCTATCTAAATACCAAGTTTCAGCTTTAGATCATTATAGGTTGTGGAGATATAAAAATCACAACTTTTTCCTTTTCACCCTCTCCCGCCCTCACCCTCTACAACCACACTTCCAAAATTTTGTTTTCTGCTAGAGGTCTATTAGGCCTACCTCTGGTAAAAATTTTAAGCATCTATCTTATACCGTTCTTGAGATATGAGACGTGATTTTTTTGAAAAATTCTTATCCCCTCCACTTTCATGCCCCACAGCCCACTTTAAAAATTTTACATTCATCAAACTTCATTTGTCAACCTTTATACGCAATCCAAATTTTATTTGTCTAGTGCAATTGGTTCGTGAGATATCGTAATCTAAAGTTTTTCACCCCCCACCCCCGTACGCCACTGACCCCACTCAAAAATTTGTTTTCGATCTATTCTCCTAGTGTACCTACAAATATTCATTAAGTTTCAATTTTTCGATATTAACCGTTTAGGAGATATGGATTTTAGAATGTGTCGATATCGTCTTTCTTGCGTTTCGGACGCATTATTCCCCCCCCCCCCACTCACAAACCCCTTCACCTATAGCGACAATTTTTTTGCGAATGGGTCCACTATTAAAGCTCTATATAGGTTCCAAATTTCAGCCTCCTAGCATAAGCGGTTGCTGAGATCTAGAAACCAAAATTTTTTGTCTAAAACGCTTCCCCCACCTCCCCCCTTACACCCCCACCCCTCAAAATTTGTTCACTTCAAGGGGCCTACCCAGTCTATCTATTCAACTAAATAGCTCAAAGGGTTTGGGTGCTACGAGCCTTCAAACAATTTTGCGTACACCGGTCGACGTACGGCGTACGGCGTACGGCGGACAGACGTACTGAAAATTTTTTTTGCTTTTTTCGTGTCTTAGTCATGAAACGTGAAAAAAAAAATTTTCAGGGTAGCAAATTTTTTTTTTTTAAAAATCGAAAACAATACTGTATTATTAAAATAATAAAGTAAAATCCATTGAATTTTACATCTTTTGAATATTAGGCAAATATGACACACCCCAATTTGAATGTAATTTTAAATTTGCGGTCAGTAAATTTCAATTTGTAATCAGTAAATTTCAACATCGAAATCAGCAAATTCACTGAATATTCTGGCGCACGTAGCCATTGCGCCACCGATGGCGTTTCATTTTCATTTCAGTAGAAAACAAAATCGAACGAAGCGTCCAACATCGTGGTTTACATGAAAAAGAACGTAATTTTCAATTGATATAAAAATATAGTTAATTTTACACGAAAGTAGTTTTGTTAACCTTTTCATGTAAATTATACGGTTCAGTTGAAAAGTACATGAGTAATTTACTAATACCAGTAATTTCGTGTAAAAGTGATTGAAATGAGTATTTTTACATGAAAAAATAAAATTTACTGGAAATTTCAAGTAAAAATTGAATTGAAAATTAAATTTTTTTAAAACAGTGTAGTATACAATTACTCAGGTTGAATTTTAAAAGTGATCTATAGCTAATTTTTTTGACATTGGCTAAGACTTTCGCGTGTTAAGGAAACATTCGAGTCGTACTAAGAAAGCGAAGTTTAGATAAATAGGAGAATAATAATCAATCCACGGAACGCAATATTTAGTGATTATTGTGAGGATGAAAAAAGTGTCCTGAAAGTGAAGGTGGTAGAATTGTAAATAAAATTTAGTGATAAAAACTTAAGACTATGTTTTAAATGACTGGACCCAAGGAAAATAAAGTTGCTAACTTTTCCGACGTTAATATTTCAAAAAATCGAAATCTGCAATAAAAACGCTGTAAAATTTTAGTTCACTATTGAAAACGGTTGTACTTTATGCAGTAATATAACTTCTGTATGCGCACCAGTGTATAACGAATAGTTAATATAAAAAATAGGATTTGTTATGGAATGTGAATCCAAGAACTAACAGGAAGTAGCTAGTGCCAGTTAAGTTTGATATTTCGAACTCGAGTTGGAACCGTTTTCTAACAACATTTTTACAGATATAGTGTTATTTAAATATAGTGGCAATTTTAAGAACGAAATGTAATAATTTCAATGAAAATCTAGCACACAGTATCAAAAATTTATTTCACATAAATATCAACAAAGTTAATCTATAAACAAAATACGTCAATGAAAAAACCATAATTTAAAAAAAATTCAATTAGAGTTAATATAGAGCTAAGTACATACCCTAGTAACTCGAAATTCTAAATTAAATTTCAGTGCAATTATATGTAGTTTCTAGAAACACCCACCAAACATGTATCCAATAAGAATAACGTACTTTGTTCTACACGCTCATCAGAACTGTTCTACACAGACCATCGAATGAACTCGAAATCGTGCAGCGTTCTAGATATTGTATAAGATCAAAGCACGATTACGCAAACTATAGATCACATTCTGATTCTGATAAAGTGACATCCGAGTGAATTTTTTATATAACGAGTGACAATGTTCAGCTGTGAGTTCTGGTAGAAAGCAAACGTAAAGTACAGAACGGAGAAAGCATTGCCAAGTGTAATAATTAAATTCCGAAATTTGTTAAGGGGTTATGCCATTCTAGAGTTTTCGAAAAATCGTTTTTTTTTTTTTTAAATTGTTCCTTAGGACCTCAGAAATGCTGTCCCAAAAGATTATGGCCGGAAAAAGTCTCTAAAGACTTGGTTTTCGAATTTTAGTACAAGGCCGCCTGCAAAATTATTCATGATTTTCAACTACTCAAAACTTCAAACGCGTTTATCTCAAAACTACATTTTTCAAGCTGGCCGGAAACATAACTCGGACAATTTTCAACCGATTCAATTGAAATTTTGAATATATTTTTAAAACTATATTGTCCATGGAAGTACGTAGGATTTTTTTTTTATATTGCATAGTTCATTTGTTATTAACAATTTTCTGACGATTTTTTAGGCAAATTTTACACTTTTCACTTTAGAAGTGCGCCATTTGGCTAAAAATCAAAATATCGAAAAAATCCTACGTACTTCTCTGGCTGTTGTTATATGTAATCGAAATAAATTTATTAGCTTATCATAATTCAAAAATTACAGGCACTAGGAGTCCGGCCATGGACCCTGGAAAAACGGAGACGTCACCACAAAAACGCTACACAGCCGCCATTTTGAATTTAATTGCTTAAAAAAAATTCCTGTACATAGTCAAGAACATGTATTATAAATATTCATTTTCGTAATGTCGATTTATTTTGTAGTTTTTCTGAAAAAAAAATCCCGAAAAAGACCTATTTTTTCAGCCTCTAGAGTGGCATAACCCCTTAAGATAAAATTTCAGTGTTCATAAATGTGGTTAGAAAACGCTTTCAAATCGAGTCCGAAATATCAAACTTAGCCCGAATAATAAAAATATATAGCGACATGAAAGAGACAGGCATTGGCACTTTTATCCAGGGACGTCATTTTAGTTTTATCTAGGGCGCAGAATTTTTTTCACTGCATATGAGTTGGTATTAAAACGTACGTTAAGCAGAAGAAGTACTTAAGTTTTTGGACTTTCTTAAATATAACAGTTTCATTCAATTCTCAAATTCAGGAAAGGAGAAGGAGAAATACCGCCGCTGCCCCCACAAATTACGTCGCTGACTTTATCTACGCCTTTCCCTGTAAGTACCTCATGTCCTTTTTTCTTCGGAGAATGTCTGATTTCAATCCCCCCGAACCCACCCGACGTGCTAGTATATCTAGCAGGTATGATACAGGAAAACTGATTCAGTGATTGGTAACAGTTCCTCGGAAGGACTGTTATAGGAGGACTGCACACAACTTCCTTTCCTAGCTATTGTAACTGATGAATATTTAATACTTATGTTAGTATGGTAAACTGATTTTATTAAAACATCTTCAGTAGTCTTTTGGAAATGCTATGCTTAGAAGTGCCTGTAATCCGGATGTAACAACACCAAGAGGAATTGTTCAGTCATGTGACTTCCAATGTGAACTTCTTCAATCATCCGAATCTATTGATCTAATCGTGCTGCTGTTGGGTTACAGCTAGTTTGAATCGGATAATTAAAGTCTTACATGAAAAATTTATTTTCGACCAAAAAATTAGATCCATTTTCGGCACCCGACTGATTCAGTGATGTTGTGAAGTTTTTTAATAGAACTATTTGTCCATTTGATTAGCATTACTGGAAATAAATCAAAGAAATTTTAATTGCTTAGCCATTGAACTTAGTCTTACCAATGATTTGAATATGACCGGTGTGATGTTAGAAAATTGTATTAAAATATTTCCAATGGCCAAGCGGTTACGAAAGGACTGCTTATTTTTTTTGATACTCTTAAAAAATTTAAATATAATAGTGACCGCGATGGAGCATCGAGATCCAAGAGCTTTGTTGTATCCGATAAATTCGGCTCATGGTGTATGCATTTTATTTTATTGTAAAAGTGCGTCATTTTTTTAGTGGAAATAAAACAGGTTTTTTGTAGATGTTGATTGCAATTGCGGTTCCTCTTGAATTGCCGAGAAGAAATGTCTTCTTATCGTATAATTTCGAAGCAAATTACAACTTGCCGTCCGAGGCTAAGCAATACACTCAAGGAGTCCTTGATCGAGTAAGCGCCGATTAAAGGCTATTTGATCGAAATTTTGATTGATTTGAAACAATTTTAATCGCAGTTTGACTTACTGGACGGAAGAAGTTTCAGCAGCTGTGAAACAAATTACAATAGCACTTGCTCGAAACGACCGAAAAAAAAGGGCCGTAAGAAGCATCGAAGGCCCAAGCGACAGCCCCTTATATGCCGAACCGCGTTATACAAAGTGTTACAAGATAAATTCAATCAGTAAGGATCTAGTGCTAAATTTAGTTGACAAATTTAATAGTTTCCTTTTTTAGTGCAGGATACAATGGTAAAGAATGTTTGCTTCGGCTGATTTGTGAAACGAGTGCATTATCTCTGGCAGAGCACAACGGCGTGTGGGGTTCAATTTTCCATGTTATTTTCACGTAAACTTTTCTATTTTATCAACTAAATTTCAAAAAAATTTAATTATTTATTTTACTATACTATTTATCATACAGACCCACTTCATCTGTAGATGAAGGCATTGGAAAGGAGTACTACGAAGCAGAGAGAAATGGTGATCAAGGGCATTGTGAAGTATATGAAAGCCGATGTGAAGAAAGTGTATTGGATATTATTTCGGAAGAATTTTTATTATAGTTTTTTTTAACTATTTTAAATTTACTACTTTTTCCAATTAGAATTTTCATATGTGTTTAGTTGTGCATTATTTAATTTATTTTTCCCACTATCTTGAATCGCACCTACTCATAACTGAATCAAACGAGAGTGGCTCCACCTATTCTGAGTCTAAGGAGGTGGCAAGAAAAACTGGTTCTTATTTCTTTAAAACCACCGAGAATAGAAAGCTAAAAATTTACGACTAGCCACTATAAAGTCATCCTAGAAAAATAAAATTTTTGATTGGTGGAGCATGCCACGGAGGTGGGAGCGGGTGGTTTTTTGTATTTAATAAATGGTTTATGCTAGAAAGTTGAAACTTTGTACGTATATGTAGATGTACTACAGGAGTAATTAAGAAAATAAAAATGTTAAGATTTTCATTGGCGTACATGGGTGGAGTAAGAAAAATGTCCGTTAAAAAAGATTTTCTTAGGATCTTATCAACTTTTGTTATATCTTTCAAGATTGCCGAGTTATTAAATTAATTTTACTTTTACGGACCCTGTATATAGGCGCCTGGAAATTATTTTCCAAATTTTTTGATACTCAACACCTAAGGGGGTGCAAAGTGGTTCACGAATTCCGTAAAATCTTTTGGGTGTAATGAGATTTCGATTTACTTCTGTGGGCTGTAAAAACATATAATGATGTTAAAATTGATTTTGGGACTTTGCGATTTTCAACCGCTAAAGGGGTGTAAGATGATTATTTTTGTTTTTACGAGTGTACAAATATCACTTAGCCCTGATGAGGTATCGAATTGTGTTTTATATAGGCGATTATATAGAAAGCCCTTTATTCTATCTAATCGCCTAAAAATCAGTTTCAGATTTTTTTAACATACAACCCCTAAAGGGCCTACGTCGATATCTTATCCCTTATGTTTTTATTGAAATTGGAAAAAAATAAGTAAATAAATTAAGAATCTGGTCGCGACCTTATTATTTTGTAGGTGGAAGTCCGGAACGCGTTTAATGCCTAAATGTCTAAAGAATAACGGGGAGACTATTTGGAACGTTTTTTTGTAGGTTTCAATGGCAAAGTAAACTAAAACACATCACAATGGTAAACGTGTTGCGGAGACCCAACAAATGATAAATGATAAAGTTGCGCCCAGACTGTTGGCAGATTCTTTCTTTTGCGTGCTCCCTATATAATTGCCTAGAAACTTGTTCCTGATTTTTTAATATTCAAAAAGGGGAAAGGGTTTTCATGAATTCAGACATTTTTCTTAGGTCTAATGAGATATCGAATTCGCTTTTATGGGCTTTATACAGCCAGGGCTTTTGACAGTCATCAAGGCGCTGGAATCACTCACTATTAAATCCCAGATAGTAAAGGGCTGTCGAGAAGTGCTGAAGATACATTGTAGTCAGAACAGAGTACTGATTTGCTGGGTGCCGGGACATAGTAATATAGTAGGGAACGGAAAGGCAGATAAGCTGGCGAGAGCGGGATCGGCATCAAATGGCAGGGAGGTTAGCCCCCCGATATGCAGCATCAAAGCGCTAATCGGTTAGCGTTCTAAAGAGGCGGTCAACTCTAGGTGGGTAGGGCTGACAAGCTGCAGGATTTCTAGGGCTTTGTGGCCCGAGCTGGGTAGTCATAAAACTAAGAATATATTAACTTGGGATAGAGGAAAACTACGACTTCTCGTCGGAACACTGACGGGTAATTGTATGCTGAAGAAATATGCCTTGTGATTAGGGCTAGCCGAGAGGGACGTGTGCAGGTACTGACACGATCAGTGCGCTGTAAAGGACATAACACACATCTTGTGTGAATGCCCAGAGGTCGCCAGAAGGCGAATGAGATGGTTAGGTAGTTTGTTCTTCGACAACGTTGAGAATTTGAGGTAGATAGTAGGCTTGTGTAGTTCGCGAACGAACTAGTTCGGAAGAGCGTTCCCATAACTGAAATGAACGAACTAGTTCGCAGCCAGTACCGCTCCTAGTTCGTTTGCCGTTTGGATGTCAGTAGTAAAATATACTTGTAGACTCACGACCTTATTTATTTTTTAGCTCATCACATTCTATCAGACGACCTTTTTTACTTGTAGACTGACGTTTTTTTTTTAGCTCATCACATTGTAACAGACGAAATTTTTTTTTTTTGGTCACCACATTCTACTACAATAACGTCTACGAGTCGTTCCAAACTTCACTGCCTTTCTCATCACTGAACTCCCGCGAACTAGTGAACTAAAAGAACGAACTAGTTCGCGACGGATCGGGAAGCGGAAATCTATCACTATGGTGAACTCAAATGCACAAGCCTAGTAGATAGGGCATGACAAACTGGTCAGGTTCCGTAGGGATTTAAAGTGTTTTGGAGGGATCACAATGGGCCCATATGGTGCCTAGTGAGCGTAGTGGTTCTTAGATCTGCGCCCCTTCATGAACTGAACTGAACTGAAACTCCGGAAGGGGTGTAAAATGATTCAGTAAGTTTTCACGAGATCCGACATATCTCTTAGGCCTGATGAAAATTGTGTTTACTTTAATGTGCAGAATTTCAGAATTTTTTATATTCAACCGCTAATGGGTTATGTCGATATTTTATCTTCTATGTGTTTATTGTAATTGACAAAAATATAAAAATAAACAATTTGAAAAAGCATTGGAATAACTTTTTTATATTTTCGGTAGAAGTCTGAAGCGCGTTTAATGCTGAGATGCGGTTAGGCTACTAAGCGACTGAAAACCATAGTACAACCAGGGGGCATCCCTGCAATAAACGCGTCCCGGACTGCTAACCAAAAAATAATAAAATTGAGTTCATACTATGGCAAATTGTTTTTAAAAATAAGTATGGAAGGAATGCAACTTCTCCTAGTAAATTTGGGTGCATAGCTAGTAACTGTTTTTCTATTCAAAATAAAAATTGGTATTCAAAGTAGAATACAACACAGAAAAAATGTCGATTCATTGATGTCAAATATCGCTAAATTTGCCCTTTTAATTAGTGTAGATTATATATTATAATATCTTATTTTGGTGCAAAAATTAGAGTCAATTTTGGCATTTGAATGACATACTTTGTGTTATTACATTATCGTAATTAGTTGAAATATTTCGCTTGATCAATTTGATTAGCAAGACCATCACAGAAAATAAGTTTAAGTTGCTGTAAAATTTTCAATTTTGATATTTCATTCATCACATTGCATTACCTGCTTAAAATGGCAAAATCATTTAGTAAGTACTATTTAGTTTCTCTTATGATTTTAAAAAGTTCGATAATATTCGTATCCGGAGATCACCATCGAGATCCCAGAACCTTACTCTATCAGCGCAATTCAGGACTTGGAGTAAGAAATTTTATTTAGTTTTAGCGTTTAAAAATTTAATTAAACTTTAAAAAACCGTGTTTAGATTTTAGTTGCTTTAGCTGTTCCACTGGAACTGGGCAAAAGAAACGTATTTTTATCGTATGCTTTCCAAGCATATTATGGATTTCCGCGTCAAACGACGGATTACTTTCCAGGACTCCGAGTACGGGACAATATAGTAAAATCCTTTTTATATTAGATTCTAAATAATTTTATTTCAGCTTGATTTAGTAGAAGAACGAAGCTCCAGTTGTGAAACAAACTTTAATAGCACTTGTGACGAGGGCCCTAAGAAAAAGGATCATAAGAAAAACAAAAGACCCAAACGGCAACCACTTATTTCTCGAACAACATTTTACAAGGCCCTTGAAGATAAGTTCAAGCAGTAAGGATCTTAAGTTTATTTTAATCGATGGTGTTAGACTTTTTTTCATTTTCTTAGTGCAGGATACAACGGCAAGGATTGTTTGCTTCGATTGATTTGTGAAACAAGTGCGTTTTCGCTGGGTGAACATAGCGGCGTGTGGGGCTCAATTTTCCATATAATGTTCACGTAAAGTTTTGTATTTTAATTGGCGAATTGAAAATTAATATCAGGTAATCATTACATACACATAGACCTACTTCGTCTATGGATGAAGGTCTTACAGAGGAGTACTATGAAGCAGAAGGAAATGGTGTTCAAGGAAATTGTGAAGGATATGAAAATCGATGCCAGGAGAGCTTATTGGATCTAATTTCGGATGAGTTTAATTACTGAAAACAATTCGTAGAAATCCACTGTATATACTATAGATTTTTAAATTACGAGGCTCAATCCGTTTGTATTTAATTCAAGGAAAAATATAACCAAAATAATTGTACAATTTTTTTGTCGTTTTATAAAAGTCCTGAACATATCGTCGCAAAAGTTTGAATCTTTTCAACCATCTCACTCATTAGCAGCCTATCATAAAACGACTTCGGCCTGATAATCAAAACAACTGTAAGACGAACAATAAATAGGATGAAATAGCAGCACGGAGTAACACTAAAATATTGCGATGAAATCTTAAATGAAGCCTGGAGTTGTTAAGCATGAACAACCATTCATGTTATAGAAATGGAAGATGCTCAAACAATCAAAAATATTTAAGTGAAAATCGTATAGAACTTTAAGGACTCTTGCTGTGAATATGGCAACCAAAAAGTAAATACCTATCTACATGAAAGTTCAAATCGCATTAAAAAAAAATGTTACGAATTTTCCGGCAATTCGTTTTTACGTATATTTCGAATAACCTTTACGCTTCCAGCTGTATTGAATTGGAATTTACGTAGTGAGGCTGTGCAATTAGATTTTTGTTGGATATTTTTTCGAAAAAGGATTCGTTTTACTACTCATGCAAAGGCTGACATTGGCGTATAATAAAATGTTGTCCGCGGGCTTCACTAATAAAGTTTTCATTATATTGATTTACTGTCAGCACTTTGTACATGTTTAATTTTTTTTACCGTATTTTACTATTCGAGAGAAAAGCCATACCGACTACATTTCAGAATTTAAATAAAAAATTTCCATTATTATCCGAGCAGTTCTGCTTTTAATACAATTTTTAGTAATGCATTCTTTAATAAAAATAATTTCCTGTACATAGTTCAATTTAAATGAATTCGTTGGGTAGCTGTAGCGTATTTTTGGGGTTATTTTAAAGTACGAAAAATCAATTCAATGCCCAAGAGAATAGTAACCCAAAAATTACGTGTGAGTAGAAAGACCTCAATGAAAAAAGTTTTTAAATATTATAGTTTCACTTGTCGATTTTAAATGACGATTATCAGCTTCATCTCATAGAGGGTATATAAATGCCTAGAAATATCTTTTCTGATTTTTTTTTTAATATTGAGGGGGCGTAATGAGGCTGTATATGTTGTTACGTCTTCTGGATCTTCTCTTAAGTCTGATTCCATACCGCATTAATTCTCACTTCTGTAGGCTTTTTATATAATCACCTAAAAGCATTTTCTTTACATTAAATCCTAAAAGGGAGTAAGGGGGTTGTAAACATTTTATTTAATATTTAATTCTGACAAAAGTATAAGGTCTGAGTCAATTTAGTTTTTCCTTCCACAAAATTTTATATAATCGCTTCACAAAAATAATTTCCCAATTATTTGATGTTCAACCCCTAGGCTAAGCTGGCTCTATAAATTTTGACGAATTCTGCTATTTTTCTTACATTTGATTAGATATCGAATTGATTTGTACTTTCGCATTTTCAGGGTTTTTTTTTGGATATTCAGCCACAGCTAGGTGTTTATGCGATGATATGCGTTTTAACGAATGTTGTTATATTTCTGATATAATATCGGATTCCTTTTGAAATTGAAAATTAATTTCAGGGTTTTTTGATATTCATGAATGATTTCTATGAATCTTTCTTAGGTCTAATTATATAGGGAATTTATTTTTACTTAGACAGGCTTTTTATATAGTCGCCTAAATACTGAATTCTCGAAGTGATGTAAAGAGTTTCTCTACGTTTTCATGATTTCCGTCATATCTCTTAGGTTAAATGAAATATCGCATTAATTTTTCTTAAACGAGTTCTCCTCTTCATCGCCTAAAAAGTTTCAGTTTCAGCGTTCAACCCTTAAAGGGATCAAAGTAGTGACGAAACCTGTCGTATCTCCTAGGTCCGAGAAGATATCGAATAGGCTGTTTTGAATTTTGTTTTTTGAAGGTGAAAAAGATTGTTTTCACTTGCAAAGCACTAAAACTCAGTCTCAGAATTAATAGCTTATAAATCTTCTTCCGAGAAAAAACCAGAATACTATTTGGAACTTTTCACCTTTTTTTGGGTTGTCGGCCACATAGTTACCTGTACCGTAAGTAGATTGAAACATGTGCCGAACTTCTCACAAAATAATAAAGTTGTGCTCATACTGCAGACAGATTTTTCAGTTTTACCTTATTATTTTCTAATAATACAGTATTGTGATCGATTTAAAAAAAAAAAAAAACGTGCTGCCCTGAAAATTTTTTTTTTGCGTTTCATGACTCGTAGACACGAAAAAAGCAAAAAAAAAATGTCAGTCCGTCTGTCCGCCGTACGCTAAATCGTTTGAAGGCTCGTAGCTCCCAAAGGGTTTGAGATATTAAATTGAATTTTTTTTTATGAATAGACTGGGTATGCCCCTTGAAGTGACCAAATTCTGAGGGGTGGGGGTGTGAGGGGGGAGGAGGGGGAAGCGCTTTAGACGGAAAATTTTGGTTTTTAGATCTCAGCAACCGCTTATGCTAGGAGGCTGAAATTTGGAATTTATATAGAACTTTGGTAGTAAACCCAATTGTCAATATGGGTGAAGGGGTGTGGAGTAAGGGGAAAAATAATGCGTCCGAAACGCAAAAAAGCCGAGATCGACACATTCTAAAATCCATATCTCCTAAACAGCTAAAGTTACAAAATTGAAACTTATAGTGTATCTGTAGGTATACTAGAAGCATAGATTGCAAACAAATTTTTAAATAGGGGCAGTGGCGTACGAGGGTGGGGGTAAAAAACTTTAGATTATGATATCTCACGAACCAATTGCACTAGACAAATAAAATTCGGTTTGTGTATAAAGGTTGACAAATGAAGTTTGATGAAAGTAAAAATGTTTAAGGGGGCGGTGAAGCATGAAAGTGGAAGGGATGAGAATTTTCCTAAAAAATCACGTCTCATATCTCAAGAACAGTGCAAGGTAGATGCTTAAAATGTTTACCAGAAGCAGGCCTAATAGACCCCTATCAGAAAATGGGTGTGTTGGAATAGAGTGTCAGAGTAGGGGAGGGTGAAAAGGAAAAAGTTTCGATTTTTATATCTCAAAAACCTATAATGATATAAAGCTGAAACATGGTATTTAGATAGAGATATAGTAGTAACATCTTGGAAAAATATAATTTTTGATAAGGGTAGTATGGTACGGGGGTGGGGGATGTTTTTCCTATCTATAGAACGGCTTATGCTACAAAGTTGAAACTTGGTATGTATATGTACATCAACTAGAAATGTTATTTAGATAAAAAAAAATTTCAAATATGCATTGCCTTCGAAAGAGGGTCGAAAAAATGTATCAGTGAAAATGGAATGCATATATTTTCACGATTTTCGTCATATCTATTAGGTCTTAACAAATATTTAATTCATTTTTATTCTACGGCTTCTTCATATAAATACCTAGAAAGTGTTTTCAGGATTTTTTTAAAAATGCGACCCCTAAGGGGGTGTAAAGGGGTTGTATACTTATTCACGAATTATGCCATATCCCCCAGGTCTGATCAAATATCAAATATCTTTTCACTTTGACGGGCTTGCGTAATAACGGCCTAAAACTTGTTTTTAAGTTTTTCCCTTTTTCAGCTCCTAAGGGGATATAAAAGGGTTGAACAAGTTTTCACAGATTCCGTCATATCCTTTAGAAGTGATAAGTAATTCAATTGTTTTTACTTTCTCGTGCTGTCTTCATATTTATCTATTAACTCCTTTCAGGATTTTTGTATATTCAACCCCCAAGTGGGTGTAAAGAGGTTGCATATGTTTTCACAGATTCCTACATATTGCTTAGATCTGATGATATATCGAATTTATTTTTACTTCCTAAGGAAACCTTATATGGGAAACCCATATAAGAACCAAAAAGTCAATTTCAGTATTTTCAGATTTTCAATCCGAAGGGGTGTAAGGGGGTTGTATGCTTTTCAAATGTTCGACATATTTCTTAGGTTTGATGAGATATTAGATCGCTTTTCATTTCCACAGACTTTTTATATAATCGCCTACAAACCCATTTCTCAATTTTAGTATATTCAGCTCCCAAGGGTAGTTCTGATGAGATATAAAATTGTTAATTACGGCATTTGATGTAATGACCTAAAAACTGATTTCACGATTTTTCGAATTTCAAGAACCAAGGGGGTGTGAAGAGTTTGCTTACGTTTTCACTATTTTTTCAAAATCCCTCATGTCTCATGAGATATCTAGTTAGTTCTTATAAAATCGTTTAAAAGCCTGTTTCACAATTTTTTCGAAATTCAAACCCCAAGTGGAAGTAATGGGTTTGTATACGTTTTAACAATTCGTCATATCTCTTAAGTCTGATAAGGCAACAAATTCGTTTTTACTTCTATGGACTTTTAGTGTTACATGCTATTCCGAAATTAGTATAGTCTACAGGGGCTTTTTCAATGTTTAATCGGCTAAAAATCTCTATTTTAAATATTTTTATTTTAAGAACAAAATGAACTTTCCAAGAAATCTAATAGTCTCGAAACAACTCATGATATACTCCGACTTTCTCCAGAACTTTGACCCTTTAATAAATTGAATTGTTTTTTACAATTGTACCTATAATAATGTTATACAATTAAAATAATCCTGCGTATCTATCATTATTATTTGACATTGTTGAAAAGGGTTTTAATTTTTATTTGCATTTTCTTGACAGAATAATGAGATGCTTAACCTTTTTGGAACTTCACCGAACTATTCTATCATCAAATTCTGTTCAGTATTCCATCAAAGGCTTAATATTTATCGTAAAATTTTCGATTCCTCTTAAGATTCTTATTGTTTGCAACATAATAGACTTGAGAAAATATTCTTTCTTACGTCCTTACCTGGCGTTGTTGAATCGTCTCAACAATTTCCAGTACTTCATCGTGAATACAGGACTGCTTTTTAAATCCGAGACAGTTTGTTTCTATAACTCCTCTCATTGTGTTTTCCATTTGCTTCGACGACAATACAATGGGATTTTATCGCTTTATCTTCGATTGGTCGAGGTATAGAAATGTTCGACAACGGCATCGATTAATCGCTTATTTGATCGGACAAGTGCTCTTTCAGAGCTAAGCAAAGAATAGAATTGAGCATACGTATGTACTTTACGTATGTCCTGGATCCGAAATTCAATTAAAACAACAAAAGTCCTGTTGACACATCCTAATGAAATCTGAATAATTGCAGCAGCCTCAGAACTAAATTTGACGGCTATTGGAAGGCCCAAACGACAGTCTTCCCTGTCGAAAACTATTGACGACTCTTGTTTATTGATTTGTCCAAAGAAGTTTGCAACAATAACTAGCATCCAACGTAACATAATTTTAAATAAGTTTGCCTAATGTACTCTAGTTGGTATAGATGGTAAAATTTCCTTTTACTTTTTACTATATCTGGAGAATAAAAAAAATATTGGTTTTGAATTTTGTATCAAGGCGAAACTTTTGCATTGTAAAGATTAACTTACATACCAAACGATTTCGTAATCTACCGCACATTCTTGCTGATGAGCGTAAAAATGTTCAAGAACTCTGGTAAGGTACCATTCGTATCTTTATACTCTAGATGAAATCATATAGAGTATTATAAGTTTAATCCAGCCCAAAAGTTTGTAACGCATAGAACCAAGCCTCGGACAAAAAAAAGTTATATATTATTTTTTGTTTATTTGTGGCCAAAAACCTCAAATCCGCCTGACGTCCGTCCGTCCGTCCGTCCGTCCGTCCGTCCGTCCGTCCGTCCGTCCGTCCGTCCGTCTGTCCGTGAACACGATAACTCAAGAACGCCTTCACCTAGGATCTTGAAATTTTGAATCTGGATGTTTGGTTGAATTTGTAAGGCTAAGTTCGTTAACGGGCAAAATCGTCCTACTCCTTCGGGTAGCTGCCATACAAAATGTCCTTAAAACACGTGTTCAAGAATATTGGTCGATAACTTCAGAAGGGATTAAGCTACGTCTTTGAAATTTTGTATGTGTTAATTTTCCAATAGTTGGAGCTAAATGTATGATTATGAAGAAAATCCTATTAGTCCTTCGTGTAGCTGCCATACAAATATCCTGTCCAAAGGTCTTCACTTAATTTACGGAACTTACTATAACTCAAGTATTCTTTTAGCTATGAATTGGAAATTTTGTACAAATTAGTTTTGAGTAAAAACAAAGTTTGGGTTTACTAATCAGCGAAATCCTTTTACTCCTTCTGGTAGCTGCCATACAAAATGTCCTTAAGACACGTGTTCTACAATATTTTTCGATAACTTTTGAACGCTTCAAGCTACGAATTTGAAATTTTGTACACGTTCATTTTTAAATGGTTTCAAGGAAAAGGATAAATATTTAAGAAATCGAGTGAGTCCTTCCTGCACCTCCCATGTGAAAGTCCTTCAAAACGGACATTTTTGTTCAATGACTTATCCAGTTCAAGATATGAAATTAAACACAGAATATTGTCTTTTAGTTTAGAGTAGCAATCTAATGGCAGTCCTTAATAAAGGACATACAACATGCACACACGAAATTCTACTTTACCCCCAACTACAATATAAATCGGAGTTCAGTATTCATCTAGAGTATTATACGATTGGCTTGCAGCCGATCGTGACTGCAGTATGTTTTTCTATGTCGATAAATTTCAAACTGTTCGTAGTTTATTGTTGACAATAAAATCAGGGACTACAGCTCTCGCTTTCATTGAGTTTTCCTTAAACTAATGTGCAAGCGAGGAAAATTTTTATTTTATTTATTTTATAGCAATAGTAATTAGTTTACAGCCAGAACAAGTTCATGATGCCCGACGGTGTCTCAGGTAAGTCTAAGGTACGAGTACGGTATTAAGTTATTACACCTTTGCTAAACGAAGAAACACGACTTGGTTGTTTTACGTGGCCCAAAACTAGCTAACGGAAACTTTTCTCTAATATTTAAGATAAATACGATAGTTAGGCAGAATCATAAAATTGCAGACGGGAACTAAATGAACATCAGTACAGTGTTTAGTTTAGTGCAGTTGTTAAACATTCGCTTGAAAACCTAATGGAACTTCTGCTCAATGGTTATAATTTGACCTGATATTATTTTCAAAAAAATTAAAGAATAATGTTTATTTATTTAACATTTCCAGTAATCTTTTAAGCGAAGTGATTTTACTTGATTTTTATTAAAAAGAGATTTGAGGATGGAAAAAGATTGAGAAAATACTTTGAATTTTATGAAGCGTATCTATTTATCTTTCGAATTTGAACTTTCTAGCATAGTCCAGACGTGAAGTATGAAAAATCGATGGGTACCTGCAATGCAATCATCAACGGAGGGTTTGTTGTTGGTCAATAAGAGAATCCAGATTCAAATTGTTATACTTTTCCAAAGAGACGAACTGCCGTTTTTGATCCAAATAAAGGTAAATTATGTTTATAAAATTACTCAAGAGTCGTTAAAGCCTATGTCTATGAAAACAAAAAACATTCTAGTCACGTGTAATTTTTGAGTAAGAATCCGATAAAAATACGTAACCTAACGGCGGTGTTGAAAGATTGTTAGTATAGACACCAAACAACGGATAGCGATACTTGGAAGTTACAGTATCCAAATGATTACTTTCTGTATAAACATTGTTTCTGTTACTCGATATACTATTTTTGACGACAAGTAAGTATAACTTATATTTCTCTCGTTTGGATGGTTTTTAAAGCCCGGTGTGGCACAATTTGTCCAAGAATTTTTTTTAATTATTCCTACAAGTCAATAAGTCAAGATGTTTTTGGCGGTTAATTTTTCTATGTTTGAATAGTATCGGTGTTTCATGTACCGAATTAAATTTTATTTTACTTCAAAAAGCAGGACGACTTGCAAAACTACACAAATATCAAAATTTTTTGAAGGTATAAGTGTATAGACACTTTTGCGTCAAAAAAAATTACATTTCAAGAATTTTTGAAATCATCTTAGTACTCAACCACAATTTTTCCTTGACCATGATACCGATACCGAATTTCTCTATGATACCGATCAAAGAATTAGAACAACCAAATTTTCTTGGTTGCATTTCTTGACAATTTTCTTTAACTTAGTTTTAAGAAAGGAACAGAAATTCATTGAAAGAAAAGACAGGACCTTAATATAGCATTAATGGTTCATTTATAATTATGTCCCATTGACATGTATTTCCTGTAAATGATTTGATTCCTCTGATTGAAAAGGAAAAATGTCAATCTCGAAGACAAGTCTCAATTCCCTCAACATTGGAAAATACTTTATTATTAAAAAATAATAAAGTAAAATGTGATCGTCATACTTTATGATAACGATGAATCTGAGTATTTTACTTTTGTGTGTAACAAAGCCCAAAAGACGGACGACTGGCTTTGCCTTTGAATCTTGTTTCCATGAGAGATAGTCCTGGCACCGTGAACTGGCCACCGAGATCGTGCGATTTAACGCCTTTAGACTTCTTCCTTTGAGTCTATCTTAAATCGAAGATCTAGGCATATAAACCGCAAAGAATTGATGCCCTCAAAGTCAACATAACGAACGCCATCCAACAAATTCAGCCAGATTTATGCGACAAAGTCATCGAAAATTGGACCTCTCCAATACATGCCACCAAGCAAAGATGCGGCGGGCATTTAAACGACGTTATATTCCATACTTAATGCCATAAAAAAAATTAAGTGGATATGTCACACACAACATGTTTTATTTACATTTCAAAATCGAGCGTCCTTATTGAAAGAAACTTTATTATCCACTACGAAGAAGACCGACAAAACCTTCAGAGGACTAATATCAAAATGGGGTACTTTTCAAACACTTTTTTGCTTATTTTAGCAGGATATGGAAAAAAATAAGATATACGAAATTTATATGAAGATCGAATTATACAATCCAGAATAAATACGAGCAGGATAATAGTAAAATTAAAATCCAGGAGCAATAAATTGTTCACAATAAATTAGTGTGAACATGTAATGCAAGTATGTAGATAAATTCATAATATTTGGCCGAAAACCGCGTAAAAATCAAAATCCTGGCACAATAAATTTTTGTATTTCTTAAAAATTAGCCCGAGGAGTGTCCTGTAACTTCAGGGGTGAATATTTGTTAAGTTGTTTAAAGAAATTAATTCAGCATTAAATCATAGCAATTCAAGAAGTCATTATCTACTAAGTTATTTTTGCTCCAAATCGCCAACTACTTATAGGATAAGGTACATACAATAGAATTGAAAATATTGACTTTTGAGAAAATACTGACAGTTCAAAATTTTAGAGAATATTCACACCTATAAGATGAGTAGCTCTGATTTGATGTTGCATTAACGATTCCCGAGTTATTGAAGAAAATACGAAATTGTACTGTTGGTTGGTTGGTTGGTTTACGTGGTGGTCCGTCTGCCGAAAACAGGGCCCAATTAGCACTGGAAGCGCCGTTTTGATACTACAACTCGTTTAACCTGGTCGTTGAGGGCTGATGAAGTAGATATATAGTTTTACAAAGACCTAGGTCTCTGTGGTCTCTGTAGTCTCTGGCTTGGATGGATTATCATATCCATCCGGAGCTGTTCAAGACGGTAATTAGTTCTCCAATCTTATTTTTCGAGATCTCATCAAGGTTATTAAAGAAGGGTTTGCCCAGTGCGCGAAGTCTGGCTCTAGCTAGGGCTGGACACTCGCAAAGCAGGTGGGTAACGGTTTCCTTCCTATTTGTATCCCCACAGCTGCGGCAATTGACGTTAAAGGGAATACCCAGTTTTGCCATGTGGTCGCCGATCGGCCACTGACTCGTGCTGACTGCCGTGACTCTGGAGACGTCCACATGGCTCCTGCTCAAGAGTTCATCTGTTCTCCTCCGGCAGTAAGATGGCCATGTCTTCCTAGATATGACGCAGTTGGTCAGTCCTCTCAATCTGGAGTTCGCGATTGTAAGAAAGTGGGATGATATTTGGCGCTTAACAGTACCTAGTGGGACTTGAATGGGTTCCACGAGAGAGCCCTGAAGAGCAGACTCTTGCCTAGCTAATTCGTCTGCCCGCTCGTTACCCTCTATCATGCTGTGTCCTGTGACCCAAAGCAGAGTAACTTTGACTTGACTTTCTAAGTAGGGTAGCTCCTCTCGGCACTGTTCGACGAGTTTAGAGGAGGTGGGAGCCGAATGTAAGGCTTTGATTTTGCTTTGCTGTAAAATTTTAATTTTAAGAAAAAACTCACAGGTCTGAAATTGTTGAGAATTGGAAGAGCGTTAAAATCTGGGGTATTGAATAAAGCAAGAACGGTTATCAGAAATTCAAAATTAATCGCTAACTATTTAGCAAAAAGTCGGCGACTGCGATAATATTGCTGTTAAAATAAAAAAATTTGACGGGCTCATCGTAGGTATGTAATTATTGTAATTACACAATTCAACACTAATTGCAATTTCAACACGGACAGGGAAACATTTCAAATATAAGAAATTCACAAATATTTCCGGCTGATTTCAAAATGATATGTAAATTTACGTAAAAGAAAAGTATAAGAAACGCTCGAATCTTTGATGTGCTTGTTTGAAATTTTTTGTACTAAATTTTCATCAAAGTGATATCTTTTAAAACCACTCAAAGCCGCTAGTACTTTACAGCTACATATATATCACATTATTTTTCCTCTTACATCACCTTAAATTTAAAATACAACTATATCATCTTTCACTTGGAATTTGCTCTCATATCTCAAGCACGTGGGAACCATGCAGCAGTTTGTGCCAATGTCGTTACAAGTATTCCAGAAATCCGGAATATATCTTTGAATGACATGTCAGATTAGTTTATCATCTTGCAGCAACGACATGTCACATGAAATTTACGTTATACATTTCAGAAATTTACAGCTTTACAATGACTTCTCATGAAATATTTAAAGCAGATACTTCCATTTCGTCAGTTTTTCTATTGGTGGTAGTTCGGGTACTGAATCTTATACTTTTTGATATGTGATGTAATGTGTGTAATGTTCGTGAATAGATAGATACACTACGGTCCGGACCAAGGTAAAACAGTGAGTAATGCGTGGTGAAGCAAGGTTTTAACACTTGGTGTTAAATGAATAAATCGGAAAAGAAGTATCGAGAGCAGTAGGACATGCTGAGATTATGCACTTGCATGCTCAAATATAACATATACCATATGAAACTTGGCGATTTTCATGTAAATTGTAATATAAACTTTGTGTCGTAGACACGTTTTGTATTCATGTAGATACGAAAATATATATTGAAACAACAACAAAACTCTGGAACAATCCATCACACAAGATCTGAATTCTTCCAGTGCCTCTGCCCATTATAACCCACGATGGAGTACATCGACTGCGAACCGCTACGGTAAATAATTCTTATGCCAGCGAATTTGCCGTCCATTCGAAAACGATTTGCCTAAGAAAACGAGGCCACTTCGTAAGTGAATCGTAACAACAAATTGAAAACGAGTCGCTCTTTTGTATCGTAAATGATTCACTGAAGCAGATTGCAAAAGGTTGGTACAAGCAAATCGTACATCGTAAATGAATCGGCGTAATAAACCTAAGACGATACCCTTTGACTGCCCCGCTTACTACAAAGGTATTCACGAACAATTCCTTTTTGAATCTTATTATATCACTTTGTTGCTCACTTGACACATGACTTAATTCACTACTTTCATCCATGAATTTTAAGTAAATTATGAATTAGTTATAATTCCTATCATTCCCTGCAAGCCAATAAATCTTCCTTTTCCTAAAGTATGTGCGCATAAATAGGTTTTATAAGCACACGTGTCTTCTGGCGAAGAAATTATTCTTTTCTAAGTGCTTATATTTCACGCCTTTTCATCATCTCGATGACAAACACGCAGTTCGTATACAGCTCGACTTGGTGAAATATCGCGCAAATTTTAAAGATTAATTAATAGTAATTAGAAATTTCAGATATTCAGAATTTAAAGAAATTTTCGGACCGTTCTTTACATAGCAATATCTAAATTTCATGTGAAATTCGTATTTTCTAGCGACTTTTTAGATTAAAAATATAACAACAATAGTAACATTAAAAAGCTTACAATATAGTTTATACAAGTCATAGAAACCTTGTAATTCATATAAATAAGAAAACATTTAATATATTTCGAAATAGCTTTTCAGTATCAGCATACCTACGTAAGTTGAAATTTTAAAGTTGGGGAGAACCAAACTTGGGTCATTAAGAAACAAAACAAAAAATAACTGAGGCCTTAGACAGCTGCCCTGAGGTACACCAGATCAGATGAAAGAGCGACACGAAACAGCACCATTTGATTTCGATTATTTAGATATCAACTGATCTAATATCCAATCCATTAACAGAAAAGGAAAACCAAGTACTTGTAGCTTACGAGGAAACAGCCGAGTAGACAGCGAAAAAATATATGTGAATTTTAGAAATTATTATCTAAATACTATTTATTTGCTTGATTTTATTCAGGTTTGTTTCGACCACTTTCGCGGAGAAAATTGATCACAATAAAGTACCTACAATGTGAATGTTTAAGATAGTTAGCCATATACAAGGATATGGGTAACATCCTTCGAAATGCGCAGCGTCTAGAAATTTGTAATACGTGATTTCTTGTACCTATCAAAATTCATAAAACATCAGTTTTTCTCTAGCAGATAGAGTGATATCACAGTGAAATTTAAGAAAAAGACCAGAAACTTTAAGTCTTCTTTAAATGAATTTAGAATTTCAAAACAGAAAATAGCAGTATTTACATATTTAATTGCATTTTCTAGTCCTTAAATGTATGTGAAATTTGTTCTTAATACCATACATATGAATTCAGTTAGCAATAATCAGTTTCCACAAAATAAAAGTAATAATTTTCTATGATAACCTTGATAAAATTTGTAGAATAAATCTGCAAATAAAAACTAATTATAAAAATCTGCCAACAGTCTGGGCGCAACTTTATTATTTGTTGGGTAGAAGTCCGAAACGTGTTTAATACTGAGATGCCGTGTAGGTCACTATGCGACTGATAACTTAAAAAATACCGTTCCAAATAGCCTCCAACTTAATCTTTAGGTTATCAGTCGCATAGTGACCTACACCGCATTACTCCAGCTCTGTACATCATTAAAGTTTTTAACTTTTTTTTTGCTTTAATTACTCCTGTAGTACTTCTACATGTACATACTAAGTTTCAACTTTCTGGCATACGCTGTTTCTGAGATATGAGAAACCACCCCCACCCCCGTACCTTGTTACCCCTATCAATTGTTCTAGGATACTTCTACAGTGACTCTATATAGTCGTCAATTTTTAGCTTTCTATGCTTTGCGGTTTTCGAGACCGTCCACGAGACCACCGTCACCCCCTTCGCCAGCACCACCATATTTTTTTCCTGCTAGAAGTCTACTGGGCCTAACTCCTGTAAAACTTCTAAGATTATATCTGGTACGGTTCTTGAGAAATAAAAATTTAATTTTTTGAAAAATGGTTATCCCCCCTTTTCGTACTCCACCTCCACTCTCAAAATTTTTACATTTAGTAGACTCCACTTGTGATCTTATACACAGAAACCAAATTTCATCTTCCTGGTACAATGGATTCGGAAGATATTGTAATCCAAAAACCCCTCACCCCATACCTTGCTACCACTATGAAAAATTTTATTTTTCTAGGATGTCTCTATAGTGGCTCTATATAATCCTAAATTTTCCCACCACCCCCCTTACAAATTTTAGCCCTTGTCTAATCTCCAAGTATCCCTAAGGGCAACCACAAAGTTTCAAGATTTTGACATCAATCGTTCAGGAGATATGGATTTTAGAATGTTTCAATCCCGGCTTTCTAGCGTTTTGGACTCATTGTTTTCCCCCCACTACCACACCCCTCAACCCTTATCGATAATTTTTTTGCAAATGAGTCCACTATCATAGTACTACATAAGCTCCAAGTTTCAGCCTCCTAGCATAAGTGGTTCCTTAGATCTTGAAAACAAAATTTTTCATCTAAAACGCTCCACCCTCATCCCCCCTTACACCTCCATCCCCTTAAAAGATACCATTCGTAGGGGTTCACTTAATCTACCCACCATAAAAATTTCAAATCTATACCTCATCGGGTTCGGGAGCTCCGCGCCTTCAAACGATTTTGCGTACGGCGGACGGCGTACGGCGTATACGGCGGACAGACGGACATTTTTTTTTTTTCTTTTTTGGTGTTTACTAGTCCTAAAACGTGTAGATACAAAATTTCAGGGCAGCAATTTTTTTTAAAATTTCAGGTCGATCACTATACTTTATTATTAAAAAATAATAAAGTAAAAATAATAAAGTAAAATAGAATTTTTGAAAAATGTCTATCCCCAACTGCTGTGTTCCACCCCCACCTCACATTTTACATTTTTTAGTCTAAAACAACCTCCGCCACCTACTCTCTCACACCCCCACACCTCACGGCCGATAAAGTCGCAACTTTAAGCGGTTCATCCAATCTACCCACCAAAAATTTGATCTTTGTGAGCTACGCGTCTTCAAATGCTTTTGCGTACGGCGGACAGACGGACATTTTTTTTGCTTTTGAAAAACAAAATTTCAGGGTAGCAAATTATTAAATTATTTAAAAAATAATAAAGTAAAATTAGAAAGACTTTTATAATACTTTAAGCAAAGTTGGAATTTTCTCGATAAAGATAAAACAAAATGAAAAAAATAGAAGTCAAAATTAAGATTTCTATGTTAAAAGTTAAAGTATTTTCCAAAATATATTTAGGAATATTATTTATTTGAAAATATAGAACAGCAATAAAAGGATGTGGTTTGGTATGTAATCTCGTACTCTAAAATATGTGACACGGACACGAAATATGAATAATGTTCAATTAGGGTATCTTAAATTTTTTTAAATTATAAATGATTTAATCAAGATATGGTATTTAACAAAATGTCGCTTTAAAAATGTGCAATCCAAAGAAATGTTACTACAAGAAAATAATAATAATCGCAAGAAACACGAAAACAGAAGAATAAAAAAAACGTCTTCAGTATTTAGAATACTGGAAGCGTAATGTGAGTACCAATTAATTTTTTTATCAATTACTTATCGTTTTTGTATATTTTAATGTAATTTTTGTGCAAATTAAATCAAGAAAAATTTTAAAATTGTGAATTGGAATTAAACTTATAGGTGCAGGCTTCTGAAAAAAAATTCGCGGTGCTATTTACGAGTACTTACGAGATTATGAAGTCATATAATTAAAAATTTTGAGATTTTAAAATTTCACGAAAATTGTGCTTAGAAGAAACGAGCCAATAGAACAAAATTTTTTTTTTTTTAAATGTTATGCTAGCAGGACTGAAGTAGTGAGGCATTTTCTGGCAAAATTTCGACATTTTTAAAAAGATTTAATAAAAAAAAACATATTTTCATAAAAGTATGATAGAATTTAATTTTCCTGAATTTCAACATCGAGAATACTTACACAAAACTTTAAACGACATCTACTAATTTTAATAAGCAACATCAGAACGTCTGTTACAGTCTCGAATTCGTTGTCCGAAATTGGCCGGGCTTTAATTAAATTCATGAAAGATGATATTATAATAAGGGAAGTGCTGAAATGAAAGCATCAAATGTTGGTTAGTCTTCCATTAAAATTAGGAAAATTTCATCAATGTGGCGGGCACAAGATAACATCCGCAACTGTCCTTTTCCCTGCTCGAGTCAAAGTTTCAGGGAGAGGACAAATAAACTTTTGGGTCAATTAGAAAGGCTATTATGAGGGAGCAGTTCTGCGCCGCAATGTTAATTAAGTGTGAATCTTTGAAATTGTTGGTATGCTTTGTGGTATGTTGTTAACACCGAATTATAATGTAAATCTTTTGAGCTTTCAATTTACGCTTATATTTATGGTCTGAAAATTCTGTTGAAAGGGCATGAAATTGAATTAAGTTGTGTTTGCAGTGAGTTATGGCGCCGAACGTTACACTTGTAGCACAGTGAAGTTGTTTTCTGGACGCGTTCGTTCCAACCAAGTCCCGAATTCTGAACTAACCAGAACCCTACATCCGTTCGCCGATACTGTGCACTTGTACTGGCCTCGATTTTAATCACCAGAATCAACTAGGTGAACTTTTTTCCGAAAAAAGGACACATAATTCATTTAATTTGTATGCTTTTAAATTGCCATTAATTTGTAAATACCGCTACAAAATTCCATTAATATCATTATAGCGAGTACCGCTGCAGTACTGCAGAAAAAGTTTCTGATGAATGGAAGAACTGCTCACTAAATACCCGTGGCAAGTGAAAAACGTTTTATATTCCCGCTTCTTTTCCTCTTAATGTAATGCAAGTATCCTTCAGAAGTAATGCTCTTGGCTCCTATGGTGATGGCATGGAAATGCGAAAGGCTTTAATGTGTGCGGGTGGAACTCGAATTTTTCTCGTGTAGTTCTCGTGCGAATGAATGAAAATTTCATGAGAAAAACTACGTAATGGCCACCCCCGTTCGACGATATAACGCCATACATATAAATACGGAAGAAACTTTATAAATATTCCTGGAAAGATGCTTTATCAAATTCTATACACTTACATACGGGTGGGTGGCTTGTGGGGGGCGGTGCCCACTATCTTAATATATGCGCATATTTACTTTATCCATCGGGCAGGCGGACAGGAAGGAAGTCTGCGAGCAAAATCTTAGAATGAATAGTAAAGTGATAAGATGCTGAATGAACGGGGCAATTTAGTGCCTTCATGTTGGTAGATATGGACATTAACTGATGAGATGACTTCTGGTTTTGGTTTTATGTTTCCCTTGGCGCTCTGAAAGTCGCTAGGCCCTTGCCAACTATATGCTAATATTTTAGCGCTTCGACATTGTAAAACTTGTTTTATGGCTCCAGAAGATACACGATATGTTATCCTGATTTCCCGATTTCAGTCCATACTGAGATTAGCTTGGAAGAGATTGTGTGAGGTATTTGTATTTATTACGGATAGTATTGTACATAAAAATCGAATGCCTTTTATCGACAAAGTTTCTATCCACGGGGCAATTCAGTAAATTGCTTTTAAGGAGAAGTACTTGCCAACAAGATGGATGGTACCTGGATTACTTACAGAAGTCTAGTCAAGGCGCCCGATTGGAAGATCAAGTCCAAACATTCCTCTTATACGGATTAAGATATTTTCATCTGATCGATAAAACTGTGGCCAAATTAAAGACTCTGACGATACCTACTGCCATCTTCTTGCATAAATAGAATTTATTCTGAAATATCTGCATGCAAACAGGCGTAACACAAGGCTGTAGACTAGTACCAGCTCTGTTTCTAGTGTTTGCAAATCAAACTGGAAAGTTGATGGAAAAATGATTAGGTACTTTCAATAAATGTCCTGAGTATACTAAGAATTTCTACTTAAAACATTTGAGAGGACAGACTGAGATAAGCACATGGGTATAGTGGCATTCCGATAGTCATAATAAATAGAACTAACCTTGGAGAGAAGCAATTATTTATATTTACGCAAAACGTGTCTCCTAATACTAGCTTCGTGAAATATCACAAGTATTCATGAAGAAGTCGAGAGGTGAATATTTTATTGATAGTGGTGCAAGAAGTGATCTCTCTTTCGACCTGCAGAAGCCTTCTTGGTAAAAATTGGGGCTTAAAACCCAATATTGCTCACTGGATATATACGGCAATAGTCAGACTGTGATCACTTATGAGTCGAGTCATCTATATGGTGGCGCAAAACCTTTCAGATAACTGCACAGACCCATCTAAGCAAACTGCAAAGGTTGGCCTGTGAAACTATCTCTGGGGATTTTAAATCTTTCACCTTTACACCTGTATGTACAAAAAGAAGCCAGGCTCATGACGTACCGATTTCTAACTGCTAAGGATACGGAAGCACAGACCTTGTGAGAGAGCTCGAGAGCAACCCTATTCTCGGCATTCCACTTTCGGATAATATAATACCAAGATGCAACTTTGAAATACAATTCCAAGTAGTGTTCCCACCCTGAAAGGACTGGAAAACATATATGCCTGATTTTTAAAAGGGAGCACTTGTCTGGTATACAGATGGCTCCAAAACAAATGAGGGAGTTGGAACTGGAGTATATGTACACAGACCAAGGGTCGACATATATGCCAGACTCGACAAGTCACGATCATCCAAAGAAAGTCATGCAATTGAACTATGCATTAGGGGAAGCATTAGAAGAGGATGCAAGAATCACAAGACCTACATTCTCTCAGACAGTAGAGCAACACAACTTGCTCTTCAAGCATTTTGGTTCAGATCCCACTTGTTGTTGTTGTTTGGTGTGGGAGAAGACACGCAGCAAAGCAGGGCATCTTGAGCATTCAGGCCAACATGGCCCATTATTATCGAATCCCCCAGTCTTTATCCGAACTTATTCGCCCTCCTCACGAATTTCAAGAGCTCACGTAGGAAGCGAGAATGGAGTTCTCCCATCCTCATAACTTCAACGCCGTATACGTGCATTCTCGCAAAAGGATAAGCTAACATTTGAGAAGGAAATGTTCCGTTGTGTCGTCGCTCTCGTCGCAATCTGACCAGTGGCCTACACGAGTTATGCCCTATGAGGACACTAACCATATTGCTACATTCCTTTCTGCTCAATTTAAGAAGAAAAGCAGCGGTTTATCCACTTGGTCACTCCACAAGGTTTCTGGTTTGCCGCATTCCCGGAAGAAGCCACCATTTCTCAATGTGTGATTTACTCACCCACTCAGCAATGGCAGCCCTAACAGAGGCAACCGGCACACCGAAAACTGGTTCTGTTCCGACCATGGCTGACTCCGATCCAGCCTTTGCTACTGCATCAGATATTTCATTGCCATTTACACCCTGGTGGCCTCGAACCCATATGAGCTTTAAGTTATTGAATATGCCAACAGAATTCAACCACCTTTATATTCACGTACCATCTTCGAAAAGACGATTGGATTATCTAGGGATTGTAGAGCGGCCTGGCTGCAAATCTTACGTCTCCATCTTCCCTCTACAATCCATTCTACTGCCTTAAGGATCGCATAAACTTCAGCTTGAAATACCGAAGAATGTTTTCCTAGGTCGAAAGGGTACCTGAGATTGTCAGTCTGCAGGTACATTCTAGCTCTTAACCCATCTTCAGTCATTGAGCCGTCCGTATAGAATATATCAGTGAATCCGCTAAGCAGTGCGAACTGGTTTTCCCACTCCTCCCTACTTGGGATCTCCACCTGATATTTCCTTTTCCTTTCATATCAAAGTCATAGCATCCGAAGGCATATCGAAGATGGAGTTCCCATACAATCTTCGAGCCATTTCTCCATGACCCGTGCAATGCTCTTTTCTCCACAGGCCTAATCTTATTAGGCTGTGTGTAGCTCTCATTGCTTCTGCCTGAACAACAATGTCAAGCGGTGGCAGATTGAGCAGTGCATCGAGTGCCGCACCCGGTGTGGTACGCAAGGAATCTGTTACACCGATGTAGACTGTCCTCTGTAGTTTATGGAGACTAAGCTATGCACATTCGGACTTAGTCCACCAAACCACTGATGCATATATTAGGATGGATCTTAATGGCCAAAAGCACTCCGCCACTGCCAGAATGTTACTAGCGCACGGATCCCACTTAGTGGGATTGCTTTCAAGAACTTAAAAAACTAGCAAACTCAAATACAGTTGGGTTCCTGGACACAAAGATATTGCAGGCAATGAGTCTGCGGACTAGTTAGCGAAAAAAGGAGCTGACTTAAAATTCGCAAAACCAGTTACTTTCTGTAGAATGCCAACAGCTGCGGCAAAAGAAAGACTGTTGAACTGGATTAACATCCTAGCTGACCTCTACTGGACGGAAACGGTGAGATGCAGACAGTCCAAACTGTTCTTGAAAGGTGTCTCCAAGAAATGAACCTCCGATTTGTTCAAATTGAGCAGGAATCAGGTTCGGCGCTTGATCGTGCTAATTTTAGGACACTGTAAGCTTAAAAAGCATCTGCGAATGATTGGACTGGTTTCAGACGATATTTGCAGATTGTGTGAAGAAGAAGAGGACCCTGCAGAGCACGTTCTACGCCATTGCGAAGAACTCGCTCACATAAGAGTCAGACTTCTTGGACATTACTTCCTAACACCAACTCATGTATAATTCACTCAAGAGCATATTAAAATTTATTGATATAACCGTCCTAAGTGAATAATAATAAGGGAGGACAATCACAATAGGCACACTAAGGCCGCAGTGAATCGGAATTTCAGACCGTCCTTCACCATCTACAATCTATAAGGAGTGAGTCAGAATGAATACTGTAAAACCTTCAAAATTCCATATCTCAGGAAAGGCTTATACTAGAAAGTTGAAACTCGGAATAGAAAATTAAGGGATGGAGAACCATACTGGGGTATCAAGCGACATAAAATGTCTAGATAGCTCCAGGTCTGTCGTTGACACTTCTTATTTTTGCATCTTTGTATCTCGGTTATAAATTTGAAACTTAGTTACTTTTCTCACAAGATGATTGCATAATTTGGGATCAATATTGGTTTTCCTGCAATTTGTTGGATAAAATTAACCCTGACCATTCATTTTATAACCTAGGCCAAGAATAAGAAAATTTCATGTGCGAATGTGAATATCCTTTTGAGTGTTCTGTCGTGGCCATCCCTTGCAGGGCCTCCTTCCCAGGGGCTCTTATTTCACACACTTGAAAAAAAGTTGAAACACTTTGTCTTCCAAAAATTTACACTTATTATTTATTGATATATCGACTGACTTCTTTAAACGACTTTTTAAACAAATATTTTCTGACACTTATTTCATTGCTACTAAAAACTTGGATTTTAGCTCATCGATAGCTCATTTTTCTTCCTGACCGTGAGGCACAGGTGTCTGATCCTTGTACTAATTTAAGTGTATCACCTCGTTTCGGAAACTGTGATATAGTTCGAATATTGAACACAATTACCGGTACGAGGCATGCATGAAGGAAGTCGCTACCAGACCGGGTCTGTTTTCCAAAAAAAATTTTTACTTACAGTAGTAAACTGAATACAAATTTCTGAGTTAAGTCCCGCCCTTCACGTGCAGCTATTCGAAATTTTAATCTATTGAACTATTCACCGAGCCCAAAGCATTAATTTGTTATCTGCAGAAGTTTCGATGGTTTAGAACAATAAACAATAAATACGTTGCCATAGCGTGTGACTCTATGCAAAAAAATCGTTAAGGGTAAAATTGTGTCGGAAATTTGTTGGAAAAATAAAAAATTATAACAAAAATCTCACACAAGTTTATGGCTGTAGTAGTAGTCCCAATCAACGATTTACACATGATGTTTCCATTCAACTGGATCCGTTCTTGCTTGCTCCCTAATGGAACGTTGTGCGGGCTTAATTGCTCGCTTCTCGGGCTACCGAATAACTTTTGAACTTTTGACCCAATTTCGTGCATTTTTCTCGGGAGCGGGAAAAGCTGGTTTGAAAAGCGAAGCAATGTCAGTTTGTCCTCGTGATGTTTATTTGTTGGCTCTATATCTGGGTCTGATGCCTCGCTCTTGATTTCATCTGGCGCTATATGTTACATGTGTCGGGATTGTTTCGACATTTACGTTTATTTCAGAGATGCAAGGATTTAGATATCAGCCACCTGACATGTGGATTTATGCGCTTATCGTTTCACTTGAAGAGTAGGTCTTCCTCATTTGATATGGTATTACAGTCTCTAGATAACAGCATTATCATTTTAAACGACTTAAGGATACACCCTCACCCTGCCCTTCTACTACTAAAAACAGCAAATTAAATGCAACAGTTAGCATATCTCTGCAAATATTAAAACTATGCTTGACACAGGAAAAAATATTAAAACTATGCTTGACACAGGAACAGTTACCTGGATTTGTGGAAGCGTACCTAGTACTGCTACCATATTCCGGGAGTGAATAAATGTGTTTAAGTTCGTTCGTTACCCATTCTATCTCGACTTATTTTCTTAGGTTCCAGATTAAAGTTATAATCGCAATTAGTCGTGCATTAATACAACCTTAATATATCACATATTCTGCTGCAATGACTTTACTTTAGTATTTTAATATAATAATTTATTCTGATCGATAAAAAAAAATTACTTACCCTAAATAAAATTTTTTTCAAAGGATTGTCAGAGCAAATGGGGTACGTGTATTTTCACGAATTTCGTCTTATCTCTTAGGTCGTCTACGGATTTTTAAGATAAATGCCTAGAAATTGTTGCCAGATTTTTCTTAAATTTATCGCCTAAACATATGTAAAGGGGTTGCATACATTTTGACGAATTTCGCCATATCCATTAGGTCTGATTAGCCATCGAATAAGTAACTTACTTCCACTGAATTTCTGTATAATTGCCTACAAACTGTTTTCAGGCTTTTCCGTTATTACACCCTTACGGAAGTGTACGGAGGTTGTATACGTTTTTACGAATTCTATAACATCTCGTAGATCTGATATGAAATCGAATTTAATTTTACTTTCACAAACATTTTAAATAATCCCTTACAAACAAGTTTCAGGATTTTTCGATATTAAATTGCCAAGTGAATGTAATGGGGTTACATACCCTTTCACGAATTTCGTCATATCTCTTGGGTCTGATGAGATAGCGAATTTATTTTACTTATACAGGCTGTTAATACGATTGTAAGTTTTTTATTTTCTAGATGAAATAAGCTTAATCCAGCCTAAAACACATATAACAGAACCTCGGAGTTACAAATACATTTCTTTATGTTCAGTTGTAGTCAAGACCCCGAATCCGCTAGGTATCGTCCGTCTGTCTGTCTATCTATTTGTCCGAAGACACTATAACCCAAGAACGCGTCGACCTAGAAAGCTAAAATTTGGTATCTATTCGTTGAGTAGAATTTATAAGACTTATTTCTTTAATGCTCAAAATTGTCCTTCGAATGTATGAAGTAAATCGAGTGAGTCCTTCTTAAAAGTTGCCATACAAACTTCCCTGAAAAATATGTGTCTTCATGAATTTTTCATGAATTTTTCAAGATTTCAGATAAAGATATATATATATAGAAAATCCAGTGATTCCTTCCTGTAGGCTCCATTTTGATAAATATTAACTGCAGGTGAGTCTAACTGAATTTTGTACGAAGGAATCGGTTATGTGAGACTAATGCCATAAGAATACATCCAAAACTCAATGATAAATTTTTAATGCATAAAAGACATACATCTTAAGATATCACTGATACTTTCCAACAAGCAAACAAACTTCGCATTCTGATTTTCCGGAGGCTATTACTTCGATAAGGCTTCGGTAAGACTGTTGAGCGCAGGTAGTGGATTTTTTACTTTTATAAGACTGTTGAGCGCAGGTTGTGAAGCTTCGATAAAGCTTCCATAAGACTTGCGAGCGGAGACTGAACATTTTAGAAGCCATAGCTTCGGTAATAACCTCTATAAGGCCTTATGGAAGTAATTACCAACGGTCTTATGGAGGTTTCTGGACTTTTAACTTCGGTAAAGCTTCCGTAAGACTTGCAAGTGGAGACTGAATATTTCAGAAGCCATTGCTTCGGTAATAACCTCTATAAGGCCTTATGGAAGTACAAACCAACGACTTTATGGAGGTTTGCAAGCGAGCTACACTCGACATGTCTAATTGGAAACGTGAAGAACTGATTCGGCTTCAACCCTATTATGAGAATGTTTCAGTTTGGCATAGTGGGTATCGTAGCGGACTAATGTGTGACGAGACCGTGGTTCGAATCCGAGAGTGTGCAAGGTGTAAGTAAAATCAATTCGCATTTTTCAAAAAATAATAATAATTTACAGAAAAATAAATTCGTAGTTGGGCGAAAATAAGAGTAAAAAAATTGTGAATATTATATTTGTTTTTTTTTTCAAGTTTCGGTAAAACCTTACCGAAGCCTTCTATTCGAAGTAATTGCTTCCTCGTGCAAGAATAAGAACCATTATCGACGAAATCAAAGCAGCCCTATGTGACCAGAAACTAAACAAAGCGCCGGGAATTGACAAAATACCAGTTGAACTTCTGAAGAACGGTGGAAACTGTGTCGTGGAAATACTACACAAAAAGATATGTAAAATTTGGACAGTGGAAAATATACCAGACGATTGGCGGAAAAGCATTATATGTCCAATTTATAAGAAAGGAGACAAACTCTGCTGTGAGAACTACAGAGGAATATCATTGTTGTGTAAGTCCCACAAAATACTGACAAATTGAACGTCGTCTTACGCCCTATACTAACGAAACAATTGTCGAATACCAAGGTGGTTTCAGAACCGGACGATCTACAACAGATCAGATATTCTCGGTTAAACAGGTGCTTGAAAAAAGCTGGGAATATAACACAGATGTGCACCAAATCTTCGTAGATTTTAAACAGGCATATGACAGTATCGACAGGAGGATACTGTACCAAATCATGCTTGATTTTGGAATTCCATCAAAATTAAACGAGACTCACAATTACGAACACTGAATCCCAAGTAAGCATACAAACCGATTCCACAACCAGCTTTCGAACGGAATGTGGTTTAAAGCAGGAAGATGGTCTAGCCCCCATTCTTTTCAACCTGGCACTAGAGTATGTCATCCGAAAAACCCCAGTCGACACCAATGGGACATTACAATTCAGGTCCACCCAACTAGTAGCATACGCTGACGATATAAACATCCTCGCAAAACCCTTCCCTAGCGCTTAGGAGATATTTATCATTCTTGACTCCGCCGCAAAATAAGTCGGGTTACTCATAAACGAAAGTAAAACAAAAATAATGACGCAAACAAGAAAGAGAACGCCAATCAGACAGAATGTAACAATTGCGGAGTATAATTTGGAGAGTGTGGACAACTTCATATATCTTGGGGCTAATCTAGCAAAAGACGGCAATGAAACGGACGAAATCAAACGACGGGTCATGCTAGCAAATAAAACGTATTATTCGTTATTTCCAATAATGCAATCCAAAAAAGTGCACAGGAACAATAATCTGCGAATATATAAAACTATTATACGACCTGTGCATGGCAGCAAAACGTGGACATTAACGCGAACTTCCGAAAAAGAAGTTAACACATTCGAAAGAAAGGTCCTCCGAAAAATGTGGCGAATAAGATACAACCATGAGCTGTAGCAACTCTTCAAGGAGCCAAAAGCCTCAACGTTCATCAAGCTACGTAAACTGCAGTGGACTGGCCATGTAGAGCGGATGGAAGACAGAAGAATCCCCAAACGTGCTCTTAAGGCAGGCGTCCACTAGGGCGGACGGGCCGCATCGCAAAAATCCGCCTGCCATACATTGTTATGGAAGTGCGTCCACTGAACGACACTCGCTACGGAACGAAGTACGTAGAAAAAAAATGCTTGCCGCACCGTTGCGATGTGGCCCGCCTCTAGTGGATGCTTGCCTTTAAAGGCAAAGCAAGTGGTAACAGGCCAGTAGGCAAACCACGCAAGCGATGGGAAGACTCGGTTGATGAAGACAGCAAAGCCATCTTAAAAATTAGCAGCTGCAGGACGCGGTCTTTGGATAGAGACGATTGGAGGCGACGACTTCAGGAGGTCAAGGCCCGACTTGGGCTGTCGCGCTATTGATGATGATGAAGACCTTATCGTAGCTTTATCGAGGTAAGAAAATAGGTTCGATAAGGATACCGCGTGTGGTATAATTATTCGTAAAATATTCGCAGCAAACACAATTTGTGATAATCTTACACCAGCGATATACTCATGATATGCCAGCTATCACCTTTTATCGCTTAGAAAGAAATTGATTCGTATTTTTATTTGAGAGATATCATATCGATATCTGTCATAGGATGTTATTGCAAAGATGTCTTGAATTCGGAAAATTTTATCGCAGGCGACAATATTATCACCGAAAGAAATTCATTGGTAAAATCAAATACAAATTTTATTTGATTTTGCGTCAAATAAGCAACGTTGTTAATTCAAATATGGTTCTATAGTTAATTATGTTTTCAAGACATTACAATTATCATTATTTGATTCAACAATTTCGTTGTCAATTTTGTGTTTAAATGATCATGTTCATATTTGAGTACAAGTATCAATATTCAAAATAAATAAAATATTTCAGTGCTTCAATTATCATGATCAATGCTAGTGAAACACGTTAATGATTCCTGAAATATTATGCAGTGCTACTTTAAGCACAAATATTTTTCGTTAAACAGTTCTATTTTTCCTCCTTTAAACATGATAGGCCAACAATTTGTGTTGTTACTTACATTAATATCGATTGCACTAAATTTTAAAGATAAATAATTTATTACATAAAATATAATATATGTATATGTCCAATACTGATAAAGTCTGTAGTTTCCAGAAAAATTGAGTAAAATACATAACTCCCCTTAAATTATTTTTATTACCAAATTATATAATTGCACATAGATACATAGTGATAATGTTTGCGTATACATTATTTTAAAGTATATTAAATTTTAATTTATGTTACATCTATATTCTATTAATACAATTTTTCGAGGGACTTGAAAACACTTTATAAACGTATAAGTACTTCTTGCTATTAGGGTTTGAACATAAATTAATAGCAGGCACATCGAATTCATTGCAAGTACGCATTGAAATATAATAGGTGTGTTTTTTGCGCATTTATCCAGATCAGAGTAGTGATTAAAATTTGTATTGAAAACACCGAGAATATTACTGTTTTAGTTATTTTTTTATAGCTTTCCCTGTAGATAGTAGGTTAGAATATACATTTTAACCGGAATAGTTGCCCCACTAAGCTCACTGCCGCAGCTATTCGCGATAAATTCTCTAATCTAGCCTACTATCTATGGAAAAAAGTTATAAAAAATCATGAAAACAAAAATGTTGTTGTTATTTTGTATATAATTTTTCTAACCTGCTCTGTTTTGGATAAATGCGCAAAAAACACACCTATTGAAAAAATGTTTGCCATAAGTCAAAACCGAATACAATGAATATTCAAATATCAGTGACAGAGCTAACCAAACCAACCTCAACACGAAATATCCACATTAAGTATTCAGTCAGATGAAGGCATTTTCAAAATTGTTGGCGAAGCTCCTTCTTTAGAAACAATTCTCAATTCAAAACATTAAACTGAATTTTATGCCATAAGGAAGAGTCAAATTTTTACAAGAATCAATGTTTTTGCAATAACTTTTCAAAACTTTATATTTTAATTTAAATCAAAATGCCCAAATATCCGTTAATGGTCAGATCATTTTCATTACATGTGAAACAAAATAGTTGGCTTTAAACTCAAACCTTGATCTCATAGACTCTTAGCAAGTCGGTCCAATTTTAAATCATCGATTCAATTACGATGAAGTTAACGACTGTTGTGAGTCCTTTATAGTAGCTTTATAGAATTGTCTTTTCCTGGACCTATCTGCAACTGAAGTCGATTGTCGTACCGAAGGTGGAACTATACCGTACAGCAAGTTACAAATAATAACGTCCTTTGGTCCTAAAATTTTTTTTTAAAGTTATTGTGACCAAAGACATGATCAAAAAAAAGTGAATACCTTTCGAAAAATTTTTCCTGTGAAAATTGTTTAGCAACGCTCATCCCAGCTCGCGATTAGACAATGTTGCACGTTTGGGTACAAACTATGGAACTCAGGGCTTACGAATATCTAGAAAAAAAACTATTGAAACTAAATTGTGATTAACCAATGAGACTCCAGCAATATAGTACACATTAACCAAAAAACTATTGAAACATAAATTCACTCACCTTCGAAGTTAATGTTTATTAACAAACCAAATTTTTTACATAAATTTTAATTATCAATTCAAAATTCACTTCTTTTAACTACAATTGTAGACAATTGAATGAAAATGTTTCTGATTCATGCTGTTTTTGACGTTTAGCATACAATGAACATTGCATGGTCAATCACAGAAAATTGCCATTTTCAAATATTTTATTATTGTATGCTTACAATGTTTGTATTCAGTTGATAATTTTCGTGTTAGATCAAGATGAAACGTGGTAAACAGGAGTAATATTCAACTTAACATATTTCTTGTTGCTTAACAATTATTCTGACAATGAAATGTTTAATGTAAAAAAAAATCGAATTTGAAAGAATCAAATATATGTTAAAATTAATCAATTTTCGTGATATTTAAAAATTTTGAAATTAACATTGCTTCATTAGTTGATTTGAATACGTAACCTTATTCAGTTAAACAATGTTTGTATTTGATATGAACATTTTAAACTAATTGTTAGTTAACAATGTATCATACTTGATTCAAACAATGATTTTTCTTTCGGTATACGATATCGCGTGCGAGAGGGCCGTTGTGGTCAAGTAATAATTTTGATTAAGACAATTTAACTTTAAAATGGGATCGGTAGTCTATGTTTTCTCGATACTATAAACATTTGATGATATCTTGATCACGATATCTCTATTGTCCGTCATACCATAATTTGTGATACATAAAATATTCAGATTTAACGAAATTGAAATAATTCAAATTGTTTCATTCCTTCGATATTTACAATTGTTAACTTAAGCTAGTTTTAATGGTTCGGTGGTGAGACTTATTCGAAATCTTTACATCCTTAGTAATTTATATATAATAATTGAATTTATATTTGTTTTTAATCGTTTTCTACTGGCATTAATTCCAGATTTAACGATATCTTCTTAATAGCATCCTAAATCAAATATAAATACTATGTCTTTTAAATAAAAATACAACTGATTACCTTCATTGTATCATAAGCGATAGAAGGCGGTAACATGGATGCCATGAGAGTATTGTCTGCAAGACTATTAGCAAATATATTTTCTAGCAAAAAAAATTCATTTCTCTTCAGGAACCATGAGATTCACAATCGGCTATCGCAATGGCATCTTTTCATATTTAGGGATATAAAGTGATAGCTGATAATATCGTAGGCTAGATTTTCTCCAGAAAATTTTGCTAGTGTAGCATCTGTGGCTTGTTATTATATTCCAATTGATTGATTCGTTACCAGCAATTATTTTTACTGAAAATATCCAGATCAATGTGGTACCTTGGCTCGTAAATATGATTGCTCGGCGTTTCAGGCTCCACCCTAATACTTAACACATTAAAATAATTCTCGTTTCGATTGGGGCTTCAATTACTTTCAGTACCTGCTAGTATTTTTCCTCTTGATAAATTTCAGCATGTGTCGGGCGTTAAAAAGTAATTCATCGCTGAATAACAACACCTGCATAATTCATAAATTAAAGAAAAAAATTAAGCTTGACAGTATGAGGAAAAAAAATTTAGGTCATAAAATGTATGACGATACGAACGCTACCTGCAATTTTAACTCCAATTGGTGGGTGGCACTTCTAGCCACACACTGCATCCATTTAATGCATAAACAGTAATTATTATATGCATTGCGTTTTTGTTGTTGCTGGCAGTGGTCCGCCTACCACAAAAATGCTGAAGGACCACTAAAAAAAATATAAAATAAAAAAATCTTCCACTCCACGTAGCTTTCAGATAGTAGCGATGTCCTTGTACATGTGGAAGATTTATTGCGACCTGACATCCCAAATGGAAGCTCATTTATCTCTTCGGTTGATAAAATGTCACAGTAGTTCGGTTTTCAACGAAATTGTATTTACATCAACGCTCCCCCACACAAACACACGCACATCCAGCTCCAAAAACACCTCCCGCACCGTATCCATGGATAACAAAGGGAAGCATTTTTCACCTATAGGTAGGTACATCCCCTAACTATACTCGGCACTTATCCGAAGTACGAACCAGCCGAAAAATTTAAATCCGGCGGTTGTGTCGACTATACGACCACGATTGGACCCTAATCCTGTGCGCTACCGACAACGTATCGCTTTTACTTAATTTTCCGTGTATGTGGGGTTGATCGTGCGGCATAACGTAATTTATTCCAGCAGTTTCCTTGCAACGATAAGCCGAAGAGCTTGTTACAAGATTAGCGTTCGGAACTTTATCTCGGTACGATGAAGGGGCAATCAGTACGCCTGGGTTAGAGCGAGTTCGGAAGTTGGTCCGGAAGTGTTCAACTTTTACCTCCAGGGGTTGTAATGTTGAAATTTTTAACAATTTTTGGTTAGGGTCTTGGCTTTAGTAGAATGTTAGTGAAATTATAAGTCATAGTAATGTAAATTTAACGCCATTAGTTGATAGTTGTAACTTTTCGTTATTTAATTAAATTTCAAATTATTCGGACGAACAGAGAGCTGTATTAAAAATTTGAACTACAATATGGTAACAACTTTGTTCATTTTCGGTCAAAGTTTGACCTGAAGAGTATTTTATCAGTTATTTTTTGATAGCCTTCTCGGTACTCAACACTTTTATCTTTGGATTGTTGTATATCAACGTATGCCTCAGTAGTCTAGTGTGAAGTCTTGGTTATGAATCCTATTCTAGCCATTGTCCTACTCTTTTCCTTCAACAATCCCAGCATACATCTAAAAAGGCCATTCCACTGAGGATTACGTGACAAAATTTACTCCGAAAAAAACTGCATTATCGAAAAGCTAAGGCCGGATTTTGGCTAGAGTATACTCGAATAACTCCAAAAACCAAGGTTAAACTTTATAGTCGAAGCCATCCTTAGAAATTAAAAATTTGCGTTTTTTCTGTGATTCCAGATATTTGAGTTCAATCCCAATGAATATTATATTGGGGAGTTATTTCGCTATCCTAGTCAGTGCATATTTATTTGGATTGATTCAATAATGAAGCATGGAGATAAATTAAAAGTTTAAAAACATTTTCTAAAAATAAAATAAAATCTGTCCATTTTTTGGAGCTTACATAAGGAGCCCGTGGAAGTGAAATTAATTTCATACCTCGAGAGACCTAACGAAATTCGTGAAAATATGGAAAAAAAAACCTTTACACTGAACATTTTTTCGCATCGCACCCATCCGTCAATAGAAATCTGATTTTTAATTAAGACACTCCTTTAGTATATCTACATATACATACCAAGTTTAAACTTTGTAGCATAAGCTGTTCCTGAGACACAAAAAACCATCCGCACCCTCATAAATTGCTGTATTTTGCAATTTTGTTTGCTTTTATCCTTAGCAGTTCTCGAAAAATAAAAATATATAATTTTTTGCTTTATAGGTACTTTTGATCATTAATTTTCGACTTGAGAATTTTTTATGTTTCATTCTAGTGTATTTCCGGCAGGATACGTGCACCACGTAAAAAATAAGTACAAAGCTCTTATAATGATTTTTTTATTGTATATGTAGGAAATAGCACAGTAAGAAATAGCACAGTTGGTTATTGATACTATGCTATAATTATAATTTCTTTAGTTTGCGAAATATAAGTAACTGAATTATATTCACAACCCCACGTTGGGCGCGATTTTATGTAATGGTAGCTATAACTTCAGTGATGCTGTATGTTGGCTAGATAGCACATACTACTCAAGTCGAGCAGTTACCACCAAATATAACAAAATTTCAGATAGCATAAGTAAGTCATGATCAAAGTTTTCATGTAGGAATTGGGGTTTTCTTGGCTAACGCCATAGAAATTATTTAGAAAAGGTGTTCAAGACAACCAATTCCAGAAGGATAATAAGGACTGTGTGGTAAAAGCAACAGAAATTGATGGATATATAATGACTCTGGGGCGTATAACCAAGAAACACTAGAGGCAAGGCTTAAATAACACTTATCTTCAAAAATAAAAAAAATTACCTCCTTTGATGGATATACAAAAATGTTATTGCTTTTTAAGAAATATTCCGTTTTAGGAATTTTTTAGACAAAACAGACATTCGTTCGATTTTTCTGGACTTCGTCCGGTGACATTGTCTGCTTTTCATTGAAGGCGTCGATAGAAGCGATAGAAAGAATTTCGAGAAAAATTTCATTTCGGATTTTTTTTCAGGAAGACCTTTATACGTGGTATCAAATCAAAAGTGGCTCAACGGATATGTGATAGAAAAATCTTAAGATTAAAATTGAATTGAAATTGAGGGTACTTATGATGGACAATATACTACTATTACTACTACTATAAACTTTTTTTTCAAAATTGAACAAAGTCTCAATTGTCTGACTTAAACAATTAATGGCCTTGTAAGTTTGTAGAATTCACACTTGAAATCCCCGAATAAAAAAAATCAATGTAAATTCATGCGCAGGTCACATTATGTGATTTTTGTTACTCAACAAGAGTACTATTACTATCTGATTCACTCGAAATGATAACAGAAAATTATAAAAATATTGAAAAAGCTAGGCCCGTGTTTAGGATAACGTCATGGGAGGGGTTTTCAAATATGTCGAAATTACTAGTGATATTCATAGCTTGAACTTCATCAATGCTCAAACATTTTCTTCGAGATTTGATTGGACTACAGCGCCGTTTCTGCAAGAACGCTCTACCCCACTATCTTGGATCATACACGGGCTTCCAGCTTCGAAAAAGCTTTAGTTGGTACCTATTAAGTGTCACAAGATTTTCCTATAGGTCATAACGAGTACATTCGCTGGTAGTATTCCAGGTAATTTAGTAGTCAACTATCGGGTATCGTTAACGAGGTCTGAAAAAGACGCCAATATTGAAGAAAAGAAGTGGAGACTCACACGAATACACAGCGATATAAAGTTCAAAGATGGATAGTGTCTCAAGTGAATATATTTTAACTGAAAGATTAACCTTGATTGATACTACAGAGCTTCTATGGAGCTAACTGGTACAATTCTTGCTAGTTTCCACGCAGACGAACAAAGACGAATTTGATGGTTTGTATCGTTGCTCTTTTGTAATATCCAATTTTAAAAAAACTAACGTTCCAAATAGTCTCCTGGTTATTTCTTAGGTTGACAATCGCGTAGTAACCTACACCGCATCTCATCATTAAACACGTTTCGGACTTCTACCCATAAAATAATAAAGTTGCGCCCAGACTGCTGGCAGATTTTTTTATTTACTTACGTATTTTTTTATCAATAGAATAATTCATAGTATTAAAAGCGAATTCGATCACATTAAACTTAAGAGATTTTCGGAATCAGTGAAAACTTGAACAATACCCCCAGGGGGTTTAATTGAGAAAAATACTTAAATCAGTTTTTCCTCGACTATGTTTAAAGCTTATAGAAGTAAAAGTGAATTCCAAATCTCAATATACCTTGGAAATATATCAGAATTCGTGAATATGTACACAACTACTTTACACCCCCTTAGGGGTTGATATCGAAAAATTTTGAAGATCGTTACTAGGCGCTTATATAAATAGCCCGCAGAAGTAAAATTGCTTTGATAGCTCGACATGTCTAAAAGTTTTAACGAAGTTTGTGAAAATGTGGATTCACGGACATTTTTTTTACTCAACCTGTGAACGCCAATAAAAATGTGAACTTTTTTTTTGCTTTAATTACTCTAATAGTAGATCTACATATACGTACTAAGTTTCAACTTTATAGCATAAGCCGTTTCTAAGATATAAAAAACCACCCCTCTCTCCCGTACCTTGATACCCCTATCAAAAATTTCTACGATGTCTCCATAGTGGCTTTATATAATCCTAAATTGTTAGCTTTCTATTCGTTATGGTTTTCGAGAAATAAAAATCAGAATGTTTTCCTTTCTACCCCCTTTTACCATTACCCCCAACACCCACATCAGCAACATTTTTTTCCCTACTAGAAGTTTACCGACCCCAACTCCTGTAAAATTTTCAAGATGATATCTGATACGGTTTCTGAGATATAAAAATTACATTTTTTGAAAAATTCCTGTCCCCTACTTTCGTGCTCCACCTCCCCCCTCAAAAAATTTAGTTTCGGTAGACTCCTCTTGTAATCCAAAGTTGTTCACCCCCACAACAACAAAGTTTCAATCTTCTGACATCAATTGTTCAGGAGATATCAATTTTAGAATGTTTCAATCCCGTCTTTCATGCGTTAAAGACTCATTGTTTTCCCCCCCCACTTCCACACCCCTTAACCAATATCGACGATTTTTTTGCAATTGAGTCCATTATCATAGTACTACATAAGTTCCAAGTTTCAGCCTCCTAGCATAAGTGGTTCCTGAGATCTAGAAACCAAAAATTTTTGTCTAAAACGCTCCCCTCTCCTCTCTCCTTGTACCCCCACCCCTCGAAAATATACCAGTCGTAGGGGTTCACCCAATCTACCTACCATAAAAATTTCAATTTAATATCTCAACGGATTTGGGAGCTACGCGCCTTCAAACCATTTTGCGTACGGCGTACGGTGTCTACGGCGGACAGACGGACATTTTTTTTTTGCTTTTTTGGTGTTTACTAGTCCTAAAACGTGTAAATATAAAATTTCAGGGTAGCAAACTTTTTTGCATTTTGCAGGTCCATCACAATACTTTATTATTAAAAAATTATAAAGTAAAAATATATTTGATAATAACAAAATTGTAAAATACAATAATTTATGTCATTCTTGAAAGTATTAAGGCCCGAACACAATGCTCCCGTTCCGTTCAGCTGTCAAAGTAGACCTTTTGGGCTGACCATGTAAATGCACACAACGGTCGTAACGGAACGGATCGGAAAAGTTGACCAAAATTCAACTTTTACGGATCACATAACCTCACTTGTCGTAACGGAACGGAACGGATCGAGAGCATTGTGTTTGGGACTTAAATAAGAAAACTTTTCACTTATATGTATATGTATGCTTGTCACTTACAATCCAGCTGAATATTTTTATATATAAATAAATATGTCAAGAAAAACTAGCAATTCAACTATTCGAAAATCTAACGAAAAATCTTGTAAAACACACGCTTGGTCGTTCGATTTGGAAATACACTGCAGTCTGCTGTGTCGTTCCTGATCTGATTCTTCTTCAGTGCGCGGCCTTGGTCAATTCCGAAAAAGGGCTAATTATCTATATCTATAGCTTGATTTGAGTTTCATTTTAGTGTCATTACTAAGAACTAAGGTCGAGGCATGAAAGATGTGAACAAAAATTTTACAGTGAATGGCAAAAATAAATGCAACAACATTTGGTCTACAAAATGTAATTTTTCTCAACTTTTAGCGTTGGTCAAATGCATGGGGGGCAAGTGCCCCTTCTTGCCCCCCCCCCTAAGGGCGCCCTTGCGCCGTATGACTTATTTTGGGTATAGCTCAGTAAGAGTGCACTTCTGAGGCATTGTTCATCATCAGTTTTCTACTTAGTCATCGGATAATACGTACATGTAAAGCATACGACCTCACCTGTTTGTACACTAGCGCGCTTAGACCTACTTTTCTAGAAGAAACAGGTAAAAAAAATAAATGTAAAGGTAGGTGAAAAGCCCTGAACAAAAAGTTTCATGAAATTTTATATTTTTTTTATTTAGTTTATATTTATTGCTCTGTTCAAAAAGAATCTATAAATCTCATGCCTGCACTAAACAGTATAGTATGCTCTCAATTAACAATTTTGCAAAAAATTAAGAAACAGTTTCCAGTAGGCTTTAGGCTTTGTGTAAAGCAAATAATAAAAATTTTACGACTGTACTCTTCTTCAGCATTTTCCATCGAATATAGGAAAGTTTTTTAAAAAGTCGTTTTCTCTCTAATACAAGACTTAGGAATTTATAATTTTGTAGACTGTCCGTTTTCGTAGTTAGCAAGGAAACCAAATATTTCAAATTGTTTTCACCAAATGTGGTTTGTAAAAACTGAACTTGCAATGCCCAAATTCTTGATAGCTCGAGAACGCAAAGCTCTGTGAAGCTTGAATTTAATACAATTAAGTGTACTCAAGGCAAGATTCGTTGAACTGGTGAATAAATTTCCTATATTTACGGTGACCGCACAAATATCTTTAATACCATATGTATTCTTTTGAAAAGTGTATATATACTTTTCAAAAGAAAACAACAGGTCCGTGATAGCTAGAATTTTAAAATTATTACATACTGTTATATAATTGTAGACTACTCGTTTTTGTAGTTACCATACAAATATCTTTTAAAAAAATGAGCTTCTGCACTCACCCGTACTCGAGAATTCGTTGATCTGCCTTATTTATAATGTGAAAACATTCAGTTCCCATCTATCCCCATCATTTCACCTTTGGATTCTGGAGTAACTAGATTAGAAGACCTATCAAAACCATCAGTAGTAGGGAAAGAATAGTATAAGCAATGAATCGATCTCTTGCCAAAATACCTGCTATAATTTTCAGGAAATCCTCCAATAGGTATATGGCCAATGGCATAAATTGCTGCTCCAATTACTGTTAGCAATCTCCTTCTGCATTATGTAGGCCATAGTGAAGCTAGCATCTTTCATTTGTAATTATTTCCACTTCACGACTTCTTCACGTAATTGCTTCATCGAACGTGAAATGAAAACTGACACAATCCGCAACATTAAGTCTGCGAATGAATAAACCCAATCCGGTATCCTTCGAAGGATGGTCTCGGCTATTCGTGTAGCATAAATAATAAATAAAAGAAAAGCGCGTGCCACTCTGCGAGGGGAAGGATCCGAGATGTTATTAAATTTTCTTACGGGGAACGCGCGTGATACATGTCGGCACTAACCAACAGCCATCTTGTGGTCTCATCAGCATTTATGGTTGTGAAAAATATTTTTCCTTTTTATTGTTCGAATGCATCACCCCATAAGAGTGGCGGCATGTATTCGAGGCATTCCATCGAAACTACAGAAACAGGATCCAGGATCCTTCGGGAAGTTGGTCGATTGCCATCCTGGCAAATACTCTCTCATGTCTTCCATATTTTTCGGTTCTAGGCAAGAAAACCGTTTCGTTATTTATGGGATACGAGTCCTTGGCACGAGCGATTTTTTTCAAGTAAATTGGAATCGTGCCAGGATGGAGAAGTCTTGAAATGCCAGCTAGCCGACTGTTCGCCTGATGCTTCCAGCTTCCAGCAATTAGATGGAATGACGTGTTGGGCAATTCACCCAATTTTCATTTTGCATACAAATTTCGTGCTGCGGTGTTATAAGGACGATTTAGGCGACTTGTATACCTGTTTTTCAACGAGGGATTCGGACATGTCGGAATGAAATTCCACTAGAGTGCGAATTAATTTTCCTTTTTGAATTTTTGCTTATAGCGCATATTTGAAAATTGAAATTTTTGATGCAGAGCCTTTCTTTCCATACATGGAACCGCACAAAATATCTGAGATATACGAAAATTTTTCCCTATTGAATAACCATAGCGTGTTTTAATAGGGTTATTCAATAGGGACATAACAATTTTGCATTTAAATAAAACACAGAATAATTGTTCGTGAACTTTACCATGATAAAAATGCAAGACTTGACTGACGTTCTGACATTGAAAGACCAGCAAAAAAGTTTAAGCGCTCGTTTGTTTTAAAACACAAAATTGTTATGTACCTATTGAATAACACTTTACAAATAAAAAGCCTGTGTAGACGTCTCGACTTTCGTTATATTTTCGTAAATACTTGTATAACTTCTTTACAATCCTTTCGGGGTGGAATATAAAAACATCCTGAATTTATTTTAAGGCGAATACATCAAAAGTCCATAGAAGTAAGAAAGAATTAGCTGACTTAAGAGATATAACGAAATTTGTTAAACTTCTACATACAAACCTATTACATCACCTTGAGATTTGAATTTTGAAAAATTGAGAAATAAGTTTAGATTAGATAAAAAGTAATAAGATCCATTTCACATCTCACCACACTCTAGATATTTTTCGAAGTTTGTGAAAACGTAAGCAACCCCTTCTCACCTCATTTGAATTTCGAAAAATCGTGGAACTGGGTTTTAGACGATCACAAGAAATGCCCGTAGCAATAATAACGAGTTTTATATTTCATCGGATCTAAGGGACCGTGACACCGACATCCTGCTAGCTGTGTATCAAAAACTCGTGAAATTAATTTTGGACAATTATATGGGAAGCCTTGGAAGGTAAAAATCAATTCGAAATCTCAACAGACCCAAGAAATATGTTAAAGTACGTGAAAACGTATGACACCACTTGTAAGTGAAAGGACACTCCCTTGGGGTTGAATATCAAAAAATACTGAATACGATTTTCAGATGAATGTAAAGAAAACCCGAGGAAGTTACAACCGGTTCGATGTCTTATCATTACTGAGAGATATGACGGAATTCGTCAAAATGTTATACCCTCTAAGTGGACGAAAAGTTAAAAGTCCTGAAAACGGTTTCTAGGCGATTATATTAAAAGCCCGTGGAAGTTAAAAGTTATTCGGTATATAAACAGACATGATGGATATGGATGAGTTCGTGAAAATGAATACAACTCCTTTACACCCTTTTATGATACGAATTTTCGAATTTAAAGAAAGAATCCTGAAAACTATTTCTAGGCATTTGTCTAAAGAAATAGTAGAAATAAAATTAATTCAATATTTCAGAAGACCTAAGAGATGTGATAAAATTCGTGAAAATATATTTTCCCATCTATTTTTTTTTATTATATAATCAGTAATCACATAGGTTCGACTTTGTGACGTTAACCGTTTAGGAGATATGGATTGAAGAAGGTCGCGATCTCGAGCTTTTCGGACGCATTAGCGGTTGCTGAGATCTAAAAACCAAATTTTTCGCCTAAAACGCTTCGCCACCTCCATCCTCACATAACCACTCTTCAAATGGTTTCCACTTAAAGAGGTTCAGCCAGCAAGGTTGCCATATAGTTGGCTGCAGAACCCGCCGTGTGAGTTTCTGAAATAGCCTAAAATCCACATGAAGACTTGTATCCCAAATACCGTGTTCAACTTTGCAATTTTAATAGACCTACCTAAAAGTGTTGGACATAATTGTGATTTCGACAACGAACTGTGTTCCAGAATTCGTAAGAAACACTATAATGTATTTAATGAAAGAAACACTATAATGTATTTAATGTAAGAAACACCGTAATGTATTTATCACCACTTTAAAAATCTTATTTGAAAAACATTAGTTAGGTTCAAATTAAAGGTAAAAACATACTGCAGTCACGATCGGCTGCAAGCCAATCGTATAATACTCTAGATGAATACTGAACTCCGATTTATATTGTAGTTGGGGATAAAGTAGAATTACGTGTATGCATGTTGTATGTCCTTTATTAAGGACTGCCATTAGATTGCTACTCAAAACTAAAAGACAATATTCAGTGTTTAATGTTATATCTTGAACTGGGTAAGTCATAAAAAAAAAATGTCCTTTTTGAAGGACTTTCACATGGGAGGTGCAGGAAGGACTCACTCGATTACTTACATATTTATCCTTTTCCTTGGAACCATTTAAAAATGAACGTGTACAAAATTTGAAATTCGTAGCTTGAAGCGTTCAAAAGTTATCGAAAAATATTGTTGAACACGTGTTTTAAGGACATTTTGTATGGCAGATACCAGAAGGAGTAAAAGGATTTCGCTGATTAGTAAACTCAAACTTCGTTTTTACTCAAAACTATAAGTGGCTTTTTGAAATTTGTACCCACGAATTTAACATTTAAATAGCCCAAATCGCAGGAAATAGCCCAATCTGGCAACCTTATCAGCCAGTCTACCCAAACAAAATTTTCAATTAATAGCTTCGAGGGTTTGGGAGCTACGAGTCTTCAAACGACTTTGCGTACGGCGTACAGATGGACTGACATTTTTTACGCTTTTGGTGTTTACTTGTCATGAAGCGTAAAAACAAATTTTTCAGTGTAGCTTATGTTGCGCCGATATGTGATCTTACGCTTTTACGTACTCTTCACTTAGAAGTGCGGATGTATGGTAAGGTATGGTATATGGGATGGTGATGCCATCATCCTCCTTCACTTAGATGTTATTGTTCGTCCATTGTACTCGCCGTTTGAGTATAATAACTCCTGGAACGTAAAACCAATTAATAACTTTTATAAAGTTTGCCATGTTACATAGCTTTCCCTTATCGATATCACCAAGGTTATCGAGGAAATAAACGCCGAGACTCCGTCGTCTCGTTCCCGATAGGGCCGGACACTCACATAGGACGTGGAAGATTGACTCTTCCACTTCTGGGTCACCGCAGCTACGACAGAGATCATTTGCCTCGGCTCCCAGTCGTCTAGCGTGTCTACCGAACAGGCAGTGCCCTGTGAGCACTCCAATTAGTGTGCTAACATCTTTTCTGCTCAAGCTCAGGATATACTTGCTTTTCCCGTGATCATATTCAGGCCAAAGAATTCTTGATATTGAGCACGTAGTTAGGTTTGACCATCTATTGCAAGCATAGTAAGTCGATAGACTGTTTTATGGATCCGATGGGAATAGCAATGTGCTGGTCTTCCACTAGTGAGCTTAGGCTGGAACCTGCTCGAGCGAGTTCGTCAGCTTGCTCATTCTCCTGGATTCCACAGTGGCCTGTCACCTAGCAAAGGGTAATTTTGTGCCATGTGCCGATAGTGTTAAGAATAACATACGACATCGTCTAACTAGTTTTGATCGTGTTGTGTTCGAGCTGAGGGCCTTAATGGCTGCTTGGCTGTCAATGCAAATAGTGATGTCTTCTGTTGCATACACCTTTGCTTCAATAATTTTGCAAGCCTAAAGTATTGCAAAGATTTCTGCTTGATATACAGTGGCATGGTCCGGTAGCCTGTAGGCCTCGTGAATCTCGAGTTCCTGTGAGAATACCCCTGCGCCTGTACCAGAAATCATTTTCGAACCGTCGGTAAAGATCAATTTGGTTCTATTGTCTAGGTAGCGTTCTTCATTCCAGTCGTCCCTGTGTGGGATTTTGATGGAAAATTCACAACCGAAATCTATTTCTGGCATAATGAAGTCCGTTTCCCTATCGAAATTACACTCCAAGAAGTCGTTGGTATGGTACTGTGACCAGCAGGTCTACTTCTCCAGTAACCTAACTCCTTGAGTCTGAGAGCAGTGAGGATGTAACATTTTGTAAATTTTACACCCGACACGAAAAATGGAAATTTTTATTATGGTGACTCAGGTCAAACATTTTCTTATAAAATTTATAGAGGGTACAAATGTTATATTAACTTGATTCCTTTATAGTTTTAAAACTTTAAATGTAAGGCTATAGGGTGCTAAGTTCTTCTGTGACCTATTGGTGGTAGACGTTAAGGGGACATCCAACTTTTTCCAAGTTTCTAGATTCTAAGAAGAATATCAAATTGCTAAAAAAAAATTTCCGACGTAAGACATAATGAATTCAGCAAAAATAACTGATTTTCACAAGTAATAATTAGCCATACCTACGTTAAACTTTTGCCGTAAATAATAAAATTATCATATTTTTTATGGTCCACAAAATGTACTCATTGCATAAATTGTGAACTTATTATAATATCTCAAAGGGGTTATGAACTGCAAGTACAGAGACAGTTTTTTACTTAAATTTTTTCTTAATAAAATAATAAAGTAACATAATCGATTTAAACAAATTTATAAACTCGTTCTTTAACGAATATTGAAAGTTGAAATAGCGCGAAATAAAAGAGAAAGAGAAATGTTAACGCGGTTAACAAGTTTATAATTCGAATAGTTGTTAAAATTTTGTCAGGCTGTAATTTGAAAGAAATTTTGCAACTGCTGTATGCCTACAGCAAAAAGATGGTTTCTTATTTATCTAGAAATTCTATCGTATTTAATTCAATTTTTTAAAGATTTGCCTTATTATTGCAAATTAAAATGTAAAAGATGTTGGCTGCAGAAAAGATCAAACTCCCAGTCATCGGCAAAAATGGGTTTACAAAATACTCTTTACGTTGTGCAAATTATAACAATTGGCAATATTAACAGCAAGTTTAGAATATTCTTACATGCAAGATATTAGATGAACTATAGGGCGGACGATCGTGCAGAAATTCTTCCAAATTAGCATAGTCATTACAAATATCTACGAGTGCAAATTTTCGAAATATATAAATAGCTACGGTATTAGTTATTGCAAAATCATACAATTGTTTCAATTTGCTCGAAACACTGAAATGAGATCGAGCACTTTCGTGTTATTCTTCATTTTTATCACATCGTCTAATATGCAAACATTGCACATGATAAAAAAAAGATTTTTAATATTTCCAGTGTTGGACATAATTGTGATTTCGACAACGAACTGTGTTCCAGAATTCGTAAGAAACACTATAATGTATTTAATGAAAGAAACACTATAATGTATTTAATGTAAGAAACACCGTAATGTATTTATCACCACTTTAAAAATCTTATTTGAAAAACATTAGTTAGGTTCAAATTAAAGGTAAAAACATACTGCAGTCACGATCGGCTGCAAGCCAATCGTATAATACTCTAGATGAATACTGAACTCCGATTTATATTGTAGTTGGGGATAAAGTAGAATTACGTGTATGCATGTTGTATGTCCTTTATTAAGGACTGCCATTAGATTGCTACTCAAAACTAAAAGACAATATTCAGTGTTTAATGTTATATCTTGAACTGGGTAAGTCATAAAAAAAAAATGTCCTTTTTGAAGGACTTTCACATGGGAGGTGCAGGAAGGACTCACTCGATTACTTACATATTTATCCTTTTCCTTGGAACCATTTAAAAATGAACGTGTACAAAATTTGAAATTCGTAGCTTGAAGCGTTCAAAAGTTATCGAAAAATATTGTTGAACACGTGTTTTAAGGACATTTTGTATGGCAGATACCAGAAGGAGTAAAAGGATTTCGCTGATTAGTAAACTCAAACTTCGTTTTTACTCAAAACTAATTTGTACAAAATTTCCAATTCATAGCTAAAAGACTACTTGAGTTATAGTAAGTTCCGTAAATTAATTGAAGACGTTTGGACAGGATATTTGTATGGCAGCTACACGAAGGACTAATAGAATTTTCTTCATATTCATACATTTAGCTGTAACTATTGGAAAAATAACACATACAAAATTTCAAAGACGTAGCTTAAAACCTTCTGAAGTTATCGGCCAATATTCTTGAACACGTGTTTCAAGGACATTTTGTATGGCAGCTACCAGAAGGAGTAAAAGGATTTCGCTGAATAGTAAACCCGAACTTCATTTTCATTCAAAACTAATTTGTATAAAATTCCGAATTCATAGCTAAACGATTACTTGAGTTATAGTGAGTTTCGTAAATTAAGTGAATACATTTTGACAGGATATTTGTATGGCAGCTACACGAAGGACTAACAGGATTTTCTTCATATTCATATATTTAGCTCCAACTATTAGAAAAATAATAGATACAAAATTTCAAAGTCGTAGCTTAAACCCTTCTGAAGTTATCGACCAATATTCTTGAACACGTGTTTTAAGGACATTTTGTATGGCAGCTACCCGAAGGAGTAGGACGATTTTGCCCGTTAACGAACTTAGCCTTACAAATTCAACCAAACATCCAGATTCAAAATTTCAAGATCCTAGGTGAAGGCGTTCTTGAGTTATCGTGTTCACGGACAGACGGACGGACGGACGGACGGACGGACGGACGGACGGACGGACGGACGGACGGACGGACGGACGGACGGACGGACGGACGTCAGGCGGATTTGAGGTTTTTGGCCACAAATAAACAAAAAATAATATATAACTTTTTTTCGTCCGAGGCTTGGTTCTATGCGTTACAAACTTTTCGGCTGGATTAAACTTATAATACTCTATATGATTTCATCTAGAGTATAATTATAATTGAGAAATAATTTCGCCTGGTTTTCAAATAAACATAATTCGATTCAATTTACTACTTCATCGCTTTTATCGATGAAAATCACTTTAAAAATACGGTTTCGCGTAGACCGTCGTCCTATCAACTTATCCCCCGGCTCTGCGGCGTTTACATTCTGCATGTGTTGAGTCGAGATTTCCAGCATATATGCTGTTGTTTGTGCGGAACACGGAAGGTTTATTATATGCGAGAAGTGTCTAGAACACGCGAGAAGTATATAGAGCTGTTTAGAGTTGTTGTTTTTCTATGAATACTGTAATATCAATAATAAGTGAGTTGTTCGGGCTGTCAGAGCACACATGTAACAATAACTTTAGAGGGACTGACATTTTTGCAACACGTGTCTGTAACCTACCAATCCAGCAAAAATTATAATTATTAATAAATTGTACAAAAAATAAAGGAACTCTACGACAGTCATCAATATTGGTAAATCTTTTGTCTCTTGTATGTTATATTTCTACGGGTGTCTATAACTTCATAGAAAGCGGTTCATTTGTAGAAAGTCCACAAATAATGAACCGATTCTAAATTAATTTTACTTTGCAAATACCAGATAGATATCGTGTGAACTATTATTTTTCAATATTATGACTGGAGAACCGAAATTTAGTGGCAAAAGGATTTGTGATATGACGTAGCTTGCAAACGTTGTATTTGAGCGTTGTATTTTAGCAGATTTAACCCAAGAGACAACTGAAATTCAATTTTCTAATTTTTCTATTTTTATTTTTTCTTCGTAAATCGAGTCTGTCTTAAACTAACAAAATAACCCTAAGTGCGTTGGCCGAATAGCCCAAAAAGCTATAAGTGGCTTTTTGAAATTTGTACCCACGAATTTAACATTTAAATAGCCCAAATCGCAGGAAATAGCCCAATCTGGCAACCTTATCAGCCAGTCTACCCAAACAAAATTTTCAATTAATAGCTTCGAGGGTTTGGGAGCTACGAGTCTTCAAACGACTTTGCGTACGGCGTACAGATGGACTGACATTTTTTACGCTTTTGGTGTTTACTTGTCATGAAGCGTAAAAACAAATTTTTCAGTGTAGCTTATGTTGCGCCGATATGTGATCTTACGCTTTTACGTACTCTTCACTTAGAAGTGCGGATGTATGGTAAGGTATGGTATATGGGATGGTGATGCCATCATCCTCCTTCACTTAGATGTTATTGTTCGTCCATTGTACTCGCCGTTTGAGTATAATAACTCCTGGAACGTAAAACCAATTAATAACTTTTATAAAGTTTGCCATGTTACATAGCTTTCCCTTATCGATATCACCAAGGTTATCGAGGAAATAAACGCCGAGACTCCGTCGTCTCGTTCCCGATAGGGCCGGACACTCACATAGGACGTGGAAGATTGACTCTTCCACTTCTGGGTCACCGCAGCTACGACAGAGATCATTTGCCTCGGCTCCCAGTCGTCTAGCGTGTCTACCGAACAGGCAGTGCCCTGTGAGCACTCCAATTAGTGTGCTAACATCTTTTCTGCTCAAGCTCAGGATATACTTGCTTTTCCCGTGATCATATTCAGGCCAAAGAATTCTTGATATTGAGCACGTAGTTAGGTTTGACCATCTATTGCAAGCATAGTAAGTCGATAGACTGTTTTATGGATCCGATGGGAATAGCAATGTGCTGGTCTTCCACTAGTGAGCTTAGGCTGGAACCTGCTCGAGCGAGTTCGTCAGCTTGCTCATTCTCCTGGATTCCACAGTGGCCTGTCACCTAGCAAAGGGTAATTTTGTGCCATGTGCCGATAGTGTTAAGAATAACATACGACATCGTCTAACTAGTTTTGATCGTGTTGTGTTCGAGCTGAGGGCCTTAATGGCTGCTTGGCTGTCAATGCAAATAGTGATGTCTTCTGTTGCATACACCTTTGCTTCAATAATTTTGCAAGCCTAAAGTATTGCAAAGATTTCTGCTTGATATACAGTGGCATGGTCCGGTAGCCTGTAGGCCTCGTGAATCTCGAGTTCCTGTGAGAATACCCCTGCGCCTGTACCAGAAATCATTTTCGAACCGTCGGTAAAGATCAATTTGGTTCTATTGTCTAGGTAGCGTTCTTCATTCCAGTCGTCCCTGTGTGGGATTTTGATGGAAAATTCACAACCGAAATCTATTTCTGGCATAATGAAGTCCGTTTCCCTATCGAAATTACACTCCAAGAAGTCGTTGGTATGGTACTGTGACCAGCAGGTCTACTTCTCCAGTAACCTAACTCCTTGAGTCTGAGAGCAGTGAGGATGTAACATTTTGTAAATTTTACACCCGACACGAAAAATGGAAATTTTTATTATGGTGACTCAGGTCAAACATTTTCTTATAAAATTTATAGAGGGTACAAATGTTATATTAACTTGATTCCTTTATAGTTTTAAAACTTTAAATGTAAGGCTATAGGGTGCTAAGTTCTTCTGTGACCTATTGGTGGTAGACGTTAAGGGGACATCCAACTTTTTCCAAGTTTCTAGATTCTAAGAAGAATATCAAATTGCTAAAAAAAAATTTCCGACGTAAGACATAATGAATTCAGCAAAAATAACTGATTTTCACAAGTAATAATTAGCCATACCTACGTTAAACTTTTGCCGTAAATAATAAAATTATCATATTTTTTATGGTCCACAAAATGTACTCATTGCATAAATTGTGAACTTATTATAATATCTCAAAGGGGTTATGAACTGCAAGTACAGAGACAGTTTTTTACTTAAATTTTTTCTTAATAAAATAATAAAGTAACATAATCGATTTAAACAAATTTATAAACTCGTTCTTTAACGAATATTGAAAGTTGAAATAGCGCGAAATAAAAGAGAAAGAGAAATGTTAACGCGGTTAACAAGTTTATAATTCGAATAGTTGTTAAAATTTTGTCAGGCTGTAATTTGAAAGAAATTTTGCAACTGCTGTATGCCTACAGCAAAAAGATGGTTTCTTATTTATCTAGAAATTCTATCGTATTTAATTCAATTTTTTAAAGATTTGCCTTATTATTGCAAATTAAAATGTAAAAGATGTTGGCTGCAGAAAAGATCAAACTCCCAGTCATCGGCAAAAATGGGTTTACAAAATACTCTTTACGTTGTGCAAATTATAACAATTGGCAATATTAACAGCAAGTTTAGAATATTCTTACATGCAAGATATTAGATGAACTATAGGGCGGACGATCGTGCAGAAATTCTTCCAAATTAGCATAGTCATTACAAATATCTACGAGTGCAAATTTTCGAAATATATAAATAGCTACGGTATTAGTTATTGCAAAATCATACAATTGTTTCAATTTGCTCGAAACACTGAAATGAGATCGAGCACTTTCGTGTTATTCTTCATTTTTATCACATCGTCTAATATGCAAACATTGCACATGATAAAAAAAAGATTTTTAATATTTCCAGTGTTGGACATAATTGTGATTTCGACAACGAACTGTGTTCCAGAATTCGTAAGAAACACTATAATGTATTTAATGAAAGAAACACTATAATGTATTTAATGTAAGAAACACCGTAATGTATTTATCACCACTTTAAAAATCTTATTTGAAAAACATTAGTTAGGTTCAAATTAAAGGTAAAAACATACTGCAGTCACGATCGGCTGCAAGCCAATCGTATAATACTCTAGATGAATACTGAACTCCGATTTATATTGTAGTTGGGGATAAAGTAGAATTACGTGTATGCATGTTGTATGTCCTTTATTAAGGACTGCCATTAGATTGCTACTCAAAACTAAAAGACAATATTCAGTGTTTAATGTTATATCTTGAACTGGGTAAGTCATAAAAAAAAAATGTCCTTTTTGAAGGACTTTCACATGGGAGGTGCAGGAAGGACTCACTCGATTACTTACATATTTATCCTTTTCCTTGGAACCATTTAAAAATGAACGTGTACAAAATTTGAAATTCGTAGCTTGAAGCGTTCAAAAGTTATCGAAAAATATTGTTGAACACGTGTTTTAAGGACATTTTGTATGGCAGATACCAGAAGGAGTAAAAGGATTTCGCTGATTAGTAAACTCAAACTTCGTTTTTACTCAAAACTAATTTGTACAAAATTTCCAATTCATAGCTAAAAGACTACTTGAGTTATAGTAAGTTCCGTAAATTAATTGAAGACGTTTGGACAGGATATTTGTATGGCAGCTACACGAAGGACTAATAGAATTTTCTTCATATTCATACATTTAGCTGTAACTATTGGAAAAATAACACATACAAAATTTCAAAGACGTAGCTTAAAACCTTCTGAAGTTATCGGCCAATATTCTTGAACACGTGTTTCAAGGACATTTTGTATGGCAGCTACCAGAAGGAGTAAAAGGATTTCGCTGAATAGTAAACCCGAACTTCATTTTCATTCAAAACTAATTTGTATAAAATTCCGAATTCATAGCTAAACGATTACTTGAGTTATAGTGAGTTTCGTAAATTAAGTGAATACATTTTGACAGGATATTTGTATGGCAGCTACACGAAGGACTAACAGGATTTTCTTCATATTCATATATTTAGCTCCAACTATTAGAAAAATAATAGATACAAAATTTCAAAGTCGTAGCTTAAACCCTTCTGAAGTTATCGACCAATATTCTTGAACACGTGTTTTAAGGACATTTTGTATGGCAGCTACCCGAAGGAGTAGGACGATTTTGCCCGTTAACGAACTTAGCCTTACAAATTCAACCAAACATCCAGATTCAAAATTTCAAGATCCTAGGTGAAGGCGTTCTTGAGTTATCGTGTTCACGGACAGACGGACGGACGGACGGACGGACGGACGGACGGACGGACGGACGGACGGACGGACGGACGGACGGACGGACGGACGGACGTCAGGCGGATTTGAGGTTTTTGGCCACAAATAAACAAAAAATAATATATAACTTTTTTTCGTCCGAGGCTTGGTTCTATGCGTTACAAACTTTTCGGCTGGATTAAACTTATAATACTCTATATGATTTCATCTAGAGTATAATTATAATTGAGAAATAATTTCGCCTGGTTTTCAAATAAACATAATTCGATTCAATTTACTACTTCATCGCTTTTATCGATGAAAATCACTTTAAAAATACGGTTTCGCGTAGACCGTCGTCCTATCAACTTATCCCCCGGCTCTGCGGCGTTTACATTCTGCATGTGTTGAGTCGAGATTTCCAGCATATATGCTGTTGTTTGTGCGGAACACGGAAGGTTTATTATATGCGAGAAGTGTCTAGAACACGCGAGAAGTATATAGAGCTGTTTAGAGTTGTTGTTTTTCTATGAATACTGTAATATCAATAATAAGTGAGTTGTTCGGGCTGTCAGAGCACACATGTAACAATAACTTTAGAGGGACTGACATTTTTGCAACACGTGTCTGTAACCTACCAATCCAGCAAAAATTATAATTATTAATAAATTGTACAAAAAATAAAGGAACTCTACGACAGTCATCAATATTGGTAAATCTTTTGTCTCTTGTATGTTATATTTCTACGGGTGTCTATAACTTCATAGAAAGCGGTTCATTTGTAGAAAGTCCACAAATAATGAACCGATTCTAAATTAATTTTACTTTGCAAATACCAGATAGATATCGTGTGAACTATTATTTTTCAATATTATGACTGGAGAACCGAAATTTAGTGGCAAAAGGATTTGTGATATGACGTAGCTTGCAAACGTTGTATTTGAGCGTTGTATTTTAGCAGATTTAACCCAAGAGACAACTGAAATTCAATTTTCTAATTTTTCTATTTTTATTTTTTCTTCGTAAATCGAGTCTGTCTTAAACTAACAAAATAACCCTAAGTGCGTTGGCCGAATAGCCCAAAAAGCTATAAGTGGCTTTTTGAAATTTGTACCCACGAATTTAACATTTAAATAGCCCAAATCGCAGGAAATAGCCCAATCTGGCAACCTTATCAGCCAGTCTACCCAAACAAAATTTTCAATTAATAGCTTCGAGGGTTTGGGAGCTACGAGTCTTCAAACGACTTTGCGTACGGCGTACAGATGGACTGACATTTTTTACGCTTTTGGTGTTTACTTGTCATGAAGCGTAAAAACAAATTTTTCAGTGTAGCTTATGTTGCGCCGATATGTGATCTTACGCTTTTACGTACTCTTCACTTAGAAGTGCGGATGTATGGTAAGGTATGGTATATGGGATGGTGATGCCATCATCCTCCTTCACTTAGATGTTATTGTTCGTCCATTGTACTCGCCGTTTGAGTATAATAACTCCTGGAACGTAAAACCAATTAATAACTTTTATAAAGTTTGCCATGTTACATAGCTTTCCCTTATCGATATCACCAAGGTTATCGAGGAAATAAACGCCGAGACTCCGTCGTCTCGTTCCCGATAGGGCCGGACACTCACATAGGACGTGGAAGATTGACTCTTCCACTTCTGGGTCACCGCAGCTACGACAGAGATCATTTGCCTCGGCTCCCAGTCGTCTAGCGTGTCTACCGAACAGGCAGTGCCCTGTGAGCACTCCAATTAGTGTGCTAACATCTTTTCTGCTCAAGCTCAGGATATACTTGCTTTTCCCGTGATCATATTCAGGCCAAAGAATTCTTGATATTGAGCACGTAGTTAGGTTTGACCATCTATTGCAAGCATAGTAAGTCGATAGACTGTTTTATGGATCCGATGGGAATAGCAATGTGCTGGTCTTCCACTAGTGAGCTTAGGCTGGAACCTGCTCGAGCGAGTTCGTCAGCTTGCTCATTCTCCTGGATTCCACAGTGGCCTGTCACCTAGCAAAGGGTAATTTTGTGCCATGTGCCGATAGTGTTAAGAATAACATACGACATCGTCTAACTAGTTTTGATCGTGTTGTGTTCGAGCTGAGGGCCTTAATGGCTGCTTGGCTGTCAATGCAAATAGTGATGTCTTCTGTTGCATACACCTTTGCTTCAATAATTTTGCAAGCCTAAAGTATTGCAAAGATTTCTGCTTGATATACAGTGGCATGGTCCGGTAGCCTGTAGGCCTCGTGAATCTCGAGTTCCTGTGAGAATACCCCTGCGCCTGTACCAGAAATCATTTTCGAACCGTCGGTAAAGATCAATTTGGTTCTATTGTCTAGGTAGCGTTCTTCATTCCAGTCGTCCCTGTGTGGGATTTTGATGGAAAATTCACAACCGAAATCTATTTCTGGCATAATGAAGTCCGTTTCCCTATCGAAATTACACTCCAAGAAGTCGTTGGTATGGTACTGTGACCAGCAGGTCTACTTCTCCAGTAACCTAACTCCTTGAGTCTGAGAGCAGTGAGGATGTAACATTTTGTAAATTTTACACCCGACACGAAAAATGGAAATTTTTATTATGGTGACTCAGGTCAAACATTTTCTTATAAAATTTATAGAGGGTACAAATGTTATATTAACTTGATTCCTTTATAGTTTTAAAACTTTAAATGTAAGGCTATAGGGTGCTAAGTTCTTCTGTGACCTATTGGTGGTAGACGTTAAGGGGACATCCAACTTTTTCCAAGTTTCTAGATTCTAAGAAGAATATCAAATTGCTAAAAAAAAATTTCCGACGTAAGACATAATGAATTCAGCAAAAATAACTGATTTTCACAAGTAATAATTAGCCATACCTACGTTAAACTTTTGCCGTAAATAATAAAATTATCATATTTTTTATGGTCCACAAAATGTACTCATTGCATAAATTGTGAACTTATTATAATATCTCAAAGGGGTTATGAACTGCAAGTACAGAGACAGTTTTTTACTTAAATTTTTTCTTAATAAAATAATAAAGTAACATAATCGATTTAAACAAATTTATAAACTCGTTCTTTAACGAATATTGAAAGTTGAAATAGCGCGAAATAAAAGAGAAAGAGAAATGTTAACGCGGTTAACAAGTTTATAATTCGAATAGTTGTTAAAATTTTGTCAGGCTGTAATTTGAAAGAAATTTTGCAACTGCTGTATGCCTACAGCAAAAAGATGGTTTCTTATTTATCTAGAAATTCTATCGTATTTAATTCAATTTTTTAAAGATTTGCCTTATTATTGCAAATTAAAATGTAAAAGATGTTGGCTGCAGAAAAGATCAAACTCCCAGTCATCGGCAAAAATGGGTTTACAAAATACTCTTTACGTTGTGCAAATTATAACAATTGGCAATATTAACAGCAAGTTTAGAATATTCTTACATGCAAGATATTAGATGAACTATAGGGCGGACGATCGTGCAGAAATTCTTCCAAATTAGCATAGTCATTACAAATATCTACGAGTGCAAATTTTCGAAATATATAAATAGCTACGGTATTAGTTATTGCAAAATCATACAATTGTTTCAATTTGCTCGAAACACTGAAATGAGATCGAGCACTTTCGTGTTATTCTTCATTTTTATCACATCGTCTAATATGCAAACATTGCACATGATAAAAAAAAGATTTTTAATATTTCCACCGGCTGCACCAACACGTAATCAGGTAGTTGCATTAAATTAATATTTACTTACTAAAGTGGCAAAATAAACCAATTTTCTTATTTATTTTATTTCAAGTTACTTGTAGGAATTGGACTACCAGTTGATCTTGAAGCGGAGTCAATTACGGCAGGAATTACTTTAAAAACGCAGTATTTATTACCCAGTAATGCCAGTGATCTTCGCAATGGCCTACTGTCTGCAGGACTGCCCATTAATAAAAGATCGTATAAGGGACGCTCGAAGAAACCGAAACGAAGTTTCATCTCGACGTTTCGATGGACTGCTTATAAAACAATGGAAGCAGTTCTGAAACGGTAAGGTTTTAGTGAGAACAAGAAAATTGAAGTTATCATCTAAAACAATTCCAATTTTTAGGCATGGTCACGACGGTCTTGAATGTGTCTTGAGAGCAATTTGTGATACTGCAAGTATTCCGTTTTCGGACAGTGCTAATCTCATGTCGCAACTATTTCATATATTTTTCACGTAATTATTTTTACACGTTCAGTTTAGCGTAGTTACAAAGATTACTTTCAAATCCTGTTCCAGGCCTTCATCAACTACAGCTGAATTCAAGCGAAGATCAAGTCGAAGAAATGTCTATTTGAGGGCTGAAGAGGCTGGTAGTATAGGAGATCCGTGTCATCTGCAATTTCCCAATTGTAAATTTTCTTTGATCGACGTCATATCTGTAATTCTGTAGTTATAGCTATATTAAAATGTTTAATAATAGTTGAAAAATACAACAAACAAACTAAATTATAAGTATGTTGTTAAATTAAGATACTATAGGTGTACCCAATCGTGGAATACTCTGTGGATTAAAAGCTACCCGCATGCTCCCAATACTGAAAAATTCAGAGCATCAGCGGAACACTTTGAAAACGAACTGAATTCTGTTATCAGTAAATACCTTAACATCGAGTGTAGGTACTCTACCTGTACTAAAATTTAATATTGAATAAACAAAATTTTTGCCACACCAATTATTTCTGTAATGCACAATTGTAAAATGAGTTATTTATGTACCTACTTAATATCAATATTATTAAAACAACGCTTCACAAAAAAGAAAATAATAACGAGAATGCAAAAAAGAAAATAATAATGAGAATGGAAATAATAACTTCAATGGCATTGAAGTGACGTTAATTTTATGAACTAACTTTAAGGATGTTTTTCGACAACAGAGGAGTCACACGAACTTCTCAACTGTAAAAGAACACGTCGAGAAAAACTGAAAAAAGGTTTATGAAACTCGAATTTTATTTAAAATTGCAATTTTTACAACTTTGAACGTAACGGAACTTAATAAACTTTTAAAAATTTATACTCTTAGAAGATTAAGGGTTTATGCTACTTTGGACACTCAAAAAAATAGACTATTTTTAGGATTTTTTTAGAGGTTGTTGGAACAAATATTTTGAAAATCTTTTTGGGCTTAATAAATATACTCTAAAAGTAGTTGATTTCATTTTTTTTTTATTTACTTTTTATAGTTTTTGTTATTAAAAATCCCCGTTAAACGGAACTGCCCGAAAAATACTTAAGTGACTTTCGGGATTGATTCAGTTCAGCACATTCGTCTGAAACAAAAAAAAATCTGCCAACAGTCTGGGCGCAACTTTATTATTTTATGGGTAGAAGTCCGACAAGTTTTTAATGTTGAGATGCGGTGTAGATTACTATGCGACTGACAATCTAGAAAATAACGTTTCAAATAGCCTCCTAATTACTCCTTAGGTTGTCAGTCGCATAGTACCTTACACCGCATCTCAGCATTATAACGTTTCGAACTTCTACCCATAAAATAATAACGTTGCTCCCAGGCGGTTGGCCGATTTTTTTTTTAGTTTTAATTACTCTAGTAGCACATCTGCATATAGGTACTAAGTTTCAATTTTCTAGCATAAGCCGTTTCTGAGATATGACAAACTACCCCGTACCCCCGTACCTTGCTACCCCTATCAAAAATGGAATGTCTCTATAGTAGCTCTATACAGTTTTCAATTTTTAGCTTTCTATTCTTTGCGGCTTTCGAAAAATTAAAATCAGAATTTTTTCATTTCCATCCCCTCCACCATCACTCTCTGCACCCATACCCTCAAAAATTTTCCCTCCGCTAGAGGTCTGCCGGTCCTAACTCCTGTAAAACATCATCATGATACAGTTCATATATGATACAGTTTTTGAGATATATGTACAAATATAATTTTTTGAAAATTGATTGTCACCCACTTCCGCGCTTCACATCCCCCACCCTACAAAATTTTACATTCAGTAGACTCCACTAGTAATTCTATAGACAGAAACCAAATTTTATTTTCCTGGGATAATTGAGTCGAAACGTATTGCAATTCAAAGTTTTTCACCCCCCCCACCCTCATACTTCACTACTCCCCTTAAAATTATTAACTCTTTTTTAATCTTCTAGTATTTCTTAAGACAACTACAAAGTTTCAGCCATCTGACATCAATCGTTCAGGAGATATGGATTTTAGAAGGTTTCAATCCCAGCTTTCAAGCGTTTTGGATGCAATGTTTTCCCCCACTCGCACACCCCTCAACCCCTACCAACCATTTTTTTGCAAATGAGTCCATGATTATAGTACTATATAAGTTCAAACTTTCATTATCCCAGCATAAGCGGTTCCTGAGATCTACAAACCAAAATTGTTCATCTAAAACGCTCTCCCCACCTCCCCCCTCACACCCCCCTCACCACCACCCTTCCAAAATATACCACTCGTAGGGGTTCACCCATTCTACCTATCATAAAAATTTCAGCTTAATATCTCAAAGGGTTTGAGAGCTACGCGCCTTCAAACAGTTTTGCGTACGACGAGTACGGCGGACAGACGGACATTTTTTTTTCTTTTTTGGTGTTTACTAGTCCTAAGACGTTTAAATACAAAATTTTAGGGTAGCAAATTTTTTTTAAATTTCAGGTCGATCACAAAAAGTTTTAGATTCAGTACAACTGTGATTATGGTCGGAACTAGAAATTTAAATATTCAAGAATAAATAACAAAATGGCGGACCTTTTCGAAAAAACACCAAAAAATGCTACATTTTTGACTGTTTATTGCAACGAAATAAGTAGGTAGTTAAAAGAAAAATTTTTGACTTAGTTCTAATTCCGACCAGAAATACGCATTTCAGGAATATGTGGTTCAAATTTCATCAAGATCGATTTTGGTTTTGAAAATTTCAGTCCAGCAGCACGAGAAAATGTTGTTTCGAGAAAATTGCGTTTAAAATTTTTTTTTCCACAAAATCACTCGAGATCGCGCTCAGGTAGCAACGCAAAAGACATCGAAAAATACACTTAGAGTGCTCGGATCGTTATGCATTTTTCGCACAATATTTTTGAATGAACATACTTTCGAAAAATGCTAAAAAAATAGATTTTTTGAAATGGTCAAAGTAGCATGAACCCTTAAGAGAACATGCATTATAGCAATACAGGACGAAACTAGACAAGGCTAGTTTCCAATTGACAAGGAGCAAACTGTTTAAGCCATTTTCACAGATTCTGTAATGTGATGATAGGATGCCTACGAGCACGACCTCAGGCTTGATGGCTTGCTGTCGTGTTTTAACGCGAACTTTAAGCCACAGAGACAGTCCACAACCACAGGACTCGCGCCCAATGCCAATTTTATATTCGTGGATTTTTATGTTTGCAATGCAAGATGTCGAGTGTCCTCAAGCTAGACAAATTATCAATCCCACTAGAGTTAATAAGAGTTCTTACGGAATACAAGAAATGCCAAATCTGGTTATCGGTTAATTGTGCAAAAGAAAACGGTTTACTGTCTAATACAATAACCAGTTAACTACCAGTTAAATGGGATATTTTTCCGGACATTATTTCCTTAATTATCACCTTAAGATCATCGGTAAAGTATCACTAGATACATGTCGATTCTGTGTTATCACATCTGAAACAACGGCACACATTCTGTGTGATTGTGATGCAGTGGCCAGATCGAGAAGGCAGATTCTCGGTGGATTTACTCTCACCTATGAAGACCTGTCGAAGACTCCCCTGAGTAAAATCATCTCCTTTCTCAAAGGAATCGATATGGCCTAGGGAGTGGTTAAGAGCCAGGAACAAAAGACCTTTTAGGTCGCAGTTCGAGAAGTAGTGAGGCTTCTTTAGCCTCAACCAGTTTAAATAAATAAATAAACTACTAGTTAACCTAATAAAAAACTGATAGTAAATATAGATTATATTTACCCATCCCTACTTTCGAGACGGTCATAATTTGTGCTAAATTTCGAGTATAGTAAAAATATCATGTGGGCAGCTAGTCTATCGAAAATGGCTATTCCTTTCACTTTCTTTAGTCAATTCATTAAATTAATATTTCCCTTTCACCAACATCTTCATTTAAACTCAATAGGCACCTATAAGAAACCATTTCGGGAATAACAACAATACAAAAGTATTCTGAGTGTGAAAATGATACTTCTTTCAGGTGATCATTGAATATTCCAAGAAAACTACAGTCAGGGGTTACACAAATTGAAGACTGTTGGTAACTAGTGCTGGCTAAATGAACTTTTAAGAGGTCAGGTGGGTAAGTGTTTTTGTTGAACTACAAGTGTTTCGATGTTTGCCCTTGCACGTAGTTAAGACGAACAGGTCTTGTATCAGCCAGATGAATGGTAACAATTTACGCACAAGTTTCAAGAGTTCGAAACTTAGTTATGAAATTAATGGCTGAGAAATGAAATGTCGAAGTTTGAGAAAAGAGTGACAAAAGTTTAGTTATTGTGAAAGATAAATTAGGATGGAGCAACTTAGTTAGGTCGAATTTCTTATCTGGGCTAATCTTTATTTTTAAAGGGACTCCGTTGAGTACTTATTGTTTGTATATCTAGGACTTACTTAAGGGGGTCGGTGCAAAAATTTTTTAAAAAAATTTATTTTTTTTATTCCATATTATTGTTCTACACTCATTTCTGCACATCACACAAACTCTACCTTTCTCAGGTAACGAGAAGTGCCTCAAATTTTGTTTTGAAGTGGGGGAAGTCGAATAAGTCACTGCAAGAAATTTTTCTTTTTCGGCTCTCCTGAAAAGAAGTGTTTTTTCAACTTTCGGTACACGTTTCTCAGTAACCACACATAGTATCGTCTTAATTTTTTTTTAATGTTTTTTGTGGTAACATTGACTAGCTTCATACATGAGCAAATGAACATATCTCATGACTAAATGTAATTTTTTCAAATATGAAAGAAGAAAAACAGTAAAAAATTTAATACATTCCTTTTTTCTTAAATATCTCAACTTTTAGTGAAATTTTTTTAATTTACTCATGTACTAAGCTTTTAAGTACACTAAATATTAAGTGTTCAAAATCTGACTGTCGTGAGTTAAGTGGTAGCTGAGATTCGGGTACCGAAACGGAACGCGTTTCGCCATACGAAATACATGGGAGTCAGAAATTTGCACCGACCCCCTTAACGATTCAATGTAATGAGTTTAAAGACTACAGTCTAGAACTTCGAACACCCAACAATCAAGGGCGCCCATAGAGGGAGTCAAGAGGGGCACTTGCCCCCACCTGTATCCTACCTTCCAGTATTTTAAAAACCATTTCGTCACTTGAATAATTTGTAATTAAGACCTTGTAATTGTTCTATTACACATAATTTGTTAAACTACTAGCAAATAGTTACTAAATCAACACCGTTTACTGTTTTCAATGAAAAATAAAAGCAAAACATCTTTTTATTTATGTATATTTAAAGAAATTTCACAGGTTCAAAATTAAGGTTTTCTTACTTAGTGCAAATTTAAGTAGACAAATAAACATTAAAAATAGGATGAATAAGGTAAGGACATTATTTTATTGGAAAACGTAAATTGAATTTCACATTCAGAATTTTTTCTTCGTTGAAATTTGGTATGACTTATGAAAAATACAAGAAAACTCAAAGGTCTTAATGGTTTCCTGAGATAAGGTAACCACTTGCTCATATAGTTTTTTTTATACATCCTTTCGATTTTGTGCTGGGAAAGAGGTTTTTTTTCAAATATGCAAAATTTTAAGGTATCTTGATTGAAGTAGCAAGATCAGATGGACATTAGTAACATTAGTACGAAATGTTTTGTTAAACCACGGTTATCACTTTATTAAAAAAAAGAATTGCTCAATTACGAAATGGTTAAAATTAAAGGGAAATAACTTCGAAAATTTTTAAGCTAGAGCGATAAATTTACCCTACTAACCCCGCTTCTTCTTAGCATTTACAACAGCCTGAACACGATTACAACTAATTCCAAGTCTTCAAGTTGACTCACCAAAGAGCACTTATTTGTTTAAAGATTTTTGTATGACAGCAAAAAAGTATCTTCAATTCACTCTGCTTTCCAGTTTTCATGCTTTCAAAATAAGTGTAACTACATAACCTCCCTCCCAGAGTATTTAATCACAAAAAAAGCGTTTATGCCCAATACGTTCGGTTCCGTAGTTATCGTTCATTCCGAAAAAAATAAGAACCATTTGTATTAAGAACTTTTTTGTAGTAGCTAATTGAAAGAGTACCGTAATATTGTTAGTTCCTGAAATATTTAATTAAAAAAATGTTATATAGTGCAACATTTTTAAATTCCAGAACATACTGTCATCCCTTGTTTTTAGGAATTTTGTATGCGATGTACCTGAAGAAGTTGGGCAATTTTACGTACTAACGAATTCTATGTAAAATTTGAACTTATCTGCATTTTTCCCCTATCGCCTGGTGCGCTGATATTGTTTTGGTGTGGCATAAAAGGTTCAATGATTCTTAACTGAGTGAAATCCACCTTCATTCTCTTCGTCACAAGATGTAGCTCCCGAAATTTAAAACTCCTTTTATAAACCATACTTCTGCCCCTACCTACCAAATGTTGTATGGGAGCCCATGCTAACAATTCAAAAACTATACAAAAGAAATTACCAACAATTTTGAAAATTTTCGTACTTACCAAGCGTGAAAGTTGCGCCACAGTCAAATTTAATTACTTGATAATTAAAATATACGAATTAAATGCAATAATATTTTTAAAAATATTTTAGTTAGTTTTTATATTGGCACAATTAATATATTTATAAAACGCTATCAAAGTTTCTGCAATGTATAAAAATAGATTTAATTATCATCTTAATACTTTTATGGCAGTTTATTTTGCTTCACTTGTAAAAGCATCCTCAGAGGTACTAGTGAACAGTTTAAATAACATTTCACTTTTTAAACTCGATTAATTCAATTATACTACACTTGAGAACCGTTTTATTATTTAATTTACAACTTTCTACGCGTTGAGTTCTTCCATCAATTTACTACCGTCGGTGTCGTTTCACATTTTTAAAGTCGCTTCGTTATCAAAGAAATCACGCAGGTTTTCCACTCATCAAAAACTGGTCATTTGTGCTTTTATACTACATGTAGCGCATCGCAAAATATCTAGTTCACTTGATGATATGTAGCTGTGGAATCATAAAGGATAGTGAAGCCGTTTTTAAATCTAATTAGTATAATTTTTGTGGTTCTATCGGGAAACTTCAATATTATTGACAATCGAGTAGTTCCAATTGAATATTGGTAAAAACAACAATTTTAATCGACAATTGACTTAAAGAATCAGGTTTTCTGGATATTCATGTAACAATATGTTCGCTTATTTCGACCATAATATTTATTAACGGTAGCCATTAGCAGCATAAATTAAATTTCAAAAACATCAAGGCTATTAGTGTTACATTTTCAACTACTCTGAAGTAAAATTTTTGTAGACTTCTAACCAGGTTTAAAAAATATAACAATATAACTTACCTTATCGGCTACGATCCTATATAAAATCAAAAGTCGGTTTTATTAGAAATATAATGTTTTATTCGTTTGTTTTCAAAACAATTTTCATCGTGTTCTTTAATTATTTTTATAAAAGTTAAATTATAATTTAATTTTTTATTCCGTTTTATGTATATATACTTTATTTTTTATTAAACTTCTTAACTAAATTCAAATATTTTTATTTTTATATTTTGGTATTATAATTTGAATTTTGAATTTTTTATTTTAACTAGGTTTAGGTTTTTCGTTTAATTTTAATTGTTGTTCTTGTTTTGACTTATATTAAGTTTTTATGTACAATTTACAAAACTTTTTTCGTTGTGTCTATAATAGAGAAACAGTAATAAAATAAAATGTTTGTGTGTAGATTTTTTTCTTAAACATTTTGTGATAATGTTAACATTCGATTGTTTTGTGAAGTTGTATCTTAAGTAAAACTGTTGTAATTAAGATTAATAATGATTAATTGGGCTTACAAGGTTCTTGTGTGAATTTGCAATATTAAATGAAATTAAGGCTACAATAGATAAAAGAATTATTTGCAGGACCATAAAATGTAACTAACTTCCTACCACAACTGAAATTTTCTATGATCAATATTGATTTTATTAATTCAACAAAGTTCGAAAATAAATTCTAGCGATATCTGATACGGCGAGTTAATGAGAATAGATAATATATGAAGCAATACATGTAAGGAATTCAGAGGTTAGATGATGTCTGATTGGTCTAAAATATAATAATTGATATAATCCCTTAATAAAAATACGTAATACATGCAACAACTACACATGCCACGACCACTCTTTTAATCGGTTATGTCCTTTTGTTCAGAAACTAAGTCTTCGATAAGTAAGTGAAGCCGCCAATTATCTATTTGCAGGTCGTTTTTATTTGCAATAATTTTATTAAGGAGTTACACACACCTGGCTAAAACTACACTATTTTTACGCATTTTTTTCGTGCATAAAACTGAAGTTAATTGAACAACCATTACGTATCTCTTAAATACATTTTTTCCATATTATGTGAAAATTTGGTTGGAAAATTTCAAACGTTAAAAAAATTACAGTCGTTTTGCTGGGACGTGTTTTTTTTTAGAGCGATTTCGATACCAGACTTTCCTCCGCCATTTTTTATCGAACTTTTTTTTTCCATAGCTCCAAAGCTTACCGAGCCGGAATTTCAAAATTCAATTTTGTCGGATCATGGCAGCCTCTGGAATTAAAAATGCCATTTTTCGCCTCAAAATGATTCAATAATTATGATAAAAAAAAACTAAGCTAGATATCGAAAAAATGGCTCGGTAAACGTAAGAGTGTTGTATTAAACACAATTGTGCAAAAGTAGGTCCCGATCGGTCCAGTAGTCGCGGAGATAATCCTGGTACCGTTTTCGAAAACGCTGTTTCGAGAAAAACGCATTTGAAGTTTAGGGTACAGTTTACATTGAAATAAGGTTCTGTGAATTTTAACAGTGGAACAAGTATACCTAAACCTCACCAACTTTTCAAAACATGTCCCTGCTATACAGAAGGTCATAAATACCCTGAATTAAAAAAAAACGCTCAAACAGATGACAAAGGCCGCGAACACATACGCGCCAACCGTTAGTCGTTGCTCACCATATCGGTTACAAAACGCTGTAACTTCATCATTACAGAGAATTTCTTTATGAAATTTTCAGGGTAGACACTTAAAGGATGGTACTTTCGAATAAGAACCTTTTTGAAAAATCGATTTTTTTGAACCACCCAAGTGTATGTAACCCCTTAAGTTCCTAGTTCCGTCATAGAAGATGCTTCTTTGAAAGGTATTTTAACTTAAACACATTCTTTGTCATTTGTATGTTTGCTGTTAATAAATTATATTTTCATATTGTCTCAAAGACAGGCTCCTTTCTAAGTCGATCAGTTCTGGGAAAATGTTACTGTCTAATAGAATCCGCACTCCTTGTGTTAAGTTTGTCCATTTCTTGATTGTGAATCAATTTGATTGAGGACTTAAAATTTATTGTTCTTATTATTGGAAATTAATTTTATACATACATACCAGGCTTATTTGATGTTGTATTGTAAGTTTTTCATTAGTAGAATTAACTTCCTCCGATGGTGTTAAATGAAGGACATTTTTTATGACTTTAGTGCCCTTTTTCATAAATCTCGTAATTTCGTCTAAGTTTCTTTCCGATGTTTGGTTTCATATAAGGAGGTCAAACTTAACAAAATAACTTATGTTGGATAGGATAAAAGTATTATATAGCAAATTCTTTATTGGGACTTATATATGTGCTCGTAATAGCAATAATCGGGGCAATTTTGTTTCTAAGTTAATGTTACACATGTGAAGTCCAATTCAGTTTGTCGTCAATTGTTAGTCCTAAATAGTTTGTTTCGTGTGCTCTCTTAAGTTGTATTCCATCTATTTTTAGCTTCAAATCAATTTCCAATTGTCCAATTTGTTAATTTGTCTAAAGAGCATATACTTAGTTTGTTTTCGAAGTATATTCAATGTTAGCATATTGCCCAAGAGGCAGTTCTTGAACAGTTTCAGGTAAAAGCTTATCAACAATTACAGTTGTTCGGGATTTTTACCTTTGTGCAGATGTAAAGTGTCATCTGCATATGTTAAAAGTTAAGGCCTGTGAACTGAAGGTTGTGTATAAACAGCAGATGTACTGTAGATCCAAGAATTGAACCTTGTGGAATTCCTACATTGACTGGTTTATAGGAGAGCTTAGTTCATCGAGATTTTTAGTAACATACTGTCGTCTAACTAAAATGTTTTTTATTTGCTCATTGCCTCAAATTCCAATTTCCTTCAATTCTTCAAGCAACGTTTTATGGTTTACTGTATCGAAGCCTTTTTTTTAAATCCCTAAATATCACAGACACGTAGGTACCTTTGTCGATATTTTCATTTATAAACTATATATTGGTTGCTGCAGATGAAATATCGTTTTTGGTAGTGCAATTTCAAATAACTGTAACTTTTATAAAACTTAATTTTATTAATCGAAATAGGAACCAGCACATGCAATACACTTCTCCCAACGAGATACAAGTGCATTTATGCCAGTTTCGTAGAAGTCCGACATTCTAGAGTGAAGTTAGTCCTCGAAGGCACTTTTGATGGCTGCTTCATTATCGAATTGTTTCTTCGCCAAAAAATTATCCAAATGTTAAAAAAAGTGGCAGTCGGTTAGCGAAAGGTCTGGTGAGTATGGTGGATAAGGAAGAGTCTCATACTGCAACTCGTTTAATTTTTGGACCGTTGTTCGTGAAACATGAGGCCTTGCGTTGTCATGAAGCAGTATAACTCCATCTCTGTTGACCAATCTAGACCGTTGAACACGCAATTTCTGATGCATTTCATCGAGTTGGGCACAATACTTCTCTGCATGGTTTCACCACTCTTCAAAAAGGAATAGTGAATAACTCCAGCTTCAGACCACCAAACAGTCACCATTATCTTCTTTGGATGAAGGCCTGGTTTCGGCATGTGTTTTGGGGTCTCATCAGCATCCAACCATTGTCCTGATCGGCGACGATTGTCGTATAGTATCCACTTTTATCACATGTCACTATTCTGTTCAAAAACGGATCGTTTCTCTTCCGGGAGAGCAGGGTACTGCAAATTTTCTGTCGACGTGTTATGTTTTGCTTAGTAAGCTCATGCGGAACCCACTTATCAAGCTTTTTGATTTGATCCAAACTGTTGCAAGTGCCGGCAAACTGTCGAATGGTCTTCACCCAATTTCTTGCAATGTCCCTTACAGTTTGGCGTGAGTCAGATTCCACTAATAAATTCAGCTCGTCCTTGCCGATCGAAGGTGCTGGGTACCACGTGGCTCACATTGAAGGGTCATATGTCCTGGTTGGAATTTTTCGAACCATTGCTGTGTAGTTCGTTTGTTTACCGTATCAGTTCCAAATGCCCTGTTGATGTTTTCGGTTGCCTCCGTTGCGCTGTGGCCAAGTTTAAATTCATAAAGGAAAATTACCCGTTTTTGACTCGAATCCATTTATTTTTCTGTCCGATCTCAATGAAGTCCAAAACTGAAATGACTCCATGTGTGTAGGGATATTTATACTTCAAAATCCAATACCACTTGTGCCACCTGGCGGCAGTTTGAGACATGAAAATCGCAACAGATTTCTTCACTTCATAGAGAAAAACGACATTTCATCTATGGTATTAAAGCTGACGTCGAATTGCTGCCTTTTTGAAACCCGTATTGATGCTTATCAAAACCAAATTTTTTTTCTATTTTAATAGTCTCATTTTGATAACTTTTTTAGTTATTGGGGCCTTTGTTTTACAAACATTTGAACCACATTGTAAATGGGACAAATCAGTACTGTTTCCAAACTATTGCTTCCGTTAACTTTGTGCAACGCAAACGCTGGATTATTGTTATTAGTAGCATGTTTGTGGACTGTTTCCATCTTTAACCTTATTTCGTTTAGTTTTTAGTGTATTGATCTGAACTGTTCAATAAGGCATCAAAATTTGCACTTGTCAAATTGGCTAGAACCTTCTTCACAATCTTCTCCAAGCAATTCGATTTTTCCGTATTCCATCTCCGGTACTTTTGTACATTTTAAGTGTAACAGTGATTGCAGAACCCACCGCACTTTATTGCACAATCACTGTTTTTGCAATTTTTTAACAATTTTTGCACTTGGTTGTGCTTAACACGTCTTCAATGTCCGGCACCATTTTTTTTTTATTTCTGTTGTTTGTTCAACAAAACTCAACTACTGCCAGTTTCCGATATCAATTTTGTACTCAGTCTATGCATAAGGACATATGAGATCTCCTTCCAGAAAGATGGGTATTTATTGGAGCGTAAAGAAGTGCGAATACTGCATATCAAGCCTGCGGCTATTGCACAGTGAAGCGATTTTCTTTAGTATGATTATAATTTCACACCAACTTAATGCAACCGAACAAAAATAGAATTTCCTACCAGAAAAACTTTTTCATTCGGTTAAAAATTGAATTTTATTTCATCCAGAGAAAATTTTTCCCTTTGCTCTGGCTTTATATTGTGTCCGGCATGTTTGTGGTTGGCTAAACTTTTAACAGGAACTTTTATATAATTCGCATTACAAACAACAATACCAGCAAAAACAAAATAATGAAAAAAAAAACAGAAACTAATTATTTTAGCCATCAAATCTCCTGGTAATGGCCATTCCGGGTAATAGATACGATCGCAAAATTTCTTGGACTCGTCCTTTCGCGTCCAATTCACACGGTCCGTCGTAATTTATCCTGAATTTTTGTTGTTAACCGAAAATGGTCCGTTTATGGGATTCGCGTACAATGGAAGCAGGGTAGGCACTGCAGTAGCTATAAAGGTCCTTTTTGTTGCAGGGAACAACTAAGGGCGGTATCTGACGAAATAGCAACATGTTGGTTGACCCCAATTCAAGTTTAGGGTACAATATCTGATGGGACATTGAATTGCTCAATTTCAGTTTGGTGTGAATGACGCGGATAAAATGAAACGGAAAGACAACTTCCACGCAGAGACAGAATAATTCGAAAAGTTTTGGAACAATTTAAAAATTTCGTGGTTCAAAGCGTTTTTTCTTTCAGGAACTTTAAATGGAAAATAATAAGAAAGTAATGGACGGAATCATATTTGTGGAAGCAATTTTCAGTATTTCATTACGTGCTAGTTGTAGTTTAATACGGAACTAGTCATGAAGATTGTTTTGTGCAATAATAAAGGTAGCTTGACCGCAAATTTTACATCAATTCAAGTCATTGGAAATTGACGAAGTCCTTCATGTCCTGCTCCAAAGGCTTCCAGAACAGGTGACTCACTACCTCCTGCGAATCTATAGCGGTTGTCTTGTTCTGGGGTAGAACGTTCCAAGTGCTTGGACGGAAACAGGTAAAGGTGGTTTTTAGATACAATGGAATCTGACCTAAAACATACAAACAATCTTTATTTAAAAAAAAGATGGGAAAGCTACGACGAGATGAAATTCCTGGGACAACAAGTAATAAGCGCTAGACCACTGCACAGTAATCAATTTTTTCAAATCGAAAAATCGTCCGAGGCTACAGTTCTGCGAACATAAGATGGAATTAGGATTTATCCCATAAGGAACTAAAGCTCTACATGTTGCTGCGCATTTGGCAAGTCATCCTACGAATACATAAATTTTTGTTGTCAACTGGAAAATGGATCAACCAAATACTAGCTTCACGGAAGGTTAGTTCCACCTTCGGGAACATATAACACAAAAGTCAAAGCAAGGAGACCTATCGTCTCATCTCTTGTATTATAACATGTGGTAAACGAATTATTATATCTTACAGTTTAATGATATTCATAAAAATTACTAATTATGATTGAGGTCAGATTTGAGGAAATCCTTCACGACCACATATACCAAGCACTCCGTATAACCCAGAACAAAAAGCCTTGTACCAGTGGTAGTCAAAAGTAAGTAAACACATGTGATATTGAAAAGAGAATGGAAATTAATACTTCGAAATCAAAATTATTTTATTCTACAAAATAAAGTCAAATTTATAAAATAAATAGTAAGTAATAGTAGTTTATTATCGAGTGATAAGAAAATATTTGTAATTCGATCAGTCAAAAGTAAGTAAATATTTTGTTTAGCCTCCACTATGACCCCCATTGTTTTGGGACAATTTAGTTATTCGACTGGGCATGGAAAGGGCGTACTTCCTGCATTGTTGCTCCGAAAAAGTTGGCCAAATTTGTTCGATGCACACTTTTAATTCCGAAATGCTTCTTGGAACTCTCTCGCTTATTTTAATTTTCAGCCAAGACAATACATTTTCAATGGGCGAAAGCTCTGGGCTTTGAGGTGGCCATGTCAGGACATTTATTTTCTCACTCTTGACAATTTTGGCTTTATGTATAGGAGCGTTATCTGGCTAAAGTAAGAAATGTTTGCCAATCAAGCGTTTGCCGTTCAGGTAAAATGACTTCTTTCATTAAATTCAGATAGACTTGTGCATTTAATTTGCCTTCTAATAGAATCATTTTACCAATACCGTATGCAGAAAAGCAACCACACACCATAACCCATTTTTCGACACCCTTTGATGTTGGTTTTGTATACTTGTAAGAGAGCGATTCACCTTTCTTCCTCCACAGGTACATTTGTCTATGGCTGTACCGCATCCTTATCATCGATTCGTCTGTCCATAAAATCGAATACCAAACATTATCAGGCTTTAATGTATGTTCGGTATAGAAATTAAGCCTTTTTGGTAATTTGCGAGACACACGTCCTCTTTTACCACTTTTCCTTAAACGTCTTCTGATTGTTTCAACAGAAGGAGTGACTTTACTTTTTGAAGCCAGTTTTGACCGAATAGCAGGAGCCGATAAAAACAGATCTGATGAAGAGATGTTAACAATTCTTAAATCGACTCTAGTATCGGTGATTCTGGGACGTCCTGGCCTAGAAATTTCTGCAACTCGACCAAATTCTTTATAAGTTTTAATAATTTTGAAGATCAATGCCGGTGATTTATTGTATAATTCGGCTATTTCCCTGTACGTTTTGCCTTTGTTGTGCAATTTTATAATTACTTGCCTCTCTTCTGTTGTTAAATGCTGGAATTTAACCATTTTTTAATAATTTTTAATTAAAATTTCTATTGTTAATACTAAAAAAAGACGTTCATAATTTTTTTTTTTAAATCAATTATTTTTCTAACGTATCGACGTAATTTTTATTTTTTTTTTAATTTGACTATGATGCAGGCTACAATACTGAAATTTACCGGAATCCCAAATTTTAATAATTTAGCTAAAATATGAGAAAAACTTCTTTGTTCAAATACAAAGTACCCTTGTTGTTTTTGTTGTTTGGCGTGGAGGAAGACACGCAGAAAAGCAGCGCATCTTGTGCATTCAGGCCAACATGGCCATTATACTCGAATCCCCCAGTATCTACCCAAACTTTTTCGTCTTCCTCACGAATTTCAAGAGATCAGGGAGGGATCGAGAACGGAGTTCTTCCATCCTCATAACATCAACGCCGTATCCGTGCATTCTTGCAAAAGAGTAAGCTGGACACTCGAGAAGGAAATGTTCCGTTGTGTCGTCACACTCGTCGCAAGCAGTGCACATGGGGTCGTCAATGATTCTCAATCGGACCAGGTGTAGGCCACACGAATTATGCCCTGTGAGGACACCAACCATACTACTACATTCCTTTTTGCTCAATTTGAAAAGAAAAACAGCGGTTCGTCTACCTGGTCCCTCAACAAAGTTTTTTGGCTGCCAATGTGTGATTTACTCACCCACTCAGCAATGGCAGCCCTAACAGAGGCAACCGGCACACCGAAAACTGGTTCTGGTCCGACCATGGCTGACTCCGATCCAGCCTTTGTTAATGCATCAGATATTTCATTGCCATTTACACCCTGGTGGCCTGGAACCCATATGAGCTTTAAGTCATTGAATCTGCCAACAGAATCCAACCGTTCATTACACTCACGTACCATCTTCGAAGAGACGATTGGATTATCTAGGGATTGTAGAGCGGCCTGACTGTCGCTACAAATGCAGATCATCCTGCCTTTCCATCTTTCCTCTATAATCCATTCTATTGCCTTAAGGATCGCATATACTTCAGCTTGAAATACCGAAGAATGTTTTCCTTTCCCAAAGTACCCTTAGTACCAAAAACAGTGTCATGGAGTAATGTACCAGCTCAGAGAATATGCCCAACTTTATCACAGCCATTCTGGACAATCTAATTTCATCAAAAAATATACCAAGTTATAAAAGGAGTTGAAGCACTCTATATAGTGCCACAACGCGCAGACTCAGGCATACCAGGATATGATCACCGAATCACTCCCGTAAAATACTAGGTACTACAGGGTCACTCGTACCTGAAATGTCATCTTAAAAGAATAGGCCTAAAACTTTCAGGTTCTGCCAAGTCGGCCAAAAACTTGAAAACAAATTGTACGATAATTCGAAGCAATTGCAATTCAGTGCTTTAGATTTTAAATTTTATGGACGCAAGTATTATTCCCAAAACTTGCACTCAACTATTGGAAAAAATTTTGACACTTGTGGACAAATACTTTAAGTGAAAATTTAAAATAATTTGATTTTTATGTGGAGGTGGTTGTAGGGGAGACGACAATTAAAATTCACTACATTACATAGAATTATACCAGAGGAACATTCTAAAAAATATTTTTTAAGGAGTCGTTTCCTAACAGAGTGGGTACAGAAAGACTCAGTAGAAAGAGGCTCAATATCTCAAAAGCCTTTTTATATACCATATCAGCACGAAATTTTAGCTATAGTTACACTGCGCTTATCCCACTTAAGGTTAATGATTTTTGCTGGATAGTATGTGGGGGTTTCAACGGAAAGCTTGTGATTTTTAAATAACAAAAACGGCTAATGCTACAAAGTTAAAATTTTTGTGTAACATTGTATGAAATGCAATACGAAAAAATACATTTGACTTTTAAAAATTCTCTTTCTAGATAGTAAGTCGTCATGAAGACCTTTGGAGTTTTGAAATGAAAAAATATCGGTAGTATCGCCAGGAATATTATTCTCTATACGCTAGGAGTTTGGTTCTTTCTAATTAAAAACATACTGCAGTCACGATCGGCTGCAAGCCAATCGTATAATACTCTAGATGAATACTGAACCCCGATTTATATTGTAGTTGGGGATAAAGTAGAATTACGTGTGTGCATGTTGTATGTCCTTTATTAAGGACTGCCTTTAGATTGCTACCCAAACCTAAAAGACAGTATTCAGTGTTTAATTTCATATCTTGAACTGGGTAAGTCATCGAAAAAAATGTAATTTTTGAAGGACTTTCACATGGGAGGTGCAGGAAGGACTCACTCGATTTCTTATATATTTATCCTTTTCCTTGGAACCATTCAAAAATTAATGTGCACAAAATTTCAAATTCGTAGCTTGAAGCGTTCAAAAGTTATCGAAAAATATTGTTGAACACGTGTCTTATGGACATTTTGTATGGCAGCTACCAGAAGGAGTAAAAGGATTTTGCTGACAAGTAAACTCAAACTTCGTTTTCATTCAAAACTAATTTGTACAAAATTCCGAGTTCATAGCTAAAAGATCACTTGAGTTATAGTGAGTTCCGTAAATTAAGTGAAGACTTTTTGACAGGATATTTGTATGGCAGCTACACGAAGGACTAATAGGATTTTCTTCATAATAGCTCCAACTATTGGAAAATTGACACATACAAATTTTCAAAGACGTAGCCTTCTGAAGTTATCGGCAATATTCTTGAACACGTGTTTTAAGGACATTTTGTATGGCAGCTACCAGAAGGAGTAAGAGGATTTCGCTGACTAGTAAAGTTGAACTTTCTTTTTACTCAAAACTAACTTATACAAAATTCCAAATTCGTAGCTAAAAGATTACTTGAGTTTTAGTGAGTTTCGTAAATTAAGTGAATACATTTTGACAGGATATTTGTATGGCAGCTACACGAAGGACTAACAGGATTTTCTTCATAATCATATATTTAGCTCAAACTATTGAAAAAATAGCACACACAAAATTTTAAAGTCGTAGCTTAAACCCTTCTGAAGTTATCGGCAATATTCTTGAACACGTGTTTTAAGGACATTTTGTATGGCAGCTACCAGAAGGAGTAAGAGGATTTCGCTGACTAGTAAAGTTGAACTTTCTTTTTACTCAAAACTAACTTATACAAAATTCCAAATTCGTAGCTAAAAGATTACTTGAGTTTTAGTGAGTTTCGTAAATTAAGTGAATACATTTTGACAGGATATTTGTATGGCAGCTACACGAAGGACTAACAGGATTTTCTTCATAATCATATATTTAGCTCCAACTATTGGAAAAATAACACACACAAAATTTCAAAGTCGTAGCTTAAACCCTTCTTAAGTTATCGACTAATATTCTTGAACACGTATTTTAAGGACATTTTGTATGGCAGCTACCCGAAGGAGTAGGACGATTTTGCCCGTTAACGAACTTAGCCTTACAAATTCAACCAAACATCCAGATTCAAAATTTCAAGATCCTAGGTGAAGGCGTTCTTGAGTTATCGTGTTCACGGACAGACGGACGGACGGACGGACGGACGGACGGACGTCAGGCGGATTTGAGGTTTTTGGCCACAAATAAACAAAAAATAATATATAACTTTTTTTCGTCCGAGGCTTGGTTCTATGCGTTACAAACTTTTGGGCTGGATTAAACTTATAATACTCTATATGATTTCATCTAGAGTATAATTAGTCTAAGGTAATTGCAGTGATTGTTTCAGCAAAAATTGTTTTTACCTAACTAGTAAATATTTCTCTAGCTCTATCACAAGAAACTTTGTTTCAAACATTCTCGATCGATAGGGACTAATTTCGGAATATGTGTCTCTCAGTTTAACTTTAAAATGGAATTTAATAAACCAAGTGAGGAATTTTACTAGCACTCTAATTAGTTCGTAAAATTGGAACGTTACCGTAACCAGCTATTAGCATGAATCTATTTCTCTCTAACACTAATTAGACGCAAATTATATTTGAAATGGAATTTCCAAAAAGTTTTCATAATTAAAGGTCGGTAGCTGTACGAGTAATGTATGTTCCTGGAACTATCTTGAAATTTCTTATCGATTGGACAGTCAATTGAAAGCCTCGTTCTATCTTGGTTGAAATTCTTGTGAAAAGGCAATATTTTGAGACGATACCACGAACTCCGAAAACAAAAAAACCTGTGATTTATTTACAATCGACCGAGAAAAGCTTATACGTTGTTGTAGTTAAGGAGCTAAACCGTACAGCTATCGTTCGTTATAAAGAGCATTGCCTTTTTTTTACAACTTAAGAAAAGTTTTCTTTTACGACACACATAAGCCGCAAACTATCAACATAAGAAAATTTATGAACTAAAGAGTCGAGTGTAGAACAACTACGAGAACCATCACCAAAATCCGGTTCACCAACAAATCACCAATTATTCGGGACGATACTAAAGCCAGAGTAGAACTAAAAACCAACAGTTTTTAGTGTCTTTTAGTGTCACACATGGACGAAATGATGTCGAGATCTGAGACGAATTTCGGAAAGGACAAGCGAAGGACACTTAAAGTTTTCGATTGTCAATTTAATATGGGAACTAATTTCACAAGGGTTTTATTGTACTCAGTTGGGGCGAATGTAATTTTTGATATTCATTAAGGATGAATGTAGCGGTTGTAATTTTGAATTTAAATTGCTGATAGCAGCTGACGATTATTGCGACGAAATGGACCATACGGCTGCATATTAACTTTTAATACTGCACCATTCGAGCTGTAAGATCTTTTAATTAAATCAAAAATTTGAATTTTTGTTTTTGTGTACTTGGAAATGTTTTTAATATAATTGTCTCTTGATATTTTGAATTGGTGAACTTTTATTGTTATGATTTTGTGTCGAGTGTGGTCATTTGGCTAATTTAGAAAGTATTTTTATACGAAAATTAAAATTTCGTTGGAACAGTGCTGGAGTGACTATTTTTTTTAAATTTCACAATCGTTTGTAACTTGATCTTTGAAATAAATAATATAAAATAAATAAAATTAATAAATTAATTAAAACAAAAAATCTGTCTAGTCTGTGGGCGACTTCATTATTTTTCATCCAAAGTTTGAGTGGGGATGCGTAACGTCATATTTTCCCCATTTTCCGATATTTATAGGAAGCCCTCCTTCAGGAGCGGCAGTGCTTACTAGTTAAAGCCATCCTACTGAAGCTTCTAACAAAATTATTTCTGTAGTATAGCTACATACTTGTTACTTACGTAACAAATTTTCTGCGGTTCATTCTGGTTGGACTAGTGTGTAACATGTCACTACCGCTACATCTTAAAAATGTTACTATACATCAGAAAACCTAAAAAAATAGCGTTTCATATAGACTTCTGATTATTCTTTAGGTTATAAGTCGCATAGTAAAATACACCGCGTATTAGCATAAAACCCGTTCTGGACTTCTATCCAAAAAAAAATAAAGTTGTGCCCAGACTGTAGACAGATTTCTATTTATTTGTTTTTTCAATTTCAAGGAAAATAAGGAGGTAAAATATCGATTTAACCTACTAGGGTTTGAATATAAAAAATGTTGAAACCGATTTTTAGGCGATTATATAGAAAAATCGTTAAAGTAAAAAACAATTCGATATCTCATCAGACCTAAGTGATATGTCGGAATATGTAAGACGTAATCATTTTTCACCCTCATATGGGTTGAGTATCGCAAAATCATTATATATATAGAGCCCATAGCCGTAAAAGCAAATTTGATTTCATTAAATCTAAAAGACTTGTCGAAATTTGTGAAAAATTGAACAATACCTTACACCCTCTAGGAGTTCGAATATAGAAAAATATTTAAATCGGTTTTTTCCCCTATTATATTTAAAGGCTTTAGAAGTGAAAGCGAATTCGATATCTCATTAAACCTAAGAAATATATTGGAATTCGTGAAAATGTACACTTCAAACACTTAGGGGTTGGATATCGAAAATTTTTCAAATGTTTCTATGCGCATACAGCACGCAGAAGTAAAATGAATTTGATAACTCTCCGACATATTTTTCTCTGCGTTAGATTTAGTGATTTAGCTGTCTAACGCACAGCATGCCTATAACAGAGGGAAATGCGGAGACACAACCTTACATGAAGTAGTTGGGTCTATATAGTTTAGCTTGGGAAGTAAGGCATTTACGCTAGCGGCATTCCTGGATATTGAGGGGGTCTTCAACAATGTGGCAGTGGAGGCAATTAAGGAGGCTTTAAATGGCAGAGGCTTAGAGGAGGGGCTGACTGACTGGCTGACGACCTTGTTGGAGACCAGTATCGTGAGCTCGGAGAGCGGGCAAGGTAAGGTAATACGGCAAGCCTCGAGGGATACTCGGCGGGGGGCATGATATCTCCCCTTCTGTTGCTCCTTGTAGTAAATGGGGTACTAATGGAAATCGAAAGGAAATGTATCAAGGTGGTGGCCTACGCTGGTGATATAGCCATATTAGTTCTGGGAAAAATTTTGGACCCTCTTACGAACATTTTGGAGTCGGCACTTTGCACACTCGGGGCCAAAAGATGTGGTTTAGGAGTAAAAGCTTCAAAAACGGAAGTGGTTTTATTCACTAGGAAGCACAGGATTCCGGAGTTCAGGCTGCCAAGGCTTGATGGGGTCGAACTGCAATTATCGAAAAAATCGAAATAGCTAGGTCTATACAGGCCGTTGGAAAGAGCTGGGGTTTGAAACCAAATATGGTACATTGGCTGTACACGGCGGTAGCGAGACCCATTCTGACGTACGGGGCACTAGCATGGTGGAAAGCCACGGACAAAAAGTATCTCCCCCTCTGACGTGTGTAGGTTCTGTCTTGACCTATATGCTGAGGAGAACATTACCCACATTTTGTGTGTATGTCAGGCGGTTGCAAGGAGGCGCCTAAAGTGGTTGTGCTGTGGCAGTCTTTTCTCCGACAATTTGGAAGATCTGAGGTTGATAGGGCATGACAAGATGGTCAAATTTATTAGGGATTTAAGATGTTTTGGGGGTGATTAATTAGTTCCATGTTATTTCCGAAGGGATCGCTATAGACCCTCTTTTGGTGCCTAGTGTGCGCTGCGGCTCAGCGTGGCGCCCCTTCCTAAAACTAAAACTAACCACATTTAGTGAACCTAACTCCTGCAAAATTTTGAAGATCATATCCGGGACTGTTTAAAAGATATAAAAATTGAAAATTGCAATCGAAAGTTTTTCACCCATACGCCCTCCCCATCCAAAGTTACCGCTAGTACTACTCACCAAAAATGTTAACTCTATATTTCAAAGGATTTATGATCTATGCGCCTTCAATCGCTTCTGCGTACGGCGTCTACGACGGACAGACGAAATTTTTGTTTATGGCTTACTAGCCCAAAATCGTGAAAATTCCAAATTTCAGTTTTTTTTAAATTTCAGGTCGATCAGCTATATTAAAAAATAATAAAGTAAAATATTTTTTTAGTGTTCTTCCCATTTGCCTACAAATAATATTGTGACATGACCTTTAGGAAATTATAATTTTGGAATGTTTATATTCCAACCTTTGAGTTCTCCCCAAATTATTTTACCTTCTACTAATGTACCTGTCTGACTCTACCTTTTTTCTGGAAATTTTGAGTTTCAACTTTCTAGCATAATCCTTTTTTAGTCAGATATTGAAAGGGGAATTTGTCGTTGTTCGAACGGTTTATTCTAGAAAATTTACCATTCTACCTCTGCATTCAGCTTTTCGTTCCCATTTTATTTTAGAAAAAGGTTGAGGTCATTATAAATTTTATTCAGCTCCAAATTCAGCTAGTCTTTCTCATACTTACATTTACTTACTATTTTCAAAATAAAATTGAAAGATTTCAAAGCATGAAAAAATAATTATTATCTCCACTGAATTTTTTTGACAAGTATTTCTTTAAAAGTATCTACACAGGTTTATTTTCAATCCGTGCAAAATCTTAAAAAAACCTTACAAATAAAAATTGCAAAATTTTTTACAAGATTTTTGAATCGTTTTCTAAACTGAATCACAGCAATTTACGTGTTCGAAAGAAAGGAAGCTGTTTCGTGGAAGTTGTATGATAATTTAACTCATTAATAGGTACATGTGATGCTTGTTTCTTGTTGACCCGATTTGCACTAACAAATTTTAATTTTGTGTACACTTTTCGATATTCCAGAGGTCGTACAAGTTCCTAAAAGTACAACCGTCTATTTACCCAGCCATCAATAGTCAATTTAAAATCGTGTGTGATCCATGGAGCGTTAAATTCAAAAAGTTTTCCCCAGCACACAGTGCAGTTTCGATCTACTGTGCTCCTGAGCCGTATAAATAAAAACGTCAATTTGTCGATACACCTTGATATCGTCACATATGAATGTCAGTTTTTTTGTGACTAGGACATCCATTCAGTCAAATGTGTAGAAGTCAAATGGCGTACTATTTCGTTCGACTCGGTTCAATTCGGTTGTGATCAAATTCGATATGGTAATTGGACTTTTGAAAAGCGTCCTCTAAGTGTATGTAGATCGACTTTGTAACAAAGCAGCGCTCTATGTCTCAAGTATTATGCGAAGTGCTTGTTTATTGCACTAACTTCAAGATTCAGGTCAAGTAACGAATTGTTAGTATGTATATACGTTCAATTTGAATACCAAAGAAACTCATCGATTCTGTTTGGATTTATTTATTCTGATTTTGTACTGAACTAGCTTTGAATACAACTTGTTTAAAAGAAAAGTTTTAGCCATTGTACGCTACATTTTATCGACATGCATCGATTTTTCTCGCTGCTGACGGACTTAACTCTGAATGGTCGAGTTCTTTTATATGTTATTCTGACTTTGAACGCAAAATAGCATCAGCAATAGATATCAGTAGTTGATTTGGAATCACAGAAATTAATTACGTAACACCATCCTCTTAGTTTCGGAAAATTTATAAAACAAAATTAGTTAATTCAAGACCCTCCAAATTAGTCGATAAAAAATATAAAAGTGGATATCGTTTGCTGATTTGTAATATTGCAAAATCACACTATTTACTGTACGAAAAGTGAAGTAAAAAAACACTGTCATATATATGAAACAAATAAATGTATGCCACAAAACCCTTTTCTTCCGTCAAAACCGTTTTTCCCTGTGTACAAGTAAACACTCCCATTTGTTTTGTTATATCAGAATTTACCTAATAGCAATTAATTTCTTTTACTGTAAATTGCCAACATAAATTAAATAATTGTCTAAAATATTTGTGAAAATGAAAAAACCACAAATTTTTAATATTATTTTCAATTAAATATAATTGTCTATCTATTAATTATTTTGCGCTGTTGCGGTATTAATTTTTGTTCTATGCCGGTGTAAACATTACTGTTTGCGGCTTTTAATTTACTTAATCGCTATGTCTCTTATTTGATTACAATTCAATTTACACCGCGAAAACCAAAAAAATTTAAAATATAAGTATATCACTAGTTCATATTATTATTATAATATTTTAATTTCGATCGTTTGTTTTAGCTTGATTTCATCTGTATACCGTAGTACAATTTTTGTTATTCTTTATTAAATTATTATTATTTACATGAAAGATTTTGTTTAAAACTAATTTATTATGAGCAGCGATTCGATTTGCATATATTTTCCAGAATAATGAATGTTTGTTTGTTGTTAAGTCATGCTATGCGTGTTCTTGTGGCACACAGTTGACATATTTTTGAAATTTAAGTGAAAATCAATTTGAAATTCGGGCAAGTTGTGTAATTAATTTAATTACACGCATTCATGTTTATTATAAAATTGACTACCAATTAAAAAAAAAAAACATGAATAAATAAAATCAAATTTGTTTTAATTTATTTGCGTTTCATGATAAAATATTTATTTTCGTAATAAAGATGGATTTTTCGTGAATGTGCTGAGGATATATGAAGTTCGTGTGTGGTTTGTTGCATTCTGATGCAATGTGCGTATAGTGAACTCTTTTTTGCGATTGGTTTAGCTTAACTCAGATACAATTAAACATTATTTTAATTGAACTGCAGGTTTTGAGATGATAATTACCGGTTATAATACTTTTAGATAGTATAAAACAAATTTATCGATTTCAGCTCGTATTAATGAATCGAAAATGTCATTTAAATGACCCGGACTGAAATTATTGTTTTTACGGATGGCTTTGTAATCAGGTAGATATCAACATATTTTAATCCTGTTGATTTGTTATGTTTTCAAAAGTACAGGTTTAATTATTGGCATATTTGTACTGATTTCAACATATGTCAGCTCCTGTGGTCGCATTGTGAATTTGTTATTTATGTATGTTGTCTTGATAAATATCATGTCGTTTGTTTCATATGACATATTTTCATAATTTCTCTCAGCCTTAAATATTGCCTTCCCTACGTAAAAATAAGCTGCCCTTAATCCTTAACACCGTCTTAAGGATTGGATATCAAAGAATTCTTAAACAGAATGTATAAAAATTCCATAGAAGTTAAAAACGGGTCAGTGTTTTAACACACATAAGAAGTGACGTGGAATTCATGCAAAAACATTCAACATGTTTTCCCCATCCTTGTTTTTGAAAATACAAATCCATTTTTTAACTAATATAACTTCAACCTGCCTACCAAATTTTTGAGTATAAACTATTCTTAAAATCGAAAACACAATCTTTGTACGCAGCATGGAGTAACCTAAGATTAATCCAAGAATAAATCAATTACTGAATACTTCTGCATTGCGTAAGAAGGAAGGTAAATGAATTTTTTTCGGATATTTGCAAAGATTAAGCATTGTCCTCATTCTGGATATTGAATATATCACTTTTTGCAGACAGCATCAGGTGTTTCAACATTGCGTCAAATCCGTGATGATATGTGGTAGGAGACTCATACCTTTATTAGACGAATTAAATTCATTTTAGGTATTTACTGGCAAAGAGAATACCCAATTAATGTTTTTTTCTTTTGGTTTAAAGTGATGAAAATTTTAATTGAATGAAAATTATGTTCAGTAAAATTGGACAATGAATCTCATCAAACTGAATTTGGACGTCGGCTAATATATGTTTGTATTTTGTCAGCATTATATTCATGACTCAGTAGCTGCAAGCCAATTCTGAAATTTTTGTTTCAGTCCCGAAGTAAGACATTCAAGTGAGATTCTAGAAGAATATACTGCGACAGTACTGAACTAGACCTTGAATTCATGAAAGTTCTTGTCATATTTTTAAGATAAATATTTTTAAAAGAATTCATTTTTCGAAATAAAGACTACTGCACTCCAATATGAAGGATGGATGTAATGTGGCAGTTTTTGAACTTTGAACATTTGTACAGAAGCTAGAAAAGATTCGTCGCTCTATTGATTTTCAAATTTGAACTACACTGGTTCAGAATTTGCGATTCTCGGAATTTTTTCTTATAAAATTATTAAATAAATAAAAAAAAACAACCTTTTAATAGCTTGACATTTTCGAATTCTTAACGTCAGTACTGAGTCAATATCTGTGGCCACAGGGAATAAGAAGGTAAGTCTAATAACGAAACTATTCAGGGCAGCACTTTTTTGCTATTTTTGCTATTGAACTATTCCTGTAAATCCAGCTTTTGTGAACAAATTAAATTTGTTGACATCTCAGTGATCAAATAACATATAACAACAACTTTTTCATAGTGCGTGTAAGCCTTGGGATATGACCACAGTTCACTTATCCCATTTTGCTATTTTTCGACTAATGAAGCTATTCCCTGTGACCACAGATATTAGTAAGGATTGAAAGTGAGAAGTGCCAAATCAAAAAGCGATAAACCTACAACATATTTGTTGAGAAATTGAAAAATCTGAATGAGATAGGTACCTACTAATATTTAAGTTTTTTTTATAAACATAAAACAGGTGGAAGAATTTTAATTATAAACATACTGCAGTCACGATCGGCTGCAAGCCAATCGTATAATACTCTAGATGAATACTTAACTCCGATTTATATTGTAGTTGGGGATAAAGTAGAATTGCGTGTGTGCATGTTGTATGTCCTTTATTAAGGACACCTATTTGATTGGTACTCAAATCTAAAAGACAATATTCAGTGTTTAATTTCATATCTTGAACTGGGTAAGTCATCGAAAAAAATGCCCTCTTTGAAGGACTTTCACATGGAAGGTGCAGGAAGGACTCACTCGATTTCTTACATATTTATCCTTTTTAAAAATGAACGTGTACCAAATTTCAAATTCGTAGCTTGTAGCATTCAAAAGTTATCGAAAAATATTGTTGAACACGTGTCTTAAGGATATTTTGTATGGCAGCTACCAGAAGGAGTAAAAGGATTTTGCTGACTAGTAAACTCGAACTTCGTTTTCACTCAAAACTAATTTGTACAAAATTCCGAGTTCATAGCTAAAAGATTACTTGATTTATAGTGAGTTCTGTAAATTATGTGAAAACTTTTTGACAGGATATTTGTATGGCAGCTACACGAAGGACTAATAGGATTTTCTTGATAATCATACATTTAGCTCCAAGTATTGAAAAAATAACACATACAAAATTTCAAAGACGTAGCTTAAACCCTTCTGAAGTTATCGGCAATATTCTTGAACACGTGTTTTAAGGACATTTTGTATGGCAGCTACCAGAAGGAGTAAAAGAATTTCGCTGATTAGTTAACTCGATTTTTCTTTTCACTCAAAACTAATTTGTACAAAATTCCGAATTCGTAGCTAAAAGATTACTTTAGTTATAGTGAGTTTCGCAAATTAAGTGAATACATTTTGACAGGATATTTGTATGGCAGCTACACGAAGGACTAACAGGATTTTCTTCATAATCATATATTTAGCTACAACTATTGGAAAAATAACACATACAAAATTTCAAAGACGTAGCTTAAACCCTTCTGAAGTTATCGGCAATATTCTTGAACACGTGTTTTAAGGACATTTTGTATGGCAGCTACCAGAAGGAGAAAAAGGATTTCGCTGATTAGTAAACTCGAACTTCCATTTCACTCAAAACTAACTTGTACAAAATTCTGAATTTGTAGCTGGAAGATTACTTGAGTTATAGTGAGTTTCGTAAATTAAGTGAATACATTTTGACAGGATATTTGTATGGCAGCTATACGAAGGACTAACAGGATTTTCTTCATAATCATATATTTAGCCCCAACTATTGGAAAAATAACACATACAAAATTTCAATGTCGTAGCTTAAACCCTTCTTAAGTTATCGACCAATATTCTTGAACACGTGTTTTAAGGACATTTTGTATGGCAGCTACCCGAAGGAGTAGGACGATTTTGCCCGTTAACGAACTTAGCCTTACAAATTCAACCAAACATCCAGATTCAAAATTTCAAGATCCTAGGTGAAGGCGTTCTTGAGTTATCGTGTTCACGGACAGACGGACGGACGGACGGACGGACGGACGGACGGACGGTCGGACGGACGGACGGACGGACGGACGGACGGACGGACGGACGGACGGACGGACGTCAGGCGGATTTGAGGTTTTTGGCCACAAATAAACAAAAAATAATATATAACTTTTTTTCGTCCGAGGCTTGGTTCTATGCGTTACAAACTTTTGGGCTGGATTAAACTTATAATACTCTATATGATTTCATCTAGAGTATAAAAACATCTAAAAATTTGCACTGTATCCAGAAATTGAAAAATTAAAATGGATTTATCTGGTTTTATTCCATACCTCAATTTTGATTCAATTAAATATTTATTACAACTGAAAAAAAATCAATGATTTAATTTTTCTCATAAAAATGGTTTTTATTACTAAATTTTGTATTTTTTATGGAAAAACAAAAATGTAAAAGAAACCAGAAAATCTCAGATTTATTCAGATTCCTTTCAATACGAAATTAGCGGTTTTGGATGAAATTTGAAGTGGGAATCAAAAAGCCCTTGCGAAAAATTATAAAAGTCATTGCCTTTTGTTATTTTTGACTATCCTTACTGGAATGTCTCCAATAAGATACTTTGTTCTATGTAGGGTGTTACTTGTTAACTTTAGATGAAAGCGAATCGATGAAACTACAAAGTTCTCATCAATTCAGTACGGTATAGGAACTCCGACACTATCTGGAAAATATTACGCTTGGACTCTTCAGTATTTAAAGTGCAACCAGTTCTGCTTGAATTCCGCTAGAGTACCGATATATTATGCGGATATCTCTAAATACTATTTTGAGCTTTAAGCTTGTGGCAATGGTCATACCAAGAGAAAGTCAGAGAAAAACAAAGCAAAATAATATATTGACACGAAGCTAGCTGCACTTCATCGACGAATAAACGAGGAAACGTATCCTCAATCTGTATAGCAGAAACACACAAAGGTTGGATTTGTTTATGGTAATAAAATTCGACATGGAGGAATGATACGAGGTAGATGTACAAGAAACAATACATAGGGTGGGAGTCACACAGGGGAAATTAAATATAATCTAATCAAACTACCACACAGCAAAAGTACACCATATGAAAACTCTAAGAAGCAAAGATGCCCACAGACTAGAAAAATATTAGATCACAAAATCTTGACTGGAACAGAAAAAGCTATGAAATCTTAGGTAGTCATTATGATAGTAAAGTAAATGCTTGGAGAAAAGGCTCCAGGAAGGACTTTTTTTTAAACAAAATCGGGAAATTCACTGACAAAGGCTAAAAGAACGGGCTAAAAAATGATGATATTGTCAACTAAAGGCCTTAATAGACTAGCGGAGGAACTCGAATCCATAATGGTCACAAGATATCAGGAATTCTAAAATCTAGGTCACACAGCTCTGAATGGACATGCTGTATAATAAGCCTAATAATCTGGATGTGATTGGTGAGTATTCCGCTATAATTTGAACCTAAATTAATATTTCAGATATAATACCTGAAACCTAAATTATTAAAAGATCATAAAAAACATGTTCACATCATCTCTTCTTCACAATTAAAATCCCCAATTATTTTCATCCGCTATAATCCCAACAAGACAGGAGTTACATGACCCTCCACAATATACGAAAAAAAACCCAGATCCCTTTTCCGACAAAATGGCACCAGCATAAAATAATAACGTGCTTCATTAATACGAGCTGAAAGTGAAAAAAAAAATGAAACTAAATTACAACACAACAGCACATCCTGGAGAATTAATGTGATATATGTTCATATATTTTATGCATGTACGTAAAAGGCTATCCTTGGCAGTATCAACGAACGATAAGGATCAGGATAGTTTCCGTTTTTGTTTACATCCGCATTTTTTTCACGTCGTATTAAATTTTTAGTTTTAATTTTTGCTCAAAAATTGCTTCGGGGATAAAACCTCCTACCTGGCATGATATAACGTTGAATAGTGCAGTGTTGCCAGAAATAAAAGAATACATAGTACTACCGGTGAGCTGTGTGTAATTACACGGGACGAACTACCGTGATGTAACTCCGCAAAACTTTCGCCTGAAACGATAAAAAAGAGGTGTGAAAACGTTTACAAAGAGAATAAACTACTATTGTTTGTGAGTTAGAAGCTGGAAAATATGTTGTAAAAAAATGGGAGGGAATTTGTGTTATTAAATTCATGAAAATCTTGGAAGGGTTCAATAGTTGGTTGGCTAATGATCTATGAATTCATAATAAAAATACTTCTATTGGTTATCAATTGTATTGATAGGAAATTTTTGAGATCAGTTTGTTTTGGAAAGTCTTTGGCGTCACAAATCCATTTTCGACCATTTCGCATGCAATTTAGTTAGATACTGAAGCTTTACTATAAAATAGTGTTGGAATAATACACTTGCTAATATATATTCCATTGTAATATAGTTCGCAGAGTAAAAAAATATGATTGGTTACAATAAAGGAAAAATGTCAACAAACACCTTCTAGCTGAAAGAGTGAGTCACAAACGACTCCGACGTAACAGCTCAGTTTTTGAACAAAAAAGTTCAATCCAGTTTTTGAACTGTTCTTTGCAGTGAAGGTTTTTCAACTGGTGTAACTTTAGTGGCCTGAGCTTTGATAAGTATTAGCAAAGACTGCTTATTGTTCCAGTCGAGAAGATCGTGTAACGATCCCCACAGACTGCTCCAGAGAATAAAATTCTTAAAATCAGCTTCTATGGTAGTTCAACCGTGACAAATATATTTATCGCTATTATAAAATAATGGCGCACAGCGTGGGGCGACTAAAACATTAACTACAAATATCGAAGAACCACATGAGCAACTCGTTGATCAGTTGAAGTATTAATTACAGCCATCTTAAAACTATGATTCTACATATACTGCTTTTGAAAAGATAGCATTAAAATTTTGTGATTTCAAAATATAATGTTTTTACTTAAACCAGGGATGGCTAGGTGGGATTCGAATCCTCAACCTCGGGTTTTTAGACTTTGTAGACCAGCATGCTGTCCGTAAGATCCAACTACTATGGGGTGAAAGCCCAAATCGGGACATCATGGTTGCCCCTTCGTCTAACATATTTCGTCGATGCACCTCAGCCTTTTTTTCGGGACAGTTATTAGTCTACCTTCCAACTACCCTGGGGTGGGAGTAAGAATTCTTGGGAAATAGGTATTATTGAAAGGAAGGAAAAACTGGGTATAGAGAAAATCACAGGAACATGGTATGAGTCAGCCGTTAATTGTCGGTGAAGGTATTCAAGGTAGCCGTAATTTCTTAAAATAAAATTCGGGTTTGAAATTTACCATTTTACAATTTACCATTTTTAGAATAAAGTAAAAAATCTAAAAATTATATATTATAATTAGGTAAATGACTTACAAATGACCCCCTCTATTTAACCACCCCCCCCACCTTTTTTTTCTTCTTCATTCAGGCCCTTGCGCAGGATATCGTCAAGGGGGGGGGGGGGGAGGGGGGGTTTCGAATATGTGGAAATAACTGCTGAGATTCACAGATTGAAATTCATCAATGCAAACATTTTCTGAGAGATTTGAATCTGATGAATGTGACGGTCAATCCAGTTCGTCATAGTCCCGGCAAGAACGCGTTTATTCAATCCATCATATTACCTACACTCGCCATCCGTCTTCGACAAAGTTTTATTTGCTGTTCTGAGTCATAAGATTTTTCAATAGGTATGCAGCGTGATTAATTTAGTAGTCATATCGGGTATATTCACTGGTAGTATTCCAGGTAATTAAGTAGTAACTATCTGGTATCGTTAACGAGGAGTGAAAAAAACGCCAATATTGAAGAAAGGGGTGGAGTCTCGCACGCATTTATCAAGTGGAATTTGTCTCGAGGTGATGAAAAGATACACCGCTACCATGAAGCTAACTGGTAAAATTCTTGCCTATTTCTACGCAGTACAAACCCGACTTTGATGCTTTGGATTGTTTTCACCTTGTAGTATCAAATTTTAATTTTTCTTTATAAACCATATTTGGACAGATGGTACTAAAGCCTACTGATGTAATTTTACCATTTTAGAAGCATTCAAATTATCTGTAAAAATGTAAAAAGTTTAAAATCTCTGTTTAGCGAATAAGCCTCAAACCACGGTCCATTCCTTGATGTATAGCAGTCCGATGCATGTGTCCTGTTGTGTTGGTACGCCAGATAAAAAGAACCCACAGAAAAGAAGCTTCAACTACAAGATTACGTTCTTCCAATCGCGATTCAAGCGAGTCCTTTAACGACGTGTGTGATGGATAGTAGTGCTTTCTTGCACAGTGAAGAAACCACTACTGTTGAAATTCCACATCAGCCAATAAACGTATAAGAACAGTATTGCAAGACACAGTCAGACCTCTTACGAAAAATGATGAACGAGTATTCTTTTCAAATACACGTAAAATTGGTTTTTTCAATAAAATTCGTTTTCTTAATTTTCCGCACAAGGCCACGATTTCACCGATTTACTTGTAAATGTCTTAGACTTTTTCATGTGTATACTTCACGCTTGTCATTTAAGGTCCTTTTGGATGCTAACACCGAACACGGCTTCGTAACGTGATGCATACGTGGTACACATTTTGCAATATGTTCTTTTGTGACCAAGTTCGATCGAAAACTGATGCTTTCTATAGAAAGCGTCATTGAAGAATGGTAATACTACCTGTTAAGGTATCAATTTAACATCTACCGGTTTTCATAATGAAAGGGCGGTGGACAATAAGTTGAGTATGATTGTCCTCCTCGAAAATATGCAGTAAACATTTTTTCGAAATACACCAATGGGGAGTTTGACACCCCCCCCCCCCCCCCCCCCCCAAGGGCCTGACTTCGATCAATTGCTGAGATTGCTAACATCCGTTTGCCTCTGACGTACTGATTTACTTACGAGGGCTGTTCCAGATGTACTTTGCTGGCTTATAGATGACGGTTTTTATTTGAAAGCACTATCTCTATAAGGCTTAAGTTTAAAGTTTGAAGACGATACGTTGTTTAGTCTATATTTGGCAGCCATCAATAGCGAACGCTCTCAGTGAAATTTTAAACATGGAAGAAATTGGTCACCGTTATGTAATACAATACTTTCATTTGAAAGATCTCAGTCCAACCAATAGCAAAGCAGAACTAGATTCGTTTCTGGGGGAGTCCGTTTCCAACAATGAAATATTTTGTGAGAGAGTTTAAACGAGGCCGTACGAGCTGTCAAGACGAATAACGCAGTGGTCGTCCGAAGAAGATGACCACGACATAAATGGTGAAGAAAATCTACAAAATAGTATTGGATGATTGTCGACTGAAAGTGCGCGAACTGGCATTTCAAAAAGTCCTGTACATCGCATATTGACTGAAAATTTTGACATGAAAAAGTTGTGCGCAAGATGGCTGCCACGTTTGCTCATAATGGAACAAAACAGCGTCGTGAGGATGTTTTAATCGAGTGTTTGGCGATGTTTCAAAGGAATAATGCCGAGTTTTTGCGTCGATTCATAACCATGGACGAAACACAGGTCCATCACCCCATACCTGAAAATTAAGGAACAGTCAAAACAATAGACTAATAGGAGAGAATCGTCACCAAGGAAGGCAAAGGCAGTCCAATCGGCAAGCAAGGTTATGGCGTCACTTTTTTGGTATGCGTGTGGGATAATTTTCATTGACTTGTCTTGAAAAAGGAAAACCAATTAACGGCGAGTATTATGTGAACTTATTGCACCGTTTGAGTGAGGAAATACAGGAAAAACGGCCGCAATTAGCGAAAAAGAAAGTGTTGTTTCATCAAGACAATGCACCGGTTCACACATCCGTTATCGCGGTTGCCATAATCAATGAGTTAAAATTCGAATTGCTTCCTCACGCACCCTATTCGCATGATTTAGTCCTCTCGAACTATTTTCTGTTTTTAAACTTAAAAAAATGGCTCGGTGGTAAAAGATTTACCAACTGAGAACAGGTGGAGTATGCGGTTGTCGGCTATATTGAGGAGCTAGACTGTTCTCACTATAAAGAGGGTATCGAAGCTAACCAACTTCGCTGTGAAAAGTGTATCTTCCTAAAAGGAGACTATGTTGAGAAATAAAGATTTTCTTTTCTCAAATTTTTTGTGTTTTCTTGGTTAGGCTAAGTACTGCTGGGACCACCCTCGAATTACAGTATAAAATGCATAATACTTAAATAATTACAATATACATACTACATCATATTTTTAGTGACTTGGTATCTATAGATAAAAGTGAATATTAAAAAAAGTGTCTTGATATTCTTTTACTCTGAAGCGCTGACAATCCATGTGTAAATTTCAGTGATCCCCGCAGTGAAAGTTATGCTCCACTAGTAAAACATATCCTTGCTAATTCTTTAATGCCTCCGAACCTTGACGCACAACTTCCTTTTATCGTTGGCAGGATATAAAAAAATAGCAATTTCAGCGATAAATATCACTCACTCCCACGACGAGTTCAAGCAAATTTCCATCCACATAACTTCCCCCAAAGTTCATTTCGGATATGTTAAAATGTATTTATAAACGTGAGCGTGGGTGACCACTTTTTAATAAACAAAAATTGCAATTTGTTTGCTGTTGACACATTGGTACAATGAATAATTGGATTTAGCATTGATTTCGTAAGGTTCTGCCCATAATGAGAAATTCAAAAAATATTTGGAAAAAAAATAAAAAAAAATTAGTTAATAACAGATTCCGGATATAGGGGTCCACACCACAGTAAGCGGCATTAATATTCATTGGAATTTCAAATTAATTAAATTTTTTTCATTAAATTTATTCATTAATTTCGAGCTGCATAAGAATCCACGGGTAAATACAATTAGCCAGAAAATTTTAAGCGTTTAGTAGACAGACTAATCATTGCCGGGATAATAGATAAATCTCATACCTACCTATAATAATGAAAATATGGTTAATCCGGGACGTAATTTAATTTATATGCCACCCGATTTTATGGAGTTTTCGGTCGGTTTAAGCTGACGACTGCTTGTTAATTTCTATGCAAATTAGACCACATAGAGAATTATCCCGAAACAGCTAAGAGCCGTCAATCAATCGAGTGAATGGACAAGCATTGTAAGTGTCAGCAAATAATTAAGTGACTGATTAAACGATTTCTTGGGATCAGCGAAAATGGCAGTGCGAAAACAAGCAGTCGTCGATTTGGACTAGGACAATACCCGACTCTGGGTGGTAATTAATTGAATCTATGAAAGGAATTATTTTTTATTTCAAACAAATTAAATTGTAATTACGGAAAAATTATGACGGCATGGCTTCTTGAAATTGAATTTTAATTCAATGGAATGTCGACGAATAGGGATTATCAAATTGTATTTTCGGGCGAACCTCTTGGAATAACTGAAAGAGGAAGCAAGGAGGTTAAAATTTGTTGTGGGTAATTTATAATAACCTTATAAAAGAAAGCAGAGTTTATTTTATATATATTCTTGTGTATTTTTTTTAAGAACCGTGGAGATTTATGGGATTATGGGATCTTTTTCAACAACATCGTGTATCAACTTTCTAGTATAATCCGTTCCTAGGATATACACGTAGCTCCTTCCCGAAAATAAAACATGGTAACGGAGTCTACGGTCTACAAAATAACTGCTAATTCAAAAAAATTATATTATTATTCCAAATATTCTCCACCTGTCAGGGATTGGGCAAAATATTTTAAGAATTATCTGCTACATCTGAACAACTTTTACCTTTCCTTATTCGTATGTAGTATACAAATACGAGTAAGTCCTTCACATCTCCACTTAAAAACCCAATAGTCCTGTGTGGCAACCTCAATTCAAAATATGATCATTGTGAATTTAGTACAAGCTAAACGGTAGCCAACTTTAAGCTAAACCGATTCGAGGACAAAATTAGGTATAACCAAATTTTGATATAGAAGCTCTCTTGGATTGTGACCGTCAAAGCAACACTTTAAAATTTAATTATAAACTAAGTTAAATTGAAATAAATACTTTATTATTAAAAAATAATAAAGTAAAATGAATTATAATAAATATAAAATTAAGTGAAGTACTCGTGTTTCGCAATTAAATGATATAATAATCGCATATGAAACGGTACACCCTGTTCGGCGAATCTTACGTGATGGCAAAGACGATTGCGTATGGATTAAACGCCTGTCAGAAAAACTGTGTAGGTGTATGTATTATATATACCTATCTTATTTTGCAAAAAAAATACAAAATAGTAAGTAGGAGTAAATCTGTTCAAACTTTGAGCACCAAATCAACAGAAATATTGTACAAATATATTATAAATATTTATTGGAACGAAATAAACATCTATCTATCTAACTATCTGTTCAAACTTTATTCTTCTCAGAGGTGTTCTGAAAAATATCCTTACGCCATACCTACATGCTGTTATCAATCCCAATTTCATATGTTCGAAAATCCACCAAATGGGAGAGTTATGTAGGAAAAATAGCTGAAGTACTTATTCAACTACTACGAAACTCCAGGTTCCGATCACAAAAAATATTCCTTAAAGAGAAAAACCTGACATCGGCACTAGCTTCAGTCAAAGTCAAGTTAATATAACTTCACTAGAAGAAGTTTTTTTTTTTTAATAAATAGTTTTAAGAAATGTTTGAAGTAATTTTTTTTATGCCACTAATGTTATCAAGAAAATAAATAAAAAACATACTGCAGTCACGATCGGCTGCAAGCCAATCGTATAATACTCTAGATGAATACTGAACTCCGATTTATATTGTAGTTGGGGATAAAGTAGAATTACGTGTGTGCATGTTGTATGTCCTTTATTAAGGACTGCCATTAGATTGCTACTCAAAACTAAAAGACAATATTCAGTGTTTAATTTCATACCTTGAACTGGGTAAGTCATCGAAAAAAAATGTCCCTTTTAAAGGACTTTCACATGGGAGGTGCAGGAAGGACTCATTCGATTTCTTACATATTTGTCCTTTTCCTTGGAACCATTCAAAAATTCATGTGTACAAAATTTCAAATTCGTAGCTTGAAGCGTTCAAAAGTTATCGGAAAATATTGTTGAGCACGTGTTTTAAGGATATTTTGTATGGCAGCTACCAGAAGGAGTAAAAGGATTTCACTGATTAGTAAACTCGAACTTCCTTTTCGCTCAAAACTAACTTGTACAAAATTCCGAATTCATACTGAAAAGATTACTTGAGTTATTGTGAGCTTCGTAAATTAAGTGAATACATTTTGACAGGATATTTGTATGGCAGCTACACGAAGGACTAACAGGATTTCCTTCATAATTATATATTTAGCTCCAACTATTGGAAAAATATCACATACAAAATTTCAATGTCGTAGCTTAAACCCTTCTAAAGGTATCGACCAATATTCTTGAACACATGTTTTAAGGACATTTTATATGGCAGCTACCAGAAGGAGTAAAAGGATTTCGCTGATTAGTAAATTCCGACTTCCTTTTCACTCAAAACTAACTTGTACAAAATTCCGAATTCGTAGCTAAAAGATTACTTGAGTTATTCTGAGTTTTGTAAATTAAGTGAATATATTTTGACAGGATATTTGTATGGCAGCTACACGAAGGACTAACAGGATTTTCTTCATAATCATATATTTAGCTCCAACTATTGGAAAAATAATACATACAAAATTTCAAAGACGTAGCTTAAACCCTTCTAAAGTTATCGACCAATATTCTTGAACACGTGTTTTAAGGACATTTTGTATGGCAGCTACCCGAAGGAGTAGGACGATTTTGCCCGTTAACGAACTTAGCCTTACAAATTCAACCAAACATCCAGATTCAAAATTTCATGATCCTAGGTGAAGGCGTTCTTGAGTTATCGTGCTAACGGACAGACGGACGGACGGACGGACGTCAGGCGGATTTGAGGTTTTTGGGCACAAATAAACAAAAAATAATATATAACTTTTTTTCGTCCGAGGCTCGGTTCTATGCGTTACAAACTTTTGGGCTGGATTAAACTTATAATACTCTATATGATTTCATCTAGAGTATAAACAGCGGTAAGAAAATCATTCCTTATCCTAAAAAAAAATTCAAAGTGGTCTTTTATTGCTTTAATATTTATAAAGCAAAGATTTGTACCAAAACATTCTAAAATTATATTATACGAGTACATATAATATAATGTAGTATTTAAAATTTCTAAAAATGTGCAACTCAAAATTTTTTTACTTTTTAGGTAAAAAAATTTAATTTTTGAAATTTTGATTTTAAGATTTGCTTATGCCAGCAAATTTAATGTTGAACTAATTGACGGAGATGCAGCGATATTTTTAAAGGTTTTACATGATAATGAAAATAAAAAACTTCTTCTTAAAACATACCCACAAATATATTTATACTCTAGATGAAATCATATAGAGTATTATAAGTTTAATCCAGCCCAAAAGTTTGTAACGCATAGAACTAAGCCTCGGACGAAAAAAAGTTATATATTATGTTTTGTTTATTTGTGCCCAAAAACCTCAAATCCGTCTGACGTCCGTCCGTCCGTCCGTCCGTCCGTCCGTCCGTCCGTCCGTCCGTCCGTCCGTCCGTCCGTCTGTCCGTTAGCACGATAACTCAAGAACGCCTTCACCTAGGATCTTGAAATTTTGAATTTGGATGTTTGGTTGAATTTGTAAGGCTAAGTTCGTTAACGGGCAAAATCGTCCTACTCCTTCGGGTAGCTGCCATACAAAATGTCCTTAAAACACGTGCTCATGAATATTGGTCGATAACTTCAGAAGGGTTTCAGCTACGGCATTGAAATTTTGTATGTGTTATTTTTTCAATAGTTGGAGCTAAATATATGATTATGAAGAAAATCCTGTTAGTCCTTCGTGTAGCTGCCATACAAATATCCTGTCAAAATGTATTCACTTAATTTACGAAACTCACTATAACTCAAGTAATCTTTTAGCTACGAATTCAAAATTTTTTACAAGTTAGTTTTAAGTGAAAAGAAAGTTCGACTTTACTAGTCAGCGAAATCCTTTTACTCGTTCAGGTAGCTGCCATACAAAATGTCCTTAAAACACGTCTTTAAGAATATTGGCCGATAACTTCAGAAGGGTTTAAGCTACGACTTTGAAATTTTGTATGTGTTATTTTTACAACAGTTGGAGCTAAATGTATGATTATGAAGAAAATCCTATTAGTCCTTCGTGTAGCTGCCATACAAATATCCTGTCAAAACGTCTTCAATTAATTTACGGAACTTTCAATAACTCAAGTAATCTTTTAGCTATGAATTGGAAATTTTGTAGAAATTAGTTTTGAGTAAAAACGAAGTTTGAGTTTACTAATCAGCGAAATCCTTTTTCCCCTTCTGGTAGCTGCCATACAAAATGTCCTTAAGACACGTGTTCAACAATATTTTCCGATAACTTTTGAACGCTTCAAGCTACGAATTTGAAATTTTGTACTCGTTCATTTTTAAATGGTTCTAAGGAAAAGGATAAATATGTAAGAAATTGAGTGAGTCCTTCCTGCACCTCCCATGTGAAAGTCCTTCAAAAAGGACATTTTTTTTCGATGAATTACCCAGTTAAAGATGTGAAATTAAACAATGAATATTGTCTTTTAGTTTTGAGTAGCAATCTAATGGCAGTCCTTAATAAAGGACATACAACATGCACACACGTAATTCTACATTATCCCCAACTACAATATAAATCGGAGTTCAGTATTCATCTAGAGTATTATACGATTGGCTTGCAGCCGATCGTGACTGCAGTATGTTTTTTATGATAGATTTATAGGTGTTAGGCCCATGAGGTACGAGAAAAGGGAGACTACAAAGAAGTGTGTTTTATGATAATTATTCTTGTGGGCTCAGTTCGTATTGATATCGATATTTTCACGTATGTAATAAGGAAGACATGCGTACATTTTTTGTTGGTTTTTTTGGGGCTACACTTACTAGTACCAAAACGCGAAAATACAAAAATTAAATTTTTTTTTTAAAATATCACATATTGACATGTAGACTATATCAGGTGTTGTATTACTTGACTTACGCAAATGGTCTACAATGCACGGAAAATTGCTAACTAGTTCACCTGTACGGTCAACTACCCGGCCAATTACCCTAAGGTCGATATTACTAAGAATTGCTGACGATCTCACCTTTCGATCAGCTAATCGCTCTTTCAAATACCTTGCCGACAATTTTTATTATTATTGCTATCGATCGCAATATTTGCACTTGTTAATGTATATTTTTTCGCTTGCTATAAGATAATCTAATTGTACATAAACCATAATTTAGCCAAAATAAATTCTGTCCGTTACTACAAAGAAAACAAGTAATAACTCATTGTGGCTGAGTAAAAGAACTCAGTCCACGTAAAATATTCAATCAGCTCGATCACAATATGTACTTCATTATTAAAAAAATAATAAAGTAGTACCCAGTATTTTCACGTAGTTATATTAAATTTATGATAGGGTCTGAATAGATGCATTATAGGGGCATACTGGAAAAAAATTTAATAGGAGTAGTACGGTACACGATTGGAGAGTGCTTTTTGTATCCGTTGGTCTACAGAGGTGGAACAAACAATTTTTCTATGAAAGGGGGTGTATACATTTTCACAAATTTCCTTATATCTTTCAGGACTGGCTAAATTTTTTCCCAAATTTTTCTATATTCAACCCATACGGGGGTTCAAAGTACTGACTACAACAAATCGATACACTTGACGCTAATTTTTACTGGACTAAAACATAAATTTTTAAAATTATGTAATTATATTAGACATAATTATTTCAAATTCTTTGTTGATTTTAATCCCGTCTTTAACTTTTATCAATGAATATTAAAATTGTGACAGAAGTGGTACTTGTTTATTTTTCTTATTGGTAAGACGGTTGGTAAAAATTACAAAATTAAATGAATCTTTAAAAAAAAATTTAAAAAAAATTTAGTAGGTACCACATTTTTTTAGTCAATCATAGCAGGGTCATTCCATCAAGAATCGCCAAAGTTGTGACCTTACCATCGCCGATTCTTATGAAAATTTTTGTACTTGAAGAACTATGTTATTATTTTAATTTTTCTATAACATAATTGAAAAGCACTGAAGTTCTTCGATTTTTTGACCCCGATCCCGTTGAGATTGTAAAATAGTATAACCTACAAAATTTAAAAAATTAAAGATGAAAAAAAATTTATTTTGTGATGTTCAAGGAGAAAGAACAAAATCATTATCCTTCAAAAAAATTTCAACGATAATTTTTATTCGTATTTTCTGTATATTGCGCCAATTTGCAAACAACAATCTTAAAAAATCTGCCAATGTTCTGGGCGAAACTTTATTATTTTTCGGGTCAAAGTTTGGGAGCGGTCAAAGTCGGAGTATATCATCAGTTGCTTCGAGATTATTAGATTTCTTGGAAAATTAATTTTGTTCTTAAAATAAAAATATTTAAAATAGAGATTTTTAGCCGATTAAACATTGGAAAAGCCCGTGTAGACTATTCGAATTTCGGTACCCCCTTGGTTTTTAAAATTCAAAAAATCGTGAATTGGTTGGCCGTAATAATCAATTTTATATCTCATCAGAACTAAGGGATGGCAAAAATTGTGAAAACATATGCAAACCCTTGGGGGTTGAATATCCAAAAATTGAGAAATGGGTTTGTAGGCGATTATATAAAAAGTCTGTGAAAGTGAAAAGCGATCTAATATCTCATCACACCGAAGAAATATGTCGAAGCTTTGAAAAGCATACAACCCCCTTACACCCCTTAGGATTGAATATCTAAAAATACTGAAATTGACTTTTTGGGGCTTATATCGGAAATCTTAGGAAGTAAAAATGAATCCGATATATCATCAGATCTAAGAAATATGTAAGAATCTGTGAAAACATATGCAACTTCCTTACACCCACTTGGGGGTCGAATATCCAAAAATCCTGAAAGGAGTTAATAAATAAATATGAAGACAGCACGAGAAAGTAGAAACCGATTCAATTTCTTATCACTTCTAAAAGAAATGTCGGAATTCGTGAAAACGTGTTCAACCCGATTATACCCTTTTAGGGGCTGAAAAAGGAAAAAATTTAAAAACGAGTTTTAGGCGATTATTACACAAGCACGTGAAAGTGAAAAGATATTCGATATCTGATAAGACCTGGGGATATAGTAGAATTCGTGAAAAAGTTTACAACCACCTTCGCACCCCCTTAGGGGTCGAATTTTAAAAAATCCTGAAAACGATTTCTAGGTATTTATATGAAGAAGTCGTACAATAAAAATTAATTCAATATTTGGGTAAACCTAATAGATATGACGAAAACTGTGAAAATATATGCATTCCATTTTCACTGACATTTTTTTTTGGCCCCCCTTCCGAACGCCAATGGATATTTAAAATTTTTTTATCCAAATTAGTTTTCTAGTTGATTTACATAAACTTCAACTACTTCAACTACTTCTAGTTGATTTACATAAACTTCAACTTTGTAGCAAAGGCCGTTCTATAGATAGGAAAAACACCACCCACCCCCGTACCATACTGCCCCTATAAAAAATTATATTTTTCCAACATGCTACTACTATAGCTCTGTCTAAATACCAAGTTTCATCTTTATATCTTTATAGGTTGTCGAGATATAAAAATCGGACCCTTTTCCTTTTCACCCTCCCCCACCCTCATCCTCTTACACCCTAACTTCCAAAATTTTGTTTTCTGCTAGGGGTTTCTTAGGCCAACTTCTGGTAAAAACGCTTCCTCCAACTCTCCCCTCACACCCCCACCCCCCAGAATTTTGTCACTTCAAGGAGCCTACCCATTCTATTCATAAAAAAAATTTCAATTTAATAGCTCGAAGGGTTTGGGAGTTACGAGCCTTCAAACGATTTTGCGTACAGCTGTCGACGTACGGCGTACGGAATACGGCGGACAGACGGACTGACATTTTTTTTTGCTTTTTTTATATATGTACTAGTCATGAAACGTGAAAAAAAAATTTTGAGGGTAGCAAATTTTTTTTTAAAAATCGATAACAATACTGTATTATTGAAATAATAAAGTAAAATAAGTCCTACTTTATTATTCTAGGATAAAAATTACCAGAGATATGAATTTTCAAAGAGGACTCGTACACCTTTTTTGCGTTATAATTAACAAAAAAATTAGATGGAAACAAAAAATTGAAATTATGTTTTTTTTTTCACTAATTCTTTGATTACATAAATTTTCTAAAGAATCGGTAAGATCACAAATTTCGTAATTGTTGGTGATTCTTGATGGAATGACCCACCACTAACATTATTTGAATTATAAAGTAATTTAATTACATATTATTAGACGGCTTCGAAATTGCCAAGATAAAGAGTATGACCGTCCCTCACACCTAATTTGGGCCACCTACAATTGCCTTATATGTACATAGTATAGAACTAGTATACCGAAGTAGTTTTAAATTTTTCTTTCTTTTCATATACCAGTCGTCCTTGTGCGAATCCATCAAATCTACATAAAAAGTTATAGACTTTGCGATAAACTCACGAAAGAACTTACGGAAACAATTCCAACATTACATACGTGCCCAAGTTTCTTCGTATACTTCATCCAAGGACTATTAAAGTTTGAGAAAAACAACTGAACGCGAGACGAAGTGCTCGTAAGTGAAAGTCATTTCCCTACAGGATTCAATTGAGGGAAATCCTATGGCCTCATTTCTTCCCCACACACACATGACTATATGGAAATTCCGTTTTCCGCCGCGAACATTTATGCCCTAAATGTGTTTATATTGAGGACAATTCTTATTCAATACTCTTGAAATTAATGGAAAATGGCACGTGTGATAATACTTCTTGAGGAACACACCAACGTACCTAATGCAGAGGTCCTTTGCAATTGAATGGCTGATAATTCGAACGAAAACAGAACGTTCTCAATCGAGTGATTGACAATTTGCGATAGATTGCAATGAAGCAATCCTCGATGAGGTATAATTAATTATCATTTTCACTATTCAGGTAAGTCTGGAGTGTATTAGAATTTATATAACGCTTCTGTAAAGGAAAAACTAGCGGAAGACGATGTTCCACTGATCGAAGTTTAATTAATACCTTAATCTCTACTTAATTGGAGGAATTTAATTGGCATGGCTCCATAACACTGCACTCAGGGGCAGGTGAATTCCCGTACCACCGCCATTGATGAGTTGTTAATTAGTGAAGCGATTAAATTTCGCTTCAGTAAAAAGTACTCGCTCGTAGTGCTATGACGTTGCTAATAAAAATATAGAGCAAGGAACGCGTACTCACTTCGTAAAGTAAAGTGAGTGTCGTGTTCGTAAGTTTGATCAAAATACTGGGTCACGACTAATTTCGAGGTTCAGCTTCTAGAATGGAGACGTGCCTAAGGACATGCTGGGAATGTCAGATACTCGACAATCCTTAACACAAAAAGATTGTTAATTGCATAAGGAAAGACACTGCAAGATGAATACTTTTAGCTATATTTAACCTAATAATGTGCAGTTGTGCAGGCGCTAGCAATTGTTCGCTCTAGAATTACTTAAGTTTTCATATTCACCTGTAGTACTGGAGGTCAGGATTTCAAACCATTGAAAATCATATTCGAAACAGTCCATACAAATTAGAATGTGCTCTGTTTCTTAGAATTTCTGAATATTGTACATACCATGAAATACAGATCATTGTGTATGTAGGGCTTACTCTCAACGTCAATTATTAGGAAATGGTCTTTTAGGGCCAGAATTCATACATGGTAGTTCGAGGTGTTGTAAGTGTAAGGATAACTTACTTTATACTTAAATTACATTGCCTCTGGAAATGTGGAACATTTTCACCATCGGTTCAACCTCAGCTTCGAAAAGATATTGTTAGTTTTCTCTTAAGGAGGAGTAATATCGTGGACGCTTCTTAAACAATCTAACATTGTTCGAACTTTTTTCGCTTAGATGTAACAATTTTTACTTTATTATTTTTAATAATAAATTAGGTATTGTGATCGATCTAAAATTGAAAAAAAATTTATTACCCTGAAATTTTGTATTTTTACGTTTTAGGACTAGTAAACTCCAAAAAAGCCGTCTGTCCGCTGTCCGCGGTACGCCTTCCGCCGTCCGCCGTACGCAAAAGCGTTTGAAGGCGTGTAGCTGACAAACCCGAAGAGATATTACCTTGAAATTTTTATGGTGGGTAGATTGGGTGAACCTTTACGAGTGGTATCTTTTAGAAGTATGAGAAGGTGAGAGGAGAGGAGTGGAGAGCGTTTTAGACAAATTTTGTTTTCTAGATCTCAGGAACCGCTTATGCTAGAAGGCTGAAAGTTGGAACTTATGTAGTACTATGATAGTGGACCCACTTGCAAAAAAATGGTCAAGGGGTGTAGGAGTGGGTGCAAAATAAGGCAACCGAAACGCTTGAAAGCTAGGATTAAAAAATTCTAAAATCCACATCTCCTGAATGATTGATGTCAGAAAGTGGAGACTTTGTGATTGTCTTAAGGGATACTAGGAGATTGGACAAAGGCTAAAATTGTAAGGGAGGTGATGGGGTCTGAGGGTGGGTGGTGAAAAACCTCGGATTACAATATCTTCCAAAGCAACTATACCAGGAAGAAACAATTTGGTTTCTGTATATAGGATTACAAGTAGAGTCTACTGAATGTAAACTTTTTGAGGGGGGAGGTGCAGCACAAATGTGCATTTTTTTAAAAATTTAATTTTTGTAATTTTTACAGTAGACTTAAAGCAGATGAAAAAATGTTGATGGTGGGTATAGGGGGTGACGGTGGGAAGAGGTGGAAAGGAAATAAACCAGAAAGGATATAGAGCTAAAAATTACCAACTATATAGAACCAATATAGAGACACCCCGGAAAAAAATTTAATTTTCGATAGGGGAAGCAAGATACGGAGGTGGAGGTTTTTTGTATCTCAGAAACGGCTTATGCTAGAAAGTTGAAACTTAGTACGTATTTATATGTAGATGTGTTACTATAGTAATTAAAGCAACAAAAAGTTCAGATTTTCATTGGCGTGCGGAGGTGGGGTAAAAATGTCCATACAATTTTTGAATGTGAATACTGCCCACCGATTGAAAAACTGAAGCTGCATACAATAAATCTGGTTGGAAAATAGTTTTATAGATAAGTAGGTATTTTCTTAAGTTGTCGAATTTCGATTTATGTGTGGTTCTTAGCATTTTATTACGGTAGTATTTATTTTTAGACGTTTTGAGATATGGACTACTGATGGGTTGGTCGCGAACGATTCGGGTTGGTCGCGAACGATTCGGAAATGACCGGGTCAGTACTATGACCAAATTAACTCGAGTCATGAAAAATGAAAGAAGTAGTTCAATCGGTCAGTAGAAAAGTACGATACGTTTCGTATCGTATCCGATGTTGTTTGCCGTACAGCGCCAAAAGTGTCAGTACTTGTACACTGACGACCTTTTTTTTTGTTTAGGTCATCACATTTCATCACACGCTCTTTCTTTTTTTTAGGTCATCACATTGTAGGCGACGAGGTTTTTTTAGGTCATCACCACACATGATTACTAGCACTCGTTAACCTAATGTCGCGCGTCATTTCGGTCGGTCGGTCATTTTGACCGAATCATCCAACTGATCGAATTGACTCAAATGACCGAATCTTTTTAATCGGTCACTTCAACGAAATGACTCGGTCATACTAAATGACCGATTTATCCCATCACTTATGGACACTTAAAGGCAATTTTGTTTTTATTACAAATACTTGACGTTTCTATGGCAGATATTTGGTTTTTCATCATTTTGTCCATTTGGTAAAATAATTTTGTGATTTCTTTTGTCCTATTTCGATTCTATTTCTGGTATATTTGTCAATGTTATACAGCAAAGGTTGCTGCAGAGAACTTTGTGGTACTCACAACTCGCGTTATGATGGGAAACGATTCAGAGCGTACTGAATTGAGGGAAAAGATTAAAAACTTAACTTTCAGGAAGCTTTCTGTAATTATTGATTTTATTATTATTACTACATTAATATATATTTTTGACTTTAACATTAAAAAATAATAAACTTAAAGTAAAAAAAAACTTTGTATGTCACTCTTAAAGTATTACAACAAACTGTTTTGTAAATTTTTTTAGTTTGTCTAAAAATTAGTAAATAATAGTAAATCGAAAAACGGTAATATCTCTATTACGGATAACCTTAGGAAGGCATAAAGGGTTTGAAATCACCTTTTCTACACTTTTTTTGCAATCCATTTTCAATAGGACTCAAAATAAAGGAGATATATTGAAATGGTTTTTTTAACTCCATATTAAGCCTCAATCAAATTATGTTAATCAAATAAAGTATAATAAAGAAATTGTAGAATTCGTCAAATTCTGTTCAATCACTTTAAAGTGATGTTTGAACAGATTAACTAACAACACAATTTTATTAATGATATTTTTTTAGACTTATGAAATACGAAAGACAGATATAAAAGTTCAGCAATGAATTTCTAACATATACCATTCTTAATTTTTTTTTGTGTCACAAAAACACTTTGAATGTCGATATAATTTTATACCTGAGGAAAACTGTCGTAATTTCGAACCTTTTTTCTCATCCAATTGTACCAATAATTCTTTTAACTGTGGTAAATTATGGTCTGTTTTATGCACTTTGACTGTCGAGGTTCAAGGATTAAAATTGACCTATTCAAGACTCCTTTAAAATTTGTAAGATCAGAGAAATTCTGCATCACAGGTACAAATTTAGGACTAGAACAAAAATTAAATAATTACGGATTTGTTAAATATGCGTAAGTTCTTTAGGTTTCGGGGTATCTTGTACGAATCTTAAATGTTTCTAGTGCTACGAGATTTGGACCTCATCAAATGATTTTGTTGATATCATTGTTATAAAACTGTTTGATAAAAATATAAAAAATAAGACTTTCTTAACTGATTGTGTCTTACCAACAACCTTTTGGTTGTCCGCGAGGTCGACATTTTTTCCTGATACAAAAATATATTGACACTACTCATTATGCGAATAATATGTCTTCTGGCTGTCCATTATTTCGGTTGAAATTGTTCAATTAAAAACGTTATTCAATAGCGGAAAGATTTTAACCATTTAATTAATTTTCCGCGAAACAGTCGCCTTAGTATTTTAACCAAACAAAAAGAAAATCAAAAGCAAGTACTTTGTAATTTAATTTCGTCCAAAAAGCAATCACTTCAATTTTCAATCCAGCGGAGGAAATCCTTTCAAACATTCCGCCATTTATTTTCTTTCTGGGCTAATTCCCAAAATGGTAGAAATATCGTTTTAGTTGGCAAACAAAACCATAAATCAACGGGGGCCAAGCTGAATTTTCAGCATAAATTATAACAGAAGAGAATGTAGCGTGACGGTTCCGGGTTCGGAAAATCACAGTAAAATGTCCCTTTTATTTATTTCATTTTTATCTCGCCCTCTATTTCTATCTGGAGGGCAGTGTTCAAACTATCGGAAGGAACTTAATGAACATCCTTTTGACCGTAGTTGACATGAATAATGACGGAATAATTTTGTTACGTCCATTGACCATGCAATAAATGGACATAGTGACAGAGTTAATGAAGGACACAAGTCGGATATGGAGTTTTGTGTAGAACGTTGAGGTGGAGCAGGAGTAGAGGGTTAATACCCAGGGAGATTTTCAATTTAACTCCGATATAATCTTACACCTTGAGACATTCCCAAGCAAGGTACTATGAAGCCATTCGGGGTAATGGCTTGGAAAATTTCCTAACCAAACACAGCCTTTTGATTTCAATTATCCAGAGAAGCAAATTTCAGCAATTTGAAAGCCGGAAGCAGGTGTTATATTCGAATATTCATCTATTTGATGTATGGTTAAGATTAGTCTGGATTGTACATATAATAGAATTAGCTTATTTTTCTGTGAAATTATAGGGAACAAAAGTTCGGTACGATAAAGGAAAATTTTGTTAGGAAATGTTAAGAGGAATAAATTTTTTAGTTTTGCGAGGTTTTAAATGATCAATTTTCCAATTTATGAGAATTGTATAAAGAGATAGCGGCAGCTTTTTCACGATAAGTTAACTGGCTTCCCCGGTGGACAGATTCTAGATTTTTTGTTGCGTGGAAGATCATTTTGCCTAGTAAACTTAAAATTTTATTAAAGATAAATCTTTGTAAAAACCGATCAAAGTTGGATCCATACTTGGAGGATCGTAATACAAAAGGAAGATTTGTGTAAGAAATTAGAAATTATAAAAAACATATTTTTGTGAGAGCCACTCTCGGAAGTTTTACTTTGCTAGGATCCACAAGATTACGTAGCTTGTTAAACTTGGGTGTTTTCGAATCGGGCAACACCAATTATATCGTGACCTTTACGCACGGGGGAAAAATGGAAAAATCATCGCAAAACGCAAGTACATATAAATAGGACATCGGTCTAATTAAACTGACAAAAGATCACTAATAGTACTGGCCGCAGCTACCCAATTTATCGAACGAAGTGAATTTATAAAATTGTTATATTCGTGAAATGGCAAACTGCAGAACTCATTTATCAGTTCACTATAAAATCGGGACACGTTAGCAGTAGTGCGATTTTTGAATGCGAATAAAACGATTAAAATAGGAAAGCGTTGCCAATAGTGTGATATTTGTATGCAAATAAATAAAATTTGTTATTTTACTTTATTATTTCAAGAATACAGTACTGTGATCGATTTTAAAAAAAAAAAATTTGATACCTTCAAGATTTTTTTTTCACGTTTCATGTTGCTGAAAGTGAAATTGGAGGGGATAAGACTTTTTCTAAAAAATCACGTCTCATATCTCAAGATCAGTGTAAGATAGATACTTAAAATTTTTAACAGAAGTAAGCATAATAGGCCCCTAGCAGAGAATAACATTTTGGGGGTGAGGTTGTAGAGGGTGAGGGTGAAGGAGGGTGAAAAGGAAAAGATTCCGATTTTTATATTTCGAGAACGTATAATGATAGAAATCTGAAACTTGGTATTTAGATAGAGTTATAGTAGTACCATGTTGGAAAAATATAATTTTTTATAGGGTACTGTGGTGTTTTTCCTATCTATATATCTAGATGGTACAAAGTTGAAACTCGGCATGAATATAGAAATTAACTAGAAAAGTAATTTGGATAGAACAAATTTTCAAATATCCATTGGCGTTGTGAAGGGGGGCAAAACAAATTATCAGTGAAAATGGAATGCATATAATTTTCACGATTTTCGACCTAATAGTCTTTCCAAATATTAAATTCATTTTTAATCTACGGCTTCTTCATATATGGTAAATACCTAGAAACAGTTTTCAGGATTTTTTGAAATTCTACCCCTAAAGGGGTGTAAAGGGGTTGTATACTTTTTCACGAATTCTGCCATATCCCCCAGGCCTGATCAGATATCGAATATCTTTTCACTTTCAAGGGCTTGCGTAATAATCGCCTAAAACTTGTTTTTAGTTTTTTTTTTCTTTTTTAGCCCCTAAGAGGGTAAAAAAGGGTTGAACAAGTTTTCACAAATTTCGTCATATCTTTTAGAAGTGATAAGAAATTGAATTGTTTTTTACTTTCTCGCGCTGTCTTCATATTTATTTATTAACTCCTTTCAGGATTCTTGGATATTCAACCCCCAAGTGGGTGTAAGGAGGCTGCATATGTTTTCACAGATTCTAACATATTGCTTAGATATGATGATATATCGAATTCATTTTTACTTCCTAAAGTTTCCGATATAAGCGCCAAAAAGTCAATGTCAGTATTTTTAGATATTCAATCCTAAAGGGTGTAAGGGGGTTGTATGCTTTTCAAAGCTTCGATATATTTCTCAGGTTTGATGAGATATTAGATCGCTTTTCACTTTCACATACTTTTTATATAATCGCCTACAAATCCATTTCTCAATTTTTGGATATTCAACCCGGAAGGGCTTGTATATGTTTTCACAATTTTTGCCATCCCTTAGTTCTGATGAGATAAAAAATTTGTTATTATGGCATTTGATGTAATGACCTAAAACCAATTTCACGATTTTTCCAATTTCAAGAACTAAGAGGGTGTGAAGTGTTTGCTTATATTTCCACAAATTTTTCAAAATCCCTCGTGTCTCATGAGATATCAAGTTGCTTCTTATGAAATCGTCTAAAAACCTGTTTCACAATTTTTTCGAAATTCAAACCCCAAGTGGAAGTAACGGGTTTGTATACGTTAAAACAATTCGTCATATCTCTTAATTCTGTTCAGGCAACAAATTCGTTTTTACTTCTATGGGCTCTTAGGGTCGGTTTCACAGTCGAAGTTTAAACCAAAAATTTGGTTTAAACTTAGGAACTTATTCGTTTGTTCCTAAGTTTAAGACAAATTTTTGGTTTAAATTTCGACTGTGAAACCGGCCCTTAGTGTACATAATATACCGAAATTTTGAATAGTCTACACGGGCTTTTCCAATGTTTAATCGGATAAAAATCTCTATTTTAAATATTTTTTTTGTTTAATAACAAAACTAACTTTCCAAGAAACCTTATAATTTCGAAACAACTGATGATATACTGCGACTTTGACCGCTCCCGAACTTTGACCCGAAAATAATAAAGGTTCGCCTAGACCATTGGCAGATTTTTTTCTATATGGAAACATTTTTAGGAAGACTTCCGTTTTTGTGTTACTTAGACTGCCTAAATGGGAAGTGTTACTGACAAGGCACGAAAACTTAATATTTCCATAAAAAATGGTAACGAGAACATTTCTTTAACGCTGATGTGTTAAAAATGTCACTGTAGTAACAACTGGACACAAAGTTCTTGTTGGGAATGTTAATACCATGATCTGTTAGGATATTAGATGCTGCAGTATCTCCAGGTATCAGTAATGGAATTTTATTTGTTGAATTATGATTTTTGCAATATCCTATTATATTATATATATATATAAAAACAATGCCATTTTAACAACCTGCAATATTTTCAAATTATATAGAACGCATTACCGTAACCTAATTTAATATCTAGTTCAATATGGAAATGTCGTTCATCTTTATTACAATTTTTATCGAAGTATTCCAGAGTGTAATGTCAACATCTTCTGAAAGGATTCTTTTCAGTTAAAGTAAATACTTCATTATTTCCGGTAAAGTACTCGTTGATCCGTACTTGTCGGTACTCAGTCAAGTTGTCTTACATTGTTACGGCATAAAGGCTTTGAAATTGTAGCCGTTTATAGCCGTGGTGTTTAATCATGGCAACAAGAATTTTATGCTGCTATAAAAGATGCAATTTAACTGAATTAATATAAAAGCTGTTTAACTACTTTTACAATCCGATTATTACAACATTTTTACAGCCGAATTATACGTATTTGTTGGTTATTTCATTCACAAATATACGATCAAAAAAGCAACTGAAGAGGTTTATCGGCACTGGGGTTATTCGTTATGAAAACGGATCTTCGCGTAAAAGGGATTACTTAAAATACTGGGACATTGTTCCATGTACAGAAATTTATAAAAGGGGATTTTAATTAATCCGCTTTATTGGCGTATTAAAATTGTTGTCTCCCAGAAGGCATACATTTTCATAGGCAACAGGAACATGGATTTACTTCTATGAAATTCGCAGCAATACTTGAAGGTATTCGAAGCCAAAATTGAGGCAACTATGCTGTAACAATTCAGTCAACATCAAGTATGTTGCGATTTATTTCCGGCACATCGATACAGAAATAACTACACACCCCTGCGAAGATCAAAGCCGTCATTTGTGGAAACGGAAGATGTTTTTCATTTCTTGTGCAGATTTACCATCCCAATGAAAATGTTTTTATCTCTGGTCGTGTCTTTGACGCCCTCAAGGAGGCAAAACGAATTCCTTTTTTTGAATCTCGTAAACATACATGACGGCAGCTTGTAACTTCGTTCGCATATAGGTGTATACCGACTTTATGTTCTCGGTATGTATGGAGCCACCAAGCATATCCTTCAAAACAAAAAACGTTCCGCAATATATTACGTGGAAAAGCCTTAAAAAAATCGCAAAAAAAAGCTATTTAGAGCTGTCTGTTATTTTAAGGGAGCAAAACATTCACATAACAGGCAAGCGTTTTTCGTTTATTTTAAGGGAGTGGGTGCTGAAAAAAAAATTAACGCTCACGCATCGGTTCTATGAAATACAATTACAGCGTACAAAACAAATCAATGTATTTGATATGATGTTCATTGGCTAATATTGACAGAAGGACACAATGTTGTTGGCATGTTTGTTTACTTTTAATATGGTTACTAATTTGTACATGAGTGGATCTGACAGCAAGCAAAAGGCACATGTGGAAAACATCGTAAGGGTACAGTAGAGAAATTATTGCTCTTGAAGCAACAGCATTAGTTGGGCTCTAGTTGACTGAATATCTAATCAAGGATATTTCATGAACGCTCAAGATTTTTATTAGTTACTATGTGCCGATGTTTATTTGCAACTTCAGAATTCTTTTTCAATGTCAACCCGTACACGGAAAGAAATAACATTGATTGGATTAAATATTTTTCATAGTCAAAATAGAGTTCCATAAAATTCAAGTAAAATAGTACATTCAAATAGCTTAATATTTTGATCAAACAACCTGGAAATAGTTAAACTAAATAAGGTAAAATTATATTATAATTAAGGGCTCACATACCCCTGCACGCGCTGAAAACCGAGTAAATTTGAAAAATTATTACAAAGGTTGTATGGTGAAAAAAAAATTTATTTGTTGAGTTCACATATCTTATTAACTATTCAGCTATAAAAAAAAGAAATTTTTTTTTTATTTTTTAATATTAACATTGTTTTTTACGGGTATAAACGGACTACGTATGAAAACCATGGCGCCTCCTGGTCGGCATCATAACTTCACCAAAATAATTCAATTTGCAAAAATAAAAAAGAATCTTGTAAAATAATGTAGTAGTTATAGTCTCACGGAGGGAATTTTTTTTTTTTCAAAAATTAATAAGTTACAGAATTTCAAACTTTAGTAATCAGTTTTTTTTAAAAAAATTTGCGTTTAATAATTTATAAAAACATACTGCAGTCACGATCAGCTGCAAGCCAATCGTATAATACTCTAGATGAATACTGAACTCCGATTTATATTGTAGTTGGGGATAAAGTAGAATTACGTGTGTGCATGTTGTACGTCCTTTATTAAGGACTGCTATTAGATTGTTACTCAAAACTAAAAGACAATATTCAGTGTTTAACTTCATACCTTGAACTGGGAAAGTCATCGAAAAAAAATGTCCTTTTTAAAGGACTTTCACATGGGAGGTGCAGGAAGGACTCACTCGATTTCTTACATATTTATCCTTTTCCTTGGAACCATTCAAAAATTAACGAGTACAAAATTTCAAATTCGTAGCTTGAAGCGTTCAAAAGTTATCGGAAAATATTGTTGAACACGTGTTTTAAGGATATGTTGTATGGCAGCTACCAGAAGGAGTAAAAGGATTTCGCTGATTCGTAAACTTTCTTTTCACTCAAAACTTACTTGTACGAAATTCCGAATTCGTAGCTAAAAGATTACTTGAGTTATAGGGAGCTCCGTAAATTAAGTGAATACATTTTGACAGGATATTTGTATGGCAGCTACACGAAGGACTAACAGCATTTCCTTTATAATCATATATTTAGCTCCAACTATTGAAAAAGTAACACATACAAAATTTCAATGTCGTAGCTTAAACCCTTCTAAAGTTATCGACCAATATTCTTGAACACGTGTCTTAAGGACATTTTGTATGGCAGCTACCAGAAGGAGTAAAAGGATTTCGCTGATTAGTAAACCCGAAATTTGTTTTTACTCAAAACTAATTTGTACAAAATTTCCAATTCATAGCTAAAAGATTACTTGAGTTATAGTGAGTTTCGTAAATTAAGTGAATACATTTTGGCAGGATATTTGTATGGCAGCTACACGAAGGATTAACAGGATTTTCTTCATAATCATATACTTAGTTCCAACTATTGGAAAAATAACACATACAAAATTTCAATGTCTTAGCTTAAACCCTTCTGAAGTTATCGACTAATATTCTTGAACACGTGTTTTAAGGACATTTTGTATGGCAGCTACCAGAAGGAGTAAAAGGATTTCGCTGATTAGTAAACTTGAACTTCCTTTTCACTCAAAACTAATTTGTGCAAAATTCCGAATTCGTAGCTAAAAGATTACTTGAGTTATAGTGAGTTTCGTAAATTAAGTGAATACATTTTGACAGGATATTAGTATGACAGCTACACGAAGGACTAACAGGATTTTCTTCATAATCATATATTTAGTTCCAACTATTGGAAAAATAACACATACAAAATTTCAATGTCGTAGCTTAAACCCTTCTGAAGTTATTGACCGATATTCTTGAACACGTGTCTTAAGGACATTTTGTATGGCAGCTACCCGAAGGAGTAGGACGATTTGGCCCGTTAACGAACTTAGCCTTACAAATTCAACCAAACATCCAGATTCAAAATTTCAAGGTCCTAGGTGAAGGCGTTCTTGAGTTATCGTGCTAACGGACAGACGGACGGACGGACGGACGGACGGACGGACGGACGGACGGACGTCAGGCGGATTTGAGGTTTTTGGCCACAAATAAACAAAAAATAATATATAACTTTTTTTCGTCCGAGGCTTGGTTCTATGCGTTACAAACTTTTGGGCTGGATTAAACTTATAATACTCTATATGATTTCATCTAGAGTATAAAAATTTCCAAGCAAAAAATTAAAAAAAACCTCTCGACAGACTATAGAGCAAATAGTTATCAAAATTTAAAAAAAAAAAAGTTGAAAAATATTGAAAATTGACTGAGTTATCGTGCCGACCATGTCTAAAATCCTAGTTTCGAGAAAAATGCGTTTAAAGTTTTTGATAGGTACAATGTGAACTTACGGCTAGTCTCCCATTCCAGCTTCGTACTGTACACCTTCTTCCTCTTGTATCTTCGTGTTTTTCACAGATGGTCCCATAAATGACCTTGTTTTCTATGAAACCCAGCTTTTACGAAAAAATAAATGCTAAACGCTGCTGTTGAGAGTGGCGCGGCAATTATCCAGGAAGCCGTTCCAAACCGATGTTTGGTGACATTTATTGCTATAACTTTGTAATGGAGTGGAATTTTCTAAATTCAAATTTTTTTTTCAATTCTTAAAAGTATAAAAAATAAAAATCAGTAAAAAAAAAAAAATTTTTTTTGAAAATTTCAGGGGTATATGAGCCCTTAAGCAAAAGAATAGTTAGCGTTATTCTTTAAATTAAATAATTTTCTTGTTTATTAACTATGCAATAGTTACCAAACATAATAAGTAGTACGATCTATAATTTTTTATAGCTGAAAATTGTTAGTATAACATGATATATTATAGTAAAATTAAACAATGATTAATAGTTATTGAAACACATATTCTACATTTCAACGGCCGGTCATTTTGTTTCTCGTTTGTCATTTGTCACGTCTCAATTGCAGTAAAGTTGCCAGAAGTGCGCGAAGTATTTAATTAATTAATTGATTTAGGTGTACGCCAGATAATACGGATCGACGGTAGACTAGAACGTGTGAAGTACAAGCTGCAAAGATACCAAGTGTTTCTTAGGTATGCGATTAAATACATAATAAATTACATCTTCACGTCATAGTCATAAGACCGACCCCTGTTCAAAAATATGAAATTTGGAGTAGAAAAATAAAATTATTAAATTATTAAAATTATTATTCTATTTTACACGTGTACTTGCGCACTTTTTAGTCAAAATTAAGTAGAAAAAGACAGATATTACAACAGTCAGATTGTGGAGAAAAATTAACGAAGATTTTACAAGAATGGCCATTATTTAGTCATTCATTTGGATTTGATTTGGTTAGATTTATACATTATTCCAAATCGTGAATGCACATTTATTTAACTACTTTATTGCATTTAGATTGAAGCGGACTTCTGCTTACTGGAAAAGAATACAATTTAATCACTGCCTGGAATACTTTCAAACCAAAAATTAAAAATATTTTTAATTTAAAAATTAAAAGCAAGGATAGTCTGCTTTTACTCGCGGATCTGAATTCGGAGACTTCTACAGGTAAATTTAGTTATTATATTCCCAAGAAAAAAATACAAATTTCATTTTAATTTAAATTTTATTCGCAGACTCAGATCTATGTATAGTCTTACTATTACATTGTTTACTTCCGCACAACATAAAACATACATAGAAAGGAGCTGCAAGATTCACAAGAAGTACGATAAAAGACTCTCAGAAATTTTCACCTAAAGTGAATATTGTCAACGAATTTAATAATTCAATCGATGGGATAGCTCGACACTTCCAAGAAAAGAAACGTACTCTACAGCCGTTAGTATTATACGTAGCCGAAGGAAAAAAATATTACGTGTATTTTGATGATATATATTCCGGTATGTTTTTGAATTAGAAAATGGAAATTGGTTGTCTGAATTAAATCAAACCAAAATTGTGTTTTATAATTCCATCAGTTATATATAACAAGATAATATATAAAAATGGGTGTTTTATGTCTATTAGTTCTAATACCCCAATTACATGTTGGGCCAACGTAGGCCAGCGCGAAGTCAGACAAGTGCAGGCCAACACCACCGTGCACAAGTGCTGCCATCCACACGTTGGCCATGATTTGTTTGACTTCTGCTGTCAGGTGTTCAGTGTGAACTGTCAATCGTGTGGTGTTCGACGTGAATTTCGTGTGATGAACGCAAACGAGGAAATAATTGCTGCAGCAGCAGTTAATTTAATGGCTTCCTGCAACAATTACATCAACATATACGGATGCCTGTCGCTCTTGAGTTCCAAACGATGACTGAGCGGCTAGCCAACATGTGTACGCCATTGGCCAAGCGTTCACAAATCCCTTTGATTTGTGACGAAAAACCGACACAGCGGCGAAGTAGCACCAGCGCCGACAAGTGGTAGCCAACGCACACGAGTGGACTATCCACATGTTGGCGCTTGGACGCATTTGCTTTGGTTGGCCCAACATGTATTTGAGGCATAATACATTTCAATTAAACAAAATTTTAGATATTCTCATAAAAAGTGTATCGGAAGTGTTTTTTATTTGCGAAGAGTTTAATATAGTACCTTCAGTCAACATTATAAGTCTTATGTGATTAGTGGCTCCAAACTTCTATATTTTATTTGTGAAATTGAATGATTTGATCAAATAAAAAGGCATTGATACACCAAAGTAAAAAAATTATTTTGAATAAAAATTACTAAAGACAAGTTTGTATTTATATAATAATTATGATTGTATTTTAATTAAACTATTATTATTATAATTAAAATTGAATTGAATTAAATGACTGTGTTTCAATAATATTACAAGATTTTAGGTAATGGTCTAAATATGCTTAGAAGAGAAAAAACATTAGCATTATTTGAGCTACTATTATACGAGTACTATACTATTATTGCTATTAAAATGATTGCAAAACTACTAAGATTGTTGCATTATCATTAGTATTAGTAGTAAGCCAAATATTCTGTCCAAGTATCCATACAATATTATTATAATGTTACTATTAATATTGTAAGCACACTATTGTTCAGAGTCGTTGTAATTGTTTTCTCGTAGTCATTATACTATTTATACTTGTTCAATATTACTTATTTCGTTGTTTGAGGCAAATCGAAACAACGATTTTATTTGATTTTACCAAGGTTTTTCTTTCCGTGTACCCCCGGTAGTCCTGTGTTTTCCGGACGTGGAGAAATAAAACAAAAAATTTCCCAGAATTGCAGATTCCTTGTTTAAAATGTTCCAAAGTTATCACAAAAGTCGACCTTATGTTAAGGATCGCTGAAAGAATATATTTTAATCCTTTATCTAATACCCCAAATCTTGGCCTTAACCATGTATGATTTTAGCTTCACAGGTCAATAGCTTGTACATTTATAACGAGCTGGTTAGATTTACATTGTCCTACGTGGAAGTGATGACAAATTACATATTAAGTATGCAATAGGCGTCAGCATTTTTCTTAAGAAATTTTGAATGGTTGCTATTTCCAGGGCTGAAGGGATTAATTGAAGCAGAACAGTGGACGATTGCAAAGCTAAATAATGGACTCACTTAATTTATATCACACTAATTTCATGTGTGAAACTATCAGATTATTAAATAATGTCAAATTTGGCAATTATGCAAAGCACGGATATGTTTTTTAAGGACGTAAGAGCTATCAGGAGTAGTGGTTAGATTTTTTTTACTAAGAAATCTAGAGTATATATTTCAACTTGTGACTCTGTTATGTTTTTTAGATTCTTATCCTAGAATAAAATAAATTGAGTAAAAAATGTCCACAAATATGAGCGCAACTTTATTGATTTTTCCGTCAAAGGAGCAGTTTCAAGTTGGGATGCGACATAAGTTATTATCCAATCTATAATCTCAAACCAGATTTTCATGCCTCTCCATCTGCCCTCTATTCCTCCATTCATCTGGGGGTAACCTTGGATGCTTAGATGAACTAGAATGCGCACATTAAACGAACTACTGGGAAAGCATGAATCTCTCTTTGGATCTGCAGAAGTCTTCTTGGTAAAACTTGGGGGTTTAAAACCCAATAGTGTTAACTGGATGTATACAGCAATAGTCAGGCCAGTGATCTGTATGGTGGCGCAAAACCTGAACCTAATAACTGAACAGACCCAGCTAAGCCAATTGCAATGCGAATTTTAATTAAAAATAATTTTACTGTATGTCTAAATTATATTTTGTAACTTCTGCTTTCTGCGCAGTAAGCTCGAAAAGTTTGTAACTCATAGAACCCTCAGTTGGTGGTTAAAAACCTCAAGTTTGTTTGCGAACTTCCGCCCTTCTGTCCGTCTGTCCGTCTGTCAATATGTCATTCTGTCTGTCTGTCCATCTATCCATCTATCCGTCTATCCGTCTGTCCGTCTGTCCGTCTGTCCGTCTGTCCATCTGTCCGTCTGTCCGTCTGTCCGTCTGTCCGTCTCTCCGTCTGTCCGTCTGTCCGTCTGTCCGTCTGTCCGTCTGTCCGTCTGTCCGTCTGTCCGTCTGTCCGTCTGTCCGTCTGTCCGTCTGTCCGTCTGTCCGTCTGTCCGTCTGTCCGTCTGTACGTCTGTCCGTCTGTCCGTCTGTCTGTCTGTCCATCTATCCATCTGTCCGTCTGTCCGCCTGTCCGTCTATCCATTTGTCCGTCGGACAATCCCTTAGTACGATAACTGTAGAACGCGTTAACATATGAAGATGAAAGTAAACCGTAATTCGTTAATGGGCGATAGCCATCCACTCCTTCTAGTTTCTCCCATAAAAGAGTCCTTAAAGCACGTATCCCCGTTTATTGGCCGAATGCTTAGTTAGGAACCTAAAATTTGTCACACATATACATACTTTCCAATATTTGCAACCAAGAAACCGAACATAAATCAAATTGAATGAGTTCTTTGTGTAGCCGGCATATAAAAGTCCTTCAGAAATGCGTGCCGGTTACAGAAAACACTAAACCTTATGAATGCAGTAAAGTAGGAAGTCAAAATTTTACAAGAATTCGTTTTAAATCACAAGAAAAACTGATTTCGTTACTAAAGCCCATGATCCAACCAATGCAGCGCTGCATGCAGTAGCTTTGCTCACATACGATTTGCATGTTACATAATCCAATCAATGAATTGCAGTAAAGCTAGTATTACACTGTTTGACCAAGTGGTCAAATTGCAGTAATAAGCAATGCGAAATATCGAATTTGACCTAGCGGATGTTGCGAGAATAATTGGAATTCGCTATTTTGCATTGCTTATTACTGCAATTTGACCAAATGGTCAAACAGTGTAATACTAGCTTAAATGTTCCGGCATGCAGTATCTCAAATTTTGCTCTGTGTGTAAATTTTATATAGCACTGCGTCAGGCCAGCCAACAGTCAAATAAAAAACGTACTAAACTAATCGAATTTTTCTGGAGGGAAATTTGAATTTTGACAGTTTTAGATCAAGAAAATTAAGGCCGGTTTACATGTCGAATGCAAGTAATTTTTACTGAGATTGTGAGGGAGAAGGAAATCTCTAATGAGAAACTGATCAGGAGTGAAACGAGCAAAGATATATCCAGTAAAAAATACTGACGATATTTCTATCAATGTGTGCGTGCCAACATTTTTTTGTAGTGGTTGCTTCTACTCCATTGAAAATTCGATAAGCTAGCTCCCTCACAATCTCAGTAAAAATTATTTGCAACCGACATGTAAACCGGCCTTTAGAGAAGCACTGAATTAAAAATTTTATTTGATGGAAAATCACAGTAACATTGACTAATATTTGAATTTAGTGTGACATGCATGCAGCGCTGCATTGATTGGATCATGGAAAACATTTCGCTGCCCTCCAATGCAGTAATGAATGAAGTGCTTTCTTGATTTGATCATGGGCTTAAGGTAACATCCGTCAACTCCTTCGGGAAACTCGCATACGAAAGTTATTAAAACAATTGCTTCAGAATACTGTTCATGGCTTCAAGCTACTAGGTTGAAATATTGCGTTCATTAATTATCTAACACTTGCAACTCAAAACCTGAATATGAAGGTGCTTCGACCAGTCGCCATATAAAAGTGTGATGAAAACTCCAGTAATAATCTCATGGAACCAGAAATAACTCACAAATGCGTCGAAACAGGAAGACAAAATTTCACAGAAATTGGTTTTTGTGCCAATAGCAAGGTTGACTATATTAGTGACTGATACCCAACAACTTCGGGAAGATATCCAATATAAAATTAATTAAAACACGTTGTTTGGACTTCCCAAACATAACTATAAGAATTTCCATTTCATAATTATAAATACTTTCGATCCGTACTGTCCACCCAATTTCACCTCGCCAAAATTGGTCCAGGACAACGGTTTTTCTCTAAATACAAATGTTCATTGCTTCACCTTAAATCAGATATCGAAAGCAAGGTTTTTTGAATCAAGTTTTTTTGAAGTGCTACACTACTTTTCTCATAAAAGATTTAGTAAGCTTTTGGCAACAATTGGAAAAATAATGAAATAAAAATTTCTAGAACTGGAGCCCGTACTTCACTGTCTTGCACAATAAAACTTTTTTTTATATTAGCCTAGAGCGTCTGCATATCACTCGGCTGTCTACGAAATATAAAAGTCCCGATTCTATACGTAGCTTTATAGACGCATTCTCACTTCGTAGGCTACTCAAATTCTCAGTAAATCCTTGTCTCATATCTGAATATATATAACTTACAAGTTTCAACTTCTCAGTGTAAATCGTTCCCGATATTCGAAATTTAAAAAATTCAGTTGAAGCCGTTCACGCCACCGCATACCCTGTTACCTTTTAAAACAACCTGAACAATTACGATTAAGGATGCATTTTTTATGAGAACAACTTACCATTTAATATATGCACCATTATGTTATACTCATGTGATGAGTTAATTGAGCACGTATAGTTGCCAGAGTCTGATTTATTTATCCTTGCTATGAATAACGTTGAATTTGCGCCATCCTCCATAAGTTCTGTTTTCACACTGAAAAGAAAAACGAAAAGAGAATAAATTTATTGTTCAGTTGTTCGTCTTTCTAAGTCTTAAGAGTTTTCTAGCCGGGAAATAGAAGATGATATCCTACCTCAAGCGATGACCTAAATACACACGATGTGTACAACTGAACTTTCTTCTAAACGGGTCAGTGTGACATTCTTACAAACTAGTAACATTTTTTGCCATTGCTTTTTTCACATTCAGTTACGTGGTGAACGTTTCGCAATGGTAACAGTTCACTTGTTCGAATGAATGAAAGCATTTCATACAGTAACAAAAGACTACAAGGATTAGAAGGAAGAAACAGTAAAAAAGTAGCGGAAAGAAAGGAAATGAAATTTTCTTTATGAAAGTGACATGAATCTGCTCGACGTATTGCTGAAGAAGCTGAACAAGCAGCAGAAAAAAAAATATTCAGTCGTAAAGTGGGTGAATTTCTAAGGAAAATATTCGTTTCGTTTGAATGCCTTCGGAGGTTCTCATTAAAATGTTTCTTGACTTCTTTTTATTTTAGTATTGTGATGGGCTTGAGCGTTTGGGGTATGAATCCGGAACAGGATGAGGTGGCTGTTAATTCGAGCCGAATACTCATGGTGGTATTATTTTGGAGCCCTTAGGCATGACGAAGTTGAAGTTAATTTTCTTGGATTAATTTGAATAAGACTCGTATTTTTCAATTATGTGGCGGATATTTCAAAATATATAGGCAAGTATCTCTTAATTTAGAGAATATTGAGGAGACTGGTATGTTGTCAGTAAGGGACCTGCAAGCTCTGAAACTGATTTTTATATAGAAAGCTCGTTAAAGTAAAAACAAATCGATATTTTACCAGACCTAAGGCATAAGTGTGAATCCGTCAAAACGTACACAAATATTTTACACCCTCGTAGGAGCTGAATATCACAAAATCACGAAATTAGATATGAAGCCGTTAAAAGTACCATCGAATTCTATATATCATTAGTCCCAAAAGATTTGTCGGAATTCGTAAAAACGTCTTTTTGGCTCTTAAATATGTGATTGCTGTTTGATCTTATCATATAAATACATGTCCGTAGCACCCTCTTCCAAATACATAGTACATACATAAACGATTTTGTATAACCAACATCATTTTCCTCCACCGATCCGACATGAACATACATCGTTTTGTTCGATCAAAAATGTGCGAATCTATTGACTTACTCTATGGTACTGTGAGCTGTCAACGTTTTTATGCGCGACGGCATGCGTTGTATTCCGCTGAGTGCATATGTATTCATGGTATCTGGCGCAGTTTAGAAAAGTACTCCACACGAACAAAATGGGTTCTCCGAGGTCACAGGAGTATGCGAGGTGCCAGTGCTTCAGTTCTTTATGTACATTATTTTTTCATGTAAATTCCGATGGGTTTTTTAACTCTCTCTAGGTATTTTTTTTTATAAATAGGGAATTAAACTCTCGTGTCGTGATCACCACTATACGAATGCGAATACGGGTACAGTTGTTCTAATGTTATCGAAAAAATTGAAATATTTAGAACTTTCACGCGTTGGCAGCGCTGTTTGACGACCAAAGAAAATGTGATATTTTTCTTACTAGGTTTTATTGTGGAAAAAAAGAAGTGCTAATAGTAATTACGTTTCAAAGGCTACTTTAAAATGTTTCGTTATATCAGCGAAACTTTTAAATAAACTTAATTACTTAAAATTGGAAGACAGTCTCACAGTTTCTAAAAAAATATTTAGTTCAGAAGTTTTTGCATACGACTATCGTTGAAATAAGTGATAATATGGCACCGGAGAGCCAAATTAAATGTGTGCATAAAACCATAGGAAAAATAGCAAAAAAAATCAATTCTATAGGCAAAAATCGCATATAATTATCGCCTTCAGTTCCAGGACATTCATTCTGCTTCAAAAAATCACAATTGAATGTATATTTTACTTCTTGGGTCACTAGGAAAGGATCCTTCATAATTTGTTTCAATATTAGATGCCGAATTCAGGGACGTAATTTGGGGGGAGGGGGCAATTTCAGAATTGAAGGGAACCGTGACTTTTTGATTTGTTCAAGAAAGACTATTTTGTGAAAAAAATTTACGTACTCCTTGAACTGTGCGTGCGCGCATGCATACCATACACTACATATCTTAATATCGACTAAAATGAATTTATATGCAGTGAAAAAGATCTTGCCTCCTGGGTAAGACTGAAATGACGTCCCTGGTCGAATTGTATGTATTCAGTCGAAGAAGCCTCATTTTCACTACTTTCAGTATTTCTATCCGAGCTGATCTGTTCATCATCCTGTATCACATCCACAGTTCTGAAGATTGTGGCAACGTTTTGCTCCGTGAGATCTTTTGATATATTCTTCCGTTGATTCTTATAAGATGCACCTTTGAAGGCAATCGCAGAAGTTGATGGAATTAATTTTGCATATCTTGAGAAAGCAAGGCAATCCTTCGTATAGGGGCCATTCCATCAAGAATCGCCAAAAATGACGAAATTTGTGACCTTACCATCTCCGATTCTTTTGAAAATTTTTGTACATGAAAAACTAATTAAATTCCAATTTTTTGTTTCTCTCTCATTTTTTTGCTAGCTATAGTATATTAAAGTTTTCGCAAAAATATTGTCCGAGTCCTCTTTGAAAATTCATATCTCTGGTAATTTTTATCCTAGAATAATAAAATAGGGCTTATTTTAAAAGGTAAGATTGTCGCAATATAAAAAAAATTTGACTAAAAATGATCCTTGAAATTTCTTTTCAAGGATAATGATTTTTTTTTATATTTTGTAGGTTATGCTGTTTTACAAAACATACCAAAAAGTTAACTTGGGATCTCAAGTTAATTACCATTAAAAATTACCAGAGATATGAATTTTCAAAGTGGACTCGGACACCATTTTTGCGAAAACTTTAACATACTAGGTGCGTTTTAATGCTCTCCAGAGTAGGATAGGACAGCATAGAAAATTTTTATACAAAATAACAACAACATTGCTGTTTTTACGATTCTTTATAACTTTTTTCAATAGATAGTAGGCTAGATTAGAGAATTTATCGCGAATAGTTCCCTCAGTGAGCTTACTGGGTTAACTATTCCGGTCAAAATCTATATTCTAGCCTACTATCTACAGGGAAAAGGAATAAAAAATAACAAAAACAGCAATATTGTTGGTGTTTTCAATGTAAATTTTAATCACTACTCTAATCTGGATAAATGCGCAAAAAAACACACCTACTATATAACTAACAAAACAATGAAATAGAAACAAAAATTAAATTTCAATTAATTTTTTCACTAGTTCTTCAAGTACAAAAATTTTCATAAGAATCGGAGATGGTAATGTCACGACTTTGGCGATTCTTGATGAAATGACCCATGAATAAGCAATTTATTTCAGTTTTGTTTTATGGTGTATATCTGTTACATTTCAGAAAGTCCGATATGTAACACAAACCATAAATGATATTGTGAATTATTAGAAATAATTAGCGGGCCAAATTAACTGCACGGGTCACTTTAACACCATCTCCTCTATTTATATTATGCTAAATCTTGGAAATTATCCTTCATTTTTCGAAAACAAAATATAAAATTTGGGGCACCAAAACGTAGAAAGTGCGCCGGGCGCCAAAACTATCAGCACCGCCACTGCTTGGGAGTGCTTATATTGGCTCCCATGTATGAAAGGCAGAACAGCACAGCACAGGCTTAGCACTGGTGCCAGAGTTGCCAGTACTGGCTTATGTTCCGGGTCCAGTATGTGGTCTAGACGGAATCCTTGCCGGGCCAATGTCGATTTGATCACACCGGTCCTGTTCTTGGTGCAAACTCTGGACCGATACTGACTGCCAGTTTTAGGACGTCGTGAAAACCCACTATTGGGTCATACTTTAGTTTCAGTACTGAGACAATTCCAAAATCAGTCATTTCCCAGTATCTGCGTGAGTCTCGGTCATATACTGATGGCTAGTACTATTTCGGAGACCGCTGAAAGTTCTAGACTAGTGATAATTATCAATAGCGATCAGAGAGAGAGAGAGAGAAACAAAAAATATTTCTACCAGGGTAAAGAGCCGACCGTCAAGCCAATGCCGAATGAGCTTAGACACCAATAATAAGCCATGGCCCGACATACGTCCAGCAACTCGGACCAAAGTCGGCTCAGATCAAAATATATATAGCGTGGAAGTACTGATCACCAGGATTGGCACAATACTGGTCTGGTGGTTTGTCAGTACCAAAACAATACCGTTCGACAAGTCTTGGCGGCCAATGCGATGCCAATTCTGGGCCGTGCAGGCAATTCTGGTTAGACACCAGCATTCGAACATGGGTTCTTTGACGATTATATTTAAAGGAAGGAGAAGTGATTCCGATATCTCAGAATATGAATCTCACAAATATGTCGAAATTCGTTAAAATGTATACAAAACTGCTTCACACACCCTTGAGGGTTGAATATCGAAAAATTTAAAAAACTATGTTTAGGCGTTTATATAATTGCAACGAGACTTTTGTAAGATTTTATAGAAATTAGATGGATAATTTTGGTAGAGTAATTAATAATGTAAGTGCTATTTTCTGTATGCTATTCCAAACAAGTAGCGTCGTCTAAAAGTGTAGCGTTTTGCATATCTAACTAGCTAATAGTCGACAATACCAAGACGTTTCAGTTCTCCATTCCACCAGAAACAAGCAAGGCGAATAATCGTTGCCACTTTATTGTAATATTCCCTCTTTTAAGAAAGGCAACATTCTCCAACCCCTAGAACGAAATAATCGCACCAGCTTAAATAAGATTTGTTGGCTGGATTACACCTGATTCGCCTGACCAGAACTGAAGAAGTACACTCGGTTTCAAGGCTCTGGCATATTATCAAAGCCATTAGCCTCTTTCGTGTCTTGGCGCCCGTAAACGTAGTTTCGTAGTAAAATTCCTTGTGGAAATTTAATGCCGAAATTATTTCGTATCCTGGCCCTGTAAATTCAGTCCCTTTTTGGCCTGGTGCTAGACAAAAGTTATGAGGTATATTGCATTAATTTAAGATACCACTCGACTGTGTAAATTACTTTGCACTATAAACAAATTTATGTGCATGCATAAAGTATTCAGTACTGTACCGGACACGCGCCTTATTCCCAGTACGGATGATTATCCAGTTCAGTTCAAGGCTCAACTTAGTACAAAACCGGATGAAACTTTCGACCATTAATCATCGGGACGCAATAAAATGTTTAAAACTCGAAATTTTCAACACAATTTTATATTCGGGTATATTTTTTTCGGTAGAATAATATGATTGGCCTTTCGGAAAACTTTGTCCTTTCTTGTTTCGTTTGCTGGTCTGACCTTAATCGGCCAGAAGAATCGAAATGGCGATGAAAAACGAAACAATCAACAGGGTCACAGGAAAACCAAAAACCAAGACCTTTTTACAAGCATTGTCCTTTTTAAGGAGTTGGCAAAATTCCACAAAATCTTGCTTGCTCATAATTTTCAGTATTAGAAGTCCTGTGGCCATTCATCCAAAAAATTTGCCCTGGCTCCCCACTGACTGCCCGGAAGTTTCCTTGGTTTGGTGTTTAGGCCATTGTCTGGGGTTCCTCTGATTACACAAAATGGAACAAAGGAACTTAGCGAAATTCTCGTCTGATTCTTGGGAAAAGTTCAAACTGGGATTTGTACGGATAATAGAAAAAGGAAGAGACTTTCATGAAAAGTAGAAGTTCTAATGAAAATGAATTACGGAACTCTTTTCTCGAGACATGATAGTGCCTTGTCATTAGTCCTTTCATGTTTTTCGTTTCATAAGTCAAATATCTACTAACGACATTTAGGTTAATGAATATAATGTCCCAAGAAAAGCAATTTTACGAATATCGTTGGAAATGATAGGAATCTTTATTCTGTTCTTCCAATGACCTTCTCTTCTTCCAAGGTGTGTATGAAGTGGATAATTCACAAGCTTGCCAAATTCGATATTCTGCTATTGAGTACACTGGACCTGAATAGGAAAGTAATGGCAAATGTATTATACCTACAATTGAGTGTTTCGTATATCAGCATACTGTCAATGGCAGACGTTTCATACATCTTGAGTGCTATGCATGAGACCTCTTTGATACTTCTAGGTTAATTTGCATACGTTCAATGTCCTTTTGATAATATAAGGATCGACTTCAAATTCAATATTTGGACAAGTGTACCTAGTGCACAGCATGTCTATAATAACAATATCATGAATGTCATAGAAATTCGATTCCTTACACATAACCGAATTCGAAAAAAGTCTATTCAACAATCTTGTGTAAATCCTAATTGAATACACGAGTATGAAGTGAGCACGATCAAATAGGGAACTTAGGTAAGACATGTTTCTAGAATAATTCAATTTCATATCGAAACACAATTTCCTCAAATTCACTATCAGGGTGCTTCAATTATAAAATTGTAGAAGCAACTTATTATCTACCCCCGGTCTTTTGGATAGTTCTCACCAGCTTGATTGTCATATGCTTTTGTTAGCAAAATTTAAAGGCTTATGTTGTAGCCGGAAATTTGTAAGGGATAGGGACTGAGAATACATCAAGACGCTGTCCAGTTTGTCCTGAAAATTGAAGTGGACTCCAGGTTATGGGCTTACAACTCGTGACATACAGAAAACTGATATTCGACACAGGAAGACTGACTCAAATATGGATGGATTTATTTTAAATTAATTTTGGCTATAGACGGAAAAAATATCATTAGACACCTGTGAAATAATTGAGCATCGCAAGTTTATCAAATTTTCGATAAATTCGGTCTTTAGAGCAAGTGAATGTTAGTCTTTGTGTCGTGGATTCGAGCCTCACGTTGGGCGCCATCTATGATGTCTTGTATTAAATGGCCAACAACTACCATTATCATCTAGTGCAAAGTATTTAGGAGTTGTGCTCGATACGAAGCTCAGCTGGAAGATAAATACAGAACAACGGGCGGGGAAAGCACGTATCGCCTTTTACGCCTGCAAACGAACCTTCGGCAAAAAGTGGGGACTTAAGAATGGTTCTGTGGTTGTACACAGCCGTAATACGTCCAATTCTTACCTACAGATCGCTAGCTTGGTGGCCAGCGTTGAGTAAGAGTTACAACATAAACAAACTCAGCAAAGTTCAAAAAACTGCAGCTGTCGGAACTACGGGTGCAATGAGGTCTTGTCCGCCTGACGCTTTGAACGCATTGTTGCATCTATTACCTATCGATCTACATATCATAAGTACTGTGTCGTGTAGCGCTATCAGACTCAAGGAATCTGGGTGCTGGTATGCCAAACCTTACGGTCACAGTAACATTCTAGAATCTTTACCAGCGGAAATAGTTAAATCACCGACCGACAACATTATCCCAAAATTGACCTCCAAGAAGGTGGGTTTTTCAACCAGGACGGGATGGAAGAATGGTTCAGTTATGCACGAATTCGACACAGTCATATATACTGACGGTTCAAAGATGAACTGCGGAGTCGGAACGGGAGTTTTCTCAGACACAGACTATGTCGCAAAAGTCTTACCACTTACCGGACTACGCCAGCGTTTTCTAGGCGGAGATACTGGGGATCTGCGAGGCCTGTCGGACTTTGCAGCAAGATGCTACGCCAAAGCGAAATGTTGTAATCCTCACAGACAGCCAAGCCGCAATCAAGGCCTTAGATTCGGCTACCAAGTCCTCTAAACTTTTCGAACAGAGAGGAGCTAGCCTATACTTAGGAAGTCAAGTTAAAGTTACTCTGCTTTGGGTCCCAGGACACAGCATGAGAGAGGGTAACGAGCGGGTAGACGAATTAGCTACGTAAGGTTCTGCTCATCAGGGCCCTCTCGTAGAATCAGTTCAGATCCCACTAGGGACTGTTAAACGCCAAATACCCGCCCACTTTCTCACAAACGCCAACTCCAGATGGAGAGGATTGACCTGTGGGGAGATGTTTTGCGGCAAAACAACTCAGGCCGAAAACACTCCTCACAAATTGGATCGCAACGATCCAAGGACGCTGGCTGTCATTTCGATTCCTATATAAGGACGAGAAATCGAAGTGGCAGCCAGTCGTTCGCCAACTGGCGGGCGACTCACTACACAGCTGCAAAGCGATGACGCCGATAGTCATCGCTGCAGTTACACAAACAGCGGCTCGACGGTAGCGAACAATACCGTCGCCGCAAAAACGACGGCTGCGATGTGAGCCGTCGCAACAAAGACGACGGCTGCGATGTGAGCCGTCGCAACAAAGACGACGGCTGCGATGTGAGCCGTCGCAGCAAAGACGTCGGCAGCGACATTGCCGACGCAGCGAACACCACACCCCCAGACATGCGACGGCACCGAATACTGTCGTCGCGTCACGATCTTAAAGAAGTTGGACTCTCGGTATAGCCGGGAGAACTCCAACGCAAGGTCGTGACGAATGTCCTTACAGACCAACTGCGTCATATCTAGGAAGATATGGCCATCCTACTGCCGGAGCAGAACAGATGAACTCTTGAGCAGGAGCCGTGTGGACGTCTCCAGAGTCACCAGCACGGGACACTGGCCGATCGGTGACCACGCGGCCAGACTGGGTATTCCCTTTAACGTCAATTGCCGCAGCTGTGGGAATACAAACACGAAGGAAACCGCTACCCACCTACTTTACGAGTGTCCAGCCCTAGCTAGAGCCAGACGTCGCGCACTAGGCAAACCTTTCTTTAATAACTTTGATTAGATCTCGAAAAATAAGATTGGAGAACTGATTACCTTCTTGAACTGCTCCGGATGGATATGAAAATCCATTCAATCCCCTCTGTAAAACTTCATAAGCCCTCAACGACCAGGTAAAACGAGTTGTGGTATCAAAACGGCGCTTCCTGTGCTAATTGGGCCCTGTTTTCGGCAGACGGATGACCACGTAAACCAACCAACCAGGATGTCTTATAACTTGATACCATTAGAAGTAAGCCGGCGTACCGGGGAAAGTAGAGGGCAATATTTATCTTTATTTGTTCATTTCAGAGTTGTTGCGCCATTATGGACTGTTCAACTTTAGCGACTATCTGATTTAAAATATTGCTGGAAATTTCTTCTCGGTCTTCAGACAAATATATCTTACCTTTTTTTCCAATTTTGATTGCGTTTCCCACACAAATTGTAACTGAAATTCTGTGTAGCGGTTTTGGCAGTAAATTTTCATAACCGGTTGCCGATGAATTATGCACGTGTTTATGGTAGCAGCCACCGTAGCGTATATCTGCTATAGAGTAAAATGGCGCCCAACGTAGGGCTCGAACCCGCACTGTGTAAATGAGGAAAGCTGTTAAATGCGACAAAAGAAGAGGGTTCGCAGAACTGACTTATAAAACTCTTAGTTCTCTATTGATAATTATGAGATCTCCTAAATGGGAGTAACTAACAACTGCGGACGGAGTTTTTTCGCGATGTATTGAACATCATATCAAAAGAGGACATTTCGCATACAAAGCCTGTTATTAATACCCAGCCATCCGGCAATCATCTGTTTGGAACATTCTTCCAGATAAAGTTAAAATCATTTTCACCATCTTACTATTACTGCAACCGAGCGAACTCAGGCAGGCGCGGAACTTTTAGAAGATACAAACAACCAGCGATCTCGAAGGATGGCGACATTGTTAACATGATGAAGGATACTGTAGAATTAGTATCGTATGTGTCTTTATATTGTCCTAGCCAAAATTATATATATAATAATGTTCAAAAAAATTCAAAACACTATCGAATGCACCAAAGAAGTCTATTAAACTAGATTCCAAAAAGGTTGGATTTGTTCTGACCAGAATCTTAAGGATAATCTTAAGGATAATCTTGGGGCAGCCCACTTAACTTGAACTCTTTGAAAAGGCTTTCGACAACGTGAAAAAGAGTCTGTCATAATACCAATAAAAATAGTAGTCATAACTAAAGAATCCAATGAAAACAAGTATAAGCTTCTATAAGATAAGGCTATCTACTCTCAAACTCTCTATCTAGAAGAGATAGACCTTCGGCATTGTCTAATCATTCGGGGGGATAAACAATATCACTCTTCGCAAAAAACTTCGATGATTTGAATGTTTGATCAAAATCGTGCTGTTATATGATCGCACCGCATAGAAGGTAACCAATGGACTTAAAACAAATAACATAATTTCGTCATGTTAATTTTTTTCGAAAATGAGATTTTTTTGTCAAAAAATTTTCCGTAGAACAAGAAATCGGTGGTCTAGCGGAACTGATTCAGAACTTATTTTCCCTACTAATACAAAAACATGCAGAGCCCAACCAAACATTTCGAGTACTGATTGAGTTCAACTACATTTTTTTGTTACCACTATCACTTTTGTCTGTAACATAATTAATTAATTAAACCTGTTTACTATTTATGAGAACTTTGTAGTTTCGTGGGGTTAAACTCTAGTCCAACTAGATTTTAAGACAATGCCTGCATGCATGCAACCATTATTTTACTATGGAAAACATTTCCCTTAGATGTATACAGTGCAACAAATAAGTTCCGAGACTCGAACCATATCTGAGTAACTGGTAGGACCATCTATGTCCACAGACTGGCGTTTGAAAGCTGTTACACTCCTCTTCCCGGTAATACTAATTTTATTTAAATCAGTTGATAGATAACAAAGCTATGACAGTTCTCGCAAAACAAATTTTTGTCGATGTTGAAAAGTTCCATCAAAAATCAAAACTATGCGCATTACATTATTCGATAGCAAAGGAATTGTCTACAGAGAATTCATTCCAACAGGCCAAATAATTACTGGAGCATTTTATCTCGAAGTTTTGAAGCGTGTGATGTCCAGAATCCGTCGTATTCGACCCGAATATCGTGATCCAGAGAACTGGATAATGCACCGAGTCACACCTCACTCATTGTTCGTCAATTTTTGGCTCAGAATCAAGTCTGTGTGTTGAGTCTATTCACTTCAGTTGGCCACTCGCTTTTTCTCTCTATTCCCGAAATTGAAATTGAAGTTGAAAGGATGTTTTTTTAATGACATTTCGACCATCAAAACAGCTTCAACACGAGCACTAGAGGCAATTACACAAAATTAGCTAGAACACGCATTTGAATCACTGTTGAATCGCTGTAACAAGTGTATTGAAACTGGAGGAGAATATTTTGAATAAAAAAAATGAAAAATATTCAGTTTTTTTCTTTTAATGATGTTTTCCATGACCAGTCTCGAAACTTATTTGTCGCACAGTGTATGTTCAAAAACCTGATGTATGCACATAAGACGAAGTGCACAGATTTCGTTACCTTGAAATTGGAGGCAATATCAGCAGAGATGTAGGACTATTTTTATTTAATTTTTTCATGAAAATGAGATTCTTTTGTCAACCAATTTTTCATATAATAAGAAATCAGTGGTTAACCGGAACTGATTCTGAACTTATTTTTCCTCCTAATACTGAAACATGCAGAGCTCAGCCAAACATTTTGAGTACTGACGGAATTCTGTAATATCTTAAATTTAGTAATAGATACCTATATACTGTACTGTATTAGAAAAAAATTGAATTGATACAACTATCTATAATTAATTAATTAAACTATTTAATTAATTAATTAAAACTCTTTACTATTCATGAGATCTTTGTAGTTTCGTGGGGTTCAACTCTATTCCAAGTATAATAGATTTTAAGGCTATCAATTCAAGCATGTAACCATTATTTTACTGTAAAACATTTCCCTTAGATGTATGTACATTGCACATACCTACATACCTTCAACCCTTATTAGGCTTAGAACTGGCTGCAGTTAATTTTTATGCGATATGTATTTTTGCCTATTACTTCCAAAATGTTAATCATAACTCATACATATGTATGCAGCTTTTGTAGGTAATAATATGGTTCATAAAAAACTAAAATTAAAATGACATTTTTATAATGGGGTTTCCTGAGAAAAACTACATTGATCACTGAATTTTTAGGGCTGACGTAGCAAAAATCTGTGTTTTCGAGTAAATATCTCAAGATTGGGTACAGTTACAATTTAGACTGTTACATCAAATGAAAGGTAACTCGATTCCGTAAAAAACGAACTATAACACTTTGTAATTATTCGTTTTCAAGATATAACGTTTTAAGTGAGTGAGGGTACCGGTCAAAACACTTTTCTTAACCACCCTGTATCTCCACTGATATTGAAAATTAACCCACGCTGTAGAACAATTTTTTTCTCCAAATATGTCAAGGAATAACCCCTTACAAGGTGGCCGACGGAGTGCCAAACACCCTGTATAATCTTATATTAGTTCTAAGAAGTTCTAAACGGTTCTCTCCAAAACATTTCGAATGTCACGAATTTCAAGACTTGTTCAGTTCTGTCGCAGTACTGATTTCTCAAGAAATTAGTATCCATCTTTGCAGTTCTGTATTGGTACTGAAATTCAGATTTGTTTCATAACTCCCTAAGTACTGAAAAAGTTTCAATGCAACGATTATAGAGTTCAGTTCGCCATAATGTATGTCAAGTACTACACATTTATTATTTTTTAAATAATTTGTTTAATGGCACACCTACTAGAAATAAATGTCTATCTAACGTAGATTGTGTTTAATTAGACGAATGAAACCGATTTAGTGTTGTCAGGAGGCATGCACGTCATTATCTAGACCGACATCGTAGTAACTCTACGTAACTACAGAATGTGTGTGCACAAAATTGTGCTAATTCCCATCCAGGAAAAACAATTTCCTAATGAGCAGCATGAAGCACCCTCGTATGCTCGCATGATCCTCTACGATTTCCTTATAATGTCGACCATCAAAAATTTCGCTGTCAGGACTCGTTGGTGTCACTCCTCTGACATCGCTTCTGTGTAGGAGCTTCCTTCCTACCTGTCGGTATAATTAAAAGTTTAAGACCCTTCTATGCTCTTGCGTTTCACAACTTTGCACAACCGCGCTCATACGCTCAGTACTACATTTCATGATTAAAAGGACACTAATTCGTCTAGAGTACGATATGTCCACTGTGCTATGGAATAATCCTTACAATGTACGGACCATGCAATACTCACCTCACACCGCCTCGGGTAGTGTCATAATTTAAAATTTGTTCGCCATGACTCCAGTAGACCACAGATGATGACATAACCACATTTCGGACGATACAAGATAGCTGAAGAGTCGAATCGATTTCGTAGTACTTCTCTTGCAAGGCTGTTCCGTATTCGTCGACTATCATAACTTCGGGGGCTGCAAATAAAACCGAAATAATCTCGTAAATGGTTTATTGGGACTTAGTGTGCGGACTAATGGTATTGAGGATTCCGTTCGATTTATGGATATTACATTTGACCGAAATACACAACACGAGACCCGTACGCGGGGACACGCGCAACATAAGAGTGGGTAAGTCGAAAATCCGCAGAAAGCTGCTTTGAGGCGATGACAAGGACACCATACCATTGGCAGTATAGCCGGGGGCCAATTGATCCACAAGGACTAACTTTCTCCTGTTGGTGTTTTTTTTTTTTTATTTCAAAGAGACATAAAAATTTTATGATTGCCATTCAAACGTCCTATTCACCTACTCAAATTGCAACAGTTTAGTCTACAACTCATTCGGAGGCAATCTCTTATCCTTCGACAGCGGAAAGTTGCTCGATGAGAAAAGTTTCACGAAAGTTGTTCAACTCCGTTCGCATGGATCAAATGGAAATTTTGATGAAAATTTAATATGTAAGTTTCGGTATATTACAGGCACTTTAATTTGTTATGATGTCGTTGTGAAGTTCTTATCTTGTTCCTATCCTGGCCATTGTGAAATCGTACAGGATACGATAGTAGCGCAGCTCTACTTTACGAATTCCAGGATTTACTGCAGTTTTCGTCGGTACGAAATGGGTTTATCTTGATAAATTTGAAAGTATTAAGCAGCCCAAGTGTACGTGTGTTTTATCTTCAATTTGACGAGATGTTTTGAATTTTCTGTTTTTTAGTACACGGATACCCGAGCAATTTGTGGCATCCACTCGTAAACATTTCGAAGACAGAATTTCAATTTAAAGGGGTTTTCTTATTAGATTTGTCATCTTGTTTAGAAAACAAGTACTTCACTTAAGTATGATAATGTGTAAGATAAGAATAATTCAGAATGGTTTTCGTCAGGGTAGGTTTTTTGTAAGAGCAATTACTTCGGATTAGTAAGGGTTATGTTAAGAACTTATTGCTGTCAAATTAAATTATAATTTTGTCCTTTTATCATAAGTCAAGTTGATGAAAGTAGAGAAATAAAAGTGAAATGAAGTGATTTAATGAGGATTCGTTCTTCTTCATTAAATCACTAACGATCTTTAACTCCATTTTAAACTTAAGTTGGATATAAAAAAACTGCTGATAGTCGGAGTAAAGGATTCCATAAAATTTTGTACATTCACGTTCTAGAACTAACAAAGCCCAAGGAACATTTCGTCCGTATACTTTAGGAACTAATTATACCTTAGTAGCCTACACCGCATCTCAGCATTAAACGCGTTCCGGACTTCTATCCAAAAAATAATAAATTTGCAACCAGAGCGTTGGCAGATTTTTAACTAATTTATTAGTCTTTTACTTTATTATTGCGTTTTAAGCGCAAACTATTGGTTTCTAGATCTCAGCAACCGCTTATGTTAGAAGGCTGAAATTTAGAATTTATATAGAGCTTCGATAGTGGACCCATTTGCAAAGAAAATTGCTAATATAGGTGAAGGGGTGTGGGATTGGGGGGGATTAATAATGTGTCCGAAACGCTCGAAAGCCGAGATCGAGACATTTTAAAATCCATATCTCCAAAACGGTTAATGACATGAAATCAAAACTTAATGAACATCTGTAGACATACTTGGAGAATAGATCAGAAACAAATTTTTGAGTGGGGGAAGTGGCGTGGGGTGGTGCGGGGTGAAAAACTTTAGATTACGATATCTCACTAACCAATTGCACTAGAAAAATAAAATTCGGCTTGTGTATAAAGGTTGACGAACAAAGTTTGCTTAAAGTACAATTTTTTAAGGAGGCGGTGCAGTATGGAAGTGGGGGGGATGCGAATTTTTCAGTAACATCACGTCTCATATCTCAAGAACAGTGTAAGATAGATGCTTAGAATTTTTAGCAGAAGTAGACCTAATAAACTCCTAGTAATCCTAGTAGGATCTTGGCGTGGGTGGTGAGAGTGGGTGAGGGTGAAAAGGAAAAAGTTCCGATATTTATACCTCGAGAACCTATAATGATGGAAAGCTAAAACTTAGTATTTGGATAGAGCTATTGTAGTGGCGTGTTGGAAAAATATATTTTTTCATAGCGGTTATATACGACGGGGTTGGGGTGTGTTTTTTCTATCTATGGAACGGCATGTGCGAAGAAGTTGAAACTTGGTGAATATACGTAGATCTATTAGAAAATTCAGTTCAGTCAGTTCCGGAAGAGCATCTTTAGTTTTTTGGGTGAAAAGAGTTCGAAAAATAAGTTGAGGAGTGAGTACCATGAGGTTGGTTAGTCGAGTGGACTGTGCGAAAATAAATTAAAATAAAGTGAAGAAAATCAAGTACCACGAGTTAGTGGTTTTGCAAAATTGATAAACATAAATCGCGAGTGAGATCCCTGCAAATTGTAAGAACGGACGTTCGAGGAAAAGAACGAAATCGAGGAATTGATCGGCGAAAATCGGCAGTGGAATTGATTGGCAAAGTGGATGGCGACATCGGGGCCCATAGGCTGAGATATTAATATTATTTTTTACTTAAATTTGTTTCTTTGCTATATATATATTACTTCAGTTTTTTTTTCTCTTTTTCCAATATTAAATTTGAAGTCATATAGAAAAAACTGTGTATGATTAGTGTATGCTTGGTGTTCGTTTCTACAGCTCATAATAGTTTTTTTCCGTGTCGTGTTTCCCGGAATTCCCAGTTTCGGCCGGGGAATACAGTGAAGAGTAGTTCTGACATTGAAACTGGGTGGCGCCCACGACCCCTCTCTGGGTCTACGCCGGTCAGGACTACTCGTCTCCGTTCGGAAATCGTGTTCCGACGCGGTTTTAGGACAATAACCTAACACTTTCACGAATTTCGTCATATCTTTTAGGTCTTCTGAAATTATGAATTGATTTTCATTTCACGGATTCCTTATATTAATACCTAGACAGTGTTTTCTGAAATTCGACCCGTAATGGGTGTTAAGGAGTTTATGCTTATGTATACATTTTAACGAATTCGGCCGTATCACTCAGGTCTGATTAGATATTGAATAACTTTTCACTTCTATGGGCTTGTTTTATAATCGACTAAAACCCGTTTTCAAGTTTTTTTCCACTTTCAATCCCTAAGAGGTTATAAACGGGTTAAACTCGTTTTCGCACAATTGATAAGACATCGAATTGGTTTTCACTTCCTCGGTCTTTCTGTATGTACCCATATATCTAAAAACTCATTTCAGGATATCTGGATATTCAACCCCAAAGTGGGTGCAAGGAGCGTGCATATGTTTTCACAAATTCTTACATATTTCTTAGTTCTGATGAGATATCGAATTTATACTTCCTAAGGCTTCCGACATAATCGTCAAAAAGTCGATTTCAGTATTTTTAGATATTCAATTCCAAGAGGACGTAAGGCTTTCGACATATTTCTTTGGATTGATGAGATATCAGATTGGTTTTCACTTCCACCGACTTTTTATATAATCGCCTACATATGCTTCTCCGATTTCATGTAATGGCCCAAAACCAAATCATGAAAAACTTCCTAATGCGTAACAACCGATATTATACTAGCACTTTGACCGCATCCCGGAGTATGACCCAATTATGTAATTGATATGTTTCATGTGGCAGCGGCGTAAGTATTCTATCGCGACCCCCTTCTAAACGCTTCCCGAACTTTTTTTTAAGTTTTCAGTCACATAGTAACCTACACCGCATCTCAGAATTAAACTCGTTCCGGACTTCTACCCAAAAAATAATAAAGTTGCGCCTAGACTGTTGGCAGATTTTTTTATTCAATTTCAGGAAATCATAGTAAAAACACATAAAATAACTCTTGAATATCAAAGAATTCAGAAATCAATTTTAAGACGATTATATTTAAGGACCATAGAAGTATTAGCAAAATTGATATCTCATTATACCTAAAATATTTTTTGGAATTCGTGAGAATTTCAACAAGCACCTTACACCTCCATGTGGACGCAATAACGAAAAAGGTTTAAATTGGGGTTCGGCGATTATATTTAAGCCGCTTAAAAGTCAAAACAAGTTCAATAACTCGAATGACGTAGAAATATGTCGGAATTCGTGAATACGTATGCAACCACTTTACTCCCTCTTACGGGTTCAATATCATAAAATTGGAAATTGTTTTTAGGCGCTTATATAAAGAACAGCCAGAAGTAAAATTAATTTGACAGACATAAAAAATAGATCAGAATTCATGAATACGTATGCAACCTCTTTACTCCCTCTAAGTGGTTGAATATCAAAAAAACATGAAATTGTTTTTTAGGCACTTAAATAAAGAACAGATAGAAGTAAAATTAATTCGATACCTCAACAGACATAAAAGATATGTCGGAATTCGTGAATACGTATGCAACGACTTTACTCCCTCTTAAGGGTTGAATATCAAAAAATTTGAATTTTTTTTAAGCGTTTATACTATAAAGAGCAAATTAATTTAAAATCTCGACAGACCTGAAAGATGTGAAAAAATTTTATAACATTTTTTCCCTATGCCAATGCATGTCTGTGCTTTTTGTTGTTTGAATTACTTCTGTAGTATATCTACATAAATATACTATATTTCAACTTTTTAGTATAAGTTCACAATGAGATAAAAGAAACCACCACATACCTTGCGTTCCGTATGGAAATTTTTTTCCCTAGTATGTCTCTATGGGGATCGATATAGCCATCAATTTTGCGCTTTCTATACGTAGCAATTCTTGAGAAATAAAAATCGGTGCCTTTTGCTTTCCACCCTCTCTTCCTTCACTCCCTACACCGCGCCACCTATTTTTTTCTCCGCTAGAGGTCTACTGGGTCTAACTCCAGTGAAATTTTCAAAACCATATCCGGTATGGTTCTTGAGATATTAAACAGATTATTTTTTAAAGTTGCTATGTTCGCATTCGTGCTTAGCTCACCCCCACCCTTCAAACTTTTATATTAAATAGACATCACTTGAAAACCTATGTACACGAACCAAATTTTATCCAACTGGTGTAATTGGTTTGAAGGATATTGAAATCCAAATTCTTTGTAACATCTCCGACTATTATCCAAAACTGCACACTTTTTTCAACCACTTTAGTATGGTGGTTACATTTCCTTTAATGTCAATTGCCGCAGTTGTTTGGATGCAAATGAGAGGGAAACTGTTAACCACCTTCTTTGCAAGTGTCCGACGCTAGCCAGAGCCATACTTCGTGCAATAAGCAAACCTTTCTTTAGATTGGAGAACTGATTATCTTATTAAACAGTTCCGGATGGATATGATAATCCATTTATCTGGTCTCTGTAAAACTCTGTATCTACTTCATCATCCCTCAATGACCAGATTAAGCGAGTTGTGGTATTGAAATGGCGCTTCTCTTCTAATTGGGCCCTGTTTCTGACTGACGGGCCACCACGTAAACCAACCAACCATGGGGGTTAGACGAAGGACTCTCTTGATTCCTTATATTCAATCTTGTACTTGCAACTAGCGGAAAGATTGTAAGAATTTTCTGTTCTGATCACCTGGCCATATCTTTCGATTTTCAATACCAAATTTTGATCAATTGAGTATGTATGTCTGTACATTGAACAATTCTGTAACCAAAAATTTAATATTTCTAATTAATGTGTTGGAGCGTTCTTAAGTTTTCGGGCAGTAATAGTGAAGAAGTAGAAGTAACTGAAACTCAAATTCAAAGTTCATTTTTCGTAAAATCAACCCCACTCCCCATAAAAACATCAAATATATTGGTCTTCTTGTGTGTTTTGTATGTGTATCTTTAAAGCCTTAGTTATACTAAAGCCTAACGCACCAACAACAATTCGTTCTCGGGATTCCTCAATTTCTTAAACTTTTACATTATGCTGTGTAAGATACCTACAATGGAACAATGCCTTCTTGGCATTCCTAATACATGGAAAATTCTCAACTTCAGGATAGAGTGTTGCCGAAAACTTTTATGTTATTCAGAACCCGGGGATCATCAAAATTCAAAAGTAAGTCAAGCTAAGACGATAAAGTTGTTCTCCCTCCTAAAAAAAACCCAAAACAAGAAAGTTGCATATGCTTCATTCCTTTTCTTCAAAATAACTAACAAAAGATAATTTCCTTTCAAGGCTATGGAAGCGTGTAAAAAATAACAAAAAGATACTTTAAAATTGCAGTTGTCGAAAGAGTTGAACGCTTGTGAAAATTGAGTTTTCATGTTTCCAACGAAAATCATACCACAGTTGAAAATTAGTTAAGTTATAACACGGATTGTGTAAAAATTGCACTGAATTACTTGTATCAAAATTTACGACTATTTGAGCAAAAAAGGATTTTTAAATTTTCAGAAAAGTTTGTGGTTATAGAAGAACCTTTCGGAATTTATGGTAAGGTTGAGTTAAACGTCGTAAAAATGTTTTAACAAAATTAAACATTTTGAACTAGTGGAATAAATTTATAACATAAAGGATGAGCGCTTTCAAAATTTATATATTAAAGGTAATAACTGTTACAAAAAGGTATTTAAATTTTAAAGAAATGCAATATTAAGGGGGTATTTACATTAAACTCAACCAAACGATCAACATTTTTTTTATTTAAACATGTGAAGAATATTGTTCTCCAGCGGTTTTTTCGAAATCAACTTTCTACGTGAGCTATCGTAACATTTAGGCACCTAGTTTATGGCTTTTTAATCGCAAAAAGTACTAAAGAAAAACTTTAAACGTGTTTTTCTCGAAACATTTTCTGAACTTGTGTAGCTATCGACTTAATTTTTTTTTTAGTTTAAAATGAATTAAATTCATTGGAGCTTATACCAATAAAATAGGGAAAAAACTATATTTTTTTTTAAAACTTTCAAGGTAAAAAAAATCTTGAAAAATCGGGACCAAAAATTTGTATGCGTGCCGTTATACTTTATTATTTTAATACAACCTGTATTGCGCAAAGTGAACCTCTTTTTTGAAAATGATGACGGTGCTCGCATTATAACTGGCCACCATGAAATCATTTCGAATCATTTTTGTACTTAAATACTTAATAAATACCTATGTTGCAAAAAATTCCCAGCATTCTATTTGTATCCTCTTTAAAAAAAATGCAGTCTTATTTTTTTGTTAGCTAGATTTAAAATACCCCTTATTGTAAACCACTGGTGTTTACAATTTTCTTCTCTTGCTTAAAAAAGAACCGAATTATTTTTCCTTTTACTCATCCAATATCGCAAACACGCTCCAATGTTCTTCAATTTGCACAGCATAATTTATCTGAAATTTTAGTGTTCATTCCCTTGATTAAAAAATCTGCCAATAGTCTGGGCGAAACTTTATTATTTTTAGGGTCAAAGTTCGGGAGCGGTAAAAGTCGGAGTGTATCATGAGTTGCTTCGAGATTTTTAGATTTCTTATGGAAAATTAATTTTGTTCTTAATATAAAAATATTTAAAATAGAGATTTTTAGACGATTAAACATTGAAAAAGTCCGTGTAGACTATTCGAATTTCAGTATATTATGTACACTAAAAGCCCATAGAAGCAAAAACGTATTTGTTGCCTTATCAGAATTAAGAGATATGACGAATTGTTAAAACGTATACAAACCCATTACTTCCACTTGGGGTTTGAATTTCGAAAAAATTGTGAAACAGGTTTTTAGACGATTTCATAAGAAGCAACCTGAAATCTCATGAGACAAGACGGATTTTGAAAAAATTCTGAAAACGTAAGCAAACCCTTCACATCTCCTTGGTTCTGGAAATTCGAAAAATCGTGAAATTGGTTGGCCGTAATAATCAATTTTACATCTCATCAGAACTAAGGAATAGCAAAAATTGTGAAAACATATACAAACCTTTGGGGGTTGAATATCGAAAAATTGAGAAATGGGTTTGTAGGCGATTATATAAAAAGTCTGTGGAAATAAAAAGCGATCTAATATCTCATCGAACCTAAGAAATATGTCGAAACTTTGAAAAGCATACAACCTCCTTACACCTTTTTGGATTGAATATCTAAAATACTGAAATTGACTTTTTGGCTTTTTTACATAGGAAACCTTAGGAAGTAAAAATGAATTCGATATATCACCAGATATGCAACCTCCTTACACCCACTTGGGGGTTGAATGTTCAAAAATCCTGAAAGGAGTTAATAAATAAATATGAAGACAGCACGAGAAAGTAGGAACCAATTCAATTTCTTATCACTTCTAAAAGAAATGACGGAACTCGTGAAAACGTGTTCAACCCGTTTATACCCTCCTAGGTGGAAAAAGGAAAAAACTTAAAAACATGTTTTAGGCGATTATTACACAAGCCCATGAATATGAAAAGATATTCAATATCTGATAAGACGTGGATATAGTAGAATTCGTGAAAAAGTTTACAACCCCCTTTGCACCCCTTTAGGGGTTGAATTTTAAAAAATCCTGAAAACACTATCTAGGTATTTATATGAAGAATCCATAGAATAAAAATGAATTTAATATTTGGGAAGACCTAATAGATATGACGAAAACCGTGAAAATATATGCATTCCATTTTCACTGATCATTTTTTTTGCCCCCCCTCCGAACGCCAATGTATATTTGAAATTTTTTTTTATCTAAATTAGTTTTCTAGTTGATTTACATAAACGTACTGAGTTTCAGCTTTGTAGCATAAGCCGTTCTATAGATAGGAAAAACACCCCCCACCCTCGTACCATACTACCCCTATAAAAAATTATATTTTTCCTAGATGCTACTAATATAGCTCTATCTAAGTACGAAGTTTCAGCTTTATATCATTATAGGTTGTCGAGATATTAAAATCGGAACTTTTTCCTTTTCACCCTCCCCCACCCTCACCCTTTACACCCACACTTCCAAAATTTTGTTTTCTACTAGGGGTCTATTAGGCCTACTTCTGGCAAAAATTTGAAGCATCTATCTTACACCGTTCTTGAGATATGAGACGTGATTTATTAGAAAAATTCTTATCCCCTCCACTTTCATGCTTCACCGCCCCCTTCAAAAATTTTGCTTCCAGCAAACTTCATTTGTCAACCTTTATACAGAAACCAAATTTTATTTATCTAGTGCAATTGGTTAGTAAGATATCGCAATCTAAAGTTTTTCACCCCCCACCCCCGTACGCCACTGCCCCCACTCAAATTTTTGTTTCGGATCTATTCTCCTAGTATACCTACAGATATTCATAAAGTTTCAATTTTGTGACATTAACCGTTTAGGAGATATGGATTTTAGAAAGTGTCAATCTCACCTTTTTTGCGTTTCGGACGCATTATTTTTCCCTCCACTCCCAAACCCCTTCACCTATATCGGCAATTTTTTTGCAAATGGGTCCACTACTGAAGATCTATATAAATTCCAAATTTCAGCCTCCTAGCATAAGCGGTTGCTGAGATCTAGAAACCAAAATTTTCCGTCTAAAACACTTCCCCCTCCTCCCCCCTCACACCCCCACCCCTCCAAATTTGGCCACTTCAAGGGGCCTACCCAGTCTATTCATAAAAAAAATTTTAATTTAATAGCTCAAAGGGTTTGGGAGCTACGAGCCTTCAAACGATTTTGCGTACAGCGGTCGACGTACGGCGTACGGCGTACGGCGTACGGCGTACGGCGTACGGCGGACAGACGGACTGAAATTTTTTATTGCTTTTTTCGTGTCTACTCGTCATGAAACGTGAAAAAAAAAATTTTGAGGGTAGCAAATTTTTTTTTTTTAAAAATCGAAAACAATACTGTATTATTAAAATAATAAAGTAAAACGAAACAAATGCTCCCATCATGAAAAGAAATTAGATTGAAATAAGAAGAATCGAATCTTATGTCAATCCACATAAATATGAACCTTACTACAGGAAAACTACTATGCTGTGTTTTCGCATATTCACAACAGTTTTGTCATTTACTTTATTATTTTAATAATAAAGTATTGTTATCGATTTTTAAAAAAAAAAATTTGCTGCCCTGAAAATTGTTTTTTCCACGTTTCATGACTAATAGACACCAAACAAGCAAAAAAAATTTTCAGTCCGTCTGTGCGCCGTACGCCGTCCGCCGTCCGCCGTCCGCCGTCCGCCGTCCGCCGTCCGCCGTCCGCCGTACGCAAAACGTTTGAAAGCTTATAGCGCTCAAAGTCTTTGAGCTATTAAGTTGAATTTTTTTTTGTTGGTAGACCGAGCAGACCCCTTCAAGTGGCCAGCTTTTGAGTGTTGAGGGTATGAGGGGAGAGGTGGGGGAAGCGTTTTAGACGAAAAATTTTGGTTTCTAGATCTCAGTAACCGCATAGGCTAGGAGGCTGAAACTTGGAATTTATATAGAACATCAATAGTGAACCCATTTGCAAAAAAAATGATAATACGGGTAAAGGGGTGTGGGAGTGGGGGGAATAATAATGCGTCCGAAACGCAAAAAAGCCGAGATCGAGACATTCTAAAATCCATATCTCCTAATTGGTTAATGTCACGAAATTAAAACTAAATGAACATCTGTGGGTATACTAGGAGAATAGATCCGAAACAAATTTTTGAGTGGGGGCAGTGACGTACGGGGGTGGGGGTTGAAAAATTTTAGATTACGATATCTCACGAACGAATTGCACTAGAGAAATAAAATTTGGTTTCTATATAAATGTTAACAAATAAAGTTTGCTGAAAGTAAAATTTTTTAAGGGGGCGGTGGAGCATGGAAGTAGAGGGGGTAAGCATTTTTTTTAAAAAATCACGTCTCATATCTCAAGAACAATGTAAGATAGATGCTTAAAATTTTTACCAGAAGTAGACCTAATAGACCCCCAGCAGAAAAAACTTTTTTGAGGGTGAGGGTATAGAGGGTGAGGGTGGGGGAGGGTGAAAAGGAAAAAGTTCCTATTCTTATATCTCGAGAACCTATAACAATAGAAAGCTGAACTGATAGTATTTAGATAGAACTATAGCAGTAGCATGTCGGAAAAATATAATTTTTTATAGGGGTGTTATGGTACGGGGGTGGGGGGTGTTTTTCCTAACTATAGAACGGCTTATGCTAGAAAGTTGAAATTTGGTACGTATATGTATTATTTTTTATTTATTTATTTACAGATGGGCTGGATTGAAAATCGAGCTCATCCCATATTACGGCCAGTCCCAGCGTGCCATATGTAAATCAACTAGAAAAGTAATTTTGATTAAAAAAAAATTCAAATATCCATTGGCGTTCGGAGTGGGGCAAAAAAAATGGTCAGTGAAAATGGAATGCATATATTTTCGTGATTTTCGTCAAATCTATTAGGTCTTTCCAAATATTGAATTCATTTTTTTTTTTGACGGGTTCTTCATATAAATACCGAGAAAGTCATTTCAGGATTTTTTAAAATTGGACCCCCAAGGTGGTGTAAAGGGGATTATACAGTTTCACGAATTCAGCCGTATCCCTCAGGTCTGATTTAATATCGAATAACTTTTCACTTCCACGGGCTTATTTAATAATCACCTAAAACTTGTTTTCAAGGTTTTTCCTTTTTCGACCCATAAGAGTGTAAAAATGGGTTGAACACGTTTTCACGAATTCCGTCATATCTCTTAGGAGTGATAAGACATCGGAATGGTTTTCACTTCCTCGGGCTTTCTTTATATATATCTAAAAACTCATTTCAGGATTTTTGGATATTCAACCCCAAAGTGGGTGCAAGGGGGTTGCAAATGTTTTCACAAATTCTTACATATTTCTAGTTCTAATGAGATATCGAATTCATTTTTACTTTCTAAGGCTTCTTACATAATCGTCAAAAAGTTGATTTCAGGATGTTTGTTATTCAACTCCAATAGGACGTAAGGCTTTCAACATATTTCTCAGGATTGATGAGATATTAGATTGGTTTGCACTTCCACAGACTTTTTATATAATCGTCTTCAAACGCATTCCCGATTTCATGTAATGGCCCGAAACCAAATCACGAAAAACCTTCTAATTTCGTAACAATTGATATTATACTAGGACTAGATCTCGTCCCGGTGTATGACCCAATTATGTAATTCATATGTTATATGAGGGAGCGGTGTAAGTATTCTAGCGCGACCCCATTTTAACCGCTTCCCGAACTTTTTTTTGGGTTTTCAGTCACATAGCAACCTACACCGCATCTCAAAATTAAACTCGTTCCGAACTTCTACCGAAAAAATAATAAAGTAGCGCCCAGACTGTTGGCAGATTTTTTATTGAGCTTTTTCATAAAGGGCGGTATTTAGCAAAGAATTTACATAAAAGGATACCGCATGAAGCCAAATAAATTGTAATGTTATCGTAATAAAAACCAACAAATAGTTTACTTTTTTTTACACAAAAAATATTTTTCTGTGGTAATTTCCTGAAAACTTTATCGTGAGCCCTATCTCGGTGTGTTTTTTCCATTTCATCTTTTCGCCTGAAACCGCATCAGGCAACGAAATTTGAAAAATATTCGCCACACTTTTCAATGATTGCCAGACCCAAAATTCCAGACCTTTTGAACCCTTTTGCGATTTTCGAAATTGGCAATTATTCAGTATTCCAGTCAGCCCATCTCAATAGTCCGGTCGTGGTCTATAATAATTCAAAGGTGTTGCTAAAGGAATATTTGAGTTTTTTCGGGGCAAAAAAAAAATACAGCATCCTTCAGGATGTTTGGGAAGGTCAAAATCATCATAAAAGGCAAAACATAGTTTAATATCGAACAAAATATTCGTAAGGATCATTGCAAGCACCCAACGTTGAAACATGCCTAACATAACCTCAGCTTTAGGTGAAAAGATAAAACTCATCACCTCAGGACGGATCCGAAGTATCGATAGGAATTTACCGGAATGTCGAATGCCATCAAGAAATGATATCGAATGAAAGGCATCTTTGGTATTGTTAAAGGAACCCTCCTTATATTTTGTGAGTCCATGTGTGAAAGGAATTTCCGAAAAGGAGATGTTTTGCGGCATTTAAGAGACTCTGAATGTGTCACTAATTCTTTGTGTGACGCAAATCGAACTCCTACAACATTTTGGCTCGAATGTTCGGAAATTCAGATAAGAATTTGCAGATGGTTCATCGAACAGACGGTTTTTCTGCTCGGAAAAACGGAAAATGAAAAGTCTATTGGGCTGTGTGTGTTATCTTACCGTTCACATGCAAATTTATTTGTATAACTCTTGGCGGATGTGTCGAAATTTGGCATTCATAGGTTCCTTCGTCAGATTTCCGGGCAAGTGCTATTTTCAGTCTCCAATTGTTAGGATATTGGAATTCCATTGTGAAGCGACTATCGCCGCTGTACGTGTGCATTCCGACTGTAAGCAATTGGAGCGCATTTTCACCGCTCACCTTTCGTTTCACCCAGGATACCTGCAACCGATAAAAAAAAAACAGAAAAAAATTTAGGTAAAGATTTTCCGGTAAACTATGAAAAATACACAAATTTTGTAAGGTTTTCCCTCCAATCTAGTTGGGTATAAGACTTTAATTTAATTTAAAGTGTAGCAAAAAAAGAAATTGTTCTTCAAATTTTCATCATACCGTTTTATCCTGGAGTAAACTTATGCGACAATTCAAATAAATTGTACTACCGGCTTGCACCGTAATATTTGTTACATTTCCCTCCGTAATAATGTCTTCGAAGTGTGGACCGTACCTGGAAAAAATACAAGAAAATTGTTTTCAATGTACGGAACTATTGATTTTATGGATGTTAATTTCTGATCCCTAAGTTTGGGATAAGAGAACCGAGTTACAAGTTCTTAGTAAGGACATCGAATCATGTCCTACGTCAGTTAATTCGAAGCAGATTAGGGATAAGTGTAACTTCGTATACACTACATAATTGACATGAATAGTACTTAAGGGTTAAACGAGCAAATTCCATTATACGTCGATCGCCTTCGATACCTATCAGGTCATTACGTATGAACTACACACGCACTGATAGTGCAGGTATCATAAATTTACAATTATTACCGGTACCGATTGATGGACTTAAAGTACTATGTACTCGAAATGTTTGGAACAGACAGTTGTTCACCTAAAATTGAGTGGTAATAGTTTTTAGTTTACCAGTCGCATAGTGGCAACCAGCACCGCATCTGTTTAATAAGCGTGTCCCGAATTTATTGCAACCCAAAATATAACATAGTTGCTCCCAGACTGTTAGAAGATTTCTTTTAATCTATTTATTTTTATTTTATTTATTACTTTTTTAAATTTTAATAAAAATATTGGGTGCGAAATACCGACATAAATGATTTTTAGAGAGCCCGTAAATGTTAAAAATATTTAGACAATCGTAGAAAAATGTACGATTATCCACCATCCTCCATCTTCCATCCTCCATATTCCATCTTTTATCCACTATCCTCTTACACCATTTAGTAATACGAATAGACATAACTAATACACCAAAAACGAACTGCCGCTAAATCGTATGAAAAACACTCAAATGTTGAAATAACTCGCGAACCACCAACTGTTAAATAATTTTGTTAACGCAGAAACCATCGAGGGCGTACCCGCAACAAATCACCAAAGTTTCATCGCAATTGGATGAGTGGTTTAGGAGCCTATACAGGACAAACAGACAAACAGACAGACAAACATTCATTTTTATATATAGAGATTTGTTACCCTGAACATTTTTTTTTCACGTTTCATGACTAGTAACCAAAAAAGCAAAAAAAAATGTCAGTCCGTCTGTACGCCTTACGCCATATGCTTAGATTTTTGACGGGAAGTGGATCTAATAGACCTATAGCAGAAAAAAATAATTTTTGGGGGTGTGAATGTAGAGGGTGAAGGTGGGGGAGGGTGATTAAGAAAAAATTCAGATTCTTATATCTCAAGAACACAAAATAATGTATAGCTAAAACTTAGTATTTAGATAGAGCTATAATAGTAACAAGTTGGAACAATATATATTATATATTTTTCCGATCTATAGAATGGCTTATGCTAGAAAGTTGAAACTTGGTGAGTATATGTAGATCTATTAGAAAAGTAACTTAGATAAAAAAAATATCAAATATCCATTGGCGTACGGAATTGTAGCCAAAAAAATTATCAGTTAAAATGAAATGCATATATTTTCACGAATTTCGTCATATCTCTCCTAATATATTCAAGTAATTTTTATTCAACGGATTCTTCATATAAATGCCTAGAAAGTCTTTACATTGTTTTTCGAAATTTAACCCCTAAGGGGGTGTAAAGAGGTTGTGTAGATTTCCCCGAATTCAGCCATATACAAACACGTTTTCAAGGGTTTTGCCTTTTCAACCACTAAGAGGGTGAAAAAGGGTTGAACACGTTTTCACGAATTCTGTCATACTTCTTAGGACTGATAGACATTAAATTGGTTTTTACGTCCTCCCCATGTGCGAAATGCCGGAGTCCAACCAGAGTTACGTACACTGCCCAGAATTGGCATTGCATTGTCCGCCAAGACTTGTCGATCGGTATTGTTTTGGTACTGACAAACTACCAGACCAGTGTCGGGCCAATCCTGGTAATCAGTACTCCCATTTGATCTGAGCCGACTTTGGTCCGAGTTGCTGGGCGTATGTCGGGCCTAGAATTGGCTTATTATTGGTGTCTAAGCTCTTTCGGCATTGGCTCGACGATCGGCTCTTACATCTTGGTAAAAATATTTTTTGTTTCTCAACAAATCAATTGATTCGGCTTCAACCCTATTACGAGAATGTTTCAGATTGGTCTAGTGGGTAGCGTAGCGGACTAATGTGTGACGGGACCATGGTTCCAATCCGAGAGTGTTCAAGGTGTGTAAGTAAAATCAATTCGCGTTTTTAAAAAAATAATAATAGGAAAATAAATTCCTAGTTGAAAAAAAATTTTATTTTCGTTTCTTTTTTTACTGAGGCCCAATATCGGGCCAGAGTTTCACCAAGAGTAGGACCGGTGTGATCAATACGACATTGGTTCGGCAATGATTTGGTCTAGGCCACATACTGGACCCGAAACATTAGCCAGTACTGGCAACTCTGGCACCAGTACTAAGCCTGTGCTGTGCCGTTCTGCTTTTCATACATGGGTCTGGATTTCTTTATATTTATCTTGAAACTAATTTCAGGATGTTTGAATATTGAACCCACAAGTATAATAGTTTCTTACAACTTCCTACATTTTCACAATATTATAATATCTCTTTAGGTTTGAGAGGTTTTTATGTGTCTTTCTTACATAACATTTTCTACTACATCAAATTTTATCGTCTTAGCTTTAGCAGTTTTTGAGAGATCCCTCAAAACAAATAAATTTAATGCGCAAATGTGTCAATCTAGTATTGCTACATTAAAAATCGTAAGGGCATGTATCAAAGTACTCTTTGGATATAAAGCTTGCTTCTCGAGATAGTTTGTTCCACTCTTCACTCCTGTGAGGGTAGAATATTTAAACAAATCTGCCAATGGTCTGGGCGAAACTTTATAATTTTTCGGGTTAAAGTTCGGGAGCGGTCAAAGTCGGAGTATATCATCAGCTGTTTCGAGATTATGACGTTTCTTGGAAAGTTAATTTTGTTCTTAAAATAAAAATATTTAAAGCAAAGATTTTTAGAAGATTAAACTTTAAAAAGCCCGTGTAGACTATTCGAATTTCGGTATATTATGTACACTAAAAGCACATAGAAGTAAAAACGAATTTGTTGCCTTATCAGACTTAAGATATATGACGAATTGCTAAAACGTATACAAACCCATTACTTCCACTTAGGGTTTGAATTTCGAAAAAATTGTGAAAGAGGTTTTTAGACGATTTCATAAGAAGTAACTTGATATCTCATGAGACACGAGGGATTTTGTAAAATTTGTAAAAACGTAAGCAAACTCTGCACACCCCCTTGGTTTTTGAAATTCGAAAAATCGTTAAATTGGTTTTTAGGTCATTACATCAAATGCCGTAATAACCAATTTTATATCTCATCAGAACTAAGGGATGCCAAATTTGGGAAAACATATGCAAACCCTTAGTGGTTGAATATCCAAAAATTGAGAAATGGGTTTTGGAGGCGATTATATAAAAAGTCTGTGGAAGTGAAAAGAGATCTAATATCTCATCAAACCTAAGAAATATGTCGAAGCATATTACCCCCTTACACCGCTTAGGATTGAATATCTGAAAATACTGAAATTGACTTTTTGGCTCTTATATGGGAAACCTTAGGAAGTAAAAATGAATTCGATATATCATCAGATCTAAGCAATATGTAGGAATCTGTGAAAACATATGCAACCTCCTTACACCCACTTGGGGGTTGAATATCCACAAATCCTGAAAGGAGTTAATAGATAAATATGAAGACAGCACGAGAAAGTAAAAACCAATTCATTTTCTTATCACTTCTAAAGGATATGACGAAGTTCGTGAAAACTTGTTCAACCCTTTTATACCCTCTTAGGGGCTGAAAGAGGAAAAAACTTAAAAAAAAGTTTTAGGAGATTATTACGCAAGCCCGTGAAAGTGAAAAGATATTCGATATTTGATCAGACCTGGAGGATATGGTAGAATTCGTAAAAAAGTATACAACTTCTATACACCCCCTTAGGGGTCAAATTTCAAAAAATCCTGAAAACGCTTTTTAGTCATTTATATGAAGAAGCCGTAGAATAAAAATTAATTAAACATTTGGGAAGATATAATAGATATGACGAAAATCGTAAAATTATATGCATTCCATTTTCACTGATAAATTTTTTCGCCCCCCCTTTCGAACCCCAATGAATATTTGAAATTTTTTTGAACTAAATTACTTTTCTAGTTGTTTTACATATCCATACCGAGTTTCAACATTGTAGCATAAGCCGTTCTATAGATAGGAAAAACATCCCCTACCCCGGTACCACACTACCCCTATAAAAAATTATATTTTTCCAAGATGCTAGTACTATAGCTTTATCTAAATACCATGTTTCAGCCTTATATCATTATAGGTTTTCGAGATATAAAAATCAGAACTTTTTCCTTTTAACCCTCCCCCGCCCTCACCCTTTACACCCACACCACCACCTTCTGCTAGGGGTCTATTAGGCCTACTTCTGGTAAAAATTTTAAGCATCTACCTTACACTGTTCTTGAGATATGTGACGTGATTTTTTAGAAAAATTCGTATCCCCTCCACTTTCATGATCCACCGCCCTCTTAAAAAATTTTACTTTCAGCAAACTTCATTTGTCAACCTTTATACATAAACCGAATTTTATTTTTCGAGTGCAATTGGTTCGTCAGATATCGTAATCAAAAGTTTTTTACCTCCCACCTCCGTACGCCACTGCTCCCACTCAAAAATTTGTTTTCGATCTATTCTCCTAGTATACCTACAGATATTCAGTAAGTTTCAATTTCATGACGTTAACCGTTTAGGAGATATGGATTTTAGAATGTGTCAATCTCGGCTTTTTTGCGTTTCGGACGCACTATTTTCCGCCCCACTGATAATTTTTATGCAAATGTGTCCACTATCGAAGCTCTATATACATTCCAAGTTTCAGCCTCCTAGAATAAGCGGTTGCTGTGATCTAGAAACCAAAATGTTCCGTCTAAAACGCCCCCCCCCCTCTTTCTCCCCTCACACCTTCACCCCTCAGAATTTGATCACTTCAAGGGGCCTACCCAGGCTATTCACAAAAAAAAATTCAATTATATATATACATACATATATCTCAAACCATTTGGGAGCTACGAGCCTTCAAACGATTTTGCGTACGGTGGACGCCGTACGGCGTACGGCTTTTTGCGTGTCTACTAGTCATGAAACGTGAAAAAAAAATTTTCAGTCGATCACAATACTGTATTATTAGAAAATAATAAAGTAAAACGATATTCCCGTGTTTGAGGTTATTGTTTCCAAGTTCATAGCGTGAGTGGATCCGAAGATATACGTGAAAACCAATACTTGTCTTCCAAAATCGTCCCCCACCCATTCCCAAAAAGTCCACTCCTTATAACGGGCAACACTGTCTATCGTTTGTAAAAATTTTAAGAAAATATTTAAAGGGTTTCTCGATTTATGGGATGAGAAGGTACGGAGTAATACCCTGGACAGACGGTGGACCCCTACATATTTATTATTATTGCTTTTTAGGATCTGTGAATCATGTGGACATTCACATGATCTTAATATTAGGATCTCGACGAGATGATCAATTCATATTGCGAATTAGGAAATAAATGCCGACAACATGTTAGTCACCAAAATTATCTACATGGTAACTAAATGTGCTTCAGAAAAAACAGTTTTCTTACTTTAATTGAACATTAAGGATGTTACAGTTCTATATTTATCTGCATTTTTTTCATGAGTGAAGTTTTAAGATGGGATTTCAAAGTTCTAAGCTTATCTACCCCTAAGTGGTTCTCTCCTCACACCATCACCACCCAAAAAACTACCACTGAAAGGGAGATTGGGGTTCCACTATAAAACTTTGGACTCATTATTTCAAAGGTCTTGTGAGTTGCTTTCGAATATTCATCAGAACTCGTCCATACTGATTCCAAACTACACGTGATAGTGCTTCTAAGTTATAACCGGAAATTGCTTACAGTCTTTCGGAAAAGCGTTATCTGGATACATTTTTTCACCTGCAAAAGTGCAAAGAAAAGTCTGAAGATATATCCTTTGCGTTTTCTTATCATCTTATAACGTTGCGTACATCATTTCCTGATTCCATGCATCTTTAAAAAAAAGTAGACGATCTATTTTCCGCCCATTCATTTCACATTTTTCTTCAAACGGCTTATCGGCCGAACGATTAATAAGAAAAAGGAAAAATGTCTTAGCAAGACTGTGTTCCGATATTCATCATCATCATCACCGTCAGCATAATCATAGTCACATTCTAAGAAGCTCATCTTCTTATAGCGTTTACGTTCATCTATCTAAGTGCTGAATCAGAGAAACTATAGAATGTCCGTAGCATTCCCATTATCTGATATCCTTCAGCCAACCACTTTGTTCAGAATTCCTAATTAGCTCAAGAAAACTTGACGGCTCATAAAACCTCAAATTCCTGGCATTGCTAAAATTTTAATTCCCATTAAGAGTAGTAAGGACAGCAAATAAAAAACCGTGACGACCCGCAGAGCGGAATCTCGTCTAAAGTTCAAGAAAGTCCGCCATCGCAAATAGCTTGTTTTTATTTTAAATTTTATCTAGTCGCGGAAAGTGACACTGAACGCGGCATATTCCGGCACATCAAAGGAATTAAGATGCCCTAATCCTAGAAAACAATTTCTTAATCCGGTCGGCTGTGGGAAAACACAAGTTTGTTAGTAACAGCTAAGCGGAATATATGAAGGCTTTTTGCTTAATGTAGAGTAAGCAGCTTTGGATCCGTAGAATATTTCGACCAAGTTTAAAAGTTGCGTTAAGTACTCCGAAATCCTTTGCTCCTGTTCGGAATAACAGCGGTGTTTTCGAGAAGCTCTGAAAAAACCTTGGCTAATGTACTTTAAGAGGAAAAAATTTTTTACGCTTCAGTTTCGCATAGTACAAGAAAATCTTCTCAAGAAATCTTCACTATTTTCTTCATTGCGAAAAATGTACACGAGAGCACGATATTTCCGGTTCTAGTCTACAATTCAGCGGGTTAATTCAGCAAAACCATCTTCCTGAAAGTTATGATGTTCTATCTTAATTTTCAGTGTATTAAGTTTCGCGGGACTTAAGACGTTTCCGAATAAGAACGTCGTCGTACCGAGCGTAGAGGGTGGGAATAAATTATTTCAACGGGATTAGCTTAACGGCAAAGCATTTCCCGGGACTGCTACGGAAACGGATCTGACTTTCGAAGGAGCTGTACTGTTTTTCAGCAAGATAAGTTCGTTCTTGAAGGTGAACGTACCGCTTCTAATTACCACACCATATCGGAAGTATCAAATGAAATGTTAATTAGACGCGGAATAGGCCACGGAATCGGGTTCTTTTAGACTTTGTCGAGACTTTCGGTACAATTGTCAGGGTAAATAGAACAGACGATAAAGATAAAGTCCTTTATTTATCATGCTAGGCAATCTGTACACAGATAAGGATATGCTCACTCGACTTAATTTTATCAACGACTCAAGACGTTGAAGCCCTGGATAATAAATTATAAGATCCTTCAGTTTAATTTTGAATTACGTTAACATGAAAGTCGTTGCTTATTCCTTCGTTTTTAACGTCATTTCAGGTGTATCCTTGGCAAATATTCCAACTCGTCGGCTTAATTCGGACAAAACTTTCCAGACTATCAAAAATTTATAAGTTGGAGTTAAAGTACACGTTATATGAAATGCACTACCCGTGCCAATACTTCCACCGGCTTCACACTCTCGCCGAGACTAGGCGAATGTCTCGTCTCAATATCTCGGCGAGAGTATGCAGCCCGAATTACAAATAGAAATTTTAAATTTTCAAATAAATAAGAATCTATTATAATTACCACTAATTATCGAAAATTATACTCTGGATAGTTTGGAACTTTAATCCAGCGCAGAAGAAAAACTGTACTTTAATTGTTGTTCCCAAACCTGCAAACCGTACGACTATAGACGGGCAACTATAGTTGCCCGTCTCTTTAATCGCACGATAACTCAAGAACGCCTTGACCTAAAATGTTGAAATTTGGAAAGTTGTCCAAATTTTGTAAAGGTAAGTAAGCTTACAAGAAAAATTATCCAAGATTCCATCTAAAAGTCCGTAAGACACGTTTTCATGAAAATTGCTCAGAACACTTCAATCCAGAAGTTTGAAATTTAGCACTCATTAGTTTTTAATCATTGAAGATTAAAGAATAAATATAGAAAATATGTTGAGTTGGTACCTAGATCTTGCTGTTGCCTTACAAAAGTTCTAGAAAATTTTTCAATTCGTCTTCGCTTATCAATGAAATCGAAATTTAACACAAGTTTTGACTTTAATGTAAGGTCATATTTGACAGTGAACAAAATTCGATATATCATTTGAGCAGCTTCCATACAATCCTAGAATGAAGTAGACAATCCTCGGTGGATTTACTCTCACCTATGAAGACCTGTCGAAGACTCCCCTGAGTAAAATCATTTCCTTTCTCAAAGGAATCGATATGGCCTAGGGAGTGGTTAAGAGCCAGGAACAAAAGACCTCTTAGGTCGTAGTTCGAGAAGTAGTGAGGCTTCTTTAGGCTCTACCAGTTAAATAAATAAAATAAATCCTAGAATGAAGTAGACATACTTCTTGCACGATTAATCGCAGAAGTTTGAAATTGTAACTCAATAATTTTTCCATATTTGAAAGCATAGTTATAAGAACAATTAAAATCAGGATGAATCCTTCAAGTAGCGATCAGAAAAAGGTTGCTTGCATTTGCTTCGAGAACGCATTGTGTGGTAGTGGTAATAAAATTAAGATTAAGAGGTTGATCAGGAAAACCACTGAACTCTTTGTGGTAGTTTCCACATCAAAGTTTTAATATGACAATTGCAGAACAATTTAAAAATGTGGTTAAAAACTAATTCGAAAGGTTCCGTGTGGACACTTCTCTATAGTCGCAAATCTGGCGAAAGCGCAGAAAAAGTTTGGGAAGTGTGCGGTGCCTTCCATATGAATGAATCAAGAGTGATAAAAGCACAAACTTCTTTCAGCAGATTTAAGGACCTTAAAAGCTACGTCAAAAAGGAATCAATGAACGATTTGGGAGGGGTCTAATTGGCACATATCTCTAAGCCAGGAGTAGCAAACAGACGATTGTCCTTAAAAAATGACTGTGTATCCTTACACTCTACTATTTCAATGTTAATCGCTAATTTCAGTATAAGTCGCAAATCAGTATTTCAACAGCCTTTCGTGGGTGTAATATATTTTTGTCAAGTTTGCTGGGTTTGATTCTTAATAAGAACTTTATAATATTGTTCGTTTATTCAGTTGTCTGACCTCTATAGGGCACACGGTAACAGAACCACACAATGATCTTTAAGAAAATGTATTAGTACTCTGGACTGGACACATTTTTCAAGAACTAATGTATGGCAGCTATCCTGAACGAGTGAAACAAATTTTACATGAACGAATCAGCCATTTACAACTATATATAAGGTGTTTTTTAGGTGCATGAGAATTTAAAATTATAATACAAGACAGAAATATTGTAGGAATGAAATTTTTTTATTATATTCTGGTAGATAATTTCATGGCATTTATTTTTTAAATACGATTTCCGTTATATGTCCGTCGCGGCTACGAGTTACATGGTCCATTCGATCATTCCAATTTTTGACTACTTTTTCCAATAAATCTGGCCGTATGGCGTCAATAGTGGCTTGTATATTGGCTTCCCATGCTTCAAAAGTTGCTGGTTTGTCGGTATAAACGCATGACTTAATATAGCCCCATAAAAAGTAATCCAGAGGCGTTAAATCGCACGAACGAGGGGGCCAGTTAACAGAACCACTTCTGGAAATCAAGTTGTCACCAAATTGATTTTGCAATAAATCGATTGTTAAGCGCGCTGTATGGCAAGTTGCGCCATCTTGTTGGAACGAAATGTCGGCGATGTTTAACTGATTAATTTTTGGAAACAAAAATTCAGTCAGCATGGCTCGATAGCGCTGGCCATTCAAGTGCTCTATGAACTTCGCGAACAGATTTATTTTTTTCAAAGTAAATTTCCACAATTTGGAAGCGTTGCTCTGGCGTTAAATGATTCATGATGACTTGCCTAACCTTACTGAACAGAAATGTCAACACAGTTTGACATTCTCAGCTGTCAAACCAAAGTTTTCGATATCGATAGTTCTCATGCACCTAAAAAAACACCCTATACAACAACACGCAAGACCGTAGCCAAGGTTGGGGATTGTAGGATTCCCTTCTCTTCGAAATTCCCATAAATCTAAGGTCTGAAAACTACCTACCTTTCCTTGTCATTAGCATTGAGAAACAAGAATATCACATCATATGAAACTTGATGGTCGCTACTCCTGAACATTTTACTCTCCTAAACCGATCTCAAGTTCAAAGTGTATCGCTTACAGCGCTTCCTTGATATCTTCGTTCTTTCTCGAGATTCATTTAAAAAAAATCGTAGGATAGCTTTTCGCGAACCCTACCCAGAACTCTTTTTCTACCAACGGCCTTGACAATTAAAATCAAAATAAAAATTAAATGCTGCGAAGTGTAATACTAAACTAAACTATAAGTCGAACAGATGCGCCAATTTTTCAAGAACATTTGTATGGAGGCTACCCAAAACAGTAGTTTCAATTTAAAGATGTGCATTCTCCGAACTTAAATCATGTCAAGTCAAATTCAGTGGCTTTAAGGACGCCTTTCTCAGTACAAACTAACCTTGTAAAAAGATCCGATAGATTCAAAATTAGATGGGTATGGCTACATGTTCTCGTTCTATCGAACGATCAGGGAATGATTCTAGTTGGTTAGTTGTGATCCATTCTTCTAAGGGAGCCATACAAATTTCATCAAATATTTGGATGAAATGTTTTCTTCTTATGAGTAAGTAGTAGTCATACGAATAGACGCAAAAACTGTAACCGTACTAGTTTCAACGAAAATGACAATCAGTTGACAAAATGTTGCATACTTACTTTCCCGTTTTACTTTATTATTTTAATAATAAAGTATTGTTATCGATTTTTAAAAAAAAAAAATTTGCTACCCTGAAATTTTTTTTTTATGCGTTTTATGACTAATAAGCACCAAAAAAGCAAAAAAAAATTTCAGTCCGTCTGTGCGCCGTCCGCCGTACGCAAAACGTTTGAAGGCTTATAACTCCTAAACCCTATGAGCTATTAAATTGAAATTTTTTTTATTAATAGACTGGGTAGGTTCCTTGAAGTGACCACTTTTTGGGTGGTCGGAGTATGAGGGGGGAGGTGGGGGAAGCGTTTTAGACGAAAAATTTTGGTTTCTAGATCTCAGCAACCGCATAGGCTAGGAGGCTGAAACTTGGAATTTATATAGAACATCGATAGTGGACCCATTTGCAAAAAAAAATGATAGCATGGGTAAAGGGGTGTGGGAGTGGGGGGAATAATAATGCGTCCGAAACGCTCGAAAGCCGAGATCGAGACATTCTAAAATCCATATCTCCTAAACGGTTAATGTCACGAAATTAAAACTTAATCAACATCTGTGGGTATACTAGGAGAATAGATTCGAAACAAATTTTTGAGAGGGGGCAGTGACGTACGGGGGTGGGGGTTGAAAAACTTTAGGTTACGATATCTCACGAACCCATTGTACTAGAGAAATAAAATTTGGTTTCTGTATAAATGTTGATAAATAAAGATTGGTGAAAGTAAAATTTTTTAAGGGGGCGGTGGAGCATGGAAGTGGAAAGGGTAAGCATTTTTTAAAAAAATCACGTCTTATATCTCAAGCACAATGTAAGATAGATGCTTAAAATTTTTACCGAAAGTAGGCCTAATAGACCCCCAGCAGAAAAAAAAAAGTTAAAGGTGAGGGTGTAGAGGGTGAGGCTGGGGGAGGGTGAAAAGGAAAAAGTTCCGATTTTTATATCTCGAGAACCTATAATAATATAAAGCTGAAACTTAGTATTTAGAAAGAACTTTATTAGTAGCATGTTGGAAAAATATAATTTTTTATAGGGGTAGTATGGTACGGGGGTGGGGGGTGTTTTTCCTAACTATAGAACGGCTTATGCTAGAAAGTTGAAACTCAGTATGTATATGTAAGTCAACTAGGAAAGTAATTTTGATTAAAAAAAAAATTAAATATCCATACAGAAGGGGGGGCAAAAAAAATTATCAGTGAAAATGGAATGCATATATATTCACGATTTTCGTCATATCTATTAGGTCTTTTCAAATATTGAATTTATTTTTATTCCACGTATTCTTCATATAAATACCTAAAAAGTGTTTTCAGTATTTTTTTAAATTCAACCCCCGCGATGGTGTAAAGGGGTTGTATACATTTTCACGAATTCAGCCATATATCCCCAGTCTGATTAGATATCGAATATATTTTTACTTCTACGGGCTTGTTTAATAATCACCTAAAACACGTTTTCAAATTTTTTCCCTTTTCAACCCCTAAGAGTGTATAAACGGGTTCAACACGTTTTCACGAATTTCGTCATATCTCTTAGGAGTGATAAGACATGGGATTGGTTCTTACTTCCTCGGGCTTTCTTTGCATATATCTAAAAACTCATTTCAGGATTTTTTAATATTCAACCCCTAAGTGGGTACAAGGGGGTTGCATATGTTTTCACAAATTTCTACATATTTCTTAGTTCTAATGAGATATCAAATTAATTTTTACTTCCTAAGGCTTCCTACATAATCGTCAAAAGTTGATTTCAGTGTTTTTAGATATTCAACTCCAATAGAACGTAAGGCTTTTGACATATTTCTTACGACTGATAAGATATCAAATTGGTTTTCACTTCCACAGACTTTTTATATTATCGCCTACAAATGCATTTCCGATTTCATGAAATGGCCCAAAACGAAATCACTAAAAATCTCATAATCACGTAACAACTGATATTATACTACGACTTAGACCTCGTCCCGGAGTATGACCCAATTATGTAATTCATATGTTATATGTGGTAGCGGCGTAAGTATTCTAGCGCGACCCCATTCTAACCTTTTCTGAACTTTTTTCTGAGTTTTCAGTCACATAGTAACCTACACCGCGTCTCAGAATTGAACGCATTCCGAACTTCTACCCAAAAAATAATAAAGTAGCGCCCAGACTGTTGGCAGATTTTTTTCTATGTTTGCTATATCGAAAATATGGAAGCAATGAATCAACCCGTTTTTAAAATATAGACACCCATGGAATTGGATGCTTACAGAAAGTATGGAGAACACAAGTTTACGGCACAAAATATTTATATAGTGCAAATCTACCAAAGTATTAACACCTTTAAGAATATGAACTCCACCTCCAAGACTGTAAAATGTACTGGTCAAAAATTTCCAAAAACGTTTGCTCACCTTTGGTCGTGATGATGATGTTTATTAGCAGTCGAGAACGAATCAAAAATGTAATTGAGCATCGGTGCGTCCGTCTTTTGTGGTTTTGGCAGGCTAAATTTGGTATCAACCTTCACTTTTGAACTTTTTGACGTTATGTTACTTTGCATTCCCAAGTACGTTCTTACGGTTGTGGGTGTCGACGTACCAGAAGCAACATACAAATTTAAAGATTGTGGAATAGCAGTTGTTGTACTAATGGTAATTGATGTGGTCGGCTTATAAGATGTTTCCGTAGTTGGAGTAGGAATTGTCGACGAAACTCCTGTTTCCTTTACTGATTTTGCGTTGTGTCTCTCTTCCAAAATTGCGTTCATTTCTGAAATCAAAAGGAAAATTTCGGTGCTTAGAATTTTGTAAACATTTTGTAATCATATCACACAAACATCTCACATCTAAATAAATGAATTTTTGCAAATAAATTGAGAATTACTTAGAAAGGAAATTACAGAAATTTGAAACTAATACACTGTTCTGAAGAAAGTAGGTCTTCTATCCATAGCCCAGGTATTTTAATTTTTATTTATACATCGGAGAAAAGTTCATGCTAAGTTTACAGATGTAAATATATTTCGATGTTTTTTCCCTTCCAGTTCAAATACTTTTGTTAATTTTATATCAGTCAGTCATATCAGAATTCAGGAAGAGCCAGTATTATTCTTTCAAGAAAGCTAATAAAACAGCAGTGTTGCTTTGGATTAGCAAAGCTACTTATGTTTTACTTACATTTAAATTCGGCTATTTAGAAATAAAAAATAATTGAAAGAATGGCGAATGCATCAAAAAATAGTTCAAGTAGGCAAATTTCACTTGTCATTCATCTCAAAAATACTAACCTCCTTCAAAACATATTATTGTTACGTAAGAAATTTATTGTTGTATCGTTATTTATATTTATTTTTAAGTTTCAATATTTTTTGTAATTTTTTGTAGAATATTATTGTCCTAAACACTACTTTAATGGAATTAATGAAATGTATACATATTAAATTAAAATTTTATTCCAGTGAGTAGATGCCTTTGGTTCGTAGCGTTGCACTTTCTTAAAAAATCCTTAATTATTCCAAAAATACGTTACTTGTGGTAAGCAAATTTTATTTATATTTATGAGTATTTTTAACTGACTGAAAGGCAGGTAAATGTGCGGCGAGAATTAAAGAAATGTTTGAATAAATTGTATCAATTTCATTTATTTTTTCAAAGCACTTTTTAAATATGTTGGTATTAGCAGAATAACGTTTGACTTTATTATTTTATATTATTCTTCGGTATCATAGCAGTTTAAAGACTATTTGATGATTTTTTTGACTGGAGAAAGCGCTACTTACCCAGCTTCAAATTGAAGTAGGCAGCATAAATATGGTTTCTAAGAGATAAAACAATCGTTTTACCTTTATCATGTCTCGTACAGTTGGCAATTTGTCAATGTTATTCTTTCCAATTTTTAGTCGGTGAAAGGATAACTACAATTAAATTCATAAACAGCTGGGAGTTCTTTCTAATTTTCTAATTATTTATATACTTTTTCACGTGTCCATTCAGTTTGCTATGAATGTAAATTTCATTAGAAAATAAAACTAACTTTATGGAAATAATTTTTATCAGTTGACATTTAAACTTTGATTTCCGTGACATAAAATTCAAATATTCTAAAATATTTATAAAGAAAAAATAGAAGATTTGTTTCGAAGAAATTATCAATTTTAAAAATGTATATATGTACATACATACTTGAAAGAAAATTATACCTAGAGATAATAACTTACAAAACGAAAGACGAACAAAATATTATCACTTCAAAAATTCTTTATTATTAATAAATAACGAAAGAGGAATTAAATATTTTTTTCATAATTTTTTTGCAAAAAGTTTCCATCAAATTTTTAAATTTTTTTTAAACAAATGTTTACAGATTGACAAGTTTCCTTACATTTATCTTAAGAATATTTATAGCTCGATATCAAAACAGTTTTCGAAGACTACTTCACGTGAACTCCGACTGAAGAAGATACTACTCCGCTAGCCCATTATAGAGTTCCTCAGCACTTACTACAGGGCCATTGCTTGGGCCAAGTGCTGGCTGCCAAGCGTTGGAAGCCATCACTGGTTAATATCTGGACCATAGTTGGCAGCCAACTTTGGCTAGCGATCTTTTGTAGTTAGGTACTAATAAGTAGGAAGGCATAATTCGTAAGGTAGGGAGTTCAAGAACGCATCGCAAGTCATTCGTCGCCAAAAATGCGTTCCTGTCGTATAGTCTTTTTTTTCAAATTTTTGGTACCAGAGTAAGCTAGGACGATTAATTTATATGACAAAATAATTAGGTAAAGAGGAAATAATTTAATTTTCTTGCAATAAGCGCGGAGAGTATAAGAACTGCCAGCACTGGCGCCAATATCGGTCGCCAATACTGGGCCAGTATACAACACCAGCACCGGGCCCAAATTATCATTCAGCAGTGATTCAGCAATGGGCCAGTACTGGTTGCCACTGCGACGCCATTCTTGGCATGCTGGCTACCATTATTGGCCCTATTTTACGACCCTATATGGGAGTGTCAATAAGATTCTAATAAAACAGAATTTCCTAAAAATAAATTTTTGAGGCTGGTTTTAGTGAATGTTTTTTGGTCGAAATTTAGTTTAACCAAAAAGTATGAATGTACCGGTTTCTGGTCAAAATTTTACCAAAAAGTGCTTCGGGGTATAGACAATTTAATAAACACATCCCGAATGCCATACAGAAAATTTGTACACATTTTTTAAAAATTAATAAATAAAAAATTTGCATATTTGAAATTTCAGGTCGATCAAATTAAAACTAGCTGGCAAATGTTTGCCAGGGTAAACAATTGTTTGAAACTAAAATAAATCTTTCACGCATTGTATGAAACATTAGACCGAAATGTAAATAAAATCACTTTGGCAGAGATGTGTAAACTTCATTCACAATCCATTTATAAAAGGACATTATGTACTTTACAAGGATACTCATGGCTATGCCAGTGCTCACAACTTTCGTGGTTCGTGCATTGGATATGTGCTCCTTACTTGGTCTAGTCAAATATAGGGCGACAAAGCTTTTCCACATGGGATACAATTCACTATTGCCGTTCGTCATCTGAGTATTATATTGATGGGTATGTGAAGATAGATCCTCGATATATTGGACTTAATTTTCAAAATACAGTGATTTGATCTTACTGAAAACTTAGTATTTTGTTAAAAATACTTTAATTTTATAATTACGTAATGTATGGAGTTTCAACTTACTAGTCGACGCCGTTTCTGAGATACAAGAAAATTGAATAATATACTGTATATTGCTGTCGAATTTTTTTTACTAAGTATGTACTACCATAATCAGGGTTGCCAGATAGTTGGCTGCAGAACCCACTGAGTGTGCTATATGAAATAGCCCAAAAACCGCACGAAGGCTTTTAGAACAAATACCGCGCTCAACTTTGCTATTTATCAGGCCTACTTAAGTGTGTTGAACATAGATGCGATTTCGACGACGAACTGTGCTCCAGAATTCATAAGAAACACTGTAATGTAAATATTGTATGACATAAATTCGTATTTATCACTATTTTAAAAATATTAGGTGCAAATTAAAAGTAAAATTATAATTGAAAAATAGTTTGTAATTTTCATAATTCTATGGTATCAAAAATCTTGCGTGAATCATTCTACATGTAAGTTATCAGGCAAAAATAAAATCTGGCGTTTTGCTTTTATGAATAATAATGCTATTTATTTATTATTCAAATTCATCAAATACTGATTACTTATAACAAAAATTACAAAATATAAAATAATTAGAAAAATAAAAAATAAGTACAACAAAATAAGTACAAAAATACATCATAAATGCCTAAATATAATATTACATTATTTATTTGATAAAGCCGATTTTAACTGTTGAACAGAAATGTTAAAGTCAATTTGACTGTAATTATAATTAAAAATGCGTGAAAGAGATGTGATTGGTTCATGTTGGCCGTAATTTGTCCGATGGTGAGGAATATCCAGCAACATATAGTCTCTCAAGGATCGAAATGGAACTTTGAAAGTAACGGCTTCCAGTAATGACGGGGAGTTAATATCACCAGAAATTACCTTGAAAGCAAAAATAGCTTTAAGGACATCTCGTCTATCAAACAACGACTCCATCGGCAGGAGTTTAAGATACTCATGGTAAGGAGGCAGATGCAGTGGATCATGCCAAGGAAGACCTTTAAGTGCGAATCGCAAGAATCTTCTCTGAACCGACTCAATTCTATTTTAATGAACCTCATAGTATGGAGCCCATACCGGGCAGGCATATTCCAAAATAGAACGGACAAATTTGCAGTACAACATTGTTGTAACATGCGGATCATTGAAATCCTTGCACAAAGCCCCAGACGGAGTTAGCCTTACTGACAACATAATCAAAATGGTCATTAAAAGTAACTTCGTTATTAAAATATACACCTAAATCGTTCACTTTGTCAGTTCTACATAATGGGTTTCCTTCCAAACTATAATCAAATGCAACTGGAGTTTTCTTTCTAGAGAACGATACAGTGATACACTTACTAATATTCAAAGGCATACAATTTAGTGTACACCAGTCATAAAACCGTTGCAGGTCACTCTGAAGAAGAGAACAAGCAGCCGCATTGGTTACATTACGAAAAATCTTTGCATCGTCAGCATACATTACAATTTTAAAGTGGAAGAGAACCGAACTCACGTCATTAATGAAGAGGATAAATAAAAGCGGACCCAAATGGCTCCCCTGAGGTATTCCAGAAGTATTATATATATCGGATGAAAGGGCTTCACGAAAAAACACCTTTTGAGTGCGATTAAGTAGATACGAACTGATCCAATTGATTAACGTGAATGGAAAATCCAGTAATTGTAGCTTATAAGTCAGGATGGAATGATTCATTTTGTCGAACGCCTTGCTGAAATCAGTGTAAATGCAGTCCACCTGATTTCCACCTTCAATCGCTTTAACGGAAAAATTAGCAAATTCCATTAAATTTGTGGTAGTAGACCTACCCTTAGTAAATCCATGTTGGGATGTACTTATGATTGATTTGCAATGAAAATTCATTACATCACTAACAATAGCCTCGAAAAACTTCGAAATAGAAGAAAGGTTGGCGTCAGGCCGATAATTTCGTACATCCATTCTTTTACCTTTCTTAAATAACGGCTTAATAGTAGAATATTTCCATGGACTGGGAAATACCCCTGAACGAAGAGAAGAATTGAATAAATAGTACAAGGGTGCTACTAGGGAAGAGCTGCATCGTTTTAGAACACTTGGAGGGATGCCGTCTGGACCAACAGAAAAACTATCTGCAATATTTGAGATAAATTTCAAAACAGTAGCTTCGTCCTTCATCTCCAATGAAGTAGAAGGACACTTTGTCAAGTGTTTATGATCCTTAAAACTATTATCACAGTTAGAAGAAGTGAAAGCAGCACGGAAGTAGTTCCTGAAGAAGTTGCTAATGACTAAAGGGTCATCGCTGACCACATCATCAAAAGACATAGAAGCGGGGTATCCGTCGGAATTCCTTTTTGAATTGACGAAATCCCAGAACCGCTTAGGTTTGTCCCTAATCGATAATTTAACATTATTGACGTACGAGGTCTACGCCGCACTAGACCGGCTAATAAACAGGTCGCGTAAGGTTGAATAAGAAACGTAGTCTGAATCAATCCTTGAGAGACAATATGTCTTCCAAGCTTTCGTTTTTAAATTTTTCAGATGTATCAGGTCGTCGTCAAACCACGGAAAACGCTTAGGCTGTTTAGTAGATGTGACCGGTACACATCGCGCGAAGATAGTTTATGTTATGGCGCCGGGATTTCAAGTAAAATACAATTCAATTTCATACACTTGATCGCTGTTATTGATGAAAATATCTTTAAAAATACATTTTCGCGTAGAACTAATCGTCGTTTCACTTTCGGAGTAGAAAACCTTACCCCCGGCTGTGCGGCGCTTATTATGATGCATGTGTTGCGTCGAGGGATTTCCAGCATATTCGGTTGTTTGTGTGGAATGCACAAGAAGTAACTATTACATGCGAGAAGTGTCTAGAACATGCGAGAAGTATATAGAGCTCTCTACGATAATGCAAGGTTGTAGTTTTTCTCTGGTAACTTTAATATCAATAATAAGTGAGTTGTTCGGGTTGCCAGAGTACACATGTAACAATAACGTTGTAACAATAACTATAGTTTTTGCAACACATGTCTTTAACCCACCAAGCCAGCAAAAATAATAATTAATAAATTATGAAAAAAAGGAACATACATAAATATTGGTAAATCTATTATCTCTTGCATGTTATATTTCTATGGGCGTCCATAACTTGAAAGAAAGTGGTTCATTTGAAGAAAGTCTACAAATAATGAATCGATTCTATATTAATTTTAGTTTGCAAATACTAGATAGATATCGTGTGAACTATTAGTTTTCATTAGAGAGAACCGAGAACCGAAAATTTAGTGGCAAGAGTATTTGTGATTGTAGGCGAACCAAGGTTTGGCCCACTACACACTAGACACAGGTGTGCTCGCAATTACTGCCGGCGTCCGGGGGCAAGGTAAATCCAGGACCCGAGCGCTGGTCCGACTGAGTCCTCCAGGAACGAGTAGTATCGCCTGCTGCTAGCGCTGTGGTTCTAACCCTGAGAAGGGCGGTGCGCACTGATACTCTTTGATTTTTTTGCATCAGTTCTGATAAGAACTGATGGCAATATTTCTTTTTTCAAATTAAAAGCACAAAAGGAGTGTTCACTCCAAGAAAGAATTCGCAGTGGTACCAGAAAGTAAAAGTGCGACTTAACGCGGTGACTCCTAATTCAACACTAATTTATTTATTCAAAAGCTAACCTATTTACATCTAAAAATCTCAGTCTTGGTATTTCTATTTTTAATTCATTTTAACAAGCTTCTATTGTTTTCGTTTTTTGACCTAACGGTCAAAATAATTTTGTGAAATGCACTTAGCACATTTCACAAAATTATTTTGATCTAACGGGTCCAATTTAAAACTCGATTTTGAATATATTTTTTGTGTGCCATTTAGCTGGACACAGTCACGTCCATCTAAATAGCCCACAGTGATAAATACGTTATATTTCACCCGGTAACACTAGCAGATTTAACCCAAGAGACGACTGAAATTCAGTTTTCGAATTGTTATATTTTTATTTTTCCTTGTAAATCGGTTCTGTTGTACGAGGGCGGATTGATAATGACGTGGAAAAATCAAGAAGGAGTGGGCAGGTAAGGAATTCGTTATTTTTTTTATCTGAACCATCCTTAAATAGATTACCTGCAAAGTTTAAGCCTGATACCCCCTTTAGTTTTCGAGAAGCAGCCGTCTAAGCAAGTCGACTTACAAAAATTGTTGAAAATGGATGAAAGTGAATTTCGTGTATTGATTAAACACAATTTTTTAAAAGGGAAAACAGCTAAAGTAACCTAAGAAAAATTAGATAAGCATTATGGGGACTCTGCACCATCGATCCAAATGATTTACAAATGGTTTTCTGAGTCATATTGTTAACTTATTTTTTACTTTTTATTCGCACTAAAAAATTTGTCAGAATTTTTCGTTGACATTTTTTGTCAAATTTTTGACAGGCTGGCATGTAGTTAAGGTAATTAGAGTTTTTAATTTCTTTTTAATTCTTTTAAAAATTTACTTACATTTATGCTGTTTTTCATCGAAATAATTTTTTATTTCATAATGAAAATGAAAGAAGTCAGTTATGAAAATTCATGTAGTTTGTGGAGGCTTGATTACTCGAAAACAGAATATCAAATTCATTAGGACACTCCAACCCTACTTAGGACCGAAATCATCATCTTCATAAAACAACGAACATAAATCAGACGTTATAAAGTTGAAGAAATTTTTCTCACCAAAACCATTTTTCCTACAACGGAAAAAAAATAAGACAAACTAGGAGCAATATCAAAAGATGGACCGACCCTTGGAAAAAAATGAGGCTCTATTAACAACATACATAAATAATTGTCACTCTGGGCCGATGGGACTATTAAATTATCCCACTGAAATTCGTGCAAAGCTTTGAATTTGAACGCGGACAAGCTTTTGTCTATCTTTTTTTTTACGTAATTTTTTTTTTATTTCGGGATGGGAAAGATATAGAGTGGCAGTATCTCATCGGACACAAAATCCAAAAGGTTTCGGTTTAAAAAAGAACCTTCAAATGGAGTTACGCCCTCGCAAATGGCGAATTTTCATCCATTTTTGATTGCTTTGATAATAGAATGGGCGCAAAAAAAAAATTATAAACTTTTTCTTCACCTTCGGTGTACGAGTCGTCCCGATTGTATTTCAGAATGCGCAAATTTTTCGCCATCTTGTAGTGACTTTTCGCACTATAAGGACGACCTTCAGATAATTGGCAGCTTGTTTTCGATGTAATTCGACACGTTCGAATTTTGATTGATGGCTGAGAAAATATGAATGAAGTGTATACTAATAATGAAAATGCAAAAAATTTCCATTATAAAAGGCAATTATTCAATGGGACAATAAGTGGAGCTTAATTTTGTGTTATGACCGACGATGTGTAATGATAGCGAACAAAACGATACATCAACCGATTTCAGTTTGGAAACTCATTATAAAGTTTGTTGGGGTGAATGTAATGTGTATCCGGTATGGTGGAATGAACTTTTGTGTTTTCGTGGCGATGAATTCGGCTGAGTGAAAGAGATTACGCTGTGTTGTCGCATCGTGAAACATCCAGAAATTATATATTTTTTTCAAATATTTATTTGTGTTTAAACTTCAAACACAATGGAAAAAATTTTAAATTTCACCACGGTTCATTTTTATGGGCCAAACTGTTAGATAATCCTGACGACGTTGAGTATGGAGCTTAAACAAGCAACAGTAGTTAAAGCTACACAGCACTATAAAGGCGCGTCCGCCTTCTACACGATCTCTTTTGGATAGTGCCCTTTAACGAGTATCTAGTTGCGATTCGCATCCAAGCTGTTTCAGCGATATTCCGAAAAGGTAATTATTCTAAATCAGTAGCAAACGGAAAACTTTGAGACTTGTCTTCACGCTGCTTCAGCTGCGGACCTTTTTCAAAGGTAATACGTTTTCAACGAAACCAACTCTCGTTCGCGAAATCAGCGGAAACTTTTGAAACCTGTCTGCTCGCTGTTTCAGCTGGTGACCTTTTTCAAAGGTTTTACAACGAACCCAAAATCTAAACTCATATCTCCAACCTTTTCATTCCCTCGTGTTCATCGAGTAAAATTACCACTGAACAAGATCACCTAACAAGATTAAATATTCCTGATCGTAACTATTGGTCCGTCGAGCCGGATTAAATCTCAAACAAGCAATTTTTCCCTTTTTGAACTAGTCAACAAAAATCCACACCAGCAAGTATCAACTTGCACCGATCACCCTGATCGTATTCAATTTGTTTGTCAGTACCATTACAGCAGCCATGGGTTCAAAACGCTACTCGTTGTGGGTCTTTCACATACCGACCATGTAATCAAACACGAACTGAAAAATATAAAAAGAAAGAGAACAAATCAAATCCTTTCAGAGTTCCCTTCTAAACGAATGAAAAAATATTTAATTTTACCCCGATATAATTCGCAGGATTATATTCTAATGTTATTAAACTAATTAAAATAAGAAAATAAGCTGCTTTTATACAAATCGGTTTTTCTACCAATCCTCATATATGCTGCTCCGGTTTGGGAAAGTTTTGCTGAAGTTCATCGCAAAAAATTGCAAATAATTCAAAATAAATGTTTCAAGATTATATTAAATAAACCGTGGCACGTGTCTACTCGTCTTTTACACAAAAAAGCAAAATTGAAATTAATAAATCCAATTATTACAGAAATAGTAAACAAATTTAAAAACCGATGTGAAAATTGCGACATCCCCACGATAGCTTCCATTTATGAACAAACTAATTAATGAATTATTGTTATTTTAAGTTTCAGTTCTTTTTGGTTTCAGTTCTTAGTTTAGTTTTAAGTTATAGTTCATAATTTTCTATCAAAGGGGTTTTTAGTGACTTTTCCCTAGAAACTATTGCATTATGTGTTCTTAAAAGTGTACATATAATTTTTATCTGTTCAGTGCTTACTGTCTATACCAAAGTTGTAAAGACATTACGTCTAAACTCTAAGAAATAAATCTATCTATCTCATTAAAAGGAATATCTCCGCAAACTCTTGTACGAGCATATACCCTCTGAAAGAAACTACAAAATACTTTCTAAAATTTTGACGAAATTTTAAAACTGCGAACTGGTCTTCTGATTTCGAAGCCGAGCTCCTTATGACTTTCTCCAGAAAGACATAAGGAGGTTTAGAAACGCTTTCGTAAAGAAACTTCTTTCAGAAACCAGAAAATAATGTTCAACGATTTCGGTAGTTTTCTCGGCAAATTCCGACGGAAAGAAATTTAAGAATTTGTCTCATAATGACGTCGGTAAAGAATTCTTAACGATATCTTCTCGAATATCTTTGAGAATAAGAAAACAAATTCAAATAATTTCGATGGAAATCTTTTAGAAATCGGATTTTTAAACGCGTTAAAAGGCTCACAGTTATGATTCTAATTATAAACAAAAATGAAAATATATTGTTGTAAGCACACTCTGGCAGATGTTTTCAGAGAGAACCAGAACAATGCAGTGGGAGTAACGTAATAACTTCAAACCATCTTCACATACACGCACCGTCGAATGAACTCGAGATCTCGCGAAGCATACAAATGACGCATAAAAGCGCTGAGCGCGCAAACAATATGAAGTTGATAAGCGAACATGTAAAGCTATATACGTATGCAAAAGCACGTATGCCACGTTTATTTCCACATTAACTTTTTTACAAAATTTTGACTCATTTTCAAATTCATATTAGAAGTTTCCAAAAGGAATGCATTAAAAATAACTCAGTCGAGTCCGAAAAGTCACTAAACAATCACAAAAATATACTGCAATAAGCTGAACTACTTAAGTACATAGTTGTAAAAATCTGCCAACAGTCTGGGCGAAACTTTATTATTTTTTGGGTAGAAGTCCGAAACGTGTTTAATACCAAGATGCGGTGAAGGTCACTATGCGACTGATAACCTAAAAAATAACGTTCCAAATAGCCTCCTGGTTATTCTTTAGCTTGCAATAACGAAATTCATGAAAATGTTGGAGAACCCGTTTTCACGGTAATTTTTTTTACTCCAGCTCTGTACATCAATAAAATTTTGAACTTTTTTTTTGCTTTAATTACTCCTGTAGTACTTCTACATATACATACCAAGTTTCATTTTTCTAGCATAAGCCGTTTCTGAGATATGAAAAACCACCCCCCACCCCCGTACCTTGCTACCACTATTAAAAATGCTTTCTAGGATACTTCTACAGTGACTCTATATAGTCGTCAATTTTTAGCTTTCTATGATTTGCGGTTTTCGAGAAATAAAAATCAGAATTCTTTTCGTTCCACCCTCTTCCACCATCCCTCCCTACACTCACACACTCAAAACTTCTTTCTCCGTTAGAGGTCTAATGGTCCTAACTCCTGTAAAAATTTCAAGATCATATCTGATACGGTTCATGAGATGTAAACATTTATTTTTTTGAAAAATGGCTGCCTCCCACCTTCAGCGCTTCACCTCCTCCCTCAAAAATTTTACATTCAGTAGACTTCACTGGTAATTGTATATATAGAAACCAAATTTTATCTTCCTAGTTTTTCACCCCCGACCCCCATACTTCACTACTCCCCCTAAAAATGTTAACCCCTTTCTAATCTCCTAGTATCCCTTAAGGGGGTACATCCGAGTAGAAATTTATTTTTTTTAAAAAAAATTTTTTTCCCTCATCTTAAAGTTTGCAGTCTTAAGAATATTGTGTGTAAATTTCATATTGAAATTCCAAGAATTGTGAAAGTTATGGGCAGTTAACCGGAATGGGACCTTCATGAATTCTCTATATAGAGCGGCATTCAAACGCGATTATCTCGAAACATACTTTTCAAAGACGGTCCCCAAAATACACGGAAAACGGCTTGACCGATTGCTTCCTAAATTTCACATAATATTTTTGGATAGGTTTTCTACTTCGCTACGTAGGATTTTTTTTTTAACTTATTTACTTTTTTTTTATCAAGCCAGAAAGGTCGATAATTGAGGTTTAAAACTGAAAATCAAGTTCAATCGGCCGCCATTTTGTGAAATTTTTTTTTTTTCAGAAACCCCTACGTAGCGAAGAGCATCATACTTTACATTTTCAGAATCTTTTTGAAATTTTTGTTTTGAATCAACCGCCTGCATGTAATATTGGGAACCGCAGAGCGTGCGAGCGACGGACTTTCTTTACGCCGACCCTGACAGCAGCGCCCCTGATTGATATATATTTATAAAAAAAAATTATGAGCGTACCTCAACATATATACTTTTGAATAAAACCAACCTGGATAAAATCGAGCAAATAGTTTTTGAGATAATAATTTCTAAAATTCACCTATTTTTTCTGCTTTCTACTCGGATGTACCCCCTTAATACAACTATAAAATTTCGGCCATCTGACATCAATCGTTCAGGAGATATAGATTTTAGAATGTATCAATCCCAGCTTACAAGCGTTTTGGACGTAACTCACACACCTCTCAACCCCTATCGACCATTTTTTTTGCAAATGGATCCACTATCATAGTACTTCATAAGTTCCAACTTTCAGCCTCCTAGCATAAGCGGTTGCAGAGATCTAGAAACCAAAATTTTTCATCTAAAACGTTCCCCCCTCCTCCCCCCTTACACCACCACCCCACCACTTGTAGGCGTTCACCTACTCTACCCACCATAAAAATTTCAACTTAATATCTCAAAGGGTTTGTGAGCTACGCACCTTCAAACGGTTTTGCATACGGCGTACGGCGTACGGCGTCTACGGCGGACAGACGGACATTTTTTTTTTGCTTTTGCTTTTTTGGTGCTTACTAGTCCTAACACGTGAAAATACAAAATTTCAGGGTAGCAAAATTTTTTTGAAATTTCAGGTCGATAACAATACTTTATTATTAAAAAATAATAAAGTAAAATAAAAAAAAAATGAAAATAAAATAAAGCATAAATTGTAAAACATTGTAATCGCAACTAGTGATTAAATCTATCTATCTTTCTATCTATTTAGAACCAAAATATATTTATCCCGCATAATTTTTTCTAAAATAAAATATTGCTACTGTGATCACATTCACCAACTATTAATTTTTACAACTTCTAAATGTTATAAGCACTGAATGATTTTTATTTAGTTTAACGCGAGAATAACGTTCCTATTCACTTGTTTGGTTGTAACAGGGAATATATGTATTATTTTTATTTACACTAAGGAATCAAATCACCAGAATTCCGAGTTTATGTCTAAAACTCCTAAAATTTTCAACAATTATACCTTCCGATTTTGTTCGTAATGAGAAGAGTTTTCTCAATTTTCACCAATTGTGCATACCAAAAAAATTACTAGTTTTTCATACCTTCGAATTTTTACCGAATGATCTGAAAGAGGCCGAAACTCTTCAATTTTTAGAAATAAACCACATTTCGATTTATTTTTGAATTCTTTGAAATTTTTCGTAATAAAAACTAATTTGTTTGTTTTTGTAGAAGATTATTCCTAAAAGTTTCCTTATTGTGAAAACCTCATTAGATAGACGTAGTCATACAACTAGACTAGATTAAATAGCTGCAGAAGTATTTACGGAAATATCGACGAAAATTCCCATCACCGCTTAACCGGTTTGGCTTAAACATATAATACGATCGAAAAATCCGATGGGGTAGCCTGTGGCAATGAAATTGATGGGACTATGCCTATTAATGGTTTTTTAAAAGCGTCTGTTTGTTTCGGTCAAGACATCTCAAAAACTGCCTGAAACAAACAGATTTATCTGTTCACAATAACGACATCACAAATACCACATCCTGCTCCTAAGAATATTGTTATTGTTATGTCAAATTGTTTTTTTTTGTTATTTATGCCTTAACTTGCATATCCACTAATTATAAGTCCAGAAGCGAATCAAATTATAAAAATTAAAGCAATTTCTTATTCACAAAGCATGATTCGCTCCATTGGCACTACAAAACAGTCACAAAAAGATTTAATATTTGAAGAATCTCACAAAAGTAAACATTTACACTTTTGAAGCTAAGAAAAATATCTGCAGGCATTTCTAAGGAATATAAAAAGATGATGTAGCTTTTAGCTACGTACAGAGGAACTGGAAGAAAGGTTCTATCCGTAGGCTGGGTTCTATGGCAGGGAGTCGAATGTAGCGTGGCAAATGTTCAAACATTTCTACCAATTTTATAAGGCCGTCTGTTCAACAACTCCCTGAGCCGACACACCCAATTACTTCAATTCTGCCAGTTGATTTTCTACCCGACAGCATACAATTTCTGTCCGATGAGAAAAGACAGCGCTTCCTAACAACTCTAGATACTATACCTTTTGATTGTGTCATCTTCCCACATAATTTATATTCTAGCCGTACTTTTGCTGGAATCCAATAGAGGTCCATACCGGGAACATGGAAAAAAATCCATCCAAGTTCATAGTGTTCCGAAACTTGTTGGCAAAACTTTCACATAGTGAGGATTTTTTTTTTTTTTGTAGAATACCTGGTGCTAAAACTACACGTGACGCTTATACTCGCAGGTGAGTTTCTTAACAAAATCCAGATAAAAATCAATACTCGTAAATGTTTGAGGTTTAACTTAATTTTCGGCAGGAAAAATTATACCTGGGACGACCGGAAGGAAAAGTTTTGAAATTGCTTTCGGACCAGAATGGACGTTTCTCGTGGTTTTAGATATGTGCCAAGAGAATCTGATATTGGGCTATTCAGTAATTTAATGACAATGTGGACAATTTTCGTAAATTAGTTGGTCTAAGGAAGATTTAATAGAGACATAAATTGCAATGGTCAATAGTATGACAATAGAGTACGGAAGTTGGAAAGATAAATAAGACCTTCATTTTGCCTTGGTTTACTTTGTCCATTTAGCTCAGTGGACCAGGTAACCTAGTTTCAGGTGGGTAATTGAGACTACCGGGTGGAATACTATAGGTTTTTTGCAGCACAATGGACCCACTGCCAGAATCAACAACAATGCGGGCAATTCTCGTTTTTTTTCCATAGTGCCATACAAAACTCATTATCTCCGAACAAAAGTGCAATGCCTTTCATGTCATTAGCAAGTACATTATATCGTCGGATTACAAGGAAAAGGCACAGATTTTACATTTTCGGTAAACCGTATTTTTCGTGTTTTTTTGTAGTGAATCTTGAAATATCTACTTAGTGAGAAAGCTTTGTTTCCGAGTGATAAATGCTGAATTCGTGAATTTTTCCTGATGATAAGTGTGGGTAATATTTTCAATGTAGTATTAACTGAAATTCCAGAAAAACTAACTTAGTACCTTTCGCTGTACGCCGACGATATATAGTATTTTACCTTGCCACGTACGCCTCTTCAGCAAAAAACACATCCCCCATAACAAAATTATATCCCCTAGTGAGCAGTAGCGTCCCTAAGGTACCCCTCAAGCACAACCCATACCCATACCCATTGGAATTAGGCTCCTTATACAAAAAAAAAATGCTTTCAGACGAAATTGGCAAAGGACCAGATTACCTTGTTTTAAAAGTTCGTGGAAATCTCTTAACCCTCTCATAAATACTTTGATTAGCACTTTTAGGAATAGAACCTGGAACTCTAAGTTTTATGACCTGAGTAAAGGTTCCAAGCCTTTCTGAAATTTGGTCAAAGTTATCAAAAATAAAAGAAGTCCTTTGTCCCACTTAGTGGATGGTAACAACAAATTTATTACTTGTTCGGAAAAAAAACTTGAGTGCTTTGCAAAGATTTTTAACTCAAACTTTACTCTTAATAACGGTGTCTCTGATACACTGACTGAAACAGATGTTGTAAATGTGCTCTTAAACTTTCAATCATCTAAAGCAAGTACCAATGGTCATTACACCCCATTAAACCAAACGATATCAAAAATATATTGAATTTATTAAAAGCTCAAAAAAACTTCTGGCTTTGATAAAATTTCTAATTTAATACATTTTCCCAAAAAAGCACTTGTTATGTTGATGCATATATTCAATGCATGTCTAAGGCTAGGCTATTTTCCCTGTTCCTGGAAATCCGCCAAAATTATTCCAATGCTTAAACCTTAAAAGCCGCGATACCCCTGCAAGCAGCTACCGCCCTATCAGTCTCCTCAGAAATCTTGGTAAACTTTTTGAACGCTTAATCAAAGACAGGTTAAACGACTTTATGAAGGCTAATAACATCCTTCCAGACGAACAGTTCGGATTTCGAAAATTTCACTCGACTACCCACCATCTCCTGAGAATACGAAATTCCATTAAAAACACACTAGATTCAAAAGAATCGATGGCCTTAATATCGCTAGATATTGAAAAAGCTTTTGACCGCGTTTGGCACGACGGTCTTATCTATAAAATGATAAAATGCAACTTTCCCTCGTACCTAGTCAATATCGTTCGTAACTTCTTAGCCGGCAGATATTTTAGAGTCTGTATTCAAAATGCTCTCTCCAGTAACTATCCTATATGTGCTGGAGTACCGCAGGGATCAGTCCTTGGACCATTGTTGTATCTAATTTATAGACATGACTTCCTCCACTTAGAAAACTGTCAAATTGCCCTATTTGCTGACGACACAGCCATCTACTCGTCACCCTATAAACCAAACATCGATGAAGAGGCGATGAAGAGGCAGCGAACAGTTTCGAAACTTGTCGCTGAAAAAAGATTATCAGTTGGGAACAAGTTCAGCTATGTACTTGCTATCTGTGAATACGTGTGAGGTATTCGCATTTCTTTCTTGCTCATACTGAAATGCATCCGACCATGTCATCCGCACTCTTCGACATAACAGATCTCCTATCGCGCATTGTATTTAAAATTGGAATGAGCAAGAACGAGATAGCAATACGTGCACTCAGTGAACAGTGAGTTTGAAGTCAGTATGAAGTAGAGCCTACTGGTCATCGATGAGTGGTGAACCTGAATTGCATACGAAGTCCACCTGAACGATCATCGAGGATCGGTAGAATGGATTTACATATGAATTGTGTTCTACCGCTTATCGAATAATGGAGGGATGAAATTGCATAAGAACTCTGTGACATGTGGCACCTTCCCGTTATTCTTTGCCGGTAGACACTGTATCGATCCTCGGCGTCGGGTCATGGCGCCGAATGCAATTTCGTTGTTCGTCGACTAGTGCAATCGAAACACGACTTCCATTGCACTAGCCGGCACAGTTATTTGTTCCGTGATCAGTTTCATGTAGAGTTTCACAAACTGAACAGTTGAACGTTTAAGTTTGTTGTGGCATTTGCAGGTCGAGTAGATACGCACTTGATGATCGCATTCGGCGATTATACTTTAATCTTTTTCACTCACTAAAGGTGGAAGAGGTCGGCATGTTTAACATACTTGAGGAAAAGTTGGGGAAATGTTTACTTTTCGATTTAACCCTCAATATCGTCACGAACACAAGCGCGCGTGCTAACATGGTAGTAGTTTGTACATAAGGACCCATGAATTTTTCGTGTTTTTGGTTTATAGGGCAGGCACTATTTACTCTAATATCTGTAGCTCTGTCGATAATGCCCTAAAAGTGGTAAATAAATATCTACACAAATGGAAACTCAAAATTAACGCCTCTAAAACGTAAGTAATATGGTATACTTCACTAAACGTAGAACTCATCCCTATATTCCAACCCAAAATCTTTCTCTCTTCGGGGAAGAAATACAATGGACTAAAAACTTAAAATACCTAGGATTTCATTTCGACAATAAGCTAACGTCTAATAACCACATCACAGAAACGTTAAATAAAACTAATGCCTTTATAAAAATCCTTTATCCTTTCATAAACAGAAAATCACTATTAAGCGTCAACAATAAAATGCTCATATTTAAGTAGATCTTTCAGCCAGTGTTACTATATGGGGCTCCATTGTGGATAACCTGTGCCAAAAGTAATTTGAACAAACTGCAGATAGCTCAGAACAAAATCTTAAAGTTAATCCATAACCTTCGAAAATATTATTCTACTGAAACATTACACTCTTTAGCCGACACTAAATATATTAAAGATAAAGCACTTACACTAATAAATAAAATCAGAATTAGACTAGAACTTGCTGATAATTGACTGATCAAAAACTTACAGTCTTAAATTGTACCTTTCTTTTGAATAAGTACATAGCTTTAATAGTTAGGTTAAGTTTTTAGTTATAGTTAAAATCCATCAATTAGGTTTTATTGCTTGCCATTTTCCTGTAAATATTTCTTCTCGTAGGTTACAAAATTATTTAGTAAAATAACTTGAAACATTATATTCTCAAAAGTTGTATAGTTAGTAAGACTGAACTCTTAAGCAAAATTATTATGTATATAACAAATTTTATCTATGGCAATAAAACAAACATAAAACAAAACATCCCCTAGACCACCTACTCCAACCACTTTAAAAATTGGTAGCTAATATTTTTAGGGTAACTCCGCCATAGCCGGTCACAAGCCCGGTTGAGAAAGGAGGAGGGAACATGGAGTTAACCTGAATGGCCAGTAACACCTGTGCGTCTCAGGAAGTAGGGAAAAAGTATGACATAGTTGGACTCGCAGCATAGCTGGGAGAACTCCAACATGTCATAGTTTCAGCTATACAGCTGAAAACTTCCACCCTTTTTCTACCAGGGTGTAATAAACAAGTAGGACTGGCACTCCAAGTCGGGGGTGGGCCAGGCGCCGACAACGCATCACCGGAAAAAGACCACCATCCAGAAACCTGCAGGAGGCCGGGGCCCGATTTGGGCAATCGCGCCATTGATGATGATGAATATCTTTAGGGGTTTTATTATGCATCAAATATGTTTCTATACGGCATATACGGCGGTATCTATTGTATCTATTTAGAATTCTAGTTCTGGATATCCTTATAATTTTTTGGAAAATGCTTTAACATTTAATCCGTGGACGCATTTAACATGCGGTCAACTTAAAGTTTCATATATCGAGGGTGTTCGAATTAGAGGGCACCCCCATTCCTTTAAAAAAAAAATGGGTATGGAAATAAGCTAAGCTTGGACAAGTCTAAGATATTACAGACAAAATTAAATTATATTATTTTAAAGTAATTCCCTTGATAAATTAAATTTAAATTAACCCCCAAACCGTCCAATATTAATTGACTCACTATTTCTAAATACCAGATATTACAAATTAAGAATGTTTGAACTAAAACAAAAACTCACTCAATAAAGACGAAGAAATTTACTTTTATGTCAAGAAATCGTATTCTTATAACATTACACATTACACAAAAGAGGAGTCTCCGATTTTGGCAAGTGACAAAGGTGCTGGTGGAAATAAATTTAAAAAATTCTTTAATTTGCGGCCAGGAGAGGCAAAAGAAGAGTCGCAAATTTAGAATTTTTTTTCGACGTTTTTGGCCACAATTCACTCATTTTTGATCTGATTTAAATTTTGTTTGCATTTTCAGTCAGCTGTTGAGCTCCTCATTCGTTTGATGTGTCACTTTCGAAAACCGAAAAAATGCATTTTCTTAAAAAATGGCAAATTTAAGATCAATTTTTTCAAAGTTCTCCGATTTTGACATGTGGCCCCTTAAATTAAAGCTGCCGGCGTCTCCTTTTCAAATCCGTAAATAAATTACACTGTAGATTGTTTTATTGAGAAGGCTAACGCATAGTTGTAATCAAGCACGCCCTTGAATTTGGGACAAGAAAAGGCACTTCCTCTTACCTGCATTTTACCAATCCGAAAAGCAGAACACATTGAGTTAAAATATAATTTTCCAACTAAATTTGGCACGGTTATTTTGCAATTCAGGTTCACTGTAAGATGTTTGCTCTATATTCTGACTTCTATAGGTCTTTGGTTCAAAACTGGCTCAGACCAAAAAAGGTTCAATTCCTATCCAAAAAGAAAACTATGAATTTTTGTTCCAGAATTTAATTACCGCAAAGACGTATCAAGCTCGAGTAACATTTTTATACAATTATTAGTGATAAACAATATATAGTGAAAATTTTGTTGGTAGCTCTATATTATAAAGGGGGAAATTTAATTTAGTTGTAACCACTAGTTGTATTGTGTCTGTAAGATCAGTTCCCACTAGAACTCAACTACGATCATTTTCAATGTAAGTGGAAAAATTTTTATGAAATTATGAGTACAGTACCCATATTGTGTTTTATGAAATTTTCACGATTTCAAGACAGGACAAGAGAGTGTTTAGAGCGGCCAGAAAAGCCACTTGCTCCACCTATATTTTAGAAATCAAAAAATAGTGAAATATTGTAAAATAAAAAAAATTTTATATTTTGAACTCATCTATTTGGCAATTTACTGTAAAATTATTGTTCAATTCCACTGGTTTCATAGGTCGGTGGTTTAAACCCGGATCGACGGGCCAAAACTGTTCAATGCTTTTCAAGCCAGAATTTTTATTAGATCGTCTTCGAGAATTTAAGTATTGCGAGTGTAATTTTTGTACAATCATTCAAAGTGAAGCTTATTAGGAGGATAGTGAAGTGCATAGCCAACATCCCCCCGCTTGGTGCTAAATGTCGAATAATCCAAATTTGAATTTTCAAACGTGTGTATGAGTAGGGTGTAGAAGTGAAAACCTTTTCGATAGCTCACCGACACTGAACTGGTTTGTCAAAAAGATATAATTAACCACCTTTCAACTAGGGATGTTGAAAAAATATCGATATATCGAAAAAGCGATATTTACTGAACGATATATCGATAATATCGGCCGATATTTTAAAAAGCGACATATTGATATATCGATATTAAAATCCGACTATCGGATCCGATATTTTTTGTTAAGTATAGCATATTTTAGAACTCGAACGTCATTTTTCATTTCTGCTTATTTTTATGTATATGTACCTACTCATACTTTGGCCGTAAATTTAGATATTTCTAATTGATATTTTATGAGGCAATCTAATAAGTTACTTATGCCGAAGCATTCGGAAAACAAAACGTTTGAATATCTAAAATTAAGCAAACATTTGATCCGAACCCTAGTGATAGCTCTGACTGGTCATATTGTTACATGAGGAAGCATCTCCATAGGATTAGTCTCTCTGAGAGCAAAATATGCAGAATTTGCGATGATGAAGACGAAACACCAGAGCACATTCTCTGTGAGTCTCATAAAAGACTTCATCACTTTGGTCAGGGTTTCATTAAACCATCGGAATTCCTGGCTATTCCTCTTCGAAACACTAAGCTTCATTGAAAGCGCAGGAATCGAAGAGGAACCGTTGATAATCCAGAGGGACGTCGCAATAGGCCCAATTGAGGCTTCAATGATAGAGGTGACCAAACCAGCCCCGATACGAAAATCTAATATAATAATGTATATGAGGGATGTCAGAAAGGTTGAAACAAGAAAACTGTTTTTCTATCACGCAAAGTCTATTTCTGTCGAAACAAAAAAGATGCAAGACACGTGGTTTCTGTAGGTTGGGGCAACCAGGCAACTATCCTGTGCATAAGGATCTATCCGCTCAGTACCTTGTTGTTATTGAGTTTTAATCTTGCTCTTTCAAGTAGAAGGAATTTAAAAAACACGGAGGAAAGTAATATGTTTGTATTAAAGAGTCACAGCTTACCATTACTATCCGTTGCTGCGTCACATCCTTTTTTCGTATATTTTTATTATCACTTCGAAAGTGCCTTAGCACTGTTTTTTGTTGTGAAAATTTAGTGAAGTGAAGAATAATTTTAAATTTCGTTTTAAAAGCCGCGCACCGCCGTAATTTTTATTAAGGAGAGCATATCGTTTTTGGGATAAAAAAAAAAAAATTTGTTTTTTAAATTCTTATTTTGCCTCAATTCTGGGTAAAACTGATTTAACTGAAAAGTTGTATTTTTTTACGTTTGATCCATTTTCTCAAAAACCACTCATGCCACCTCTGCTGTCAGATAGAGTAGAAGGAAATTTAAAATGTTTAATTATTTAATAATGTAATATGAGACTGACTTGAAGCTTTCTATTCGTCAAAATTGGATGTGCAATATGTACAACCTTCGCAAAAATAATAAAATTTTATTGCACTCTATTTGCTCGTTTTGCAGTAATAAATAATTGTCCAAAATTTCATTCGATTAGTTTCTGAGAAAATGGTTAATGAAATTTACACTAAAAAGTCTTTGCGATATGCTCCCCTTAACGTTAAATTTGATACGGGAAGGGAGATATGAATTTATTTTTCATTGTAAAAAATATTCGATATATCGATATTTTTTTCGATATCAACATCCCTACTTCCAACCACATGGAGATGGAACTAAAAAAAAGCCTGGTTAAGCCGTGTTTGAGTCATATAGCAATATATTTCCAAAATTTCAAGTTTTTAGGTGCAGCGATTCCGACTGGACGTTGATATGTGACCTTATTACTTGCTCAAAAAGGCTCGACTGATGTTTTGCAGATATGAGCAGAATGCTTGCCACTCCTAGCGGATATCTCATTAAATTACGCATCATTAAAATAATGCGATGTTCCAATTAAATTTTACATCTCATCATAAAAGGATCACAAGGAATTATATTTCGTTGAAAGGCTGTGTCGTATCATTTCGGAAGTATTATTACTACACATACAAGCCGGCAAACCTTCACAAGGAATGGCATGTCCCTAGTTACAGGCAAATGTTATAAATAAAATGACACAATAAAAGGTTTTTTCCTTGACTTCCAGAGCTTCGGAATGTCTCGAATACCACCCAAGGCGTGTGGAAAACGGTCGTGGGGGAGAACTCATTCTGTGCTATTAAATGACATCCTATCATTTGTCCCGTATGTGAAATAAATTTAATACCTACGCGTTTGTTTCTTGTCTTTTTTTCCGCTTCAAATACAATCGTATCCTTGCATAACACACAAAGGACTTATGTAACGCGTGAAAGGCTATGGAAATAATAATCACCATAAAATGTTATCGTTCATAAATGTTAATTAACATTGAACACTTGGTTTGGTACTGCGCCGCAGTATAACAGTCAAGGTCATTACGTTAGACAACCACATACTTGCGTGGTATTTCGCAAATCCTTCGAACGCTTCAGACTCCTTATAATCCCAATTAGCCAAGGTCCTTTCTAAGCCCCGGCTAAAGTACTGGAACTTAGACGAAACTGGAGTCGTTTTTTGCCACTTAAATATTTAAGCTTGGGATTTGCATAAAACATGACCTTGTCTGTACGATTAGTTGAAGGAAACGACAGTGAAAGTTGTATATGTAGGGGGTTGTTCCGGTTTCCAACATTAAAATTCGTCCTGCGTCCCGTGCTCCTCGGCACGAAAGTTTCAGGACAGTTTTTATGGAAGTCCAAATGAATAGCGTCCCACATCGTTTAAGGCGGATGATAGGCGAAATTTTTGAATAAATGTCTGAGGAGCTGGCAGTATAACGTCGGACCGGATTGAGCCACTAAGAAGATTTGCATGTTCGGAACTGAGATTTTGAAATGTTTCCTTTTCCTGCCGAACATTTTCTCTATGTGTTGTATACCGATAACCGATTTTATGGCAAGGACATTAGATAACAACCACAAATATGTTGAAAGGATTCGGTTTCTTTTTTATAGTAGAATCCAGGTCAAAGGATGATTATGAATAAATTATCGGGAGTGTATAGTCAAACTCTTTAATGGGCGATCGATAGTTGTGATTACTAAAATTTAAATTGCGTAAGTTTTAGACAAAGTTTAATGAATAAGAGGAGCAATTATAATAACTTAAAATGGAATACACACATCATTGTTATTACTAAAAAAGCAAATTCACTTATCTACCTTATACGAAAAGCTTTTAATTATATTACACCTGCCTTATTCTTAAAGATTTACAAGACATACGTTCGACCTATTTTGGAGTACTGTTTTCAAATCTGGAATCCCTACTTTAAAAAGGATATTGAACTCATTGAAAAAGTTCAAAGACGTGCCACTAAACTTCGTCATTGCCTACGAAGCTTAACATATTCAGAGAGACTACAGGCTCTTAGCTTAACCACTTTGGAACAGCGGCGCACTCGAGGTGACTTAATCGGGACGTTCAAGATTTTAAACGGATTCTGCAGCTGTCCAGTTGCATCTCAAATGTTTTCAAGGAGCAGAAATACTACTCTTCGCAGACATAAGGACACACTTGCCAAATCAACTCTAGGTTCTAGTACCAATCCACTGAGAAACTTTCTGCCTAACAGGGTAGTGGACATTTGGAACAGCTTACCAAGTGAAATCATAAACGCTACGTCCGTAAATGCATTTAAAAATAGGTTGGACACTTACATGAATAATTCATAAATTACTATAATACTTATTGCATATTTAAAAAAAAATTGTTTTTACTTATTTTTGTATTTCTTCAGCACTTTTACTAGTTTCTTTTACTTATTTCCATTTAGGTACACTCTATGAAATGAGATGTCCGAGATGTAAATATGTATACCTCCTTAATAATGACAGTTTTACTACTTTTATCGTGTAAATATACACCACACATTGAATTTTCTACCAAAAAGTTGTAACTAATAAATTTTACATATGTCTGTTTAAAAATCTGAAAGAATTTGGAAATATACTCTAAGCTGTGTAGCGTATACGACAGAAGATGTAAATTTACACCAAATTGCGTAAATAGAGTGAAAAAAACATACTGCAGTCACGATCGGCTGCAAGCCAATCGTATAATACTCTAGATGAATACTGAACTCCGATTTATATTGTAGTTGGGATAAAGTAGAATTACGTGTGTGCATGTTGTATGTCCTTTATTAAGGACTGCCATTAGATTGCTACTCAAAACTAAATGACAATATTCATTGTTTAATTTCACATCTTGAACTGGGTAATTCATCGAAAAAAAATGTCCTTTTTGAAGGACTTTCACATGGGAGGTGCAGGAAGGACTCACTCGATTTCTTACATATTTATCCTTTTCCTTAGAACCATTTAAAAATGAACGAGTACAAAATTTCAAATTCGTAGCTTGAAGCGTTCAAAAGTTATCGGAAAATATTGTTAAACACGTGTCTTATCGACATTTTGTATGGCAGCTACCAGAAGGAGAAAAAGGATTTCGCTGATTAGTAAACTCAAACTTCGTTTTTACTGAAAACTAATTTCTACAAAATTTCCAATTCATAGCTAAAAGATTACTTGAGTTATTGAAAGTTCCGTAAATTAATTGAAGACGTTTTGACAGGATATTTGTATGGCAGCTACACGAAGGACTAATAGGATTTTCTTCATAATCATACATTTAGCTCCAACTATTGTAAAAATAACACATACAAAATTTCAAAGTCGTAGCTTGAATCCTTCTGAAGTTATCGGCCAATATTCTTAAACACGTGTTTTAAGGACATTTTGTATGGCAGCTACCTGAACGAGTAAAAGGATTTCGCTGACTAGTAAAGTCAAACTTTCTTTTCACTCAAAACTAACTTGTAAAAAATTTCGAATTCGTAGCTAAAAGATTACTTGAGTTATAGTGAGTTTCGTAAATTAAGTGAATACATTTTGACAGGATATTTGTATGGCAGCTACACGAAGGACTAACAGGATTTTCTTCATAATCATATATTTAGCTCCAACTATTGGAAAAATAACACATACAAAATTTCAATGTCGTAGCTTGAATCCTTCTGAAGTTATCGACCAATATTCATGAACACGTGTTTTAAGGACATTTTGTATGGGAGCTACCAGAAGGAGTAAAAGGATTTCGCTCACTAGTAAACTCGAACTTCCATTTCACTCAAAACTAATTTGTACAAAATTTTGAATTCGTAGCTAAAAGATTACTTGAGTTATAGTTAGTTTTGTAAATTAAGTGAATACATTTTGACAGGATATTTGTATGGCAGCTACACGAAGGACTAACAGGATTTTCTTCATATTCATATATTTAGCTCCAACTATTGGAAAAATAACACATACAAAATTTCAAAGTCGTAGCTGAAACCCTTCTGAAGTTATCGACCAATATTCATGAGCACGTGTTTTAAGGACATTTTGTATGGCAGCTACCCGAAGGAGTAGGACGATTTTGCCCGTTAACGAACTTAGCCTTACAAATTCAACCAAACATCCAGATTCAAAATTTCAAGATCCTAGGTGAAGGCGTTCTTGAGTTATCGTGCTAACGGACGGACGGACGGACGGACGGACGGACGGACGGACGGACGGACGTCAGGCGGATTTGAGGTTTTTGGGCACAAATAAACAAAAAATAATATATAACTTTTTTTCGTCCGAGGCTTGGTTCTATGCGTTACAAACTTTTCGGCTGGATTAAACTTATAATACTCTATATGATTTCATCTAGAGTATAATAATATTTTATTTGCGTGTTTAACTTCAAATTGCAACAAAAAATTTTCAACATATAAAAGTTTCCAGGCACACACATTTAGGAATCATAGATAAAAAAAAATAAGAATAAACAAAGCATAAATTTCAATCATATAACTAAAAATAAGTGCAGCATAAATTTATAACTAATAAATTTATAACTAATAGTGTTACAACATTTTTATTGCATTTTGAAAACCACATTAGTTTTAATAACTCAATTTCGTGTCCTATATTAAACTGTTTAAAAATATTTTCTAACAAAGATTCATTCAGGTCCAATATGTTTAAAAGACATCGTGCCGGCAATATTTCAGTCAGAAGTCAATAATTTCTGCTCAAATTAGACACAAAAATGATGATATCGATATCCTAAAGAGCTTGTTTGCTCATTTCAATGAAAATTATCAATATTTATTTTGAGGTAAATATCTCTGTTTAGGATCAGTACCAGATTAAATATTTAAATTTATGATCTTTTTTATCTCTTTCAATTCGGTACAACGTTGGACAATATAAAAGATGCCTGCAAAACCAATACTCCTTGGTTAGCAATTTAAAGTATAACATTTCAAATAACAACAATAGTTAAACATTTGATTTATATTTTTATTACAGGCACATCTCTTAATGATAGTACAGATAAAAACTACTATGTAAGCAAATACTGGTTGCAAAATATGAAAATGAAAATCTATTGGATATGATCTCTTTAGCAGTAGCATATTTTTATAATTTCAATATAATGTATCCAAAGGAAGTATCCCAAACCCTTGAGTTTTTCGTCGATTTTATTTTCAATAATATGCTTAAAATTTACGAGGAACAAAAAAGCATTTAAAGAATTTTTGAAAAATTTATAGTTTAATTTTGAAACTTGCAAGCCTACAATAGGCACTCAATAATATCTGTATCTATTGCGAACAAATATTAACTGGAGTAAAGATCCCTTGAATTGAATTGAAATACTGAACTATATGTATTTTTTTTCTGTTATGAATTTTTAAATATATACTATATGTATGTATATACATATCGAAAAATTCTTAAAATTTTGTTTGTTCATAGTGGCAAACGTTACACCGTTGTGTTAAATACTGTCAACTAGTAAATTAACACTGTGCCTTGTTGGTTTTTTACAAACTACATATTACTATTGTAAAAAGTTTTAAATATTTTGAAATTCCAGGTATAGTGATCATTATTGAAATCATTTCAGCTTATACTTTATTCATGCGATAGCAAACTGGCTTTATCTACTAAAATTCCAGTCGAAGGTTCCGCTCGACCCAAATTTTAGTAGGCAGCTCAAATACGTATCCGCATAATTGTGATGTTTTATCTCGTTTTGAAGTGCAAATGACAATGGAAAATATTATTACATAGCCTACTGCATTAGGAAATCCCTTATAGATTTTTTTATTTTGATGGACGTTCATTGTTGTTTTCCAATGACGAATTAATCATACTGTCGATCGAAATCCTTTTTCTCCATTCACTCTCGATAGCTTTACCTTCGTCATCCAATTCATCAGCATAATTTGGTGGGAAATACTCGATGTCATTTTCCGACATCAAAAAATTATGGAGAAAACAGCACGCAGCAACAATTTTTTGTGCCCTGTCTGGTCCACAAAACATTGTCCTTTTCACGTATTGCCATTTGGAACACATTATACCGAAAGCAAATATTGATTATTTCTTATTTAAAATAAATTGATTTTAAAATTAAAATAAATTGTTATTTTTTTGTGTTTTATCAAACGACATCTTTTGGTAACGTTCACAAACTAATTTCACAGCGGAATGAGCACAGTGAGAGCTAAGCAAAATTTCACTCGATCTGGATCCTAGGCTTCAAGTTACATGTAAATAACGTAAATATCGCCGTGTCGGAAGAACAGTGACGCAACTGCAAAAAATTCTAATTTTTTTTGGAGAAACAATATCATTTTTGACAATTGCCCACAAGCCATACGAGCTTAGTAATAGTTACTATAGACAGCTTAGATCAAGAGCACGTTCGTTTAAAACAACGGGGAAGGATTTTATGCAAGAATAGCAAAACCACAAAATATTGAAATGTGAAAACAAAAAATTTTCGAAGTTGCAGTTGCGTCACTGTTCTTCCGACACGGCGATATATCAATTACACTGCTTTATGTGTAATTTTGTATTTAAAAAATTTGCTACTTTTGTTTAAAATTGAGCGTAAACGATGTAAAATTACGACCATCGGCTCGAAATTAAAAAGATTTTTGCGTAAGAATAAACAGATGTGTGTACCTATATTTTACGACCAGGTGCTTATTTAGTATGCTGTTATGTCCCGGTGTAAATTTACTCTTATAATACTTGGTATTCAGTTGCCATTAATAATGAGAGTAAATTTACACTAATTTTTGTTAGAGTGTAACTTAATCTTCTATTCATTTATTTTTAATTTTTTTATTAATTCCAATTGACAACTTGTTAAAATTTCACTGGATTATGTTATTATTTAATAATTTGCTTTTATTTACCTTTCTTTTGGTGATTTTTTTTTGCTCTTTATGTTGTATTATATTATATAAATTTGTACATAAGATATTAGGCATATCAGCAAACGTGCTGCCTACCTAATTAATAAATAATATTAATAATTCAAGAAGTAGCACATTACTATTTTACGGATTTAATCTGGTATCCTAGAAGTCTGTGAAAACCATCGAACGTTATCTTCGACCAGAGCAGAATAATACTAGGGATAGTATCTGCCAAAATTCTTGAGGGTATGACAGGCGAAAAACTCTTTAGTGAAAAGGTCACCTTCAACAGTGCTGAACTTGGCCTGAAATTGGTCATTACTTACAACCACCGATTGATGTGACAGCTTGGTTGAAGTTTTTTTCATTCTTACTAATCCTAATTCCTAACTAGAAGTTTCAAGAAAAAGTTTTTGAGAATTATACTGAAATAAAATATTCAGCAGTAGATTTATTATTCTTTCCTGATTTCCACACATCAAATCAAGTAAACAACAATGTGTTTATGGTTGTTAACGAGAATATACTTTATAATGGAAAGTTTCAACAGAACCAAACTAATACATTTGTTAATTTATTTTTTATCAACATTTTACTATACAGTTAATTTTTTTACAATTTGTTGTATTTTCTAATTCATATTATTTTAATATTTGTGGATGAATTAGCTCAATTGGTAGGTAGTTTTAGCTTACAACTAGTCACAGATAGAATTTTATTAAAAAAAAATAATAATAAAGTAAAATACTTTATTATTAATATAATAAAGTAATTCGTTAATTTTAGGGTCCTAATTAAAACTGACCTCAAAAATTATTCGCCGCGCTTGAAAACTTTTATTTGCGAATATCTTGTGCACTTTTTGCGGAAACATGCTACGGCAATTATTTATCATTTATGAAAAAAATAATTTTTAGGGTATTATCCTAAGTTTTCAGAACCGTATTTAGTTGTTGCCGTAAGCTGCCTGAAGTCAGCCATTTTAAGAAAATTTATTTGAAATTTAACTAGATTTACTCCAATAATACTATTAGCTTCATAAGAATAAATTAAGAACTATAAAGAGGGAAATTAAATTTTCATACCTTTTGTTTTGAACCACTTTTTGGGTAGCACTATTGATTTAAATTTTTTTTCGGAAGAAATATGTGGTTTTGTAAAATCCGAAGATGAACATTTTAAGAAAATATGTGTTTCTATTTCTGGAGTCATGTATAATGACCATAAATAGAAACGTATTTTGAAGACAATTTGATTGTATACATGTTTCATAAATGAGTATCAAACTTAACATTTTCATAGAAATCGAAACTTTTCGAAAAATCAGCGGGTTAAATTGGTTGTGTGTGGTTTAACAAAAATTCTAATTATAGAAAATTATATGCTTCACAAATTTTAACTAACATGTTTGCGCAAAATATAGTTCTTCATTTATAGTTCTTAATTTATTCCTATGAAGCTAATACTATATAATAATATTATTGAAATAAATCTAGTTAAATTTCAAATAAAATTTCTTGAAATGGCTGACTTCACGCAGCTTACGGCAAGAACTAAATACAGTTCTGAAAACTTTGGATAATATCCTAAAAACATTTTTTTTTCATATGTTGAATAATTGCCGAGATCCTTTTTTTCCAAAATGTCGTTACAGTCTGATTTTGTCCAAATTCGAGTGCACGAATAACTTATTATGGTTAAAACTAGCTTCTTTTTTGTATTAGACTGATATTTTTAAAATCGATATTATTCAATATCCAGGGAAGAGTGGCTGTGTTTCGAAAATAGCCAGTCTTAATGATATAAAAAAATGGTCAAGAAATGTTTTTGTCAAATAAATTTGTTCATATTAGGGCCATAATGTAAGTCATTAGTTTAAAACGTTGCTACCCTGCTTAATTATTGCAAGAAATATTGCCTTAAATCCAATAATTTTTTTATTAAATTATATTTACAGAACCATGGCTCCTATGACCTTAAGAAATGAATTTTGTAGACAATTAGGATAAGACCTCAAAATTAACGAATTTGTAAAATACAATTTTTTCCGTGACTTTCTTTTCGATCCTCCGAAAATCCAATTCTTCTCTCCTCTCTTTTTCAATGTTCTACTGAAGTTCTAATTCTTTTAATAGGAGTTTATAGGGTAGTTTAATGTAGTTATAAGTTAATCTAAGTTCCATAAGAAGGGTTTTTAACCCTTTTCCTTCAAATATTCATAAATTCGAAATCATTTGCATGCAGCTAATAATAGCGTTAACTTGGCTGTAAAGACTTCTGTCTGATCTCCATATTTTTAAGATTAGCATAAGCTTGTTATATTACACTAAGGGTAGCACAATAAAGAACTTGAATTTGAGTTTGACTTTCTAACTAAAGTTTTTTTTGCCTGTTTTGATTGACTTGTGTTAGACATTAAAAAAATATTAAACAAGAGATTTGTACAACTAAAAGGTTATTTTCGTTAATTATTTTACTTTGTTCTGTTGGAGAGGAATCACTTTGGAAAACTCAGCAAATTTAAAATCTAATACCTTTCTAATCTGGTTGACTTTATTTTTATTATAAAATTAAATTGATGTATATTCACGTCATATGCAAATCTTAAACCAAACGCAATTTCCTGTACTCAAACTTATTTGTGTGATACTCTAGTCTGAAAAGATGTAATGTTTGAATTTTCAAGATTTAGTATCTTAAGAACGGTGTACGATAGGCAGTTAAAACTTGGAACTTATATGTAAATATGCATGGTGTGTCTAAAAAAGAGAAAGAGTTGAGGGATGCAACAACGTACAGTATCAACATTGTTCGATTTTTATACTTTTGATGGAATCTGAGAGTATTAACAGTTTAATCCAGCCCAAAAGTTTGTAACGCATAGAATAGAGCCTCGGACGAAAAATATTTTTATATTAAAATTTGTTTATTTGTGGCCGAAAACTTAAAATCCGCTTGACGTCTGTCCATTCGTCCGTCTGTCCCTCTGTTTGTCCGTCTGTCTGTATGTCCGCAAGCACGATAACTGAAGAACAACTTGACCTAGGATCTTAAAAATTTGAATATAGATGTTTGGTCGAATTTGTAAGGCTAAGTTCGTTAACGGGCAAAGTCTTTCTACTCCGTCGGGTAGCTGCAATACAGAAAATCCTTAAAACATATGTTCATGAATGTTGATCAATAACTTCGGAACGCCTTAAGCTACGACTTTGAAATTTTGTGCACGTAGGTTTTTCAACAGTTTCAGTTAAAGGAATGTATACGAAAGAGAGCATCATGGGTCCCTCGAGGAGCTGCTATACAAAAATCCTGTAAAAATATCCTCGCTTAATTTAGAATAACAAGAAGAAGAACCTTTGGACAGCGGGTACCTACATAAAGCTATTTCAGGAACACGTTAAAAAAAGTTATGGGAAGAGATGTTACGGATACATTTTCTACCTTACCTTTTTATAGAATTTAAATTTGGAATATGAATACATCTCCAGCTTTTATGAGCTAAACAAAATTTTGATTAAAAAAAATGGTAAGGGACTGCTAAAACCTGTTCACGATAATAATTAAGGCATGTCAAGTACCCTTCGAAATAAACCCTTCCAATTTTCTCAGTTTTCCAAAGGTGTTATATTTTCTCAGGCACTGCTTACGCTAGAAAGCTGAAACTTGATACAGGTATCTATTATATGTAATTGCATTAGCAAAATTTTTTGAATTAAAAAAATCAGACAAGAATCTAGGTGAAAACTCCGACACGCGGTTAAAGTCGGATGCCGTTGGCATCGGCAAAAACTTGGTTAAAGTTGAATTTACCATATATCGTAGATTTTAATTTTTGTGAAGATTTTTGATTGGGGAAATTGAAAAATACTACGAATAATAAATCAATTCAATCAATTTAATTAATAGTTCTTAATTCAAAAAGCAGAAAAAAATACTTGTCGAACCTGAAACGAATTCATATCAATACCAATTTACTGGAACATCTTTAAAAAAAATATTAATCAGCAAAATGCTTACTCCCACTTTCATCGAAATTAGTATGTGGTTTAACTTTGCTCTAATATTTGCTGACATTTGTTGGTAAATATTATCGCAAACTCCCTACATTTCACCACAATACAACAAACTAAAGTTCGTATTGATGAGTAATGGGCGAAAGTTTGTCACGTTTCAATCGACTTAAACACCCCTACATTTCAGCTCTGCCTCTACGTATGAAATACCGACGATAGAGTCCCTTCAGAATATTTGTTCAGTGTTCACGGAGCGTGCTAATACAAGAAAAAAACTCTCGAAAGTATTATTGTTATTATTAAGGACATCTTTAACAGAACAACAACATTACACAGTAATGTATATATGAAAATATATTAGGGGAGTATTATAAGTCGGTACCTTTGAACGAATGCTTCCTCGTCGTAATTACTTCAGTGTAAACCGGCTTCATTTATTAATTTATTAGGTCCACCCTCAAAAACCAGATGCACGCCTTCTAATGAATATATGGCCTTTAATGTCGAAATGCTGGTAAATATTTCGGTATATTTGACGATATCAATTACATTAAGAACACTTTAGGGTGGTCTTGCTGGAATACAATTCCAGCTTCGTCTTCATCCATCATCAACCCCGGCAACGGATTAGGATTTATGGATGTGATACAAACAGAATGAATAAAGGGAGTACAAAATCGTGAAGAACCAAATATGTCTTGACGGGGATGTTGGCACGGAAGCCCTTAAAGAGACTGTAAACAGAAATATTCATCTTTAAGACAACATTTCGTGGCAAGGGTGGTGGGCGTTGTATTTCTTCGCGGATAACAAGGTTCAAATTTTCCTGCTTCTCGCACTAGTGATTTTTTATAGCCGTAACGAAATAAATGGCGTCAATACCGTGTAACAATAAATTGACATATTTTGCAATGTTTTGATTGTATACCAGGTGAGCTGTATCCAAGTCATACACACGCACACTATGTGACCTACCTGGTGAAGTAGTTAGACTGATTTAAATGCCACACCCAAGTCGTACCCGAAACGTGACTGAAATTTTTGAATGTTTCACTTCGTTAGTTCTGGTAACGAGTAACATACACGCACAAACACCTCTGAGATACAGAAAACTCTTTTCGAAAAGGACATATGAGGGAACTCCACGCATCGAGTATGTTTCGAAATTTTTTTTTCCTTAAAGGACGACGGCTTTGCTATATTGAAATCCGCACCGAGCCGGAACCTTTCGTTTCGAGAGTTTGTAAGCAAATTTCGAGAAATCTGATGATTCGGAAAACTTCCACTTGACGAGCAGAAAAGATAGCAATGTGTTCAAGTGGGACATTTACTTGTTACTTCGACCTCATCAGATGGATTCAGTGATTGAATTTAGACGATTTTAAATTTACTTAAATCGTTCAATTTGACAAAATCGCAGGCTATTTGTCACTACAAGCATTTCTCGTAAAGTCTACATCCAATTTTCGATGAGTTGATTTAGATGCTGCGTAACGACGAAGAATAGATTTTTACTTCTAAGACCTCTAGGATGCCATTAGTAGTTAAAATTCCTAGTAACAGTTCTCGTTCCAAATTCCGGAAAAAAAAGTTCAAAAGACTGTTTAATAAATGTTTGTATTTCACGTTAAACCTTATGTTGAAATTTAAAAATGCCGACATGCGTTGCAAATTTTACCGAAACAACCGAAACGTTTTGATTAAGGGTTAAACCCACTCTAGGATTTTGGAAAAATTGATTTTTATAAAAACAATAAGTATGCAGTTGGTCCTATAGTAAACTATTTTTTTTAAAGGTTCAGAACTAGCCTCAGAACGCGTTTTTCTCGAAACCACTTTTTTCAAACTGAGAGGACGTATTACTTGAACACCTTTGCATGGATCGATTTGAAATTTTGATAGTAGCTTCACAATTACATTCTCTATTGAAGTACGCAGCCGTTTTTTGATTTAATGTAAAAAAAAATTTATTGCTGATTTTGTGGCAAAAAAATCGATTAATATTTCAAAAGTCCACCAGTTTTACAGAATTTGATTTAAAAAAAAAAACCCTACGTAGTCCCATAGCCAATAGTATATAGATTTTAAAATTTGGTTTTTGTTTTAAATCTCATACTTTTCAAGAAAACCGTGCTCCTGTGAAGGTATTTTAAAAAAAAGAGAATTTTCGAGAAGGGCTGTTTCGCCGCCATTTTATATAAAAATTAAATTCAAATTCAAATCTATTATTATCGTGAACCATATGACTACATGTATATTTAATAGTAATAATTTTGTGATCTGGCTTGTGCCTCTACAACAATGGTGTGAATCTTAAAACTAACAATGGCTGTATTGAAATAAAATTAATTAGATTGGCTTGAAGGAAAAATAGTTAAGAAAAACCTTCGGTGAACTAAACAAGGAATTAACAGCACAAAATAAAATAATAGAAAAATGTAAACTAGTATAAAAAATATAAATTTTTTTTTCATAGTTCATTATGTGTTAAATAAAACCTTTGAAAAGAAATTCTATTACTTTCTTCATACTGCCAAAATAAATTGTCAAAGTTAGGCCTTCTTTTCTGTCGCTAGAGTATTAGAGAATATTGAAATTATAACATAAGAGATGTATTTGAAATTTTATATTCTCAAACAGCGCTGCCGAACTTGCTACTATAGTAGTATTTTACTACTAGTTCAAGCCCGTACTACTTATACTACTCAAATTTCAATTATGCTGCCCGAAAAAATTTATTGATTATTAAAAAACTTATTATCTACCTTACTGCCTTTGATGTCATTATTCCCCAATTTAGTAGATGAAGCTAACGTAGAAATATTAGATGAGGAATGGCGATCATTTCTTAATCAAACAGTGGTATCTACAGATTTGCCTTTTGAAGATTTCTACTAAAATATTTTCAATCAGAAAAGCGCATTAAACCAAATCATGTTTACTAATATAAGACATTTTATCGGAGCAATAATCGCTTTCCCCATAGCAGTGCAACTGCCGAAAGAAAGTTTTCTGAACTTAATTTAATTAGGGACAAAAAAAGAAATACACTTCTCACTGGTGCAGTGAATGCTGTTTTAATTGCCAAAGAACTTGCTAATAACAACTTTGCCGCAAAGTGGGAACCGTCGAAAACTTTGATTTTTAAGTACAAGAAGTAATAAGCATCACGGCTGTCTCATTTCAGAACCCAATAAATTCTTCTTAGAAAATTTTAAAGTATCTTAAAACTTATATTTACTCAACCTTCAAAAATAAATATTAATAATCCCATACATAGGAGTACTCTCAGATAAACTGGAAGAACTTCTAAAATATCGAAATACCAACATTTATTTCTGAGGACTGACAAAGTTTTTGGGTACTCCTATAATTTTTTTTAAATAGCACGTACTATGTTTTGAAATGGAATAGCCAATTAAGCCAAGATGAAGTCTCATTTTTTTATATTCAAAATATGTAATTATTCAAAGATTTCATATCTTTATTTAAATTTTTAAAGAAGATTTTTTTGTTCTGAACTTAATTTAGAATATATATAAATTGTTGTACATCGTTATGTTTATATTGATTTATGCAGTTAGACAAAAAAAAATAAATTTTTATTGAATATTTGATAATTTAAAGAATTTTTAGTTTAATTATAATTTATGTAAAATTAGAAGACTGATTTTTTTACGCCTTAACTTGATGGAATATGAATAGTTTTGTTTGTTTTATTTTTATGTTTAGCAAGTAACAATAGAATTGAGGCTGTTTTCAATACAACTAGATTTTTTTTTTAATTTTAATTTTGTTTTTAATAAACGATTTTGTAGGTCTATAAGATATTTTTATAAGTATAAAGATGAATACTGTTTTTTCTGATTTAATAATAATTTGTATGAATAATTTCATTTTATTTTGTTTAGTTATAAAGAAACTGAGTCTGGTTTTATAATAATTTAATCACAAAAAATAAAAAACAAATAGTATTATACAAACAAAATGTTGTATGTGTTTATGTATTTCAAAAGTTTTGACCGCTGTTACCCCTCGCATCCAAATACTACTCAAAACATGTAAATTTTGCTACCCTAAAAAACTACAAAGCGACAGCATTGTTCTCAAGCCGTTCACTTCGGATATGATTGAACAGTCAGGTTCATCTACTAAATAAGTCTAGTTATAACAGTCTTGATTATTGTTTGGTGGTCGACGAGAAAGTAAACTTTAACATATCAGGAATTATTCTGATCAAAAATTTTGTTAAAACAAAGTTTCAAATTTCCAGTGAGAAGGTTCTATCTTTTAAGACGTGTTCTGAAAATTATGCAAAAAAGAAGGAGCACGTTATCATATCACCTTTTAATTTTCAAACTTAACTAGTTCATCTATTCCCTACGTCGGTAACTTCATAAAGAAACATAATAAAAATCTGGTAGTCTTTTAAAATCTAACGATGAAAATTGGAATTGCGTAACAAATTCGCCTGCGTTCTGTCATTAGGCGTATTTAAAACTTTCCACAACAAAATAATAAAGCTATGCCCACTTTTTTGGCAGCGGTTTTCATTAACTTTCAACTGTTAACTCTTTTCAGATTAGTAAAAAAATCTATCAAATTACATCTTTGATTTCTGCCTCAGGCGGAGATTTTTATATATCACAAAAATAAAAAATTCATAAAATAACCTTAATCTTAAACTGAAAGGTAAGATCTTTGTGTTTTCGAGGCATTGAATTCAACTATATTTATCGTGCTTCTTCCGGATCAAGCTTTTGTCCAAATACAATAAAAAAAAATTTGCCAATGGTCTGGACGAAACTTAACTATTTTCGGGTTAAAGTTCGGGAGCGGTCAAAGTCGGAGTATATCATCACTTGATTCAAAATTATGAGGTTTCTTGGAAAGTTAGTTTTGTTCTTAAAATAAAAATATTTAAAATAGAGATTTTTAGCCGATTAAACATTGAAAAAGCCCGTGTATGGTAGACTATTTGAATTTCGGTATATTATGTACACTAAAAGCCCATAGAAGCAAAAACGAATTTGTTGCCTTATCAGAACTAAGAGATATGATGAATTGTTAAAACGTATACAAATCCATTACTTCCACATGGGGTTTGAATTTCGAAAAAAATGTGAAACAGGTTTTTAAACGATTTCATAAGAAGCAACTTGATATCTCATGGGACACGAGGGATTTTGAAAAATTTGTGAAAACATAAGCAAACCTTTCACACCCCCCTGGTTTTTGAAATTCGAAAAATCGTGTAATTGGTTTTTTAGCCAATTTTATATCTCATCAGAACTAAGGGATGGCAAAAATTGTAAAAACATATGCAAACCCTTGGGGGTTGAATATCAAAAAATTGAGAAATGGTTTTGTAGGCGATTATATAAAAAGTCTGTGGAAGTGTAAAGCGATCTAGTATCTCATCAAATTTAATAAATATGTCGAAATTTTGAAAAGCATACAACCCCCTTACACCCTTAGCATTGAATATCTGAAAATACTGAAATTTACTTTCAGGCTCATATCATCAGATCTAAGCAATATGTAGTAATCTGTGAAAACATATGCAACCTCCTTACACGCACTTGGGGGTTGAATATCCAAAAATCCTGAAAGGAGTTAATAGATAAATATGAAGACAGCACGAGAAAGTAAAAACCAATTCAATTACTTATCACTTCTAAAAGATATGACGGAATTCGTGAAAACGTGTTCTACCCTTTTATACCCTTTCAGGGGCTGAAAAAGGAAAAAAATTAAAAATAGGTTTCAGATGATAATTACGCAAGCCCTTGAAAGTAAAAATATCTGATCACACCTGAGGGATATGACAGAATTTGTGAAAAAGACAACCCCCTTTCCACCCCCTTAGGGTCGAATTTCAAAAAATCATGAAAACGCTTTCTAGGTATTTATATGAAGAAGCCGTAGAATAAAAATGAATTCAATATTTGGGAAGACTTAATAGATATGACGAAAACCGTGAAAATATGTACATTCCATTTTCACTGATCACACCCCCAAAATTTTTTTTCCTCCTAGGGTAAATAGACCCCAACTTCCAGTAAAAATTTTAAGCATCTATCTTACACTGTTCTTGAGATATGAGATGTGATTTTCTGGAAAAAATCGTAGCCCCTCCATTTTCATGCTCCACTGCCTCCTTAAAAAATTTTACTTTCAGCCAACTTCATTTGTCAACCTGTATACAAAATGCAAATTTTATTTGTCTAGTGCAATTAGTTCGTGAGATATCGTAATCTAAATTTTTTAACCTCACAGCCGCGTACGCAACTACCCCGAGCCAAAAATTTGTTTGCGATCTATTCTCCTAGTATACCTACAGATATTCATTAAGTTTCAATTTTGTGACTTTAACCGTTTAGGAGATATGGATTTTAGAATGTGTCCATCTGGGCTATTTTACGTTTCGGACGCATTATTTTTTCCCCCACTCCCACACCCCTTCACCAATATTGACAATTTTTATGCAAATAGGTCGACTATCAAAATTCTGTATAAATTTATAGTTTCAGCCTCCTAGCGGTTGCTGAGATCTAGAAACCAAAATTTTTCGTCTAAACCCCCCCCCCCCCCCCCCTCACACAATTTGATCACTTCAAGGAGCCTACCCAGTCTATTCAGAGAAAAAATTTCAATTCAATATCTCAAACTGTTTGGGAGCTACGAGCATTCAAACGATTTTGCGTACAGCGGATGCCGTACGGCGGACAGACGGACTGAAATTTTTTATTGCTTTTATTCGTGTCTACTAGTCATGAAATGTGAAAAAAAAATTTTCAAAGTAGCAAATTTTTTTTTTAAAAATCGATCACAATACTGTATTATTAGAAAATAATAAAGTAATTTAAAAGATAATTAACGAAAACGGAAATCGAGTCGAAAAACGAGAAAACAAAATGGATATATCGAAATGTCGTCTGACAACAAATTTACAAGCTATTTAGCTGCACTACGAATTTGTCCCTAACTTTCCGAACTATTCGCTACGGAATAGTCAGCTAATTCGATTAAAATGGATTAAATTAATTTTCATGAGAAATCTGAAAATGGATAATTTTATTATCGAACTAAAATCCCAGTTAATATCCTTCTCTGTTCAACAACAAAAATATACGCTTCGTTCAAGCCCAACTAGACCAACGATAAATTGCAATTGTCCTTTGCGGTCAATTGTCGGTTGACCTATCTCAGATGTCCGAAAACTGGTTGAAATTGGAAATTTGGAAAACCCATGATAACTTTTCTGATTCCAAACATTTCTCCGGCAGATATTTTATTCCCGGTCGAATACTAACTCCACGTTCGCAATATATACGAGTACCGCATTCGTATAGATGCACTTCTTCTAATCTTTCCGCATGCTATACTTTTCCGGAGTTTTATCTTCTTTTCGGGAAAATTTAATTAAGCCCAACATGTCCTAAGGATATACACGGCGAGCACATATGCTTTCGGAGGAGTATCAGTACAGGGCCTTGAACATTTCATAGTTTCGATGAAACCAATTGAATACCAATACGTTGCAATTAAGAAAGTTTCGCTCGAAACATAATTAGGATGTCAATTAATCTTAATGGGGCATAGTCTGTTCGGGGGCTTCTCAACTCTCTGGAGTATTATCGAAAAGCGGAAAAGCTTTATCGTTTATTCGAATGATTAGTGCCTTTGGTTGTTTCATCATTCTAACATCGCAGAAAAATTCCGATATATTCGAAACATTACGTAATTTTTTGTATAATCAATAGTTGGCGACATTCGCAATAAGGTCATCGATTGATAGAGGCAGTCTCAACTATCACTCATTTTTGCAAGTATAGGTACTATCAATTTCTGCCGGCTAAATTTTTTTGTTACTAATCGGATCCAATATTCATGTTGGATGGAAATGTTTCCATCATAATAAAAATCCTGATGGATTTCTTCAATATTTTTAGAGACTCAGGTACGTAGTAAGGCTTGGTTTCATGAAAAGTATTTGTCGATATCAAAATAGATCCCTCTTCCGACTCGGAAAGTTGCCGAACTCCTACACCGCATGTATGAACTTTTTATTATTGTCAGTATTTCAGGAGAGCTTGTTTTGAATATTATTGAATCCAAGGTTCAATAATATTTTATTGAATCCAAGGTTCAATAATATTTGCGACATTTATTATACAAATTGCGTGATCTATGGAACTATGACTCTGAATTGTTATTCTAGCGGCTTGGATTTTTAAATAGATTTATTAGCCAATAGTTTAATTAAAGAACTAATTATTGAATATTTGCAGCTATTGTAGAACCAATGGAAATTCAATTTACCTCAATTTTTAAGAATATTTATCTACAAAAAAAATTACTGTAATATCATAATATTTACTCGGACTGCGACCAGTAGTTATAAACTGGACACTAACCCCAATTACTTTGAGAGTATGATTCGATTATTTTCTTCTCACAGAAATTTCGGGATATTAACCATATTGACATATTCAAAACTGAGCCCTACGTTGGGCGCCCTATGTTGGGCGCCCCTAAACATTAGTACAATAAAATAAACGGACATTTGCCAACTTTTCAGGCAAATATTTTTGCTGCTGAATTTAAATTTTTATACTCTAGATGAAATCATGTAGAGTATTATAAGTTTAATCCAGCCCAAAAAGTTTGTAACGCATAGAACCAAGCCTCGGACGAAAAAAAGTTATATATTATTTTTTGTTTATTTGTGGCCAAAAACCTCAAATCCGCCTGACGTCCGTCCGTCCGTCCGTCCGTCCGTCCGTCCGTCCGTCCGTCCGTCCGTTAGCACGATAACTCAAGAACGCCTTCACCTAGGATCATGAAATTTTGAATCTGGATGTTTGGTTGAATTTGTAAGGCTAAGTTCGTTAACGGGCAAAATCGTCCTACTCCTTCGGGTAGCTGCCATACAAAATGTCCTTAAAACACGAGTTCAAGAATATTGGTCGATAACTTTAGAAGGGTTTAACCTACGTCTTTGAAATTTTGTATGTATTATTTTTCCAATAGTTGGAGCTAAATGTACGATTATGAAGAAAATCCTGTTAGTCCTTCGTGTAGCTGCCATACAAATATCCTGTCAAAATGTATTCACTTAATTTACAAAACTCAGAATAACTCAAGTAATCTTTTAGCTACGAATTCGGAATTTTGTACAAGTTGGTTTTGAGTGTAAAAGAAGTCGGAGTTTACTAATCAGCGAAATCCTTTTACTCCTTCTGGTAGCTGCCATATAAAATGTCCTTAAAACATGTGGTCAAGAATATTGGTCGATACCTTTAGAAGGGTTTAAGCTATGACATTGAAATTTTGTATGTGTTATTTTTCCAATAGTTGGAGCTAAATATATGATTATGAAGGAAATCCTGTTAGTCCTTCCTGTAGCTGCCATACAAATATCCTGTCAAAATGTATTCACTTAATTTACAAAACTCAGAATAACTCAAGTAATCTTTTAGCTACGAATTCGGAATTTTGTACAAGTTGGTTTTGAGTGAAAAAGAAGTCGGAGTTTACTAATCAGCGAAATCCTTTTACTCCTTCTGGTAGCTGCCATATAAAATGTCCCTAAAACATGTGGTCAAGAATATTGGTCGATACCTTTAGAAGGGTTTAAGCTATGACATTGAAATTTTGTATGTGTTATTTTTCCAATAGTTGGAGCTAAATATATGATTATGAAGGAAATCCTGTTAGTCCTTCGTGTAGCTGCCATACAAATATCCTGTCAAAATGTATTCACTTAATTTACGAAACTCACTATAACTCAAGTAATCTTTTCAGTACGAATTCGGAATTTTGTACAAGTTAGTTTTGAGCGAAAAGGAAGTTCGAGTTTACTAATCAGTGAAATCCTTTTACTCCTTCTGGTAGCTGCCATACAAAATATCCTTAAAACACGTGTTCAACAATATTTTCCGATAACTTTTGAACGCTTCAAGCTACAAATTTGAAATTTTGTACACATGAATTTTTGAATGGTTCCAAGGAAAAGGACAAATATGTAAGAAATCGAATGAGTCCTTCCTGCACCTCCCATGTGAAAGTCCTTCAAAAAGGACATTTTTTTCGATGACTTACCCAGTTCAAGATATGAAATTAAACACTGAATATTGTCTTTTAGTTTTGAGTAGCAATCTAATGGCAGTCCTTAATAAAGGACATACAACATGCACACACGTAATTCTACTTTATCCCCAACTACAATATAAATCGGAGTTCAGTATTCATCTAGAGTATTATACGATTGGCTTGCAGCCGATCGTGACTGCAGTATGTTTTTTATTTCACTGTTGTTTTTACTTTAAATAAAGGTTTATAATTAGTTCGCGGTGAGACTATTGGTGAATAATTTATTTTACAATTCAATTCAATTAAATTATAAATTATGAAATTCACGCTAGGCGCCATTTTTACAGTTTTTTTCAATGAATTCTGTTTCGTATATAAATCTGCAATCTTACGTTATATGAGAAAAGTGGAAATCTTGGTAGGGTGGTTTTGAGAAGCGATTGTTTGGTAGAAACCAGGAAGGAAGTGTGGTATTGTATGCCATATTTAACTCTCTTGGTAAAAACAAAACAACAATTTCAGCAAATGTTCAGTGAAACATATTCTTCCGCTGTACAGAATCAATCTAGTTTGAATCAAACCCTTACTTCTTTTTAGTTGATCTTTTTACTCCTTGTAGTATAGTTTATAATAAGCATATCAGCGTCATTTTTAGTCGGATAAGAACTATAGTGCACTGAGAGAAATAACTTGTTGGCAAGAGATTGCTTCAATAAAATTTTCATTGCAGCAATTGAAGTTCATTTACACTAATAAGAATTAGTTTGGAGCAATAGATATTCGGTTGCACAAAAAATATTCGTTTAAGGGAATAAACACGTAATATAACCATTCTGTCAAGGCAATCAACTGACGTTGTTTGCGCGATTCTGTGGAAAGGACCGAAGAGAAAAATGTCTAGAAACTCAATTTTGATTGCCGCAATATAATGTTGGTTGTTTCAATAGAATATTGTTCATCACAAACGATTTTCGGCATCTTTCTGCTGTGCTAACCGAGTATGTGTTCCGCCAATCGAATGTATGTTGCGGTAACTTAGTTAATCCACACTGAGTTAAGTTGCACATAGGGAAATGAAAATGAAAGGACTTCGGTGGCGCGGTGGTTACGCTCGCCTATCCAAACACTTTCAACACGGGTTCGATTCCTACCTACAGCTATGGGTTTTATTAAGTCAGTAAGAAATAAAATTTGAACTAGGAAAATAGTTCTTAGAAGAGTTCTCTACCTCCTCCTAGTTAACAAAAAAGAGTTCAGTGTAGGATTTTACATAAATAACTCAATTTTTCTAAGAGTTTACCAACAACCCGCGCATTTGTGGCAATCAAAATTTTAAGAGATTCTGTTTGGCTAGACAAATAATTCAATTGTCGGAAAATACATTCGATACCAATTAACGTAAATTCGGTTCGTCCTACGCAGAATTTCGGTTCCAACAATAGGATATTGAGATTTTCCTGCAACCGTTGTAATTCGTTTGGCATATATTTCTATTGCAGCAATAAATCTGTTCTTATCGTAAACCGTAATACCTGAATATGAAACAGAAACAATTACCAGCCTGTTTTCAATAAATCTACAAATAATATTGAGCTTAACGTTTTCTCAGTTTAAATCTTATATCTAATTTTTGCATTACAATAAATTGGAAGTATAATGATTATAATATATTTGTTCTCTTATTAAGGAAAATGTTAAGTATGTACACGATTTGGATAATACAGTAAACTATTTCAAGCTATTGATTTTAAATTTACATACATTTCAGATTACAGAGCTCTGTTCTTGCAGAGTAAGGGCTATTTCAACTAAACTTTAGGATAAAATATAGGGTGTTTCAGTAGGAACGCTTGACATTTTTTAGGTTATAGCGGCCATGTTGATAAAGCAACATCCGTCGAATTTATTGTGAATTGTTCAGTAGTGAATGACAAATCACCACGGAAGATTATAGCGTTAAACAACGTGTGCAAATCATAAAATTTTATTTTCAAAATAAGTGCTCCGTTCGAAAAACGTTCCGCGCATTGCGTGATTTTTAACGACGAGACCCATTTCTTGATGAATGGATGTGTGAACAACCAAAATTGTTGGATTTTGGACGATACCAATCCATACAAGATACACCAGCACCAAATGCATCCCAAGATAGTCAGTATTTGGTACGGATTTTGGTCTGGCGAAATCATCGGTCCGTACTTCTTCCAAAACGAAACAGGCATTGCCATAACCGTCAAACGATCAATGATAAGCAACTTCTTGTGGCCAAACTGGATGATATGGATACCGACGCCATGTGGTTCCAACAGGACGGCACTACTTGCCACACAGCGCTTGCCACGATGGACATTCTCCATGAGCGATTTGAGAGCATCGTTATCTCTCACGGCGGCGACGTGAACTGGCCACTGTAATAGTGCGATTTAACGAATTTTAATTTATTTGTTTGGGGCTATCTTAAATCGCAAGTCGATGCGTATAATCCGCAAATAATTGATGACCTTTAAGTCAACATAACGAACCGCCATTCAGCAAATTCAGCCAGATTTATGCGACAAAGTCGTCGAAAATCAGACCTCTCGAATACGCCGGACGGATATTTGAACGACGATATATTTCATGCTTAATGCAATAAAATATTCTTTCAAATAAAAAAAGAATTGGGTGGATATCTCACACACAACTTGTTTTATTTACATTTAAAAATTGAACGTCCTTGTTGAAAGACCCCATATAATACAAAACTTTGTAGCTGAGTCGTAAAAGATTGGATGTCCACTTTTTACGAAACAGAGTTTCTACTGCATTTTAATCCAATTTTTGGGAATTTTATTATATAAATAATTCCACATTGTTGAATATTGTTCATTTAAGAATTTTCATAATTTTATAAGGTCAGATCTATCCTTGTAAACAAGAAGTAGCTACACACCGTAAATTCAAACATTTTTTTTACTGCGAGAATGTGCGCAAACTCGATATCCTACTTTTAACTTTTCGTGTATTGAATTTAAGATGCTAAATTGTAAAAAAAAATCTTAGCGAATTAATGACTATCAACATTACAAATAAAATCCATTTAACAACAGCAAAACAAAACAGAAATCGATCAGTAATATCGTCTCTAAAAAAGTACTCGAAAGCCCCTTGATATTTGATTTCATCGCATTTATCATTAAAATTCATAGCGTTTCATTGTCAAAGACTGGAATAAATTTTCATTGCTAAAGGAATCCATTAAAGGCCATTGTACTGAAAGATAGGTACTTTCACTGTCATAACTCTCATTCGTACACTCGCGTATATTATTTACATATTTACACAGGAAAATCCAAACATACATTATACGAAGCCCTATGAAAAGGATTACTCAGGGATTTCGTCTTTTGTCGAATTTCTAAAGAAGTGTTGACGCGGGATATTTTAAATTCATATTCCCCAGTGATGGACCCGTTCATCCTAAATGCATTTGAGCGAAAAGTAATATTGAAATTCGGATTGGTTATCTGTCATAATACATTTAAAATTCAGTCAAATGGAGAGCATCAAAAATTTTTCAATTGAATAGCCCCATGCCCCAAAGTTTCTGTGTGCTTAGGGCCACATGGTGTGTGTTCTAAATAAACACTTATTCTTTACATTTTCATTTAAATCAGAACTAGTGACGTTTTTGTATTACTTGTCGTCTGGCGATCTGCAGAAAAGTGGTTATTTTTAACATAGTTTTTGAAGGTATTAAGTATTTTATGTGAGAAACACACAATCTGCTTGTAATGTGTTAAATATTAATTACACAATAAATCGAAATGAATTCGCCCCATATGGTCCCAGAAGGATCGTCACCGATTTCTCAGGTAGTCCGTTTAAATAAGAAAAAAGATCCAAATGGCTTAAATGTGGGCGCATTGATCCAGAAGTTATTTGTTATCTTTTAACACATCATAATGTGTTTTTATGTGCTAAATTAAATACAATTCAACATTACTTAAATTGTATAAAAAAAACTGGACATTAATTTTTTTTACAAGAAACAAGCAATGTAGTAAAAAATCAAACATCCAGAAATAATAATGTTATTTAAAAAGTCAGCGAAAGCTAAAATTGTTGGCACCTCATTGGTAACGTAAATGGCGCCCAGTGTAGGGCTCTATAAATATCCAAAGACTCCTGGGCGCTACAACAACGTACTGTGAACGAAATACAAATCCACCAATAATGAATAAAAGTCAGTAATATTTCAATAATTTAATTTTGTTGACACCTCATCGACTGTACATGGCGCCCAACGTAGGGCTTTTTTTTTATTATTCAAAACACTTTTGAGAGCTAATCAAAATAACATGACGAGAGACGGCGTTTGTTCCTGTTACTGTTTTTTACAGTTAGTGCTGGTTACCGAAACCGATTTTTAGTTGATTATATAGAAAGAAAAGTAAAAAAAAATCGATAACACATCAGACCTAAGAGATATGTCGAAACTTGTGAAAACGTACATTTATTTTACAATATCGCAAAATCCTAAAATCATTTTTTATGTGATTATAAATAATCCATTGAAGTAAAAGCCAATCCGATATCTCATTAGACCTGTATATTTGTCGATATTCGTGTAAAACTGATCTCATTAGACCTACGAAATATGGCGAAATTTCTAAAAACATACACCTCCTAGGAGGTTAACTATCAAAAAAATCTGAAAAACCGTTTCTACACGCCCCGGAAGTAAAGTTAATTCGATACCTCGACAGACCTAAGAAATACGACGAAATTCGTGAAACCCAATATAACAATGAAAATCTTAATTTTTCATACGTACTTAGTTTCCAATTTCTAGCATAACCCGTTCGTAAAGAACAAAATAAACACCCCCACCACCATAAATTAATTCCCCTGTAAAAAATTAAATTTTTCTTCACTGAACCAAAAAGGTACATCCAACCAATTAAAATCTACATCATCATCATAATGAAAAAATCATTGTTTTTCAGCCGATGCAAGTTATTCATTAATATTATGCAAAACAGTTCATCATTTTTCGGTTTACAAAATAACAACAACATTGCTGTTTTCATGATTCTTTATAAATGTTTTTCCATAGATAGTAGGCTGCATTAGAGAATTTATCGCAATTAGCTGCTCCAGTGAGCTTACTGGGGCAGCAATTCCTGCTAAAATCTGTATTCTAGCCTACTATCTACAGGAAAAAGCAATAAAAAATAACAAAAACAGCAATATTCATGGTGTTTTCAATGTAAATTTTAATCACTACTCTGATCTGGATAAATGCGCAAAAAACACACCTACTATTAACTGTGTCACTCTCAGTATAATATGATGAACGAATTCATAATATTGATGGAAAGAGTAATTAATGTTACTAATGTTGTTTCTCATATTAAAGTATACATTCATATTCACTGTAATCAATATTGCGTTCATCATATTATTGCACATACTGATATCAATATGATGAATTTAAACATTAATATTATGAACGTGGAACTGGATATAATTTCGGTTTTTTATGCCATGTGAAAACGAATAAAGGTTCCTAGACATTTGTGCGAAATTTGTGCTGCTGCTGCGACCGTTTCTCAGCAGAACAATTGACACCATTTGATTACGTACCGACGATAATCAACTCGTGTTTGGAAACCTTAACAAAAAAACACGCCAACAGAGAGGATTCAAAACCTTGAATCCGAGACCTTGCGACTATCGTTTTCTTCAATATAATGCATGTGTTCATTATTACTATGAACATAACCAATATGTTTTTTTTTACCAATACCAAGCAAAGATGCCTTGTTTATAAGAAATGTTTAATCAATATGATGAAGGCGTGCATCAATATTCCTAGGTGTTGATTTCTGAGAGTACATGTGCCCTTTCCACATATACAAATTGATGAAAATATTTTTATTGAAATGAAATAATAATGTTGATAGTTTTAATATAAGGTTCACATATCATTAAAAATATTTCATGATTTTCTTCATTGTTTTAACGATTTTTTCATTAATCCGAAAAATTTCATTTAAGGAATGGCATTCATTAATATTAAGAACAGAACTTTTTTCAGTGTAGGATGCCCATATAGTGGCTTTATATAGCACATAACTTTCAGCTTTTTTTCCTTAGTGGTTCTCGAGAAATAAAACTTTGTTGCTCTTCACCTTCATCCCCACTCAAACATCCAAAATTGGGCTTAGTTCCTGTGAAAATATTAAAATCATACCTGGTATGTTTATTGGTCACAATACTTTTTTATTAAAAAATAATGAAGAGAAATTAGGTAGGAAGATATTTTATAGGTTCGTTTTCATGATAGGTAGGCGGTATAAGTTTATTTTCAAAAGATGAACTGTAAAGTATTTTACAGAAAACTAGAAGGTTATATTTTCAAAGAACCGAATCTTTTTCGGTTACATATTTTTTGTATCAAAACTGCGCAAACTATTGTATTATACCATATACACCTTTTTTATTTAAAATAAAAGTTCTAAAATTTAATTTTCACTACATTAGACATTCAGGACAGAAAACGTCCCTTAATTTAAAACTGCCTTTATTTTAATAAAAAAAAGGTTTTTACTTATTTAGTTTTAACTTTCCGCAATTAGAATTATTGCCTTTCCTGCCTACTGTACTCTAATTCTTCATACCACACTTCTTCTCGAAAATTCATCAGTACTTAGGAATCTATGAGTATCTTCATCCTAGGTTGAACTGGAAACTCACGATGACAGGATTAAGAAGGCATCGAATGCTTACTACGCTTGTCAAAAAATGGTGGGAAAAACCTGGGGCCTTAACCCGAAGATAGTCCACTGGCTGTACATCACGGTAGTTAGACCTGTTCTTACGTACAGGTCACTGGTGTGGTGGCATGCGCTGGAGGTTGGGACTAACAGGGTCGCCATGAGCAGAATTCAAAGAATGGCACTCATTGGAATTACTGGGCCTTACGTACCACGGCCTCCCAGGCTCTGGAGATAATGCTTTATATAATCCCATTGGAATTAGCGGTAAAATCAATAGCGACAAAGAGTGCTTTGCGTCTGCGTGAGGCAGGCTATTTGATGGGAGGCAATGTGGGCCACACTAGGATCTTGTCAACTTCCCTGTGTTCCGGCATTCCGGAGAGCACAGACTACAGGACACCGTCTTGCAGTTTTGGACATTCCTATGCTGTGAGTATTCCCACCAGACTGGAGTGGGGATCTGGGATCATCGCTCCAGACACGTTTGCTATCTACACTGATGGCTCTAAAATGGAAAGCGGAGCGGGCGCAGGAGTGTACTCTTGCGACTTTGATATTATGGAATCGTTTAGGCTACCGGATAGCTCGAGTGTGTTTCAGGCTGAGATATTTGCATTGACAAAAGCAGCGGAAATAATTGTGCGGAAACAGTGCGTGAATGATACAATAACTATTTATGTTGACTGCCAAGCTGCTGTCAAGGCTGTTGATGCGCACATTACTAAATCCAGACTTGTGGACGAATGTAAAAGATGATTGCAGATGGTAGGTCTGAATAACAACCTGAAGATCAGTTGGAGTCCTGGTCGCAGTGACGTGCTCGCCAGAAGGGGGTCGGAGATGAGCATAGAATTTGCCGATAAATCGGTTCTGTGCCCTATTGAATGTGTAAAGGGAATGACAGACGGAGGGGACCTGGGTGAATCTCTTGGGCAAAAATCTGCTGGCCGAAACTTGAAAGGAGGAACTCGGGCTTCATTTTGTTTTTGGGCAGGAACATATGTAGACAACTTATAGGAATATTAACGGGACACTGTCCTTTTGGGAGACATGAATACCCATGGGAACTGGAAATACCCATGGCTGATCTGTGTCGCTGTGGTGACGAGAATGTTCAACCGACACTGGAGCATCTAGTGTGTGAATGTGAAGGTCTGGCACGTAGCAGATATCGTTACTTGGGGAAATTCTCCTTGACCGATCTATCAGAACTTGCAATGATACCTTTATGGAGAACTACTCTCTTCATAAAGAAGAGCAATATTTGGAATCAATAGTCTAGAGACCGGTTTATACGACGGGAACACAATGGATCCACAGTGATCTTTCGTGATGGGCTGTAGCACAATGCTTCAGTCTACCCTTCTTAACCTAACCTAACCTATCATCATACACTTGATGTAAACCCGAAGAATTATGAAGATTAAATATGAGATGCACTTCATTTCACAGAATTTATATATAGCTATAGTCCTTTGCACCTAACACCAAATATCGCAAGTGTTTCACAAAAAATACACGTTTGATATACTCTCCTTGTTCTTCTCCATATCACGATTAAATTTTTTTCTTTTTAGCTTTAAGTGTTTATGTGAAAAATCTATTCAAGCTACTGTAACACTTAACAAAATTTATTTTGATTAAACTGTAAGAACATATATATGTCTGTATAAGTTTTAAGTTTCATCTTCCTAGGATGCGCTATTTTCTCTAAACTATATCTTCAAAAATTGTTGCCTACATTTCCTCAGCGTTATCTTACCTGATCGTTGTATTCTCTCCATTGCTTAAGCAAATATCCCAACAGGCAATAAGATCGCAATAATATATTACAATTTAGCAGTGATAATGGGATTTTGTTTTAAATAAATCACAACAGTAGTTTTTAGGGTATTCAAATCCAGTTCATTCACACATATCCTTTTCGCATAAAATCCTGAAGATGGCACTTACTCGTATACGAGAAGCACATAAGTTTATGAAAAATTGCTTTGCATTACAATTCGAATGTAAGCATATCTTTCGCTAGAAGTGATTCATTATTTTATATGGAGTACACTAATGTACGAAGGGATGGAACAATGGATATCATCAATTTCAATTCAATAAAAGACAGAACCACCCTTAAAATTGTACCAGGAAAAGTGGCGCCAACAATGTCAAAAACACAAATTGTCATTTAAAGGAGCAGTTCCTAGTTCTACGAGCGCCATATCATCTGCACACGAAATACTTTTTCGCTATATCGTTCCATTTTGTGTGTATCTTATGCGTGGTATCTTGGGACCAATAATACATCCGAAGCAATAGAGGTAAACTCAAACGAGATTCTCATGGTATAAATTATTCGTGGTTGTTTTCTGGATTGATTCAATCTACTGACGGTGAAATTTTCACGACAGATTTTCGTTTTAATAAGATTCGGAGAGAATCGAAATAATATTTCGTTAAGGACGAAACAATAAAAGTACCACCGCAGCGATTTAATCAAGTGGAACTCCTTGACAGCTTTACGAGAGTCATTCTTGCCGAACGATTCATCTACGTCCTTCGTTACGATAGCTTAATATTTCAAAGCACCCCAGTTCATGGAGAACGTACCAAATTCAGAGGTCAATTGAATCCGAAATTAGTTCAGTCTGATTGCATTCCAGTCCTCGATTGCGGAACTGAATCCTGCCCGGTTGTAACTTCAATCTAGCCCATAGATGAATCGTCCAGGGACAGTATAAAAGCAAACATTTCATGGTAACTACTCAATTATTCGAGACGATTCTACCCATACAAATCATGGCGTAAAGCCATCATCTGAAGGCTCATTGTAATCGCAGAGAGGTGACTTTCAATGGGCGAACGAATCATATCCACACATCTAGATCTCAGCGTAACGGGGACGAATATATGTAAACGAAACATTAAAGATAAAGGATCGGATTCATGTGAACGTTCATTCGGGATATAATTCATATTTTATTGCTATTGTATGGCAGGTGAAATCTCGGTTCCAATTTGATATATTCGGAACAATAACGATCGCAATATAACTCAATTTAATAACGTACCTAAATAGGGACAGTTTTCCGAACTCTGTGATTTTATGGAAGCTGATGACAGTGACAAAATTTTAGTATCATACTTTCCTTGTAAGAACAATGAAGTTGGTAGCAGCTTCAAGAATCTCTTATCATTGAGTAGTGTAGTGAGTAATTACTTCCAGATAAATTTAAGAAAATTTCTTCAACCAGTAATAATATAAGGGGTTCAATACATCATATCGTCATCATTGTGCGAGAGGCACGAAAGTGCAAATCAGTGAATTTTAGTTATAGCTATTTGAAAGATCAAACTGTTGCTAAAATTCGTTTTTTTTTTAACGCTTTCAATCTCCCCTGATTATTGCTCGTTAAACCAGTTCAGATTCGATTCATCACATTATCACATTAGTTCCTCTGGCATAACTTCTTTGAACTATTTTGTAAAACAAAACCACATTAGTGCAAAAGTGAAAAATTTGCACTTTCGTGCCTCTGGCATAAAGGTGACGATATATAAGCACAGTCGAACCTTAAATCAAATTATTATGGTGCTCCATCAATGTGTTTTAGTAATTGAAAATTCGACCTAAAGAATAGTAGCCCAGTTAATAAGGACAAAGCAAGCTATAGTTTGTGAAATGCCACGAATAAATTTGACTTTAACGACTCCTAAGGTCCTAATGAAAATCCTTGTTTTGGACTAGTTACACCATCTCTGAAAAGACCATAAAACAGTTTCTTTATAAATATCTCGTTTTTATGGATCTTTAGTGCAAAAACATGTTAGTTCAACTTTGTAGAGTATTCAATTTTCTATGTATAATTTGCGTTTTTGTTGATCCTCGTATCACGATTAGCACCCGAGATAGAATTTTACACGAATCACTATTATTTTGAGTTTTTCATTAATTTCCTATTTGATTTCAATCATTTCTTGTGGAAGACTAGCCATTTCTGACCTATTTTCTAAAAGAAAATTTTTGATTTTTCGATTTTTCAAAAAAGAAATTTGATAGTTAGATATTTATGTCGCTGCTTCTGGAAATAGTATTGTCAAAGAAAATTGATATCAGGCCTTTGATGTATTTGATGTATCAGGCTTCTGATATATATATATATTTAAAATTAATAATTTATTTCTTCCTGTCATCAAAAGAAATAAATTTTATTGTTTATTCAAATCAAACACACATGGCAATTGAGAAACCCCCATGGGTGTACTCTCCTGGTAGTTGAGGAGTATTTGTAAGAGCTCATATAGTGCACTGTGCACCAATCGTAGTTGAGGAACTCCCATGAATGTATTTGTAACCCACATAGATTACATTGTCCCAAAAACTACGATGGCTGTACACTTTTTAAAACACATATGGGATTTGTTAGACCAAGGCACCCAACTAAAAATTTATTAATATCACTGTTTTCAGTGAGCTATAATAATGACGGTTATAACAAAAGCTCGTATAAGGCCACAGTGAATCGGAATATAGCTCAACCTTAATGAACCTGCATTCAAGATGGCTCCATCTCCAATTAGTCGGAAGACCTTTTTATATTGGATACGGTCAACCAAAATCAAATGGGGTGTTCGGAGTACAGCCCATAAATGTAAAATGACATTGCACTCAGAGGTGGTCTGATTGTAGATAAATCTAGGACCAAAATAAGTTTCTTTGCTGATCACTATCTCAACAGAATACCAAGATAGGTTGTTAATTTTACCTTATTAACTTTTAAATTTCGTACGTTCCTTTATAAAAAAGGAAGCGTGGTGCAGCGTCGCAAACTAAGGATTTATTTTATGACCCTGAATTGAACAAATTAATCAAATATAAACTGTCCTTGATCATTTTGTTTGCTCAAGTCCAAATTCTTTAGGGTACTCGTAATTTTAGTAACACAATCAATATTTGCGTGATATCTAAAATAGGGGAATGTGGAGTAAAATGTACCACTTAAGTCTTGAAGTTCAGGCCTAGCATAATGTCAAAACCATGTTACTTCCAAATACAAATCAATTTTATGCTGAAAACAATATGTACATCTTATGAAATTTTGTTTTATTAAACAAACTGACGAGCCTTTATAGGGTTCTGCTGGTTAAAGTGCCGAGATCGGCGTTATTTACAGCAACAATCACTTTTTACTTCATTATTTTAATAATAAGGTATTGCTATCGATTTTTAAAAAAAAAATTTGCTACCCTGTACTCCACGTTTCATGACTAATAGACACTAAAAAAGCAAAAAAAAATTTCACTCCGTCTGTACGCCACCGCCGTCCGCCGTACGTCAAACGTTTGAGGGCATATAAGTAGTTCCCAAACCCTTTGAGCTATTAAATAAAAATGTTTTTTTAATAATAGACTGAGTGGACCCCTTCAAGTGTCCACCTTTTGAGTGGTGGGAGTGTGAGGGAGGATCGAGGGGAAGTGTTTATTGAGAAGAAATTTTTGGTATCTAGATCTCTGCAACCGCTTATGCTAGGAGACTGAAACTTGGAATTTATATAGAGCTTTGATAGTGGACCTATTTTTAAAAAAAAAATTTTTAAGTGGGTGGAGGGGTGTGGGAGCGGGGGAATAATAATGCGTTCGAAACGCTCGAAGGCCGAGATCGAGACATTTTAAAATCCATATCTCCTAAACGGTTAATGTCACGAAATTTAAACTTAATAATAATAATAATAATAATTCGTTTATTTCCCAAAATTTTTCTATAATTTTAAGCTTAAGCTAGATATGAAGGATTGAGTGTTCTGACAGAGTTTATCTTTACAGCTACGGTATAGTAAATATTTAAGTGGTAAAAACATGTTTTTTTATTTTTTAATATGCATGGCGATCTGAATCATTTCAAGGAAAAATGGGTAAAAAAACCTTGTACTAGAAAAAAATTTAAACTTAATGAACATCTGTAGGTATACTAGGAGAATAGATCCGAAACAAATTTTTGACAGGGGACACTGGTGTGCGGAGATGCGAGTTGAAAAACATCAGATTACGATATCTACAAACAAACCAATTGCACTAGACAAACAAAATTCGGTTTGTGTATAACGGTTGACAAATGAATTTTGCTGAAAGCAAATTTTTTTAAAGAGGCCGGTGAAGCATGGACGTGGGGGGTAAAAGAATTTTTCTAAAAAATCACGTCTCATATCTCAAGAACGGTGTAAGACATATGCGTAAAATAGAAGTAGGACTAATAGACTCCTAGCAGTAAAAAAAATTTGGGTGGTAAGGGTGTAGAGAGTGTGGGTGAAAAGGAAAAAGTTCCGATTATTATATCTCGAGAACCTATAACGATATAAAGCTGGAGCTTGGTATTTAAATAGAGCAGTAGTAGAAACATGCTGGGAAAATATAATTTTTATAGGAGTAGTATGGTACGGGAGTGGGGGGTGTTTTTCCGAACTATAGAAAGGCGTATGCTAGAAAGATGAAACTCGGTACGTATATGTAAATCATTTAGAAAAGTAATTTTGATTAAAAAAAAATATTCATTGGCGTTCGGAAGGGGGGCAAAAAATGACCAGTGAAAATGGAATGCATATATTTCCACGATTTTCGTCATATCTATTAGGTCTTTCCAAATATTGAATTCATTTTTATTCTACGGATTCTTCATATAAATACCTAGAAAGCGTTTTCAGGATTTTTTGAAATTCGACCCCCAAGGTGGTGTAAAGGGGTTGTATACATTTTCACGAATTCAGCCGTATCCCTCTGGTCTGATTAGATATCGAATATATTTTTACTTCCACGGACTTGTTTAATAATTACCTAAAACTTGTTTTCAAGTTTTTCCCCCTTTTCTACCCCTAAAGGTGCGTTTCAATCTCCGCCGTTTAGCGTCGCCGACACGGGTGTCCCGTCACCACACGTTTGACATCGTCGTTTCCATCTGCGGCGAAACGGTCGACGCGACGCTAAAAAGTCATCAGTTATGCGCCTGAATGGCAGTGCTCGTGAACCGATTTCAACCGAGATAATTAGCCGCTTATCGTACATTTTTGACTTTTAAATTACTTTATTGTTTTTTAATAATAAAGAATTTTTTTCGTTACCTTAGGTACGTAGTTTGGATCCAAACCAACCTCTATCAAAAGCACATTAGTATCGGCTCTCGCCGAAAAAGTTGAAGTTGAGTCGACTCCCGACGATTGCCTCGGCGCGTCACAGAGCTAGTTTTTTATGTATGTAGAATGTAGTCGGCGACGCTAAACGGCGGAGATGGAAACTCACCTTAAGAGGGTATAAACGGGTTAAACACGTTTTCACGAATTCTGTCTTATCTCTTAGGACTGATAAGGCATCGGATTGGTTTTCACTTCCTCGTGCTTTCTTTGTATGTGTACATATCTAAAGACCAATTTCAGGATTTTTGGATATTCAACCCCAAAGTGGGTGCAAATTCCTACATATTTCTTAGTTCTAATGACATATCGAAATCATTTTTACTTCCTAAGGCTTCCTGCATAATCGTCTAAAAGTTGATTTCAGTATTTTTAGATATTAAGGCTTTCGATATATTTCTAAAGATTGATGAGATATTAGATTGGATTTCACTTCCACAGACTTTTTATATAATCGCCTACAAACGAAATTCCAATTTCATGTAATGGCCCAAAACCAATTCACGAAAAACCTCCTAATCGCGTAACAACTGATATAATACTACGACTTGAACCGCGTCCCGGAGTATGACCCAATTATATAATTCATATGTTATATGTGGCAGCGGCGTAAGTATTCTACCGCGACCCCATTCTAACCGCTTTCCGAACTTTTTTTTTAGGTTTTCAGTCACATAGTAACCTACACCGCATCTCAGAATTAAACCCAACAAATAATAAAGTTGCGCCCAGACTGTTCTCAGATTTGTGTTATTGTCTTCTAGCCAATATTGACTAGCTAAAAATATTTTAAATTTGCGGGCTAGAGGAAACTTATTTTCTCGTTATTTGATTTTAGTCACTTTTACTTTATTATTTTAATAATAAAGTATTGTTATCGATTTTTAAAAAAAAAAAATTTGCTACCCTGAAATTTTTTTTTTATACGTTTTATGACTAATAAGCACCAAAAAAGCAAAAAAAATTTTCAGTCCGTCTGTGCGCCGTCCGCCGTCCGCCGTCCGCCGTCCGCCGTCCGCCGTACGCAAAACGTTTGAAGGCTTATAACTCCTAAACCCTATGAGCTATTAAATTGAAATTTTTTTTATTAATAGACTGGGTAGGTTCCTTGAAGTGACCACTTTTTGGGTGGTGGGAGTATGAGGGGGGAGGTGGGGGAAGCGTTTTAGACGAAAAATTTTGGGTTCTAGATCTCAGCAACTGTATAGGCTAGGAGGCTGAAACTTGGAATTTATATAGAACATCGATAGTGGACTCATTTGCAAAAAAAATTGATAATATGGGTAAAGGGGTGTGGTAGTGGGGGGAATAATAATGCGTCCGAAACGCTCGAAAGCCGAGATCGAGACATTCTAAAATCCAGATCTCCTAATCCGTTAATGTCACGAAATTAAAACTTAATGAACATCTGTGGGTATACTAGGAGAATAGACTCGAAACAAATTTTTGAGAGGGGGCAGTGACGTACGGGGGTGGGGGTTAAAAAACTTTAGATTACGATATCTCACGAACCAATTGCATTAGAGAAATAAAATTTGGTTTCTGTATAAATGTTGACAAATAAAGTTTGCTGAAAGTAAAATTTTTTAAGAGAGCGGTGGAGCATGGAAGTAGAGGGGGTAAGCATTTTTTAAAAAAATCACGTCTTATATCTCAAAAACAATGTAAGATAGATGCTTAAAATTTATACCAGAAGTAGGCCTAATAGACCCCCGGCAGAAAAAAAATTTTTGAAGGTGAGGGTGTAGAGGGTGAGGGTGGGGGAGGGTGAAAAGGAAAAAGTTCCGATTTTTATATCTCGAGAACCTATAACAATATAAAGCTGAAACTTAGTATTTAGATAGAACTATATTAGTAGCATGTTGGAAAAAATATAATTTTTTATAGGGGTGGTATGGTACGATGGTGGGGGGTATTTTTCCTAACTATAGAACGGCTTATGCTAGAAAGTTGAAATTCGGTACGTATATGTAAATCAACTAGAAAAGTAATTTTGATTAAAAAAAATTCAAATATCTATTGGCGTTCGGAAGTGGGGCAAAAAAAATGATCAATGAAAATGGAATGCATATATTTTCACGATTTTCGTCATATCTATTAGGTCTTTCCAAATATTGAATTCATTTTTTTTCTACGGATTTTTCATATAAATACCTAGAAAGTGTTTTCAGGATTTTTTAAAATTGGACCCCCAAGGTAGTGTAAAGGGGAGTATACATTTTCACGAATTCAGCCGTATCCCTCAGGTCTGATTAGATATCGAATAACTTTTCACTTTCACGGGCTTATTTAATAATCACCTAAAACTCGTTTTCAAGGTTTTTCCTTTTTCAACCCCTAAGAGTGTAAAAACGGGTTGAACACGTTTTCACGAATTCCGTCATATCTCTTAGGAGTGATAAGACATCGGATTGGTTTTCACCTCCTCGGGCTTTCTTTATATATATCTAAAAACTCATTTCAGGATTTTTGGATATTCAACCCCAAAGTGGGTGCAAGGGGGTTGCATATGTTTTCACGAATTCTTACATATTTCTAGTTCTAATGAGATATCGAATTCATTTTTACTTCCTAAGGCTTCCAACATAATCGTCAAAACGTTGATTTCAGGATGTTTGTTATTCAACTCCAATAGGACGTAAGGCTTTCGACATATTTCTCAGGATTGATGAGATATTAGATTGGTTTGCACTTCCACAGACTTTTTATATAATCGTCTTCAAGCGCATTTCCGATTTCATGTAATGGCCCGAAACCAAATCACTAAAAACCTTCTAATGGCGTAACAACTGATATTATACTAGGACTAGATCTCGTCCCGGTGTATGACCCAATTATGTAATTCATATGTTATATGAGGCAGCGGCGTAAGTATTCTAGCGCGACCCCATTTTAACCGCTTCCCGAATTTTTTTTTGGGTTTTCAGTCACATAGTAACCTACACCGCATCTCAGAATTAAACTCGTTCCGAACTTCTACCGAAAAAATAATAAAGTTGCGCCCAGACTGTTGGCAGATTTTTTATGTAGGAGTAGACATTTCTAACTTATATACGAAACAAAAAATACTTTATCCTAGTAAAATCCAGCGATAAAATTTTTTTTTACATAATTTTCCGTTTTGTAAGCTATTGAATCATCTATCAATTTATTTAATAAGTTATTAGCAGTACGAGAATAGAACAAAAACTCAATCAAATTTTTTTATGCCCTACGAATTTTTGCTAACCTGTTTTTGCTCTAACGTTTCGTAGAAACGAGAAATGCTCAAAAACGGTTTTAGACGCTATTTTTAAAGATGGAGCAATATTCGACTGAGAATTGATTTTATAGTAGCTCGTGCATAGTATCTATTACATGAATCCTGAGAAACTTTTTTTTCGAGCAATTGATCTAAACACAAACTTTCAGATGTGGATTAAAGCAGACAATTCTAATCTTGAAATATATGCCAAGTATACCCTTGAATTCTTAAACAAAATGTACTCGTGTAATGTATGCGGCCTTTCTGTACTTTATGAAATTATACACCGGTTGATCATTTATAAAGTTCGTCTAATTATACACTTGACGCAAATGAGGCTAGAAATTGTTTTGTAACCCGAGTATATGCGCGCTTTATAATTCAAAGAGCTACCGCTCCAGAGAAATGACTTTGCCTTTCGCATACGCACTTCGTAATTTCCACGAACCTTTAATAGAGGATTTTCTTTTTCAAATCTTATTCATAAATCCTTGTTTGTTGAAATTAATATATGCATTAGTAGGTATGTGCAAAAATAAAGAGAATACATGCTTTTACAGTTTGCCATTCCTAGTAGCCAGATTAAGATGGAAATTTTCCAAAAATCCGAAAGCAACATTATAAAATTGTTTAGACAATGTTTACGAGGCACTTTAAGTCGGGGTGAGACACAAGTTGATTGGAGACTAACATCTTAAATATTTAAAATATTTAAACACACGCCGAGTAATATTCCAAGTAAGGAATCCCATTACTTTCCAACCCCCTAGAAAATAATTCTTAGAATGTTGTCTGTTTATTACTGCAAGACAAGGATGTCTGCTAACACAAGGATTTTAGGAAAGGCGGGGGTGATGGTAGTATTTAATTTTACTTAGAAATTGCTTTGCAAGCCGTTATCGCAGAGAAAAAAAAATTGGCAATAGTCTGAACGAAACTTTATTATTTTTCGGGTCAAAGTTCGGGAAGCGGTTAGAATGGGGTCGCGCTAGAATGCGTACGCCACTGCCAAATATAACACATGAGTTACGTAATTGGGTCTTACTCCGGGACGCGGTCAAAGTCGGAGTATAACATCAAATGTTTCGAGATTAAGAGTTTTTTTTAGAAAGTTAATTTTGTCCTTAGGATAGAAAAAAATAGAGATTTTTAGCAGATTAAACATATAAAAAGGCCGAGTATACGGTTCAAATTTCGGTATATGAAGGCCATAGAGGACAAAATCAAGTTGCTGCCTCATCATACCTAAGAGGTAGGACAAATTGAGATAGGACGACTCAACAGATATAGTGAATTACATCCACTTGAGGGTTGAATTCCAAAAATCTTGAAATTTGGTTTTAGGCCAATACATGAAATGCCCGTAGAAGTAATAACCAATTGTATATCTCATCAAAACTAAAGGGATGGCATAAATTGTAAAAACATATGCAACTTCTTTACACTCCTTGTGTGCTGAATATTAAAAAATTGTAAAAATGGTTTGTAGGCGATTAAATAAAAACACTGTGGAAGAAAATACCAATCTGATATCTCATCAAACCTAAGAAAAGTGTCGAATACTGTAAAAAGTATGTGACACCCTTTACACCTCCTTAGCGTTGTATATCTCTAATTTTAAAATTAACTTTTTGGCCATTATATGTGAAGCATTAGAAAGTAACAATTAATCTTATATCTCATCAAATGTAAGAAATATGTAGGAAGTTGTGCACAACTTTACACAACTTTGGGGATGGATATCAGAAAATCCTAAAATTGGTTTGTAGACTATTATATAAAAACTCTGCCTAAACTAAGGCCAATTTGATATCTCAACAAACCTAAGAGATATGGCGAAAATTGTGAAAACATATGCAGCACTCTTACACTCCCTTAAGGGTTGAATATCCAAAAATCCTAAAAACTGTTTTAGATAAGTATAAAGAAAGTCCGACCAAGTAAAAACAAATTCGAACTCCTAAGAAATGTTACGGAATTCGTGAAAAACTGATTTTAGGCGATTATTAAACAAACCCGTGGAAGTAAATAGTTATTCGATACCTAAGCAGATCTGAGGGATATGGCTGAATTCGTGAAAATGTATTCAACCTATTTATACCCCCTTAGGGGTTGAATTTAAAAAAAACCTGTAAGTGCTTTCTAGGCATTTATGTGAAGAATTCGTAGAATAAAAATTAGTTCAATATTTAAGAAGACCTAAGATATATGACACAAATCGTGAATATATATTCATATCAATTTGAATAATCATGTTTTTTAACCCCCTTTCTAACGCTAATAGATATTTGATCATTTTCAACTTTCTAGCATAAGCTGTTCTATAAATACGAAAAATACTCACCACCTCCGTACCATACTACCCCTATAAAAAATTGTATTTTTGTAACATGCTGCTACTATAGCTCTATCTAAATACCAATCATCATTATAGCATCTCGAGATATAACAACGTGATTTTTTAGAAAAACTCTTTTCCCTTCCACATTCATGCTCCACCGCCCCCCTAAAAAATCTTACTTTCAGCAACTTAATTTGTCAACCTTTATACACAAACCGAATTTTATTTTTCTAGTGCAATTGATTCGGAAGATATTGTAATCTAAAGTTCCCCCGCCCCCAACTCCTAAAGTAGGGTGTTTGATTTTTGGGTGTTAATGCGTATGATTCGCCATAAATGATTTTTTTTGCATTTTAATACGTCAGTGATATGCAAAAGATACAACAATTTGTCAAGGCATGTGTTGAATGTGTTCTGACATTAGATATCACTTCAGATATTTAATAACAGTCCCTCAATTTACTGATGATATATTTTGATGGACTAAATACGACCCAGGAGAATTTTAGGCCTCTATCGGTGTAAACAGTTGGCGATTGGACCTACTTTAGGTCACGATATATAGGTAGGTCAGGCTGCGTTCAGGTTCCTGAGCGTAAACTAGCTCTATTATTGTTCCGAATATAATAAATAAAAAAATTCCACTTTTAACCGTCCTCTACTCCCCGTCCACCCATGCACTCCCCACTGGAAAATTCAAACCAAATATAGGTTCACTTAGTTAGTACATCAACCAGAAAAAGAAGCTGCAGACGGCGTCTAAGACCATCCATTTTTTTCAATCCCCTAGCTGAGTAAGCAGTATTTTCACGTCTATATTAATGACTGGCATTTAGTATTTTGTGGATATCCCTTCTATCCTACATCACCTCATACAAGTTTACGTAATATACAGCGTCGCTATTGATACTCCGCAAAGGTCACACAGGATTTGAGACACTCTCGCGTTTCGAAATAGAGATGCGGTTTTTATAAAATCCAATTTCAACCAAAATGTCCGGGATAGGCAAACGCCAGAAATTGATCCATGAGACACGTTGCCGTATATGAAATTGCAGTGCTAGCGCAGTACAGAACTTTCATTAGTTAAATTGGTTAAACACGGCATAGTACCCATGTAGCCGGTAGCACTTTCAATTCAACGACGTACAATCTGCATCTAATCATCCTTTTGAATTCGCAACCATTTCTGGGATGTTCTCACTAAAATAGTAGGAATTGAATGATGACTCTTGCTTGCACTCGAGAATTTAATTATATTTATGAAGTTCGCCCATTGCAGCAATTAAGCTAATGAAGGATGAAAACATAATATTTGAGCGCCTATGAAGGCACAGAACAATGGAAAAGGCTTCAAGGTAACGTAATTAAAATGAAACATTTTATAGGAATGCTCAATGTCGTCATTAAAATAACAAACAGCAATGATATCATACTTTCAGAATTGAAGCAAAAAAAATTAATAGGCACTCATAATTTCTAATTATTTCGTTCGACGGACAACTAGAAAAATTGACTTAAGAAACTTTGAACTTCTGTAATGTAAAAGGATATCACCAGCCAAGGAATGTATATCATGTTCATGTGCTTGAATAGCGAAAAAAAATTCAACAATATTAAAGCGGAAGCTACCATCGTCCAATCTACAAAAAACTTCATCAGACAGAATCATATCCGGAACACTTAAGAAAGACATTCAAATAGTATGCCAAGTATTCAGTTGCTCACATTTAGCACAAGGCGAAGAAAGCAATCCTGGAGAAACGTTGCTAATGCTTCCAGTAGAAACTTTGAATACTGAACAATATGGCAATTGCGAACAACAAAAATAATTCAGAGTTTCCTTTCTTTCTGCCAGCTTCACTTGATTGACATTGATCGAAAAATAGGTAATAGAAACGCGATTTAAAGAGTTTTGTATGGGGGCTGAGGGTTGAGGAGTTAACATACGAGCTTAACGTTACATTAAAATCCAAAGTAAATTCTGCAAGTTTGAATTTTTTTTTTTGACGGCTCCAGCATATTAATGTCAAACTTTTCAGAACTTTTGTATGATGACATTTCTTGCTGTAACTGGCTGAACAATTAATGTCCAAAATCCAAAATTTCAAACAAACTTATAGTTTTTAGCCACAACTGAATAATAAAAAAGATTATTTATTTTCTTATCCGCGGGTATATTCAAGTTGTCTTTAAAATAAAGTTTAAAGTCACAATAAACAGTATAACTACATATTGTTTTTTTCGGTCATACAGTTTGATAGTGTATATTCCAAGGAGTTGGACAATTTTTTCTATAACCCATTTTATTCTGAAATTTAAGATTCCTACCGTAACGTATTTCGTAGTTATCTCGCCAAGGCAATGACAACGCACTCTACTGGATAGGTCCATGGATTTTTTACGAATTTCGTCATATCTATTAGGTCTAATAGGATATCGAATTATGACCTCCACAGATAAAATTGTTTCGGAATATTTAGATATTTATATTTGTTTATACATGTTTTCAAACATTCTGATATGTATACATATGTATCGAATATCATTCAAGAGCATTTTATATCTTCACTTAATAATTGTTTGGTGAATGTTTTCACAGTAGATTTTTGAGAGAAAATACTAGCTTTCCGGGTAAAATCCTTCTTTTTTGTGTGACGTTTCGGACTTGACTGAGGCCTTTATTAAAATGCACTTTTAGCCGAGTCCGAAACGTCACACAAAAAAATTAAAATAAACAATATTTTACCCGGAAAACTTGTATTTTTAGTTAATTATCTATTACATAATTTTTTGATATTCATTTTCTATGGAGGTATAAGTGCATTACAGACTTTTCACGAATTCTAACGTATCTACAAGGTCTGATCATATTTACATCAAATAGATTTTAATCTACGGGAACTTTAATTGCCTCAAAAACAGTTTCAGATTTTTTGGATATTCAGCCATAGGGGGGTTTAAAGTTATAATAGTTTGTACGAATACCGCCATATCTTTTAGATCTTATTTGATATACCTTTTTTTACTTTCATTAACTTTTTGCTATTCAACCCATACGAAAGTAATAGCAGTGATGAACAGATTTTTATGAATTCTGTCAAATTTCTTAGGCCTGATTAGGTTTTTAATTAACTTTTTCTTTCATGGGATTTTAATATAAACGCCTCGAAAACAATTTCAGTTTTTTTTTGACATTCAACGCTAAGGAGGGTTAAAGATATTGCATAAGATTCTATGAAATCAGTTACATATCTTGGGTTTTATTAGATATTGAATAGGTTTTTCTTCCACGGACTTTTTATATAATCGTCTAAACACCAATTTCAAGATTTTTTATGGAGTTATATGTTATATTTTTTGTTCATTGATAGACACAAATCTTGAATCCGCTTGCTGTCTGCTCGTCCATCTGTCCGAAAGCACGATAACTCGAGAACATCTTGACCTAGAGAGCTGATTTGTTCACCAGTCGATGAATAGGATTTGTAAGGCTAAGTTCAGAAAGTTTGATAACGGGCGAAATCCGCCTACTCCTTGTTCATAAAAAAAAGTCTTAAGACACGTGTTCACCTGTAATTCCAGAAGCCTTCAAACTAAGAAATTTGAAAATTTTTCCCTATTTAATATTTCACAAGTTACAAATAGAGGAAGTAGTACGTGTCATACAAACTTCTATAAAAAAATATGTACATTCATCTCTTAGAACTTACTACAACTGGAGGAAGAGAAAATTTAACAGGAGTTAATTCCGAGTTGAAAGTAAGATTGAATTTGCTAATGTTGGAAATTCATTGACTTCTTCGTGTATTTCCTATACAAGGGCCCTTAAAACAAGAGTCCACGAGTATTTTCCAATAACTTTACAATGCTTCAAGCTAGGATTTTAAAATTTTGCCCACATTAATTTTTCAATGTTTACAGGTGGTGAGATAAATACACTGAAAATCGTATGAGTCCTTTCTACAGCCCCTCTGTAAAAACTAGTGAGAAATTAAATTTCACATTCGGTGGTTTGTCTATAGTTTCATACAAGGAATTAAAAACGGAAGACATTGTTCTTCCTTTCGACTAGCAACCAACCCAAGTAGCACAGATAGTTCTTGGTCACAACCTGTAGTCCGGCGAATGTTGTCATAACTAATTTTTGGCTACTAAATAGTAGTGTATTGCTACTTAATATGACGCCATATTTTATAGATGTATCATGGCTTCCAATATAAATGAAATATTTTAAACAAAAGTTTAGACACATATATATTTTTAATCAAAATTCTTATATTCGTACTTTAAAATATTAGTTTCAATATTTTTTATTCCATTTTAGTAAAAAAGTACTTCCGTTTAAAAAAATCAATTTGACTTAAAAAGTTATAAAATATTACAATATAGTTTTTATATGGAGGGGCGTAAGTTTTAAGCATATAAACATCACATATGCTTACGGTAAAAATTATGTTTCCTATAACATTAGTTCTAGATTTAGTTTTTTAATTGAAAACTTATTGTCATCAACTTATAATTCAATTAAAGTTCACATCTTATTTGTGTATTCTTATTTGTATGTAATAAGCCATAAAAAACACGCATTCTCATTAACGAAGAGAGTCGAACCTAATATTTTACTATAAAGTTATCAAATAGTTCGCAGATTGTCCGTAAATAGTTCGGAGAACCACATGCACTCCACTCGCAACCAATAATGGTCATTCTGTTAAGTCATAGCCCACAACTATTCGTAACGCTGCAGGTAGCGAGGTGGTATGTATTACTAAGCCCGCACTGGCAAATTGGTTGACAACTATTATATTACCGTTGTCACTACTATTCGTGTCTGCAATATGTTTTTTCGCCACGCTTTGAATAGTTTACTACTGACTTCATATAAGCAGTTTTCAAATGTTAAATATAGTGTTGCCATTTCGGAAGGAATGGTAATTTAAATTACAATTAATATTTCGGAATAATAATTTATAATTATTAGACTTATGTCTTCCTGTACATTATAAACTTTGATAGAGCGGTTTGCTGAATGCAAGACACAAAGCATTCAGCAAACCAATCTATCTCGAGTCAGTAGCGTTTTCAAGATGGAAGACACAGGGGCTCCAATTTAAATCTGCCGGGAGGAAAATATAAATTAAAACCCAAACTACGAAGATCATCTGAATTGTATAGAGGATTTTTAATAGTAAGTTTATTCAATTTCTGTAGTGTGCGATAGACAAATCTGCCATGGCATCATCGATGCTATTTCTCTGATCAAATCTGAGAAAGTAAGAGTTTTTCTCTCGAAGATCCTCAAGTTGGTGGTAGGATGTTTGCTTATTGCCGAATTGCCGGTAAGGCTATTTCAGTGAACAGATTTTGATTAAAACTGAAGACAGTTGTGTTCAATTCGAAGCGAAGGGGCGTTCTTGAGTTGTACTCGAACCTACGGCCTCGAGGATGATCCACTGTTATGCTCACACTTCCTAACCCATTCAGTGTATTAAAGACTAATATGCCCTTAATGTTGCTCGAAATAGTAATAGAGTGATTCTAACAAGAATCATCAAGTTGTGTCAATTTTTTGTTACTTATAGTATGCTAAAGATTTTGTGAAAATGGTCCTCTTTGAAAATTCATATTCCCGTTACATTTAATCGTATAATAATGAATTAGTCCTTAAAAAATAGAAATAAAAATTATCTCGTAATTTGCTTTTTAAGGATAACGATTCTATCCTTTATCTTTGAACGTCTCAAAAACACATATTTTTATTTTTTTTTAATATCGTATATTATACTGTTTTTCAAAACATATCACAATTTCAACTTGGGATCTCAAAGGAAACGTGGTCAAAAAAATTACGAACATCAACGGTTCTCAAGACGGGCTTAGAACCAGACGGGTCCAAGTGACAAATTCGCGGAAATTGAGTTGGTAGCAAGAAATGTCTCTTTAGACTGTCTGCTGTCTTCTACCAGTCAGTGTTGCCAAGTATTTTTCTTGGTAGAGCACTGAAATATGAAATTTTGAGCATTAATTTCAACTTAAAGGCACTAAAAATGTATTTTTTCATATCAATCGCAGGAATATTCAAATAACGCGTAAGCGGTAAAACTAATTTTTGTCCGCTGAGACGTAATTTTGGGCACCAAATTTAACGCTGAAAGCATTAAATTGGCATCACTGCTACCAGTGGTGCACAGGTACAAGAGTAGCTTAAGACTGCTATTTGTTAAAAAAACAAATCCAATACTAAACGAAAAAGCACCAATGTTACAAGCCAGAGGGTTACAAGTGCAAATCAAATTATTCTTGGTTTTTTTGCACTAATTATATTTAGCGATAATGGTAAACTTTGTTACTGTTACGTTTTGTTACTTGATATTACGATGGGGTTTTCTGTTAAAGCTAATATTTCATTTTCAAAATCTAGTAATGGGTAAATTTTCAAGCTATAGTTCCCTTGGACTTATTCGTAATTACTTTACTAGGTACCGAGAATAACTAATTTTATTTTCTTGCGACTTCCATCTCATTAAACCTAAAAGAATTATGGAATTCATGAAAACTTGAACAATATATTACACCAATCGTAAATATCGTAAAAATGCAATACTTAAATTGGGTTTTTCCTGATTATATTTAAAGGTTTTAGAAGTGAAAGTGAATTTGCTATCTCATTAGATCTATGAAATATATCGGAATTCGTGAATATGTACACAATCAATTTACACCCCCGTAGAGGTTGGATATGAAAAAATTTAGGAAAATATTTCTAGGAGCTTATATAAAGAGATGCAGAAGTAAAATTTATTTGATAGCTCGGTATATCTAAAAGATTTAACGAAATTCGTGAAAATGTGAAATAACCTTTTTCACTGACATTTTTCTTACTCCACCTATGTACGCCAATGAAAATCTGAACTTTTTTTTGCTTTAATTATTCTAGTAGCACATCTTCATATAGGTAAGGTTTCAACTTTCTAGCGTAAGCCGTGTGTGAGATATGAAAAACCACCCCCAACACCGTTCCTTTCTACCTCTATCAAAAATATATGGTCATACAAGTGGAAATTTTTAAGCTTTCTATCCTTTGCAGTTTTCGAGAAATAAAAATCAGAATTTATTCATTTCCACCCCCACCCCCCACCATCACCTCCTACACCCGAATCTTCAAAATTTGTCTCTCTCCTAGAAGCCTACTGGTCCTAACTCCTGTAAAGATCATATCTGCTGCGGCTCATAGGATAAAAAAATTAATTTTTTTTAAAAATGGCTGTAGAAGTGGAGGGTTCTACGCTCCACCATCAAGTTGTTAGTAATTTTTTGTTTTGAAAATGTTACTTAATGACTTTCCGCAGTAAACCGACGTCCTTACTCATGTAGTTTTAGTCCAACAATGTCGTGTTTTAATATTCCAATTCAGCCTCACCTGCTAAGAAAGGCACGAGCCGCCACTGGTAGACTCCACTGGTAATCCCATATACAGAGACCAAATTGTATCTTTCTGGTACAATTGCTTCGAAAGATATTGTAAACCAAAGTTTCCAAACCTTCCCCCCTCAATCACACCCCTCTACTTCTTCTTTTAAAATTGACCTTGTCTAGGCTCGTAGTATCCCTTCATACAGCTCCATTCCACCACCTTCTGACATCAACCGTTCAGGAGATATGAATTCTAGAATGTTTCAATTCCAGCTTTAGAGCGTTTTGGACGCATTATTTTGCTCCCCACTTCCACATCCCTCAACCCCACTCAACCATTCCGCAAATGGTTCTACTATATCAGTACTCCGTAAGTTCCAAGTTTCAACCTCCTAGCGTAAGCGGTTCCTGAGATCCAGAAGCCAAAATTTGTCATATAAAACGCACCAGCTCCCCAGTGTGACCACAAGTGCTACGAAGGTAGCAAAATGCTACTATTGACAATTTTTTGCTACTATGTTACTATATGACTAAATTTGCTACCCTGGTAAAATTAGCTGTTATAAAACTTGTGTACGCTAAAAATATGATATTTTGACAAACCATATCAAATGTGAAATTCATGCACGCCTCTGGTCTTGCATTCGAAATCGCGTACCATTGATAGCTGTCTAATATCATTGTACTGTGAAATATAGTATAGTGCTAGCGCATACATAATCGTAATCGAACTACGCATCTTTTTCGAAACTATTACTCGTTCAAGCGAAGGGCAAAATGTTCATTTTGTGATTTTCGTAAATAAATGTTCACACTAATTTTTTGGTGAATGTTTTCACAGTACATTTTTGAAATAAAAATACAAGTTTTCCGGTTTCAATACTGTTAAATAGATTTTTTTCACAGTACATTTTTGTAATGAAAATAAAAGTTTTCCGGAAAACTTGTATTTTCATTTCAAAAATGTACTGCGAAAACATTCACCAAAAAATTAGAGAGCTCTACGGGAAGCATTATCTCAAGAAAGCGAGGAAGTTAAAACAAAATTATATTTACAGTATTGAAACCAGAAAACTTGTATTTTCTATTTTTATTTTTTCTTTAAACATTTTAAATTTGTAGTGGATATACAGTATTATGAGTAACAGATAAGCATGTAATGACGAAACTAGTTCCATTTAATTAAAAGAAGTATTAGAAAATATTTTTGCTACCCAAGCTAACTATTGCTACCTAAATTTGCTACCCTGAGAAATATCAAAACAGTCACACTGCTCCTCCCTCTTATTATTAAAAAATCTGCCAACAGCCTGGGCGCAACTTTATTATTTTATGGGTAGAAGTCCGAAACGTGTTTAATGATGAGATACGGTGTTGGGTACTATGCGACTGACAACCTAAAAAATAACGTTCAAATAGCCTCCTGGTTATTTTTTTTGGTTGTCAGTCGCATAGTACCCAACACCGTATCTCATAATTTAACACGTTTCGGACTTCTACCCATAAAATAATAAAGTTGCGCCCAGACTGTTGGCAGATTTTTTTTATTTATTTACGTATTTTTTTTATCAATAGAATAATTCATAGTAGTAAAAGCGAATTCGATCACATTAAACCTAAGAGATTTTCGGGATCAGTGAAATCTTGAACAATACCCCCATGGGGTTTAATTGAGAAAAATACTTAAATCGGGTTTTTCCCGACTACGTTTAAAGCTTATAGAGGTAAAAGTGAATTCCAAGTCTCAATATACCTTAGGAATATATCAGAATTCGTGAATATGTACACAACCACTTTACACCACTTTAGGGGTTGAATATCGAAAAATTTTGAAGACCGTTAGTAGGCGCTTATATAAATAGCCCGCAGAAATAAAATTGCTTTGATAGCTCGACATGTCTAAAAGTTTTAACGAAATTTGTGAAAATGTGGATTCACGGACATTTTTTTTACTCAACCTCTGAACGCCAATAAAAATCGGAACTTTTTTTTGCTTTAATTACTCTAATAGTACATCTACATATACGTACTAATTTTCAACTTTCTAGCATAAGCCGTTTCTGAGATATAAAAAACCACCCCTCTCCCCCGTACCTTGATACCCCTATCAAAAATTGTAGGATGTCTCCATAGTGGCTCTATATAATAATAAATTTTTAGCTTTCAATTCATTATGGTTTTCGAGAAATAAAATTCAGAATGTTTTCCTTTCTACCCCCTTTCACCATCACCCCCCAACACCCACATTACCAACATTTTTTTTCCTACTAGAAGTTTACTGATCCCAACTCCTGTAAAATTTTCAAGATCATATCTGATGCGGTTTCTGAGATATCAAAATGACATTTTTTGAGAAATAGCTATCCTCCCACTTTCGTGCTCCACCTCCCCCCTCAAAAAATTTAGTTTTGGTAGACTCCTATTGTGATCCCATATACAGAAACTAAATTTTATCTTCCTGTTGTAATTGGTTCGAAAGATATTGTAATCCAAAGTTTTTCACCCCCACCCCCACACCCCACCTCCCCTCTTAAAAACGTTAGCCCTTGTCTAATCTTGAAGTATCCCCAAGGACAACAACAAAGTTTCAATCTTCTGACCTCAATGGTTCAGGAGATATCGATTTTAGAATGTTTTAATTCCGGCTTTCATGCGTTAAAGACACATTGTTTTCCCCCCCACTTCCACACCCCTTAACCAATATCGACCATTTTTTTGCAATTGAGTCCATTATCATAGTACTACATAAGTTTCAAGTTTCAGCCTCCTAGCATAAGTGGTTCCTGAGATCTAGAAACCAAAATTTTTCGTCTTAAACGCTCCCCTCTCCTCTCTCCTTGTACCTTCACCACACAAAAATATACCAGTCGTAGGGGTTCACCCAATCTACTCACCGTAAAAATTTCAATTTAATATCTCAACGGGTTTGGGAGCTACGCGCTTTCAAACGATTTTGAGTACGGCGTACGGCGGACGGCGTACGGCGGACGGCGTACGGCGTCTACGGCGGACAGACGGACATTTTTTTTTTTTTGCTTTTTTGGGGTTTACTAGTCCTAAAACGTGTAAATACAAAATTTCAGGGTAGCAAACTTTTTTGAAATTTCAGGTCGATCACAATATTTTATTATTAAAAAATAATAAAGTAAAATAACAAAGTAAAAATCTGCCAAGTGTATATACGAACCAAATTTCATCTCTACTGCGTAATTGGTATGCGAGATATCATAATCCAAAGTTTTCTATGAGCCAACATTTTTTGTCTGAAACGCCTTCTTACCTCCACCTAACAACCCTTCCCAGGAGTACCACTCGTTCATTCCAAAAAAATTTCAAAAATAATAACATGAAATACATGGAAATACGTTAGAGTTCAGTGCCAGAGGGGTACAAGTGCATTGTTTCACGAGTTTAGACCACATTAAACAGTATATCTCGGGAAATTATATATAGTTCTTTTTGGCGCCACTGCGAGCTTTAGAATACTAAGTCCCTAAGAGGAAAACCGATCAACCTGGTCGGTAGGTCTTAGACATAATAATTGACATTTAAAAAACTTTGATATGAACCTGAATTCCACTTGTACCTCTCTGGTTCTAACCCCGTCAGTTATTTCATAGAAAAATTTAAATTATTTTTATTACGTCCTAGTAAGTCACAAGGATTTTATTTTTATGGTACCAGATATGTGGGCAGCACCAACCTAGCTACCTTTGTATGACTGTGATTATAGGAACAATATGAGCCACTACGCTCTATACAAAAATGCAATCTTAAGGAAAAGTGCCTTGATAAAAAAACACTAAATCGAAAGATTAATGTAAGTTCATAAAACCAAAATATCGCTCTAAACTAATCCACAAGAACATTACCTAGGACAATTTCCGCAACTCATAAAGGCGAATATCGATAAAACTTACCATCCGAAGGATTCTCCGTGCCAGCAAATCCAATCTCGTGACTACTCGGTACCACATCCGTGCTATAATAACGCTCGGTAGCCGGAACGTTTGTATCTGCGCTGCTATGATATCCCATAGTCGCTACAAGTAACAATGTTAACGTTTGGATGGTCAATTTCGAGGCTAAGGTTGCCTGCATTTTGGTTACGTCATGCACTTTAAATGACAATGGCCTGTCCACAATAAGCGAACATTCTACACAAACTGGACACTGAAACTACAACACTCCTCCGCACGATATTATCGCACTTTAACTGAAGCACTCACCACTGGCAGGATATGTGTCCTGCTTTCATCACACTACGTAGGGTAGATAAATTATTTTTTCAATGCGGTACACACACTGGAAGAGCACTTGACCACTAAACGCTACCAGCATCCTATTAAAGAGTTATTGGCGCCTATGTAAGAATCGAAGTTCGACTTAGTCATAAGAATGGAACTGAGTACGCTCCAAGTCCACCGGACCTGATTAGATCGTCATGCAGATCGGTTGCACCAACTAAGGGTAGGTTGATCCACCCAAGAACGTCAGTCACTTCACATCGATACTATTTCATCTCCAATTCTTTGCGATCGAATCGACGACGTTAGCAAGATTGAAGAATAAGAAGGTCGTCTTGGTAAGTCGGGGAGGAGGACCACTACGAAAGAAACAGAAGGACTTCCCTGGTAGTGTTACGAATTCACCGCCACCGCGGAGCATATTACACGGAAGCAGCTAAAACTCTAAGTGGCTGCTGTCGGCACCAGCTGAGACGCTACACGACCCCGAAATTCCGTTGGTTTTTCCCGAAGTAATTTTCCTTGTTGTAATTTAATAAAACCGTTTATGCCGATACGTTTATTTAACAACGCCATACTTTACGGGCGACGCTACACGAGGCAAACTAACCGCAACGACAATTTCCACTTTATTTCGCGGCCGAAAATATCGCGGTCGCAGTAAATCGAGGCGTTTTCTCGCCCAATAATAAAAAGGATACAACCGTGCGATAAAAATCACCTATCCCCGATTCGGACGAACTGAAACGACCGTATTGAATCCGATTGTGGTATTTACGTAACGCTATGATGAGAACGAACGATTTGTGGTCGGTTCTTGCGCGAAAGGATCATCAGGGAGGCTCCGTAATCATTTACCCGAACATCGTGAAATCAGATCAACTACTGCTTGTTTCGGATGCCTTGATTCCTACTGTCAACCGATGGCAGTAGAGATGCCGATTTCGACATCTGCGCACCAATAGCCGGAGCATTTCCCACGCTCAAATCCGGTCTCTTTGGCGGAAAAACTCACCACGGCTGGAGAAATCGGCAAAGAATGCCGGAAAAGTACTGGTCGAAGTTTCGTTGAGTTTCAGTCTTTTAGTTGACCGGTACAGTAATTAGAGCAGTCGAGCAGGGAACAAATTAAAAGATTAATTTTTAATTTGAATCTTTCCTTACGAGGATAATTATTTGCGGATTTACTTGAAAGGACCTCATGATTCGTTCAGTTGTAAGAAAAACTTATAAGTGATTCATCAACTTCATCAAAGAATTCTTTAATGAATTTATGAACTATTCGAATGACTGCCTCTGCCGTTTCCTTTCAAGCTTTTAACGTACTCATTTTTGCTAGTGAAAACTTCGCTTGAAGGATCACGTGATGCGGTTTTTATGATAAAGTACATGCACTCGAGACGAGCACGGTCCTTCTCCCAATTTCAGCACATTTTATAGCAATTACTAAGTTGAAAACTTCACAAATTCTTGACAGTTTCCTCGTCAAGGACTCAACGATTGTAGTATTATTAGCGTTATACTAGGAATTGCTCGAAATCTGGCAATAGTCTGTATGCAACTTTATTATTTTTGGGGTGGAAGTCCGTAATCCGTTTTATGAAAAGATGCAGTGTAGGTTACTATGCGACTGACAACCTAAAACTTAACGCTCCAAAAAGTCTTCCGGTTATAGCCACCACTTAAAGGGGTTCATGCAATCTACCAATGGAACTATCTCAACGGATTTGTGAGGTACGCGCTTTTAAACGCTTTTGAGGCTTACGGCGTCTATGGTGAACAGACGGACATTTCGCTTTCCTTGGGTCCACTATTCCTAAAACGTGAAAATTAAAAATTTCAGGATAAACAATTTTTTTTAAATTTCAATTCGATCACAATATTAGGTACACAAAATTTTAGACAAACATTAAAATTTGTTATGCTATATCTGGACAGGATATACCAATACTACATTAGATGGAAGTTCAAAATTAATCCCTCCAAAACTCAAGCGATATACTTCACCAAAAAAACGGAACAGCCACAATCTTCCGAACAGGCCTATCAATTTCTTAGGACAACCCATCGAATGGGCTAACCATATCAACTACTTTGGACTTACTCTAGACAAGAAACTGATACTAAAAGAGAGAAGTTATGCTCCAAGGTATCCAAATCCATTCATGCCCTGTACCCATTCATAAACAGGAAATCTAAGCTCTCAATGGACAACAATCTCCTTATTTTACTTTATTACTTTTTAATAATAAAGTATTGTGATCGACCTGAAATTTCAAAAAAGTTTGCTACCCTGAAATTTTGTATTTACACGTTTTAGGACTAGTAAACACCAAAAAAGCAAAAAAAAAAAAAATGTCCGTCTGTCCGCCGTAGACGCCGTACACCGTACGCAGTACGCAAAATCGTTTGAAGGCGCGTAGCTCCCAAACCCGTTGAGATATTAAATTAAAATTTTTATGGTGGGTAGATAGGGTGAACCCCTACGACTGGTACATTTTCCAGGGGTACAAGGGGAGAGGAGAGGGGAGCGTTTTAGACGAAAAATTTTGGTTTCTAGATCTCAGGAACCACTTATGCTAGGAAGCTGAAACTTGGAACTTATGTAGTACTATGATAATGGACTCAATTGCAAAAAAATGGTTGATATTGGTTAAGGAGTGTGGAAGTGGGGGGGAAAACAATGAGTCTTTAACGCATGAAAGACGGGATTGAAACTTTCTAAAATCAATATCTCCTGAACAATTGATGTCAGAATTTGAAACTTTGTTTTTGTCCTCAGGGATACTTCAAGATTAGACAAGGGCTAAAATTTTTAAAAGGGGTGATGGGGTGTGGGGGTGGTTAGTGAAAAACTTTGGATTACAATATCTTCCGAACCAATTACACCAGGAAGATTAAATTTAGTTTCTGTATATGGGATCACTACCGAAACTAAATTTTTTGAGGGGGGAGGTGGAGCACGAAAGTAGGGGGACAGCAATTTTTCAAAAAATTTAATTCTTATATCCCAGAAACCCTATCAGATATGATCTTGAAAATTTTACAGGAGTTGGGGTCGATAAACTTCTAGTAGGGAAAAAAAATGTTGGTGGTGTGGGTGTTGGGGGTGATGGTGAAAGGGGGTAGAAAGGAAAACATTCTGATTTTTATTTCTCGAAAACCATAATGAATAGAAAGCTAAAAATTTTGGATTATATAGAGCCACTATGGAGACATCCTACAAAAATGCAATTTTTGATAGGGGTATCAAGGTACGGGGGAGAGGGGTGGTTTTTTATATCTCAGAAATGGCTTATGCTAGAAAGTTGAAACTTAGTATGTATATGTAGATGTGCTATTAGAGTAATTAAAGTAAACAAAAAAGTTCCGATTTTTATTGGCGTTCAGAGGTTGAGTAAAAAAAATGTCCGAGAATCCACATTTTCACAAACTTCGTTAAAACTTTTAGACATGTCGAGCTATCAAAGCAATTTTACTTCTGCGGGCTATTTATATAAGCGCCTAGTAACGATTTTCAAAATTTTTCGATATCCAACCTATAAGGGGGTGTAAAGTGGTTGTGTACATATTCACGAATTCTGATATATTCCTAAGGTATATTGAGACTTGGAATTCACTTTTACTTCTATAAGCTTTAAACGTAGTCGGGGAAAAACCGATTTAAGTATTTTTCTTAATTAAACCCCCTGGGGGTATTGTTCAAGATTTCACTGATTTCGAAAATCTCTTAGGTTTAATGTGATCGAATTCGCTTTTACTACCATGAATTATTCTATTGATAAAAAAAATACGTAAGTAAATAAAAAAAATCTGCCAACAGTCTGGGCGCAATTTTATTATTTTATAGGTAGAAGTCCGAAACGTGTTAAATTATGAGATGCGGTGTTGGGTACTATGCGACTGACAACCTAAGAAATAACCAGGAGGCTATTTGAACGTTATTTTTTAGGTTGTCAGTCGCGTAGTACCCAACACCGCATCTCATCATTAAACACGTTTCGGACTTCTACCCATAAAATAATAAAGTTGCGCCCAGTTTAAACAGGTGATCCAGCCCTTAATTTCCTATGCCGCTCCTGTATGGAATCAGACTTCAACTATCCACAAAAAAAAGCTACAAATAGTTCAAAATAAATGCTTAAAAATCATACTTGACCTACCGTTTTATTTTGCAACTAAGCGGATACACAAAATAGCTAATGTGCTTGAAATCGCGGCCCTTGCTGAAATTAGACTTAGCTCCTTCTTAAGGAAATCAATTCATCTCGACAACTCTCTTGTAGCATCCTTCCCATAATCTGACGTACTCTCGAGTCAACGAATGTAGCCAACATGTTTACTTGCATTCCTTTATATTATTTTATTTGCTTCAATCACTTCAGTGGAACTCACACTAAATTTTTTAAAATTACTATCCTACAGCCATGCGCTAGAAATATGATGTAGTTGTTCAGATAATTGTCTAATCTCTAAAATAAGTTATACATGTAATCCATAAATATTATTCCTGGCAATAAAGAAATTTGAATTTGAATTTGAAAAAATTTGTTACAGGACTTCACCGTCACAGCGAAAATTTGGATAATTATTGAAAACTGTTGCAACATTTTATCAGATCTTTTCATGTTATTCATACGTCAATTATTCAATACCAAATTCCATACTATAAAACAAAACAGCTAATCAAGATTTAACTAGTAGCAGCCATACAAAAGTTCTTGAAAAAGATGTGCCTTTTCACATGAAACGCGCAATAATTCAAGAATGCGTTGAGGCAGTAAGTTTAAATTTTATGAACATTAGTATCAAGTTCTTTAATAAGCAAAATTACGTTACTCTTCGAAACAGCTCACATACAAAAGTGCTTAAAATTTGCGCTCGCAGGGATTGCATGATACCTGATAAACGCTAATTATCTCTAGTTAAAAATTTCAATGCTTGAGTACGAGGGTGAGAGAGTAGAATCAAGATTGACCATTTAAATTAAATACTTTATTAATAAAAAATAATAAAGTAAAATACCTGGGTATGTAGCGCTCATAATTTTACTTTATTATTTCAATAATACAGTATTGTGATCGATTTTTTATAATAAAAAAAAAATGTGCTATCCTTCAAATTTTTTTTCACGTTCCATGACTAGTACACACGAAAAAAGCAAAAAAAAAATCAGTCCGTCGGTCCGCCGTACGCCGTACGTCGACCGCTGTACGCAAAATCGTTTGAAGGCTCGTAGCTCCCACACCCTTTAAGCTATTCAATTGAAATTTTTGTTATGAATAGACTGAGTAGGCCCTTTGAAGTGACCACATTTTGAAGGGTGGGCGTGTGCAGGGTAAGTGGGGGAAGCGTTTTAGATGGACAATTTTCTTTCTAGATATCAGCAACCGCTTATGCTACTACGACTGAAACTTAGAATTTAGAGCTTCGATAGTGGACCCATTTGCAAAAAAAATTCAGATATGGGTGAAAGGGTGTGGGAGTGGGAGAAAAATAATGCGTCCGAAAAGCAAGCATGCCGAGATCGAGACATTCTAAAATCCATATCTCCTAAACGGTTAATGTCACAACATTAAAACTTAACGAACATCTGTAGGGATACTAGGAGAATAGATTGGAAACAGATTTTTGAGTGGTGTCATTGTCGTACGGGAGTGGGGGGTGAAAATCTTTAGATATCTTACAAACCAATTGCACTAGATAAATAAAATTCGGTTTGTGTATAAAGGTTGACAAATTAAATTTGCTGAAAGTAAAATTTTTTAAGGGGGTGGTGGAGCATGAAAGTGGAGGGGATAAGAATTTTTCTCAAAAATCACGTCTCATATCTCAAGAACAGTGTAAGATAGATGCTTAAAATTCTTACCAGAAGTAGGCCTAATAGACCCCTAGTAGAAAAAAAATGTTTGTGGATTGGGATGTAGAGGGTTAAAGTGGGGAGGGTGAAAAGGAGAAGGTTCTGATTTTTATATCTCAAGAACCTATAATGATATAAAGCTGAAACTTGGTATTTAGATAGATCTATAATAGTAGCATGTTGGAAAAATATAAGTGTTTATAGGGGTAGTATGGTACGAGGGTGGGGGGTGCTTTTCCTAACTATAGAACGGCTTATGCTAGAAACTTGAAATTCGTTATTTATATGTAAGTCAACTAGAATAGTAATTTAGAAAACATTTTCAAATATCCATTGGCGTTTGGAAGGGGGTCGAAAAAAATTATAATTGAAAATGGAATGCATATGTTTTCACGGTTTTCGTCATATCTATTAGGTCTTGCCAAATATTGAATTCATTTTATTCTACGGCTTCTTCAGATAAATACCTAGAAAGGGTTTTAATAATTTTTTTTAAATTCAACCCCTAAGGGGGTGTAAAGGGGTTGTATACTTTTCACGAATTCTGCCATATCCAACAGGTCTGATCAGACATCGAATATCTTTTCACTTTTACGAGATTGCGTAAAAATCACCTAAAACGTGTTTTTAAGTTTTTTCCTTTTTCAACCCAGAAGAGGGTATAAAAGGGTTGAACTCGTTTTCACGAATTCTGTCATATCTTTTAGAAATGATAAGAAATTGAATTGGTTTTTACTTTCTCGAGCTGTCTTCATATTTATCTATCATATCTATTCATATCTCCTTTCAGGGTTTTTGGATATTCAACCCCCAAGTGGGCGTAAAGAGGTTGCATATGTAGTCAAGGATTCCTACATATTGCTTAGATCTAATAATATATCGAATTCATTTTAGTTCCTAAGGTTTCCTATACAAGTGTCATAAAGTCAATTTCAGTATTTTTAAATATTCAATCCTAAGGGGTGTAAGGAGGTTGCATGCTTTTCAAAGCTTCGACATATTTCTTAGGTTTGATGAGATATTAGATCGCTTTTCACTTCCACAGACTTTTATATAAGCGCCTACAAACACATTTCTCCATTTTTCTATATTCAACCCCCAAGAGTTTGCATATGTTTTCACAATTTTTGCCATGTCTTGGTTCTGATGAGATATAAAATTAGTTATTAAGGGGTTATGCCACTCTAGAGGCTGAAAAAATAGGTCTTTTTCGGGATTTTTTTTCAGAAAAACTACAAAATAAATCGACATTACGAAAATGGATATTTATAATACATGTTATTGAGTAAGCAATTAAATTCAAAATGGCGGCTGTGCAGCGTTTTTGCGGGCACGTCTCCGTTTTTCCAGGGTCCATGGCCGGACACCTAGTGCCTGTAATTTTTGAATTATGATAAGCTAATAAATTTATTTCGATTACATATAATAACAGCCAGAGAAGTACGTAGGAGTTTTTCGATATTTTGATTTTTAGCCAAATGGCGCACTTCTAAAGTGAAAAGTGTGAAATTTGCCTAAAAAATCGTCAGAAAATTGTTAATAACAAATGAACTATACAATATTAAAAAAAAATCCTACGTACTTCAAGGACAATATAGTTTTAAAGATATATTCATAATTTCAAGTGAATCGGTTGAAAATTGTCCGAGTTATGTTTCCGGCCAGCTTGAAAAATGTAGTTTTGAGATAAACGCGTTTGAAGTTTTGAGTAGTTGAAAATCATGAATAATTTTGCAGGCGGCCTTGTACTAAAATTCAAAAACCAAGTCTTTAGAGACTTTTTTCGGCCATAATCTTTTGGGACAGCATTTCTGAGGTCCTAAGTAACAATTTAAAAAAAAAAAAATCGATTTTTCGAAAACTCTAGAGTGGCATAACCCCTTAAGGCATTTGATGTAATGTCCTAAACACCAATTTCACGTTTTTTTCGTATTTTAAAAACCAAGGGGGTGTGAAGGGTTTGTTTATGTTTTCACCAAATTCAACCCTCAAGTGGACGTAATGGGTTTGTTTACATTTTAACAATTCGGTCATAACACTTAACAATTCGTCTCAATTCTCATAAGGCATCAAATTCGCTTTTAGTGTTCATAATATACCGAAATTCGAATAGTCTATACGGGCTTTTTCAATGTTTAATCGGCTAAAAATCTCTATTTTAAATATTTTTTTTAAGAATAAAACTAACTTTCCAAGAAACCCGATAATTTCGAAACAACTGATGATATACTCCGACTTTGACCGCTCCCGAACTTTGATCCGAAAAATAATAAAGTTTCGCCCAGACCATTGGCAGATTTTTTTGTATATGTTGACGCACGCAAGGTTCCCTATCAGTACGGCAGTCTAGGACCTATTTTGCACTGGTCTTCCTAAGGTCAATAGGAGCTCTACAGAAACCTATAGTTACTAGCGACTATTAAGGTTTCTAGCATATTGCTTTCAGCAAATCCGAAGCGAACGCCAAGTTTGTAATTAAAAAAGGGGAGCAACAATTTTAACTTTCGACAGAGTAACTTTATTTCCATTAGTTACACTCGGTTTAAGTGTAATGTCATGACAAACTCCAATTACAGGGCACTACTGCTCATTTGACGCCACGATTTCCATCAGCCGCTGATTACCGCCATATTTAAAAGTCGGCAGATCGAAGCAATTTTCCCCGTAAATTACAGCGATTTGCAGTTCTTCGTCGCGGTAATTGAATGTTATAAATCGGTCTAGGCTCAGGCACCTGTAGTAATTAAGTTGATTGTGCAACTGAAATTTGTTTTAATTCAAGCTCATGAATTCACTGTGTCCTTTTCTTTTCAGTCCATCAATTTTCTACCGCGTAGGTACAGCAATTCTAGCTTATTAAAATCACAATAATTCTGCTTGAAGTCATTTCAAAGTGAGTACAATTTCACTGTAGGTGTGCATTTTGAATTGAATTACAACCCTTGGCTAGTTGCCAGTTTTTATGCCGGATGACCAAAGATGCAACTATGGCCCCGGGGCGGCTCCACCAAACCGAATTGAACCAAATTCTGATTGCATTTGTATGGTAGAAGCCATAGCTTTTCTGTATGTTATTGAATGGTTGCCGCCGACTCTGAGAAATGAATTTGTGTAAAAAGTTTTGATATTCGAGGCGTTGTTTTTGCCTTTAGTCGTACTATAGGGGGTGGTAGCTTACATAATTCGGCCTTCACAATTGATTTTAAGCGGATAAAGTGCACTCGACTGTGGTGATTTATGTCGTAGTGATGCCAACTTTAAATTGAAATGTGTGCCAGAAAATGCGATTTCCTACGTTTTCTATTAATTTTCTCAGTGTCCTGTTTTCTATAGAGTTCCATGTTGACTTCGAAACGACAAAATTATAAATAACAATTTCCGTCAGCATTTTCTCTCCGGCTATTAAACACTTTAAAAATTACGCTGTATTGGACGACAATGCAACAATCATCGTATTATGTCCTAAAAGCTTCCGAAAATTCAGTATCCTTTTGTGTGAGTTTCCATACCCAACTAGATTTAATGGCAACTCGTACTTATAAAGGTGCTCTCTACTTAAAAATTGTACTCAGCCCCTCAGTTCACTCCATTAAATATTAAACTGAAACACTTTGAAAGCTGTTACGTGGTTTACCAAATCAGGCCTAATTTTCTAAGAGCTTTGCTTCGCTATGGCAATAAATTAAAAAAAAGGGTTGCCATAATCCCTCTTATCTGCTATGCCTCAACCCTTGTTACATTATTCATAGCCACGGTAATTACCCACTAGCTAGCCACACATTGGACCGAAGAGTAGATATCGCTGAAAGGTAGGTCTTAAGCATAATTTCTTTCTCATTAATGCCTCCATCGTGATAGTAAGATCTTGTCTGCATTATTAAGTTAATTGTCTTGACAATTTGCTCGGTTGAATTTGTTATAGTCAGAAAAAACGCCACTCTCACTAGCCACTAAGCTTTAAACCTGAACACGATACTCTGGGATTTTTACCTTATTAGAATATTATCTTGTCTGGGCGTGGGTGATTTAAAAAAGAACCGAAGTTGCCATTTCATAAGGATTACCATGAAATAATGGGATATCTTACTTGGATTTAATGGAGTCTGAGTAGATGAGTCCTTGTTTATCCAGGACGACGTTCAATTCCACATTAGTGTAGAGACACACGTTCTGCTTTTTATAAGAATATGTTAATTTTCCATTTTAATGTATTTCGGGATCGCTATATCTTGCGTGGGTATCGAGCCTTTTCGTAGGCGCAATGGCCGGGCAATCCTAGACTGGGCTGCAATTGCTTTCGATTCCCGGAGAAAATCAATCGATTTTTTTTGGTCAAAATGAATTTACATTGCAATTGATTTCGCTAGCTCGTCGGTAACCGAATCGGTGTTTTGATATATGTATATACCACAAGTAACGCTGGTCGTCAGCTAGGATTACTTTTCGGCCATAACTACACAAAACCGAAAATAGTATTTTTCGGTAACGCATCTGACTCCTACCGAACTTCTTACTTAAACTTGCTATCATATTTCTTACAAACCTGTGGAAACTCCAACCTTCAGCTTTACTTCCAATAAGTCATTGTGAACGATTGAAAATTAAAACAAAAGTTGTATAGGTACCCTAAAATCTTGCTTAATTAAATAGGTAAATCTAAATAAAGATAATCTCGGAATCGAAACTTTTCGAATTTCATATCTCGTAAGATGGAATTTGAACATTCAATGCAGAGTATTTTTTTTTAATTTTACAGGGGCCAATTCACAAAATTATTTTTTTACAATGAAATCGCGTAAAATCGCATTACATTTATAGTTGATCTTGCACTATTACGCATTTTCATTTCCTATGAAGTAAATTCTAAAAAAAATTCGGAATGAATACCGTTAAACTGAATTCATACTTTGACAAATTTGTATCTATTTTCAGTACTGAATAAGGTCGGAAAGAACCCAGACTTATTTTTTTGTCCTTTTCTTCTGTTTAGTAATTTTTTATTAATACTGTATTACAGTACTTTTGTTATTGTTATCGGTACCTGTGGATTAGCTCAATGTTTAAAGAAATAACAACTTGTTGGATGTTCGGTAGAGAGGAAGCTATTTCATTTATTTTTCGCTTTTATATAATTTTGAACAAATGTTGCCCGATCTGCTTCGTCAAGTTGTAATGGGAAATTTACTTTAAAAAAAGGAATTTAAAAAATAAGAGTTGTGCAATATAAAATTTATGTTGTTATGAATTAATGTTTAATAAAAATAAAATTGATATTTGAAAAATAAGATTGATTTCGTTGGTGTCGTCACAGTATCAATACAAGTTAGTTCTGAAGTAATTCCGTATTCTAGTACAGAAAACGAACTGTAAACAGACCTACTAATTACTTGAGAAATCAGTACCTGTACCTATGATAACGTTTTCGTGGTAACAATTTTATGTTAGAGATCGTTGAGACCAATCTCTTGAAAGGAATTCAATATACAAAATAGCAACTGTAATATGAAGAATTATTCACCACAATCAAAGCAATCTGAAGGTAATGTGATGTTTGTGCTTAACTTAAATGATATTTCACATTTATGTTTCCTCTAATACGAAACTATTTTCTCAATACCTTAAACAATATTTTAAAGGTCGGAATGCTTGATAATAAAATCAAAGCCCTTAATTTTAATTAAAATCATTTTTAGGAAAATAATTTTCTTACATTGTAGTTATTTTGTTCCATAAATACGAGTATGTATGCTTTTCTGAAAACCGCCAAGCTAGTCATTTTTCAATTTAAACGGCACAAATTCAAATACTAAAAAATAAATTATTTTGATTCGTGCGAATTCTTAAAGTCAGTACGGTGTCAGTACACTGTAACTGTAATGCTTTGGATTAAGTTATCCGGTACTTTACAGCCTAGGGTCTATGGCGTTGTCTTTAAATGTATGTATAATAGTTACAAGTTGAAAACCACAAGGGCACGAAGCTAGTCATCCATAGAAGATATAATCTTAATATATAAACATACTGCAGTCACGATCGGCTGCAAGCCAATCGTGTGATATTCTAGATGAAAAACTGAACTCCGATTTATATTGCAGATGGGAATAAAGTAAAATAATGTGTGTGCATGTAGTATGTCCTTTATTAAAGACTTCCATTTGGTTGTACGAAACTAAAAGACAATTCCATCAGTGTTTAAATTCATACTTTGAACTGGGTGAATCTCCAAAAAAAATTTTCTATTTTCAAGGACTTTAACATGGGAGGTTATTACGGTTTAAATTCGCGTTAGCGGTCTTAATACCGCAATCAAAACCCCTTTGTACCAAAAGGGGACGAACGGGCCCTTGCCGGCCAACCCAGAGAAGGGTCGTGGGCGCCAGTGGTTCCGAACTTTAAGGAACCCGTTCTATGCCGATTTTCCCAAACCGAACCACTAGTTCAGGAAAAGTCCACTCAAAAGACAATACTGTCACGGATAACACTACTCTACTCTGCACGGAAAAGAGGCTGAAATACGTCACAACATTTACAAGATAACGAATCGTAAAGAAGTATAAGAAAATGTAATTCAGTGGTTAAAGTATAAACGTTAATTAAAAATAAAAAAAAGGTAATAATAAATGTACGTGATAGATATCACTAATGGCTAATTCGTTTACATAAATGGAACTCACTCGAACTGTCCCTATTCCTAGCTACCTTCTTATTTCTAGGGCGCCGCTGGTGCGTTGTCCCACGAAGTCGGTTATTTTTTTACTCCTTGCTCTGCTTCTTTTTGTACGCAATTCCAATGTTTTCGCCGTCCAGGTTTTCCTGCCTCCCGATCTCGTTCCTCGCTGTCTTCTACTAACTTTCTCCTCCGCTTCTTTCTTTCAAAACTAACTGCCACTCTGCTCGGTCTCACTATCCAAATCCCAAGAGACCGTTTTTGGGTCCGGCACTTCCCGCGAAACCTCCGGTCAGCTTTTTCATCGGTAAAAATCTCCGTTTGGGTCAATGAACGTTTTCTTCAGGTCATTCCCTTAAGTTTAAAAACTTCCCGTACTGGTTAGCTTTTATTTCGGTTGATTTGGTGTCCATTTTATATTTACCATCCGACTTTTATCTTGGACCCAACCCATGTTGCTCTGCCTTATCGACTTCACTCTCTCGTGGTTCGTGCAGTGCTCGTTGATATTATCGTCGGATGACGTTTCTCGTTGTTGTGACGTTTCCGCGATGTGGTGTTGTTCTTCTCGTGTCGTATTTTCTGAGTTAATTGTTTTCTATAGTTTCCGTGATCGCACTGTGTATTTCATTGAGATCGTTCTGTGTTTTCCCGCGATCGTTCTGTGTTCTGTGATCGTTCTGTTGTTTTCCCTGTGGTTAAGTGCTTGTTACTAAAGTGTTTTCTTCTCTCTCGTTGTAGGGTTGAACGGAACGCAGGATGGAGTCCACGGTTACGCAGGACGGAATAACCCGCGATGAATGTGAGTATGACAATTTGTCACAAGGTTTGAATTTTGTGTTCGGTTACGGCAATTTGAAGTATTAATGTTGGTTGCGCAGTCACAGTCTATCTTCCGTGAGTACCTTTTCATTTTTTTTTTTCCATTTCGATAAATGCCTAATCTACCTAATCTAACTAAAATAATAACTAATCTACCCTAGTGTTACATTAATGGTCCTAATTCCTTCATTTTCCGCCTCTTCTCCGTGTTTACTGAAAACAAATATACTAATATTTCTTACTTGGTTTATTTTTAGGTGCTGGTGTTGGAGACACTTATTCGCCCCAGGGAAAGTAGAAGACGTTAAAAAAAAACAAACACTCGGAGGTAAGTAAACTCCAATATAATTCCGAAGCCAACAATAATGATTTGCTTTATTTCTTTACAGGTCGACCTACAGTTACGGGTGGATCCGTAACATTCCCCCCTTACGTAACAGAGAATTTGCCAAATTCTCAGTGGTTTCGGCGGTAAATTGTCGCACGTAAGAATACCTAAATTATTATTTATTCTACTATTATACCCAACATCCCATTCCAAAATTCTCGCAATTCCTCTATTCAAAAAAAATACTAACGCTTAGTACTAACTCAGATTATCTCTTGCAACATGCCTAGAACTAACTCGGATTAACCCTTACAATATGGCTTCAAGTCTTTAGCGTGCCATATTCCACCGCGTTTCCCGTCTAAGCCTTCTAATTCATACGTCCAAGGAGACACTCGCTTCCGGACCACGAATGGACCGATGTATTTCGGTGCTAAATTCGCAGAGAAAAACTTAGCCGCATCGGACAGAACGTAGTTGGTCCTCCACACCCGATCATTCGGATAATATTCGGCCTCTCGCCGCCGCAGATCATACCGACTCTTGGATTGTTTGGATGCTTGTTCAAAACGCTTCCGGAGCTCCTCGCGAACCTCCTCGAGTGCCTTTGATCGATTAATCGGGTCCCTATAGGATGGTGATGTTCCATCTGGTCTATCTCGTGGCTCTATTCCCACCTCCATATCTCTTCCGAAATTCGCAAAATACGGAGAAACCTTCATCACTTCGTGCGTGGCCGTCCTCAAAGCGCACGCAATCTTGGAGAGGTTCTCGTCCCATTTCCGATGGTTGTCCGCAACATACGCTCTCAACATCACCTTAATTGACTGGTTGATTCGCTCCGCCGGGTTAGCTTGAGGGTGGTAGAACGCTGTGAATTTTATCTGAGTTCCATATGACTCTACCATTCCCTGAAACTCCTTAGACCGGAATTGGACGCCGTTATCGCAGACTAACCACTTCGGAACACCAAACAGCAGGAAAACTTGATCCTCCAAGACTCGCGTAACGGCAGCAGCCGTCGCCGCTCTAAGTGGAAATAGTAAAGCGAACTTCGAGAAGTAATCTACGACCGTGAGGATAAATGTTGATCCCCTAGATGAGCGTGGTAGTGGTCCCACTAAATCCACACATATCATCTCCCACGGTTGTTTCGCCTCACCACATCTCGAAGCCATCAGTCCGGCTGGTAACTTTCGCTCCGGCTTTATTGCTTGACATACTTTACATGCCGTAACATATTTCCGTATGTCCCCTTGCATTTTGGGCCAGTAATATCCGCGCATGATCCTATCAACCGTTCGCCTCACTCCACCATGTATTGATTTTGGGTCATCATGACATTTCTGCAAAATGTCTGCACGTTCTCCCTTTGCAGGCACCTTTTTCCACGAACACGCCTCATTGAGTTCCGGATATTTGGATGGAACATGCTTCCATAAGGTGTTTCCATGTACTCGCCATGAGGGGTATTTTGCAGATTGCTTCGGCACCGTCCCCAGCATTTTCGAATACCATCGGTCAGTTTCCACGACTGAAAATAACGTTTCCACCAATGGAACGGACCTCGACAACGCATCCGGAACCAGATGTTCTTTGCCTTTTCGATGCACGATCTCGTAATCGTATTGCTGAAGACGAACTGCCCAACGCGCCAATCTGCCTGTTGGATCCTTCAAATTGTGAAGCCAAACCAAGGAGTGGTGATCTGTTATCACGCTAAAACGACTCCCCTCAACGTAAGGTCTCAACTTCTCTACTGCCCATAAAACAGCTAAGCATTCCTTCTCCGTCGTTGAGAACTTACGTTCCGACTTCGTCAGCGAGCGACTCAGATAACAGATCACTTTTTCCCCGTCTGACTGTTCTTGCGTGAGTACTGCCCCCAACCCGAAATCGGAAGCGTCGGTCTGGATCGTAAACGGTAGCTCGTAGTCGGGACAAGTTAAGATAGGTGCCGTGGATAATTTCACCTTCGCCGCTGAGAAAGCCCTATCGCAATCTGCATCCCATGCAAATTTATGACCCTTCCTCAAAAGTGAAGTCAAAGGTGCAACTAACGTTGCAAAATCCGGTATGAACCGTCTATACCACGATACCATGCCTAGGAACTGTCGAACCTCCTTAATGTTCTTAGGCGCTGGAAATCGAACTAGACTTTCCACCTTATCTGGATCCACATGTAGTCCATACTCATCGACAACATAGCCCAGATAGCGTAATTCCGACCTACAAAACTCACATTTCTCCTTTGATACCTTCAGCCCCGCCTCTCTCAGTCTTCGGAACACTTCTCGCAAGATTTCAGTGTGCTTTTCGAAGGTTTGTGTCACCAGGACTATGTCATCGAGATACACAAACACATATGGCTCCAGATCGGCTCCCAAAACTTGGTCGATCAACCTTTGCCAAGTAGCCGGGGCATTTTGCAGTCCGAAAGGCATACGGTTGAATTCAAACAAACCTCTACTCGGAACTGTGAAGGCAGTATACTGCTTGGAATTTTCAGCCATCGGAACCTGCCAGTACGCGGATTTAATATCTAAAGAGGATAGGTACTTGGCGTCTCGTAATTTATCTAGCGTCGCCGAAACGTATGGAATGGGATATGCATCTCGTTCTGATACTTTATTTACTTTACGAAAGTCCACACAGAATCGAAAAGAACCATTTTTTTTCCTCACCAGTAGTATTGGCGACGACCACGGACTTTTTGACGGTTGCACTATTTTCGCCTCAAGCATATCTTGCAGTTCGTGATCTATATCCTTCTGCCTGACTGGCGACACCGGATAATAGCGTTGTTTGATAGGCGGAGAGTTTGTTTTAATCGTATGCTCTACCACCGATGTCCTGCCGAGCCCCTCTCCCATACTGCCCAACTCCTCTTCAAGCAGAACGTTCAACTTCTTCAACTCCTCCTCCCCCAATTTAGATTTAGGCTGCAAAAATTCAGCCGTTGCCACGTCTAAAATGCTGCTCAGATCCACCTGTCCTCGTCTAAGATCCAACACGATACCAAACTCCCTCCAAAAGTCGGCCCCCAATATGACCGTATGGGGAAGTCTTTTCACTACCAAACACTTCATCCAGCGTGTACACCCATCGACCCCGAATGGTATGCAGACCAACCCATCCACCTGACATACATCATTATTCGCTAGACGAATTTCATGTGCAGACGCTGGTTGCAGTTCAATCCCTATTTTCCTCAGACTTTCCCACCCTTTACCCCCCCATATCGTTCTTGAAGCCCCTGAGTCCAACAAACCGATAAACTCTACTCCAAAAACGTCAACCAGTAGGTGTGGGCGATTGTCGCCACACATCGGAGTCAAAGCAAAGTCTAGATGTACGGGTTTTGTCGCTTTGACCTCCGTACTCACTACCCCGCATTCTAGTGAGCACTCGGTTCGTTTCCCGAACTAGTACTTGGTTGGTTTTGCCCGGCACCAATAACCTCCGGGTTGCAAATTGGACATTTTGACCGGAAAACCCCTACTTTTCCGCAGCCGAAGCATCGTCTGGCTTCGTTGCACTCGCTAGCGATATGCCCATTCTTTTTGCAATTAAAACATAGTATTGTTTGTTTATGCGTAAAGTGTTGCGTTTGGTTCGGGCCACCTGTGCTTCCATCTTCGAATCTATGGCATTCAACTGCGTCTACATACGCTAAATCTGCTTCTAAGATGTTCGCACGGCGAGTAGGAGGTGGTATGAATGCTTCCACAGAGATTCTAGTTGCCTCCAAGGTTCGGCCTAGACTTACCAGCTCATCCACCGATTTTACTGTCACTAATGCGAGTTGTGCCTGGTAGAATGGTAAAATGTTTCTCCTTATTATTCGTAGCTTCTCACTGTCAGTGGGTATCTTCGAGAGGCGTCGGAACAAATTCTCCATTATTGCTGTATACACCCCTATGGATTCATTGCTTCCCTGAGTGCGACGCCGAATTTCGTCCATAAGCCGATCGTCATAATCAGGCGGTAAAAATTCTGCACGTAATTCGGCTACCAATCCGTTCCAACTCCTACATTTAGTCCTAACTGCCCTCAGCCAAATGAGCCCTCTGCCCTCGAAAAGGTCTACCGCGGAACGAAAGAGCAACGACTTCGATACCCCACGAGCTTGGCGTAGTTCTTCTACCCTTTCGAGAAATGAACATAACGTGTTTGGTTCGCCGCTAAATTTAATATTCCATTTAGCTAACCTATTCGACTCATTGTTGTCCCCATTAGTTGCAATACTCCCCTTTGCATCGACAACTTCCTCCTCCTCGTCCTGAACATCCTTAGCTTTGTCGTACAGAGAACCTAACAATATTAGAACTGATGCCCGAATTAGTCTTTTATTTTTCTGTTCTTCATCTGTACATTGAGCGCCCTCAATTCTTCTAAAACACCACTGGATTTTTGCATTTAATTTCTTGTAGGCTCCAGACGAAGTGTCTCCCACGAATGTCTCCAACAACCCCTCAATTTCCTTGCACTTAGCCTCTGTTGCTGCCAAATCTTCCGCGAATGTGAAAGGGTATTCCTCCTGCGAGAAAGAAATTGCTCCTTCCCTTTCCACACGCAAAGCTGTTCGTAGTGCCTTACGCATCGCGTCTACCGAATCCGACTCTAACCCTCGAATAGCCATTTCATATGACAATTCCTCTTGGCTGAGTCTATCTACATCGATTTTCGACATGATTCACTAATAAGCCCACCCGTAAAGAAATAAATCACTACCAGAAAGAGTACACAAAAAAAAATTTTTAAACGAACACCCAAAAAAAAAAAAAAATTTTCACGCAATAACTTTCACTCCGAATTGCTTATTAATTCTCCTCTCACAATTTCCCTGACACGTTGGGCGTCAATTATTACGGTTTAAATTCGCGTTAGCGGTCTTAATACCGCAATCAAAACCCCTTTGTACCAAAAGGGGACGAACGGGCCCTTGCCGGCCAACCCAGAGAAGGGTCGTGGGCGCCAGTGGTTCCGAACTTTAAGGAACCCGTTCTATGCCGATTTTCCCAAACCGAACCACTAGTTCAGGAAAAGTCCACTCAAAAGACAATACTGTCACGGATAACACTACTCTACTCTGCACGGAAAAGAGGCTGAAATACGTCACAACATTTACAAGATAACGAATCGTAAAGAAGTATAAGAAAATGTAATTCAGTGGTTAAAGTATAAACGTTAATTAAAAATAAAAAAAAGGTAATAATAAATGTACGTGATAGATATCACTAATGGCTAATTCGTTTACATAAGTGGAACTCACTCGAACTGTCCCTATTCCTAGCTACCTTCTTATTTCTAGGGCGCCGCTGGTGCGTTGTCCCACGAAGTCGGTTATTTTTTTACTCCTTGCTCTGCTTCTTTTTGTACGCAATTCCAATGTTTTCGCCGTCCAGGTTTTCCTGCCTCCCGATCTCGTTCCTCGCTGTCTTCTACTAACTTTCTCCTCCGCTTCTTTCTTTCAAAACTAACTGCCACTCTGCTCGGTCTCACTATCCAAATCCCAAGAGACCGTTTTTGGGTCCGGCACTTCCCGCGAAACCTCCGGTCAGCTTTTTCATCGGTAAAAATCTCCGTTTGGGTCAATGAACGTTTTCTTCAGGTCATTCCCTTAAGTTTAAAAACTTCCCGTACTGGTTAGCTTTTATTTCGGTTGATTTGGTGTCCATTTTATATTTACCATCCGACTTTTATCTTGGACCCAACCCATGTTGCTCTGCCTTATCGACTTCACTCTCTCGTGGTTCGTGCAGTGCTCGTTGATATTATCGTCGGATGACGTTTCTCGTTGTTGTGACGTTTCCGCGATGTGGTGTTGTTCTTCTCGTGTCGTATTTTCTGAGTTAATTGTTTTCTATAGTTTCCGTGATCGCACTGTGTATTTCATTGAGATCGTTCTGTGTTTTCCCGCGATCGTTCTGTGTTCTGTGATCGTTCTGTTGTTTTCCCTGTGGTTAAGTGCTTGTTACTAAAGTGTTTTCTTCTCTCTCGTTGTAGGGTTGAACGGAACGCAGGATGGAGTCCACGGTTACGCAGGACGGAATAACCCGCGATGAATGTGAGTATGACAATTTGTCACAAGGTTTGAATTTTGTGTTCGGTTACGGCAATTTGAAGTATTAATGTTGGTTGCGCAGTCACAGTCTATCTTCCGTGAGTACCTTTTCATTTTTTTTTTTCCATTTCGATAAATGCCTAATCTACCTAATCTAACTAAAATAATAACTAATCTACCCTAGTGTTACATTAATGGTCCTAATTCCTTCATTTTCCGCCTCTTCTCCGTGTTTACTGAAAACAAATATACTAATATTTCTTACTTGGTTTATTTTTAGGTGCTGGTGTTGGAGACACTTATTCGCCCCAGGGAAAGTAGAAGACGTTAAAAAAAAACAAACACTCGGAGGTAAGTAAACTCCAATATAATTCCGAAGCCAACAATAATGATTTGCTTTATTTCTTTACAGGTCGACCTACAGTTACGGGTGGATCCGTAACAAGGTGCGGGAAGGACTCACTCGATTTCTTACATATTTATCCTTTACGGTGGAACCATTTTAAAATTAACGCGTTCAAAAGTTATCGTCAAATATTGTTGAACACGTGACTTCAGGATTATTTGTATGGAAGCTACCAGAAGGAGTAAGAGGATTGCGCTGACTAGTAAACTCGAACTTCCTTTTCACTCAAAACTAATTTGTACAAAATTCCGAATTCGTAGCTAAAATATTACTTGAGTTATAGTGAGTTCCGTAAATTAAGTGAAGACATTTTAACAGGATATTTGTATGGCAGCTACACGACGGACTAATAGGATTTTCTTCATAGTCATACATTTAACAAACGTATACAAAATTTCAAAGTCGTAGCTTTAGGCGTTCCGAAGTTATTGGTCAATTTTCTTGAACAAGTGTTTTAAGGACATTTTGTATGGCAGCTATGCTATTTTGCCCGTTAACGAACTTAGCCTTACAAATTCAACCAAACATCCAGATTCAAAATTTCAAGATCCTAGGTCAAAGCGTTCTTGAGTTATCATGCTAACGGACAGACAGACGGACGGACGGACGGACGTTAAGCGGATTTGTAGTTTTTGACTCCAAATAAATAAAAAATAATATATAACTTTTTTTCGTCCGAGGCTCGGTTCTATGCGTTACAAACATTTGGACTGGATTAAACTTCTAATATCTCAGATTATATCTGGAGTAAAAAAATGTTCGTTCAGGGTGCGGGCGTCTAAAACTCGAGAACCACTGATCCTTTTGATATCATATTTGGACCATATGTTATTATGGTCTGCAGGAAGGTTCCTCTTCATTTTACTTCCGGTAGGTGGTACTGCAGTCGAGATATTTCCATTTTTCGTATTTATGGTACGATTTGGCACAAATTCACAATATACCATATATTACTTAAATAAAAATAAATTCGTTAAGGAAATTTGGACCCGGTAGGTGGCTAGTCTAGATATTTACGAAAAACTATCTACATATCGAGATATATAAAAGAGGATGTATGTATGTGCGTATGTTCCCTATAAACTCCTAAACCGCTCAACCGATTTTCATCAAATTTTCAGGGAACATGTAGAATAATCCCGCGATGGTTCCTGTGAAGTTTGGTACCGATCAAATCAAAAACAATTATTTTTTGACATTTTTCCAATTTTTTCGCGATTTTAGCTCTAATTGTTTGTTTGTTTGTCCCGTATGCCTTCCTAAACCATTCATCCGATTGCGATGAAACTTTGTTGATATGTTGAGCGCACGCCCGCAAAGGTTTCTGCGTTAACAAAATTATTTTACAATTGGTGGTACGCGAGTTATTTCAACATTTGAGTGTATTTCATATAGTTTAGAGGCAGTTCGTTTGTTTTCGGTGTATTATGTATAGTATGTATGTTCCCTATAGACTCCTAAACCGCTAAACCGATTTTGATCAAATTTCCAGGGAACATGTAGATTAGTCCCGGGATGGTTGCTGTGAACTTTGGTACTGATCGAATCAAAAACAGTTGTTTTTTTTCCAATTTTTTCACGATTTTAGTACCCTGGTGCTCTAATTGTTGGTTTGTTTTTTTCCCGTATGCCTTCCTAAACCATTCATCCGATTGCGATGAAACTTTGTTGATATGTTGAGCGCACGACCGCGAAGCTTTCTGTATTATTACAAATGAGTGTGTTTCATATACTTTAGTTTGTATATTTTCAGTGTGCACGTCTGACAAAATCGAACAACGGGAGCAACGGAAACAATGGGAGTAACGGGAGCAACGGAAGCAATGGCAGCAACGAAGCAACGGGAACAACGGAATCAACGGGAGAAATAAACTTAAAAATAAAGAACTAATATCAAAAGAGAAGCAATAAGTGAGTTTTTCACAGACGTGACATATAGGTATAACAAGAAATAAAAATTGAGAAAAAAAATAGTACCGCATAGGTACCGAAAAGTTATTTTTCAGTAGGTATATAGGTAATATTAAATCATTTTTGGATAACGAAATTAAGTCTAAATGAAGCGCTAGAGCTTTTAAGGAAGATGAGTTTAGTTGAGATTCCACTGTAGTACCGATGTGTGGGGGGGGGGGGGTATGACATCTTAAAATTAAGGAGATGAAAAGAAAAAACCAATGGTAGAGAGCTAAAAATCAGTAATTATTTTGAGCTATCACAGGGGTTTATTTTAAAAATAATTTTTTTTATAACGTAATGTGGTACATCTGTTGTGTTGTTTTTTTCATCTCAGGCTATAAAGTTCAATTCAAAACTTATATATAACGAAACGAAAAAACCATATCGAATTAAAAGGTGTATGTTGCAGTACTTCCATTTTCCCAGTGAGAGTAGTGCCGCAAAAAATGCAATTATTTTTTTGAGGATGATACCAGTATTAAAACTTCTATCACATCTAAATTTAACTCGACTTTAACCCGAAAAACAATAAAACTACACTCAGACTGTTGACAGGATGTTTTTAATTCGGTAAGCCCTCGAGATCGTCACGTGCCTTTATCACGAAATTTATTTAAATATAAAATGGCAATAACGAACAAAGTCTTATTCATCTTGAGACTCAAGGCACATGGATTAGGAAACAATTCGGGTTATTGCTTTCTGAAAAGAACATGTCAGACTAATTCGAAAGCGCTTAGACCTCACAGATCATCCAGACTAATACAATTTACTAATTACTTTAGTTTTCCAAGTACGAATTAATGTCAAGGGTTTCCGTCTTGAGTTTCCACTTCGCATAAGGGTTCGCATTAATTCAAATACGTTTTGGTAGAAATTTGCGAAAGTGGCAAAATCTCGTTGTCTTAATGTGTCACTTCCACTTGATACTGACGATGTCGTCTTGGGACTGTATTTCCGAAAATATACAACATACGTGCGCCTATTTTCACACAACATTACACTTGAATTCAAATGGCATGTCGACGAAAATGAAAATTACCCCAAATTTTAGTTCGAATATGAGTCTGGGTAAAGTTTTGAATTTTATTTGTAGCATGTTCATAAAATTGAATAAAGCCTGCACGTTGACGCTGCAACCAACTCAGGGGTTGTCACAGAATAAAGCATAGGATCTACCCATATTCCCAGTAATTTCTTTCGAATTATTTTCCGAAATTTGCATATCCTTTGCTCGTTTGAAATCGTGCCTGAATAAGGCTGTGTAAACTCTGAGGGTATTCTGTTGAAAGTTTTTCGACTAAAGTTTTCATTAGGAAGCTAGTTTTTGTGTACTTAATGGCGAACTGAATAATTCAACTCGAGAGCATCCTTATTAGTGCACTTTCAGTGTAGCATGGTCAAATTAATGGCGCTTCCACTTGACGAGTACTAACAGTCATTATGCACAATTACAAAATTGTCCTCTTTTATCCTTACTGAGAATAACGACATCTTACATTCACCAAAATCACGCTGTCCTATCGCAATGATTGATCGGTGTTAAAAATGTCCTGTATGACATGTCAGGCATTTAAACGCTTTAATTGAAATCTTAGTAGCCCCCGATTAGATCCGTCTTCATCTGAGGTGAGTTGGCTTTATTTGTCAAGCGAAATTTTATGCTCGGCTCATGATGAATCATTTGGCAAGTCCTTGTGCGTTTAAACGAGGGATTTAAAGGATGATAAGTTGTACATGCCAGCCAGACCTTTATCCAAAGTTAACCGAAATTACTGATATAAATTTTCGGCGAAAATGCTAAATGAAAAAGTATCACATGGAGCCCATCCATCATGCGAAGATATGACTACTTCAACCTGCTCTAAGAGCCCTGATGGATTGCCTAGATAACTTGAGAAAATCTGCTAAGGGCATTTGTTTAAAAACTTCGTATGAACAAGAATTTTACATTTAATTTTTTCCTCTCGACAAAGAGCCATGGATAAGCAAGTTTTAATATGAATATCACAGTAAAGTCCTTGTAGGTTTATGGAATAAGTCAAGATTATCTCTCGGTCGAATTTTGGATTATGTCCAAATATCCAAAGGTTTTTATCGGGTCGATAAGATGGCACCATGCAATCTGACCTACTAACAAATTGATGCTAGTTTTTAGATCTGTTTCGAATTTGTTACGACTAGCGTGTAGCGTTTTGGTTCTGACCGCGGTTTGGGAATGTCTGTAATTTTCAATACAAATCTAATCCGTTTTATATACGAGGAATCGTTTTTTTTGGCCGATGTCCTACAAGCAGTGGAAATAATTTAAATATCCATGGATAGGATTTCGGCATAAATTTTTGAACATAGCTGGACATTGTGAAGGAGAGTATAAAGTATTTGGCATTCGTCCAAATCGAAGATAGTTCGGTCAATGTTTTGGTATATTTTTTTAAGGAAGGTCCCATAAGTGTAATGGTAGTTTAACTCTGTAACAATACCACAAGATTGGAGAAATTTGGTCTGTCAATGGCAATAGATAAATTAGAAGTACTTGGTATAAAATATATCGATATTAAAATTCCAAACATTTAATCGAATGAGTTCTCAATTTATCGTATGTTTGGAATATAGTTCAGAGAAATATTTGATAAATAGAAAATCGTCAAATTTTTGAAATTGCGAGTTGTATCTGATCTATTTTTAAGGAAGTTTGTACGCATAGAACCGATCCGTGGACGAAAAAAAATTATGTTATTTTATTTTATGTTTTCTCCCCAAGATAAGACACTGAATCACTGACAATGTGTGGCTTTTAATCAGAATTGGACAAAGAAGTCGATATGCTGACGGGGAAGTTGGTCGTCGCTTTTAACCGGTCGTGCCCTATTAGCAAATCCTCAGGGAAGACATATCCTCCGTGGTGGGATGCCGACGTTAGGCTGTAAAGAACTATCTCCCGCAGATTGTTCAACTTAGCTAAGGACAGTAATCTGCAGGAGGACTGGACGGCGTACAGAAATAGTCTTAGAGATTTCAAGAAGACAGTCAAACGGGCCAAGCGAGATTCTTGGAGACACTTCTGTGAATCAATCGAAGAGACAAACGAAGCTGCTAGGCTAAGCAGAATTATATCCAAGGATCCAGTACCACCGAGGTACCTCTGGGACTCGGCGGGGGATTGGACGGAGTCTAGCAGCTAGACTTTGGAGCTGCTAATGAGTGTGCATTTTCCGGGTTGCTTTGAGGTACCACAGGACAGCACAGACAGTCCAATGAACGAGTACGTGAGGCGCAAATCCTGCAACTCAATTGTCAGCTCTGAAAAGATAAAATGGGAAATCAGGTCATTCCTGCCTTTTAAATCGCCAGGAGTAGACGGGGTTTTTCCAGCTATGATGCAAAATGCGCTGTTAGTTCCCTGGTTACTGGCGATTTTTAGGGGATGCCTTGCTCTCGGCCACATTCCCTGCAAATGGAGGGAGGCACGAGTTATCTTCATACCCAAAGCGGGAAGACTAAGCCACATTTTAGCGAAGGACTTTAGACCCATAAGTTTGACCTCCTTTTTACTTTCGGTTTAGGTTTAGGTTTGAGAAGGGGCGCAGCGCTAGAACCACCGCGCTCACTAGGTGCCATACGGGCCCATTGCGATCCCTTCAGGTCCTCGTGGGCTATTCCCTCACCTCAAAAACATTTCAGTTTGCTGCAGAACCTGACCAGTTTGTCATACCCTAACATATCCTCATATCCTCTATGCTCTCGAAGAAAAGACTACCCAACAATCTAAAACGCCTTCTAGCGATCCCCGGGCATTCACACAAAATATGAGTGATGTCGTCCGCAGCATACAGATCATGGCAGAACCTACACATGTCCGAGTCCTCTATCGCTTGCCGCATAGCGTGTTTCCTCAGCATACAGTGCCCCGTTAGTGCTCTGACGAGCAGTCGCAATTTTCCTCTATCCCAAGTCAATATATTCTTAGTCTTATGACAATCCAGCTCGGGCCACAGGGATCCTAAAATCATGCAGCTTGCCAGCCCTGTCCACCTAGAGTCGGCTGTCTTTTTAGAGCGCTCACCAATTTGCGCTTTGATGCCGCATATCGGTGGACAATCATCCTCCTCAACCCTAGCATTCGATGCCGATCTCGATCTCGCAAGCTCGTCCGCTCTTTTGTTCCCTAGTATATTGCTATGCGCTGGCACCCAGCAAATCAGTACTCTGTTCTGACTATAAAGTACCTTTAGCACTTCTCGACAGCGGGAATTAATTCATTCTTACTTAAAACCCACGAAAGGCTGCTGGAGGTGTACATCCGCGACAAAGCGGATTATTGCACTGTCGGGCTCACAACATGCTTATACCAAAGGTAGATCGACCGAAACGGCGTTACTCCAAGTAGCTTTGATATCGAGGGTGCCTTTAACAAGGTAAAAGTTGGAGCGATCAGCAATGCACTGAGGGACGTGCGGGTGGAAATGGGATTCTGTAACTAGATAGCCGCAATGCTGAGCAGCCGTGGCATTGTACCGCCACTGGGCAGTAGCAGGGTGCGCAGGTACACGGCCCGAGATACGCCATAGGGAGATGTGATTTCACCACTACTGTGGCTCCTGGTAGTCAATTAGATTCTAACTTCGCTAAACCGGCAGGGTGCGAAGGTGGACGCATACGCGGACGACTTAACAATTCTGATATCGGGTAGGTTCCTGCCCACTCACTATAAGTGACCTGTTCAAAAGGGCATTCACACTAGTGAGCGCGTGGGCGGACAGATATGGACTGGGGGTCAATGCCTCAAAGACAGAGTTAGTCCTCTTCACGCGTAGAACCAAAATCCCAGAGTTCACGCTCCCTAAACTGGGGAGTCTCACCCTACAGCTTAGAGAGAAAGCTAAGTACTTGGGTATAGTCCTGGATCGGAAACTAACTTGGAGTAAGAACATCGACGACCGACTAAGGAAGGCCTTAGGGGCTCTCTACGCTTGCAAAAACATGTTCGGGAAGAAGTGAGGGATTCAGCCAGGGATGGCTCACTGGATGTACACGGCCATAGTCAGGCCTATCCTAACCTACGGAATTTTAGTGTGGTGGGTAGCACTAGAGAAATACACCTATCTCAATAAACTCACCAAGGTTTAACATCTTGATTCTACAGGAGCAACGGCATACTTAGCACCACACCTACAGCGGCACTAGAGATGATCCTTCATCTTCTTCCGTTGGATATTTATGAGAAGAGTGTAGCCACGAAGAGTGCCGTGCGCCTAAGACAGTCAGGCAGCTGGGTATCTAGACCTGGGGACACAGCAGCATACTCGGACGGTTTAGTGAATGTATACCGTTGAGGATACAGACTACTTGATTGCGCAGCTCGAATTCTCTAGGAGATTCTCAACGAGGATTCCTAGCAGAGAGGAGTGGAATGTAGATCAGCCACACGAAGGGATCTTTCATATCTACACGGTCGATTTGAAGATAGACGCGGGTACAGGTGTAGGAGTATTCTCCGCCGACTTGAACCATAGCGAGGCATTCAGAATACCGGACTGCTGTAGCGTATTTCAGGCAGAGATGATGAGAATCGTTCAGGCTTGCAATCTGCTAGAGGCTTGTGTAATGCGGAACAAATCCGTCGTCATCCTAACAGATAGTCAGGCGGCGATCAAGGCGGCGATCAAGGCGGCGATCAAGGCGGCGATCAAGGCGGCTATCAATGCTGCGATCAAGGCGCTCGACTCACGATTGATCAAATCCCGCCTCGTCAGGCTATGCAGGGAAAAGATTAGTGCTTTATGCACCCTTTTGAACGTAACAATTTGTTTGGTTCCAGGTCACAGCGGAATTTCGGGCAACGAGGCTGCGGATGAACTTGCAAGGAGAGGTTCGGCGCTGAATCAAGAGCTAGCTCTTCCAGTGAGAAGGCCCATTGGGGACATTAAACAAGCTATTGACGTGACGGCTATATCAGAGGCTAACACAAGATGGTCAAGCTCGTGTATCGTGGCCAGGCATCTCTAGCCGACCCAAAATGCGAGCAGGACAAAGTTTATCCTACTCGGAGATAGGAATACTCTTCGTATCCTAATTGGTGTACTGACGAGCCATTGCCTGTTCGGCCGGCACGCCAGAAGACTAGTTGCAGATCTGTGCCGCAGCTGTAGTGAACCTGATGCTGAGAAAAGTATTTTCCACATGCTTTGCGAATGCCCTGGTCTGGCTTGGAGGCGCGAACGTACTTTAGGTACGCGCTTTGCCATAGACTTGGGTGAATTCGCAAACATTAAGCTGGACATGCTGCTGCAGTTTATCAGGCTGGCGGGGTGGTTCACCTTAGATGTTGTCTTGGACACATGTGGCGGTATATGTGCTTGGTCGCGAAACGACCACCCACCTCACCTAACCTAATCAAAAAAATAAAAGTAAAAAAAAACTTACGCAAAAGCTATCGAAACAGATTTTTCTCAGCAATATTTAGTAGATACTTTCCGAAATCTTAGATAAAAATCATATCGAACACCAAAATGACATTACTATACTCTGCGACATAATCTTCCATTAAATTACTCATTAACTAGCTCGCTTAGGTTAATAAATTTTTCTCCCCCACAAAGTACCTTCGAGTATAGATGCCATTAGTCTGCTTCATAACTTATTTGATAAAATAAGAAGTAATCTGACGACGACCTTATGTGATATAATGGCACTGATAACTCTTCGGCGAACGTTTTGATTGTGCTCGGTAAGTTTTGTATGAAACTCCATTAAAGGAGCTATTTAGCGTTTTATCGCAAACATTCCGTCCAATAATTACTCAGCAAAGTCATTTACCAAATTAACTACCATCCAGGTAATTCAAGAACTCGTTTTTGTCCTATAAGCAGAGATGTACTCGTAATAAAAAGTGAAAATTGCTTCAAGGTGCAAGATGGAGAGAAAACAAAGGTTCGTTCTAGGTTAGTGGATTGAAGAATTTGCTGAACATTTTAACGAGATTTATATCCCTAATTTGATCTTTTTTTTTTTTTTTTATAAAAAAAGGAAAGTATATTTTTATCGAAATAATTAAGACAAGATTATCTACGACTATTAATCAATTCTTAAAAATTTTGGACGTAGGGTTTTCGAAGTCCTTTCGTACTAAAAGCAATTTTAACGACTCTATTAAATTATCTAAAATTTAATAAGATAGAATTATTCTGTTGAAATTCACGCTTCTGTTTGGTTTTGCCTAGTGGGCAAAAAGGGCATTATTTCTACGCACGTAATATATAAGCGTTGGCAATGCTAAACAGGACGAATGGTAGTCGTCGTGGTCCTTGAAACTAGTTCCCTTCAAGATTAAGATGGAACACGAACAACTCGTTCAGCATTCATAATGTCCTATCGAAATCCTCGAAGGACCTTTCGTGTGATTTCAACTCGCTTCCATTTTTCGTCCTTTTCTGTATCTTTTCTTATTTTTTTTTTCTTGCGGCAGATAAGTTATTCCCCGAAATCACAAATATTCTGCGTTAACATCTAAATTCGATCGGATGCTAATAAATAGCCGATTCGACATTGTCACAATTTCAATGAATTGTATAAATGTTTGTGGGAGATTTCTGGAATTTTGAACAGATTATCTTTTCGGGGAAGTGGATGGAAAGATTTATACATTCTGGGAAATGTGGTTGTGTATTTGTTGAAGAAGATTTTAGATAATGTAGTTATGGTGAACGATGTTGTTTTTATTATTGGGCTTTTTTTTTATTAATGGTAAATAAATTGGGAAGGCGATCAAAGGAAACCTTTTTTTCCATAGTTCGATATTTCTACAGTTTCCGCTATAGTCTTATGATACAGCCGATTTTAGACGGACAAGAGCGTGATAACCGTATGGATTTAAATTTAAATTCAAACTAACGATTTTTCAATATAACCAGAATTTGTCTGTAACTTTATTATTATAAAACAGAAAGAATTGAAAATGGAGAGGAATGTATTATACATAGACGGCTATCTGCTATACTCCACCTGCCAGCTCAGTTTCTTTGGTTTAGATTGGTTTAGATCTCTAATCTAAGTGTTTGTTATGTAATTGAAAAGTTCTGATGGAAATAATAGTTACTTTTCTAAAAGATTAAGATAATACGAGGGCGGATTGATAATGATGTGCAAAAATCAAGAAGGAGTGGGCAGGTAAGGAATTCGTTATTTTTTTTACCTGGACCATCCTTAAATAGATTACCTGCAAAGTTTAAGCCTGATACCTCGTTTAGTTTTCGAGAAGCAGCAAGTCGACTTATAAAAATTTTTAAAAATGGATAAAAATGAATTTCGTGTGTTGAATAAACACAATTTTTTAAAAGGGAAAACAGTAACAGTAACCAAAGAAAAATTAGATAAGCATTATGGGGACTCTGCACCATCGATCCGAATGATTTACAAATGGTTTTCTGAATTCAAGTGTGGTCGTACTAGCACACAAACCATACCAAGTCCAGGTCGTCCAAATGAGGTCACCACGCCAGAAATGATCGATAAAATCCATGATATCGTGATAGAAGATCGTCGAGTAAAAGTGCGTGAGATAGTTAACGTTGTAAGCATCTCATTTGAACGTGTTTAGAATATTTTGAAAAACCATTTGGACATGAGAAAGCTATCCGCAAGATGGCTGCCGCGTTTGCTCACAATCGACTAAAAACGCAATCGTGTGACAACTTCGCAGCACGGTTTGCAACTGTTTTAACGTAATACAAATGAATTTTTTCGTTGATTCGTAACTGTTGATGAAGCATGGATTCACCACTACACTCCAGAAACCAAAAAACAGTCAAAACAATGGAAGGATGTCGGTTCAAGGAGGCAAAACCGTTCTATCGGCTGGAAAGGTTATGGCGACAGTTTTTTGGGATTCCAATGGAATGATATTCACCGACTACTTGGAGAAAGGAAAAACAATGACGGGAGCATATTATTCTGAGGTATTGGTTTCATTGGATGTTGAAATCAAGGCAAAACGGCTTCATTTCGCGAAGAAGAAAGTGTTGTTTCACACGTCCGTTGTTGCAACGGCAAAACTGTTTGAATTACGGTACGAATTGCTCCCTCATCCACCGTATTCTACAGATTTGGCACCCTGCGACTTTTTATTATTTCCAGACTTGAAAAAATGGCTTGCTGGAAAGAGATTTACCACGAATACTGACGTCATAAGTGAAACCAACGCCTATTTTGAAGGGTTGGACAAATCATATTATTTGGAAGGGATCAAAAAATTGGAAAAACGCTGGACTAAGTGTATCGAGCTAAAAGGAGACTACGTTGAAAAATAAAATAAATTTTTCCGGATAAAATGATGTTTTCTCAATTTTTGCACGTCATTATCAATCCGCCCTCGTAGAACAAATTCAGATCTAAGTAAATTTTTTACAACATTCAGACGGAAATAAAATCCGTTCTTAAAGTCCTCTAGCCAAAATCCCATAAATTTATATCACAACGAACACATAAGTCCTGTAAGTGAAAAATTTCAAAATAATATGTCCTTGCAATTACGCATGTATAAAATCCCGCAAATACAAAAATTTAAACAAATTCACTTCACAACATTAAAATTTATTGAATTTTTATACAAAAGTCTCGACGAAAGCAAAAAAATCGCAGCGATTTTAATCTTAACTAATCGAATGTGTCGTGATTAATACGACCTTTTGGGATTCGGAACTTTCGAATACAAACTTAAGTACGCAACTCCTTTCTACAGTACTTAAGTGGATTGGAATTTACGATATCCCGATTGAAAATAAAGCCTTGGTGGAGTACATACATATGTATATCGATTGTAAAATAATTAATCGATTTAGTGGCATAGGCGCGCCGTAGGGGTGGCCAGGGGGGGCCGGGACCCCTCCAGCTCCCGGCTTGGACCCCCCCAGAAAAATAATTCTGGCCCCTTAATCTCTTAAAATTTACGAACCAAATCTCAACTGACTTTTAAAAATAACAAGACATTTTTAAATTTTACAATCATTGTTCTTTCGTTCTGATGACAGCTTCACAAGATTTTTTCAATTTAGCAAAATAAATTGGAAATTGTTTTTGAAACAACGAGATTCCCATGAAATATTTTGGAGTTTTACGAAATTGTAACAAGATTTGTTTTTGAATGTAAACAGCTTTTTTGAGAATATTTGTGAATTTTACGAGAACTTTAGAAGATGTTTTCTATTTTAAAAATTAAAGTAAAAATTTGTTTTAAACATAACGAAATTTGCATCAGATATTTTTTGATTTTATGAGATCCAAGAATATTGTTAAGTAGAATTGGTTTTTGAATATAGCGAGTTTTTTATGAAATTCATACCTACGATATTGGATTCGTATATTTGGATTTTTTAGTATATACAACAGTTTGAACAATTTTTTGTTACTGAAGTCTTACCAATATATTACTTACTTCAAATTATTACTTTCATGGTATTGAAATCAGAAAACTTTTGGTTATATGCTTAAATATATATTATAAATAGTAATCATAGCTAATAACGTACATTAATATTCCAGTACTAGTTTCAGTTAAAAAGAACAAATTAAAATTGGAATATCAAGTAACTTCAAGTAACGTATATATAAGAGTTCAACTTCGCCAAAATCAAGCTGTATAAGCAAATCAAAATAAATGTAAAATAATTATTATATTATATATATAATATGTAATATTATTTAATAATTACAAAAATGCATTATTTTTAATAATTTGTTTAAATTTGGACTGCAAGATTGACCTTCTACAATTGCTTTATATGTAGAAATCTGTTGGATAAAAATCAGCACATTTGATGATGCGTGTGGGTAATCAACATCGAAAATCGAAAATATTTTGTTAGCGATATCTAAAGCTTGTAAAACGCTTCTGCATATAAAGTTATGATCAGAAACATTAACCGCAATTTGATCAAATTCATATTTTTATTGCCCTATTGTGATAATACGACCAGTTGTTACTTGAATACTTTATATCTTTCGCTTCTTTAATATAATTCTAAAATGAGTTCTGTCCACCTCTCACAACTTCTGGGAGGTTTTCCAGTTGGTTTTAAGAATGCAGGAAGTAAGTACAATAATGAGTTTTTGACATCTATAACAAAAGAAAACAGTTAGATACCTATTTAAATTGTAGAAACAATAAAAATTATAATCGGACAAATTAAGCTCTTGTTTCTTAAAATCCTTAAAACCCCTCCTGAACCGTGTCAAGAGTATTGTGCTTATAAATAGATATAAATAGATGCCAGGATTAAAATAATTTGCAAATCACAGTTGGATACATTGTTGCAAAATCGTCAACTATTTATAAAAATATTTTAAAAATAAAATAAAATTATAAATCTTTAATAATAAAATCAATAATTTAAAATAAATTATTTTATTTTGTTAATTTTTTTCACTATGGCACAAAAAGCAAGAAATCATCTTACCTTACCTTATTCGCGATGTTAGAACGGAAATTTAATTAAATATTTAAATGAAAAATATAGAAAAAAAAGGGATACACAATACTTTTTTCACAATTTACCCAACTTTAATAGTTCAAGGGGTGTTCAAAACTTCCGATCGTTTCGTTTGCATTACCAATGAAAAAAATGCAAACATACAAATTTAAAAAGCTTTTCAATTTCAGAACAACTTTTGAAATATACAAGACGATCTTTAATTGTCTTCTAAATTTAAAAAATGCTTCTTAAATTCAAAACACTGGTTCGTTGTATCTCGTAAAAATCTTTTCAAATTAAAAGATTCACTTATTTTAGCAAAACTAGCTATCCGGATAAAACTCTGTTTATTTTTAATTTAGTGTTCCGATAAAGAACAAATGAAACGCGATCGAAGAAAACGTAATTAGATCAGTGTTGCCGGTACTGACTGACTTTGAACATGAATATGGATTAGAAAATATAAACGAACACGAAGCTGTTAAGTGATAATTGCGAAAATAATAGAAAATAAGCTGGGACTTTATAAATTAATTTTTTTTTGTTGTCGAAATTGAAGAAAATATCTTACGAATGCAAAAAAAAACTTCTACATAGCCATCAAAGTCTTCAAATCTTTGGTAACGCTAAAAATCTTCTCGTTGAAGAAAAATTGGCATCGCTGCTACTACTCAAGATAGATTCGCGAATCTCTCAATCATGAACATTGAATCCAATTTTAATTACTCTCTTTTGGTTGCTACTCGAAACTGAAAGACAGTGAGTTTCCCAAATTGATTGAAGACATTTTCACAGGATTTTTGTATGGCAGCTACTCGAAGGAGGACTCATAGGAACGTTTTCAAATTCTTTCCTTCAAACAACGTATAAAACATTTCAAAGTCGTAGCCTAAAACTACTCATTCATTGTTTATACGAACACCCAATCTATAAACACAAAAAGGACGAACATTTATGAAAAGCATGTGTTCCTTTCGGAAGAAGTCGTATGTTGTGAGCAATTCGGCCCCTGGCCCCTGCCAGATTTCAGGCCACGGCACGCCTATGTTTAGTGGAACACGGTAATAATGTCGATAACATATTAGACACATAACCTTTGAATCTATGCATCAAATGAACCTCTTGCTCTTCGATATCCACCTACAGTTTACTTTTTATATATGCGTAAAATAGGGGGGGATGATGAAAAGTAAAAAAAAATGTTGATGGTGTGGTTGTAGGGAATGATTGTGGGAGGAGCTGGAAATGAACAAAATCTGATTTTACTTTATTATTTTTATACATATATATTTTAAATTCTGTGGGGTGGGGGTGTGAGGGGGAAGGTGGGTGAAGCGTTTTAGAAAGAAAATTTTGATTTCTTGATCTCAGCAACCGCTTATGCTACGAAGCTTGGAATTTATTTAGAGCTTCAATAGTGGACCCAGTTACAAAAAAAAATTCCAATTTGGGTGAAGGGGTGAAGGAGTCGGGAAGAAAAATAATGAGTCCGAGACGCTCGAAAGCTGAGATTGCAACATTCTAAAATCCATATCTCCTAAACTGTTACTGTCACAAAATTAAAACTTAATGAACATCTGTAGGTATACTAGGAAAATAGATCGGAAACAAATATTTGAGAGAACAATTTTAGAGTACTATATCTCACGAACAGACCGATTTCTAAATTGTCTGCGGTACCGAAGTTACTGGAAAGTATTGTGAAAACTAAACTCTACTTCGAGGTTAAGGAACATATATCCACTTCACAACATGGATTTGTGTCTGGAAGATCTACTGAGACCAACCTTGCTGTTTTCACCCATTATTGTTTGGAAACAGTAGAGTCTGGCTTTCAAGTGGATGTTTTGTATACGGATTTCGTGAAAGCCTTTGATAGAATACACATAAACCTGTTGCTTTATAAATTGTGCGCCCTTGGTTTCCATTCTAAACTCTTGCTGTGGATTGGGTTTTATTTGGATAATAGGAAACAATATGTTCGTTTATCTTCATTCTTATCACGATGCATTTCAGTTCCTTCGGGTGTTCCGCAGGGTAGTCACCTCGGTCCTCTTCTTTTTCTCATTTTTATTAATGATGTTTTTGATCTGTTTCAATATGCGTCATGCTTGGGGTTTGCCGATGATCTGAAGATTTATACTCGTTTGAATATAATATAATCAATTCCATTAGGTTTCAAACTGAGATTACTCTATTTTGGGAGTGGTGCGATTTTAATTCATTATTATTGAATCCTAATAAATGTAAAATCCTTACTATATGTCGGTGTATTTCTCCTGTTCATTTTACATATAATTTTCCTTACATCACTCTGACTCGATCTGAGGTAGTAGTGGACCTTGGCGTGTTAATGGATAGCAAACTTACTTTTAATATGCACGTTGATCGAATGATATCTAAAGCAAATTCTAAATTGGGATTTGTGATGAGAAATTCTACGGAATTTAACGATCCATATACTTTAAAAACTCTGTTTTGCTCTCTTGTGAGATCTACATTGGAATATTGCTCAGTCGTTTGGAATCCTTTTTATGACATTCATATCAAAAGACTAGAATGTGTTCAAAAAAGGTTGCTGTTAGAAGATTACATTGGTCCGATGGATTACCTTCTTATATAAGTAGGTGCAAACTAATTGATTTGCTATCCTTGCAGAGTCGTAGACATATTCGCGATATAATGTTTGTTCGTGACGTATTGTGCTATAGAATGATCTCGCCGGTACTTCTCGCTTCTTTCCACATTTATGCGCCTGAACGACCACTACGTCTTCGTGCCTTTCTTCAAATCAATCCACATAAGGTAAACTATGGCATGAATGAGCCGCTTACGCGATGTGCTACGCGGTTCAATGAAGTTTGTTCTCTTGTTGATCTAAGTTCGGGTAGATTTGCTTTTAAGTCTATTTTAATCAATGTCTGGAGAGTTAATTAACGTTGAAAGTATAATTTATATTGAAAATGAAAACATTAGTTACTGCTTTGTCCAATTACCAATAATTATTTTTTCTTAATTTTACTATTGTATTTTCGTAGTCTGTAAATATTTATATATATGGTAGACGTCAATAAATAAATATATAAACACGTGAACCAATTGCACTAGAAAAATAAAATTCGGTTTCTGTAAAGAGGTTGACTAATAAAGTTTGATGAAATTAAAAATTTTTAAGAAGGTGGTGGAGCGTGGAAGTTGAGGGGATAAGAATTTTCCAAAAAAATCACGTCTCCTATCTCAAGAACAGTGGATAGATACTAAGAATTTTTACCAGAAGTAGGCCTAATGGATCCCTATCAGAAAACAATTTTTGTTGGTGAGGGTGCTGAGGATGAGGGTGGGGGAGGGTGAAAAGGAAAAAGTTCCGATTTTTATATCTCGAGAACCTATAAAGATATAAAACTGAAACTTGGTATTTAGATAGACATGTAGTAGTAGCATGTTGGAAAAATATAATTTTTTATAGGGGCAGAATGGTACGGAGGTGGGGGTGTTTTGCCTATCTATAGAACGGCTTACGCTACAAAGTTGAAACTCTGTATGTACATGTAAATCAAATATAAATACTTTATTATTAAAAAATAATAAAGTAAAAATAGAAAGATATAAAAAAATTTCAAATATCCATTGGCGTTTGGAAGGGTGGCGAAAAAAATGATCAGTGAAAATGGAATGCATATTTTCACAATTTTCATCATATCTAGTAGGTCTTGCCAAATATTGAATCCATTTTTTTTCTACGACTTCTTCATATAAATACTTAGAAAGCGTTTTCAGGATTTTTTGAAATTCGACCCCTAAAAGGGTGTAAAAGGGTTGTATACTTTTTCACGAATTCTGCCGTATGCCCCATGTCTGATCGATATCGAATATCTTTTCACTTTCACGAGCTTGCGTAATAATCGCCTAAAAATCGATTTTAAGTTTTGTTCATTTTCACCCCTAAGAGTGTATAAAAGAGTTGAACACCTTTTCACGATTTTCGTCATATATTTTAGAAGTGATAAGAAATTGAATTGGTTTTTACTTCCTCGCGCTGTCTTCATATTTATTTATTAACTCCTTTCAGGATTTTTGGATATTCAACCCCCAAATGGGTGTAAGAAGGTTGATGTTTTCACAGATTCGTAAATATTGCTTAGATCTGATGATATATCGAATTCATTTTCACATCCTAAGGTTTCCTATATAAGCGCCAAAGGCAATTTCACTTCCTTGGACTTTTTATATAATCTCCTGCAAACCCATTTCTCAATTTTTTGATATTCAACCCCCAAGGGTTTGCATATGTTTTCACAATGTTTGCCATCTCTTAGTTCCGATAAGATATAAAATTGGTTATTATGGCATTTGATGTAATGACCTTAAATCCAATTTCACGTTTTTTCGAATTTTAAGAACCAAGAGGGTGTAAAGGGTTTGCTTACGTTTTCAGAAATTTTTCAAAATCCCTCTGAAAAACTGTTTCACATTTTTTTCGAAATTCAAACCCCAAATGGAAGTAATGGGTTTGTATACGTTTTAACAATTCGTCATATCTCTTAATTCTGATAAGGCAACAAATTCGTTTTTGCTTCCATGAGCTTTTAGTGTACATAATATACCGAAATTCGAATAGCCTACACGGGCTTTTTCAATGTTTAATCGGCTAAAAATCTCTATTTTAAATATTTTTATTTTAAGAACAAAATAAATTTTCAAAGAAATCTAATAATCTCGAAACAACTGATGATATACTCCGACTTTGACCGCTCCCGAACTTTGACCCGAAAAATAATAACGTTTCGCCCAGACCGCTGGCAGATTTTTTATTACTTGAAAACCGCAAAGGAAAGAAAGCTAACAATTGACAACTGTATAGAGCCACTATAGAGGCACCTCAGAAAAATAAAATTTTTGATGGGGGTGGTTTTTCATATCTCAAAAACGGTTTATGCTAGAAAGTTGAAACTTAGTACATATATGTAGATGTGCTACTAAATTAATTAAAGCAAAAAAAAATTTAGATTTTCATTGGCGTACAAAAGTGGAGTAAAAACATACTGCAGTCACGATCGGCTGCAAGCCAATCTAGATGAATACTGAACTCCGATTTATATTGTAGTTGGGGATAAAGTGAATTACGTGTGTGGAGGTTGTATGTCCTTTATTAAGGACTGCCATTAGATTGCTACTCAAACCTAAAAGACAATAGTCAGTGTTTAATTTCATTCTTGAACTGGGTAAGTCATCGAAAAAAATGTCCTTTTTGAATGACTTTCACATGGGAGGTGCAGGAAGGACTCACTCGATTTCTTACATATTTATCCTTTTCCTTGGAACCATTTAAAAATGAACGTGAACAAAATTTCAAATTCGTAGCTTGAAGCGTTCAAAAGTTATCGAAAAATATTGTTGAACACGTGTCTTAAGGACATTTTGTATGGCAGATACCAGAAGGAGTAAAAGGATTTCGCTAATTAGTAAACTCGAACTTCGTTTTTACTCAAAACTAATTTGTACAAAATTTCCAATTCATAGCTAAAAGATTACTTGAGTTATAGTAAGTTCCGTAAATTAAGTGAAGACGTTTTGACAGGATATTTGTATGGCAGCTACACGAAGGACTAACAGGATTTTCTTCATAATCATACTTTTAGCTCCAACTATTGGAAAAATAACACATACAAAATTTCAAAGACGTAGCTTAAACACTTCTGAAGTTGAAAATACAAGTTTTCCGGGTTCAATACTGTTCTTATTTATTTTGCGTGACGTTTCGGACTCGACTGAGTCCTTTATCAAACTGATCGACAATATCTTTACAAACTGTTTTTATATGAAAGCAGGTAGAAAAAGGTTACAATATTTAAACAAACGAGTCAATTAAAAACAAAGGGGAAAATTACGTTAACAAGGGTAGTCATAAAACTATTAAAAGGAGCGGAGTTAATTAAAGGGGGATATTTATGAAATCTAAGCTTAATTGGTTTTTGGGATCGATGATTTTCGATAAACCGTGTTTTTCCCAAAACGTAGAGCAGGTAGCCAAAGTGAAGAGAGGTTGTATCCAGCGTCTCGGTTGAAGTTTTGTGGGTGTTTGGCTATCTCAATCGCTTCCCTTACGATTCTTTGATGGTAGTGTTTTGTCTTGGCCAATATTTTAACGTTGTTAAAATCGATTGAGTGGTTTTCTACCGCTGCATGTTCCGCAATTGCCGATGAGTGGACCTGGTTTTTTTGTGTACAGCGCTGATGTTCACGAATCCTTGTTCTGATGGTCCGTCCTGTTTCTCCTATGTAGACTTTGTTGCAAGACCCGCAAGGAACTTTATAAATACCCTCCATTTCCAATGGGATTTTATCCTTTTGGTTTCCTAGGATGCCTCGGATCGTAGTTGCCGTAGAATAGGTCGTCCGTATGTCAGCTTTCTTGAGTACCCTGCCGATTTGATTTGTGGTACCTTCTATGTAAGGTAATGTTACCCACCGTTTATTAGTATGGTCGTTCTTACCCAGCAGCGAAATGAGCAAGGAATTACCGATATAAGTCATTCTCTAACTAGTTACCGAGCAATCATATGCATAGATAACAACATGAAATATATAACATATATGTTGGATTCCGCACCAGTTAATGAATCAGAAAAACCACAAATGAGTATGCATTACCAATCTATTTCCAAATTGGAAAAATGTAATGCAATCGGTAATGTTTTAATCGTTCAATGGTGTCGATAAACAGAGACAGAAGTTGTATTTTAAATTCAATTGTTTCTTTTCTGATTTTCAGTCATCTGTGGATTTAAAGCGTGTTGGTTCGTTTAGCAAATGGTGAGAAAAGTGAAGTTTTCGTGAAAATATTAAAATTAAAAAATTTATGTTTAATTTTATGAAAAAGCTTTATTTTTTATTTTATAAATAGAAATATGATTTTTTTTTTGTTACTTAGAAATTAAGAAAAGAAAAAGAAGTCTCATTAAAAATATAATTTGTTTATTATTTAAAATTTATGCTTTTTATTTTTCTGTTGATTGTATCCTTCTTAGTAAGTAATCATTGCAATGTCGTGCCGAATTTGTACCATTAATTTGTTCCGGAACAAATAACTTACTTTGAAGTGGTTCCGGAACAGATTAGTGGCAGAAATTCCTTCAGAAATATGTGCATAGTAAATGCTGACACAACGAATTACATCTACCCATTCCGTAATAACTTCATTGTAACTAGTTCTATATCGTATTTCAGTAATTTAATCTATAACAACTTCTAAGGAATGTGTTCTAGAATTATTTATATGTAATGCAGAAGGTAATCATTCGCCTACTGCCTATGACATCGCTGTGTAAATGTAAGGCATTCTTAACATGGGGTGTAAGCTTGATTGTAAGCAATTCCCATTACCGAGAAGTAATTACATTATTGATTCTGTAATGCCTTTTTTCGCTGCTGGGTATCTTTCTCTTCCTGGTTTTTCATAGCTTTTGGTTTTTGTTTGCATACTTTGTTGATAGTGCTCTTCGTGTATCCGTTGGCTGCAAAGGTTTTCTGTAGATGTTCCATTTCGTTGCGAAGGGCGTGTGGGTTAACGTTGGTGATACATTGTGCTCTGTGGATAAGAGTTCTAAGTACTCCTTCCTTCTGCTTAGGATGATGGTGGGATGATGCATGTAGATACCTGTTTGTGTGAGTAGGTTTCCTATAAACAGAGAACTGAAGAGAAGGGCCAGATTTTTCAACTAATACATCCAAGAAGGGGAGTTTGATTCAAAATATCAAGATCCTAGGTGAAGGCGTTCTTGAGTTATCGTGCTAACGGACAGACGGACGGACGGACGTCAAGCGGATTTGAGGTTTTTTGCCGCAAATAAACAAAAAATAATATATAACTTTTTTTCGTCCGAGTCTTGGTTCTATGCGTTACAAACTTTTGGGCTGGATTAAACGTACAATAATCTATATGATTTCATCTAGAGTATAAAAATGTCCATGAAAAGTTTTTTTTTCCACATTTTCACGAATTTCGTTAAATCTTTTAGACATGTCGATTTTACTTCTGCGGATTTTTTATATAAACGCCTAGAAACGTTTTTCCACTTTTTTTGGTTGTCAATCGAATACCAGTACAGCATATCAGCATTAAACACGTCTCGGACTTCTACGCGAAAAATAATAAAATTGCGCCCAGACTGTTTTTTTTTGAAATGGCTTCACTATCATAGATCTATGTAAGTTCTTAGATTCAACTTTCTGGCATAAGCGGTTCCTGAGATATAAAAAAATTTTTTTTCGATTAAAACGCTCCCCCCCCCCCCCCTCACACCCCATCCTTTAAAAAGTCACCATTTGAGGGGGTCCACCCAATCTACCCAACAGAACAATTTAAATGTAATAAAACAATTTTTTTTTAAATAGCTCCCTTTTATTTTTGAAATTTCTTAGCAAGTAAGACCAATTTCACAAACGTAAAAATATTATAATAATATTTTTTTTTTAATATCTAAGCAAAATTTTTTCGAATTGCGTCCGAATTTCACTGCGCCTACTGTAAAACTCATATCCAATGTACTTGGTCCGACACAAGTGTCCTGCAACATATTGCTGATCGGTTGTCATTCGATTTCGTATTCCGTTTCGTTCGCAACAGTTGGCCGTGTTTCGTTCCACCGTGGTGTTACTGTCGTCGAAATTTCCTTTTTTTTGCCGGAAAACTGTTCGAAATTGCCGGAAAATTGTGAAAAATGGTGCGCACAGTGGCACGCGCCCGTTATTCAATCGGGTGCAATCGTTGCAAGCGTGAACGCATGATTTTTTTTCGATTATTTGGTGGCGCTTCGCGAAAATGTTGTTGTTCTTTTCGTTGAATGTCAAAAGGTGTCGCATTGCGGCGCACCGGGTCCGTGTTGCGTGATCCTTCAGATGTTTCGCGTTTTTAATGTTGCTGGAATGTTGGCGGTAAGTTAGTATTTTTTTCAATTACTTTTTTTAAGAAGATTTTTTTTTTTGCGGGGTTGGTGCAAATTTGTAATTGCAACGGTTGCGGCTGTCGCTTGATTTTGTTTGATGGGGTTGAGAACAATTTTGTAGCACGAGTGGAAAATAAGTCTTAGTTGGCATCGGGTGAATTTGTTTTATCTACAAGAAAAGAACGATCCTAGGAACTTAATGGCTGTTTCCGGTGCGGTTTTTTTTCTTCGAAAAATTCGAATTTTGGTCGTACACATTTTACTTTATTATTTTAATAATAAAGTATTGTTATCGATTTTTAAAAAAAAAAAATTTGCTACCCTGAAAATTTTTTTTTATACGTTTCTTGACTAATAAGCACCAAAAAAGCAAAAAAAAATTTCAGTCCGTCTGTGCGCCGTACGCCGTCCGCCGTACGCAAAACGTTTGAAAGGTTATAATTCTCAAATTCTTTGAGCTATTAAGTTGAATTTTTTTCTGTTGGTAGACTGAGCAGACCCCTTCAAGTGGCCACCTTTTGGGTGGCGGGGGTGCTAGGGGGAGGTAGGGGAAGCGTTTTAGACGGAACATTTTGGTTTCCAGATCTCAGTAACCACTTAGGCTAGGAAGCTGAAACTTGGAATTTATATAGAACATCAATAGTGGACCCATTTGCAAAAAAAATTATGATATAGGTAAAGGGGTGTGGGAGTGGGGGGAATAATAATGCGTCCGAAACGCAAAAAAGCCCGTATTGAGACATTCTAAAATCTATATCTCCTAATCGGTTAATGTTACGAAATTAAAACTTAATGAACATCTGTGGGTATACTAGGAGAATAGATCGGAAACATATTTTTGAAAGGGGGCAGTGGCGTACGGGGGTGGGGGGTGAAAAGCTTTAGATTACGATATGTCACGAACGAATTGCACTAGAAAAACGAAATTCGGTTTCTGTATTGAGGTTGATAAATAAAGTTTGTTGAAAGTAAAAATTTTTAAGGGGGAGGTGGAGTGTGGAAGTGGAGGGGATAAGAATTTTTCTAAAAAATCACGTCTCATATCTCAAGAACAATTTACGATAGATGCTTAGAATTTTTACCAGAAATAAGCCCAATAGACCCCTAGCAGGAAAAAAAATTTTGAGGGTGAGGGTGTAGAGGGTGAGGCTGGGGGAGGGTGAAAAGGAAAAAGTTCCGATTCTTATATCTCGAGAACCTAAAATGACATCAAGCTGAAACTTGGTATTTAGATAGAACTGTAGTAGTAGCATGTTGGAAAAATATAATTTTTTATAGTGGTAGTATGGTACGGGGGTGGGGGGTGTTTTTCCTAACTATAGAACGGCTTATGCTAGAAAGTTGAAACTCAGTATGTATATGTAAGTCAACTAGAAAAGTAATTTTGATTAAAAAAAAAATGAAATATCCATTGGCGTACAGAAGGGGGGCAAAAAAATGATCAGTGAAAATGGAATGCATATATTTTCACGATTTTCGTCATATCTATTAGGTCTTTTCAAATATTGAATTTATTTTTATTCCACGTATTCATCATATAAATACCTAGAAAGTGTTTTCAGTATTTTTTGAAATTCGACCCCCACGATGGTGTAAAGGGGTTATATACATTTTCACGAATTCAGCCGTATCTCTCCGGTCTGATTAGATATCGAATATATTTTTACTTCTACGGGCTTGTTTAATAATCACCTAAAACTCGTTTTCAAATTTTTTCCTTTTTCAACCCCTAAGAGTGTATAAACGGGTTGAAAACGTTTTCACGAATTTCGTCATATCTCTTAAAAGTGATAAGACATGGGATTGGTTTTTACTTCCTCGGGCTTTCTTTACATATATCTAAAAACTCATTTCAGGATTTTTTAATATTCAACCCCTAAGTGGGTACAAGGGGGTTGCATATGTTTTTACAAATTTCTACATATTTCTTAGTTCTAATGAGATATCAAATTCATTTTTACTTCCTAAGGCTTCCTACATAATCGTTAAAAGTTGATTTCAGTGTTTTTAGATATTCAACTCCAATAGGACGTAAGGCTTTCGACATATTTCTTACGATTGATAAGATATCAGATTGGTTTTCACTTCCACAGACTTTTTATATTATCGCCTACAAATGCATTTCCGATTTCATGAAATGGCCCAAAACCAAATTACTAAAAATCTCATAATCACGTAACAACTGATATTATACTACGACTTAGACCTCGTCCCGGAGTATGACCCAATTATGTAATTCATATGTTATATGTGGTAGCGGCGTAAGTATTCTAGCGCGACCCCATTCTAACCTTTTCTGAACTTTTTTCTGAGTTTTCAGTCACATAGTAACCTACACCGCGTCTCAGAATTGAACGCATTCCGAACTTCTACCGAAAAAATAATAAAGTTGCGCCTAGACTGTTGGCAGATTTTTTTCATATATTTAATGCCAAATAAACAAGACAGCCTGTTGGGCGCAGGGCCGTCCTAAGATATTCGGCGCCCGTGGGCTACTAATAATTATGCGCCTCTCGTCATAAAAAACTACCTACAATTTTGATGGCTAGTGGAAGCGGCAAATATAAAAGTGCCAGAACATCATCAGTTTAATGATCACAGGTTCACAGGGTGTATTATTTTAATGAAAACAAAATGAAATTAAATTATGGTATTAATATTAAGGGACCGTGTTGTAGGTTGTTTAGTAACGCCTATTTCATTTAGAACACACTCAACCAAAAAGTTTCGGTTGTCATATTGATGAAAAAATTATTATTTTTCATCCAACAACTGCCGTTGTCAATTAGAAAAACGTCCGATAACCCATTTTGTGAGCTGTGAAATTGATTATTGCAATGAAAATCTTGATTTTCAATTTACGAACCGCAGTTGTCAATATGAAAACCCACGTTGTTGATATGAAAATCGCAGTTGCTAATTTGGAAACGCACTTTCTTGATATGAATATTGCATTTGTCAAAACGAAAAACACCCTCTTCACATAAAAAACACAGTTGTCAATATGAAAACTCCTCAATCTGAAAGACCCGCATTGTCAATATGAAAACCGAAGAAATAAAAGAGCCAAAAATGCTACAAAAAATAATACACATTGTTTTAGGAATTGATAGGGTGAATGCACCAATAGTCGGCCAATTAGTGACGTCCCGATATAATATTCATTACAATTTTTACTGAAAAAATTGTATCAATTTCTGTATAAGGTTAAATGACAGTCAATGGTTTCAATTTTTAGAAACACAAAGTTGAAACAAATTTTGATACAATAAGTTTGGTAAAAAAATATTATTCTAAAATCGTGCAGTTTTTCCTATAGTCGGCCACAAAAATCCTAAGTTCGGCCATGTTAGATCCCATAGTCGGCCACTACATAATGAGCCTACAAAATAATGGAGTCATATGACCGAAATATATTTGTTATTTAGAATATTATTGAAAAAAGGCTGGTTTATCATAAGACTATTATAATATCAAAAAATTTATATCAAGCACAAATATATATATATATTATTCATGATCCTACGGGCTCTTTTTACCAGGATTTTATTTTGATTTTCTCGATTTTTAATTCGCTTGTCCTTACGCTGTTTAATCGCATCTTGTGTCTCTTTTTTTATGTTTTCCTTATTAAGGAGGAACTATTGGTATTGTAAGGACGATATTGCACTAGGAGACCTTTCAGCTCTGTTCCTTTTTCGTTTTCCCTGTGAAATTAATGCTCTTGGATGAAACAAATGTTTCAACTATGACCATCACCAAAAAAAAGTACCGGCTTCTAAATTTTTTGATTTTCCAACCAATTTTTAAACGAATTTCGATTCTGAGCGACCGAAGACCCAATCAACTGACATACTTCTCACGACTTCTCTAAGTGGACGAACATATGCAAAAACTACCATTGGAGGTGCTATATCTCAATTGGCTGTGAAAACTAACAAAACGGTGAGGACTTCTTTTTCATTACCTATATTTACTTGGTAATTGTTTTTCCATCCTCTTGAAGCAATAATTTTACCACATTGAAAAACGAGTTTCGTCCCCGTTTAAAACTCGCCGTGAATCCAGAAGTATTTCCATGTTTCCGTGCTCAGAAAGGTATGATTCTAGATCTTTGAACCATTCGCGTAGTCCTTTTTCGGTAACAGCAGCGCGCTCTTTCGAAATTGATTCTGGAATACGGGAAAAAAGCTGAGGATATCGTTTCATGAAAGATGTATACAACTTCGTCTTTGAAAGGATTTTTTCGTTTATCTTCTTTCATAATTTCTTGCACGGTGTTTTGAAGCTCTTCTGGCTTTAATCGAAATCCACATTTAGCCAGAGAAATGCACCAATTGACGACTTTAATTTCTTCCGTATGGGTCAATATCGTTTCGCTACCCATTTCTTGGTATCCTTCCGGGACTTTTTCTTGCAGATGATCCTGGAGCGTTGATCTAGGTACTCCAAATTTAACTGCAGCCTCCCGAATACTTAAATTTTCACTTCGATGTGCAGAAATAGCATTCCTCATGCTATTTGCATCCTATTGATAGATTGGACGTTTTATAGGGTTTGACATTATTTTTTCGAGATTCGCTAAAAGAGTTCCAAAATTGATGTTCTCACACTGTTTATCACTAATAACTTCGCAAACTCCTATACAACTAATTAAACCAATTATTTTGAACGAATTAAGAAACACTTGATTTTCGATAAATATATTAAAACTTGGAAGTAGTGAACACGGAGAGAAAACGCGATGCGGCGAAGAATGAAGGACGACTAAATAATTTTAAGAAAAGGATCTCGCAAGAAATATATTAGATATTTAACCACTGTAGCAAAAAAGGATGTAAACTCCCAGATGTCGACACACTAAAAAATGTCGGTGTTGCAAATGCCGCTTTCACAACACGGAAAAAACCGAATTCACACCTTGGGCAATTAATATTATTGGAAAGGCGCGGCGTTCTGGCGACAGACGGATCAACATGTGTTCTGCTAAATTCAGAAAGAGCTGGCCGTGCTTAGGAACTTATCAGAATTGTGATTCCTAAAGTTGGCCACGTCCAAAAGCAATTTATTTAACAATTTTATGATTAAGTATGAAAATTTAAATACTTTTGAATTACAAGCACCGCACAGTTTAGTCGTAATTCTTAAAAATATGGAGTATTGGTAATAAAAAAAACCCTTCGATCTTATAAATTATTTTACCAACACTCAGTTTTACGGACTTTGTCACAATGAACCTATTATAACGTTACAACAAAAACACTGACTGACTTCATGTTATGCATGTCGAGTTCAAAAGAAAACATAGATAGAAGAAAAAAACATATTTCCTGGAAATCGTATTCACAATATTTAATAATTTTAAATTTCTGAAGAAATGGCCGACTGTAGGAGCATGGCCGACTATTGGTGCATCTACCCTATAAAGAAAATATTTATATTTTTATTATAATTTTTTTTCAATTGGGTATGATCTTACTATTTTTTTTAAAGTGTCAAGCATCGTACACAGCTTAGGTGAAAGCTGCTTTTTGGAAATATAGCCGTCAAGGTAAATAAAAACATATTGTTTCTTTAAAGAAAATATGAATGGCTGACGAGATGCTAGAAACATAATGTGGTCCTCCAACTGTTGCGTTGCTTCTGCTTCAAATAGAAAAGACTGCTGGGAGTCCTTTATTGAGAATTTCTGCATTGACTTCCCTTTGGCATTATCCTTATGCAGAATTTGCTTCGTTGGAATTAAATAGCAGTGCATGTTATTGAGAACATATAACTTTGCAGCATCAAAAAAGGGCAAAAAAATAAAAGAAATAACTTTATGCCAAGACTTTTCACTTTGCAATTTATATTACCAGAGTAATAGTCCTTATCAGCAACATTTTTAAGGGCTTCTGTGACTTTCTGGTCTTCCACATTTGAAATGAGGAAGTGCTTTATATTTTTAAATTTATTTTCCCATATTTGAAGTATTGATGTGCTGAAAATAAATTCCACTAAAAAATTTGATGAAAATATATTCACGTGTCTTTATTTAAAGACTTAAACGTACTGGTGCCATTTAACAAATGCGGTTTTTATATTAATCAGCAACCACCGAAGTTTTCATTTTGACAACCGTGGTTTTCATATTGACAATCGTAATTGTCATATCGATAATTGTGATTTTCACATCGACAACCGTAGTTTCACATCGAGAACTGATTTTCATATTGAGAACCGTGGTTTTCATATTGACCATCGTTATTTTCATATAGACAATTGTGATTTTCATATCGACAACCATAGTTTTCACATCGAAAACTAGTTTTCATATTGCCAATCGGGATTTTCATATCGACAATTATGATTTTCACTGGTTTTCATATTGATAATGGTGGTTTTTATATTGAAAATCGTAATTTCAAATCGACAACCGGGTTTTCACATCGACAACCGGGTTTTCACATCGACAACTGGTTTTCCTATTGACTATGGCAATTGACAGCTTGAGAGAGTATATTTTGTTCAGCTTGTGTTTTCATATTAACAACTGCGATTTTCATATTGACAACCAAAGTTTGCATATGGACAACCGTGATTATCAAACCGACAACCGCGGTTTTCATATTGACGACTGCAAATATCATACATCCTTGGTTTTCATATTAACAACTGTAGTTTTCATATTGACTACGAAAAAATTGTAAAACAAGTATTCCTTATATTGACAACTTGGTTGTAAAACGTCGTTACAATATGGTGAAAACCGTTGTCATATTGAAAATTTTGTTTGTCAATATGATGATTTCAGGTTAACAGCTACCGATTCTCAATATGACAACCAACATTTTTTTCAGTGCAGGTTAATTTTCTATTTCTATCGTGAATAAAAATAACTAATAACTAAATAACTAATAATAACTATAGCAACAAAATAACAAAGTAATATAACATCAATAAAATTTGCCGCCCCCAAATAGCTTGCGCCCCGGGCGGTGCTATAATCCATTTAGCCCTGTGGTTAGGGTGGCCCCGGGGTTGGGCGCCCTCTAGACTAGGTACATGTGGCACTGACTTGCACGGTAGTTTTTAACTAATTTTATTAAGTTCAAATTGCAAGTTTTTGCGAAGTTGATGTAAGGTATGTTACTGTACGGATTCCGGGGTGCTGATCACGATGGCATCACTAAAATTGGAACTACAACTTTATTATTTTTTTAGTAGAAGTCTGGAACGCATTTCATACGGCTAGTAGGTTCCGATGTAGAATATCTGAATGCATCACTTTTTTTTAGAATTTTCAAGAAAAAAATGTTTTTCCTTACAAATATACAATTTTACTACTTGTTCATGAAAAATGGTTATAAATCAAAAATGTATATTACAGTTGTCTTTAAAGTTTAAGTTTTGTGACTGTCATGTAGAATGTTCGGAAATAAGACAAAAAAGCTGCCAATGGTCTGGACGAAACTTTATTATTTTTCGGGTCAAAGTTCGGGAGCGGTCAAAGTCGGAGTCAGTTGTTTCGAGATTATTAGGTTTCTTGGAAAATTATTTTTATTCTTAATATCAAAATATTTAAAATAGAGATTTTTAATCGATTAAACATTGAAAAAGTTCGTGTAGACTATTCGAAATTCGGTATATTATGTGCACTAAAAGCCCATAGAAGTAAACACGAATTTGCTGCCTTCTCAGACTTAAGAGATGTGACGAACTGTTAAAACGTATACAAACCCATTACTTCCACTTGGGGTTTGAATTTGGAAAAAAATGTGAAACCGGTTTTTAGTCGATTTCATAAGAAGCAACTTGATATCTCATGAGGCACGAGGGATTTTGAAAAATTTGTGAAAACGCAAGCAAACTCTACCCACCCACTTGGTTCTTGAAATTTGAAAAATCGTGAAATTGGTTTTAAGGTCATTACATCAAATGCCGCAATAACCAATTTTATATCTCATCAGAACTAAGGGATGGGAAAATTTTTGAAAACATATGCAAACCCTTAATGGTTGAATATCCAAAAATTGAGAAATGGGTTTGTAGGCGATTATATAAAAAGCCTGTGGAAGACAAAAGCGATATAATATCTCATCAAACCTAAGAAATATGTCGAATCATACTACCACCTTACCCCTTAGGACTGAGTATCTGAAAATACTGAAATTGACTTTTTGGCTCTTATATGGGAAACCTTAGGAAGTAAAAATGAATTCGATATATCATCAGATCTAAGTAATATGTAGGAATCTGTGAAAACATATGCAACCTCCTTACACTCACTTGGGAGTTGAATATCCAAAAATCCTGAAAGTAGTTAATAGACGAGAGTTAATAGAAGACAGTATGAGAAAGTAAAAACCAATTCAATTACTTATTACTTCTAAAGGATATGACGGAATTCGTGAAAACTTGTTCAACCATTTTATACCCTCTTGGGGCTTAAAAAGGAAAAAAATAAAAAACAAGTTTTAGGCGATTATTACGCAAGCCCATGAAAGTGAAAAGATATTTGATATCTGATCAGACCTGAGGGATATGGCAGAATTCGTAAAAAAGTATACAATCGCTTTTCACCCCCTTAGGGGTCGAATTTCAAAAAATTCTGAAAACACTTTCTAGGTATTTATACGAAGAATCCGTGGAATAAAAATGAATTTAATATTTGGAAAGACCTAATAGATATGACGAAAACCGTGAAAATATATGCATTCCATTTTCACTGATAATTTTTTTAGCCCCCCTTCCGAACGCCAATGGATATTTGAAAATTTTTTAAATCAAAATTACTTTTCTAGTTGACTTACATATACATACTGAGTTTCAACTTTGTAGCATAAGCCGTTCTATAGATAGGAAAAACACCCCCCACCCCCGTACCATACTACCACTATAAAAAATTAATTTAATAAATTTTTCCAAGATGCTACTACTATAGCTCTATCTAAATACCAAGTTTCAGATTTATATCGTTATAGGTTCTCGAGATATGAAAATCGGAACTTTTTCCTTTTCACCCTTCCCCACCCCAACCCTCTACACCCTCACCACAAAAAAATTATTTTTCTGCTAGGCGTCTATTAGGCCTACTTCTGGTAAAAATTTGAAGCATCTACCTTTCACGGTTCTTGAGATATGAGACGTGATATTTTTGAATAATTCGTATCCCCTCCACTTTCATAATCCACCTCCCCCTTGAAAAATTTTACTTTCAGCAAACTTTATTTATCAACTTTTATACACAAATCGAATTTTATTTATCTAGTGCAATTGGTTCGTAAGATATCGTAATATAAAGTTTTTTACCCCCCACCCCCGATCTATTCTCCTAGTATACTTACAGATGTTCATTAAGTTTCAATTATATGACATTAACCGTTTAGGAGATATGGATTTTAGAATGTGTCGATCTCGGCTTTCAAGCGTCTCGGACGCATTATTTTTCCCCCCACCTCCTTCACCACTTCACCCATATCGGCAATTTTTTTGCAAATGGGTCCACTATCAAAGCTCTATATAAGTTTCAAGTTTCAGCCTCCTAGTCTAAGCGGTTACTGAGATCTAGAAACCAAAATTTTCCGTCTAAAACGCTTCCCCCACCTCCCGCGTCACACTCCCACCACCCAAAAGGTGGCCAATTGAAGGGGTCTGCTCAGTCTACCAACAAAAAAAAATTCAACTTAATAGCTTAAAGAGTTTGAGAGCTATGAGCTTTCAAACGTTTTGCGGACGGCGTACGGCGCACAGACGGACTGAAATTTTTTTTTTTTTTTTTTGGTGTCTTATTAGTCATGAAACATGAAAAACAAATTTTTCAGGGTAGCAAATTTTTTTTTCTTAAAACCGATAACAATACTTTATTACTAAAATAATAAAGTAAAATGGCTAGTCTTACACAAAAAATTATTGAAATCAAACAGCTTCAATAAAATAAATATTACTTATGATAGTTCTTAATTTGTTGTTCTGGTTTTGAGTTTCACTGAAATTTTTATAATAACTGATTTTCGGAAATACATATGTTTCGGAAAATATATCTACGCTTCTTGTGAATTAATTTCCGTCATACAGCAGTATGTTTCTTGTAGAAAATATATTCAACTTGAAAAAAATTGGTTAAAAATGCATTTTTTTTAAGAATTAAAAAAAAGTAAATTATGTTAGATTTTTGCAAAGAGTAGCAAATGGGATATTTTTTGAGATCGCAGAGTTACAGTTTTCATCAGTACATTAAAATTAAATAAATTCTGAAATGAAAAATACAGCTTTTATGTCCTTTTTATTGACTTGCTAAGTGGCTAATATACGTACACTTTTTTTTATAACATGTATAACCTAGATAGATTTATGCTACATAATGTTTTCAAAGGAGGATAATAGCCCGCAGAATAATAAGTCAAGATATTCTTTTCTTGTCTCTTTAAATACAAAACTGTCGAACTTCTGCACACTTGCACAAAGCTTCCTTTTTAGGCACTTTGGTATATGGCCTGGATAAAGATAAAACATCTTTTCTTAAATTTTTTTTTTCTCAAACTTTTATCCTTTTTGACTTTTAATTTGTTTGACTAGAGTCACCGAAAAAAATCTCTCTTTGGACTTTAAAGAATACTGTCAAAATGTCAAAACATCAGCAAAGACGACATGTCTTTCGACATGCCCTGACCTAAGATAATCCTTCCAAAGATTTTCTTTTCGTATCAACCTACCTATCTCTATGCATATATGCATCATAAGGGAATATCTCAGTGTGGAAATTTGCAATTTTCGCATTTAAATAGAATGAGGTCGGCTAGATGTGGTGTGAACCAAAGATGTTAAAGGAAACTTCCACCGAAGCATATACAGATATCCTCTTTTTTAAGGATAAACTCGACACACACCCAGCCTTTATCAAATAGGTTATCTGAGCTCCGCTGGAGTAGAAAATTCAAAAAACAGATAAAAGAATGAAACACTTCAGGCCCTCTTCAGAGGTACCGGAAAAAATCATGATCACAGTGGAATAACAGTTTTCGGCAAGCCTTCAATTTTATCGTAGTTTGGGATTTGGAGAGTATGTAACAAAATGCGATAAACGATACGTATTCAAAAACGAACAATATTTTTCTCTTAGTGAAATCGGCTTTCACAAACCCCATTAAACTTTTTCGACTTAGAGATACTCAAAGGATCCGGGATGAAAAATCGAGTAGTTTGAATGTAAATGGTAAATTGTCTTGTTTTTCTAATTGATTGTGAATAGCTAAGTTGATTGATACGAGAACTACTTTCGGGTAGAGTGTACAAGTTTCAAAAGTTGATATTTAGAAATAGTTTCGATCTAATAATGGACAGTCTAGACATGAAGGAATAATGTTTGTACAACATCCTCTCAGAGTACATACCTTAAACCCTAAATTGAAACAGAATGGTCTGTGAGCAGCTCTCAACCAAACAGCCTTCTGTGAATACCTAAATAATAGCTATTCTGACTCGTCTTCAGAACCACGAAGCCCCAAATTGTACTCTACAGTATCAGAACTACTTGTAGTATTTAAACACATCACAGAAATGTGTTTCAATAGAAATTTAGTTCAACGGTGCAGCGTTTTTCAATGCCATGGAAGTCTTTGATATGGTCTGGCACAAGAACGTTGAATAAAACTTTGAAGACTAGCGGCTGACTAGCACCTTTCTAAATGAAAAAAAAAGTCGTCTTCAGTTAAGTAGGATAAATGAAAAAGAAAATGTTTCTTGGAAGCTGTTGCGGCATATGCATCCGGCTGGTTTTTTATGTAGAGTATAAATCAGGATTCGAACCCTACGTTGGGCGCTACTGTTACGAATATGCAAAAATTCTGGGAGAAATTATTTTACAACGATCTATTATGCGTAGTCGATTGCACGTTGTGAGAATTTTTTAAACACCCAGAAGGTTTTCGGTGAGCTCTGAGAAAACTACTAGGGTACCTGAAAAGCTATTTTCTGAAAGATGTTTATATCATTTAGAGTTCAGTTCCCTAAGAGCTATTGAGACTGGAGTGCCGCAAGGATCTACGCTGTCGTGCCTGCTCTTCTCTAATATCGGACGAACTAAGACCAGAGAGCTTAAGAACGGAGTTTTACAACGTTAACATAATCTTTTTTTTGTCGTTCTTGTCGATAAAATATTATTCAAATACCGCTTCGCATTTATTTCGTAACTAAGTTCAGCTACTCTTTGGAATCGAGTCAAGGTCTTATCCGTTTAAGAAAAATAACCAAGCCTATATAGGTGCTTCCAGATTTTCTAATTACAAACAGACAGGGCTCTCCTAACTTACAATTTATGTCTGAACAACTCTAAAGTGTATTATTTATTATTACAATTTTAGCAGAACTTAATTCGAAACTATGACAGCATTTAGAATAGTTTGTATGCAGTAATCGCCACGTCCCTTGAGCTACTATTGCCAAGCTAATATTGTCACGAATAATGAATTCATGTTTTCTTATTCCTTGCACCTACAGCCTTTGCCTTCCTTGCTAAGCTCATCTCCAGTACTTTTGAATCGAGTCGCTCCTTAATTTTTGCCAAGTTGTCTTGCTTCTTCTGACTTTGGACAGGAGTTGGATGCAAAAATTTCTTTCGTTCGTCCTTGCGAATAGCTTGCCCGCATCCATGTATCTCCGGCAGGCAATGCTTGAAGCAAAACCGACTCTTGCATAGTGCACAGTTCTGTCCCATCAAATTTGTTTTTATCGTACACCTTTCATAGTCACAGATTCTATCCAGTGTCCTTGTAGCTGCCAGGACATTGTCGAGATTGCAATCAACCGATTCCGTTCCTAAAGTTTCGACTAATTTCACAGAGTTATTTCTCCGGAATGTTTTAATTAGATCCGAGGCTGTACAACTCTTCAGTTTTCTATTGTCTTCCTTATGCTTTGACATGGAGAAAAATATAAATGAAATGGAATATTTCGAAATTAAAAACAAATAAATGTACTGTCTAGTAGGTACTGTCAAGTAAGTGACAATAGATCAATTTGGCTACGTTGATTATGATCAAAAAAAAAACTGATTTAAAGCTCAGTATTTCACCGGAAAAAATTAAGTATATTTTCTTTTCCCTATTTAAACTCTTTCAGAGGCTGAGGACAAGCCTTATAAAACTTGAACATCTATACAATCATTACTAACTCCTTTAACCTTTCATGACTTTTTCGCGAAGTTACAGCGATAGATTGACCCGAACAAATTCTTTTCCTACTGTACAGTATAAAATTTAAAGCTACTGTGAATTACCGTGAAACGTTCAAAATTATTTTATTTATTTTGGCACTTTTCTTATATTTTATGATGGGTAGTTAAGATGAATCTTATCAATTCTCGGAAACCCCTTAATAAGTCTGAATTCAAATTAGTTAAAATACTTCTATGACTTCAGCGGTCAATAAACTAGTTGTTGCTTTCCAGGTATCAAGCCTCTAATTGTTAAGGCTGTAATACATCGTATGCCACTATGTCAAATATTTGACTATTTGGCAAAAGCAGTAACATAGTGAAATTTTCCAATTTTTGTTTGCGATATTGTTTAATTTGGCTTATTTTAAAGGAAAAAAATTTTATTGATCTTTTCATCAAATTTATTTAGTAAAATATTTGACAGCATGGCATACAGTTTAATACACGCTTTATACTCTGTGCCGCTTGTCAAACATTTGACAGTAGTTTGGTATAATCGTGAAAAATTTGTTGATCAAATTCTTTGATTTGTCCTACACAAGGACTATTTTACAGGAATAATTTGTAGAATTTTTTGTCATGGCAGTAGCCAGGATAACGATCAATTCCAGTCGAGATTTCGTGGTGGTGATTTGTATGAACCTTCTCTGATGCCGAAAAACAACAACAATCTTGAATCACTTCAATAACATTCCTGAAAACAACGACCCCTCCCAGTTATGATTTTGAGAAAAATTTCCTAACAGCCATCCCAACCCGTCTAGAATGGGAAAGGGATTCGGTACGGACGGAAAAGTCCGCCCACATATATACTGACGGCTCCAAAACTGAAGGCGGGGTAGGTGGAGGTGTTTTCTCTGATATGCTTAACATTAGCAGCTCCTTCCGCCTTCCGGACCACTGTAGTGTCTTTCAGGCGGAGCTTATGGCGATCAAGGAGGCCTTGTCCTGGCTGAGGTGTAATGTAATATCTACTAGGGATATTAGCATTTTTATAGACAGCCAAGCGGCAATAAAATGTCGATCATCTCTTAAGGAGATGGCAGAATAGTTCAATATTCTTCTGTGCTGGGTGCCAGGACACAGGGATATTCAGGGGAACTGTATAACTGTGACGAACTCGCTCGGCGCGGTACTAACCTTCAGATTATGTCGAAACATCGGAATCCGGGTGTGCCTCTCTCTACAAGTAAACTGCTACTGGGATTGGACTCAATTGAGAAAACCAACTCAAGTTGGGCAGACGGTGTTACATGTCATACTGTGAGACAGATCTGGCCGAAGCTGGACCGCTCTAAAAGGCTGACTTTGCTCAAAAGGGCGAATATCAGCACAACAGTCGGTGTCCTGACCGGACACTGTCTTATAGGTCGACGTGCTAAAAGACTCGGCTTCTTCTCAAACGACTTCTGCAGAAGCTGCCTGGATGTGGAGGAGGAGGAGACAATCCTTCACTTTCCCTGTACCTGTTCAGCTCTATCTGCTAAAAGGAAAGCTCATTTTAGAGCTTACTTCTTCAACTGCCTTAGTTAGCTTGCCGCAATGGAGGTCGCGAGAATTCAACGCTTTATTGCAAGCTCTAAATGGTTTGACGAGTAGGACCGGATTCGTTGATCCTGTGATAACACAACGGACCTTGTTAGGTCTAAGTGTGTCCATGCTCTCACGGGCAGCCACGCGTACCTACCTACCTGTTGTGCATCCGGCTATCACAACGGGCATATAACATGAGCCTCTTACTGTTAGGGTTTGGCACTACGTTGGGCGCTTATATAACAATCAGAGCTTAGGCGGAATTGTTTGATTGTCGTTATCAGAATTAGATGTCTATTCCGGCTGAAGGTCTTAAATGTCGACACGTGGAGATAAATTTAAAACGGGGAATAATAGGGCATATAAAAAACTACTCCTCGGCATAAGTACTTTTTGGATTTCCCACGTTGCCCAGATATAAAAAATTTTACAAGTTAACTTTTTTAAAATATTCTTGCGAGCTAGGGGTTCGCCGGGATTTCAAGTAAAACACAATTCGGTTAAAATAAAAAATAAGTGATATTTTATTTAATCGCACTATTAATTCTATTCGCACAATAATTCGCACTGTATGGCAATACCGCCCGCTTATACCATATATCGCTTGACTCGTTCACTTTCGTTCTCTCTCAACACGGTCGCGTGTACACGCTGTCTGTCACAGTCGACGTAATCAAAATTACTGTGTCTTCGCTGAACGCTTCACCTGCTTATATACTAGGCGGTTGCAGTCTTGAATGTTCACCGGTGTACTTGAACGTTCGTTCAGTAGTGGAATCTTCTCGAAAGCTTCAGAGCCTTCGATTTCGATCATCGTTCAGTGGTGTGTGCAGAGGATTCTAGTATATTGGAGAGCATTCGATAAGAAGAGAGATACAACCGTGCCGTTTCGCCTTATTTCTAATTGGGTTATTTTGCAACTAGGTATTCGGTTGTTGTTGTTTTCATTATGTGTAACGATCGAGTTGTACGGTTGCGCGGTTGCCAGGCTTACACGTAACAATATAAATAGAAAAAATTCTTTCATTTTACTGAACCTAGCCATTTATAGGATTGATGTTGAAGTATTTATTAGTTGCGACATGCAGTTCGTCATGGAGAATTTGCGTTCTGCAGAAGTGGTATGTATTCACGTAGTCATCCTTCAAACAACCTCGAAGTAAATCTTGGATTTCCATAAAATATGGTACATGAATTACATACGACTGTACTAAATTCTACCAGATTTAATTTCATACAATACGACGGCGTATACAGGTGAGATAAATTCTTCAAAACCTGAACAAGGCGACGATAACTTTTACCATCAGTTCTCATTTTTTTTTTTTGATACCCTCTCAGCGAAAGTTCTAAGTTTCACAGAGAAATCTGGTTACTGAATAGAACATTTGCCAAGTTGTTACATAAAAATCCTGTTCGCGTGATAAAATGCTCCAGTGCTATTTATTGTTCACGCTACAGTCGAACCAAACCCGTTGAAATTTTCGCCGAGTTTTTGCACTTTTCACTCTCGAATAATTCAGTTCGGAATCCGGTACACAGGATACACTAAATTGAAGGCGAAAAGCTCAACAACATATTTACGGTGTACAAAGGAGTCAACATGATCCTTGACTTGCATAGAGGCATTCGATTTGTTCGATTCGATCTGAAAATTTATTACCGAATCATTGAGTTAGAACTTTTCGTACAGGTAGACAGGTAGGAGGTTACGAGCCAAGCAATAGCACAGATACGTTGATACCAGATTTGAGAAGAAAATTCACTAGCTGTAACGGAGCAGTAAATTCGTTGTAGCGCCATTTTCATTTTGTTAGACAGATAAAATGCATCTTGTTTATAGTGTCGTTGTGATGAATTCGGTGTAGATGATCAGTTTTATGTTCGATACCTGGTACAGTATTTTGATATTATTTAGGAGTTATGTTCTTTTTCAAATTGGTATCTTTGAGAAATTGTTATAGTTAACTACTCTAGTGCTAAGTTCTAGGTCACGTTTCTACATCGTATTGCAGAAATATTTCTTCGGCAGCCACTCGACCGGATTTATTTTCTTTGCGTTAAACTATTTACTTAAAAGAATAAAAACCAAAAATCTTCCAACAATATGGGCGCAACTTCATTATTTTTTTGGGTAGAAGTTCGGAACACTTTTCACGCTGAGATGCGGTGTATGCGACTCGCAACCTAAAATATAACGTTCTAAATAGCCTCGTTTATTGTTCAGGTTGTCAGTCGCAAGTAAACACGTTCCGGACTTCTAATCAAAAAAAATAATAAAGTTGCGCCCAGACCGGTGGGAGATTTTTCATTTATTCAATTATTTTTTTCTCATTGCAATACAAACATAGAGGGTAAATTATTGACTTAGCCGTTAAGGGGGTGAACATCTAAAAATTCTGAAACCAAAACGAAGCCCGAAAAAGTGAAAAACAATTCGATATCTCATTAGACCTAAGTGATATATTGAAATTCGTAAAATCGTACACAATTATTTTACACCTTTTTCGGGGAGGAATATCCCAAAATCTCAAAAATAATTTTTGATCATTATATATAAAGCCCATAGCAGTAAAAGCCGATTCGATCTCAATAAACCGAAAGAATTGTCAGAATTCGTGAAAAGCTGAGCATTACTCTACACTACACTAAAGGGTTTAATATCAAAAAATACCAAAATCGGTTTTATACGATTATATTTAAAGCCTTTAGAAGGATTCTGTTAAAGTTTTGTTGATAGAAAAAGACGTGCTTACTGCGCGATTGTCGAAACAAGAGAGAGCATTTTATATTTATACATTAAGTGTTATACATTAAGTGTTATACATTAGGTGTTATACTTTAAGTGTTATACATTGTGAGTATGTTTAATTCTTATAATTTAACACCCCCACTAGAATTAAATTTACCTATTCAAATGCAAATTTATCGACTCAAATTTACTAATTCAAATTTAAATTTATTAATTCAAATTTACTAATTCAAACGCAAAATCATTAACTCAAATTTACTAATTCATTAATTCAAATTTACTAATTCAATTGCAATACTTGGGAATTAAATTAGCTCAAACTTAAGCCCATATTTTTCGTACAAAATTGATGTTTAGCTCCGAAGACAGGCTTAGTTAAATTATCAGCCACCATTTCTTCAGTTGATATCGCTTGAACGTTGATGGTGTTGTCGTTGACCTTCTCTCGTACGTAATGGTGTCTGATATCAATGTGTTTTGATCTCGAATGATAAGCATCGTTTCGAGACAAAATAATTGCACTTTGATTGTCGCAGTATAGCGTAATCGGCTGATTACTATTCTTGATGCAAAGCTCCTTCTCAAATTGGCTTAGCCAAGAAGCTTCTTGGGTGGCCATACACATGGCCATATACTCGGCTTCAGTTGATGATAGAGCCACTGTTGGCTGCCGCTTGCTCGTCCACGTAATAGCACCTCCCTGTAGCTTGAAGACGTAGCCGCTGCACGATCTACGATCATCTGTGTCGCTTCCCCAATCAGCATCTACATAACCCACGACGTTCTTATTTTCATCCTTTGAAAAACTTAGTTTTAGGTGTGAAGTGCCCTTCAGATATCTGAAGATTCTTTTTACTGCGCCCCAATGCGCTTTACCAGGATTGTTGTTGAATTTGCTGACATTATTCACAGCAAAAGAAATGTCAGGCCTAGTGCCCTGCGATAAATACTGTAGACTACCAACAGCTTCTCGGTAGGGTATTCCTGACATCTGATGAACATCTTCTTTGTTCCGTGGTGACATGTCCTTATTTAGCTTCTGATTCGGATCCGCTGGTGTTGAAACAGGTTTGCTGTCCGACATGTTAAATTTCTTTAGAATCTCGCTTATGTATTTGGTCTGGTCAAGTGAAATTATACCATCTTTCCTTGTGATGCGTAATCCGACACAACTACTTGCTGCTCCCAAGTCTTTCATCTTGAATGATAAATTTAGATGAGATTTTAATTTACCTTTCAAATATTCGTCGTTCGAAAGAATCAGGATGTCGTCCACGTAAATAGCAACAATGAGAATTGAACCACTCGAAGATATAGTAGTGTTATAAACACATGGATCAACTCTCGACCTTTTGAGTCCAAACTCAATTAGTACTGCATCCAGTTTCTTATTCCAGTCCCTGCTTGCCTGTTTAAGACCGTAAATTGACTTCTTCAGTCGAAGAACTTTTTCAGATCCATCGCTAAACTCTTGAGGTTGAACGAGATAAATCTCTTCCGACAAGTCGCCTTGTAAAAAGGCCGTCACTGCGTCCATTTGATCGATGTGCAGGTTTAGTTTCACAGCTAATGAAATTAAATATCGAATCGAAGAGTATCGCACCACAGGCGAATAGGTTTCATTGTAGTCAATACCATACCGCTGAGCGCATCCTTTAACAACCAGCCTCGCCTTGTACCGAACAATTTCATTATTCTCACCGTACTTCGTCTTAAAAACCCATTTGGATTCGATAGGCCTTTTTCCTGGCGGAAGATCGACCAAAATCCAAGTATCGTTCTCTATAAACGAGCATATCTCTTCATGCATCGCATCTTTCCACTGGGTTGCATCAGTTCGTTGAAGAGCCTCATCGACTGTAATAGGATCGCCGTCATTCATAATTGCACTTAATGCATTGGCGTAGATAAACTTCGATGTTGGATTTAATCGATTGGATCTTCGTGGCTCAGTATTTTCCTCTAAGCTATAGTCCATATCTGGAACATAATCAGGATCTTGATTAGGTGAATCCTCTTTCGTTGTATCCGGATCATGAAAACTTTCGTAAAATTCACAGTCTGTGGGATCCACCCCCACTGCATCCAAATCAGTTTTCAATTCAGTGCCTTGCTTACACTCAGGTTGTAGAGAATTCTCGAATATTAAATCTTGAGTGTCATTTACAACATCTTTCTCTAGGAAGATCACATCCTTACTTTTTGTAATGGCTTTCGTAGTAGGATTGTAAACGCGATAACCCTTAGTGTGCTCGCAATATCCAAGGAAGATCATTTTAGAGGATTTCGACTGCCACTTAGTACGTTTTTCTTTAGGTACATGCACCATGGCCTCAGATCCAAAGATTCTAAAATGAGAAATATCTGGTTTATTTCCTGTAAACATTTCCTGTGGTGTGCATTTCTCTAACGATGAAGTCACTGACCGGTTCATTATATAAACTGCGGTGTATACGGCTTCTGCCCAGAATTTCACGTGTAATTCACTATCAAATAGCATGCTCTTCGCACGTTCCACAATAGTACGATTGAATCGCTCGGCAACTCCATTCTGGTTTGGTGTATACGGAGTTGTTGTTTGATGAACGATTCCGGATCGACGTAAAATGCCGCTAACCTCATTGTTGCAGTATTCTTTGCCATTATCTGAGCGTATAGCCTTTATTTTTCTACCAGTCTGGTTCTCTACTAAATTCTTAAAATCATTTAATACATTTTTAAATTCAGACTTACTTTTTAAGAAGTACACGAAAACCTTTCTGGAATAGTCGTCGATGAACGTACAGAAGTAAAGCGCTCCTCCAAGTGACTTATTTTCCATGGGGCCACATAAATCAGAGTGTACAAGATCTAGAACTTTGTTAGCTCTTCGGCCTGGAGTTTTGGACGTAAGTTTCACTTGCTTAGCTTTGATGCATGGCTCACACTTATCAAAATTGTAATCGTCTTCGAATTTAATACCAGATACTACACCATTTTTCATTTTAATTAAATCCTTTGAATTCATGTGCCCTAAGCGACGATGCCATAAATATTTACTGGAGCTGTGTATTGACATAAGGCTAGTGCTGTGTTTCTGCAGTCCGTTTAAGCGGTAAACATTATTAACTAGCCTCGCGGTAGCTAAAACTCTATTTTTATTATCGAAGATATAACACATCTCATTACAAAACTTAACCGTGTTGCCTTTCTTTGTTATCTGGCTGACTGACAGTAAATTTGTTGTCAGATTTGGCACATACAAGACGTCAGTCATTGTGATGTTCGAAACTGTACTACCGTTCTCAATCTGTAAATTTACTTTACCACTACACTCAACTGGAAGTTTAGCATCATTTGCAACGATGATCTCCTTGGTGTTTGTGGAAGTCGGATTCTGTAAACACTTTTGATTTGCCGTCATATGCGTTGACGCACCAGAATCGATGTACCAATCATCACTTGAGTAGTTCGTAGATAAGAATACTGCTCCAAACGCGCCAAATTTAGCTGTTTCAGGATTCTTTTCCCTTTCAGATTTAGCTGTTTCAGAATTCTTTTTGGACCGGTTGCAGTTACTAGCCTTGTGACCGTATCCATTGCAGGAATAGCACCGAAAACCTTTCGGTTTCTTCTTATTTTGTCCTTTCCCCTTTTGACCGAAGAACGCGTTTTCTGTCTCGCTGGATTTATCAATGACATCTTGCAATAATTTTGTTTTGATTGAATCACTGGTAATTTTTATTCCGGAACTTTCAATAGCCATGATCATGGCGTTATATTTGTCGGGAAGACCGGCTAGCAGGAAAGTTCCTATCCATTCCTCGTCCATATCACATCCGATACCAGACAGCTTATGTGCTGTGCTCATGATCTTGTTCACGTAGTCTTCTATCGAAGAACAGTTATCTAACTGGGTAGTAACAAGAGCTCGAATCAATCCGATTTTGCGGGTGAGACCGGAATCCTCGTATGCTGATTTCAGGTTATCCCACGCTTCCTTTGGAGTTTTCGCCTTTTTTACATGTATGTAATTAACCGGCTCAATTGAGAGGCAAATTATTGATAACGCTTTAGCTTTTTTCTTCACATCTGGCTCCGATTCGGTTAAGCACGCACCGAGATCGTTAAGTTCCAGGTAGTTACGCATTGCGAACTCCCACGTGGAGAAATTTTCTCTACCTTTTAATTTTTCTACGGAGCCGAACAAATTGGAGTTAGCGTTCGACATATTATAGCTCACTGCGACCCGATCGCGTATCAAACGAAAAACTATTTTACAAAAAAAACACTTTAATGTACCGGGCGTATACTGGGCCCATAACCTGTTAAAGTTTTGTTGATAGAAAAAGACGTGCTTACTGCGCGATTGTCGAAACAAGAGAGAGCATTTTATATTTATACATTAAGTGTTATACATTAAGTGTTATACATTAGGTGTTATACTTTAAGTGTTATACATTGTGAGTATGTTTAATTCTTATAATTTAACAGATTCGATAGCTCATTAGACTTAAAAAGTATATCGAAAATCGTCAAAATAGGAACAACCACTTTACACCACCCTAGATTGTAGATTTGGAAATAGGGGTTGGTGTGGACAACCTCTGTCACTGCAGCCACAGTTGGGCTTATTGTGACGTCCCTCCGGTTTGATTATGATTCCTCTTCGATCCCTGCGCTTACAATGAAGCCTAGTATTTTGCGAAGAGGAATGGTCAGGAATTCCGATGGGTCCATGAAACCCTGACCAAAGTGACGAAGCCTTTTGCGAGTTAAACCCTCACATTCACAGAGGATATGCTCTGGTGTTTCGTCTTCGTCATTGCATATTCTGCAAATTTTAGTCTCAGAGAGACCAATCCTGTTGAGATGCTTCCTCATGTGACAATGTCCAGTCAGAGCACCCACTAAGGTACACCACCCTAAGAGTTGGATGTCGAAAATTTGGTCCATTTCTAGGCGGTTATATAGGTACAGAGCTGAAGAAGTAAAGTTAATTCGCAAATTCGACATGCCTGAAAAATATAGGGTCTTTCAACAAGGACATTCAATTTTACTTTATTATTTTAATAATACAGTATTGTTTTCGATTTTTAAAAAAAAAAATTTGCTACCCTCAAAATTTTTTTTTTCACGTTTCATGACGAGTAGACACGAAAAAAGCAATAAAAAATTTCAGTCCGTCTGTCCGCCGTACGCCGTACGCCGTACGCCGTACGCCGTACGCCGTACGTCGACCGCTGTACGCAAAATCGTTTGAAGGCTCGTAGCTCCCAAACCCTTTGAGCTATTAAATTAAAATTTTTATGAATAGACTGGGTAGGCCCCTTGAAGTGGCCAAATTTGGAGGGGTGGGGGTGTGAGGGGGGAGGAGGGGGAAGTGTTTTAGACGGAAAATTTTGGTTTCTAGATCTCAGCAACCGCTTATGCTAGGAGGCTGAAATTTGGAATTTATATAGAGCTTCAGTAGTGGACCCATTTGCAAAAAAATTGCCGATATAGGTGAAGGGGTTTGGGAGTGGGGGGAAAAATAATGCGTCCGAAACGCAAAAAAGGTGAGATCGACACTTTCTAAAATCCATATCTCCTAAACGGTTAATGTTACAAAATTGAAACTTTATGAATATCTGTAGGTATACTAGGAGAATAGATCGGAAACAAAAATTTGAGTGGGGGCAGTGGCGTACGGGGGTGGGGGGTGAAAAACTTTAGATTGCGATATCTTACTAACCAATTGCACTAGATAAATAAAATTTGGTTTCTGTATAAAGGTTGACAAATGAAGTTTGCTGGAAGTAAAATTTTTGAAGGGGGCGGTGGAGCATGAAAGTGGAGGGGATAAGAATTTTTCAAAAAAATCACGTCTCATATCTCAAGAACGGTGTAAGATAGATGCTTCAAATTTTTACCAGAAGTAGGCCTAATAGACCCCTAGTAGAAAACAAAATTTTGGAAGTGTGGGTGTAAAGGGTGAGGGTGGGGGAGGGTGAAAAGAAAAAAGTTCCGATTTTAATATCTCGACAACCTATAATGATATAAAGCTGAAACTTCGTATTTAGATAGAGCTATATTAGTAGCATCTTGGAAAAATATAATTTTTTATAGGGGTAGTATGGTACGGGGGTGGGGGGTGTTTTTCTTATCTATAGAACGGCTTATGCTACAAAGCTGAAACTCGGTACGTTTATGTAAATCAACTAGAAAACTAATTTAGATAAAAAAAAATTTCAAATATACATTGGCGTTCGGAGGGGGGGCAAAAAAAATTATCAGTGAAAATGGAATGCATATATTTTCACGGTTTTCGTCATATCTATTAGGTCTTCCCAAATATTGAATTCATTTTTATTCTATGGATTCTTCATATAAATACCTAGATAGTGTTTTCAGGATTTTTTAAAATTCGACCCCTAAGGGGGTGCAAAGGGGGTTGTAAACTTTTTCACGAATTCTACTATATCCACGTCTTATCAGATATTGAATATCTTTTCATATTCATGGGCTTGTGTAATAATCGCCTAAAACTTGTTTTTAAGTTTTTTCCTTTTTCCACCTAGGACGGTATAAACGAGTTAAACACGTTTTCACGAGTTCCGTCATTTCTTTTAGAAGTGATAAGAAATTGAATTGGTTCCTACTTTCTCGTGCTGTCTTCATATTTATTTATTAACTCCTTTCAGGATTTTTGAACATTCAACCCCCAAGTGGGTGTAAGGAGGTTGCATATCTGGTGATGTATCGAATTAATTTTTACTTCCTAAGGTTTCCTATATAAAAAAGCCAAAAAGTCAATTTCAGTATTTTGGATATTCAATCCAAAAAGGTGTAAGGAGGTTGTATGCTTTTCAAAGTTTCGACATATTTCTTAGGTTCGATGAGATATTAGATCGCTTTTTATTTCCACAGACTTTTTATATAATCGCCTACAAACCCATTTCTCAATTTTTCGATATTCAACCCCCAAGGGTTTGTATATGTTTTCACAATTTTTGCCATTCCTTAGTTCTGATGAGATGTAAAATTGATTATTACGGCCAACCAATTCACGATTTTTCGAATTTCCAGAACCAAGGAGATGTGAAGGGTTTGCTTACGTTTTCAGAATTTTTTCAAAATCCGTCTTGTCTCATGAGATTTCAGGTTGCTTCTTATGAAATCGTCTAAAAACCTGTTTCACAATTTTTTCGAAATTCAAACCCCAAGTGGAAGTAATGGGTTTGTATACGTTTTAACAATTCGTCATATCTCTTAATTCTGATAAGGCAACAAATACGTTTTTGCTTCTATGGGCTTTTAGTGTACATAATATACTGAAATTCGAATAGTCTACACGGACTTTTTCAATGTTTAATCGTCTAAAAATCTCTATTTTAAATATTTTTATATTAAGAACAAAATTAATTTTCCATAAGAAATCTAAAAATCTAGAAGCAACTCATGATACACTCCGACTTTTACCGCTCCCGAACTTTGACCCTAAAAATAATAAAGTTTCGCCCAGACTATTGGCAGATTTTTTAAATATAAATAAAACAAGTTGTGTATGAGATATGCACCCAATTCTTTTTTTATTTAAAAGAATATTTTACGACATTACGTATGGAATATAACGTCGTTCAAATGTCCGCCCGGGCTTTGCTTGGTGGCACTGTAGTGGCATTTAACGATATCGAAATGTTTCTCCTTAACAAAGTAATGTTTTTGCCACTGTCAATACAGCTAGATCTGTAGGCGACTTTGTTGATTTGAGGAGTCAATCAAAGTCGTCAAAGAAATAATTTTGTTAAAAAAATGAATTCGTTTTTGTTCAGTCTTGATTAAACTAAATAAAATCAATTAATTTCTTAGAACTAATTTAAACTTAAATCTTTTAAAATTTAATTTATCAATTATTTGCGTCAATAAAATATTTTCTATTTACGTAACGTTAAAAAATATTTAAAATATTTTTAAAATATTTAATTCATATTTTATTTACAAGACTTAATTTTTTTTCGATTGTAATAAATTGTGTTTGCCTTTTACATAAAAAGTTTAATCAATATGTATGTTTATGTTTATCAAGGCCGACAAGAAGATCAATTATTTAACCTTCTTTTTCAACATTGAACTATAAAGTTCCAACATCATTATCAGCTTTAATCAATCGAAAGAACTATTTATCAAGTATTATCAATCTTAAGAAGGAAATGTACGAATATTAATAATATACGTAAGGATCTCTTCAGCACGTATTCAAGAGGTCCAATTTTCGACGACTTTGGCGCATTAATCTGGCTGAATTTGCTGGATGGCGTCCGTTATGTTGACTTCAAGGTTATCAATTATTTTCTGATTATACGCACCGAACTGCGATTTAAGATAGCCCCAAAAGAATAAGTCGAAAGGCGTTAAATAGCACGATTACGGTGGCCAGTTCACGTCGCCGACTCTCGAGATAATGATGCCCTTAAAACGCTCGTGCAGAATGTCCATTGTGACATGCGCTGTGTGGTACGTAGCGCCATCCTGTTGGAACACATGTCGTCGGTATTCATATCATCCAGTTTAGGCAACAAGAAGTTGCTTTTCATCGATCGTTTGACGGTTATGGCAATGCCAGTTTCGTTTTGGAAGAAGTACGGACCAATGATTTCGCCAGATCAAAATCCGCATCAAACAGTGACTTTCTCGGGATGCATTTGGTGCTGGTGTATCTCTTGTTGTTTGGTATCGTCCCAAATCTGAGAATTTTGGTTGTTCACACATCCATTCATCAAGAAATAGGCTTCGTCGTTAAAAATCACGAAATGCGCGGAACGTTTTTCGAACGGAGCTCTAATTTTGAAAATAAAATTTAATGATTTGCACACGTTGTTCAACGCTAAAACCTTCCATGGTGACTTGCCATACACTACTGAATAATTCTCAACCAATTCGACGGATGTTGCTTTAACAACGTGGCCGCTATAAGCTAACAAATTTCGAGCGTTCCTACTGAAACACCCTATATAACGAAATTCGTGTAAATGTGAAAAAAGATATTTTCACCGACATTTTTTTTATTCCACCTCTGTATGCCTTTATAAACTTTTTTTGCTTTAATTACTGTAGTAAGATCTATATATACTAAGTTTTAACTATCCAGTATAAGCCGTTCTGAAATATAAAAAACCCCCCCCTACTGCCGTATCTTAGTAACCCTGCCAAAATTTTTTTTCTATGGTATCTCTATAGTACCTCTATATAGTCATCAATTTCTAACTTCGTATCCTTTGCGGTTTTTGAGAAAAAAAGTCTGAATTTTTTTTCCACCTCCTCCCACCATCACCTCCTACAGCCGCATCACTAAATTTGTTTTCTTCCCTAGAGCTCTCTCTACAGGGCCCAACTTCAGTAAATTTTTTTAGGTACAGTTTTTGTGATATAAAAATTTAATTTTTTGAAAAATGTTTATCCTTCCACTTCCGTGCTTCACCTTTACCCTCAAAAATTTTATCTTGTTGGTACCATTGGTTCGGATATCATAATCCAACATTTTTTACTGAGACCGATAAAACAAACTTTTCATCTAAAACGCTCCCTCTTCCCCCCCCCCCCCTCACCCCACATCCCTTAAAAAGGGGTTCGCCCAGTCAACACACCATAGGAATTTCAAGTTGATATCTCAACAGGTTTGTGAGCTATGCATATTCAATTGCTTTTTCGTACGGCGTCTATGGCGGACAGACAGACATATTTTTTTTTCTCGTTTTAGGGTTTACTAGTCATAAAATGTTAGAATACAAAATTTCTGGATAGCAAATTGTTTTTTCTACATAAATTTCAAGTTTCAGCTTCTTAGAGCTTTCTGGAGATCTAAAATCCACAATAGTTTATCTAAAACGCTTCCCTCACATCTCCATTCAGACTTCACCCCATAAAGTTGCCGCTCGAATAGATTTACCAAATCTACCCACGAAAAAAAAATCGGCCAACAGTCTGGGTGCAACTTTATAATTTTTTGGGTAGAAGTCCGAAACGCGCTTAATACTGAGATACGGTGCAGCTCACTATGCGACTGATAACCTAGAAAATAACGTTCCAAATAGCCTCCTGGTTATTCTTTAGGTTATCAGTCGCATAGTTACCTACACCGCATTACTCCAGCTCTGTACAATTTTTTTTTTGCTTTAATTACTCCTGTAGTACTTCTACATATACATTCTAAGTTTCAACTTTCTAGTATACGCTGTTTTTTAGATATGAAAAACCACTCCCACCCCGTACCTTGCTACCCTTATCAAAAATTTAAACTCTAGGATACTTCTACAGTGACTCTATATAGTCGTAAATTTTTAGCTTTCTATGCTTTGCGGTTTTCGAGAAATAAAAATCAGAATGCTTTTCGTTCCACCCCCCCCCCCTCCCACCGTCACCCCCTTCGCCAGCACCACAATAATTTTTTTTCTTGCTAGAAGTCTACTGGGCCTAACTCCTGCAAAACTTCTAAGATCATATCTGGTACGAATCTTGAAATATAAAAATTAAATTTTTTTGAAAAATGGTTATCCCCCCACTTTCATACCCCACCTTCCCTCTCAAAATTTTTACATTCAGCAAACTCCACTTGTGATCTTATATACAGAGACCAAATTTCATCTTCCTGATACAATTGGTTCGGAAGATATTGAAATATAAAGTTTTTCACCCCGCCCCCCCCCCCTTACACTCCACTTCCCCTCTAAAAAAGGTTTGCCCTTGTCTACTCTCCTAGTATCCCTTAAAATAACTATAACGTTTTACCCTTCTGAGATCAACGGTTCAGGAGATATGGATTTCAGAATGCTTCAATCCCAGCTTTCAAACGTTTCGGACACATTTTTTTCCCCCCACTCCCACACTCCTCAACCGTTATCACCAATTTTTTTACAAATAGGTCCACTATCATAATACCACATAAGTTTCAAATTTCAACCTCCTACCATAAGTAGTTCCTGAGATCTAGAAACCAAAAATTTTCGTCTAAAACGCTTCAAACGCTTATGCGTACGGCGGACAGACGGACAAATTTTTCTTTTTTGTTTTCTATTTTGGAGTTTATTACTCTTAAAACGTGAAAGTACAAAATTTCAGGGTAGCAAATTTTTTTTTTAATTTCAGGTGGATCACAATTCATTATTATTAAAAAATAATAAAATGAAATCAGAAAGTTTCATACCACTCATACTGAAAAAGGACATATACTGAGCAGATCTGAGATAATTGTAAGGTTATACTTTTAAATTTTCAATTTTTCGGAACCCATTGCAGCTGGTAACTTCAGAAAAATTATCTCCGATATAATAAGGTTCTTCTAAGTTTTAACTTCATTTTTGGAGCATATCTCGTTGCAGAAATAGAAGAGAACATCGCCACCCACTTCTCTTAATAACAAATGCGGTTTTTTTATTTAAAAGTTGTGGATTAATATCCTAGTAGTAGCCTATTACTTCGGTTGTTTTCTGACCGCTATACTCAACAGCTCAGTCATACCGCTTTACCAGTTATTTTATTTATTGTAATGTTTCTGCGACTAATGGTTAATACAAATTTCACTCCAGACTCTTCTTATATTATCAGTATTTTTCACTTAACGAAATTTAACTTCAAAAACTCTTAAGACTTAAAATTTCTGAAGGTATGCGTGAACATTATTCACTGTACGTTGAGCTTCAACTCCTCTGAGATGTTGTTATTCTAAATGGCCTGATATCCTAAATATCCCATAAGCAGTATGTACGAGTACATCTGAAAGGCCAACTGCCGTAAAATGTTGCTTTTTATATGGCTTTTGAAAGAAAGTCATAAACTAAAACTTTACGACTTCTGTTACCAAGTTCTAGATACCGTTCCGACCAGGAAAACCAAATTACACCTGAAGACGAAAAGCTCTTCTTTATTTATTGTATTTGCAAATTCTTGATTTCTTCGTAAAAAAAAATACACCTACACCGTACACACTCTTATCTACAATAAAATTCTAGATCCGACTTATAATATTGTAAAGGGTTATTCAATAGGTACATAACAATTTTGTATTTTAATACAAACGCACCCTTAAACTTTTTTCCTGGTCTGTCAATGTCAAAACGTCAGTCAAGGTTTACATTTTTATCATGGTGAAGTTCACGTACGAGCAACTTTTGGAAATGATCTCAATTATTCTGTGTTTTATTTAAATACAAAATTGTTATGTCCCTATTGAATAGCCTCATTAAAACACGCTAGGGTTGTAAAGTAAACCTTGACCAAGTGTGTTTTTGGTGAGAAAAAATTAGCGCAAAACTTTCTGTCAAATATTTGACTGAAAAAATGAAACAAAAAGTTCTGATAAATTTTTTCCGCCAAAATAAAATGTCTACACAACAATAAAATAATGCTGGAAAGAAAAATTTGTTACTTACCATATCTGACTGCATTTGCCATCGAGTATGGTCAAATACTTGACATACAGTGTTATACAGGCCTAAGAAACAATTTCCTTTTCGCAGCCCAGGTGTTTGGAAGCTCGGAAAATCTATTTTGATTTTGATTGGACTATTGTAAACTATTGCACCAGATTAGCAATAAAATTGGAGATATGTAATAAGTATTATGCTGGATGATCTTTGCTCTGACCTGGAAAAATTACCACTGCAATTTCCATTTTTAGTCATTTTCTGTATTAAAATCAAAAGTTCTAAAGTAAAAAATGGTTTTTATATTCAGTTACTCTGGAAAAGCATCTTAACGAAATCAATTTTTCGTTACTTTTAACTGAAACTCTTTGAAAAACTTGGTAAGACGGTTTCATGAGATAAAAATTGAAGTTATCAAAATTCGAAATGGAGAAAAGGTAGCAGCATAAAGTAAAATACCGCACATATATCCGAATTCTATTTGTTTCGTTGTCGGGCTGAGATCCTGTAACGAACGTTGGCTTCATGGAGGAGAAATTCAATTGAAGTTGTAGAGTTTGTTGTAAAGTTTTTGATACTTTCAAGTGGAAATGAATTGTTTTCTGGATTTAATGTTGCTCAGTTTTACGTGAATTACAGGATCCGTTTTGCGGAAATCGTTACTTGTTTCGTTTAATATAACTTCAATTAAACGAAATTGTTGAAACTGAAACGATATGCAATAGGGGAATATTGAGTATTGAATTGAGTATGAATATTAGTTGAAGCCCCTGTGTAATAAGGGGTCAACTCTTTTTTTTTAAACATGAGAGAGCTTGTTCGTACTGATTTCTTCTTGCATTCTAATGAAATTCTGCTAATGCAGTTAACTCCTTATAATTTAATAATATCCTTAATAATATTAATGAAATCATAAAAATCTGCCAATGGTCTGGGCGAAACTTTATTATTTTTCGAGTCAAAGTTCGGGAGCGGTCAAAGTCGGAGTGTATCATGAGTTGCTTCGAGATTATTAGATTTCTTGGAAAATTATTTTTGTTCTTAATATAAAAATATTTAAAATAGAGATTTTTAACCGATTAAACATTGAAAAAGTCCGTGTAGACTATTCGAATTTCGGTATATTATGTACACTAAAAGCCCATAGAAGCAAAAACGAATTTGATGCCTTATCAGAATTAAGAGATATGAAGAATTGTTAAAACGTATACAAACCCATTACTTCCACTTGGGGTTTGAATTTCGAAAAAATTGTGAAACAGGTTTTTAGACGATTTCATAAGAAGCAACCTGATATCTCATGAGACATGGCCACGCGAAACTGAAAAGATATTCGATATCTGATAAGACGTGGGGATATTGTAGAATTCGTGAACAAGTTTACAACCCCCTTCGCAACCCCTTAGGGGTCGAATTTAAAAAAATCCTTAAAACACTTTCTAGGTATTTATATGAAGAAACCGTAGAATAAAAATGAATTCAATATTTGGGAATACCTAATAGATATGACGAAAATCGTGAAAATATATGCATTCCATTTTCACTGATCATTTATTTCGCCCCCCCTCTGAACGCCAATGGAAATTTGAAATTTTTTTTTAATTAAATTAGTTTTCTAGTTGATTTACATAAACGTACCGAGTTTCAACTTTGTAGCATAAGCCGTTCTATAGATAGGAAAAACACCCCCCACCCCTGTACCATAATACCCCTATAAAAAATTATATTTTTCCAAGATGCTACTAATATAGCTCTATCCAAATACCAAGTTTCAGCTTTATATCATTATAGGTTCTCGAGATATTAAAATCGGAACTTTTTCCTTTTCACCCTCCCCCACCCTCACTTCCTAAATTTTTTTTTCCGCTAGGGGTCTATTAGGCCTACTTTTGGCAAAAAGTTTTAAGCATCTATCTTACACTGTTCTTGAGATATGAGACGTGATTTTTTTGAAAAATTCTTATCCTCTCCACTTTCATGCTTCACCGCCCCCTTGAAAAATTTGGCTTTCAGCAAACTTCATTTGTCATCCTTTATACACAAATCAAATTTTATTTATCTAGTACAATTGGTTCATGAGATATCGTAATCTAAAGTTTTTCACCCCCCACCTCCGGACGCCACTGCCCCCACTCAAATTTTTGTTTCCGATCTATTCTCCTAGTATACCTACAGATATTCATTAAGTTTAAATTTTGTGACATTTACCGTTTAGGAGATATGGATTTTAGAATGTGTCAATCTCACCTTTTTTGCGTTTCGGACGCATTATTATTCCCCCCACTCCCAAACCCCTTCACCCATATCGGCAATTTTTTTACAAATGGGTCGACTACCGAAGCTCTATATAAATTCCAAATTGCAGCCTCCTAGCATAAGTGGTTGCTGAGATCTAGAAACCAAAATTTTTCGTCTAAAACACTTCCCCCTCCTCCCCCCTCACAACCCAACCCCTCCAAATTTGGTCACTTTAGGGGGCCTACTCACTCTACCCACGAAAAAAAATTCATCTAGATAGCTCAAAGGGTTTGGGTGCTACGAGCCTTCAAACAATTTTGCGTACATCGGTTGACGTACGGCGTACGGCGTATGGCGGACAGACGGACTGACATTTTTATACTCTAGATGAAATCATATAGAGTATTATAAGTTTAATCCAGCCCAAAAGTTTGTAACGCATAGAACCAAGCCTCGGACGAAAAAAAGTTATATATTATTTTTTGTTTATTTGTGGCCAAAAACCTCAAATCCGTCTGACGTCCGTCCGTCCGTCCGTCCGTCCGTCCGTCCGTCCGTCCGTCCGTCTGTCCGTGAACACGATAACTCAAGAACGCCTGCACCTAGGATCTTGAAATTTTGAATCTGGATGTTTGGTTGAATTTGTAAGGCTAAGTTCGTTAACGGGCAAAATCGTCCTACTCCTTCGGGTAGCTGCCATACAAAATGTCCTTAAAACACGTGTTCAAGAATATTAGTCGATAACTTAAGAAGGGTTTAAGCTACGTCTTTGAAATTTTGTATGTGTTATTTTTCCAATAGTTGGAGCTAAATATATGATTATGAAGAAAATCCTATTAGTCCTTCGTGTAGCTGCCATACAAATATGCTGTCAAAATGTATTCACTTAATTTACGAAACTCACTATAACTCAAGTAATCTTTTAGCTACGAATTCGGAATTTTGTACAAGTTAGTTTTCAGTGAAAAGGAAGTTCGACTGTACTAGTCAGCGAAATCCTTTTACTCCTTCTGGTAGCTGCCATACAAAATGTCCTTAAAACACGTGTTCAAGAATATAGGTCGATAACTTCAGAAGGGTTTAAGCTACGACTTTGAACTTTTGTATGTGTTATTTTTCTAGTAGTTGAAGCTAAATATATGATTATGAAGAAAATTCTGTTAGTCCTTCGTGTAGCTGCCATACAAATATCCTGTCAAAATGTATTCACTTAATTTACGAAACTTACTATAACTCAAGTAATCTTTTAGCTACGAATTCGGAATTTTGTACAAGTGAGTTTTGAGTAAAAAAAAAGTTCGAGTTAACTAATCAGCGAAATTCTTTTACTCCTTCTGGTAGCTGCCATACAAAATGTCCTTAAAACACGTGTTCAAGAATATTGCCGATAACTTCAGAAGGGTTTAAGCTACGACCTTGAAATTTTGTATGTGTTAATTTTCCAATAGTTGGAGCTAAATGTATAATTATCAAGAAAATCCTATTAGTCCTTCGTGTAGCTGCCATACAAATATCCTGTCAAAAAGTCTTTACTGAATTTACGGAACTCACTATAACTCAAGTAATCTTTTAGCTATGAACTCGGAATTTTGTACAAATTAGTTTTGAGTGAAAACAAAGTTCGAGTTTACTAATCAGCAAAATCCTTTTACTCCTTCTGGTAGCTGCCATACAAAATGTCCATAAGACACGTGTTCAACAATATTTTTCGATAACTTTTGAACCCTTCAAGCTGCGACTTTGAAATTTTGTACACATTAATTTTTGAATGGTTCCAAGGAAAAGGATAAATATGTAAGAAATCGAGTGAGTCCTTCCTGCACCTCTCATGTGAAAGTCCTTCAAAAAGGACATTTTTTTCGATCACTTACCCAGTTCAAGATATTAAATTAAATACTGAATATTGTCTTTTAGTTTTGAGTAGCAATCTAATGGCAGTCCTTAATAAAGGACATACAACATGCACACACGTAATTCTACTCTATCCCCAACTACAATATAAATCGGAGTTCAGTATTCATCTAGAGTATTATACGATTGGCTTGCAGCCGATCGTGACTGCAGTATGTTTTTTTGCTTTTTTCGTGTCTACTCGTTATGAAACGTAAAAAAAAAATTTTGAGGGTAGCAAATTTTTTTTTTAAAAATCGATAACAATACTGTATTATTGAAATAATAAAGTAAAAATCAATAAAATAATTTGAATGCAATAAAAGGCCAGAAAAGTCAAGTTTTCTCTGTTGTTAAAAAAATGAGCTGACCCCTTGTTGTTCCAAGGGTTTAAATTGTATTCTGTATTCAATCAATTTTATATTGGCTGTGGCTGTAGTTTCGAAAATGTGTTAAAATTGTTCAATGTTCCTGTAATCTTAATGAAATCTGAAGAGTGGATGTATCCCGAAAACTTTGCGCCTCAAAGAACGAAGTTGTTAACATTTTTTTAGTGCTAATCTAAAACACAAGATTTGGTTGTTGTGAATCCAGTCTGTCCATTTGGATAAACGCGATATAGCTCAAGAAAATTACAAGTCTTTAGAAAACACCCACCACTTCACTTCATCTTCTGCGCGGTGGGTAGTAAAATTAACTCGCATCAAATATTTTTCCGAAAATCTGATCAAAAAGATTTTTTAATATAATAAAATACACGGACGGTCTATCGACGCTCTCAGAAAAGGGAATTCCTTCTCCCTTATCATTTGTATACGGTGTAGGTAGGAAACAATGTGCCCTGAGCTCCAATGTATTTCCATCCGGTAGAGACATAAAGGTGATCTTACATGAGCGACTAAAATTTTTCAATTTGCAGCAATATTGGACAATTTCGACGTTACGAAAATATGAAGCAACACACAGCAACAATAGCAACAGGCGATGTGGATCAACTTTTCATCAAATCGTTGCGGAATTGTGATGAGCGATATTTACGAATATCTAGCAATTCGGCAATAAGGGATTATACGACCAAATCAACGAAAACAAACTTGACAAAAAAATCTAAAACTTAAAATAAAACTTTGAAATATTTGAATTCCAAGCCATTATAACACGAAACTTGACAATATGTGAAAACATTGCCACAGTGCCGAAATATTGCCGCAACTAGCATGATATTGCCCTGCATTTCTCCATTAATCGCTCCACTATTTTTGGCAATAGTCGTCGGGCAATCAATTGCTTGAAAAATTGCTCATGTAAAAGCACTTTTAATGATAGAAACAACGTTTTTCAATTAAACTTTATTTTACTGAGATATGGTCACGAGAACAACAGAAATCAAAACCGCCGCTGAGCAGCCAGCCGGTGTGCTTTTTATTCAATTTTCCTAAATTTTTGAGTGTAGTACTCGTTTCGCCGGGTTGAAGTTTTGAAGGGGATTTGAGCCCCACATTCAGTGGCGTAGGGACGGGGTTTTTTTTTGTGGGGGACACGCTTATGAATTCAATCCTTTTCTTTATTATTTTAATATAATACAGTATAGTGATCGATTGCAAAAAAAAATTACAAGCAGACACCAAAAACGCAAAAAAACAATTAAATCCGTCTGTATGCCGTCCGCCTTGGGCGAAATCGTTTGAAGACTCGTAGCTTCCAAGCTCATCATTATCAATAGCGCGACCACCGAAATTAATTTATGATGGCTTTGCTATCTTCATCAACCGAGTCTTCTCATTGCTTGCGTCGTTTGCCTACTGCCATCTCAAGACAAGAACTGTTTAAGATGGAAGCTTAGAATTTATACGGGAAAAAATTGTACGGGTGGGTATAGAGGAGAATGGAAAATTCCAAGTTTTATATCGAGAACAGCTAATGATGTATAGCTGAAACTTGATATTTAGGTCGAGCTATAGTAGTGGCACGTTCTAAAAATAAGACTTTTAAAAGGGGCATTATGGTACAGAGAGGGTGGTGTTAAATTTTGGACAATAGGAAATTGGTCTTGTAGAGCTCTATTACATTACAATTTTTTTCCTATTCTAATATGAATCTTTATATTACCGTCGTCCCTTAGTCCGAGATTTTTTTCGCGAAGCTTCTTAACATATTTTACTTTATTATTTTTTAATAATAAAGTATTGTTATCGACCTGAAATTTGAAAAAAATTTGCTGCCCTGAAATTTTGTATTTACACGTTTTAGGACTAGTAAACACCAAAAAAGCAAAAAAAAAAAGTCCGTCTGTCCGCCGTAGACGCCGTACGCCGTCCGCAAAATCGTTTGAAGGAAATTTTTATGGTGGGCAGATTGGGTAAATTCCTACGACTGGTATCTTTTCGGAGGGTGAGGGTGTATGAGGGTGGAGCGTTTTAGACGAAAAATTTTGGTTTTTAGATCTCAGGAACACCTTATGCTAGGAGGCTGCAACTTGGAACTTATGAAGTACTATGATAGTGGACTCATTTGCAAGAAAATGATCGATAAGAGTTGAGGGGTGTGGAAGTGGGAGGGGGGGGGGGGAAACAATGAGCCCAAAACGCTAGAAAGCCGGGATTGAAACATTCTAAAATCCATATCTCCTGAACGATTGATGTCAGAAGATTGAATCTTTGTGGTTGCCCTTAGGGATACTTGAAGACTAGACAAGGGCTAAAAATTTTAAGGGGGATGGTGGGGTGTGGGGTTGGGGGGTGAAAAACTTTGGATTACAATATCTTCCGAACCAATTACACCAAGAAGATAAAATTTAGTTTCTGTATACGGGATAACAGGAGGAGTCTTTGGGGGGATAGGAATTTCTCAAAAAATGTCATTTTTAAATCTCAGAAACCGTATCAGATATGATCTTAAAAATTTTACAGGAGTTGGGGTCGGTAGACCTCTAGTAGGTAAAAAAAATTAGTGGTGGGGGTGTAGGGGGTGATGGTGAAAAGGGGTGGAAAGGAAAAAAATTCTGATTTTTATTTCTCGAAAACATTAATCAATGGAAAGCTAAAAATTTAGGATTATATAGAGCCATTATAGAGACATCCTAGAAATAACCAGGAGGCTATTTGAACGTTATTTTTTAGGTTGTCAGTCGCATAGTACCCAACACCGCATCTCATCATTAAACACGTTTCGGACTTCTACCCGTAAAATAATAAAGTTGCGCCCAGACTGTTGGCAAATTTTTTTTCCGAAGATAGGTTTTCAGCCTATCACCCAACCCCGACGAGTTAGAGGAAAATGAAAAAGGGTAGTTCGGAGTTGTAATTTTGGGAATAGATATTGTTGAAAAGGAAAGAAAAGCGAAGGACCATGTCATGAGTGGAATTCAAACCCACGATCTCTGGGATGATAGACTAGTACGGCTCACACCAGACTACCGATGCCTGAGTCTGGTGCTTACACATTTCATAATGCATTCAAGTCTAGCTGATGTGCGCAGAATAAGACAAACTCATTGCAAATCAATCGCATTAATAGCAAAATTACTTTATTGAAGTTATTTACATACGCGAAAAGTACTTAACTTCGATTTTTTAATGCGGTGGGTTTGCCAGTCTTGCGTATGATTTTTGAACCGCACGTAAGTATGACTAAGGAATAAAAATTCTGTTCATCAGTTGTTTAAAAATTTATTAATTTAGAATTCATTAGCAACAAACTACTAACAACTAACTACTAACAAAATCATGTCTAGCAACACCACTGCCCACATTGCTTTCATCATTTTTTTTCATAAACTCGTTTTTAATTTCAAAGAATATTTATAAATCTGTCGAGCCCTTTTAACTCTTTGATTTAAAAAACATCAATCAAAAGCGATTAAATCGCACTCATTAAATTTCTTTGATATTTAAAAGGTTTGCAGCTGACTGTTGTGTCAAAATTTTTAATTTATTTTGTGAAATTTTACACTTTTCAGCAATACAAAATTCCTTGTCATGACCATAAATGAGAAAATAAAATTGTTAAATTTTAAAGCTTGCATTGGGAGCAAGTAATTTGATAATTATATTTAAAATTTGTGACATTTAATATTGTGGTGAAATGTGAACTAGGTGAAACATAATTTTCACGACTGTACCTACCTACCTAAAGTTCGAGTGTACTAGTCAGCTAAATCCTTTTACTCCTTCTGGTACCTTCCACACAAAAAATACACGTCTTCAACAATATTTTCCGATAACTTTTGAACGCGTCAAGCTACGAATTTGAAATTTTGTACACATTAATTTTTGAATAGTTCCAAGGAAAAGGATAAATATGTAAGAAATCGAGTGAGTCCTTCCTGCACCTTCCATGTGAAAGTCCTTCAAAAAGGAAAATTTTTTTCGGTGACTCACCCTGTAACGACTTGATTTCCGGGGTAGGCTCAACGGGTGCCGGGGTCCGTTACAAAATATTTATTTATTATTAGACTTCACTTTATTATTACTAGTTGTTAAATTATTACATTACTATAATTCTGTTATCATTCGCTGTCTTCGTTTGTTGTTCTTCTCTCCTTCGCTCCTTGCCTTGTCTTCCTTCACTCGTCGTCTTCGTCCTCGTTCTTCAATCGCCTTTATCACTCCTCTTCTGGCCTTCGCTCCTTGTTCTTGCCTTGTCTTCCTGCGCTCGTTGTCTTCGTTCTGTCTTCGATCGTCCTTGTCGCTTCCCTCCTTGCCCTTGCCTTGTCTTCCTTCGCTCGTTTCTCGTTGTCTTGCTATTGTCCTAGCTTGCTGTGTTCGCTTGTTGTCTTCTTCGTTTCCCTGTCGTCTCGACTTTGCGTGGTCTGGACACGAACTAATCTAAGTGCATCAAACTTTGAAGAGGAACTTTAAGTCCACATTGCCTTCTCAGCTTGGGCACCGAATGGAGACGGTTGTCTTCTTATTTCGCTGTCGTCTCGACTTTGCGTGGTCTGGACACGAACTAATCGTTCTCAAGCTTTTGAAGAGGAACTTTAAGTCCACATTACCTTCTCAGCTTGGGAACCTGATTAGAGACGGTTTGTCCTGTCAGAACAGTAAACAATGTTACTACAAGAGGAACTTTAAGTCCACGTTGCCTTGTAGCAGACTAGTTACTGCTGACTGACCTCCTTCTGGTTGATTCGTTCACTATATATTTAGTGACAACCATTCGCTATCCACGAATTATGTTATAGAATAAATTTTCTGTGGGAGAAATTTTGCATTCTTATAATTCGCGGCCGGTGTATGCCTACCTCGGTATATAGTCTCGCTGGGATTTCGTATACTTGTCGGCGGGTTTTTCTGTCGCATCGCGTCGCCTGGGGCGCTTTTGTGATCCCGCTGACCCTTTTCCAGGTATATTCCAAATTTACCTCTTTTCAGCATTTGTTGTGTGTTTTCAGGTTCTGTGTTTCATGTTTTCTTTGTGTTTCGTATCACAGCTGTTTGTAATTCAATGTCCTTAGTTCTAAGTTTTAATTTGTGTTGTGTTTATTTCTATGTGTATATTTTAATTCAGTGTTGTTTATTTGTCTTATTTTAAGTTTTAATTCAGTGTTACATGTTAATCCAATTTTATGTTTAGTGTTATCGTGCTGTTTGTGTGTGTGGAAATTTTACCAGAAATTTCCGTCCTCACAACCCAGTTCAAGATATGAAATTAAACACTGAATATTGTCTTTTAGTTTTGAGTAGCAATCTACTGGCAGTCCTTAATAAAGGACATACAACATGCACACACGTAATTCTTCTTTATCCCCAACTATATTATAAATCGGAGTTCAGTATTCATCTAGAATATTATACGATTCGCTTGCAGCGGTGTATCTTATTTCATCACCTCGAGACGAATTTCACTTTGTACATGTGTGCGAGACTCCACCTCTTCCTTCAATATCGTCGTCTTTACCAACTCTCGTTATCGATACCAGATAGTTACCACTAAATTACCTGGAATACTACCAGTAAATATACTCGTTATGACTACTAAATTAACCAAAATTGCAAGATCTTACGACGCAGAACACCAAATAAGACTCTTTCGAAGCCGGATGAATAGTGTAGGGTGTAGGATAGTGAATTGAATTACCGCGTTCTTGCAGGGACTATGACGAATTGGATTGACCATCACATTCAGCAGATTCAAATCACTTAGAAAATGTTTGAGCGTTGATGAATTTCAAGCTATGAATGTCAGCAGTTATTTCCACATATTCAAAAAATCCCCCTTGACGATATCCTTCGCACGGACCTCCAATGCAATAAATATATGGGTAATCATATAGTTTTGATAGAGTTTTGTCCAAACCTTGTGGTATCGCGAAATCCAGTTCGAAAGCTTGCGATTTAAGTCCGATATAATAGAAATTCGAGAGCTAAAATATTTACAAGAAAATCGTTTTTCGGAATCGATATCATACGACCATAAAAACTATTTCTTTCAGGATCGACGACTTTAATTAAAACTGACCTCGAAACTACTTCCATATGCTAAATCCCAATATTGTTCCACTATAGCAGCCAAGACGTTCTACTAAATTACACTGTACGAAATCGTAAATTTCGGTCCTTCCAATTTAATGTCCCTTTACGTTTTCCTTGAGATACGAAAAAAAAAATGGAATCATACAGAAACTCAACTTGGGCCCATTTTACCATGAAAACTGTAGAAATTCTCGATCCCAAAAAGATTTGTGATCCTTCTCTTATTGCCTACTTGTTGGACGCACTGACATCGAAAATTTTCCAAACATAAAACAGTCGCGGACCAGTTTCCATGTCCAAGGCAATAAAAGCGGTAGATAACATCGTTTTCCACTTACCAAACATCTACAAATCTTAACTAAATGTTCCATGGTCGAATTTCGTCGTTCCATTAATATGTGATAGGTAAGTATCTATTGGCTTTATCGTACGGCATGTAATAAAGGGAAGTGGGTTGATGTTCCATTGTTGCAATAAATTGTTTTTACACCTGGAAAATCTTTGAATTTAATACCTGGCAGTTTGAAGCAGAATAAGTTATAAAAGTAGGACATTTCACTTTTATAAAATGCGGATAATATAAAATATTAATAAATAATATCAATATGGAAATAAAATTCATTTCGATATTTAAAAAAAAAAATCTCGTACTGTTATTTTTAATGTTTCATACAGATTTTTTTCGCAGTGAGAAGAAATAACACTTAAAAACTTAAATGTTCAAAAATTAACTTTTTTATAGTGATTCCAATTACCAAATTTCAACAACACACTACAACTTTTGTGAGCAATATTTTAATAATATCCTTGTAAAGACATTCATACCTCATCAATCTCCTGCACAAAATTATGACAAAAATTTGGATTGAAAAAAAATACCCGACGAAAGGAGATAAACTGCTATGTGAAAATTACAGAGGCATATCATTGTTGTGTACGTCCTACAAAAAAATTCTGACGAAATTAATTCAGAAACGAGTAAAGCCATAAGTATTATCGGCGAATACCAAGGTAGTTTCAGAACCGGGCGATCTACTATTGACCAGATATTCTCAGTCAAACAAGTGCTACAAAAATGCTGAGAATATAACATTGACGTGCACCAGATCTTCGTGGACTTCCAACAGGCATACGATAGTATAGATCGGAATGTAAAGATAATGCTTGACTTTGGAGTTCCATCAAAACTCCTTCGATTAACCAAAATGACCATGACTGACACTGAATCCCAAGTAAGGATACAAAACGAACTTACCCAAAACTTCCGAACAGAATCTGGCCTAAAGCAGGGAGATGGACTCGCTCCCATGCTTTTGAATCTCGCCCTGGAATATGTCATCAGAAAGGTACCCGTTGATACCAGAAGTACCCTACTAATCAAGTCCACTCAATTAGTGGCATACGCGGCTGATATAATAAACATCATGGCCAGATCCGTTTCAGACGCGAAGGAAGTCTTCCACTGTCTAGACTGAGCGTCAAAGGATGTCGGCTTAAGGGTCAATGAGAATAAGACCAAATTCATGACCCAAACAAGAAGAAATGCGACAACTAGACAAAATATGACCATGGGAGACTACAACCTGGAGAATGTGGATCATTTTTCATACTTGGGAGCACACCTTGTAATAGACGGCAACGAACGGGACGAAGTAAAACAACGGATCGCACTAGCAAATAAGGTTCTCCCAATCTTAAAATCGAAAAAAGTGCACAGGCAGAGCAAACTTCGCATATACAAGACCATAATAAAGACGACATGGGTAGATACTGCACTCCATAGTTCCAATGATCTCAATACATGCATGGTTCCAAAGGCTGCTGGTAGAACCTAGCCGCTCAATGATAGTTCTTTTTTCGCGACTCATGGCTAATCACAATGGCCTCAATACCAATTTCAACCGACTAGGAATTACTGCAAGCCCACTGTGCGCCTATTGCAACCAATATGAGACTGCCGATCATGTCTTTTGGTCATGTTCCAAATACCCCTTTAGAATTACACTTCTTGCATCTCTGGCGACTTTAGGCTTCACTCCTCCTCTGTTTATACGGGACATCATCGCAGTCTCTATAATGCAAAATAACGACAAACCTCCTTTAGTGCTGTTTAACTTCGCTAAAGCAAACAATATACGTTTTTAATATTATGTTAAATAAACATTTCCACGGCTCCAATATGGCTACAGCCTCTGAGCATCTTAATTTAAGGGGAAAAAAAGACCATAATAAAACCTTTGCTACTACATGCAAGCGAACATGGACTCTCACCCAAGCGTCTGAAAAATCAATAGACGCTTTTGAACGACGAATTCTCCGAAGAATTTTGGGACCAGCAAGAGAAGGCACTGAATGGCGTATCCGGTACAACAATGAGTTGTATGATATTGTTGCGAGCTAGGGGTTCGCCGGGATTTCAACTAAAACACAATTCGTTTAAAATCAAAATAAGTAACAATTTATTCAATCGCACTATTATTCTGTTCGCGCAATTATTCGCACTATATGGCAATACCGCCCGCTTATTTATATCGCTTGATTCGATCACACGCAATCGATCGCTTTCCACCAATACGGTCGCGTATACACGCTGGCTTTCACAGTCGACGTAATAAAAATTACTATATCCCTCACTGAAAGCTTCATCTGCTTTTATACTACTTGTCTGTAGTCGAGACTGTTCTTGAATCTTCGCTCGATGGTGTGTGTGGACGGTACTGGAAAGCTTGAGAGCATTCTATTTGATCTTATACGTTGTTCTAGTACATTCGAGCACATTCGATTAGAAGGGAGGTATAATCGTGCTGCTCCGCTCCTCTTATATACTTCAACTAGGTTTCTGATTGGGTTACTTTGTAGCTAGGTATTCGATTGTTGATGTTTCTATTATTCGTAATCGATCGAGTTGCGCGGTTGCCAGGCTTGCACGTAACAATATCACAACGACCCAGCCGCTTCAACCTTTATAAAATTTCGCAACCTACAATGGGCAGGCCATGTGGAGCGACTGGTTGCCGGACGAGAATTGCCAAACGCACACTGAAAGGAAGAGCTCAGCGCAAACAACCGGTGGGAAAACCAGAAAGATACCAGAACTCAGTTGACGCAGATTGCAGATCGCGTCTTAGATGGATAAATTGGAGGACTCGAGCGCTGAACCGAGACGACTTCAGACAATGTATCCTGCAGGCCCTGGCCCGATTTGGGTTGTCGCGCCATTGATGATGAAAGATATTACAATAAAAATTGCGCACAGGTTTTTCGAGTAGTTTGCTTTTCAAACGACATAGGCTTGCAATACATAAATATATTCTGCGTTTCAATTTTCTAGCATAAGCTCTTATATAAAATTTGACCAATTTGAAAACACGGGACAAATTTTTTTGGGATCCAAATTATTGAATCAACTAAGAACGACTCGACCGACTTTGACAAAACAGCGTTACGTAACATACCAAAGTGAAAAAACTACCTTGCGCAATTGAGACAATTGTAGAAAGTATGACCAAAGACGATTTATGAGACAACTTTGACCAAGCTTGGAACTTACGAATTGTATGGATCTTCCCGTTTCAAGGGAACTGAAAATACGAAATTATTTAAATTGTTGTTTAAATACCTATTTTGATGAGGTGGTTTCGTAAAACAGAACAAAGAAATTAAAACGTTCCCATCTTTTTAGGATCATCGAAAAAATGAAATTACAATAATTCTCATAATACATAATCGCAATGCCATTGGCAATTAATTTAGATCAAACATATGCCATGGTCTATCACGAAACCACTTCAAAGCCCTAAAAAATTGTACAGAAATTACAAACAGAAAATCTCAGAAAGCAGTAACTTACACCGCGGGCTAAAGTAGAAACTTCCCAGCGACAAAAAGTCCCTTATCCATGTTTTGAATAAGAGCCCTGGAGTCATTAAAAAAAGAATAGCAAATTATAAAACCACAAAAAAAAATAGAATGTAAGAAGCCTTCGGGGGCTGAAAATGTGTAGATAATTTTATCCGCCAGTTTTATAATAACAACCTCTCATGTAGATTTATTTTCCTCACAGATCTACGGAAAGAAAGCTGATCCTAATTAACTTGACTAAGTTCATTATAGAATGTCTTCCTAATTAAATGCTACCCGGAAGAGCGAATTTTCCCTGAAAGGGCTTTGAATAGTCTAAAATTGCTCCGATTTAAATTGAAAAATATAAAGTTTTTTAGGGAATTTTTATTTTCAATTAAAGTTTCATAAATGACATGAAAAAAAAATTATAACATATTAAACTAATGCCCACTTATGTGCGATAATTTTCGTTGTAAACTGAAAATCAATAGTTGCATGTTTCAAGTGGTAGCTGACCCGACATAGTGCATAGTGCTTCCATACTTAATCAGGTGCAATTTAGCTACCAATAATTAGGTAGTAGTCAAGTGTGTGGTTGGCATACAGCCACTAATAACCTTTAAATTGAATAATTAAAACGAAAATATTATTATAATTGAGCGTCAAGGTACTACGATAGATGATTGCATTTATTTCATAATTTTTTAATAATAAAGTATTGTGATCGATCTGAAATGTGAAAAAAAATTTTATGTTATCCTCAAATTTTGAATATTTACGGGGTGAAGCCTTTCACATGGTGATTCTTATAGAGAGGTGGTGTAAGCGGGATGGGGGGGGTTTATTGTTATGTTTTATTTAAGTTTTATCGACGAAAAATTGAGGTTTCTGTATCTTAGGAACTGCATACGAAAACTTAAAAATCTTTAATTTATATGAAAATAATAATAGGGCCATATGAAAAAAATTTAGATTCGGGTAAAGTTAGATTCAATAGACTCCTACCAGAGATAAAAAATCTGCCAACAGTCTGGGCGCATTCATTCTTTTTTGGGTATAAGTTCGGAACGTGATGAATGCTAAAAAATAACGTTCCCAATAGCCTACTGGTGATTCATTAGGTTATCTTTAAAAGATGGTCCTATCAAGAACGGTGAGTCAATTTCACCAATAATTATTATTATGTTATTATTATATTTAACTTATTAAATAAAAAAATCTGCCAACAGTCTACAGTCAACTTTATCATTTTTTGGGTAGAAGTTCGGAACGCGTTTAATTCTGAGATGCGGTGTAGGTTACTATGTGACTGAAAACCTAAAAAAAAAGTTCGGGAAGCGGTTAGAATGAGGTCGCGCTAGAATACTTACGACGCTGCCACATATAACAGTTCGGTTAAACTCCGGGATGCAGTCTAAAGCTAGTATTACACTGTTTGACCATGTGGTCAAATTGCAGTAATAAGCAATGCGAAATAGCGAATTTGACCGAGCGGATACTGTGAGATTAATTGGAATTCACAATTTCGCATTGCTTATCACTGCAATTTGACCACTTGGTCAAACAGTGTAATACTAGCTTAAGTCGTAGTATAATATCAGTTGTTACGTGATTAGGAGGCGATTATATAAAAAGTCTGTGGAAGTGAAAACCAATACAATATCACATCAATCCTAGGAAATATGTAGGAATTTGTGAAAACATATCCAACACCGTTGCTCCCGCTTTGGGGTTGAATATCCAAAAAGCCTGAAATTAATTTTTAGATATATATAAAGAGAGCCCGAGGAAGTGAAATCCAATCCGATGTCTTACCACTCCTAAGAGATATGACGGAATTCGTGAAAACGTGTTCAACCCTTTTACACCCTTTCAGGGGTTGAAAAAGAAAAAACTTGAAAACGAGCTTTTGGTGAGTATTAAACAAGCCCGTGGAAGTGAAAAGTTATTCGATATCTAATCAGACCTGAGGGATACGGCTGAATTCAAGAAAATGTATACAACACCATTGCACCACCTTGGGGGTCGAATTTCAAAAAATCCTGAAAACCCTTTCTAGGTATTTATATGAAGAATCCGTAGAATAACAATGAATTCAATGTTTTATAGATATGTCGAAAATATATGCATTCCATTCTCACTGATAATTTTTTTTTGCCCTTCTTCCGAACGCCAGTGAATATTTGCATTTTTTTTAAGCAATATTACTTTTCTAGTTGATTTACATATACATACCGAGTTTCAACTTTCTAGCATAAACCGTTCTATAGTTAGGATAAATACCTCCCACCCTCGTACCATACTACCCCTATGAAAATTATATTTTTACAACATGCTACTACTATAGCTCTATCTAAATACCAAGTTGCAGTTTTATATCATTATAGTTTCTCGAGATATACAAATCGGAACTTTTGCTTTTTCAATATCCCCCACCCTCACCTTCTACACCCTCACCACCAAATTTTTTTTCTAATAAGCCTACTTCTGCTTAAAATGTTAAGCATCTATCTAACACTGTTCTTGAGATATGAGACGTGATTTTTTAGAAAAAATCGTCTCTCGTCCACTTCCATGGTCCACCGTTCCCTTAAAATTTTTTATTATACTTACAGCAAACTTTATTTGTCAACCTTTATACGGAAACCGAACTTTATTTCTCTTGTGCAATTGGTTCATGAGATATCGTAATATAAAATTTTTTACCCCCCCCCCCCCACCTCTGCACGCCACTGCTCCAACTCAAAAAAAAATTTCCGTTCTATTCTCCTAGTATACCTACAGATGCTCATTAAATTCTAATTTCGTGACATTAACCGTTTAGGAGATATGGATTTTACAATGCCTTGATCTCGGCTTTCTTGCGTTTCAGACGCATAGTTATTCCCCCCCACTCACACACCCCTTCACCCATATCAGCATTTTTTTTTGGAAATGTGTCCACTATCGAAGTGTTATATAAATTCCTAGTTTCAGCCTCCTAACATAAGCGATTGCTGATATCTAGAAACCAACATTTTCCGTTATTATTAAAATAATAAAGTAAAAGCGCTTTAATATGTCTATATTCAAGCAACGAAAAAAGTTGAAGACGTTCGTGATAGAATATCTCCATCAAGCCTGGATTTTCAGGGAAAGGGGATTAAAGGATGATACATACTCTGACAGGACTTAATAAATATCCTTTCAAACTTATAACAATTTTATACTATTTATTAGTTTCGAGTTGAGTTTTAAGGACGTTTGCAATTGTAATCTGTTGTGAATTTGATCCGCCAATCGGAATCCAAATAAAGCGTTAAATTTACCCTTTGTCCGAATTATTCGTTCGCGAAGTGTTAGCTTATAAGCTGAAGAAGAAGAACCTCTCTCCAGCGCGAGTGCCAGCCCCACTTGATTGTCAAGTGTTTTAGATACCCAGTCCGTCAATTTCATAACTTTATAAATGTCACAAATCCCAAGACTCATTCAGTCCTGCTACAGTACTTAATTCCCAAGTAATTAATATCACTCTGTACTATTCCACTTCGGTACCAAAACGCAGAATTGCTGCAGGGTCATTCCATCAAGAATCGCCAAAAATGACGAAATTTGTTACGTTACCATCTCCGAATCTTTTGAGAATTTTTGTACTTGAAGAACTAGTGAAACAAATTATTGAAATAAATTTTTTTGTTTCTATCTAATTTTTTTTTTTTAGTTATAGTAGGTATGTTAAAGATTTCACAAAAAAAGGTGTCCGAGTCCTCTTTGAAAATTCATATCTCTGGTAATTTTTATCCTTGAATAATAAAGTAAAGCTTATTTTAAAGATTGTTGTTTAAAAATTGTCGCAATATAAAAAAAATACGAATAAAAATTATCCTTACAATTTTTTTTCAAGGAAAACAATTTTATCTTTTATCCTTGAATATCTCAAAATGCGTATCTTTAATTTTATTTTATTTTTTTATATTTTGTATGTTATACTGTTTTTCAAAATATATCAAAATACTTTATTATTAAAAAATAATAAAGTAAAATTAACTTGGGATCTCAAGGGGATCGGGGTTAAAAAAATATCGAACAACATCAGTGGTTCTCAATTGAGGCTAGTTTAGTTCTCTAACAATTTAATTCAATTTTTTTGACCCCGATCACGTTGAGATCCCAAGTTAATTTTTTGATATGTTTTGAAAAACAGTATAATATTCAAAACATAAGAAAATAAAAAAAATTAAAGATACGATACCCTTTTTCTATAAAATAATGGAGAACCACTGATCTTCTTTGATTTTTTTGACCCTGATCCCATTGAGATCCCAAGTTAATTTTTTGTTATGTTTTGTAAAACAGTATAACCTACAAAATATAAAAAAATAAAAAGAAAGTGATTTTGAGATATTGAAGGATAAAGGACAAAATCGTTATCCTTGAAAAAAATGTCATTGATAATTTCTATTCAAATTTTTTTTTATATTGCGGCAACCTCTCCCTTTAAAATAAGCCCTATTTTATTATTCTAGGATAAAAATTACCAGAGATATGAGTTTTTAAAGAGGATTTAGACACCATTTTTGTGAAAATTTTAACATACTATAACTAACAAAAAAAGGGAGATAGAAACAAGAAATTGAATTTCAATTATTTTTTTCACTAGTTCTTCAAGTACAAAAATTTTCAAAAGAATCGGAGATGGTATGGTGATAGCTTTGGCGATTCTTGAAGGAATGACTCTGCAGTGAACCAATGCCGAAACAGTTTTGATGAACAAAACCATAGAGATACAGTGGCATGCAACTAATTAGCACAGTTATTATTTTAAACAAAAAAATTAAACAAAATATATAACTTATCACCATTTAATACTTTTTATATTTTTCACTTATTGTATTCATTACAGCAAACTTAAATACTACAAAACAAAAATTGAGAACTATTCATAAAATCCATTTAAAAACATACTGCAGTCACGATCGGCTGCAAGCCAATCGTATAATACTCTAGATGAATACTGAACTCCGATTTATATTGTAGTTGGGGATAAAGTAGAATTACGTGTGTGCATGTTGTAAGTCCTTTATTAAGGACTGCCATTAGATTGCTACTCAAAACTAAAAGACAATTTTCAGTGTTTAGTTTCATATCTTGAACTGGGTAAGTCATCGAAAAAAAATGTCCTTTTTGAAGGAGGTGCAGGAAGGACTCACTTGATTTCTTACATATTTATCCTTTTCCTTGGAACCATTTAAAAATGAACTTGTACAAAATTTGAAATTCGTAGCTTGAAGCGTTCAAAAGTTATCGAAAAATATTGTTGAGCACGTGTCTTAAGGACATTTTGTATGGCAGCTACCAGAAGGAGTAAAAGGATTTCGCTGACAAGTAAACTCAAGCTTCGTTTTTACTCAAAACTAATTTTTAAAAAATTCCGAATTCATAGCTAAAAGACTACTTGAGTTATAGTAAGTTTCGTAAATTAAGTGAATACATTTTGACAGGATATTTGTATGGCAGCTACACGAAGGACTAATAGGATTTTCTTCATAATCATATATTTAGCTTCAACTATTGGAAAAATAACATATGCAAAATTTCAATTCCGTAGCTTAAACCCTTCTGAAGTTATCTACTAATATTCTTGAACACCTGTTTTAAGGATATTTTGTATGGCAGCTACCAGAAGGAGTAAAAGGATTTCGCTGACTAGTAAACTCGAACTTTGTTTTCACTCAAAACTAATTTGTACAAAATTCCGAATTCGTAGCTAAAAGATTACTTGAGTTATAGTGAGTTTCGTAAATTAAGTGAATACATTTTGACAGGATATTTGTATGGCAGCTACACGAAGGACTAACAGGATTTTCTTCATAATTATACATTTAGCTCGAACTATTGGAAAAATAACACATACAAAATTTCAATGCCGTAGCTTAAACCCTTCTGAAGTTATCGACCAATATTCTTGAACACGTGTTTTAAGGACATTTTGTATGGCAGCTACCCGAAGGAACAGGACGATTTTGCCCGTTAACGAACTTAGCCTTACAAATTCAACCAAACATCCAGATTCAAAATTTCAAGATCCTAGGTGAAGGCGTTCTTGAGTTATCGTGCTAACGGACAGACGGACGGACAGACGGACGGACGGACGGACGGACGGACGGACGGACGGACGGACGGACGGACGTCAGGCGGATTTGAAGTTTTTGGGCACAAATAAACAAAAAATAATATATAACTTTTTTTCGTCCGAGGCTTGGTTCTATGCGTTACAAACTTTTCGGCTGGATTAAACTTATAATACTCTATATGATTTCATCTAGAGTATAAAAATAATTGTAATAAACTTGAAAATTTACATATGCAACTAATTAGCACACTCCCAATTTTAACGGAATTTTGTTAGTGAAACTTCCAATTTTGTTTTGAGTTTTCAATATTTTGTTGGATATCCTTTATTTTTAATTACTACATCTGTGCTTTGGAATTGATTTCCAGGCATCATTGACGAATTCGTATAATAACGATAAATTAGTAGGTTTCTTCTTTTTTATTATTTTATCCACATCGTTCCACAAATGTTCTATAGGGTTCAGATCAGGGCTTTGCGGTGGCCAACCCAAAACTTTTAGTTTCTGGCCAGTAATCCAATTCTTCACTGATCTGGCTGTAAGTTTTGGATCATTATCATGCATGAAAGTCCATGTTATTGGCAGATTTTCATCTGCATATGCCTCCATTGTATTTTTAAGGATGTCTAAATATACAAACTGGTCCATTATGCCGTCAATTTTCTTTATTGGACCCACGCCATGCCATGACATGCATCCCCAGACTTTAACATTTCCACCACCATGTTTTACTGTCTTAATTGTGTACTTGGGATTGAATGATTGATTGATAGGACGCCATACATGTTGCTTTCCGTCAGATCCCAGCCTGTTGAACTTGCTTTCATCTGACCATAACACGTTCTTCCAAAAAGATAGGGGTTTATCGATGTGCTCCTTTGCAAACTTCATTCTTAGTTGACTATTTTTTTCGGTAACGTGTGGTTTTCTTTTCGCGATGCAACCTTTTAGTCCAGAACTGCGTAGACGTCTCCTAATAGTATCTACGCTGACTTCAATACCATGGAACTCGGAAATGTTGCTTTGAATCTGCCTTGCACTCACAAAAGCATCAACCTTCGCTTGATTTACAATAATTCGATCTTCTTTTATTGTCGTTTTTTTAGGTCGCAGCTTCCTGGGATGGTTTTCAAAGGTGTTTTCCTTCTTTACGTGCTGAATGGCATTATAAATCATTTTCCTAGAACACTTTATAATTTTGGAAACGCGTGAAATTGAATAATTTTCACTAATTAGAAACATAATCAATTTTCGTTTTTCTGGGGTGCAGCTTTTTGCTTTTCCCATTTTGAATTATTCAAATATTACTCTTACGGAAGGGTATAATAACCACAATAAATATTTAAAATATTTCCGGACAACAACTTTACTTTTTCGCTTGCAAAACGAAACTGTGCTAATTAATTGCTGCATATATTCTGACATTTAATTTTACCGTTGGTTTTCCATTGAAAAAATTTTTGTTTGGGATTTTTCGGTGTTACCGTCTTTTACGAACTTAGGGGATTCTTTGTTGCCCAGAAAAAGTTCTATGACTGACAGAAACCTCATTGCAATAATTGTCTTGAAAATGTGCTAATTAGTTGCATGCCACTGTATGTATATGTACTGGAGATGACGAGCAGCGAGTGTTTTGAAGCCCGACGATTTCTCGCAAAGGACCGGCAATAAACACTATGCTAATATTAGCATCTTACTCACATTTATGTTATACTCCGGTCTTGAACACAAAAAACGTCAAACATTTGAATACTAGGCTACTATGTATTTGCATTACAGTGCCACATGGCATGAAACGTTCAATTTTGCTTCAAAATGCTTCAAAGTGTTTCATACAAAAACGGCGTCTTGTCGTCTTTAGTATTTATATCTCTATGAACAAAACTTACAATACAGGAAAACATAAAAAATTATTTAAAACTCATGTTCTTTTCCGACAGTATTCAGTACTGAAAATAAATATCATATTCCGAATTCAGTTTGACGGTATTCATTAGAACATTTTCAGAACTTCATTCACATTTAAAATTCTCAGTTTTTTCCAAAATGTTATTCGGGTAAATATCTTTGATCAGTTTTTTCCAGTTCAGTAAAATTTGGTTTTGTTCTTATTTTTATACACACTTTATGACTTGATTCGCTGTTTTCCTTTTAGTTCTTACATAATTTTAGTTTTTATTTTGCTGTATTTTACCCTTTTTTAGAAATTTGTACTTAAATTGTTGGAACTTCTGGTTTTGTTACTATTATAATTTAGAACTTTTTATACTCTAGATGAAATCATATAGAGTATTATAAGTTTAATCCAGCCCAAAAGTTTGTATCGCATAGAACCAAGCCTCGGACGAAAAAAAGTTATATATTATTTTTTGTTTATTTGTGGCCAAAAACCTCAAATCCGCCTGACGTCCGTCCGTCCGTCCGTCTGTCCGTCTGTCCGTGAACACGATAACTCAAGAACGCCTTCACCTAGGATCTTGAAATTTTGAATCTGGATGTTTGGTTGAATTTGTAAGGCTAAGTTCGTTAACGGGCAAAATCGTCCTACTCCTTCGGGTAGCTGCCATACAAAATGTCCTTAAAACACGTGTTCAAGAATATTGGTCGATAACTTCAGAAGGGTTTAAGTTACGACTTTGAAATTTTGTATGTGTTATTTTTCCAATAGTTGGAGCTAAATATATGATTATGAAGAAAATCCTGTTAGTCCTTCGTGTAGCTGCCATACAAATATCCTGTCAAAATGTATTCACTTAATTTACGAAACTCACAATAACTCAATTAATCTTTTAGCTACGAATTCGGAATTTTGTACAAGTTAGTTTTGAGTGAAAAGGAAGTTCAAGTTTACTAATCAGCGAAATCCTTTTACTCCTTCTCGTAGCTGCCATACAAAATATCCTTAAAACACGAGTTCAACAATATTTTCCGATAACTTTTGAACGCTTCAAGCTACGAATTTGAAATTTTGTACACGTTTATTTTTGAATGGTTCCAAGGAAAAGGATAAATAAGTAAGAAATCGAGTGAGTCCTTCCTGCACCTTCCATGTGAAAGTCCTTTAAAAAGGACATTTTTTCGATGACTTACCCAGTTGAAGGTATGAAGTTAAACACTGAATATTATCTTTTAGTTTTGAGTAGCAATCTAATAGCAGCCCTTAATAAAGGACATACATCATGCACCCACGTAATTCTACTTTATCCCCAACTACAATATAAATCGGAGTTCAGTATTCATCTAGAGTATTATACGATTGGCTTGCAGCCGATGGTGACTGCAGTATGTTTTCTTTCGACTATAATACAATCAAACTTTTGGAGCTCAAAGAATCTTACAATACTCTACAGATTTCTTTAAGCATATTTTTGCTTACATAACAGTAAACTAGAGGGGATCCATAAAAAGTTTGGGAATCCCTAATTTAACCCTATAAAAAAATCAAGTTGCTCTTAATTTTTTTGAATACCATCTTCTTTATTAAGTCTTTTTTATTTTAGCGTATGTGTTGCCTTCTGCTTGTGTGACAGTAAAGTAAAGAAGGTCTATAAGAAGTTCCAAAATTCGTGAAGGGGTCAAAAAAGTTGGGGACCGCCTAACCTGAAGTCAATAATAAAATCAATTGTTCACTTTTTTTAAATGCCAACTTTTTAATTAAATTTTGAAGTTTGTAATTTTTTTCTTTTTCTTATCCATAATTTGTTTTTTTTTCTTTTCAATTTTATGACGAGTATCTTAGAATGTGATTTTTGCTTTCCTAAATTATTTGAAGAATTTAGAAAAAGCGATTGCTTTGTGGCGATTTGTAACGATAACCGTCAGCATCCAATGAATGACCAGGTGAAGGTTCTGATCCTCCAAATGGTGGTAGATATTCCCGATTAACAGATGAATCACCTTGTTGATCCGACTGCCTGTTTCCAAATGACGAGCTGGACGAGAAAGATGAAAGTTGTGCTGAAGCAGCAACCACGAGAAGTGCGAGTACTATGATGAATTTCTAAAGATAAAAATAAAAACAAATTTTTAAAATTATTAAAATTGGAATTCAAAGTACTAAATCGCAACTTACCATTTTAAATGTTTGCTTGAAGATTAGAAACTTACAGCGAATGACTGTACTATCGAATGATTTCTTTCAGCTCATGGCGGAGTATTTATACAGATTAACAACATGTAGGAGACAATACCCGAAAGCAGGTACTGCACTTGAAATTGGCGAAAAAAAAACGTGATTTTATTCATGGAGGTACTCTTCACCTTGAAATGAATCGCATGCAAAGATGATAAGAGGCAATCCATTTGTTTGCTTACTTGTTCGATACCTTTATGTTAATTTGAACGTTTGACTTAGAAGTGTCTGCCAGATTTGAGTACCAATGAACATCCTAAGCGTCTAGTAACCCACTTTTTGTGTCTCGGCTTATGCTTCTGGTATTCTGTATACATTTTAGTTCTTAGGCACGTAAAAACAAACAATAATTACGGAAGTCTGAGTTTCTGTTCTATTACAACTTTTACAGCAAGCATTCCCTGATACAAGTCCACAATTATGATGCTGGCTGAAGATAAATTACATCACCGTTTTTCAACAAAAAATCAGCAACGTATTTGTTCTATATGTAAAAAGGTACGTGTAAATAAATGTTCTGAAACTTTTGACCAGTACTTCATCGATCTGTATCATAAGAGTAGGGAGGCTCCTGGATGCTTGTAAGAGTAAGATAAACACCAATTTGAAATTATAATAACTGCCAAAATATGAATAGTTTTTTTAAATTAAATCACATAATTAACGGATCAAACGAACGTGAATTTTCCTAATTTTCTCGTGGAATTTTACTTTATTATTTCTTAATATTAAAGTATTGTGATCGACATGATATTCCAAAAAAATTTGCTACCCTGAAATTTTTGTATTTTCACGTTTTAGGACTAGTAAACACCAAAAAAAGCAAAAAAAAATATCCGTGAAAAGGGGTTTTTCACATTTTCACGAATTTTGTTCAACCTTTTAGACATGTCGAGCTATCAAAGCAATTTTACTTCTGCGGACTTTTTATATAAGCGCCTAGAAACATTTTTTTAATTTTTTTTTTTGGTTGTCAATCGAACCAGTACCGCATATCAGCATTAAACACATCTAGGACTTCTACACGAAAAATAATAAATTTGTGCCCAGACTGTTGGCAGATTTTTTCGGAAATGGCTTCACTATCATAGATCTATGTAGGTGCTTAGTTTCAACTTCCCGGCACAAGCGGTTCCTGATATATAAAAATAAATTTTTTTCGTTCCTCCTCCTCACACTTCCACCCTCCAAAAAGTCCCCACTTGAGGGGTCCACCCAATCTATCCAACAGAACAATTTAAATTTAATAAAACAATTTTTTGTTAAATAAATTCCGTTTATTTTTGAAATTTCTTAACAAGTGTAACTAATTTCACAGACGAAAAAATAACATGTTTTTTTTTAATATCTGTTACGACACTGGTTATTTTTGGCGCTAGAAAATCCAAATAAAGAGAGATAGAAACTTTAACATACAATTTAGACATTAATGCGAGAGAGACAGTCCGAACAGCTAAAATATCAGAAACTATAACTAAAATCAGTATTTTTCATAATAAATCAGTTGTTGATTTCGTCTACTAGATGCCGGGTAGCATCGGAAAGGGAATTTTTTTTATCGGTAATCCCTTTCTCTCATGCTGTTATGATACTGGCTATTTTTGCGGCCTTAAAGCGGCTAGAAAATCCAAATGGAGAGAGATAGAAAAGACAGTCCGAACAGCAAAACTTGAGTAACTGCCAAAAAACAATCCATAACTGTCAAAAAAAAGCGGCAACAAAGCGCATTCGAGCAGTGTTTCGCAACATTCTAGCAGTTAATCCAAGAAAAATCCACTGGCGGCTGGATTTTCCAGCCGCTACAGACTTGTTTTTGACAGTTCGGTACGTATAAATTATGGAAAGTGTCATGTTATGTTATGAAACGCACTAGAACCGGTATTTTTCTTAACAAACCAGTTGTTTATTTTGTTTACTAGATGCCGCTAGCGTCGGAAAGAGCGGTATCTCTTTCTTTTAATGTTATTCGCCTTGTCGCACGATTGGCTATTATTGTACTTTTTTCTAGCGAGGAAAATAGCCAGTGTCATAACAGCATAATGCACTTGGTCCGCAACAAATGACCTGCAACATATTGCTGATCGCTTGTCATTCGATTTCGTGTTCCGTTTCGTTCGCAACATTTGGCCGTTTCGTTGGACCGTGGTTTTACTGTCGTCGAATTTTCTTTTTTTGCCGGAAAACCGTTCGAAATTGACGGAAAATTGTGCGCACGGTGGCACGCTCCCGTTATTCAATCGGGTGCCATCGTTGCAAGAGCGAGCGCACGATTTTTTTCGATTATTTGGTGTCGTTTCGCGAAAATTTTGTTGTTGTTTTCGTTAAACGTCAAAAGGTGTCGCAGTGAACGGCGAGTGTTTGAAAGTTTTGTTGCTTGCGTGTCGCATTGCGGCGTACCGGTCTCGTGTTGCGTGATCCTTCAAATGCTTAACATTTTTAATGTTGCTGGGAAGTTGGCGGTAAGTCAATATTTTTATACTCTAGATGAAATCATATAGAGTATTATAAGTTTAATCCAGCCCAAAAATTTGTAACGCATAGAACCAAGCCTCGGACGAAAAAAAGTTATATATTATTTTTTTTTTTTATTTGTGGCCAAAAACCTCAAATCCGTTTGATATCCGTCCGTCCGTCTGTTTGTCTTTCCATTAGCACGATAACTCAAGAACGATTTCACCTAATATGTTGAAATTTTGAATATGGATGTTTGGTTGAATTTGTAAGGCTGAGTTCGTTAACGGGCAAAATCGTCCTACTCCTTCGGGTAACTTCCATACAAAATGTCCTTAAAACACGTGTTCAAGAATATTTGTCGATAACTTCATAAAGGTTTAAGCTACGACTTTTAAATTTTGTATGTGTTAATTTTCCAATAGTTGGAGCTAAATATATGATTATGAAGAAAATCCTATTAGTCCTTCGTGTAGCTGCCATACAAATATCCTGTCAAAATGTATTCACTTAATTTACGGAACTCACTATACTCAAGTAATCTTTTAGCTACGAATTCGGAATTTTGTACAAATTAGTTTTGATTGAAAACGAAGTTCGAGCTTACTAATCAGCTAAATCCTTTTACTCCTTCTGGTACCTTCCATATAAAAAATCCTTAAGACACGTGTTCAACAATATTTTCCGATAACTTTTGAACGCTTCAAGCTACGAATTTGAATTTTTGTACACATTAATTTGAGAAAAATTTTGTTGCTCGAGTGGAACTTAACACCCCCCGTGGCTAAAGACTACTTTGCCACTGAGGGTGTTAAGTTTTAGTTGGCACCTGGTGAATATTTTTTGTCTTCAATAAAAGACCGGCTCTAGGAACATCATGGTTGTTTCAGGTACGGTTTTTTTTTCTTCGAAAAATTCTAATTTTGGTCAAACCTACACATTTTTTTTTTCTCGCTTTACTGCCAAATAAACAGGACAGCCTGTTGGGCGCCCTCTAAACTATGCACGTGTGGCACTGACTTGCCGGGAGTTTTTAAATAATTTTATTAAATTCGTTTTGATAACGCAAGGCAACAAATTGCAAGTTTCTGCGAATTTCCTTGATGTAAGGTATGTTATTGTATGGATTTCGGGGTGCTGATCATGATGCCATCATTAAAATTAGAACTAGACGCAACTTTATTATTTTTTGGGTAAAAGTCCGGAACGCATTTCATGCTGAGATGCGGTATAGATTACTGGGCGACTGATAACCTAAAAAACGTTCTAAATACCCTCCTAGTTGTTCTTCTGGTTGTCAATCGCAAAGTAACCCACACAGCATAAAACTCGTTCTGGACTTCAACCCAAAAAATAATGAAGTTGCGCCCAAACTGTTGGCTGATTTTTTTTTTTTTGCTTTGTTCTCAAGAGGGTTAAGTTAGGTTAGGTAAGGTGGAGTAGTTGAAATACTAAAAACCGCAAATTTATCAAGGATACTTGTATTATAACAACTCGAAGGAGTTACAGGATATTTCTCAATTTCAATTAGAGGCATATGAAGCTATTAGAAAGTTGCTATTATAGTTAAACGAGTTATAGATTTTGGTTCTGGACTATGTGTCTAATTCGAACTAACATATTTGTTAAAGACATTGAGAGGTTAGCTATACACTGCAATAAAGTTGACCGTATTTATTGGTTTTAATCGTGTCAATTTCTTTGCTATGAAAATAAAATAACGATTCTTTAGCAGTTATTGCATACAAATGTTTATTTTTTACCAAAATTTTAACGTAGCATATCTCATTTTACTTTATTATTTCAATAATACAGTATTGTTATCGATTTTTAAAAAAAAAAAATTTGCTACCCTCAAAATTTTTTTTTTTACGTTTCATGACGAGTAGACACGAAAAAAGCAAAAAAAAATTTCAGTCCGTCTGTCCGCCGTACGCCGTACGTCTACCGGTGTACGCAAAATTGTTTGAAGGCTCGTAGCACCCAAACCCTACAAGCTATTTAGTTGAATTTTTCCTGGGTAGAGTGGGTAGGCTCCCTGAAGTGACCAAATTTGGAGGGATGGTGGTGTAAGGGGGGAGGAGGGGGAAGTGTTTTAGACGAAAATTTTGGTTTCTAGATCTCAGCAACCGCTTATGCTAGGCGGCTGAAATTTTAAATTTATATAGAGCTTCGGTTGTGGACCCATTTGCAAAAAAATTGCCGATATAGGTGAAGGGGTTCGGGAGTGGGGGAAAAAATAATGCGTCCGAAATGCAAAAAAGGTGAGATCGACACATTCTAAAATCCATATCTCCTAAACGGTTAATGTCACAAAATTGAAACTTAATGAATATCTGTAGGTATACTAGGAAAATGGATCGGAAACAAAAATTTGAGTGGGGCAGTGACGTACGGGGGTGGGGGGTGAAAAACTTTAGAATACGATATCTCATGAACTAATTGTACTAGATAAATAGAATTTGGTTTGTGTATAAAAGTTGAGAAATGAAGTTAGCTGAAAGCCAAATTTTTTAAGGGGGCGGTGGAGCATGAAAGTGGAGGGGATAAGAATTTTTCAAAAAAATCACGTCTCATATCTCAAGAACCGTGTAAGATAGATGCTTAAAATTTTTACCAAAAGTAGGCCTAATAGACCACTAGCGGAAAACAAAATTTAGGAAGTGTGGGTGTAGAGGGTGAGGGTGGGGGAGGGTGAAAAGGAAAAAGTTCCGATTTTAATATCTCGACAACCTATAATGATATAAAGCTGAAACTTGGTATTTGGATAGAGCTATATTAGTAGCATCTTGGAAAAATATAATTTTTTATAGGGGTAGTATGGTACAGGGGTGGGGGGTGTTTTTCCTATCTATAGAACGGCTTATGCTACAAAGTTGAAACTCAGTACGTTTATGTAAATTAACTAGAAAACTAATTTAAATAAAAAAAAATTTCAAATTTCCATTGGCGTTCAGAGGGGGGGCAAAATAAATGATCAGTGAAAATGGAATGCATATATTTTCACGATTTTCGTCATATCTATTAGGTCTTCCCAAATATTGAATTCATTTTTATTGTACGACTTCTTCATATAAATACCTAGAAAGTGTTTTCAGGGTTTTTTTAAATTCGACCCCTAAGGGGGTGCGAAGGTGGTTGTAAACTTTTTCACGAATTCTACTATATCCCCACGTCTTATCAGATATCGAATATATTTTCAGTTTCACGTGCTTGCGTAATAATCGCCTAAAATTTGTTTTTAGGTTTTTTCCTTTTTCAGCCCCTAAGAGGGTATAAACGGGTTGAACACGTTTTCACGAGTTCCGTCATTTCTTTTAGAAGTGATAAGAAATTGAATTGGTTCCTACTTTCTCGTGCTGTCTTCATATTTATTTATTAACTCCTTTCAGGATTTTTGGATATTCAACCCCCAAGTGGGTGTAAGGAGGTTGCATATCTGGTGATATATCGAATTCATTTTTACTTCCCAAGGTTTCCTATATAAAAAAGCCAAAAAGTCAATTTTAGTATTTTAGATATTCAATCCTCATGAGTGTAAGGGGGTTGTATGCTCTTCAAAGTTTCGACATATTTCTTAAGTTCGATGAGATATTAGATCGCTTTTCATTTCCACAGACTTTTTATATAATCGCCTACAAACCCATTTCTCAATTTTTGGATATTCAACCCACAAGTTTGTACATGTTTTCACAATTTTTGCCAATCCTAAGTTCTGATGAGATATAAAATTGATTATTACGGCCAACCAATTCACGATTTTTCGAATTTCCAGAACGAAGGGGGTGTGAACGGTTTGCTTACGTTTTCACAAATTTTTCAAAATCCGTCATATCTCATGAGATATCAAGTTGCTTCTTATGAAATCGTCTAAAAACCTGTTTCACAATTTTTTCGAAATTCGAACCCCAAGTGGAAGTAGTGGGTTTGTATACGTTTTAACAATTCGTCATATCTCTTAAGTCTGATAAGGCAGCAAATTCGTTCGTTTTACTTCTATGGGCTTTTAGTGTACATAATATACCGAAATTTGAATAGTCTACACGGGCTTTTTCAATGTTTAATCGGCTAAAAATCTCTATTTTAAATATTTTTATATTAAGAACAAAAATAATTTTCCAAGAAATCTAATAATCTCGAAGCAACTCATGATACACTCCGACTTTGACCGCTCCCGAACTTTGACCCGAAAAATAATAAAGTTTCGCCCAGACCATTGGCAGATTTTTTTAAATCTGTTTGCGGATTTGAATTTAATTTTAATTTTAATTTAAGTGGTCACTTGTAAAAATCTCAGCCTATGCGCTCATACCCAGTATGGGGTACGTATGGGGTACGATCGTACCCCATACGTACCCTATACGTACTCCACGCCCCCAAAATGAACTTCCGCTCTCCTGGGCTCAAATTTTTGTTTTTTTAAATCTGTTTGCGGATTTGAATTTAATTTTAATTTTAATTTAAGTGGTCACTTGTAAAAATCTCAGCCTATGCGCTCATACCCCTTGGCGGGTACGTTTCGTACCCACCACGTACCCCCCACGCCCCCCGAATGAATTTCCGCTCTCCTGGGCTCAAATTTTTGTTTTTTTAAATCTGTTTGCGGATTTGAATTTAATTTTAATTTTAATTTAAGTGGTCACTTGTAAAAATCTCAGCCTATGCGGTCATACCCCTTGGGGGGTACGTGGTGGGTACGTTTCGTACCCACCACGTACCCCCCACGCCCCCCGAATGAATTTCCGCTCTCCTGGGCTCAAATTTTTGTTTTTTTAAATCTGTTTGCGGATTTGAATTTAATTTTAATTTTAATTTAAGTGGTCACTTGTAAAAATCTCAGCCTATGCGCTCATACCCCTTGGGGAGTACGTGGTGGGTACGTTTCGTACCCACCACGTACCCCCCACGCCCCCCGAATGAATTTCCGCTCTCCTGGGCTCAAATTTTTGTTTTTTTAAATCTGTTTGCGGATTTGAATTTAATTTTAATTTTAATTGAAGTGGTCACTTGTAAAAATATCAGCCTATGCGCTCATACCTCTTGGGGGGTACGTGGTGGGTACGTTTCGTACCCACCACGTACCCCCCACGCCCCCCGAATGAATTTCCGCTCTCCTGGGCTCAAATTTTTGTTTTTTTAAATCTGTTTGCGGATTTGAATTTAATTTTAATTTTAATTTAAGTGGTCACTTGTAAAAATCTCAGCCTATGCGCTCATACCCCTTGGGGGGTACGTGGTGGGTACGTTTCGTACCCACCACGTACCCCCCACGCCCCCCGAATGAATTTCCGCTCTCCTGGGCTCAACTTTTTTTTTTTTAAATCTGTTTGCGGATTTGAATTTAATTTTAATTTTAATTTAAGTGGTCACTTGTAAAAATCTCAGCCTATGCGCTCATACCCCTTGGAGGGTACGTGGTGGGTACGTTTCGTACCCACCACGTACCCCCCACGCCCCCCGAATGAATTTCCGCTCTCCTGGGCTCAAATTTTTGTTTTTTTAAATCTGTTTGCGGATTTGAATTTAATTTTAATTTTAATTTAAGTGGTCACTTGTAAAAATCTCATCCTATGCGCTCATACCTAGTATGGGGTACGTATGGGGTACGATCGTACCCCATACGTACCCTATACGTACTCCACGCCCCCAAAATGAACTTCCGCTCTCCTGGGCTCAAATTTTTGTTTTTTTAAATCTGTTTGCGGATTTGAATTTAATTTTAATTTTAATTTAAGTGGTCACTTGTAAAAATCTCAGCCTATGCGCTCATACCCCTTGGAGGGTACGTTTCGTACCCACCACGTACCACCCACGCCCCCCGAATGAATTTCCGCTCTCCTGGGCTCAAATTTTTGTTTTTTTAAATCTGTTTGCGGATTTGAATTTAATTTTAATTTTAATTTAAGTGGTCACTTGTAAAAATCTCAGCCAATGCGCTCATACCCCTTGGGGAGTACGTGGTGGGTACGTTTCGTACCCACCACGTACCCCCCACGCCCCCCGAATGAATTTCCGCTCTCCTGGGCTCAAATTTTTGTTTTTTTAAATCTGTTTGCGGATTTGAATTTAATTTTAATTTTAATTTAAGTGGTCACTTGTAAAATCTCAGCCTATGCGCTCATACCCCTCAGGGAGTACGTGGTGGGTACGTTTCGTACCCACCACGTACCCCCCACGCCCCCCGAATGAATTTCCGCTCTCCTGGGCTCAAATTTTTGTTTTTTTAAATCTGTTTGCGGATTTGAATTTAATTTTAATTTTAATTTAAGTGGTCACTTGTAAAAATCTCATCCTATGCGCTCATACCCAGTATGGGGTACGTATGGGGTACGATCGTACCCCATACGTACCCTATACGTACTCCACGCCTCCAAAATGAACTTCCGCTCTCCTGGGCTCAAATTTTTGTTTTTTTAAATCTGTTTGCGGATTTGAATTTAATTTTAATTTTAATTTAAGTGGTCACTTGTAAAAATCTCAGCCTATGCGCTCATACCCCTTGGGGGGTACATGGTGGGTACGTTTCGTACCCACCATGTACCCCCCACGCCCCCCGAATGAATTTCCGCTCTCCTGGGCTCAAATTTTTGTTTCTTAAATCTGTTTGCGGATTTGAATTTAATTTTAATTTTAATTTAAGTGGTCACTTGTAAAAATCTCAGCCTATGCGCTCATACCCCTTGGGAGGTACGTGGTGGGTACGTTTCGTACCCACCACGTACCCCCCACGCCCCCCGAATGAATTTCCGCTCTCCTGGGCTCAAATTTTTGTTTTTTTAAATCTGTTTGCGGATTTGAATTTAATTTTAATTTTAATTTAAGTGGTCACTTGTAAAAATCTCAGCCTATGCGCTCATACCCCTTGGGGGGTACATGGTGGGTACGTTTCGTACCCACCATGTACCCCCCACGCCCCCCGAATGAATTTCCGCTCTCCTGGGCTCAAATTTTTGTTTTTTAAATCTGTTTGCGGATTTGAATTTAATTTTAATTTTAATTTAAGTGGTCACTTGTAAAAATCTCATCCTATGCGCTCATACCCAGTATGGGGTACGTATGGGGTACGATCGTACCCCATACGTACCCTATACGTACTCCACGCCTCCAAAATGAACTTCCGCTCTCCTGGGCTCAAATTTTTGTTTTTTTAAATCTGTTTGCGGATTTGAATTTAATTTTAATTTTAATTTAAGTGGTCACTTGTAAAAATCTCAGCCTATGCGCTCATACCCCTTGGGGGGTACGTGGTGGGTACGTTTCGTACCCACCACGTACCCCCCACGCCCCCCGAATGAATTTCCGCTCTCCTGGGCTCAAATTTTTGTTTTTTTAAATCTGTTTGCGGATTTGAATTTAATTTTAATTTTAATTTAAGTGGTCACTTGTAAAAATCTCAGCCTATGCGCTCATACCCCTTGGGGGGTACGTGGTGGGTACGTTTCGTACCCACCACGTACCCCCCACGCCCCCCGAATGAATTTCCGCTCTCCTGGGCTCAAATTTTTGTTTTTTTAAATCTGTTTGCGGATTTGAATTTAATTTTAATTTTAATTTAAGTGGTCACTTGTAAAAATCTCAGCCTATGCGCTCATACCCCTTGGGGGGTACGTCGTGGGTACGTTTCGTACCCACCACGTACCCCCACGCCCCCCGAATGAATTTCCGCTCTCCTGGGCTCAAATTTTTGTTTTTTTAAATCTGTTTGCGGATTTGAATTTAATTTTAATTTTAATTTAAGTGGTCACTTGTAAAAATCTCATCCTATGCGCTCATACCCAGTATGGGGTACGTATGGGGTACGATCGTACCCCATACGTACCCTATACGTACTCCACGCCCCCAAAATGAACTTCCGCTCTCCTGGGCTCAAATTTTTGTTTTTTTAAATCTGTTTGCGGATTTGAATTTAATTTTAATTTTAATTTAAGTGGTCACTTGTAAAAATCTCAGCCTATGCGCTCATACCCCTTGGGGGGTACGTGGTGGGTACGTTTCGTACCCACCACGTACCCCCCACGCCCCCCGAATGAATTTCCGCTCTCCTGGGCTCAAATTTTTGTTTTTTTAAATCTGTTTGCGGATTTGAATTTAATTTTAATTTTAATTTAAGTGGTCACTTGTAAAAATCTCAGCCTATGCGCTCATACCCCTTGGGGGGTACGTGGTGGGTACGTTTCGTACCCACCACGTACCCCCCACGCCCCCCGAATGAATTTCCGCTCTGCTGGGCTCAAATTTTTGTTTTTTTAAATCTGTTTGCGGATTTGAATTTAATTTTAATTTTAATTTAAGTGGTCACTTGTAAAAATCTCAGCCTATGCGCTCATACCCCTTGGGGGGTGCGTGGTGGGTACGTTTCGTACCCACCACGTACCCCCCACGCCCCCCGAATGAATTTCCGCTCTCCTGGGCTCAAATTTTTGTTTTTTAAATCTGTTTGCGGATTTGAATTTAATTTTAATTTTAATTTAAGTGGTCACTTGTAAAAATCTCATCCTATGCGCTCATACCCAGTATGGGGTACGTATGGGGTACGATCGTACCCCATACGTACCCTATACGTACTCCACGCCTCCAAAATGAACTTCCGCTCTCCTGGGCTCAAATTTTTGTTTTTTTAAATCTGTTTGCGGATTTGAATTTAATTTCAATTTTAATTTAAGTGGTCACTTGTAAAAATCTCAGCCTATGCGCTCATACCCCTTGGGGGGTACGTGGTGGGTACGTTTCGTACCCACCACGTACCCCCCACGCCCCCCGAATGAATTTCCGCTCTCCTGGGCTCAAATTTTTGTTTTTTTAAATCTGTTTGCGGATTTGAATTTAATTTTAATTTTAATTTAAGTGGTCACTTGTAAAAATCTCATCCTATGCGCTCATACCCAGTATGGGGTACGTATGGGGTACGATCGTACCCCATACGTACCCTATACGTACTCCACGCCTCCAAAATGAACTTCCGCTCTCCTGGGCTCAAATTTTTGTTTTTTTAAATCTGTTTGCGGATTTGAATTTAATTTTAATTTTAATTTAAGTGGTCACTTGTAAAAATCTCAGCCTATGCGCTCATACCCCTTGGGGGGTACGTGGTGGGTACGTTTCGTACCCACCACGTACTTCCCACGCCCCCCGAATGAATTTCCGCTCTCCTGGGCTCAAATTTTTTTTTTTTAAATCTGTTTGCGGATTTGAATTTAATTTTAATTTTAATTTAAGTGGTCACTTGTAAAAATTTCAGCCTATGCGCTCATACCCCTTGGGGGGTACGTGGTGGGTACGTTTCGTACCCACCACGTACCCCCACGCCCCCCGAATGAATTTCCGCTCTCCTGGGCTCACATTTTTGTTTTTTTAAATCTGTTTGCGGATTTGAATTTAATTTTAATTTTAATTTAAGTGGTCACTTGTAAAAATCTCATCCTATGCGCTCATACCCAGTATGGGGTACGTATGGGGTACGATCGTACCCCATACGTACCCTATACGTACTCCACGCCCCCAAAATGAACTTCCGCTCTCCTGGGCTCAAATTTTTGTTTTTTTAAATCTGTTTGCGGATTTGAATTTAATTTTAATTTTAATTTAAGTGGTCACTTGTAAAAATCTCAGCCTATGCGCTCATACCCCTTGGGGGGTACGTGGTGGGTACGTTTCGTACCCACCACGTACCCCCCACGCCCCCCGAATGAATTTCCGCTCTCCTGGGCTCAAATTTTTGTTTTTTTAAATCTGTTTGCGGATTTGAATTTAATTTTAATTTTAATTTAAGTGGTCACTTGTAAAAATCTCAGCCTATGCGCTCATACCCTTTGGGGGGTACGTGGTGGGTACGTTTCGTACCCACCACGTACCACCCACGCCCCCCGAATGAATTTCCGCTCTCCTGGGCTCAAATTTTTGTTTTTTTAAATCTGTTTGCGGATTTGAATTTAATTTTAATTTTAATTTAAGTGGTCACTTGTAAAAATCTCAGCCTATGCGCTCATACCCCTTGGGGGTACGTGGTGGGTACGTTTCGTACCCACCACGTACCCCCCACGCCCCCCGAATGAATTTCCGCTCTCCTGGGCTCAAATTTTTGTTTTTTTAAATCTGTTTGCGGATTTGAATTTAATTTTAATTTTAATTTAAGTGGTTACTTGTAAAAATCTCAGCCTATGCGCTCATACCCCTTGGGGGGTACGTGGTGGGTACGTTTCGCACCCACCACGTACCCCCCACGCCCCCCGAATGAATTTCCGCTCTCCTGGGCTCAAATTTTTGTTTTTTTAAATCTGTTTGCGGATTTGAATTTAATTTTAATTTTAATTTAAGTGGTCACTTGTAAAAATCTCAGCCTATGCGCTCATACCCCTGGGGGGGTGCGTGGTGGGTACGTTTCGTACCCACCACGTACCCCCCACGCCCCCCGAATGAATTTCCGCTCTCCTGGGCTCAAATTTTTGTTTTTTAAATCTGTTTGCGGATTTGAATTTAATTTTAATTTTAATTTAAGTGGTCACTTGTAAAAATCTCAGCCTATGCGCTCATACCCCTTGGGGGGTACGTGGTGGGTACGTTTCGTACCCACCACGTACCCCCACGCCCCCCGAATGAATTTCCGCTCTGCTGGGCTCAAATTTTTGTTTTTTTAAATCTGTTTGCGGATTTGAATTTAATTTTAATTTTAATTTAAGTGGTCACTTGTAAAAATCTCATCCTATGCGCTCATACCCAGTATGGGGTACGTATGGGGTACGATCGTACCCTATACGTACTCCACGCCCCCAAAATGAACTTCCGCTCTCCTGGGCTCAAATTTTTGTTTTTTTAAATCTGTTTGCGGATTTGAATTTAATTTTAATTTTAATTTAAGTGGTCACTTGTAAAAATCTCAGCCTATGCGCTCATACCCTTTGGGGGGTACGTGGTGGGTACGTTTCGTACCCACCATGTACCCCCCACGCCCCCCGAATGAATTTCCGCTCTCCTGGGCTCAAATTTTTGTTTTTTTAAATCTGTTTGCGGATTTGAATTTAATTTTAATTTTAATTTAAGTGGTCACTTGTAAAAATCTCAGCCTATGCGCTCATACCCCTTGGGGGGTACGTGGTGGGTACGTTTCGTACCCACCACGTACCCCCCACGCCCCCCGAATGAATTTCCGCTCTCCTGGGCTCAAATTTTTGTTTTTTTAAATCTGTTTGCGGATTTGAATTTAATTTTAATTTTAATTTAAGTGGTCACTTGTAAAAATCTCAGCCTATGCGCTCATACCCTTTGGGGGGTACGTGGTGGGTACGTTTCGTACCCACCACGTACCACCCACGCCCCCCGAATGAATTTCCGCTCTCCTGGGCTCAAATTTTTGTTTTTTTAAATCTGTTTGCGGATTTGAATTTAATTTTAATTTTAATTTAAGTGGTCACTTGTAAAAATCTCAGCCTATGCGCTCATACCTCTTGGGGGGTACGTGGTGGGTACGTTTCGTACCCACCACGTACCCCCCACGCCCCCCGAATGAATTTCCGCTCTCCTGGGCTCAAATTTTTGTTTTTTTAAATCTGTTTGCGGATTTGAATTTAATTTTAATTTTAATTTAAGTGGTCACTTGTAAAAATCTCAGCCTATGCGCTCATACCCCTTGGGGGGTACGTGGTGGGTACGTTTCGTACCCACCACGTACCCCCCACGCCCCCCGAATGAATTTCCGCTCTCCTGGGCTCAAATTTTTGTTTTTTTAAATCTGTTTGCGGATTTGAATTTAATTTTAATTTTAATTTAAGTGGTCACTTGTAAAAATCTCAGCCTATGCGCTCATACCCTTTGGGGGGTACATGGTGGGTACGTTTCGTACCCACCACGTACCACCCACGCCCCCCGAATGAATTTCCGCTCTCCTGGGCTCAAATTTTTGTTTTTTTAAATCTGTTTGCGGATTTGAATTTAATTTTAATTTTAATTTAAGTGGTCACTTGTAAAAATCTCAGCCTATGCGCTCATACCCTTGGGGGGTACGTGGTGGGTACGTTTCGAACCCACCACGTACCACCCACGCCCCCCGAATGAATTTCCGCTCTCCTGGGCTCAAATTTTTGTTTTTTTAAATCTGTTTGCGGATTTGAATTTAATTTTAATTTTAATTTAAGTGGTCACTTGTAAAAATCTCAGCCTATGCTCTCATACCCCTTAGGGGGTACGTGGTGGGTACGTTTCGTACCCACCACGTACCCCCACGCCCCCCGAATGAATTTCCGCTCTCCTGGGCTCAAATTTTTGTTTTTTTAAATCTGTTTGCGGATTTGAATTTAATTTTAATTTTAATTTAAGTGGTCACTTGTAAAAATCTCAGCCTATGCGCTCATACCCCTTGGGGGGTGCGTGGTGGGTACGTTTCGTACCCACCACGTACCCCCCACGCCCCCCGAATGAATTTCCGCTCTCCTGGGCTCAAATTTTTGTTTTTTTAAATCTGTTTGCGGATTTGAATTTAATTTTAATTTTAATTTAAGTGGTCACTTGTAAAAATCTCATCCTATGCGCTCATACCCAGTATGGGGTACGTATGGGGTACGATCGTACCCCATACGTGCCCTATACGTACTCCACGCCTCCAAAATGAACTTCCGCTCTCCTGGGCTCAAATTTTTGTTTTTTTAAATCTGTTTGCGGATTTGAATTTAATTTTAATTTTAATTTAAGTGGTCACTTGTAAAAATCTCAGCCTATGCGCTCATACCCCTTGGGGGGTACGTGGTGGGTACGTTTCGTACCCACCACGTACCCCCCACGCCCCCCGAATGAATTTCCGCTCTCCTGGGCTCAAATTTTTGTTTTTTTAAATCTGTTTGCGGATTTGAATTTAATTTTAATTTTAATTTAAGTGGTCACTTGTAAAAATCTCATCCTATGCGCTCATACCCAGTATGGGGTACGTATGGGGTACGATCGTACCCCATACGTACCCTATACGTACTCCACGCCTCCAAAATGAACTTCCGCTCTCCTGGGCTCAAATTTTTGTTTTTTTAAATCTGTTTGCGGATTTGAATTTAATTTTAATTTTAATTTAAGTGGTCACTTGTAAAAATCTCAGCCTATGCGCTCATACCCCTTGGGGGGTACGTGGTGGGTACGTTTCGTATCCACCACGTACCCCCCACGCCCCCCGAATGAATTTCCGCTCTCCTGGGCTCAAATTTTTGTTTTTTTAAATCTGTTTGCGGATTTGAATTTAATTTTAATTTTAATTTAAGTGGTCACTTGTAAAAATCTCAGCCTATGCGCTCATACCCCTTGGAGGGTACGTGGTGGGTACGTTTCGTACCCACCACGTACCCCCACGCCCCCCGAATGAATTTCCGCTCTCCTGGGCTCAAATTTTTGTTTTTTTAAATCTGTTTGCGGATTTGAATTTAATTTTAATTTTAATTTAAGTGGTCACTTGTAAAAATCTCATCCTATGCGCTCATACCCAGTATGGGGTACGTATGGGGTACGATCGTACCCCATACGTACCCTATATGTACTCCACGCCCCCAAAATGAACTTCCGCTCTCCTGGGCTCAAATTTTTGTTTTTTTAAATCTGTTTGCGGATTTGAATTTAATTTTAATTTTAATTTAAGTGGTCACTTGTAAAAATCTCAGCCTATGCGCTCATACCCCTTGGGGGGTACGTGGTGGGTACGTTTCGTACCCACCACGTACCCCCCACGCCCCCCGAATGAATTTCCGCTCTCCTGGGCTCAAATTTTTGTTTTTTTAAATCTGTTTGCGGATTTGAATTTAATTTTAATTTTAATTTAAGTGGTCACTTGTAAAAATCTCAGCCTATGCGCTCATACCCCTTGGGGGGTACGTGGTGGGTACGTTTCGTACCCACCACGTACCCCCCACGCCCCCCGAATGAATTTCCGCTCTCCTGGGCTCAAATTTTTGTTTTTTTAAATCTGTTTGCGGATTTGAATTTAATTTTAATTTTAATTTAAGTGGTCACTTGTAAAAATCTCAGCCTATGCGCTCATACCCCTTGGGGGGTGCGTGGTGGGTACGTTTCGTACCCACCACGTACCCCCCACGCCCCCCGAATGAATTTCCGCTCTCCTGGGCTCAAATTTTTGTTTTTTAAATCTGTTTGCGGATTTGAATTTAATTTTAATTTTAATTTAAGTGGTCACTTGTAAAAATCTTAGCCTATGCGCTCATACCCCTTGGGGGGTACGTGGTGGGTACGTTTCGTACCCACCACGTACCCCCCACGCCCCCCGAATGAATTTCCGCTCTGCTGGGCTCAAATTTTTGTTTTTTTAAATCTGTTTGCGGATTTGAATTTAATTTTAATTTTAATTTAAGTGGTCACTTGTAAAAATCTCATCCTATGCGCTCATACCCAGTATGGGGTACGTATGGGGTACGATCGTACCCCATACGTACCCTATACGTACTCCACGCCCCCAAAATGAACTTCCGCTCTCCTGGGCTCAAATTTTTGTTTTTTTAAATCTGTTTGCGGATTTGAATTTAATTTTAATTTTAATTTAAGTGGTCACTTGTAAAAATCTCAGCCTATGCGCTCATACCCCTTGGGGGGTACGTGGTGGGTACGTTTCGTACCCACCACGTACCCCCCACGCCCCCCGAATGAATTTCCGCTCTCCTGGGCTCAAATTTTTGTTTTTTTAAATCTGTTTGCGGATTTGAATTTAATTTTAATTTTAATTTAAGTGGTCACTTGTAAAAATCTCAGCCTATGCGCTCATACCCCTTGGGGGGTACGTGGTGGGTACGTTTCGTACCCACCACGTACCCCCCACGCCCCCCGAATGAATTTCCGCTCTCCTGGGCTCAAATTTTTGTTTTTTTAAATCTGTTTGCGGATTTGAATTTAATTTTAATTTTAATTTAAGTGGTCACTTGTAAAAATCTCAGCCTATGCGCTCATACCCTTTGGGGGGTACGTGGTGGGTACGTTTCGTACCCACCACGTACCACCCACGCCCCCCGAATGAATTTCCGCTCTCCTGGGCTCAAATTTTTGTTTTTTTAAATCTGTTTGCGGATTTGAATTTAATTTTAATTTTAATTTAAGTGGTCACTTGTAAAAATCTCAGCCTATGCGCTCATACCTCTTGGGGGGTACGTGGTGGGTACGTTTCGTACCCACCACGTACCACCCACGCCCCCCGAATGAATTTCCGCTCTCCTGGGCTCAAATTTTTGTTTTTTTAAATCTGTTTGCGGATTTGAATTTAATTTTAATTTTAATTTAAGTGGTCACTTGTAAAAATCTCAGCCTATGCGCTCATACCCCTTGGGGGGTACGTGGTGGGTACGTTTCGTACCCACCACGTACCCCCCACGCCCCCCGAATGAATTTCCGCTCTCCTGGGCTCAAATTTTTGTTTTTTTAAATCTGTTTGCGGATTTGAATTTAATTTTAATTCTAATTTAAGTGGTCACTTGTAAAAATCTCAGCCTATGCGCTCATACCCTTTTGGGGGGGTACGTGGTGGGTACGTTTCGTACCCACCACGTACCCCCCACGCCCCCCGAATGAATTTCCGCTCTCCTGGGCTCAAATTTTTGTTTTTTTAAATCTGTTTGCGGATTTGAATTTAATTTTAATTCTAATTTAAGTGGTCACTGGTAAAAATCTCAGCCTATGCGCTCATACCCCTTGGGGGGTACGTGGTGGGTACGTTTCGTACCCACCACGTACCCCCCACGCCCCCCGAATGAATTTCCGCTCTCCTGGGCTCAAATTTTTGTTTTTTTAAATCTGTTTGCGGATTTGAATTTAATTTTAATTTTAATTTAAGTGGTCACTTGTAAAAATCTCAGCCTATGCGCTCATACCCCTTGGGGGGTACGTGGTGGGTACGTTTCGTACCCACCACGTACCCCCCACGCCCCCCGAATGAATTTCCGCTCTCCTGGGCTCAAATTTTTGTTTTTTTTGAATCTGTTTGCGGATTTGAATTTAATTTTAATTTTAATTTAAGTGGTCACTTGTAAAAATCTCAGCCTATGCGCTCATACCCTTTGGGGGGTACGTGGTGGGTACGTTTCGTACCCACCACGTACCCCCCACGCCCCCCGAATGAATTTCCGCTCTCCTGGGCTCAAATTTTTGTTTTTTTAAATCTGTTTGCGGATTTGAATTTAATTTTAATTTTAATTTAAGTGGTCACTTGTAAAAATCTCAGCCTATGCGCTCATACCCCTTGGGGGGTACGTGGTGGGTACGTTTCGTACCCACCACGTACCCCCCACGCCCCCCGAATGAATTTCCGCTCTCCTGGGCTCAAATTTTTGTTTTTTTAAATCTGTTTGCGGATTTGAATTTAATTTTAATTTTAATTTAAGTGGTCACTTGTAAAAATCTCAGCCTATGCGCTCATACCCCTTGGGGGGTACGTGGTGGGTACGTTTCGTACCCACCACGTACCCCCCACGCCCCCGAATGAATTTCCGCTCTCCTGGGCTCAAATTTTTGTTTTTTTAAATCTGTTTGCGGATTTGAATTTAATTTTAATTTTAATTTAAGTGGTCACTTGTAAAAATCTCAGCCTATGCGCTCATACCCTTTGGGGGGTACGTGGTGGGTACGTTTCGTACCCACCACGTACCACCCACGCCCCCCGAATGAATTTTCGCTCTCCTGGGCTCAAATTTTTGTTTTTTTAAATCTGTTTGCGGATTTGAATTTAATTTTAATTTTAATTTAAGTGGTCACTTGTAAAAATCTCAGCCTATGCGCTCATACCCCTTGGGGGGTACGTGGTGGGTACGTTTCGTACCCACCACGTACCCCCCACGCCCCCCGAATGAATTTCCGCTCTCCTGGGCTCAAATTTTTGTTTTTTTAAATCTGTTTGCGGATTTGAATTTAATTTTAATTTTAATTTAAGTGTTCACTTGTAAAAATCTCATCCTATGCGCTCATACCCAGTATGGGGTACGTATGGGGTACGATCGTACCCCATACGTACCCTATACGTACTCCACGCCCCCAAAATGAACTTCCGCTCTCCTGGGCTCAAATTTTTGTTTTTTTAAATCTGTTTGCGGATTTGAATTTAATTTTAATTTTAATTTAAGTGGTCACTTGTAAAAATCTCAGCTTATGCGCTCATACCCCTTGGGGGGTACGTGGTGGGTACGTTTCGTACCCACCACGTACCCCCCACGCCCCCCGAATGAATTTCCGCTCTCCTGGGCTCAAATTTTTGTTTTTTTAAATCTGTTTGCGGATTTGAATTTAATTTTAATTTTAATTTAAGTGGTCACTTATAAAATTCTCAGCCTATGCGCTCATACCCCTTGGGGGGTACGTGGTGGGTACGTTTCGTACCCACCACGTACCCCCCACGCCCCCCGAATGAATTTCCGCTCTCCTGGGCTCAAATTTTTGTTTTTTTAAATCTGTTTGCGGATTTGAATTTAATTTTAATTTTAATTTAAGTGTTCACTTGTAAAAATCTCATCCTATGCGCTCATACCCAGTATGGGGTACGTATGGGGTACGATCGTACCCCATACGTACCCTATACGTACTCCACGCCCCCAAAATGAACTTCCGCTCTCCTGGGCTCAAATTTTTGTTTTTTTAAATCTGTTTGCGGATTTGAATTTAATTTTAATTTTAATTTAAGTGGTCACTTGTAAAAATCTCAGCCTATGCGCTCATACCCCTTGGGGGGTACGTGGTGGGTACGTTTCGTACCCACCACGTACCCCCCACGCCCCCCGAATGAATTTCCGCTCTCCTGGGCTCAAATTTTTGTTTTTTTAAATCTGTTTGCGGATTTGAATTTAATTTTAATTTTAATTTAAGTGGTCACTTGTAAAAATCTCAGCCTATGCGCTCATACCCCTTGGGGGGTACGTGGTGGGTACGTTTCGTACCCACCACGTACCCCCCACGCCCCCCGAATGAATTTCCGCTCTCCTGGGCTCAAATTTTTGTTTTTTTAAATCTGTTTGCGGATTTGAATTTAATTTTAATTTTAATTTAAGTGGTCACTTGTAAAAATCTCAGCCTATGCGCTCATACCCCTTGGGGGGTGCGTGGTGGGTACGTTTCGTACCCACCACGTACCCCCCACGCCCCCCGAATGAATTTCCGCTCTCCTGGGCTCAAATTTTTGTTTTTTAAATCTGTTTGCGGATTTGAATTTAATTTTAATTTTAATTTAAGTGGTCACTTGTAAAAATCTCATCCTATGCGCTCATACCCAGTATGGGGTACGTATGGGGTACGATCGTACCCCATACGTACCCTATACGTACTCCACGCCTCCAAAATGAACTTCCGCTCTCCTGGGCTCAAATTTTTGTTTTTTTAAATCTGTTTGCGGATTTGAATTTAATTTTAATTTTAATTTAAGTGGTCACTTGTAAAAATCTCAGCCTATGCGCTCATACCCCTTGGGGGGTACGTGGTGGGTACGTTTCGTACCCACCACGTACCCCCCACGCCCCCCGAATGAATTTCCGCTCTCCTGGGCTCAAATTTTTGTTTTTTTAAATCTGTTTGCGGATTTGAATTTAATTTTAATTTTAATTTAAGTGGTCACTTGTAAAAATCTCAGCCTATGCGCTCATACCCCTTGGGGGGTGCGTGGTGGGTACGTTTCGTACCCACCACGTACCACCCACGCCCCCCGAATGAATTTCCGCTCTCCTGGGCTCAAATTTTTGTTTTTTAAATCTGTTTGCGGATTTGAATTTAATTTTAATTTTAATTTAAGTGGTCACTTGTAAAAATCTCAGCCTATGCGCTCATACCCCTTGGGGGGTACGTGGTGGGTACGTTTCGTACCCACCACGTACCCCCCACGCCCCCCGAATGAATTTCCGCTCTCCTGGGCTCAAATTTTTGTTTTTTTAAATCTGTTTGCGGATTTGAATTTAATTTTAATTTTAATTTAAGTGGTCACTTGTAAAAATCTCAGCCTATGCGCTCATACCCCTTGGGGGGTACATGGTGGGTACGTTTCGTACCCACCATGTACCCCCCACGCCCCCCGAATGAATTTCCGCTCTCCTGGGCTCAAATTTTTGTTTTTTAAATCTGTTTGCGGATTTGAATTTAATTTTAATTTTAATTTAAGTGGTCACTTGTAAAAATCTCATCCTATGCGCTCATACCCAGTATGGGGTACGTATGGGGTACGATCGTACCCCATACGTACCCTATACGTACTCCACGCCTCCAAAATGAACTTCCGCTCTCCTGGGCTCAAATTTTTGTTTTTTTAAACCTGTTTGCTGATTTGAATTTAATTTTAATTTTAATTTAAGTGGTCACTTGTAAAAATCTCAGCCTATGCGCTCATACCCCTTGGGGGGTACGTGGTGGGTACGTTTCGTACCCACCACGTACCCCCCACGCCCCCCGAATGAATTTCCGCTCTCCTGGGCTCAAATTTTTGTTTTTTTAAATCTGTTTGCGGATTTGAATTTAATTTTAATTTTAATTTAAGTGGTCACTTGTAAAAATCTCAGCCTATGCGCTCATACCCCTTGGGGGGTACGTGGTGGGTACGTTTCGTACCCACCACGTACCCCCCACGCCCCCCGAATGAATTTCCGCTCTCCTGGGCTCAAATTTTTGTTTTTTTAAATCTGTTTGCGGATTTGAATTTAATTTTAATTTTAATTTAAGTGGTCACTTGTAAAAATCTCAGCCTATGCGCTCATACCCCTTGGGGGGTGCGTGGTGGGTACGTTTCGTACCCACCACGTACCCCCCACGCCCCCCGAATGAATTTCCGCTCTCCTGGGCTCAAATTTTTGTTTTTTAAATCTGTTTGCGGATTTGAATTTAATTTTAATTTTAATTTAAGTGGTCACTTGTAAAAATCTCAGCCTATGCGCTCATACCCCTTGGGGGGTACGTGGTGGGTACGTTTCGTACCCACCACGTACCCCCCACGCCCCCCGAATGAATTTCCGCTCTCCTGGGCTCAAATTTTTGTTTTTTTAAATCTGTTTGCGGATTTGAATTTAATTTTAATTTTAATTTAAGTGGTCACTTGTAAAAATCTCAGCCTATGCGCTCATACCCCTTGGGGGGTACATGGTGGGTACGTTTCGTACCCACCATGTACCCCCCACGCCCCCCGAATGAATTTCCGCTCTCCTGGGCTCAAATTTTTGTTTTTTAAATCTGTTTGCGGATTTGAATTTAATTTTAATTTTAATTTAAGTGGTCACTTGTAAAAATCTCATCCTATGCGCTCATACCCAGTATGGGGTACGTATGGGGTACGATCGTACCCCATACGTACCCTATACGTACTCCACGCCTCCAAAATGAACTTCCGCTCTCCTGGGCTCAAATTTTTGTTTTTTTAAATCTGTTTGCGGATTTGAATTTAATTTTAATTTTAATTTAAGTGGTCACTTGTAAAAATCTCAGCCTATGCGCTCATACCCCTTGGGGGGTACGTGGTGGGTACGTTTCGTACCCACCACGTACCCCCCACGCCCCCCGAATGAATTTCCGCTCTCCTGGGCTCAAATTTTTGTTTTTTTAAATCTGTTTGCGGATTTGAATTTAATTTTAATTTTAATTTAAGTGTTCACTTGTAAAAATCTCATCCTATGCGCTCATACCCAGTATGGGGTACGTATGGGGTACGATCGTACCCCATACGTACCCTATACGTACTCCACGCCCCCAAAATGAACTTCCGCTCTCCTGGGCTCAAATTTTTGTTTTTTTAAATCTGTTTGCGGATTTGAATTTAATTTTAATTTTAATTTAAGTGGTCACTTGTAAAAATCTCAGCCTATGCGCTCATACCCTTTGGGGGGTACGTGGTGGGTACGTTTCGTACCCACCACGTACCCCCACGCCCCCCGAATGAATTTCCGCTCTCCTGGGCTCAAATTTTTGTTTTTTTAAATCTGTTTGCGGATTTGAATTTAATTTTAATTTTAATTTAAGTGGTCACTTGTAAAAATCTCAGCCTATGCGCTCATACCCCTTGGGGGGTACGTGGTGGGTACGTTTCGTACCCACCACGTACCCCCCACGCCCCCCGAATGAATTTCCGCTCTCCTGGGCTCAAATTTTTGTTTTTTTAAATCTGTTTGCGGATTTGAATTTAATTTTAATTTTAATTTAAGTGGTCACTTGTAAAAATCTCAGCCTATGCGCTCATACCCCTTGGGGGGTGCGTGGTGGGTACGTTTCGTACCCACCACGTACCCCCCACGCCCCCCGAATGAATTTCCGCTCTCCTGGGCTCAAATTTTTGTTTTTTTAAATCTGTTTGCGGATTTGAATTTAATTTTAATTTTAATTTAAGTGGTCACTTGTAAAAATCTCAGCCTATGCGCTCATACCCCTTGGGGGGTGCGTGGTGGGTACGTTTCGTACCCACCACGTACCCCCCACGCCCCCCGAATGAATTTCCGCTCTCCTGGGCTCAAATTTTTGTTTTTTTAAATCTGTTTGCGGATTTGAATTTAATTTTAATTTTAATTTAAGTATACGATCGTACCCCATACGTACCCTATACGTACTCCACGCCTCCAAAATGAACTTCCGCTCTCCTGGGCTCAAATTTTTGTTTTTTTAAATCTGTTTGCGGATTTGAATTTAATTTTAATTTTAATTTAAGTGGTCACTTGTAAAAATCTCAGCCTATGCGCTCATACCCCTTGGGGGGTACGTGGTGGGTACGTTTCGTACCCACCACGTACCCCCCACGCCCCCCGAATGAATTTCCGCTCTCCTGGGCTCAAATTTTTGTTTTTTTAAATCTGTTTGCGGATTTGAATTTAATTTTAATTTTAATTTAAGTGTTCACTTGTAAAAATCTCATCCTATGCGCTCATACCCAGTATGGGGTACGTATGGGGTACGATCGTACCCCATACGTACCCTATACGTACTCCACGCCCCCAAAATGAACTTCCGCTCTCCTGGGCTCAAATTTTTGTTTTTTTAAATCTGTTTGCGGATTTGAATTTAATTTTAATTTTAATTTAAGTGGTCACTTGTAAAAATCTCAGCCTATGCGCTCATACCCTTTGGGGGGTACGTGGTGGGTACGTTTCGTACCCACCACGTACCCCCACGACCCCCGAATGAATTTCCGCTCTCCTGGGCTCAAATTTTTGTTTTTTTAAATCTGTTTGCGGATTTGAATTTAATTTTAATTTTAATTTAAGTGGTCACTTGTAAAAATCTCAGCCTATGCGCTCATACCCCTTGGGGGGTACGTGGTGGGTACGTTTCGTACCCACCACGTACCCCCCACGCCCCCCGAATGAATTTCCGCTCTCCTGGGCTCAAATTTTTGTTTTTTTAAATCTGTTTGCGGATTTGAATTTAATTTTAATTTTAATTTAAGTGGTCACTTGTAAAAATCTCAGCCTATGCGCTCATACCCCTTGGGGGGTGCGTGGTGGGTACGTTTCGTACCCACCACGTACCCCCCACGCCCCCCGAATGAATTTCCGCTCTCCTGGGCTCAAATTTTTGTTTTTTTAAATCTGTTTGCGGATTTGAATTTAATTTTAATTTTAATTTAAGTGGTCACTTGTAAAAATCTCAGCCTATGCGCTCATACCCCTTGGGGGGTGCGTGGTGGGTACGTTTCGTACCCACCACGTACCCCCCACGCCCCCCGAATGAATTTCCGCTCTCCTGGGCTCAAATTTTTGTTTTTTTAAATCTGTTTGCGGATTTGAATTTAATTTTAATTTTAATTTAAGTGGTCACTTGTAAAAATCTCAGCCTATGCGCTCATACCCCTTGGGGGGTACGTGGTGGGTACGTTTCGTACCCACCACGTACCCCCCACGCCCCCCGAATGAATTTCCGCTCTCCTGGGCTCAAATTTTTGTTTTTTTAAATCTGTTTGCGGATTTGAATTTAATTTTAATTTTAATTTAAGTGGTCACTTGTAAAAATCTCAGCCTATGCGCTCATACCCCTTGGGGGGTACGTGGTGGGTACGTTTCGTACCCACCACGTACCCCCCACGCCCCCCGAATGAATTTCCGCTCTCCTGGGCTCAAATTTTTGTTTTTTTAAATCTGTTTGCGGATTTGAATTTAATTTTAATTTTAATTTAAGTGGTCACTTGTAAAAATCTCAGCCTATGCGCTCATACCCCTTGGGGGGTGCGTGGTGGGTACGTTTCGTACCCACCACGTACCACCCACGCCCCCCGAATGAATTTCCGCTCTCCTGGGCTCAAATTTTTGTTTTTTTAAATCTGTTTGCGGATTTGAATTTAATTTTAATTTTAATTTAAGTGGTCACTTGTAAAAATCTCAGCCTATGCGCTCATACCCCTTGGGGGGTGCGTGGTGGGTACGTTTCGTACCCACCACGTACCCCCCACGCCCCCCGAATGAATTTCCGCTCTCCTGGGCTCAAATTTTTGTTTTTTAAATCTGTTTGCGGATTTGAATTTAATTTTAATTTTAATTTAAGTGGTCACTTGTAAAAATCTCATCCTATGCGCTCATACCCAGTATGGGGTACGTATGGGGTACGATCGTACCCCATACGTACCCTATACGTACTCCACGCCTCCAAAATGAACTTCCGCTCTCCTGGGCTCAAATTTTTGTTTTTTTAAATCTGTTTGCGGATTTGAATTTAATTTTAATTTTAATTTAAGTGGTCACTTGTAAAAATCTCAGCCTATGCGCTCATACCCCTTGGGGGGTACGTGGTGGGTACGTTTCGTACCCACCACGTACCCCCCACGCCCCCCGAATGAATTTCCGCTCTCCTGGGCTCAAATTTTTGTTTTTTTAAATCTGTTTGCGGATTTGAATTTAATTTTAATTTTAATTTAAGTGGTCACTTGTAAAAATCTCAGCCTATGCGCTCATACCCCTTGGGGGGTGCGTGGTGGGTACGTTTCGTACCCACCACGTACCACCCACGCCCCCCGAATGAATTTCCGCTCTCCTGGGCTCAAATTTTTGTTTTTTAAATCTGTTTGCGGATTTGAATTTAATTTTAATTTTAATTTAAGTGGTCACTTGTAAAAATCTCAGCCTATGCGCTCATACCCCTTGGGGGGTACGTGGTGGGTACGTTTCGTACCCACCACGTACCCCCCACGCCCCCCGAATGAATTTCCGCTCTCCTGGGCTCAAATTTTTGTTTTTTTAAATCTGTTTGCGGATTTGAATTTAATTTTAATTTTAATTTAAGTGGTCACTTGTAAAAATCTCAGCCTATGCGCTCATACCCCTTGGGGGGTACATGGTGGGTACGTTTCGTACCCACCATGTACCCCCCACGCCCCCCGAATGAATTTCCGCTCTCCTGGGCTCAAATTTTTGTTTTTTAAATCTGTTTGCGGATTTGAATTTAATTTTAATTTTAATTTAAGTGGTCACTTGTAAAAATCTCATCCTATGCGCTCATACCCAGTATGGGGTACGTATGGGGTACGATCGTACCCCATACGTACCCTATACGTACTCCACGCCTCCAAAATGAACTTCCGCTCTCCTGGGCTCAAATTTTTGTTTTTTTAAATCTGTTTGCGGATTTGAATTTAATTTTAATTTTAATTTAAGTGGTCACTTGTAAAAATCTCAGCCTATGCGCTCATACCCCTTGGGGGGTACGTGGTGGGTACGTTTCGTACCCACCACGTACCCCCCACGCCCCCCGAATGAATTTCCGCTCTCCTGGGCTCAAATTTTTGTTTTTTTAAATCTGTTTGCGGATTTGAATTTAATTTTAATTTTAATTTAAGTGGTCACTTGTAAAAATCTCAGCCTATGCGCTCATACCCCTTGGGGGGTACGTGGTGGGTACGTTTCGTACCCACCACGTACCCCCCACGCCCCCCGAATGAATTTCCGCTCTCCTGGGCTCAAATTTTTGTTTTTTTAAATCTGTTTGCGTATAGGGTACGTATGGGGTACGATCGTACCCCATACGTACCCCATACTGGGTATGAGCGCATAGGATGAGATTTTTACAAGTGACCACTTAAATTAAAATTAAAATTAAATTCAAATCCGCAAACAGATTTAAAAAAACAAAAATTTGAGCCCAGGAGAGCGGAAATTCATTCGGGGGGCGTGGGGGTACGTGGTGGGTACGAAACATACCCACCACGTACCCCCCAAGGGGTATGAGCGCATAGGCTGAGATTTTTACAAGTGACCACTTAAATTAAAATTAAAATTAAATTCAAATCCGCAAACAGATTTAAAAAAACAAAAATTTGAGCCCAGGAGAGCGGAAATTCATTCGGGGGGCGTGGGGGGTACGTGGTGGGTACGAAACGTACCCACCACGTACCCCCCAAGGGGTATGAGCGCATAGGCTGAGATTTTTACAAGTGACCACTTAAATTAAAATTAAAATTAAATTCAAATCCGCAAACAGATTTAAAAAAACCAAAATTTGGGCCCAGGAGAGCGGAAATTCATTCGGGGGGCGTGGGTGGTACGTGGTGGGTACGAAACGTACCCACCACGTACCCCCCAAAGGGTATGAGCGCATAGGCTGAGATTTTTACAAGTGACCACTTAAATTAAAATTAAAATTAAATTCAAATCCGCAAACAGATTTAAAAAAACAAAAATTTGAGCCCAGGAGAGCGGAAATTCATTCGGGGGGCGTGGGGGGTACGTGGTGGGTACGAAACGTACCCACCACGTACCCCCCAAGGGGTATGAGCGCATAGGCTGAGATTTTTACAAGTGACCACTTAAATTAAAATTAAAATTAAATTCAAATCCGCAAACAGATTTAAAAAAACAAAAATTTGAGCCCAGGAGAGCGGAAGTTCATTTTGGGGGCGTGGAGTACGTATAGGGTACGTATGGGGTACGATCGTACCCCATACGTACCCCATACTGGGTATGAGCGCATAGGATGAGATTTTTACAAGTGACCACTTAAATTAAAATTAAAATTAAATTCAAATCCGCAAACAGATTTAAAAAAACAAAAATTTGAGCCCAGGAGAGCGGAAATTCATTCGGGGGGCGTGGGGGGTACGTGGTGGGTACGAAACGTACCCACCACGTACCCCCCAAGGGGTATGAGCGCATAGGCTGAGATTTTTACAAGTGACCACTTAAATTAAAATTAAAATTAAATTCAAATCCGCAAACAGATTTAAAAAAACAAAAATTTGAGCCCAGGAGAGCGGAAATTCATTCGGGGGGCGTGGGGGGTACGTGGTGGGTACGAAACGTACCCACCACGTACCCCCCAAGGGGTATGAGCGCATAGGCTGAGATTTTTACAAGTGACCACTTAAATTAAAATTAAAATTAAATTCAAATCCGCAAACAGATTTAAAAAAACAAAAATTTGAGCCCAGGAGAGCGGAAATTCATTCGGGGGGCGTGGGGGGTACGTGGTGGGTACGAAACGTACCCACCACGTACCCCCCAAGGGGTATGAGCGCATAGGCTGAGATTTTTACAAGTGACCACTTAAATTAAAATTAAAATTAAATTCAAATCCGCAAACAGATTTAAAAAAACAAAAATTTGAGCCCAGGAGAGCGGAAATTCATTCGGGGGGCGTGGGGGGTACGTGGTGGGTACGAAACGTACCCACCACGTACCCCCCAAGGGGTATGAGCGCATAGGCTGAGATTTTTACAAGTGACCACTTAAATTAAAATTAAAATTAAATTCAAATCCGCAAACAGATTTAAAAAAACAAAAATTTGAGCCCAGGAGAGCGGAAGTTCATTTTGGGGGCGTGGAGTACGTATAGGGTACGTATGGGGTACGATCGTACCCCATACGTACCCCATACTGGGTATGAGCGCATAGGATGAGATTTTTACAAGTGACCACTTAAATTAAAATTAAAATTAAATTCAAATCCGCAAACAGATTTAAAAAAACAAAAATTTGAGCCCAGGAGAGCGGAAATTCATTCGGGGGGCGTGGGGGGTACGTGGTGGGTACGAAACGTACCCACCACGTACCCCCCAAGGGGTATGAGCGCATAGGCTGAGATTTTTACAAGTGACCACTTAAATTAAAATTAAAATTAAATTCAAATCCGCAAACAGATTTAAAAAAACAAAAATTTGAGCCCAGGAGAGCGGAAATTCATTCGGGGGGCGTGGGGGGTACGTGGTGGGTACGAAACGTACCCACCACGTACCCCCCAAGGGGTATGAGCGCATAGGCTGAGATTTTTACAAGTGACCACTTAAATTAAAATTAAAATTAAATTCAAATCCGCAAACAGATTTAAAAAAACCAAAATTTGGGCCCAGGAGAGCGGAAATTCATTCGGGGGGCGTGGGTGGTACGTGGTGGGTACGAAACGTACCCACCACGTACCCCCCAAAGGGTATGAGCGCATAGGCTGAGATTTTTACAAGTGACCACTTAAATTAAAATTAAAATTAAATTCAAATCCGCAAACAGATTTAAAAAAACAAAAATTTGAGCCCAGGAGAGCGGAAATTCATTCGGGGGGCGTGGGGGGTACGTGGTGGGTACGAAACGTACCCACCACGTACCCCCCAAGGGGTATGAGCGCATAGGCTGAGATTTTTACAAGTGACCACTTAAATTAAAATTAAAATTAAATTCAAATCCGCAAACAGATTTAAAAAAACAAAAATTTGAGCCCAGGAGAGCGGAAGTTCATTTTGGGGGCGTGGAGTACGTATAGGGTACGTATGGGGTACGATCGTACCCCATACGTACCCCATACTGGGTATGAGCGCATAGGATGAGATTTTTACAAGTGACCACTTAAATTAAAATTAAAATTAAATTCAAATCCGCAAACAGATTTAAAAAAACAAAAATTTGAGCCCAGGAGAGCGGAAATTCATTCGGGGGGCGTGGGGGGTACGTGGTGGGTACGAAACGTACCCACCACGTACCCCCCAAGGGGTATGAGCGCATAGGCTGAGATTTTTACAAGTGACCACTTAAATTAAAATTAAAATTAAATTCAAATCCGCAAACAGATTTAAAAAAACAAAAATTTGAGCCCAGGAGAGCGGAAATTCATTCGGGGGGCGTGGGGGGTACGTGGTGGGTACGAAACGTACCCACCACGTACCCCCCAAGGGGTATGAGCGCATAGGCTGAGATTTTTACAAGTGACCACTTAAATTAAAATTAAAATTAAATTCAAATCCGCAAACAGATTTAAAAAAACAAAAATTTGAGCCCAGGAGAGCGGAAATTCATTCGGGGGGCGTGGGGGGTACGTGGTGGGTACGAAACGTACCCACCACGTACCCCCCAAGGGGTATGAGCGCATAGGCTGAGATTTTTACAAGTGACCACTTAAATTAAAATTAAAATTAAATTCAAATCCGCAAACAGATTTAAAAAACAAAAATTTGAGCCAAGGAGAGCGGAAATTCATTCGGGGGGCGTGGGTGGTACGTGGTGGGTACGAAACGTACCCACCACGCACCCCCCAAGGGGTATGAGCGCATAGGCTGAGATTTTTACAAGTGACCACTTAAATTAAAATTAAAATTAAATTCAAATCCGCAAACAGATTTAAAAAAACAAAAATTTGAGCCCAGGAGAGCGGAAATTCATTCGGGGGGCGTGGGGGGTACGTGGTGGGTACGAAACGTACCCACCACGTACCCCCCAAGGGGTATGAGCGCATAGGCTGAGATTTTTACAAGTGACCACTTAAATTAAAATTAAAATTAAATTCAAATCCGCAAACAGATTTAAAAAACAAAAATTTGAGCCCAGGAGAGCGGAAATTCATTCGGGGGGCGTGGGGGGTACGTGGTGGGTACGAAACGTACCCACCACGTACCCCCCAAGGGGTATGAGCGCATAGGATGAGATTTTTACAAGTGACCACTTAAATTAAAATTAAAATTAAATTCAAATCCGCAAACAGATTTAAAAAAACAAAAATTTGAGCCCAGGAGAGCGGAAATTCATTCGGGGGGCGTGGGGGGTACGTGGTGGGTACGAAACGTACCCACCACGTACCCCCCAAGGGGTATGAGCGCATAGGCTGAGATTTTTACAAGTGACCACTTAAATTAAAATTAAAATTAAATTCAAATCCGCAAACAGATTTAAAAAAACAAAAATTTGAGCCCAGGAGAGCGGAAGTTCATTTTGGAGGCGTGGAGTACGTATAGGGTACGTATGGGGTACGATCGTACCCCATACGTACCCCATACTGGGTATGAGCGCATAGGATGAGATTTTTACAAGTGACCACTTAAATTAAAATTAAAATTAAATTCAAATCCGCAAACAGATTTAAAAAACAAAAATTTGAGCCCAGGAGAGCGGAAATTCATTCGGGGGGCGTGGGGGGTACATGGTGGGTACGAAACGTACCCACCATGTACCCCCCAAGGGGTATGAGCGCATAGGCTGAGATTTTTACAAGTGACCACTTAAATTAAAATTAAAATTAAATTCAAATCCGCAAACAGATTTAAAAAACAAAAATTTGAGCCCAGGAGAGCGGAAATTCATTCGGGGGGCGTGGGTGGTACGTGGTGGGTACGAAACGTACCCACCACGCACCCCCCAAGGGGTATGAGCGCATAGGCTGAGATTTTTACAAGTGACCACTTAAATTAAAATTAAAATTAAATTCAAATCCGCAAACAGATTTAAAAAAACAAAAATTTGAGCCCAGGAGAGCGGAAATTCATTCGGGGGGCGTGGGGGGTACGTGGTGGGTACGAAACGTACCCACCACGTACCCCCCAAGGGGTATGAGCGCATAGGCTGAGATTTTTACAAGTGACCACTTAAATTAAAATTAAAATTAAATTCAAATCCGCAAACAGATTTAAAAAAACAAAAATTTGAGCCCAGGAGAGCGGAAATTCATTCGGGGGGCGTGGGGGGTACGTGGTGGGTACGAAACGTACCCACCACGTACCCCCCAAGGGGTATGAGCGCATAGGCTGAGATTTTTACAAGTGACCACTTAAATTAAAATTAAAATTAAATTCAAATCCGCAAACAGATTTAAAAAAACAAAAATTTGAGCCCAGGAGAGCGGAAATTCATTCGGGGGGCGTGGGGGGTACGTGGTGGGTATGAAACGTACCCACCACGCACCCCCCAAGGGGTATGAGCGCATAGGCTGAGATTTTTACAAGTGACCACTTAAATTAAAATTAAAATTAAATTCAAATCCGCAAACAGATTTAAAAAAACAAAAATTTGAGCCCAGGAGAGCGGAAATTCATTCGGGGGGCGTGGGGGGTACGTGGTGGGTACGAAACCTACCCACCACGCACCCCCCAAGGGGTATGAGCGCATAGGCTGAGATTTTTACAAGTGACCACTTAAATTAAAATTAAAATTAAATTCAAATCCGCAAACAGATTTAAAAAAACAAAAATTTGAGCCCAGGAGAGCGGAAATTCATTCGGGGGGCGTGGGGGGTACGTGGTGGGTACGAAACGTACCCACCACGTACCCCCCAAGGTGTATGAGCGCATAGGCTGAGATTTTTACAAGTGACCACTTAAATTAAAATTAAAATTAAATTCAAATCCGCAAACAGATTTAAAAAAACAAAAATTTGAGCACAGGAGAGCGGAAATTCATTCGGGGGGCGTGGGGGTACGTGGTGGGTACGAAATGTACCCACCACGTACCCCCCAAAGGGTATGAGCGCATAGGCTGAGATTTTTACAAGTGACCACTTAAATTAAAATTAAAATTAAATTCAAATCCGCAAACAGATTTAAAAAAACAAAAATTTGAGCCCAGGAGAGCGGAAGTTCATTTTGGGGGCGTGGAGTACGTATAGGGTACGTATGGGGTACGATCGTACCCCATACGTACCCTATACGTACTCCACGCCCCCAAAATGAACTTCCGCTCTCCTGGGCTCAAATTTTTGTTTTTTTAAATCTGTTTGCGGATTTGAATTTAATTTTAATTTTAATTTAAGTGGTCACTTGTAAAAATCTCAGCCTATGCGCTCATACCCTTTGGGGGGTACGTGGTGGGTACATTTCGTACCCACCACGTACCCCCACGCCCCCCGAATGAATTTCCGCTCTCCTGGGCTCAAATTTTTGTTTTTTTAAATCTGTTTGCGGATTTGAATTTAATTTTAATTTAAGTGGTCACTTGTAAAAATCTCAGCCTATGCGCTCATACACCTTGGGGGGTACGTGGTGGGTACGTTTCGTACCCACCACGTACCCCCCACGCCCCCCGAATGAATTTCCGCTCTCCTGGGCTCAAATTTTTGTTTTTTTAAATCTGTTTGCGGATTTGAATTTAATTTTAATTTTAATTTAAGTGGTCACTTGTAAAAATCTCAGCCTATGCGCTCATACCCCTTGGGGGGTGCGTGGTGGGTAGGTTTCGTACCCACCACGTACCCTCCACGCCCCCCGAATGAATTTCCGCTCTCCTGGGCTCAAATTTTTGTTTTTTTAAATCTGTTTGCGGATTTGAATTTAATTTTAATTTTAATTTAAGTGGTCACTTGTAAAAATCTCAGCCTATGCGCTCATACCCCTTGGGGGGTGCGTGGTGGGTACGTTTCATACCCACCACGTACCCCCCACGCCCCCCGAATGAATTTCCGCTCTCCTGGGCTCAAATTTTTGTTTTTTTAAATCTGTTTGCGGATTTGAATTTAATTTTAATTTTAATTTAAGTGGTCACTTGTAAAAATCTCAGCCTATGCGCTCATACCCCTTGGGGGGTACGTGGTGGGTACGTTTCGTACCCACCACGTACCCCCCACGCCCCCCGAATGAATTTCCGCTCTCCTGGGCTCAAATTTTTGTTTTTTTAAATCTGTTTGCGGATTTGAATTTAATTTTAATTTTAATTTAAGTGGTCACTTGTAAAAATCTCAGCCTATGCGCTCATACCCCTTGGGGGGTACGTGGTGGGTACGTTTCGTACCCACCACGTACCCCCCACGCCCCCCGAATGAATTTCCGCTCTCCTGGGCTCAAATTTTTGTTTTTTTAAATCTGTTTGCGGATTTGAATTTAATTTTAATTTTAATTTAAGTGGTCACTTGTAAAAATCTCAGCCTATGCGCTCATACCCCTTGGGGGGTGCGTGGTGGGTACGTTTCGTACCCACCACGTACCACCCACGCCCCCCGAATGAATTTCCGCTCTCCTGGGCTCAAATTTTTGTTTTTTAAATCTGTTTGCGGATTTGAATTTAATTTTAATTTTAATTTAAGTGGTCACTTGTAAAAATCTCAGCCTATGCGCTCATACCCCTTGGGGGGTACATGGTGGGTACGTTTCGTACCCACCATGTACCCCCCACGCCCCCCGAATGAATTTCCGCTCTCCTGGGCTCAAATTTTTGTTTTTTAAATCTGTTTGCGGATTTGAATTTAATTTTAATTTTAATTTAAGTGGTCACTTGTAAAAATCTCATCCTATGCGCTCATACCCAGTATGGGGTACGTATGGGGTACGATCGTACCCCATACGTACCCTATACGTACTCCACGCCTCCAAAATGAACTTCCGCTCTCCTGGGCTCAAATTTTTGTTTTTTTAAATCTGTTTGCGGATTTGAATTTAATTTTAATTTTAATTTAAGTGGTCACTTGTAAAAATCTCAGCCTATGCGCTCATACCCCTTGGGGGGTACGTGGTGGGTACGTTTCGTACCCACCACGTACCCCCCACGCCCCCCGAATGAATTTCCGCTCTCCTGGGCTCAAATTTTTGTTTTTTTAAATCTGTTTGCGGATTTGAATTTAATTTTAATTTTAATTTAAGTGGTCACTTGTAAAAATCTCATCCTATGCGCTCATACCCCTTGGGGGGTACGTGGTGGGTACGTTTCGTACCCACCACGTACCCCCCACGCCCCCCGAATGAATTTCCGCTCTCCTGGGCTCAAATTTTTGTTTTTTAAATCTGTTTGCGGATTTGAATTTAATTTTAATTTTAATTTAAGTGGTCACTTGTAAAAATCTCAGCCTATGCACTCATACCCCTTGGGGGGTACGTGGTGGGTACGTTTCGTACCCACCACGTACCCCCCACGCCCCCCGAATGAATTTCCGCTCTCCTGGGCTCAAATTTTTGTTTTTTTAAATCTGTTTGCGGATTTGAATTTAATTTTAATTTTAATTTAAGTGGTCACTTGTAAAAATCTCAGCCTATGCGCTCATACCCCTTGGGGGGTGCGTGGTGGGTACGTTTCGTACCCACCACGTACCACCCACGCCCCCCGAATGAATTTCCGCTCTCCTTGGCTCAAATTTTTGTTTTTTAAATCTGTTTGCGGATTTGAATTTAATTTTAATTTTAATTTAAGTGGTCACTTGTAAAAATCTCAGCCTATGCGCTCATACCCCTTGGGGGGTACGTGGTGGGTACGTTTCGTACCCACCACGTACCCCCCACGCCCCCCGAATGAATTTCCGCTCTCCTGGGCTCAAATTTTTGTTTTTTTAAATCTGTTTGCGGATTTGAATTTAATTTTAATTTTAATTTAAGTGGTCACTTGTAAAAATCTCAGCCTATGCGCTCATACCCCTTGGGGGGTACGTGGTGGGTACGTTTCGTACCCACCACGTACCCCCCACGCCCCCCGAATGAATTTCCGCTCTCCTGGGCTCAAATTTTTGTTTTTTTAAATCTGTTTGCGGATTTGAATTTAATTTTAATTTTAATTTAAGTGGTCACTTGTAAAAATCTCAGCCTATGCGCTCATACCCCTTGGGGGGTACGTGGTGGGTACGTTTCGTACCCACCACGTACCCCCCACGCCCCCCGAATGAATTTCCGCTCTCCTGGGCTCAAATTTTTGTTTTTTTAAATCTGTTTGCGGATTTGAATTTAATTTTAATTTTAATTTAAGTGGTCACTTGTAAAAATCTCATCCTATGCGCTCATACCCAGTATGGGGTACGTATGGGGTACGATCGTACCCCATACGTACCCTATACGTACTCCACGCCCCCAAAATGAACTTCCGCTCTCCTGGGCTCAAATTTTTGTTTTTTTAAATCTGTTTGCGGATTTGAATTTAATTTTAATTTTAATTTAAGTGGTCACTTGTAAAAATCTCAGCCTATGCGCTCATACCCCTTGGGGGGTACGTGGTGGGTACGTTTCGTACCCACCACGTACCCCCACGCCCCCCGAATGAATTTCCGCTCTCCTGGGCTCAAATTTTTGTTTTTTTAAATCTGTTTGCGGATTTGAATTTAATTTTAATTTTAATTTAAGTGGTCACTTGTAAAAATCTCATCCTATGCGCTCATACCCAGTATGGGGTACGTATGGGGTACGATCGTACCCCATACGTACCCTATACGTACTCCACGCCCCCAAAATGAACTTCCGCTCTGCTGGGCTCAAATTTTTGTTTTTTTAAATCTGTTTGCGGATTTGAATTTAATTTTAATTTTAATTTAAGTGGTCACTTGTAAAAATCTCAGCCTATGCGCTCATACCCCTTGGGGGGTACGTGGTGGGTACGTTTCGTACCCACCACGTACCCCCCACGCCCCCCGAATGAATTTCCGCTCTCCTGGGCTCAAATTTTTGTTTTTTTAAATCTGTTTGCGGATTTGAATTTAATTTTAATTTTAATTTAAGTGGTCACTTGTAAAAATCTCAGCCTATGCGCTCATACCCCTTGGGGGGTACGTGGTGGGTACGTTTCGTACCCACCACGTACCCCCCACGCCCCCCGAATGAATTTCCGCTCTCCTGGGCTCAAATTTTTGTTTTTTTAAATCTGTTTGCGGATTTGAATTTAATTTTAATTTTAATTTAAGTGGTCACTTGTAAAAATCTCAGCCTATGCGCTCATACCCTTTGGGGGGTACGTGGTGGGTACGTTTCGTACCCACCACGTACCACCCACGCCCCCCGAATGAATTTCCGCTCTCCTGGGCTCAAATTTTTGTTTTTTTAAATCTGTTTGCGGATTTGAATTTAATTTTAATTTTAATTTAAGTGGTCACTTGTAAAAATCTCAGCCTATGCGCTCATACCCCTTGGGGGGTACGTGGTGGGTACGTTTCGTACCCACCACGTACCCCCCACGCCCCCCGAATGAATTTCCGCTCTCCTGGGCTCAAATTTTTGTTTTTTTAAATCTGTTTGCGGATTTGAATTTAATTTTAATTTTAATTTAAGTGGTCACTTGTAAAAATCTCATCCTATGCGCTCATACCCAGTATGGGGTACGTATGGGGTACGATCGTACCCCATACGTACCCTATACGTACTCCACGCCCCCAAAATGAACTTCCGCTCTCCTGGGCTCAAATTTTTGTTTTTTTAAATCTGTTTGCGGATTTGAATTTAATTTTAATTTTAATTTAAGTGGTCACTTGTAAAAATCTCAGCCTATGCGCTCATACCCTTCGGGGGGTACGTGGTGGGTACGTTTCGTACCCACCACGTACCACCCACGCCCCCCGAATGAATTTCCGCTCTCCTGGGCTCAAATTTTTGTTTTTTTAAATCTGTTTGCGGATTTGAATTTAATTTTAATTTTAATTTAAGTGGTCACTTGTAAAAATCTCAGCCTATGCGCTCATACCCCTTGGGGGGTACGTGGTGGGTACGTTTCGTACCCACCACGTACCCCCCACGCCCCCCGAATGAATTTCCGCTCTCCTGGGCTCAAATTTTTGTTTTTTTAAATCTGTTTGCGGATTTGAATTTAATTTTAATTTTAATTTAAGTGGTCACTTGTAAAAATCTCAGCCTATGCGCTCATACCCCTTGGGGGGTACGTGGTGGGTACGTTTCGTACCGACCACGTACCCCCCACGCCCCCCGAATGAATTTCCGCTCTCCTGGGCTCAAATTTTTGTTTTTTTAAATCTGTTTGCGGATTTGAATTTAATTTTAATTTTAATTTAAGTGGTCACTTGTAAAAATCTCAGCCTATGCGCTCATACCCCTTGGGGGGTACGTGGTGGGTACGTTTCGTACCCACCACGTACCCCCCACGCCCCCCGAATGAATTTCCGCTCTCCTGGGCTCAAATTTTTGTTTTTTTAAATCTGTTTGCGGATTTGAATTTAATTTTAATTTTAATTTAAGTGGTCACTTGTAAAAATCTCATCCTATGCGCTCATACCCAGTATGGGGTACGTATGGGGTACGATCGTACCCCATACGTACCCTATACGTACTCCATGCCCCCAAAATGAACTTCCGCTCTCCTGGGCTCAAATTTTTGTTTTTTTAAATCTGTTTGCGGATTTGAATTTAATTTTAATTTTAATTTAAGTGGTCACTTGTAAAAATCTCAGCCTATGCGCTCATACCCCTTGGGGGGTACGTGGTGGGTACGTTTCGTACCCACCACGTACCCCCCACGCCCCCCGAATGAATTTCCGCTCTCCTGGGCTCAAATTTTTGTTTTTTTAAATCTGTTTGCGGATTTGAATTTAATTTTAATTTTAATTTAAGTGGTCACTTGTAAAAATCTCAGCCTATGCGCTCATACCCCTTGGGGGGTACGTGGTGGGTACGTTTCGTACCCACCACGTACCCCCCACGCCCCCCGAATGAATTTCCGCTCTCCTGGGCTCAAATTTTTGTTTTTTTAAATCTGTTTGCGGATTTGAATTTAATTTTAATTTTAATTTAAGTGGTCACTTGTAAAAATCTCAGCCTATGCGCTCATACCCTTTGGGGGGTACGTGGTGGGTACGTTTCGTACCCACCACGTACCACCCACGCCCCCCGAATGAATTTCCGCTCTCCTGGGCCCAAATTTTGGTTTTTTTAAATCTGTTTGCGGATTTGAATTTAATTTTAATTTTAATTTAAGTGGTCACTTGTAAAAATCTCAGCCTATGCGCTCATACCCCTTGGGGGGTACGTGGTGGGTACGTTTCGTACCCACCACGTACCCCCCACGCCCCCCGAATGAATTTCCGCTCTCCTGGGCTCAAATTTTTGTTTTTTTAAATCTGTTTGCGGATTTGAATTTAATTTTAATTTTAATTTAAGTGGTCACTTGTAAAAATCTCAGCCTATGCGCTCATACCCCTTGGGGGGTACGTGGTGGGTATGTTTCGTACCCACCACGTACCCCCACGCCCCCCGAATGAATTTCCGCTCTCCTGGGCTCAAATTTTTGTTTTTTTAAATCTGTTTGCGGATTTGAATTTAATTTTAATTTTAATTTAAGTGGTCACTTGTAAAAATCTCATCCTATGCGCTCATACCCAGTATGGGGTACGTATGGGGTACGATCGTACCCCATACGTACCCTATACGTACTCCACGCCCCCAAAATGAACTTCCGCTCTCCTGGGCTCAAATTTTTGTTTTTTTAAATCTGTTTGCGGATTTGAATTTAATTTTAATTTTAATTTAAGTGGTCACTTGTAAAAATCTCAGCCTATGCGCTCATACCCCTTGGGGGGTACGTGGTGGGTACGTTTCGTACCCACCACGTACCCCCCACGCCCCCCGAATGAATTTCCGCTCTCCTGGGCTCAAATTTTTGTTTTTTTAAATCTGTTTGCGGATTTGAATTTAATTTTAATTTTAATTTAAGTGGTCACTTGTAAAAATCTCAGCCTATGCGCTCATACCCCTTGGGGGGTACGTGGTGGGTACGTTTCGTACCCACCACGTACCCCCCACGCCCCCCGAATGAATTTCCGCTCTCCTGGGCTCAAATTTTTGTTTTTTTAAATCTGTTTGCGGATTTGAATTTAATTTTAATTTTAATTTAAGTGGTCACTTGTAAAAATCTCAGCCTATGCGCTCATACCCTTTGGGGGGTACGTGGTGGGTACGTTTCGTACCCACCACGTACCACCCACGCCCCCCGAATGAATTTCCGCTCTCCTGGGCTCAAATTTTTGTTTTTTTAAATCTGTTTGCGGATTTGAATTTAATTTTAATTTTAATTTAAGTGGTCACTTGTAAAAATCTCAGCCTATGCGCTCATACCCCTTGGGGGGTACGTGGTGGGTACGTTTCGTACCCACCACGTACCCCCCACGCCCCCCGAATGAATTTCCGCTCTCCTTGGCTCAAATTTTTGTTTTTTTAAATCTGTTTGCGGATTTGAATTTAATTTTAATTTTAATTTAAGTGGTCACTTGTAAAAATCTCATCCTATGCGCTCATACCCAGTATGGGGTACGTATGGGGTACGATCGTACCCCATACGTACCCTATACGTACTCCACGCCCCCAAAATGAACTTCCGCTCTCCTGGGCTCAAATTTTTGTTTTTTTAAATCTGTTTGCGGATTTGAATTTAATTTTAATTTTAATTTAAGTGGTCACTTGTAAAAATCTCAGCCTATGCGCTCATACCCTTTGGGGGGTACGTGGTGGGTACGTTTCGTACCCACCACGTACCACCCACGCCCCCCGAATGAATTTCCGCTCTCCTGGGCTCAAATTTTTGTTTTTTTAAATCTGTTTGCGGATTTGAATTTAATTTTAATTTTAATTTAAGTGGTCACTTGTAAAAATCTCAGCCTATGCGCTCATACCCCTTGGGGGGTACGTGGTGGGTACGTTTCGTACCCACCACGTACCCCCCACGCCCCCCGAATGAATTTCCGCTCTCCTGGGCTCAAATTTTTGTTTTTTTAAATCTGTTTGCGGATTTGAATTTAATTTTAATTTTAATTTAAGTGGTCACTTGTAAAAATCTCAGCCTATGCGCTCATACCCCTTGGGGGGTACGTGGTGGGTACGTTTCGTACCCACCACGTACCCCCCACGCCCCCCGAATGAATTTCCGCTCTCCTGGGCTCAAATTTTTGTTTTTTTAAATCTGTTTGCGGATTTGAATTTAATTTTAATTTTAATTTAAGTGGTCACTTGTAAAAATCTCAGCCTATGCGCTCATACCCCTTGGGGGGTACGTGGTGGGTACGTTTCGTACCCACCACGTACCCCCCACGCCCCCCGAATGAATTTCCGCTCTCCTGGGCTCAAATTTTTGTTTTTTTAAATCTGTTTGCGGATTTGAATTTAATTTTAATTTTAATTTAAGTGGTCACTTGTAAAAATCTCATCCTATGCGCTCATACCCAGTATGGGGTACGTATGGGGTACGATCGTACCCCATACGTACCCTATACGTACTCCATGCCCCCAAAATGAACTTCCGCTCTCCTGGGCTCAAATTTTTGTTTTTTTAAATCTGTTTGCGGATTTGAATTTAATTTTAATTTTAATTTAAGTGGTCACTTGTAAAAATCTCAGCCTATGCGCTCATACCCCTTGGGCGGTACGTGGTGGGTACGTTTCGTACCCACCACGTACCCCCCACGCCCCCCGAATGAATTTCCGCTCTCCTGGGCTCAAAGTTTTGTTTTTTTAAATCTGTTTGCGGATTTGAATTTAATTTTAATTTTAATTTAAGTGGTCACTTGTAAAAATCTCAGCCTATGCGCTCATACCCTTTGGGGGGTACGTGGTGGGTACGTTTCGTACCCACCACGTACCACCCACGCCCCCCGAATGAATTTCCGCTCTCCTGGGCTCAAATTTTTGTTTTTTTAAATCTGTTTGCGGATTTGAATTTAATTTTAATTTTAATTTAAGTGGTCACTTGTAAAAATCTCAGCCTATGCGCTCATACCCCTTGGGGGGTACGTGGTGGGTACGTTTCGTACCCACCACGTACCCCCCACGCCCCCCGAATGAATTTCCGCTCTCCTGGGCTCAAATTTTTGTTTTTTTAAATCTGTTTGCGGATTTGAATTTAATTTTAATTTTAATTTAAGTGGTCACTTGTAAAAATCTCAGCCTATGCGCTCATACCCCTTGGGGGGTACGTGGTGGGTACGTTTCGTACCCACCACGTACCCCCCACGCCCCCCGAATGAATTTCCGCTCTCCTGGGCTCAAATTTTTGTTTTTTTAAATCTGTTTGCGGATTTGAATTTAATTTTAATTTTAATTTAAGTGGTCACTTGTAAAAATCTCAGCCTATGCGCTCATACCCTTTGGGGGGTACGTGGTGGGTACGTTTCGTACCCACCACGTACCACCCACGCCCCCCGAATGAATTTCCGCTCTCCTGGGCTCAAATTTTTGTTTTTTTAAATCTGTTTGCGGATTTGAATTTAATTTTAATTTTAATTTAAGTGGTCACTTGTAAAAATCTCAGCCTATGCGCTCATACCCCTTGGGGGGTACGTGGTGGGTACGTTTCGTACCCACCACGTACCCCCCACGCCCCCCGAATGAATTTCCGCTCTCCTGGGCTCAAATTTTTGTTTTTTTAAATCTGTTTGCGGATTTGAATTTAATTTTAATTTTAATTTAAGTGGTCACTTGTAAAAATCTCATCCTATGCGCTCATACCCAGTATGGGGTACGTATGGGGTACGATCGTACCCCATACGTACCCTATACGTACTCCACGCCCCCAAAATGAACTTCCGCTCTCCTGGGCTCAAATTTTTGTTTTTTTAAATCTGTTTGCGGATTTGAATTTAATTTTAATTTTAATTTAAGTGGTCACTTGTAAAAATCTCAGCCTATGCGCTCATACCCTTTGGGGGGTACGTGGTGGGTACGTTTCGTACCCACCACGTACCACCCACGCCCCCCGAATGAATTTCCGCTCTCCTGGGCTCAAATTTTTGTTTTTTTAAATCTGTTTGCGGATTTGAATTTAATTTTAATTTTAATTTAAGTGGTCACTTGTAAAAATCTCAGCCTATGCGCTCATACCCCTTGGGGGGTACGTGGTGGGTACGTTTCGTACCCACCACGTACCCCCCACGCCCCCCGAATGAATTTCCGCTCTCCTGGGCTCAAATTTTTGTTTTTTTAAATCTGTTTGCGGATTTGAATTTAATTTTAATTTTAATTTAAGTGGTCACTTGTAAAAATCTCAGCCTATGCGCTCATACCCCTTGGGGGGTACGTGGTGGGTACGTTTCGTACCCACCACGTACCCCCCACGCCCCCCGAATGAATTTCCGCTCTCCTGGGCTCAAATTTTTGTTTTTTTAAATCTGTTTGCGGATTTGAATTTAATTTTAATTTTAATTTAAGTGGTCACTTGTAAAAATCTCAGCCTATGCGCTCATACCCCTTGGGGGGTACGTGGTGGGTACGTTTCGTACCCACCACGTACCCCCCACGCCCCCCGAATGAATTTCCGCTCTCCTGGGCTCAAATTTTTGTTTTTTTAAATCTGTTTGCGGATTTGAATTTAATTTTAATTTTAATTTAAGTGGTCACTTGTAAAAATCTCATCCTATGCGCTCATACCCAGTATGGGGTACGTATGGGGTACGATCGTACCCCATACGTACCCTATACGTACTCCATGCCCCCAAAATGAACTTCCGCTCTCCTGGGCTCAAATTTTTGTTTTTTTAAATCTGTTTGCGGATTTGAATTTAATTTTAATTTTAATTTAAGTGGTCACTTGTAAAAATCTCAGCCTATGCGCTCATACCCCTTGGGCGGTACGTGGTGGGTACGTTTCGTACCCACCACGTACCCCCCACGCCCCCCGAATGAATTTCCGCTCTCCTGGGCTCAAAGTTTTGTTTTTTTAAATCTGTTTGCGGATTTGAATTTAATTTTAATTTTAATTTAAGTGGTCACTTGTAAAAATCTCAGCCTATGCGCTCATACCCTTTGGGGGGTACGTGGTGGGTACGTTTCGTACCCACCACGTACCACCCACGCCCCCCGAATGAATTTCCGCTCTCCTGGGCTCAAATTTTTGTTTTTTTAAATCTGTTTGCGGATTTGAATTTAATTTTAATTTTAATTTAAGTGGTCACTTGTAAAAATCTCAGCCTATGCGCTCATACCCCTTGGGGGGTACGTGGTGGGTACGTTTCGTACCCACCACGTACCCCCCACGCCCCCCGAATGAATTTCCGCTCTCCTGGGCTCAAATTTTTGTTTTTTTAAATCTGTTTGCGGATTTGAATTTAATTTTAATTTTAATTTAAGTGGTCACTTGTAAAAATCTCAGCCTATGCGCTCATACCCCTTGGGGGGTACGTGGTGGGTACGTTTCGTACCCACCACGTACCCCCCACGCCCCCCGAATGAATTTCCGCTCTCCTGGGCTCAAATTTTTGTTTTTTTAAATCTGTTTGCGGATTTGAATTTAATTTTAATTTTAATTTAAGTGGTCACTTGTAAAAATCTCAGCCTATGCGCTCATACCCCTTGGGGGGTACGTGGTGGGTACGTTTCGTACCCACCACGTACCCCCCACGCCCCCCGAATGAATTTCCGCTCTCCTGGGCTCAAATTTTTGTTTTTTTAAATCTGTTTGCGGATTTGAATTTAATTTTAATTTTAATTTAAGTGGTCACTTGTAAAAATCTCAGCCTATGCGCTCATACCCCTTGGGGGGTACGTGGTGGGTACGTTTCGTACCCACCACGTACCCCCCACGCCCCCCGAATGAATTTCCGCTCTCCTGGGCTCAAATTTTTGTTTTTTTAAATCTGTTTGCGGATTTGAATTTAATTTTAATTTTAATTTAAGTGGTCACTTGTAAAAATCTCAGCCTATGCGCTCATACCCCTTGGGGGGTACGTGGTGGGTACGTTTCGTACCCACCACGTACCCCCCACGCCCCCCGAATGAATTTCCGCTCTCCTGGGCTCAAATTTTTGTTTTTTTAAATCTGTTTGCGGATTTGAATTTAATTTTAATTTTAATTTAAGTGGTCACTTGTAAAAATCTCATCCTATGCGCTCATACCCAGTATGGGGTACGTATGGGGTACGATCGTACCCCATACGTACCCTATACGTACTCCATGCCCCCAAAATGAACTTCCGCTCTCCTGGGCTCAAATTTTTGTTTTTTTAAATCTGTTTGCGGATTTGAATTTAATTTTAATTTTAATTTAAGTGGTCACTTGTAAAAATCTCAGCCTATGCGCTCATACCCCTTGGGCGGTACGTGGTGGGTACGTTTCGTACCCACCACGTACCCCCCACGCCCCCCGAATGAATTTCCGCTCTCCTGGGCTCAAAGTTTTGTTTTTTTAAATCTGTTTGCGGATTTGAATTTAATTTTAATTTTAATTTAAGTGGTCACTTGTAAAAATCTCAGCCTATGCGCTCATACCCTTTGGGGGGTACGTGGTGGGTACGTTTCGTACCCACCACGTACCACCCACGCCCCCCGAATGAATTTCCGCTCTCCTGGGCTCAAATTTTTGTTTTTTTAAATCTGTTTGCGGATTTGAATTTAATTTTAATTTTAATTTAAGTGGTCACTTGTAAAAATCTCAGCCTATGCGCTCATACCCCTTGGGGGGTACGTGGTGGGTACGTTTCGTACCCACCACGTACCCCCCACGCCCCCCGAATGAATTTCCGCTCTCCTGGGCTCAAATTTTTGTTTTTTTAAATCTGTTTGCGGATTTGAATTTAATTTTAATTTTAATTTAAGTGGTCACTTGTAAAAATCTCAGCCTATGCGCTCATACCCCTTGGGGGGTACGTGGTGGGTACGTTTCGTACCCACCACGTACCCCCCACGCCCCCCGAATGAATTTCCGCTCTCCTGGGCTCAAATTTTTGTTTTTTTAAATCTGTTTGCGGATTTGAATTTAATTTTAATTTTAATTTAAGTGGTCACTTGTAAAAATCTCAGCCTATGCGCTCATACCCTTTGGGGGGTACGTGGTGGGTACGTTTCGTACCCACCACGTACCACCCACGCCCCCCGAATGAATTTCCGCTCTCCTGGGCTCAAATTTTTGTTTTTTTAAATCTGTTTGCGGATTTGAATTTAATTTTAATTTTAATTTAAGTGGTCACTTGTAAAAATCTCAGCCTATGCGCTCATACCCCTTGGGGGGTACGTGGTGGGTACGTTTCGTACCCACCACGTACCCCCCACGCCCCCCGAATGAATTTCCGCTCTCCTGGGCTCAAATTTTTGTTTTTTTAAATCTGTTTGCGGATTTGAATTTAATTTTAATTTTAATTTAAGTGGTCACTTGTAAAAATCTCATCCTATGCGCTCATACCCAGTATGGGGTACGTATGGGGTACGATCGTACCCCATACGTACCCTATACGTACTCCACGCCCCCAAAATGAACTTCCGCTCTCCTGGGCTCAAATTTTTGTTTTTTTAAATCTGTTTGCGGATTTGAATTTAATTTTAATTTTAATTTAAGTGGTCACTTGTAAAAATCTCAGCCTATGCGCTCATACCCTTCGGGGGGTACGTGGTGGGTACGTTTCGTACCCACCACGTACCACCCACGCCCCCCGAATGAATTTCCGCTCTCCTGGGCTCAAATTTTTGTTTTTTTAAATCTGTTTGCGGATTTGAATTTAATTTTAATTTTAATTTAAGTGGTCACTTGTAAAAATCTCAGCCTATGCGCTCATACCCCTTGGGGGGTACGTGGTGGGTACGTTTCGTACCCACCACGTACCCCCCACGCCCCCCGAATGAATTTCCGCTCTCCTGGGCTCAAATTTTTGTTTTTTTAAATCTGTTTGCGGATTTGAATTTAATTTTAATTTTAATTTAAGTGGTCACTTGTAAAAATCTCAGCCTATGCGCTCATACCCCTTGGGGGGTACGTGGTGGGTACGTTTCGTACCGACCACGTACCCCCCACGCCCCCCGAATGAATTTCCGCTCTCCTGGGCTCAAATTTTTGTTTTTTTAAATCTGTTTGCGGATTTGAATTTAATTTTAATTTTAATTTAAGTGGTCACTTGTAAAAATCTCAGCCTATGCGCTCATACCCCTTGGGGGGTACGTGGTGGGTACGTTTCGTACCCACCACGTACCCCCCACGCCCCCCGAATGAATTTCCGCTCTCCTGGGCTCAAATTTTTGTTTTTTTAAATCTGTTTGCGGATTTGAATTTAATTTTAATTTTAATTTAAGTGGTCACTTGTAAAAATCTCATCCTATGCGCTCATACCCAGTATGGGGTACGTATGGGGTACGATCGTACCCCATACGTACCCTATACGTACTCCATGCCCCCAAAATGAACTTCCGCTCTCCTGGGCTCAAATTTTTGTTTTTTTAAATCTGTTTGCGGATTTGAATTTAATTTTAATTTTAATTTAAGTGGTCACTTGTAAAAATCTCAGCCTATGCGCTCATACCCCTTGGGGGGTACGTGGTGGGTACGTTTCGTACCCACCACGTACCCCCCACGCCCCCCGAATGAATTTCCGCTCTCCTGGGCTCAAATTTTTGTTTTTTTAAATCTGTTTGCGGATTTGAATTTAATTTTAATTTTAATTTAAGTGGTCACTTGTAAAAATCTCAGCCTATGCGCTCATACCCCTTGGGGGGTACGTGGTGGGTACGTTTCGTACCCACCACGTACCCCCCACGCCCCCCGAATGAATTTCCGCTCTCCTGGGCTCAAATTTTTGTTTTTTTAAATCTGTTTGCGGATTTGAATTTAATTTTAATTTTAATTTAAGTGGTCACTTGTAAAAATCTCAGCCTATGCGCTCATACCCTTTGGGGGGTACGTGGTGGGTACGTTTCGTACCCACCACGTACCACCCACGCCCCCCGAATGAATTTCCGCTCTCCTGGGCCCAAATTTTGGTTTTTTTAAATCTGTTTGCGGATTTGAATTTAATTTTAATTTTAATTTAAGTGGTCACTTGTAAAAATCTCAGCCTATGCGCTCATACCCCTTGGGGGGTACGTGGTGGGTACGTTTCGTACCCACCACGTACCCCCCACGCCCCCCGAATGAATTTCCGCTCTCCTGGGCTCAAATTTTTGTTTTTTTAAATCTGTTTGCGGATTTGAATTTAATTTTAATTTTAATTTAAGTGGTCACTTGTAAAAATCTCAGCCTATGCGCTCATACCCCTTGGGGGGTACGTGGTGGGTATGTTTCGTACCCACCACGTACCCCCACGCCCCCCGAATGAATTTCCGCTCTCCTGGGCTCAAATTTTTGTTTTTTTAAATCTGTTTGCGGATTTGAATTTAATTTTAATTTTAATTTAAGTGGTCACTTGTAAAAATCTCATCCTATGCGCTCATACCCAGTATGGGGTACGTATGGGGTACGATCGTACCCCATACGTACCCTATACGTACTCCACGCCCCCAAAATGAACTTCCGCTCTCCTGGGCTCAAATTTTTGTTTTTTTAAATCTGTTTGCGGATTTGAATTTAATTTTAATTTTAATTTAAGTGGTCACTTGTAAAAATCTCAGCCTATGCGCTCATACCCCTTGGGGGGTACGTGGTGGGTACGTTTCGTACCCACCACGTACCCCCCACGCCCCCCGAATGAATTTCCGCTCTCCTGGGCTCAAATTTTTGTTTTTTTAAATCTGTTTGCGGATTTGAATTTAATTTTAATTTTAATTTAAGTGGTCACTTGTAAAAATCTCAGCCTATGCGCTCATACCCCTTGGGGGGTACGTGGTGGGTACGTTTCGTACCCACCACGTACCCCCCACGCCCCCCGAATGAATTTCCGCTCTCCTGGGCTCAAATTTTTGTTTTTTTAAATCTGTTTGCGGATTTGAATTTAATTTTAATTTTAATTTAAGTGGTCACTTGTAAAAATCTCAGCCTATGCGCTCATACCCTTTGGGGGGTACGTGGTGGGTACGTTTCGTACCCACCACGTACCACCCACGCCCCCCGAATGAATTTCCGCTCTCCTGGGCTCAAATTTTTGTTTTTTTAAATCTGTTTGCGGATTTGAATTTAATTTTAATTTTAATTTAAGTGGTCACTTGTAAAAATCTCAGCCTATGCGCTCATACCCCTTGGGGGGTACGTGGTGGGTACGTTTCGTACCCACCACGTACCCCCCACGCCCCCCGAATGAATTTCCGCTCTCCTTGGCTCAAATTTTTGTTTTTTTAAATCTGTTTGCGGATTTGAATTTAATTTTAATTTTAATTTAAGTGGTCACTTGTAAAAATCTCATCCTATGCGCTCATACCCAGTATGGGGTACGTATGGGGTACGATCGTACCCCATACGTACCCTATACGTACTCCACGCCCCCAAAATGAACTTCCGCTCTCCTGGGCTCAAATTTTTGTTTTTTTAAATCTGTTTGCGGATTTGAATTTAATTTTAATTTTAATTTAAGTGGTCACTTGTAAAAATCTCAGCCTATGCGCTCATACCCTTTGGGGGGTACGTGGTGGGTACGTTTCGTACCCACCACGTACCACCCACGCCCCCCGAATGAATTTCCGCTCTCCTGGGCTCAAATTTTTGTTTTTTTAAATCTGTTTGCGGATTTGAATTTAATTTTAATTTTAATTTAAGTGGTCACTTGTAAAAATCTCAGCCTATGCGCTCATACCCCTTGGGGGGTACGTGGTGGGTACGTTTCGTACCCACCACGTACCCCCCACGCCCCCCGAATGAATTTCCGCTCTCCTGGGCTCAAATTTTTGTTTTTTTAAATCTGTTTGCGGATTTGAATTTAATTTTAATTTTAATTTAAGTGGTCACTTGTAAAAATCTCAGCCTATGCGCTCATACCCCTTGGGGGGTACGTGGTGGGTACGTTTCGTACCCACCACGTACCCCCCACGCCCCCCGAATGAATTTCCGCTCTCCTGGGCTCAAATTTTTGTTTTTTTAAATCTGTTTGCGGATTTGAATTTAATTTTAATTTTAATTTAAGTGGTCACTTGTAAAAATCTCAGCCTATGCGCTCATACCCCTTGGGGGGTACGTGGTGGGTACGTTTCGTACCCACCACGTACCCCCCACGCCCCCCGAATGAATTTCCGCTCTCCTGGGCTCAAATTTTTGTTTTTTTAAATCTGTTTGCGGATTTGAATTTAATTTTAATTTTAATTTAAGTGGTCACTTGTAAAAATCTCATCCTATGCGCTCATACCCAGTATGGGGTACGTATGGGGTACGATCGTACCCCATACGTACCCTATACGTACTCCATGCCCCCAAAATGAACTTCCGCTCTCCTGGGCTCAAATTTTTGTTTTTTTAAATCTGTTTGCGGATTTGAATTTAATTTTAATTTTAATTTAAGTGGTCACTTGTAAAAATCTCAGCCTATGCGCTCATACCCCTTGGGCGGTACGTGGTGGGTACGTTTCGTACCCACCACGTACCCCCCACGCCCCCCGAATGAATTTCCGCTCTCCTGGGCTCAAAGTTTTGTTTTTTTAAATCTGTTTGCGGATTTGAATTTAATTTTAATTTTAATTTAAGTGGTCACTTGTAAAAATCTCAGCCTATGCGCTCATACCCTTTGGGGGGTACGTGGTGGGTACGTTTCGTACCCACCACGTACCACCCACGCCCCCCGAATGAATTTCCGCTCTCCTGGGCTCAAATTTTTGTTTTTTTAAATCTGTTTGCGGATTTGAATTTAATTTTAATTTTAATTTAAGTGGTCACTTGTAAAAATCTAAGCCTATGCGCTCATACCCCTTGGGAGGTACGTGGTGGGTACGTTTCGTACCCACCACGTACCCCCCACGCCCCCCGAATGAATTTCCGCTCTCCTTGGCTCAAATTTTTGTTTTTTTAAATCTGTTTGCGGATTTGAATTTAATTTTAATTTTAATTTAAGTGGTCACTTGTAAAAATCTCATCCTATGCGCTCATACCCAGTATGGGGTACGTATGGGATACGATCGTACCCCATACGTACCCTATACGTACTCCACGCCCCCAAAATGAACTTCCGCTCTCCTGGGCTCAAATTTTTGTTTTTTTAAATCTGTTTGCGGATTTGAATTTAATTTTAATTTTAATTTAAGTGGTCACTTGTAAAAATCTCAGCCTATGCGCTCATACCCTTTGGGGGGTACGTGGTGGGTACGTTTCGTACCCACCACGTACCACCCACGCCCCCCGAATGAATTTCCGCTCTCCTGGGCTCAAATTTTTGTTTTTTTAAATCTGTTTGCGGATTTGAATTTAATTTTAATTTTAATTTAAGTGGTCACTTGTAAAAATCTCAGCCTATGCGCTCATACCCCTTGGGGGGTACGTGGTGGGTACGTTTCGTACCCACCACGTACCCCCCACGCCCCCCGAATGAATTTCCGCTCTCCTGGGCTCAAATTTTTGTTTTTTTAAATCTGTTTGCGGATTTGAATTTAATTTTAATTTTAATTTAAGTGGTCACTTGTAAAAATCTCAGCCTATGCGCTCATACCCCTTGGGGGGTACGTGGTGGGTACGTTTCGTACCCACCACGTACCCCCCACGCCCCCCGAATGAATTTCCGCTCTCCTGGGCTCAAATTTTTGTTTTTTTAAATCTGTTTGCGGATTTGAATTTAATTTTAATTTTAATTTAAGTGGTCACTTGTAAAAATCTCAGCCTATGCGCTCATACCCCTTGGGGGGTACGTGGTGGGTACGTTTCGTACCCACCACGTACCCCCCACGCCCCCCGAATGAATTTCCGCTCTCCTGGGCTCAAATTTTTGTTTTTTTAAATCTGTTTGCGGATTTGAATTTAATTTTAATTTTAATTTAAGTGGTCACTTGTAAAAATCTCAGCCTATGCGCTCATACCCTTTGGGGGGTACGTGGTGGGTACGTTTCGTACCCACCACGTACCACCCACGCCCCCCGAATGAATTTCCGCTCTCCTGGGCTCAAATTTTTGTTTTTTTAAATCTGTTTGCGGATTTGAATTTAATTTTAATTTTAATTTAAGTGGTCACTTGTAAAAATCTCAGCCTATGCGCTCATACCCCTTGGGGGGTACGTGGTGGGTACGTTTCGTACCCACCACGTACCCCCCACGCCCCCCGAATGAATTTCCGCTCTCCTGGGCTCAAATTTTTGTTTTTTTAAATCTGTTTGCGGATTTGAATTTAATTTTAATTTTAATTTAAGTGGTCACTTGTAAAAATCTCAGCCTATGCGCTCATACCCTTTGGGGGGTACGTGGTGGGTACGTTTCGTACCCACCACGTACCACCCACGCCCCCCGAATGAATTTCCGCTCTCCTGGGCTCAAATTTTTGTTTTTTTAAATCTGTTTGCGGATTTGAATTTAATTTTAATTTTAATTTAAGTGGTCACTTGTAAAAATCTCAGCCTATGCGCTCATACCCCTTGGGGGGTACGTGGTGGGTACGTTTCGTACCCACCACGTACCCCCCACGCCCCCCGAACGAACTTCCGCTCTCCTGGGCTCAAATTTTTGTTTTTTTAAATCTGTTTGCGGATTTGAATTTAATTTTAATTTTAATTTAAGTGGTCACTTGTAAAAATCTCAGCCTATGAGCTCATACCCCTTGGGGGGTACGTGGTGGGTACGTTTCGTACCCACCACGTACCCCCACGCCCCCCGAATGAATTTCCGCTCTCCTGGGCTCAAATTTTTGTTTTTTTAAATCTGTTTGCGGATTTGAATTTAATTTTAATTTTAATTTAAGTGGTCACTTGTAAAAATCTCAGCCTATGCGCTCATACCCCTTGGGGAGTACGTGGTGGGTACATTTCGTACCCACCACGTACCCCCCACGCCCCCCGAATGAATTTCCGCTCTCCTGGGCTCAAATTTTTGTTTTTTTAAATCTGTTTGCGGATTTGAATTTAATTTTAATTTTAATTTAAGTGGTCACTTGTAAAAATCTCATCCTATGCGCTCATACCCAGTATGGGGTACGTATGGGGTATGATCGTACCCCATACGTACCCTATACGTACTCCACGCCCCCAAAATGAACTTCCGCTCTCCTGGGCTCAAATTTTTGTTTTTTTAAATCTGTTTGCGGATTTGAATTTAATTTTAATTTTAATTTAAGTGGTCACTTGTAAAAATCTCAGCCTATGCGCTCATACCCCTTGGGGGGTACGTGGTGGGTACGTTTCGTACCCACCACGTACCCCCCACGCCCCCCGAATGAATTTCCGCTCTCCTGGGCTCAAATTTTTGTTTTTTTAAATCTGTTTGCGGATTTGAATTTAATTTTAATTTTAATTTAAGTGGTCACTTGTAAAAATCTCAGCCTATGCGCTCATACCCCTTGGGGGGTACGTGGTGGGTACGTTTCGTACCCACCACGTACCCCCCACGCCCCCCGAATGAATTTCCGCTCTCCTGGGCTCAAATTTTTGTTTTTTTAAATCTGTTTGCGGATTTGAATTTAATTTTAATTTTAATTTAAGTGGTCACTTGTAAAAATCTCAGCCTATGCGCTCATACCCCTTGGGGGGTACGTGGTGGGTACGTTTCGTACCCACCACGTACCCCCCACGCCCCCCGAATGAATTTCCGCTCTCCTGGGCTCAAATTTTTGTTTTTTTAAATCTGTTTGCGGATTTGAATTTAATTTTAATTTTAATTTAAGTGGTCACTTGTAAAAATCTCAGCCTATGCGCTCATACCCCTTGGGGGGTACGTGGTGGGTACGTTTCGTACCCACCACGTACCCCCCACGCCCCCCGAATGAATTTCCGCTCTCCTGGGCTCAAATTTTTGTTTTTTTAAATCTGTTTGCGGATTTGAATTTAATTTTAATTTAAGTGGTCACTTGTAAAAATCTCAGCCTATGCGCTCATACCCTTTGGGGGGTACGTGGTGGGTACGTTTCGTACCCACCACGTACCACCCACGCCCCCCGAATGAATTTCCGCTCTCCTGGGCTCAAATTTTTGTTTTTTTAAATCTGTTTGCGGATTTGAATTTAATTTTAATTTTAATTTAAGTGGTCACTTGTAAAAATCTCAGCCTATGCGCTCATACCCCTTGGGGGTACGTGGTGGGTACGTTTCGTACCCACCACGTACCCCCCACGCCCCCCGAATGAATTTCCGCTCTCCTGGGCTCAAATTTTTGTTTTTTTAAATCTGTTTGCGGATTTGAATTTAATTTTAATTTTAATTTAAGTGGTCACTTGTAAAAATCTCAGCCTATGCGCTCATACCCTTTGGGGGGTACGTGGTGGGTACGTTTCGTACCCACCACGTACCACCCACGCCCCCCGAATGAATTTCCGCTCTCCTGGGCTCAAATTTTTGTTTTTTTAAATCTGTTTGCGGATTTGAATTTAATTTTAATTTTAATTTAAGTGGTCACTTGTAAAAATCTCAGCCTATGCGCTCATACCCCTTGGGGGGTACGTGGTGGGTACGTTTCGTACCCACCACGTACCCCCACGCCCCCCGAACGAACTTCCGCTCTCCTGGGCTCAAATTTTTGTTTTTTTAAATCTGTTTGCGGATTTGAATTTAATTTTAATTTTAATTTAAGTGGTCACTTGTAAAAATCTCAGCCTATGCGCTCATACCCCTTGGGGGGTACGTGGTGGGTACGTTTCGTACCCACCACGTACCCCCACGCCCCCCGAATGAATTTCCGCTCTCCTGGGCTCAAATTTTTGTTTTTTTAAATCTGTTTGCGGATTTGAATTTAATTTTAATTTTAATTTAAGTGGTCACTTGTAAAAATCTCAGCCTATGCGCTCATACCCCTTGGGGAGTACGTGGTGGGTACATTTCGTACCCACCACGTACCCCCCACGCCCCCCGAATGAATTTCCGCTCTCCTGGGCTCAAATTTTTGTTTTTTTAAATCTGTTTGCGGATTTGAATTTAATTTTAATTTTAATTTAAGTGGTCACTTGTAAAAATCTCATCCTATGCGCTCATACCCAGTATGGGGTACGTATGGGGTATGATCGTACCCCATACGTACCCTATACGTACTCCACGCCCCCAAAATGAACTTCCGCTCTCCTGGGCTCAAATTTTTGTTTTTTTAAATCTGTTTGCGGATTTGAATTTAATTTTAATTTTAATTTAAGTGGTCACTTGTAAAAATCTCAGCCTATGCGCTCATACCCCTTGGGGGGTACGTGGTGGGTACGTTTCGTACCCACCACGTACCCCCCACGCCCCCCGAATGAATTTCCGCTCTCCTGGGCTCAAATTTTTGTTTTTTTAAATCTGTTTGCGGATTTGAATTTAATTTTAATTTTAATTTAAGTGGTCACTTGTAAAAATCTCAGCCTATGCGCTCATACCCCTTGGGGGGTACGTGGTGGGTACGTTTCGTACCCACCACGTACCCCCCACGCCCCCCGAATGAATTTCCGCTCTCCTGGGCTCAAATTTTTGTTTTTTTAAATCTGTTTGCGGATTTGAATTTAATTTTAATTTTAATTTAAGTGGTCACTTGTAAAAATCTCAGCCTATGCGCTCATACCCCTTGGGGGGTACGTGGTGGGTACGTTTCGTACCCACCACGTACCCCCCACGCCCCCCGAATGAATTTCCGCTCTCCTGGGCTCAAATTTTTGTTTTTTTAAATCTGTTTGCGGATTTGAATTTAATTTTAATTTTAATTTAAGTGGTCACTTGTAAAAATCTCAGCCTATGCGCTCATACCCCTTGGGGGGTACGTGGTGGGTACGTTTCGTACCCACCACGTACCCCCCACGCCCCCCGAATGAATTTCCGCTCTCCTGGGCTCAAATTTTTGTTTTTTTAAATCTGTTTGCGGATTTGAATTTAATCTTAATTTTAATTTAAGTGGTCACTTGTAAAAATCTCAGCCTATGCGCTCATACCCCTTGGGGAGTACGTGGTGGGTACGTTTCGTACCCACCACGTACCCCCCACGCCCCTCGAATGAATTTCCGCTCTCCTGGGCTCAAATTTTTGTTTTTTTAAATCTGTTTGCGGATTTGAATTTAATTTTAATTTTAATTTAAGTGGTCACTTGTAAAAATCTCAGCCTATGCGCTCATACCCCTTGGGGGGTACGTGGTGGGTACGTTTCGTACCCACCACGTACCCCCCACGCCCCCCGAATGAATTTCCGCTCTCCTGGGCTCAAATTTTTGTTTTTTTAAATCTGTTTGCGGATTTGAATTTAATTTTAATTTTAATTTAAGTGGTCACTTGTAAAAATCTCAGCCTATGCGCTCATACCCCTTGGGGGGTACGTGGTGGGTACGTTTCGTACCCACCACGTACCCCCCACGCCCCCCGAATGAATTTCCGCTCTCCTGGGCTCAAATTTTTGTTTTTTTAAATCTGTTTGCGGATTTGAATTTAATTTTAATTTTAATTTAAGTGGTCACTTGTAAAAATCTCAGCCTATGCGCTCATACCCTTTGGGGGGTACGTGGTGGGTACGTTTCGTACCCACCACGTACCACCCACGCCCCCCGAATGAATTTCCGCTCTCCTGGGCTCAAATTTTTGTTTTTTTAAATCTGTTTGCGGATTTGAATTTAATTTTAATTTTAATTTAAGTGGTCACTTGTAAAAATCTCAGCCTATGCGCTCATACCCCTTGGGGGGTACGTGGTGGGTACGTTTCGTACCCACCACGTACCCCCACGCCCCCCGAATGAATTTCCGCTCTCCTGGGCTCAAATTTTTGTTTTTTTAAATCTGTTTGCGGATTTGAATTTAATTTTAATTTTAATTTAAGTGGTCACTTGTAAAAATCTCATCCTATGCGCTCATACCCAGTATGGGGTACGTATGGGGTATGATCGTACCCCATACGTACCCTATACGTACTCCACGCCCCCAAAATGAACTTCCGCTCTCCTGGGCTCAAATTTTTGTTTTTTTAAATCTGTTTGCGGATTTGAATTTAATTTTAATTTTAATTTAAGTGGTCACTTGTAAAAATCTCAGCCTATGCGCTCATACCCCTTGGGGGGTACGTGGTGGGTACGTTTCGTACCCACCACGTACCCCCCACGCCCCCCGAATGAATTTCCGCTCTCCTGGGCTCAAATTTTTGTTTTTTTAAATCTGTTTGCGGATTTGAATTTAATTTTAATTTTAATTTAAGTGGTCACTTGTAAAAATCTCAGCCTATGCGCTCATACCCCTTGGGGGGTACGTGGTGGGTACGTTTCGTACCCACCACGTACCCCCCACGCCCCCCGAATGAATTTCCGCTCTCCTGGGCTCAAATTTTTGTTTTTTTAAATCTGTTTGCGGATTTGAATTTAATTTTAATTTTAATTTAAGTGGTCACTTGTAAAAATCTCAGCCTATGCGCTCATACCCCTTGGGGGGTACGTGGTGGGTACGTTTCGTACCCACCACGTACCCCCCACGCCCCCCGAATGAATTTCCGCTCTCCTGGGCTCAAATTTTTGTTTTTTTAAATCTGTTTGCGGATTTGAATTTAATTTTAATTTTAATTTAAGTGGTCACTTGTAAAAATCTCAGCCTATGCGCTCATACCCCTTGGGGGGTACGTGGTGGGTACGTTTCGTACCCACCACGTACCCCCCACGCCCCCCGAATGAATTTCCGCTCTCCTGGGCTCAAATTTTTGTTTTTTTAAATCTGTTTGCGGATTTGAATTTAATCTTAATTTTAATTTAAGTGGTCACTTGTAAAAATCTCAGCCTATGCGCTCATACCCCTTGGGGAGTACGTGGTGGGTACGTTTCGTACCCACCACGTACCCCCCACGCCCCTCGAATGAATTTCCGCTCTCCTGGGCTCAAATTTTTGTTTTTTTAAATCTGTTTGCGGATTTGAATTTAATTTTAATTTTAATTTAAGTGGTCACTTGTAAAAATCTCAGCCTATGCGCTCATACCCCTTGGGGGGTACGTGGTGGGTACGTTTCGTACCCACCACGTACCCCCCACGCCCCCCGAATGAATTTCCGCTCTCCTGGGCTCAAATTTTTGTTTTTTTAAATCTGTTTGCGGATTTGAATTTAATTTTAATTTTAATTTAAGTGGTCACTTGTAAAAATCTCAGCCTATGCGCTCATACCCCTTGGGGGGTACGTGGTGGGTACGTTTCGTACCCACCACGTACCCCCCACGCCCCCCGAATGAATTTCCGCTCTCCTGGGCTCAAATTTTTGTTTTTTTAAATCTGTTTGCGGATTTGAATTTAATTTTAATTTTAATTTAAGTGGTCACTTGTAAAAATCTCAGCCTATGCGCTCATACCCTTTGGGGGGTACGTGGTGGGTACGTTTCGTACCCACCACGTACCACCCACGCCCCCCGAATGAATTTCCGCTCTCCTGGGCTCAAATTTTTGTTTTTTTAAATCTGTTTGCGGATTTGAATTTAATTTTAATTTTAATTTAAGTGGTCACTTGTAAAAATCTCAGCCTATGCGCTCATACCCCTTGGGGGGTACGTGGTGGGTACGTTTCGTACCCACCACGTACCCCCCACGCCCCCCGAATGAATTTCCGCTCTCCTGGGCTCAAATTTTTGTTTTTTTAAATCTGTTTGCGGATTTGAATTTAATTTTAATTTTAATTTAAGTGGTCACTTGTAAAAATCTCAGCCTATGCGCTCATACCCCTTGGGGGGTACGTGGTGGGTACGTTTCGTACCCACCACGTACCCCCCACGCCCCCCGAATGAATTTCCGCTCTCCTGGGCTCAAATTTTTGTTTTTTTAAATCTGTTTGCGGATTTGAATTTAATTTTAATTTTAATTTAAGTGGTCACTTGTAAAAATCTCAGCCTATGCGCTCATACCCCTTGGGGAGTACGTGGTGGGTACGTTTCGTACCCACCACGTACCCTCCACGCCCCCCGAATGAATTTCCGCTCTCCTGGGCTCAAATTTTTGTTTTTTTAAATCTGTTTGCGGATTTGAATTTAATTTTAATTTTATTTTAAGTGGTCACTTGTAAAAATCTCAGCCTATGCGCTCATACCCCTTGGGGAGTACGTGGTGGGTACGTTTCGTACCCACCACGTACCCCCCACGCCCCCCGAATGAATTTCCGCTCTCCTGGGCTCAAATTTTTGTTTTTTTAAATCTGTTTGCGGATTTGAATTTAATTTTAATTTTAATTTAAGTGGTCACTTGTAAAAATCTCAGCCTATGCGCTCATACCCCTTGGGGGGTACGTGGTGGGTACGTTTCGTACCCACCACGTACCCCCCACGCCCCCCGAATGAATTTCCGCTCTCCTGGGCTCAAATTTTTGTTTTTTTAAATCTGTTTGCGGATTTGAATTTAATTTTAATTTTAATTTAAGTGGTCACTTGTAAAAATCTCAGCCTATGCGCTCATACCCCTTGGGGGGTACGTGGTGGGTACGTTTCGTACCCACCACGTACCCCCCACGCCCCCCGAATGAATTTCCGCTCTCCTGGGCTCAAATTTTTGTTTTTTTAAATCTGTTTGCGGATTTGAATTTAATTTTAATTTTAATTTAAGTGGTCACTTGTAAAAATCTCAGCCTATGCGCTCATACCCTTTGGGGGGTACGTGGTGGGTACGTTTCGTACCCACCACGTACCACCCACGCCCCCCGAATGAATTTCCGCTCTCCTGGGCTCAAATTTTTGTTTTTTTAAATCTGTTTGCGGATTTGAATTTAATTTTAATTTTAATTTAAGTGGTCACTTGTAAAAATCTCAGCCTATGCGCTCATACCCCTTGGGGGGTACGTGGTGGGTACGTTTCGTACCCACCACGTACCCCCCACGCCCCCCGAATGAATTTCCGCTCTCCTGGGCTCAAATTTTTGTTTTTTTAAATCTGTTTGCGGATTTGAATTTAATTTTAATTTTAATTTAAGTGGTCACTTGTAAAAATCTCAGCCTATGCGCTCATACCCCCCACGCCCCCCGAATGAATTTCCGCTCTCCTGGGCTCAAATTTTTGTTTTTTTAAATCTGTTTGCGGATTTGAATTTAATTTTAATTTTAATTTAAGTGGTCACTTGTAAAAATCTCAGCCTATGCGCTCATACCCCTTGGGGAGTACGTGGTGGGTACGTTTCGTACCCACCACGTACCCCCCACGCCCCCCGAATGAATTTCCGCTCTCCTGGGCTCAAATTTTTGTTTTTTTAAATCTGTTTGCGGATTTGAATTTAATTTTAATTTTAATTTAAGTGGTCACTTGTAAAAATCTCAGCCTATGCGCTCATACCCCTTGGGGGGTACGTGGTGGGTACGTTTCGTACCCACCACGTACCCCCCACGCCCCCCGAATGAATTTCCGCTCTCCTGGGCTCAAATTTTTGTTTTTTTAAATCTGTTTGCGGATTTGAATTTAATTTTAATTTTAATTTAAGTGGTCACTTGTAAAAATCTCAGCCTATGCGCTCATACCCTTTGGGGGGTACGTGGTGGGTACGTTTCGTGCCCACCACGTACCACCCACGCCCCCCGAATGAATTTCCGCTCTCCTGGGCTCAAATTTTTGTTTTTTTAAATCTGTTTGCGGATTTGAATTTAATTTTAATTTTAATTTAAGTGGTCACTTGTAAAAATCTCAGCCTATGCGCTCATACCCCTTGGGGGGTACGTGGTGGGTACGTTTCGTACCCACCACGTACCCCCACGCCCCCCGAATGAATTTCCGCTCTCCTGGGCTCAAATTTTTGTTTTTTTAAATCTGTTTGCGGATTTGAATTTAATTTTAATTTTAATTTAAGTGGTCACTTGTAAAAATCTCAGCCTATGCGCTCATACCCCTTGGAGGGTACGTGGTGGGTACGTTTCGTACCCACCACGTACCCCCCACGCCCCCCGAATGAATTTCCGCTCTCCTGGGCTCAAATTTTTGTTTTTTTAAATCTGTTTGCGGATTTGAATTTAATTTTAATTTTAATTTAAGTGGTCACTTGTAAAAATCTCAGCCTATGCGCTCATACCCTTTGGGGGGTACGTGGTGGGTACGTTTCGTACCCACCACGTACCACCCACGCCCCCCGAATGAATTTCCGCTCTCCTGGGCTCAAATTTTTGTTTTTTTAAATCTGTTTGCGGATTTGAATTTAATTTTAATTTTAATTTAAGTGGTCACTTGTAAAAATCTCAGCCTATGCGCTCATACCCCTTGGGGGGTACGTGGTGGGTACGTTTCGTACCCACCACGTACCCCCCACGCCCCCCGAATGAATTTCCGCTCTCCTGGGCTCAAATTTTTGTTTTTTTAAATCTGTTTGCGGATTTGAATTTAATTTTAATTTCAATTTAAGTGGTCACTTGTAAAAATCTCAGCCTATGCGCTCATACCCCTTGGGGGGTACGTGGTGGGTACGTTTCGTACCCACCACGTACCCCCCACGCCCCCCGAATGAATTTCCGCTCTCCTGGGCTCAAATTTTTGTTTTTTTAAATCTGTTTGCGGATTTGAATTTAATTTTAATTTTAATTTAAGTGGTCACTTGTAAAAATCTCAGCCTATGCGCTCATACTCCTTGGGGGGTACGTGGTGGGTACGTTTCGTACCCACCACGTACCCCCCACGCCCCCCGAATGAATTTCCGCTCTCCTGGGCTCAAATTTTTGTTTTTTTAAATCTGTTTGCGGATTTGAATTTAATTTTAATTTTAATTTAAGTGGTCACTTGTAAAAATCTCAGCCTATGCGCTCATACCCCTTGGGGGGTACGTGGTGGGTACGTTTCGTACCCACCACGTACCCCCACGCCCCCCGAATGAATTTCCGCTCTCCTGGGCTCAAATTTTTGTTTTTTTAAATCTGTTTGCGGATTTGAATTTAATTTTAATTTTAATTTAAGTGGTCACTTGTAAAAATCTCAGCCTATGCGCTCATACCCTTTGGGGGGTACGTGGTGGGTACGTTTCGTACCCACCACGTACCACCCACGCCCCCCGAATGAATTTCCGCTCTCCTGGGCTCAAATTTTTGTTTTTTTAAATCTGTTTGCGGATTTGAATTTAATTTTAATTTTAATTTAAGTGGTCACTTGTAAAAATCTCAGCCTATGCGCTCATACCCCTTGGGGGGTACGTGGTGGGTACGTTTCGTACCCACCACGTACCCCCCACGCCCCCCGAATGAATTTCCGCTCTCCTGGGCTCAAATTTTTGTTTTTTTAAATCTGTTTGCGGATTTGAATTTAATTTTAATTTTAATTTAAGTGGTCACTTGTAAAAATCTCAGCCTATGCGCTCATACCCCTTGGGGGGTACGTGGTGGGTACGTTTCGTACCCACCACGTACCCCCCACGCCCCCCGAATGAATTTCCGCTCTCCTGGGCTCAAATTTTTGTTTTTTTAAATCTGTTTGCGGATTTGAATTTAATTTTAATTTTAATTTAAGTGGTCACTTGTAAAAATCTCAGCCTATGCGCTCATACCCCTTGGGGGGTACGTGGTGGGTACGTTTCGTACCCACCACGTACCCCCCACGCCCCCCGAATGAATTTCCGCTCTCCTGGGCTCAAATTTTTGTTTTTTTAAATCTGTTTGCGGATTTGAATTTAATTTTAATTTTAATTTAAGTGGTCACTTGTAAAAATCTCAGCCTATGCGCTCATACCCCTTGGGGGGTACGTGGTGGGTACGTTTCGTACCCACCACGTACCCCCACGCCCCCCGAATGAATTTCCGCTCTCCTGGGCTCAAATTTTTGTTTTTTTAAATCTGTTTGCGGATTTGAATTTAATTTTAATTTTAATTTAAGTGGTCACTTGTAAAAATCTCAGCCTATGCGCTCATACCCTTTGGGGGGTACGTGGTGGGTACGTTTCGTACCCACCACGTACCACCCACGCCCCCCGAATGAATTTCCGCTCTCCTGGGCTCAAATTTTTGTTTTTTTAAATCTGTTTGCGGATTTGAATTTAATTTTAATTTTAATTTAAGTGGTCACTTGTAAAAATCTCAGCCTATGCGCTCATACCCCTTGGGGGGTACGTGGTGGGTACGTTTCGTACCCACCACGTACCCCCCACGCCCCCCGAATGAATTTCCGCTCTCCTGGGCTCAAATTTTTGTTTTTTTAAATCTGTTTGCGGATTTGAATTTAATTTTAATTTTAATTTAAGTGGTCACTTGTAAAAATCTCAGCCTATGCGCTCATACCCCTTGGGGGGTGCGTGGTGGGTACGTTTCGTACCCACCACGTACCACCCATGCCCCCCGAATGAATTTCCGCTCTCCTGGGCTCAAATTTTTGTTTTTTAAATCTGTTTGCGGATTTGAATTTAATTTTAATTTTAATTTAAGTGGTCACTTGTAAAAATCTCAGCCTATGCGCTCATACCCCTTGGGGGGTACGTGGTGGGTACGTTTCGTACCCACCACGTACCCCCCACGCCCCCCGAATGAATTTCCGCTCTCCTGGGCTCAAATTTTTGTTTTTTTAAATCTGTTTGCGGATTTGAATTTAATTTTAATTTTAATTTAAGTGGTCACTTGTAAAAATCTCAGCCTATGCGCTCATACCCCTTGGGGGGTACATGGTGGGTACGTTTCGTACCCACCATGTACCCCCCACGCCCCCCGAATGAATTTCCGCTCTCCTGGGCTCAAATTTTTGTTTTTTAAATCTGTTTGCGGATTTGAATTTAATTTTAATTTTAATTTAAGTGGTCACTTGTAAAAATCTCATCCTATGCGCTCATACCCAGTATGGGGTACGTATGGGGTACGATCGTACCCCATACGTACCCTATACGTACTCCACGCCTCCAAAATGAACTTCCGCTCTCCTGGGCTCAAATTTTTGTTTTTTTAAATCTGTTTGCGGATTTGAATTTAATTTTAATTTTAATTTAAGTGGTCACTTGTAAAAATCTCAGCCTATGCGCTCATACCCCTTGGGGGGTACGTGGTGGGTACGTTTCGTACCCACCACGTACCCCCCACGCCCCCCGAATGAATTTCCGCTCTCCTGGGCTCAAATTTTTGTTTTTTTAAATCTGTTTGCGGATTTGAATTTAATTTTAATTTTAATTTAAGTGGTCACTTGTAAAAATCTCAGCCTATGCGCTCATACCCCTTGGGGGGTACGTGGTGGGTACGTTTCGTACCCACCACGTACCCCCCACGCCCCCCGAATGAATTTCCGCTCTCCTGGGCTCAAATTTTTGTTTTTTTAAATCTGTTTGCGGATTTGAATTTAATTTTAATTTTAATTTAAGTGTTCACTTGTAAAAATCTCATCCTATGCGCTCATACCCAGTATGGGGTACGTATGGGGTACGATCGTACCCCATACGTACCCTATACGTACTCCACGCCCCCAAAATGAACTTCCGCTCTCCTGGGCTCAAATTTTTGTTTTTTTAAATCTGTTTGCGGATTTGAATTTAATTTTAATTTTAATTTAAGTGGTCACTTGTAAAAATCTCAGCCTATGCGCTCATACCCTTTGGGGGGTACGTGGTGGGTACATTTCGTACCCACCACGTACCCCCACGCCCCCCGAATGAATTTCCGCTCTCCTGGGCTCAAATTTTTGTTTTTTTAAATCTGTTTGCGGATTTGAATTTAATTTTAATTTTAATTTAAGTGGTCACTTGTAAAAATCTCAGCCTATGCGCTCATACACCTTGGGGGGTACGTGGTGGGTACGTTTCGTACCCACCACGTACCCCCCACGCCCCCCGAATGAATTTCCGCTCTCCTGGGCTCAAATTTTTGTTTTTTTAAATCTGTTTGCGGATTTGAATTTAATTTTAATTTTAATTTAAGTGGTCACTTGTAAAAATCTCAGCCTATGCGCTCATACCCCTTGGGGGGTGCGTGGTGGGTACGTTTCGTACCCACCACGTACCCCCCACGCCCCCCAATGAATTTCCGCTCTCCTGGGCTCAAATTTTTGTTTTTTTAAATCTGTTTGCGGATTTGAATTTAATTTTAATTTTAATTTAAGTGGTCACTTGTAAAAATCTCAGCCTATGCGCTCATACCCCTTGGGGGGTGCGTGGTGGGTACGTTTCATACCCACCACGTACCCCCCACGCCCCCCGAATGAATTTCCGCTCTCCTGGGCTCAAATTTTTGTTTTTTTAAATCTGTTTGCGGATTTGAATTTAATTTTAATTTTAATTTAAGTGGTCACTTGTAAAAATCTCAGCCTATGCGCTCATACCCCTTGGGGGGTACGTGGTGGGTACGTTTCGTACCCACCACGTACCCCCCACGCCCCCCGAATGAATTTCCGCTCTCCTGGGCTCAAATTTTTGTTTTTTTAAATCTGTTTGCGGATTTGAATTTAATTTTAATTTTAATTTAAGTGGTCACTTGTAAAAATCTCAGCCTATGCGCTCATACCCCTTGGGGGGTACGTGGTGGGTACGTTTCGTACCCACCACGTACCCCCACGCCCCCCGAATGAATTTCCGCTCTCCTGGGCTCAAATTTTTGTTTTTTTAAATCTGTTTGCGGATTTGAATTTAATTTTAATTTTAATTTAAGTGGTCACTTGTAAAAATCTCAGCCTATGCGCTCATACCCCTTGGGGGGTGCGTGGTGGGTACGTTTCGTACCCACCACGTACCACCCACGCCCCCCGAATGAATTTCCGCTCTCCTGGGCTCAAATTTTTGTTTTTTAAATCTGTTTGCGGATTTGAATTTAATTTTAATTTTAATTTAAGTGGTCACTTGTAAAAATCTCAGCCTATGCGCTCATACCCCTTGGGGGGTACATGGTGGGTACGCTCCGTACCCACCATGTACCCCCCACGCCCCCCGAATGAATTTCCGCTCTCCTGGGCTCAAATTTTTGTTTTTTAAATCTGTTTGCGGATTTGAATTTAATTTTAATTTTAATTTAAGTGGTCACTTGTAAAAATCTCATCCTATGCGCTCATACCCAGTATGGGGTACGTATGGGGTACGTTTCGTACCCACCATGTACCCCCCACGCCCCCCGAATGAATTTCCGCTCTCCTGGGCTCAAATTTTTGTTTTTTAAATCTGTTTGCGGATTTGAATTTAATTTTAATTTTAATTTAAGTGGTCACTTGTAAAAATCTCATCCTATGCGCTCATACCCAGTATGGGGTACGTATGGGGTACGATCGTACCCCATACGTACCCTATACGTACTCCACGCCTCCAAAATGAACTTTCGCTCTCCTGGGCTCAAATTTTTGTTTTTTTAAATCTGTTTGCGGATTTGAATTTAATTTTAATTTTAATTTAAGTGGTCACTTGTAAAAATCTCAGCCTATGCGCTCATACCCCTTGGGGGGTACGTGGTGGGTACGTTTCGTACCCACCACGTACCCCCCACGCCCCCCGAATGAATTTCCGCTCTCCTGGGCTCAAATTTTTGTTTTTTTAAATCTGTTTGCGGATTTGAATTTAATTTTAATTTTAATTTAAGTGGTCACTTGTAAAAATCTCAGCCTATGCGCTCATACCCCTTGGGGGGTACGTGGTGGGTACGTTTCGTACCCACCACGTACCCCCCACGCCCCCCGAATGAATTTCCGCTCTCCTGGGCTCAAATTTTTGTTTTTTTAAATCTGTTTGCGGATTTGAATTTAATTTTAATTTTAATTTAAGTGTTCACTTGTAAAAATCTCATCCTATGCGCTCATACCCAGTATGGGGTACGTATGGGGTACGATCGTACCCCATACGTACCCTATACGTACTCCACGCCCCCAAAATGAACTTCCGCTCTCCTGGGCTCAAATTTTTGTTTTTTTAAATCTGTTTGCGGATTTGAATTTAATTTTAATTTTAATTTAAGTGGTCACTTGTAAAAATCTCAGCCTATGCGCTCATACCCTTTGGGGGGTACGTGGTGGGTACATTTCGTACCCACCACGTACCCCCACGCCCCCCGAATGAATTTCCGCTCTCCTGGGCTCAAATTTTTGTTTTTTTAAATCTGTTTGCGGATTTGAATTTAATTTTAATTTTAATTTAAGTGGTCACTTGTAAAAATCTCAGCCTATGCGCTCATACACCTTGGGGGGTACGTGGTGGGTACGTTTCGTACCCACCACGTACCCCCCACGCCCCCCGAATGAATTTCCGCTCTCCTGGGCTCAAATTTTTGTTTTTTTAAATCTGTTTGCGGATTTGAATTTAATTTTAATTTTAATTTAAGTGGTCACTTGTAAAAATCTCAGCCTATGCGCTCATACCCCTTGGGGGGTGCGTGGTGGGTACGTTTCGTACCCACCACGTACCCCCCACGCCCCCCGAATGAATTTCCGCTCTCCTGGGCTCAAATTTTTGTTTTTTTAAATCTGTTTGCGGATTTGAATTTAATTTTAATTTTAATTTAAGTGGTCACTTGTAAAAATCTCAGCCTATGCGCTCATACCCCTTGGGGGGTGCGTGGTGGGTACGTTTCATACCCACCACGTACCCCCCACGCCCCCCGAATGAATTTCCGCTCTCCTGGGCTCAAATTTTTGTTTTTTTAAATCTGTTTGCGGATTTGAATTTAATTTTAATTTTAATTTAAGTGGTCACTTGTAAAAATCTCAGCCTATGCGCTCATACCCCTTGGGGGGTACGTGGTGGGTACGTTTCGTACCCACCACGTACCCCCCACGCCCCCCGAATGAATTTCCGCTCTCCTGGGCTCAAATTTTTGTTTTTTTAAATCTGTTTGCGGATTTGAATTTAATTTTAATTTTAATTTAAGTGGTCACTTGTAAAAATCTCAGCCTATGCGCTCATACCCCTTGGGGGGTACGTGGTGGGTACGTTTCGTACCCACCACGTACCCCCCACGCCCCCCGAATGAATTTCCGCTCTCCTGGGCTCAAATTTTTGTTTTTTTAAATCTGTTTGCGGATTTGAATTTAATTTTAATTTTAATTTAAGTGGTCACTTGTAAAAATCTCAGCCTATGCGCTCATACCCCTTGGGGGGTGCGTGGTGGGTACGTTTCGTACCCACCACGTACCACCCACGCCCCCCGAATGAATTTCCGCTCTCCTGGGCTCAAATTTTTGTTTTTTAAATCTGTTTGCGGATTTGAATTTAATTTTAATTTTAATTTAAGTGGTCACTTGTAAAAATCTCAGCCTATGCGCTCATACCCCTTGGGGGGTACATGGTGGGTACGTTTCGTACCCACCATGTACCCCCCACGCCCCCCGAATGAATTTCCGCTCTCCTGGGCTCAAATTTTTGTTTTTTAAATCTGTTTGCGGATTTGAATTTAATTTTAATTTTAATTTAAGTGGTCACTTGTAAAAATCTCATCCTATGCGCTCATACCCAGTATGGGGTACGTATGGGGTACGATCGTACCCCATACGTACCCTATACGTACTCCACGCCTCCAAAATGAACTTCCGCTCTCCTGGGCTCAAATTTTTGTTTTTTTAAATCTGTTTGCGGATTTGAATTTAATTTTAATTTTAATTTAAGTGGTCACTTGTAAAAATCTCAGCCTATGCGCTCATACCCCTTGGGGGGTACGTGGTGGGTACGTTTCGTACCCACCACGTACCCCCCACGCCCCCCGAATGAATTTCCGCTCTCCTGGGCTCAAATTTTTGTTTTTTTAAATCTGTTTGCGGATTTGAATTTAATTTTAATTTTAATTTAAGTGGTCACTTGTAAAAATCTCAGCCTATGCGCTCATACCCCTTGGGGGGTACGTGGTGGGTACGTTTCGTACCCACCACGTACCCCCCACGCCCCCCGAATGAATTTCCGCTCTCCTGGGCTCAAATTTTTGTTTTTTTAAATCTGTTTGCGGATTTGAATTTAATTTTAATTTTAATTTAAGTGGTCACTTGTAAAAATCTCAGCCTATGCGCTCATACCCCTTGGGGGGTACGTGGTGGGTACGTTTCGTACCCACCACGTACCCCCCACGCCCCCCGAATGAATTTCCGCTCTCCTGGGCTCAAATTTTTGTTTTTTTAAATCTGTTTGCGGATTTGAATTTAATTTTAATTTTAATTTAAGTGGTCACTTGTAAAAATCTCATCCTATGCGCTCATACCCAGTATGGGGTACGTATGGGGTACGATCGTACCCCATACGTACCCTATACGTACTCCACGCCCCCAAAATGAACTTCCGCTCTCCTGGGCTCAAATTTTTGTTTTTTTAAATCTGTTTGCGGATTTGAATTTAATTTTAATTTTAATTTAAGTGGTCACTTGTAAAAATCTCAGCCTATGCGCTCATACCCCTTGGGGGGTACGTGGTGGGTACGTTTCGTACCCACCACGTACCCCCACGCCCCCCGAATGAATTTCCGCTCTCCTGGGCTCAAATTTTTGTTTTTTTAAATCTGTTTGCGGATTTGAATTTAATTTTAATTTTAATTTAAGTGGTCACTTGTAAAAATCTCATCCTATGCGCTCATACCCAGTATGGGGTACGTATGGGGTACGATCGTACCCCATACGTACCCTATACGTACTCCACGCCCCCAAAATGAACTTCCGCTCTCCTGGGCTCAAATTTTTGTTTTTTTAAATCTGTTTGCGGATTTGAATTTAATTTTAATTTTAATTTAAGTGGTCACTTGTAAAAATCTCAGCCTATGCGCTCATACCCCTTGGGGGGTACGTGGTGGGTACGTTTCGTACCCACCACGTACCCCCCACGCCCCCCGAATGAATTTCCGCTCTCCTGGGCTCAAATTTTTGTTTTTTTAAATCTGTTTGCGGATTTGAATTTAATTTTAATTTTAATTTAAGTGGTCACTTGTAAAAATCTCAGCCTATGCGCTCATACCCCTTGGGGGGTACGTGGTGGGTACGTTTCGTACCCACCACGTACCCCCCACGCCCCCCGAATGAATTTCCGCTCTCCTGGGCTCAAATTTTTGTTTTTTTAAATCT